>JAKSZU010000007.1:58254684-59496351 GCA_026018925.1 Tupaia tana | reverse complement strand
CATACTTCCTTTTCTATTTGGCATAGAAAAATGGAATTGACATGAAGGTCGCATATTTTTTACACATACTTTCGGGAAAGTCTTAAGACTCCTTTTAAGCTCCTTACCCTAAGTTTGTCTCAAAATATGTACTTTATTTAAAGTAATAGCTGGGTTTTTGTTTTGGTTTGGTTTTTTGCCATAAGGGATCATACACTCGCCAGAGAGAGAGACACACAGAGGGAAAGTAAGAAGTCACCCTGGCCACCACCAATCCTTTTTCTTCCATTTCTTCTTTGGGATTTCGGACATGCATATATATTCGGACACAGCATGATTTTCAAGCTGCTGGGTCTGGGACTTCAAACATGGTTGCTCATGTCAGAGTCCAGTGCCTTAACTGCCATACCACCTGCTGGTCCCATGAAACTGCCTTTTTTTTTTTTTTCTTAAGAGTTTTTTTTGTTTTTTTGGTTTTGTTTTTGTTTTTGTTTTTGTTTTTTTGCTATAGGATGCTTGTGCTTGCTGGAGAGACAGCAAGAGACAGAAAGTGAGAAATCGCCCACCCACTTCCCAGGAAGTTAGCCACACCGCAGTCCCTTCTCTTCATTTCTCCTCTTGGATCTTGGGCATGCACACACATGCACCCGGCATGAGTTTTAAGCTGCCAGGTCTGGGACTCAAACCACAATCAACTCCATGAGGGTCCAGCGATAGAACTATTATGCCATTCACTGGTCCCACTTTTTCTTTTTCTTTTTTTTTCTTTTTTTTACCACTAGCAATGTTAAAATATAAGGTTAGAATGATTACCTTCTTATTTCTCTCTTTACTCATTTATTTATGTTGGTACTCATTAGTAGATTTCTTAGCTTCCTTTTTAAAAAATGTAGAGTGTGACTAATGTGGTGTGGCTTTATTATCCTCTGTTAAAATTGCACTATTTAGTGTCACTTTCCATCCACTAAGTAAGCTGCTTACCTCACCAGCTAATTACTTCTTGAGACATTTCATAAATACTTAAAGATAATGAGACTGTTTAATGCTTATGAGCATTTGTTTTGTTACAATCATTCTCATCTTTATTATCAAGTATCCACTATTTATAATTACAGCTAAACTTCAATGCAAATCACACACCCTTGTAGCTTTGGCAACATGTTGAGTCAGATGGCATCCTCTGTGTTTTGTTTTTTAGCTAATTGGGTAAGCTGTGTGCTGTAACTGTAACTGATAACATCTCATTGGCTCACCACCGTAGTTTATTTCTTGCTCGTGTCAGAACATTCTGGTGTTCATTTGGAGGCCTTGTACACAGGGATTCAGGAACCACAAGCTCCTTCCATCTTGAAGCCCATCTTCCTCTGGGGCCTCAGAGTCTAACATGTATAGATAACAATCAGGGAAAGGAGAAAGGATGCCCAGTGGAGGGTCAGTTTGGGAGGATATGGCAAACCCTTTGGTCACATCAACAGCTCAGTCATATGTTTGGTGACCACAGCTAACTGCAAGGGCAGTATGTCCTGATGGGAGGGAGCATGGGTACTTGTGAGCACACAGCAGTCTTCTGTTGGTGCTTTACCTAAGATGTGGCCTTGCCCCTCCACCGCAGCATGACAACAGTTTTTGCTGCCGTATATTGATCGACAGACACTGGGTTTTTACTGTTTCATACAGAACATTCTGTCAGTCCAGTTCATCTCAATTTCGTGGTATGGGTGTGCATCATTATTAAAAAGAGAAAATTTCCAAAAATCTAAATCTTTCATTGGTTTAAATACAGAAGTGCTTTCTGTTTATACTATATCTGTTTTGTGTTGCCATCTATTGCTCAAGTATTAGACTTTTTTTTTTTTTTTTTTTTTTTCTTTTTTTTTTTTGGAGAGGTTTTTGCTATAGGGCGCGTGCGCTCGCCAGACAGACAGAGAGAGACAGAGAGATAGAAAGCAGGAAATCACCCCCCAGGGGGGATGGCCACGCCGCAATCCCTTCTCCTCCATTCTCCTCTCGGGATCTTGGGCACGCACGCACACGCGCCCGGCGTGAGTTTAAGCCGCCGGGTCCGGGACTCGAACCGCGGTCGACTACGTGGGAGTCCAGCGACATAGCCATTACGCTAACTGCTGGTCCCAAGTATTAGACTTTTTAAAAGTTCATATGACTTCACTGGATCTCATACATTGACTTTTTTTAATCAAACATTTCAAATGTAGGCTTTTTGAATAGAGTAAGTACATTTAATTATAAGACCACATCTCAGATATTATGTTAAAATAGCTATTCAGAGGTTATAGACTATTCATCATGACTAAGAAACCTTGATGCTATTAATAGTTACCTTTCTTTGTATTTTTTTAATTTATAAACAGACATTGGGGAGAGGATTGGGAAGGTTAAATTTTTTTTTTCTTTATTCATGATAGAACTCATATGGATATACATGAGGAGAGAGGGAGAGGAACACTCTCCAGGGATCCTGTTATGCTGTGGTCTCCTTTTTTTTTTTTTTTTTTGGAGAGGTTTTCACTATAGGGCGCGTGCACTCGCCAGACAGACAGAGAGAGACATAGAGACAGAAAGTGAGAAATCACCCCCCAGGGGGGATGGTCACACCACAATCCCTTCTCCTCCATTCTCCTCTCGGGATCTTGGGCATGCACGCACACGCGCCTGGCGTGAGTTTTAAGCCACCGGGTCCGGGACTCGAACTGCGGTCGACTACATGGGAGTCCAGCGACATAGCCATTACGCTAACTGCTGGTTCCCTGCTGTGGTCTCCTTCTTCATGTTGTCCAGTCCATTGGATCTCAGGCACTTGCTCACATGCACGTGCTCACCTCTCAGGCCAACCTGGCTAGGGATTTGGACTGTGATCACCCTGTGGGATCCACTTTCCTTTGAGTAGTGCATTATTGCCCTGCAACCCTCCTTTTTTTTTTCTCTCAGGTCTATACTCCATTACAAAAGATGTCTCGTAAGTTCACCTCTAAACCCTTGCTTTTGTGCCTTAATCATGTAGAAAAATACCAAATAACCTCATCTCTCTCTCTCTTTTTTTTTTAAAAGAGGATTTTGCCATAGGGTACATGTGCTCACCAGGGAGAAAAAGAGATGGAAACAGGGAAAAAGTGAGAAATCACCCCCCAGGGGGGATGGTCATACCACAATCCCTTCTCCATTCTCCTTCTGGAATCTTGGGCATGCATGCACACATGCCCAGCACAATTTTCAAGCCACCAGGTCTGGGACTCAAAACTGTGGTCAGCCATATGAGAGTCCAGCAATGCCCAACCACTATGCTGTCTTTCGGTCCCCAAATAACCTCACCTTATCATTTTCATCATAGAAATGTAAATAAATGCCTATAAACTCTTATTCCTTTGAAATTATAAAGGTCATAGTTGGAATGTTTGCATTGTTGTGAATGACTAGTGATTTTGTGAGGTATATTCATGGTTAATTTCTCAGCACTATTTAGGTTATCTTTAATGTCATTTATAACATGATACTTAACATGACCTTAAAAAAGCTATGTCTGAGCGTAGGTTCGTCTGTTCCTTTTTAGGGGGTGGTTGGTTGATCTGAGCCCTTAGAGAGCCAACTAGTAAGATTAAAGTACAAAACATTGTAATAAAGCAGACCTTTTTCTCCCAATCCCCTGCCCACAGTGAATCTGACCCTGGCTCGAGACCCTGGCCTGAGTCTGACACTCTCTCTGGCTCCCAGTCGCCCCAGTCTGTGGGAAGTGCAGCTGCTGATAGTGGTACCGAGTGCCTCTCCGATTCTGCCATGGACTTGCCTGATGTTACCCTGTCCCTTTGTGGGGGCCTCAGTGAGAACGGAGAAATTTCTAAAGGTATGTTCGGTAGTCTTGCCCTGTCTTCACTTCAAAAACCATCTTGGTCAGTGCTTGATTAGAAACCTGCCATTTAGCCATGTCAGAAAGAGAGAGTTTAGTTTTTGTTTTCTTAAGTGATCTTGTGCAGATAACAGGCATCTTCCTACAATGCCAGGCCCATAGGCCTCCTTTGAGGTGGCTCCTATGGTGTGGCTTTGGTGAGAGAATGCACCTTAAAGGCTCTAATTTCAAGTAAAGAGGTTGAGAGTAATCACTGTTTGCTGAGTAGTCAGATTAGATCACATTGCATTGGTTTTCTCAACCATAAAGTTACTGAAATATTCAGGGGTCTGAGGCCCAACTGCCCTCTTGGAAAGCACTGAGCTCTAAAGTTAGAGAAAATCAATTGCCTACTTAGTAAATAGTCTTTCTGGCAAAAAAAAAAAAAAAAAAAAAAAAGGATTACTTTCTGTCTTGGGCTGGAGAGTTGGCCCACAAGAGTCAGGCTTGCTCCTGTGGAAGGAGCCTAGTCAGTTAGGACAGCTCTCACTGAGTTCGGGCACTGTATTGTGCATCTGTCCTGAAGTCCTCAGGCTTTTCGCTTTTATCTTCTTTTTTAAATTAGAATCTTCTTAATATTGTCTTAGTTTAGTTGGTGACCGTTGATTTTCCTCTAAGGAAAGATTTTCTGTGACTAGCATAATCTGGTCAGCTTCAAAGGCAGTGAAGGTAGGATGTGGTAGACTGGGTGGTCAGTGTCTTAAGTTTTTTCATTTTAGGGTTACAAGATGCGATAGTGTATTTTCTCTATCTGCTCACTCTGTTTGTTTTACATTTTATTTTTCTTTTAAAAAAAAAATTTAAGGGAGATTTTTGCTATAGGATATGTGTGCTTGCCAGAGAGACAGAAAGCAAGAATTCACCCCTGGGGAGATAGCCACACTGCAATCCTTTCTCCTCCGTTCTCCTCTCAGGATTTTGGGTGTGCACACATTCATGCCCAGCATGAGCTTTAACACCTGGTCCAGGACTCAGACCACATAGGGGTCCAGTGACACAACCACTACACCATCTGCTGGTCCCTGTTTGCTTTGTATTTTGCAAGAAATCAAGAGTGTGTTGTGGCCAGTGGTCCCTTCAAGGAACAGAATTAAATAGGCTACGTTAATTTAGTAATCTTTATAAACACCTCAGCTTATAAAAAGTAGAGGGGATAGAAAACAAAATTTATATAAAATATAAAATTTACACTCTTGAATATTGGTAAATTGGTCTAGTAGAGTTTGTTACTGCATGAGATGGACTGGCAGTAAAAGTGAATACTGTATACATTGCCTGGAGGAATGATCGAAGTGAGAAATGTCTGTAGCCTAGATCTGCTAGAGTGCAGGCACAAAATTTACCTGAAATCCTTGTTCACCTTGCAACTTGGGGCTCATTTCTTAACAGACCCCAAGCACAGTTCTGGGAGGGATTTTTATTTCTCCAGGCAGTTTTAAGAAAGAAATGTGTTTATTTTTTTTTTCCATTAATACCCAGAGATTGTGCACAGTCATCAGAGAGCGAAGGGGTGGGGAGAATTAAACAATCCCCCCCCCCCCCCGACCGTGGGGAATTTTCATGCCGCAGGCCCATTCCTCCATTTCTCCATCCTGTCAGGATTTGAGACATGCACACACAGGCACCCAGAATGTTTTTTAAGCCACCAGGGCTGGCCAAACTGCATTTGGTAATGTGGGATTTTATACCACTATGTTAGGGGACTGGCCCAGGTTAGTATATTCTAATGTAATTATATACTTCAAACTGTAAGACCCCCAATTACTCACATGCCTGCCAATAAAGCTTCTTCCTCTTTTTTTTTTTTTTTTTTTTTTGGAGAGGTTTTTGCTACAAGGCGCGTGCGCTCGCTAGAAAGACAGAGACAGAGAGACAGAAAGCAGGAAATCACCCCCCAGAGTGGATGGCCACACTGCAATCCCTTCTCCTCCATTCTCCTCTCAGGATCTTGGGCACGCACACACATGCACCCGGCATGAGTTTAAGCCATCAGGTTCGGAACTCGAACCACTGTCGACTACATGGGAGTCCAGCAACATAGCCATTACGCCAACTGCTGGTCCTAAGCTTCTTCCTCTTGATGAAAATGTAACTTACAGTTTTCATTATACTGTATGTGTGTGTATTTCTGTCACTATTTTGATACTCCATAATGGTTTCCTAAAAGTCTTTGGCATGTCCCTTTTTCCTGTTTGTTTCTGACTGTCTGTCTTTTAACAGGAAGAAAAATGATAGAAGAGTGGGAGAATAGAAAAGTTCCTTCTTGTCCTGAAAAAGAAAAAGTGTCTGACATTTTGCCTTTGATGAATATTTTTAAAAAAATTTTTTTAATAAAAGGACTTATTTTGTTTCAGTCTACAATTCCAATGCAGAGAGCATTGTAATAACCTCTTTTAGGGATTTATGTAATCTCTAAGCAAATTTATCATTACTATTTTACATTGCAGAAAAATTCATGGAGCATATCATTACTTACCATGAATTTGCAGAAAACCCTGGACTTATAGACAATCCTAACCTTGTAATACGGATATATAACCGGTAAGTTCTTGTGCTTTGATGACTGAGTGCTCTTGCAGGCTTTTTCTCTTTTCTACTAGTGCTATTTCTAACTATTAGTTTTTCTTGTAATAAAATTTTTCATCTTATAAAAATGAACCAATGGTTGATGACTTTAAAGTGAAAGTGAAGTGTATTTTTAAGTGAGGAATTGAAATACTGTTTTATAGATTTTACTACTCAGAGAAATTTAGCATAAAACAAAGATTGGTTATTTGACCAAAAATTTAGCTGATCATCTTTTTATTGAAAAAGAATAAGCAGTTTCATAAGTTATTTCTACTTCTCTCATTCCCTCCCCTTCTGTTCTCTCTTGCTCTTTCTCACCATGTAATGGTTTTACACACTTTTTTTCCTCACAGTTACTATAACTGGGCCTTGGCTGCTCCCATGATCCTTAGCTTACAAGTATTCCAGAAGAGTCTGCCTAAGGTGAGACAATCCGTATCTGTTGCCACCTTCAAAGTATCAATAGCACAGAGTACCTAGGAAAACCCCTGTGTGCATATTTCTTGGTTTGGGTTTTTTTTTTTAATTGCCAAATGGCATATACTCACAAGATAAAAGGGTAGAAAGCACCCCCTAATGGATCATGTTTGTGCCACAATCTCTTGTTATCTATTTCTCCCTCTTACCAGGATTTCAAGCATGCACATACATGCCCAATGTGTTTTTCGAGCCACCAGGACTAGGGTTCGAACTGTAGTTGGCCATGTGGAAACAGGCTCCCTTAACCACTAGGTTACAGGACTCACTTCACCCGTGTGTACATATCAGAGCCTTATTTAATATATAATATAAAAGATCCAAGAGCCTTATGTGCTCTCTGAAAATATCTCATGCCTCAAATGAGCTAGGCTGCCACTTTCTGGCATTTTTTACTAGACAGTTATACCAGCTTCTGATGGTGTATAAAAGTTGGGGGATATTACTGATTATAAATTAAATATGAAATGAATGAAGAAAACTTCCTTGCTGTGGAAAGCAGCAGCAAGAAAAGTGTCATGGCCAACAGAAGCATGAATCAATGTAATTAGGTTAACGTCTGTTACATAGAACCCGAAGATTTGTTTTTAATCTATCCACGGAGAAGACATCCTCAGCCTAGTTAGTCATAATTACTCATGACAACCGCCTTTTCCAAGACAAAGAAATGAGAACTGCCCACCTGTCAGCCCCTAAGGTCCTCCAGAGTCCAACTGCTTGGCCTCACACGACAGAGCTGCCACAAAAGCTAGACACTGGCCATCTTTCAGAGGTGTTAAAAACCCTGGAGGAGTTTGGAAGGCGTGGAGAGCATCCTCACAGCCTAACACTTCACAACCAGGCACCATCCTATAGGTTAATGGTAGAAAATAGCCAAGAGCTTTATGACCAATAAATTGATCAAACTAAACTGAGTTGATTATTTCTAGGCCACTGTTGAGTCCTGGGTCAAAGACAAGATGCCAAAGAAATCTGGTCGCTGGTGGTTTTGGCGGAAGAGAGAAAGCATGACAAAACAGGTAACAGACCTAGAGGTAGTTATTTCCATAGACTTAATAGAAGGGAAACTTTAATTCATTCAAAAAGACCTTTTTGCCAAGCACAAGAAAGTGGGCTATGTATTGTTATTTCACGATAATAATAGTTACCTTTTTGAGCAATTACCATGTGTAGGTCCTGCATGGGGTCCTTTAATACATTATCTCTAGTCTTTACAACTGCTCAGCACTAGAGGCTCTCGAATTGGAAAGGAAGCTTGGGCACAAAGAGGTATGACCTAGCTCAGCAAGGTCACATAGCTGGTGAGGGATTGCTGGTGCTTGACATTGACTCCAGAGCCTGCACTCTCTTCACTTTACTGCATTACCTTTCAGACCTGAGCAAGAGGTCATTGTCCTCTGCCAAGTCTAAGTAACCAACATCTAAATAACAAATTCATCTGGAAAACTGTACTGAGTAGTAGATCAAATCATTTCTCAGAGCCTTCTGAAAAAAGAGGATTCAGAGAGTTTACCTGTTTTCAAATGAATAAAATTGATGTGCACATCAGCCATCCAGTCCCTTTTCCTGCACATGTGAGCTGCTGCCAAGAGGAGGAAACGTCAGTAACTTATTTCACAGACACCAGGGAGTTTGTCTGCCGGGGACCTAACAAGATTGGGCTTGTTTTATTAAATTTTGTGACTTGAAATGATGCTCTTTAAAAACTATTCTTTTTTAAGAGAATTTAGCTATAGGGTGCGGGCGCTTACCGGAGAGACAGACAGAAAGAGAGAAACCACCCCCCACAGGGGATGGTCATACTGCAATCCCTTCTCCATTCTCCTCTCAAGATTTCGGGCATGGGACCAACAGTTGGCGTAATGGCTATGTCGCTGGACTCCCACGTAGTCGACCGCGGTTCGAGTCCCAGAACCGGTGGCTTAAACTCACACTGGGCACGTTTGCGTGCGTTCCCAAATCCCAAGAGGAAAATGGAGGAGAAAGGATTGTGGCGTGGCCATCCCCCCTGGGGGTTGATTTCTTACTTTCTATCTCTCTGTCTTTCTGGTGAGTGCACACGCCCTGTAGCAAAACCTCTCCAAAGGAAAAAAAAAAAAAAAAAAAAAAGATTGCGGGCATGCTGGCATGTCCAGTGTTATTTAAGCTGCCGGGTCCAGGACTTGAACCATGGTTGACTACGTTGGGAGTCCAGGGATATACCATTACACCATCTGCTGGTCCGTCTTTTAAGATTTTTACTGCTGGCTCCAGAAGGACAGATGTTTTGCATAACAGCACATGAGTTCTATCTGAAGTTTCTGTCCTTTGACTCAAAGTAAAGAAAAATCTGTTTCTTGAGCATTTTTCATTGTTGGATTTAGAAAGCAATTTTGCTCCTTCTTAAAGATGGCTACCTATGAATTTTGACTAGTCTGCAGGAAAAAAATAGCATGCTGCCATTATCATCTTGTCGTTGCAGCTCCCAGAGGCCAAGGAGGGAAAATCTGAGGCACCACCGACAAGTGACCTGCCATCAAGCACAGAGGAGACGGCCAGTGCCAGGTGGGGTCACCCTGTTCTTTCTCTCCACTCACAGCAGTTGGCCTACTCCTGCTTTACCCATTGCTTCTAAGTTGATGGTAGCAGTTTTGTTTAGTTCAGAAATGGATCTTTCCTGTTGATATGACATCAAGTGTCTTCTTTGTCACACTCTACTAATAGATAACAGCTGCTTTTCTAAAAAGTACTAATGGCTTAGAGCAGTATATATACTCATCCCTGCTTCCTGAATACCTTGCCCCATCACAGAGCCATAGAAAATGTAGGACTTCAGGAAAGGGTGGTAAGGAATGATAAAGGGGTATTTCCCCCATACACTTCCTCCCCCTGCTGCTTATTAGATGCCAAAGGGAGACATAAAAATGAATCTGAAGGATTGGTTTGGATGCATTTCAGTTCCTTTGGACATTTGAGTTGGCCACCTCTGAGAAGAGATGTTCATGATAGGCCTCATTCTTTTTCTTTCATCTGTTTGCTTTTCCCAATTTAATTTTTCCCTTCTTTTTCATTCCCTAACTCATTAGTGTCTAAGCCCGAGAGTTTTATTTTCTTGCTCTTTACTTTCTTTTCAAAGAGTGTATAAGGAACCAGCAGTTAGCGTAATGGCTATGTCGCTGGACTCCCACGTAGTTGACCGCAGTTCGCGTCCTGGACCTGGTGGCTTAAAACTCACACCGGGCACGTGTGTGTGCGTGCCCAAGATCCCGAGAGGAGAATGGAGGAGAAGGGATTGCAGCGTGACCATCCCCCCGGGGGTGATTTCTCGCTTTCTGTCTCTATGTCTCTCTCTGTCTGTCTGGCGAGTGCACGCGCCCTATAGTGAAAAAAATCTCTCCAAAAAAAAAGAATGTATAGAATCTTCCCTAGCAACCTTCTAAAATCAATATAAGCAAGTATACTTCTCTTAATTTGTACCTTTGAAACATACATATCCCATTTAATAAGAGTAGACCTCATAGCATTCACTGGGTATAGTGTAAAATACCAGGTCATAGAAAGTAACTGCTGGCCAGTTATGAGGGGGACGGGAGATGGCTTAATTAGTTGATGGTAAGAATATTTCAATCGTGGGACCAGCAGTTAGCGTAATGGCTATGTCGCTGGACTCCCATGTAGTCGACCGCGGTTCGAGTCCCGGCGGCTTAAACTCACGCCGGGCACGTGTGCGTGCGTGCCCAAGATCCCGACAGGAGAATGGAGGAGAAGGGATTGCGGCGTGGCCATCCCCTCTGGGGGGTGATTTCTCGCTTTCTATCTCTCTGTCTCTCTCTGTCTGTCTGGCGAGCGCACGCGCCCTATAGCAAAAACCTCTCCAAAAAAAAAAAAAAGAATATTTCAATCGTAAGACAAAACCATGCATATGGAACCGTGGCAAAGGGCACAGTCTTTCCCATGCCTAGAAAAGATCCAAGATGTCTTTATTTTCTTGATTCTAAATGAAAAACTTTCATCAAGTGCCCTGCTGCTCTAACTGGGTTGGTTTTGAACAGGCCAGCTGAGGGTGACTCGTCAAGTGATGAAGGGTCCCAGGAGCTCGAAGAATCAATCACAGTGGACCCTATCTCCCCAGAGCCGATGAGCCACGGCAGCACAACATCTTACAAGAAATCTCTTCGACTCTCCTCAGACCAGATCGTGAGTCTTCTGTGGTCCATGTGGGATTAGTAGGACTTATTTTAGTGACTGTTGAATTTTGTGTGCTTTCTCTTCAGTCCATCCCGTTCCCCAGCCATACACCTGCTCCGTGGTGTGTGTTCACATGTATGCCCATGTACAGTGGAACACTGTCCCCCCACCCTCAGTGAGCCACCCAGAAGCCTGAAACACAGGTTCCTCCACCCATGCCCCCAGACCTCTAGGCTCTGGCTCTGAGAAAGAACTAAGGAAACATTTTCCTGGTGAATCTATCATACTTAGATCATCACTGTATTATGTCTTGGGAGCCATACAATTTCCCCTTTCCTCTTTATTGTCATGCCCTGATTGTGACCAATTTTGAGTACAAAATGATCTTGCTGGGACTAGCAGGAGGCAGTGGCCAGGGCAGCGATTCCTAGGTAGAGGGGAGGAACAGAGAGGTTCTGTCCTGTGAGCAGAGAAATTCTTGCCTCCTAAGACACTTAGAAGCAGTGGCTCTCTCAGCCCATCCCCTGTGACCATGCTCACCCTGGGCTGGCTGGGCTGTGTGCTAATGCCAAAGAAACTGTCCTACCTTGAGGTTATTGTGGTTCTAAAACACTGGTGGTTGTTTTGTACATATTTAAACTGTCTCAAGCTGCATGTTTTCAGCTGATTTCTTTTGTTCTTACAATTTTTATAAAAGGCAAAACTGAAGCTCCATGATGGCCCGAATGATGTTGTATTCAGTATTACTACCCAGTATCAAGGTACCTGCCGCTGCGCAGGCACCATTTACCTGTGGAACTGGAACGACAAGGTCATCATTTCCGACATCGATGGCACAATCACCAAGTAAGCTCAAGCTACTGTGGGTGGCAAGAGAGCTGTGCTCGTGATGTGGGAGATGGGGAGGGTCCTCCTGAGACACCCAGCCCTCAGCTGGTCAGTACTGCTTTTTAAACCGTATAACTTGAGATGGCCCGAGTGTAGTGCTCCAGTCATTTTATGGATGGAGAAGGTGGGTGGGGCTAAACAAATATAACATCAAAAATAGCCTTTGGAATATTTCAGTTGTTTCTCCTCCAAATTTTAATGTGTGATTGTAAACGATGTCTGAAAATGAACATATGGCTCTCGTGTGACTTTATTTGTAGAAGCTTCTCAGTGGAAGTATTTTCAGGGGGCTTCCTCGTGTTTGCATGAAGCCAGGATGAGATCTGTTTGTAGTGTGCCCTCTTACCCAGTGTTTATTGACTGCATTTAATATTCAACTGAATAGAAACACACTTGACCCTATACGTTTTAATTCTCAATCCTTTTCCATCATCTTAGGTCTGATGCTTTGGGACAGATTCTCCCACAGCTGGGTAAAGATTGGACTCACCAAGGAATAGCAAAGCTCTACCATTCCATCAATGAGTAGGTATCTGTCCCCACATGGCAACTAACTCTAGTGAGATAGCATTTTGCTTTTAGAACTATAGAAAAATAGCATAAATTATCAGTCCACATCAATCTTATGTTTATGTCCAACTATTCCTGCCCTTCTTTCTTGCTTCTTTCCCTATAGCCTCAAACAATAGTGACAGCCGTCATTTATAAATCATGGGCTGTGCGCGCCTGGGTTTGCATCATACGTTTTACCTACATCACCCCCATTAGTTCTCCATTAACTGATCTGAAAAATGATAATGTCTGCAACATCAGTTAAGAGTTCCATGATATGGAAGTTATGAATATGTTAGCCAGGTATAATTCTTCCTTTTCTTAAAGAATGGTTTGCATTCTATAAATTGTCTTTATAAATGAGATCTCTTGTGTATTTTTTTATTGCAGATATTTAAAGATAGTCTAAGATGTTTGTGTTATAATCTGATTTTTGTGGACTAGTTGCAAAATATATTATGAATATATTATGTCAACAGTTATTAGCATAATCTCTACTCATATGAATCTCCATTTTTTTCACCATTACGTTTTTCCACTGAACAGTGAAATCTTTATGATCCTAACCAGTTTCCTGCTAAATTCAAAAATTTTGTTTTCATGGTAGAAAATGAGAAGAGCTTTATTAGGGGCTATTTTTCTTTAGCCAAAACACATGGGCCAAACAGGATGTCTTTTCTTTCAGGAATGGCTACAAGTTTCTGTACTGTTCTGCCCGTGCCATTGGCATGGCCGACATGACCCGGGGCTACCTGCACTGGGTCAATGACAAGGGCACAATCCTGCCCCGAGGCCCTCTGATGCTGTCCCCTAGCAGTTTGTTCTCTGCCTTCCACAGGTATCTCTCCAGTGGGTAGCCTCAGCCGTGCATGTGGGGTCGTGGCTCGGGCCTAAATGGGGTGTGTGTGAGGATCGATGTCAGATTTGCAAGGATTTCTGTCTGCCTCAACACTTCCGCATAGTTCTTTGGCTCCTTTGTAACATCTTAACACACAGCTCATCTGGTCTGTGCCAGACATGGTGGAAACAAATCAAATTCTAGGAATTGAAATTTATTCTTCCCAAACCAGTCATCAGACTGACTGGCAAAGGAAAATAAAGATACCAGTTACAAAGGATTAAAGAGATGGTGGTTGTGAACATTGAAATGTTTTCGGGATCACACACTATGGAGAAAACTGCCATTTTAAAGGCAGTGATTGTATCTGAATTTTTTTCTTAGGGAAGTGATAGAAAAGAAACCAGAGAAGTTCAAAATCGAGTGTCTAAATGATATCAAGAATCTGTTTGCCCCGTCCAAGCAGCCTTTCTATGCTGCCTTTGGAAACCGTCCAAACGTAAGTGTCTCTGGGGCTCTGGATTCTGAAGTAGAGGATATTGAGAGGATTGTACTTCTTAGGGTGTAGCCATGTCATAATTCTCAAGCCAGTTTTTTTTTTGTTTTGTTTTTGTTTTTGTTTTTTTGGGGGGAGAGGTTTTCGCTATAGGGCGCATGCGCTCGCCAGACAGACAGAGAGACACATAGAGACAGAAAGCGAGAAATCACCCCCCAGGGGGGATGGTCACGCCACAATCCCTTCTCCTCCATTCTCCTCTTGGGATCTTGGGCACGCACGCACATGCGCCCGACGTGAGTTGTTTTTTGTTTTTTGGTTTTTGTTTTTTTTTTTTTTTTTTTGAGAGGTTTTTTGCTATAGGGCGCGTGCGCTCGCCAGACAGACAGAGAGAGACATAGAGACAGAAAGCGAGAAATCACCCCCCAGGGGGGATGGTCACGCCACAATCCCTTCTCCTCCATTCTCCTCTTGGGATCTTGGGCACGCACGCACATGCGCCCGACGTGAGTTTTAAGCCACCGGGTCCAGAACACGAACCACGGTCGACTACGTGGGAGTCCAGCGACATAGCCATTACACTAACTGCTGGTTCCCTCAAGCCAGTTTTATAAGCAAAAGGAAATGTCTGTTCTTCCCATTGGGTTTCCCCCCAATCTGTTCCAAATTTCTATAGCAATTGGGGAGCACCTATAGGTGCAGATCTGCCTCAGAACTTACATAAAAGACACTTTTTCTTTTTGTTTCCGTGGCTTCACTTGTATTTCCTCAGGTGGCTTTGACTCATGTTCTAAGTGGTTCTAAGACCCAAGTGCTTGGATCTGCCCCAGAGCCGCAGTAGGAGTACCCACCCTTCATTAGCACTTCCCCGCTGGCCTCCTGTCCCCACCCTCAGATCTCAGACATGTGGAAGGTATAGCTTCTTGGCCTCTTGTTCCAAGGCCTCTGGCTGCTTTTTTGACTGCCAAATTTCTCTGCCTGTCTGAGCCCCCTCTGGGTTTGGCACCACTTTTTAATTTGGGTTTGTCTGGAGCTCAGGTTCAGTAGTTAATCTGCACTATGTCCAGCCCCACGTGTTTTCCGTAGAGCCCTCTGTTTATGTGATGTTCCTGATTCACAAGAAACTAAAGAAGCATCTTCTGATTCCTTCTCCCTCTAATCTCCCTTCTTACTGTTTTCTCCAGGATGTCTATGCTTACACACAAGTTGGAGTTCCAGACTGCAGGATCTTTACGGTGAATCCCAAGGGTGAATTAATACAAGAAAGGACCAAAGGAAACAAGTCATCGTAAGTACATGCCCAGTTCTCAGCCTGGTGCCCTGAACCAGGATGGAGTGGGGATAGATCGATACTTGTTGAGGTTGGACCCAGCTCAAAGGATCAGAGCTTTTTATGCCTCCTTTTTAGGTGCTTTATCCTCCATAATAACTTAGAGGGATCCCTGATTGTCCTAGGCTTTTAAGAAGTCTTCATCCTGGCACAGAACTGAATCCTATCCCTGAACCTGTAGAACTGAATAGGCAGCTTCCCTACCCGCAATCTTGTGCCTTTGATCAATCTGAAGTCACATCTGTCTCTTCTCCCATCCTTTGTCCTAGGTATCACAGGCTGAGCGAGCTCGTAGAACATGTGTTCCCACTTCTTGATAAGGAACAGAATTCCGCCTTCCCATGTCCAGAGTTCAGTTCCTTCTGCTACTGGCGAGACCCAATCCCAGAAATAGACCTGGATGACCTGGCCTGAGGCAGCACTTCTGGTGGGGGTCTCAGTCACTCTCCGAGAAGGGATGGTGACCACCCTTTCTGCAAACCCAAGGACATGGGGCTGCAGCTGGGCAGCAACTTTCCTGAGCAGGAACAGGGCTCCTGGAGCCAGTACTGTGTCCTCCTTTGCCTCTTCAGGCCACTGCTCACCACCAGAAAGGAGAAATGAGGGGCCAGGCCTGGGGTCAGAGGCCTGTGCCCATCATGGGTGGGCTGCACACAAGTTTCCTGTCAAATTGTGTGTGCTGGGTGCTCCTTCAATTGCATAATTTGAAAGGAAGAAAAAAGGACGCTAAAAAAGAGTGGACCAAAACATTTACACAAAGTTCTAATTCCCACAGGGCAGTTGAGTGTTTCTTTATAACCAGGTCTATCTTCGAGGATCAGGGTCCACTGAACTCCCTCAGGTCCAGCGAGTGATGTTGGCTGAAACTGCCTGTGACTTGACACTCCTGCTACACCGAAAGGGACGGTTACTCCTGTGTGCCAAATTGGGCAGGGTCCCCCAGGGCCTGAGCACCAGAGCCACTGAGCTCAGCTTCATAGACTTGGGCTTCTGGGGAAAAAAGGCCCTGTAGATCATTATCTCTTCTGTGACCATTCCACAATGAGACAACTTTTTTCTTAGACCTACCCAGGAAAGCAGGTCTTAACAGATACATATTTTAGGTCTGTTATGTCCTGGGAATAGTCCTTTTGTCCATCCCTCTGACTGTTAGGTGGCTTAGGTGGGCCTTTGGGTGTCTTGCTTTGGGGTAGGATTTCTAAAATTTTGTGCTTCCAGTTTGTCAGGGAAGCACAGTGAAGTGTTTGCTGAAAGGCTACTGGCCAGCAGTGTCACTTTGGCATTTGGAATCACAACCCTGTAGTAAATCCCTCAGAAGCCATGTAAGAGAGAGATCTTGGAGTTCCTTTTAAGCAGACTGCCCCTCAGCAGTGTCCCCAGCCCACCAGGGACTTAAGCAGTTAGCACTGCAGAGGCTGCCATGTGAGAACCCATGGATATACAGGGTGCTTGTCTTTTCACTAAACTGTACATGGTGACTCCATTTTCTGACCTTGTTGTAATGAACTAACGTCCAAAGTCTGAATGGGTGGCACCAGGGCAGGGTTGTGTGCTGTGATCCCCTCCACGGCTTGTTAGAGAGGAGGCTCTTGGGACCAGTGGACCAGGCCATAGTCCTCCATTACTGTGAACTCAGGAAGCAGAGGTTCTCAGACAGGGAAGGAGCAACTGATACAGACCAGAGCTCCTGGGATGGTTTTATTTCCAACTCCACATGACCTGCATTCATATCGGGAACCTCTTTTTGTTTTAGTTTGTCTCACCTAAAACAATAATTGCTCTTTAGAGATGGAGAAATAGGGGTGATTATTTTTCAGGATTGGAGAGTTCAAAGTCCCTGATTGATTTCAGCCATTTTTCCTAGTGCTGTTGGATGCAGAGACAATGTTGAAATCTCTTGAACACAATTCTCATTGGCAGAACCTGGAGATACGTGTTCCAGAGAAGGGATGACTCAAGCTTTCGCTGGTGCAAATCGTCCTTCTGTAACTATGATAATTCACAAAGACTAACTGTTTAATGAGTTTATTTATGTAAAGCAGGTTAGGGAAACTAGGTTATATTGATGTGAAATTCCACGTCGTGAATTAAAACTAGTAGAGCAGCCAGTTATTAGATCTCACAGATGCCATCAGTGGGTCCTCTGGACTGCTTTTGATTTAGAAACTAGAAAGAGCTTTATGCTTAACCTGAGCTTCATAGACTTTTTTGCATATGTGCGGTATGGAAACCCTAATGTACTCCTCTCATCCTTTTTTTTAGGTTGTCCTTTTAGAGCTTTTGACCAGAAAGTTTCTTTTTCTTGACAGGCTATTCTCTTTGGACACATGGGCCTTCTTAGAGGGCCCAACCTAGGACCTGGATCTCCTGGCCCTGCATGGCGGGAGGCTGGTCCCTTTGCCCCGAGTCCATTAGCACTAGGCTTTGTTGCTTTGTCACTGCAGACCGATCCAGTGGATACATAGGCTAATTAATGTGAGTCTTTTTCCTTGTTTAAAGGAGTCCCTCTTGCTGAAAGTAGATGATGATTGCTATAGTGTTATAAAAATACTATTAAGTTTGTGCTGAAAATCCATTTCCCATTTGGTACAAATGACATTTGTTCTTTCTGTGAAAGAGAGATGCCCTCAAGTGTGTTTGTACACAACCCTTAGGATGGTGAGTTGAAGTAGCGCCTGCACTGTCTTCAGTGACGGGTGACATAGCAGGGAGATCGGGCTCTTCTAAGTCATTCTCAGTTGCTCCATGTGAAAAAGCCCCTTTCCCTCTTTCCAGTTCAACCTCATTGTGGTTGTTTAGCCATCCACATGTGGAAGCTTGTACTGCTGTGGCAGTCATCGTCTGCTCTCCGTCAGGCTGTGGCAGGTGCACGTGTGGCCCTGGAGCATGCAGACTTAGCCCCCATGTTGAGTACTGTGTTTTGCCGTGTTTAAAACATCTACATAGTTTTCAACTGGAAAAAGAAAAAAACTTACTAGGTATGGCGTTTTAAAATGAAAGTTGCTAAAATTCATAGGGAGAACCAAGGAACAAGCTGACTCAATGATCAGACAGTGCATCCGTCCCCAGCAGCCCGATGGCTGGCACACCTGTGCACAGCCTTCTGTAGTTTGCCTCTTGAAGGTGCAGGTGAGACCTTCTGAGGATGTAGCAAAGACAGAAAGATGTAAGCTCGTTCTCTTTTCTTTTTTTCTTTTTTTTTTTTTCTTTTTTTTGCAAGTTGCTGAAAACACTCATGGGATTTTATCTTTTCAAATGTCATCATACTTACTCTGGAAGCTGCGTGTGCCCATGTTTTATAGCATGCTGGGTTAATAAGACTGGCTAAAAATTGAGTTTTTCTTTAAAGTAAGTGCTCTTTCCAGGTGAAAACTACTTTTTCTGGTTTAGTTTGAAGGTAAAAAGTGGAGGGGAAACTGCTCTTTTAATTTAATATTTACATTCAGCCTATGATTAGGAATTTGATTATTAGACAGCTGTGTCTCTAATAAAGTTTTAAGTTGTCAGAAATTAATTGTAAACATCAGTACAGTACTCTTAGTTATGGTAAAGACAATTGTCTTAAGATGAACGGCTCATATTTTGGTGCAGTGTTTGATGTTCAAAACAAAATGTTGCAACAATAAACAAACATAAGCTGAGTGCATTTGGCTCTTTCTTCAGGGGACATTTAAACCATCTTTATACTCTTGCCAGAAATTGATCATTTCCATAAATTAGCATTTTGATCTTTGTTGACACTTAAATTTGCCTATAGAAGGGACTTCTCTTGGGTGCTTATTTTTAGAACCCAACTCCAGAAATGAGGCTACAAGCACAAGAACTAAGTTCTTGCTTTGTAGGTTCTGCCAGGAAATTATTCATTCATACATATGTAATTTCTTTTTAGGCTCATTGGCATGCAGGAGGCCATGTTTACCTCCTGCTCCTCAGAGCTCCCTTGGGTCCTGTTCAGAGCCCCTAGACTTTTGCTATAGGGCACGTGTGTTGGACACCCCACCTTTCACTAAACCCTTCCTCAGGGTAGATACAGTTTAGTAGTCGTGACATTTTCCTCAGATTAGCAGAGTCAAAGTGATCTTGTACCAAAAACCACATCCTACTATTACTTAAATGAGTATCTCTTCATCATCTCAGACCTTTGGTCCCTCCCCACTTGCAGCATGTGCTAAACACACTGAGTCACCAGTCCCTCCCTCAAAGCTTGCCTTTTAAGCATGGAAAAGGATTGCATTTCACACTTCACCATGACGTGATAGTTCAGTGAGAGGGCGGGGTGAGGGAACCATGCTGCTCTGAGGTGTACTTTGAGTACAGAAAGGAAGGGCTCACTTGGAGTTTGATCATGGTTTTTAACCAGAACAGTTTGGAGTGCTTCATAGAGAAGCAGCAGGCATTCTGTCCCTGAGCTTCCCTTTGCCACACCCTGTGCCTCTTCAAGTTCGCGTGTGCCCCTTCCATATATGGGATGGTACAAGGAAAATGTGTGTTTAGAAAGTGAGTATGAATGTGTACAAAGCCATTTCAAATCTATAGTTTGGACTTGGGCGTCTGATCACAAACACTCCTTTCAAGCTGCAAACTGAGAAGTAGTCTGGAAGATGAAAAGTCATCAAGGCAAGATCAATGTGCTTAACCTGGAAATAATTTTTCAAATGTGATTTGTGTTAATTTGCAGTCCTAGTTGGAGGTATGGTTGTTTTTTGGAGAGAGATTTTTGCTATAGGGCATGTGCACTTGCTGGAGAGACAGAGAGACAGAAAGCAAGAAATCACCTGCTGGAGAGCTGGCTATGCCACAATCCTTTCTCCCTTCTCCTCTCATGACTTTGTGCACGCATGCACACACTGTCAGTGTGTTTCAAGCCACCAGGTCTGTGATTTGAACCACAGCCAGCCATGTGGGAGTCCAGCACCTTAACTGCTACACCACCTACTTTCCCAGATTTTGTTTCTTTTAATCACTTAAATGAGGCCATTTGCCAGTCTTAACATACGGGGAGAAATCTGTCTCTATCTTAAGTGTCCTGACCTTTTTTCTCAGTGACAATGCCTTGATTTCAGTCATCGTAACCTTGTGCCAGTTAAGTCTCAGAGACTGATTTGTTCCTTGGACTGGCAGATACACCACTTCAGTGTGTTGACCTTCTTTTTTTTTTTTTTTTTTTTTTTTTTCTTTTTTTTTTTGGAGAGGTTTTTGCTATAGGGCGCGTGCGCTCGCCAGACAGACAGAGAGAGACAGAGAGATAGAAAGCAGGAAATCACCCCCCAGGGGGGATGGCCACGCCGCAATCCCTTCTCCTCCATTCTCCTCTCGGGATCTTGGGCACGCACGCACACGCGCCCGGCGTGAGTTTAAGCCGCCGGGTCCGGGACGCGAACCGCGGTCGACTACGTGGGAGTCCAGCGACATAGCCATTACGCTAACTGCTGGTCCCAGTGTGTTGACCTTCTTAAGGGGCTGCCTAGAAGGCCCCATAGCCCTTGAGCTCAGCCGACACTTTGTTGCCCATCAGTACAAAAAGATGACCATGTCCTTTCTAAAGATGCTGTCTCCTAAATGGGTCGGGATCCAGCTTTCATCCTGTTTTATCCTGAGGTATACAGGATTCTGCTGTAGTTGGGCTTGTTCTCTTTTGCCTGTCATGGATACATAGAGCTGAAATTAACATATTTTCAGTAAATGCGTCAAGTTTCACTTGAACTCTAGAGGACCATTTGTGGCATAGAAAAAGTTATTATCTACCTTCGGTCTGGTCCCTGCCTTTTCAGCTATTGAGCGTTTGTCCCCTTTGGCACTGAGGTCTTTCTAAGGGGCATGTGAGAGAAGCGGGTGAAAGCATGTACATATGCCAACTGGGTTTTCCTGAAAATGCTCCTCTGCATTGGGATTTTTTCCATGAGTCATTTCTGGACAGCCAAGCTGCCTTCAGCCAGTTCCCCAGCTGTAGAAACAAGGGGTGAAAATGCCTTTCTTTCCTCTCAGCAAAGATGTCCAAATTCTTGAATAGTAAAACAGCAAACTTTTAGTTCTTGCTCACTAGCTTCTTAGCTGGAGGAGGAGAGGTGGATAGTAAGAACTTGGAAGCATTTATTAGCCACCTTGTAATTTCATTTCCAATAGTCCTTGAAACTCAAAGTGTTTCCACAGCACAGGCGCATCTTCTGATGACTCACTGTACTCCAAAGACATGGAAGCTCTTGTTCCTACCATTCACAGCTTTCCCTGAGACTCTGGGGTACTTGCCTTATCTGGTTTTACCGCTTGACCAGCAAAGACCACCTTGAGCTAAGGGACCTGTGTGCCCAGAGATTTCTGTAGCTGCTGGTGAAGGATGAACGTGTCTGGGCTTCCCCTAAGAACAGCATGCTCCCTGTGGGAAGACCCTGGCTGTCTCAGATGACCTCAGCTTTGAGCGTGTGATCAGTTTGATGTTGGGCCTCTTGTTGCGTAGGAACCCGGGAGTTGGTAAAGCTAGTGAGCTATGCAGTGAAGCATTGAGGACTGGGGCTTATTTGCCTGTGCAGCTGCTGATTGGACAGGAATTGCCAGCATCCCCTGAAGGAGCCCCCCTCAGCTGCTGGATCACATGGGAGCCTTTGACCTCTAAGCACATCTGGTTTGTATTTGCAAGCCAAAAACAAAACCCAAGGGTACAGCTTGGATGCTGAGGGGTAACAGTTTTAGAGTTGAGATTCATAGACCCAAGTTTCTTTTTTGGTTTTGTAATGGTTATTTTTTAAAAAAAGTCAATTACTTGGGACTAGCAGTTGGCATAATGGCTGTCGCTGGACTCCCACGTAGTTGACCACAGTTCAAATCTCAGACTCGGTGGCTTAAAACTCACACCAGGCACATGTGCATGTGTGCTCAAGATCCCCAGAGGAGAATGGAGAAGGGATTGCAGCGTGGCCATCCCCCGGAGGGTGATTTCTCGCTTTCTCTCTGTCTCTCTCTCTCTGGCCAGTGCACGCACCCTATAGCAAAAACCTTTCCAAAAAAAAAAAAAAAAAAAAAAAGTCAATTAGCTCTCTGTGGTTTACTTTTAACCAACAGCTCCTAGTCCATAATGCTCTTGATTTAAACAAAGTAACTTGAAGTGGTTTTACATCTTTATTGACACTCCCTGTCTTTGTACTTAAATTGTACATGTCATTTAAGGAGCCCAACAAGCTTCATACAAACAGGCCTGAGTGAACAGGAATGAGGCCCAGACAGAAATGCCATGTGGAGGCATGGCCACTCCAGCACTTCAGTGTTTAAACTGCTGCTGCTGCAGCGGCAGTCAGGACAGACAGTTGGTCACAGCATTGCTCACCAGTGAAGACCAGCTGCAGGTGGCCAGGTCTTACAAGCCGGCTGCCTCTCAAACCTTTAGTCCAGCAGCAGTTCCTCTATCAGCAGGATGCGATCCGACAGCCAGGCCCCACAAGGAAGCACCACAGATGTCCAGCTGAGGAACCCTCGGAGTAGAGCTGGAGGTGGACTGGGAAGATGCAAGGGATGATCCAGCTTACAGGCAAGGGGGACTTTTCTGAATCTTCCAGGTATGCAGTTGGAATGACAAGTCAGTGGCCATCTTAACCATGAGTTTAACTCCTGGCTGCCTGCCTGGAAGCTATAAAGTGTGAGGTAAGGCCCTATCTTGGGGGCAGGGGTCAGATGTATACAGGAAACTAGACCAGTGCTCCAGTCATATACAGAAACGGAATATATTAAAGCTTCAGAGTTTTCACAACTTACTTTCCCCTAACCTCTCCCCAGCCGCCCTATAGGTGGGAAGGGACAGGATATAAGAAAACCCCACTAAATGTGGAGTACATTTCATCAAAGTCTGTGTGTGCCAACTTGCCCCCAGTCACCACGATGTTGACTCCATCTCCCACCTTCAAGTGCACAATCAGATGGAAGGCCCCTGGGCCCCCACAGGTATGCAAAGCCCCTGGGGGTCGGTGGTACTCCAGGAATTCTCTCTTGTAGCCAGCTGTGTGTAGCTGGGCCACACTGGCATTGGAGACCGACAGGACAGCTTCCACGTAGGCATCTCTCTCCGGGGTGAGGGTGGCTGTGATCAAGTAACGCCCATCGTAGGGAGCCGTGAAGATCCCTGGCAGAAGGAAGGCAGACATGTCTTATTTGACGCCACGACCACCTTTGCATGGTTGAGTCACAAACTAACCTGGACCGGCCAGGGCCTGCCCTGGTTTTCATGCTTAATTCTGGCCGTGAGTGGATGCCACCCATGTACATGTCTAACGTAGGGAGACTGGCCCTTGTGAGGTGGCCAGCCACTGTCTGTCAGCCTCTCCCTGGCTTGGCGGCAAGCCCTGCTCTTACTTGGTTCTGCCTAAGGAGGCAACTCGGGCATACATGGCTGTTGTGCCCAGCTAAGCCAGGAGGCTGATTTTGAGCTGGCCCTGGGGTATTTCCAGTGAGGGGAAATACTCCAAGGCAGGATTCTGAACAGATATTTCTTCTCCCATTCAACCTGAGGAGAGGGCGGGAGCAGGCCTGGTGGATGCTGACACGGTACGGTGGCTGAGTGGGAACCCTAGAGGGTCTGACCACTCTTCACAGCAAGCCAAGGGGTTTCCTGTTTCCTAGAGCTGCTGCCGTGAGTGGGAGTTACTAAAACGTGGGGTTTCACAGTTATCTGTTCTCTACTGCATGTTACAAGCAGAAGACAGTATTGCAACGAGGGATGTGTCGGAGGCAAACGGCACAGCGTGAGCTGAGGTAGCCTCTGACCACTGAGCCTCGTGTTCTGGGCCTGGGGAGGTGAGGGAGAGGTGGCCGAGTCGCAAATGCTGCACTTTGCAAAGCAGCAGCTGAGGGCTTCAGCGACGAGAGAAGCAACAGCCCACGTCAGATACACAGGAGCAGCCACCAGTGGGATGGGGAAGGACACCAGATGACCACTGACCAGGAGACGCTGAAGGAGCTTCTCACTCCCCTGTCCCAGCGTGTTAGGATGAATGCCAGAAACCAAGGAAGAGGGGCACCGGGTGACAGCGCTGGGCAGAAAGGAGCAGGCCAGGGTGCAAGAGGCTGCAACTGGCAAAAGCTTTTTAACCATAAAAAATGCACAACACACTTCCAGTGGCGAGTGCTGAGGACGAGTGTGTCGACCTCATGCCTGGAGGATGTGGCTGCACGCTCACACACCCACACTGCCGGCAGTCTGCCAACCACAGCGCTGCAGGGAACCCACGGGGCCGGTGAGACGCAGGTCCCCACACAGGGCCATCTTCCAGGGCGTCCTCCACAGGAGCCAGGGGACCGCGCTGGCAACGGGAGAAAACAGCACACCCTTCCCTTCAACCACTCACCAGTGTTGGGGTTGTAGACATCCCCGTCGTTTACCAGCACTTTGTTAAAGAGGACAACACCCCCGTCACTGGGGAAGGGCTTCTGGGTAAGCCCAGCGGAAAAAGACACCACAGAAGGCACCGGAACCCCTGGAGCAGAGAGAGCCATGAACATGTTGACACTTTCCCAGTGAGTCTAGCCTCCGGGGATGGGAACTGGTCTCAGAGCCTAAAAAACAGGCCTGGTGTGCCAGGCCCATTCCACTTGAGCTGGAAGTGGAAGAGCAAGCACTCCGCCCACCCTCCTCCCAGTGTCAGGCCAGCAGTCAGGATAGCTGAGGAGTCAGGACAGTCGCAGGCCTGTGTCAGGATGTGTGTGTGAGATTGTGTACACATGTGCATGCGTGTTGGGCCAGCAGCAGGCAATGGGTGTGTGCTGAGAATAGAGAGCTGCTCCCTCACTGATGAACCATAAACCCGGACTCCCAGGAAGCTCATTAAGACCACACAGGGCAGAGGCCCACCCCAGGATTCCCCGGGAATCGTACTGAGCTGGGACGGTGCTGATGTGAGAGGGAAAATCATTGGCTTGGGCCTGACTGACCCCCTTCGGTGAGCACATCTCGGGGGCTTGTGTCCCTGGCGGACAGCAGAGGCCTGTCCTGCAGGTGGGTGGGGAAGGGCTGGGCCCCAGGCTCAACCAATGCTAATCGCAGAAAGGACGGAGGGAGGAGGGCACAGAGTGTGGGGCTGAGGGAGACAGGCCGCCAAGAAGAACTCTCTCCTACCCCCACCCCATCTCACGGCAGGCACACGTACCTGGGGACACAGGAGGTGGCTTGGGGTATCCTGAAAAACAAAATGGGAAATGGAATGTCCACTTTCTGGACAGCGGCTCATTTTGTGAGCCCCCTTTTTCCCCTCTGCTCTTCCCAGGCTCGAGTTGAGTCAGTTACTAAAGAGAACGCCTGCCCATCAGCCAGGTGCTCCGGAGTCGAGCACACCCGGCTGTCTCCCGCAGGAACTAACCCCAGGGTCTGGCTGCCCCGGGGTCGGCCTGCTGTGACTCCATGGGACTGTTGCACCGTCCTGCAGCCAGTGGCCTGCCCGAGCAAGGGTATCTGTTTGCATGGCATAGCCGGAGTCT
The DNA here is from genome assembly GCA_026018925.1 of Tupaia tana. NCBI lineage: Eukaryota > Metazoa > Chordata > Mammalia > Scandentia > Tupaiidae > Tupaia > Tupaia tana. The sequence continues at coordinate 59,470,703 of JAKSZU010000007.1, read as the reverse complement.
CACCCCCCTCAGCCGTCCAACAGAACCGCCTGCCTCACAGCGCTGCAGACTGGGAGAGGCAGGCCTGGCTCCATTTCTGGGCCCCACGAAGCTGGCTCCCTTCCTTGTCTCATGGCCCTACTGTCGCTACCTCGCCATCCTAAGGCAGTCATGGGGTGGACAGACACCTCAGAGAACCTAGCTGAGCACTGCAGGAGGCCCTGTCCTCATGGCCCACGGCCTGCTACTGCCCTGGCTTCGGTGCTGAAGGACCCGTGCCTGGGAGGGTGGCCGGGCCGGGAGGTGCAGCTGGTGGTGCAGCAGCCCTACTGCACAGCCGCCTCCGCTACAGAGCGGGCTCTGGGTACACCGGGGTCCCCCGGGTCCCTCTGTTGTGATGATCGCGCTGCCCAGGGCACAGGCATCCCCACCCGCCGGCAATCACGCTTCTCAGTATAACGTCCTGCCCTGTCCTTGCGCCCACCTGGCCCCTCCGGCCCTGGGCTCCCTGGAAAGCCGCCTTTATGGACCCGGCCCGGGCCACAAGGACCCTGCAGCAAGAGCCCCGTGGGTTCCGGCCCAAGCGCCCGCTTACCTGGTGCACCCGCGTAGCCTTCGGCGCTGGGGACCGGACCCTGCCGGGTCTGGCCGTCCACCCCCTGGGGCAGGCCGCGCCCCGACACGCCCATCCTCCCCGGAGGCCCGGCCTCTCCGGTCTCCATGATGACCCCAGTGGAGCCCGGCAGGAAGGGCAGCCCTGTCCAGCCAGGCTGCGCTGGCGGCGGAGGCGGCAGCGCTTCTGGGGGTCGCAGCTGCGGGGGTCTCCGGGGCAGGACAGGCCGCTGGTCCTCGGGAGGCGGGGGACGGCTGGGCCTCGGCAGTGGGGCTGGGGTCTGCTCCGGCTGAGGCTGCTCGGTGGGGGTGGCTTGCGAGGGCCTTTGGGGCTCTGGCAGGGCCTTCCCGTGGACAGGGGTCGCTTCCGAGGGCTCCTCCGCTGGGCATTGGGAAAGGAGAAGGAAAGAGGGTTACCAACCGCGCCCGCCCGGGGGGGACCTCCGGGGGCTCGAGTTCCCTGAGAAGCTGAGTCATGGTGCATTGCCCTACAGGGATATTCCAGGAGCGGTGTGACACTTGGGGACAGCCAGCCTCACACCCCCTGCTGCAGCTATGGCCATGGTGCGCTCAGGCCGCCGGGGGAGCTGTAGAGGCCAGCTGGGACCACTGCCCAGGGCGGGTGGACTTTCAGCCTCTCTCATGTGAACATGGGCCCCAGCACCAAACTGCCTGGTGTCACTGCATGCTGACATCAGACATGCATCACCAGGACATGATGTCACGTGATGTCACCGACCTCTTCCCGGCTGTGAAACAAACTGGCCTCGGGACTGCCCCTAAGGGACTGCTGTGGAGAACCCAGGGGGCCTTGGGCTGCAGGCACAGGCCCCAGACTGGAAGGGACACCGGTTCCTCTGCCACACCCTTCAAATCACCAGCTGAGGGGACTTCCAACAGAGGAACCTCCTGATTCACAGGGCCCTGCCTGCCCAGGATGGCTGCAGCGACACAGCAGGAAGCCACCGCCCTTTCCTCCTCTGAATGCGTTCCTGGAACGAGCCTTCCAGGAAGCCTTTCCTAAGTGCCCGCAGGACATCTAAAAATACCAGGCTGGCTGAGAGCAGGGCAAAGCCAAAGGCCGCCCACGTCTTCAGTCTGTCTAGTGTCTGCGGTGCCCAAGGTGGCCAAGCTACCAGACTGTGACCTGGCAAAACCAGTGATTGCACTTTGGCCCACTGTTTTAAACCGCACTAAGGTAGATAGGGCAGACAAAATGCATGCCCCCGCCCACCACAGAGCCACATTTCCAGACCACTCCAAGAGAGGTGGTTTTTTGAGAGAGATTTTTGCTGTAGGGCATGTGTAGACAGAGACAGTGAGTGAGAAATCACCACAGAAAGTGAGAAATCACCCCCTAGAGGGGATGGCACGCACACACACTCGTGGTATGAGTTTAAGCCGTCTGGTCCAGGACGCAAATGCATTGCCTTCGTGGGAATCCAGCAACATAACCATTATGCCATCTGCCGGTCCCCATACAGCCTTGCCTAACCAGTGTTCTGTGAAATCATTAAGCCCTGCAGCAAAAAATTTGAATGATATCTTAATTCTCCCAAGGATGGTACAGAGCGAAATCCATCCTAGATACGGAGAAGTTCATTCTATACAACTGGACACCATCAAGCCTCAACTGTCTTCAAATCCTTGGTGGTGAAAGGATGGGTTAGAGAAACGGAGGAATGAGGAATGGCCAACATGGGGACACCAGCCCCTGGCAGGCAGGAGTGAAATACAACAGTCTGAAAACGAAGTCCACACCACAATAGGAGGGCTCACGGCCCCTCTCCCTCGCTCAGCTCCCCTGACACTTGCTTAGACCTACAGTTGGAGATAGGAAGAGTCTTCTAACTAACCCTATAGTGAAGCCCCCAGTCATGAAATCCTGTCTAATGTCTCACTGTTAAAAGTAACCCAAAGTCAAGATCCCCTAAGGTGTGAGAAAAGCTGCCATAGGAAAGACAAAACCATTCAGCCAAGTAATAGGAAATTCTGGGGCCAGCAGATGGTATAGCAGTTACGTTGCTAGACTCCCATATGGCCAACCGTGGTGCGAGTCCCGGACCTGGTGGCTTGAAAATCACACCAGGTACATGTGCGTGCATGCCCAAGATTTTGGAGGAAAATGGAGGAAAGGGGATTGTGGTGTGGCCATCCCCCCAATGGACAATTTCTCACTTTCCTCTGTCTCTGTCTCTCTCTCTCTTTTCACCAAACGTACATGCCCACACCGTAATCCCTTCTCTTCCATTCTTGTCTTGGGATTTTGGGCACGCATGTACATGTGCACAAGTTTACGCCAATGAATATGAGACTCAAACTGAGGTCAACTACATGGGAATCCAGCAATGTAACCATTACGCCATCTGCTGGTCCCTCTACCTTCTCTTGGGCAGTGCATTACCACACACCAGGGAGCCTGCCCAGACAGGCAGTTTTAATACAAAAACAATTGCTCTTAAGCACCCTTTCTTAAAACCTATTGAAGAAGGTGCTCCACTAAAACAAAGGATTAAACTGCGGAGAAAATGCAAAGGATGAAGAAAAGGGTCTAACACAGTAAAGAAGCGAAGCCTTTCTAGGCTAGCAGTGAAGACACATTCAGGTTAAAACTTTCACAGAGGTCTGAAGAAACCAGTCCAGGTTGGATGAGGAAGAGAGAGAACTCCAGGAGGGAAGTCACCAATTTCAAAAAAATTGATCAGCAAATAATCTGATACTTCCTATGTTGTTAAAAATTGTATTGCGGGGCCTGCAGGTGGTGTGGTGGTTAAAGGCACTGGACTCCCATATGGCCAACTGTGGTTCAAGGCCCAGACCTGGCGGCTTGCTTTCTGACTTTGTCTCTCACTCTCTCACACACACACATTCTGTCCCTCTCTGGTCAAATTTAAATAAATAGATAAAGTTAAATAAAATAATTCTTAAAAAAACAATTGTATTGCAGGGACCAGCAGGTGGTGTAGTGGTTACATTGCTGGACTCTCACATGACCAATCGCTGTTCAAGGACTGAACCCAGTGACTTGTAAATCACACCGGCTGAGTGCATGCTCAAGATCGCAGGAGAAGGGAGAAGAGATTATGGCATGGCCCTCCCCCTGGGGAGTAATTTTTCATTTTCCGTCTCACAGTCTCAGTCTCTGTCTCTGTCTCTCTCCAGCAAGTGCATGCACCCTATGGCAAAAACCTCTAAAAAAAAATTGTATTGGAAGGTTATTGGGGGTTAGACATATCCCAAACTAGGGGACCAGCAGGTGGTGTGGTGACTAAGGTGCTGGACACTCCCACATGGCTGACCACAGTTCAAGTCCTGAATCTGGTGGCTTGCTTTCTCGCTTCCTCTTTCTCTCTCTGTGTCTCTCTCTCTGATCACATTAAAATAAATGAATGAATAAATTAAAAAAAGAAATATCCCAAGATAGATACATAAAATGTAAGCAACGGATCATGCAACAATATTACTAATTCAGAGAAAAGCAAAAAGAAAGTAATATAACCGTAAAACACTATTTCATGGAAAATACATATTCAGAAAAAATTGCATGAATTTCAAAGTTTTTCCACCAAAATAACTCATACTTTAATCCTATTTTTCCACCAACTTTTTTCTTTTTAAGAATTATTTTATTGGGAACCAGCAGTTAGCGTAATGGCTATGTCACTGGACTCCCGCGTAGTCAACCGCGGTTCGCGTCCTGGACCCGGTGGCTTAAAACTCACGCCGGGCGCGTGTGCATGCGTGCCCAAGATCCCGAGAGGAGAATGGAGGAGAAGGGATTGCGGTGTGACCATCCCCCCTGGGGGGTGATTTCTCGCTTTCTGTCTCTATGTCTCTCTCTGTCTGGCGAGCTCACACACCCTATAGCGAAAACCTCTCCAAAAAAAAGAATTATTTTATTTAACTTTATTTATTTTAACTTGACCAGAGAGGGACAGAGCGAGAGAGTGAGAGAGAGAGGGAAAGTGAGAAAGCATGCCTCCAGGTCTGGGACTCGAACCACAGTCGGCCATATGAGAATCCAGCGCCTTTAACCACCACACCACCTGCTGGCCCCACCCACCAACTTTTTGAAGTTCTCTCATATGGGGAACTGGCTGGAAGGAAAGCTTACAATGTCCCAAAGCTGACTAATCAGTTTAGAAATATGGAGATGGAAATCCAGGAAATAAAAACAGAAGAGTTTCTTGTGGGGCCTCTAGGGAGGGAGGGAGTGGGGAGGGGGGCAGTGGAGTTAGTTTCATTTTCAGCTTGTCTGTGCTATTTTGCTTATTTGGATAAAATGCAGTTGCAGAAGACACTCACTAAGGGCCTGCTTCTACCCTTTCCCCCAATCCCAGCATGCCCTAGTCTATTCTGCATCTGCTTCCTCCTCCCTCTTGACACCAGCTCAGAAGTTGGCCTTCCTCCCAGGGCGCACCCTCTGCCTGAGCTGGAGCGGGAGCCCACTCCCCTCCTCCTCTTGGGCCTGCTCCAGCCAACATCACTCCTCCTCTCAAGCTCTTTCCTTCCTCCCTTTAGCCCAAGTTCACAAGTCTCCGACCAAAATTTTCAAGGAAGTACTTTTCCTGTCCGACGACAGCAAGTACTGCAAATACAATCTGCAGAGCACCTTGAAATAGCAAAGCATGCACAGGCCCCTCACAATGGTTCTGATGTTCTTCCCCTACCCCCACCACACCCTTTACATCCGCCCTCGGAAACGCACCACCACCCTCCTCGTCACCCAGCCATAGCGTACTCTCTCACACACCTCTGTGGCTAAGCCCAGCTGCTTCTCATTTTGAAACAACTCTTAGATCCTTCAGCCACACGTTTTCCAGAATACCCTTTAGAAAGCATTCTAATTATATTGTTTCCTGCTCAAAAATCATCCAGAATGTTCTACTGCTCAAACAGAATCTCCTCTGACTTTCCGGATCCTCCACCTCCCTTGACAGCCATTGGGGTCCTCAGTGGCATCCATATCTCATCTGAGCTTCCCTGGCTTCATGCCTGTGCTTTCTGCCCCCTAAAATAGCCTCCTCTGTTGCCCGCACTGGGAGAAACAGCACCCACCCCTGAAGTCCCAGTTCAAATACCACTCTTCCATGAAGCCATCCTGGATCTTTTCCGCATGGCTTAAGAAACCCTGATTCTGAACCACGAAGTGATTGGGGCCTTTAGGGAACCTTTCTGATTTTATTTGTTTACTTTGAAAGAATTATTTATTTTACTTTATTATTTAAAAAAAAAAAAATTGTCATCGGACGTGGGCACTCACCAAAGAGACAGAGAGAGAGAAAGAGAGCAAAAGTGAGAAAGCAAGCCACCAGGTCCCAGATTCGAACTGTGGTGGGCCATGCAGGAGTCTAGTACCTCAATTATCATGCCACCTGCTGGCCCCCCGTTTTCTTTTTTAATTTTTCCTCTCTGGCTGGATGATGAGTATATGAAGATGGCTTTTTAAAAAACCTATGTATTTACTTTTTAGACACAGGACCCAGCTGTGTTGCTCAGGCCAGCCCGGAATTTGCAAGTCTCCTGCCTCAGCCTTCTGAGCTGGGACTACAGGCGCGTGCCTGGCAGAGGACGGCTTCTAACTTATCTTCCATCCCAGGGCTTGGCACAGAGCCTGACGCATGACATCGAGCATTTTAAGTGCTGGGAGAGTGCAAGAGGCTGAAAGTATGACCACAACCACGCCCGAGTTCCTGCCGGCCATTAAACGGGCACCCTAACTCTGCTGCAGTAATGCCCACCGGGGGGTCCTATTGGCACAGTTCTGGGACGTACAGGGCCACCATGGTTCTTTTTCACTCATCACTCCCTTAGCAGGCAGGGCAGAGAAAAAGAATGAACTAAGATAAGAGTTGGGCCAAAGAGCCTGGACTGCTCCCCTTGGGGAGCCGAGCACGAGTGCTGTGGAGAGCCGACTGCGCCAAAACAGCCAGCCATGGCCCCGCCAGCTCCGTCGCCAACAAGCAAGTTTGACTTGGACTGGTGCCTGGTGGCTGTTCAAGCTCCGTCCGCAGCCTCACGTGGTGCTGCAAGTGCACACATTTGTCACCTCGCCGTAACAAAGGCTGGACGACGTTCTGCTCATCTGGAAAGATAACACTTTCCCGCAGCAGATGAACCCAACACCCAGGTATTAAAAGGCACCCCCACTCTGCCAAAGCTCTTTTTTTTTTTTTTTTTTTTTTTTTGGAGAGGTTTTTGCTATAGGGCGCGTGCGCTCGACAGACAGAGAGAGACAGAGAGATAGAAAGCAGGAAATCACCCCCCAGGGGGGATGGCCACGCCGCAATCCCTTCTCCTCCATTCTCCTCTCGGGATCTTGGGCACGCACGCACACGCGCCCGGCGTGAGTTTTAAGCCGCCGGGTCCGGGACTCGAACCGCGGTCGACTACGTGGGAGTCCAGCGACATAGCCATTACGCTAACTGCTGGTCCCGCAAAGCTCTTAATTCAAGGCAATTTCTACTTAAGTAAAATGAAGACTTTCCATGGAAAGTCTTCAATAATCCATGAAGCCGATGTGCTCGGAGCATCTGTCTTCCTACTGATTAAATACCCTTGCTCCATTTACAGGGCTCAGGGCTGTCTCTTTCTGCAGTCACCAGGGAACCTGCTTTAAAGGAGCGCCCAGAGGGGCTGTGCTTATGGGAAGCGCATGTAAAGGTGTTAGCTCTGTACCTGGCCACCAGGTGGCATCTTGCCACAGGACAAGGGCTGTGAGGGGAAGATTGGTCCTAGCTGGGAGGATCTGTGAGTGAAGCTCAGTTGTGGCTTCAGAGTTTCAACCCGGGCCATGATTTAACCGGCTAAACATGCAGGGCCCTCCTATCAAGCCGACGGAATCTGACGCCCATCAGACGAAGCAGCAGATACAAGCGTGCCCTGTTCCTTGTGAAATACTGTGCGTAGCTACAGCACAGTTCATCACAGGTCGGCCAAGGTACAACTCTGCTCTTCCAGGCAGCCAAAACGTTTGTTTGCCAAATGCTGAAACGAGAGTATTTTTAAAAATGTATTTTATTTATGATAGGGAATATGTGCATATGAGAGAGAGACAAAGAGAGAGGCACCCTCCGCGTGGTCTCGTCACTCAGTCCCTCTGCCCTGACTTTCCAGCTTGTCAGGGTCATGGGTGCGTGCACTTGTACCTGGCATGTTTTCAAGCTGACGTGGGATCTGCAGTTGGCTATATGGCTTCCAGCAGTAATATTTTAAAGATGCTAACCAAAACTTCAGACTTGGGGCCAGCAGGTGGTATAGTATTTAAGGCGCTAGACTCCCATGTGGTCAACTGTGGTTCAAGTCCCAGACCGAGTGGCTTGCAACTCACACAAGGTGCATGTGCAAGCATGCCCAAAATCCTCAAAGGAGAATGGAGAAGGGATTGCAGCATAGCCAATTTCTCACTTTCTGTCTCTCTGTCTCTCTCTGGTGAACACATGTGCCCTATAGCAAAACATCTCAACAACAACAAAAAATAACTTCAGACTTAGGGGGCCAGACAGTGCCCCAGCAGTAAAACACAACACCACATGAGAAGGTTCCAGGTTTGCATCCAGAGACCTCCCTGATGTGCCCGGCACATACATGGCCAAGATCTGGGGTTGGCTGAGGTTGGGGGAGGATTATGATCAGGCCCCTGCTGCTAGTGCTTTCTCCCTCCCTCTCTCACTCATGACTCATAGAAGAAATAAACTTAAAAAAAAAAAAAAGATTTTTAGACTTAAAAAAAAAATCCATCAAAATGCTGACATGCAGGACATTACACGAAAGGACATAAGATGCTTTCAAAGATGGCTGTGCTGGGGCAAAGCTCTCGTTCCTGGGAAGCAGCCCCACACCCTCACAAGGGAGGCATGAGAAAAACCTGATTCATCAGGAAATTCAGAACCTGTGCCTCCCGGAGCTTACCAGGCCTGGGGGGAGCTTAAATAAAGGGGCTTCTTTGCAGAGACAGTTCCTGAAAAGTTAAAGTGGGACAGGAGGACTGGCACCAAGAAGCACAGGCAGCACGCAGAGAGTGCTCAGGGCGGAGACCAGGACAGAGAGTCTGAACTGAGTGCCAGCTGGTGGTGTGGAGGTTACGGTGGCCGGATCCCACATGGCTGACTGTGCATTTCTAGTTCCAGACCTGGCAACTTAAAAAACACACTGGGCTCTGGGAACCAGCAGTTAGCGTAATGGCTATGTCGCTGGACTCCCACGTAGTCGACCGCGGTTTGCGTCCCGGACCCAGTGGCTTAAAACTCACGCCAGGCGCATGTGCGTGCGTGCCCAAGATCCCGAGAGGAGAATGGAGGAGAAGGGATTGCGGCATGACCATCCCCCCTGGGGGGTGATTTCTCGCTTTCTGTCTCTATGTCTCTCTCTCTCTCTGTCTGGCGAGTGCACGCGCCCTATAGCGAAAACCTCTCAAAAAAAAAAAAAAAAAACACACTGGGCTCGTGTGCATGCATGCCCAAAATCCCGAGAGGAGAATGGAGGAGAAGGGATTGAGGCGTGGCCATCTCCCCTGGGGCTGATTTCTTACTTTCCCTCTCTCTATCTCTGCTTGTCTCCAGTGAGCGCACATGCCCTATCGCAAAAAAAAAAAAAAAAAAAAAAAAAAAAAAAAAGTTTTTTAAAAGATTATTTTAACTTTATTTATTATTATTATTTTCCAATTGAACCAAAGAGAGACAGAGAAAGAGAGAGGATATGTGAGAAAGGAAGCCACCAGGTCCAGGACTTGAACCATAGTTGGCCATGTGGGTGTCCAGCACCCTTAATCACCACGTCACCTGCTGGCTCCAGCAAAAAAAAAAAATTTTTTTTTAAATCTGAATTGTTCTCTTGCCAACACTGGAGTGGAGTCCTACATTTGCCAGAAGAGTTCTACTCTGAGCTGGTTTGGGCTTTTGTTGGAATAAAGAAAAAAAAGACCCTCAAGCCTGTGAGAGGGAGAGTTCGTTGTGCACCTCGCAGAAGGAACTTACTGGCTCTCCTTTGAGAGACAGGGTCTGCACCAGCAGGACCATAGCGAAACCCACAGAACAGGACCTAACAGGGACAATGGGTCTAAATTTCTGCAAAGTACAAGCCAGGGGACACTGCAATGTAAATGCAGCTTTAGTTCCTCATGTTAACACCTGGCGATACATCGGAACTGAAAAATAATTTATCTCTGGGGTCAGACGGTGGGACGGAGGAAAAGCACAAAGCTCTGCAAGGCTGACCCACACAGAAGGTCCAAGGTTCACTCCCCAAGATCGCTCTGTATATGCCAGACACACGCATGCCCATGATCAGGGGCTGGCTGCATGGGTTGTGGTGTCAAGACTGGGGGAGGGCAGGCAAATGACACAGTGGTTAAGGCACTGGACTTCCCACGTGACCAACCACACAGTTCAAGTCCTGGACCTGGCGGCTTGCTTTCTTCCCCTTCCCCTGACCTCCGTCTCACTCTGGTCAAATTGAAGAAAAATAAACAACTAAAATTAAATAAATAATTCTTAGGGGAAAAAAAAAAAGACCCTATTGGGGCTGCTGTCTCTTTTGCTTATGGAAAAAGAAAATAAATAAACTTTAAAAATATTTTTACTATCACTGAATCCCGCAAAGACTTACCTATGTCAGCATGCGCATCACTTGAAATGAATGGTTATTTGGGGTAGGAATTCCCAAGCATTACAGAGGTCTGCCTGGATAAGACACAAGCACAGCACAGAGTCCCTACGTGGGCTCACACGTGGCCACCCTGGGGTGCGACCACACCAAAGCCGGTGTTTTATTCGCTCTTCCCTCTCTCTGAGCTCTGCTCCTTTGCCCTGGGCTGTTGTGTCCTGCTGCCTCCGAGGTGGCCTTCCTTCATTTCCAGGACCTGAGCTGGGAGGTTCTTGTTTTAATTACAAATTTAATTACAAATTCCAGGGCCTAGCCTCATCCCTGCTGGGCAGGAATCTTCTGAGTGGGCCCAGGAGTTCCTCTTTTCGGATCCCGAGGGTTTTGTGCGTGCAGCCATGGGAAAGCTCAGTTCTCAGGACATAGCAGCTCCAAATTCGAGGTTCGGATGGAGAAGAGCGGCTGCGGGACAACCACCAAAGAGCGTTACAGAAACCAGGCGCCCACAGGGGAAAGGAGTGACCTGTCCGGGTTCGGTGCGGTCCGAATGCCTGTACTTATTTAGCTTTTCCGTATTTATAAAACTTGGCTGAGTCCAACATGCTCTCCTGGACCCTAACTGGCCCCAGACTCAGCTGCTTCCTGGCGGCGGAGGCCCAAAGCTGTCGGGGCGTTGGCCGCAGCCCGAGCCCACGCCGGGGCGTTAGACTCGCGTTGGAATCGCCTGTGTGCCCTCACATTCACGGCCAAACTTCAGCAGCTTGATAAAAACAGGATATTGACATCCGTAACCTCCTCAGCGAAACACTGGTGAAAAGTCACACCGAGACAGGAACAGAAGGGGATGGGGGGACAGGCAACGAAAGGAAAGGAAGTGCTGCCCTGCCACTGGCATATAGAAAGCACTCTCCGCCTCTAGGAGACACAGCCCTTCTTGGAAGTGTGACACAGGAAGGAATTCCCCAAACACAGCACCGTCCCTCACCCACCTTCTTCCTCACCCCTAGAACCCCTCTTCCTGTCCAGCTGGAAGAGGAACGGCAGGCTTGTGGCGAGGGCTGACGGGTTTCAGTGTCTATGGCAGGCCAGGAGAGGGTGACACCCAGTCTCTGTATAGTTGGTGACGTGTGTGGGGCAAGCCAGGGCGGTCCTGGTCCCAGGCAGGAAGATAGGCCCTGCTGCTCACCCCTGCCTGGGGCTGTCGGGACACACCCCTTGGAGACGTCGGGGTAACTGGGTAAGGCTACTGGCTTAGGTAGGGGCGAAACTGGGTGACTTGGGGGGGAGGGGAGGAAGAGGGTTCCTGCTCAAGTGGTTTGAAGAATGAATCTTCCACCTATCCATGAAAATGGGAGCGTGTGTATCCAGGAACTTGGGGCTAAACCTCGAAGGCAGGCCCAGGTCTGTGGCATGGGCAGCAGTGTGCTGAACTACAGTGCTGGAGGCCACACAGCTGAATAGGGGTTCAGATCCCAAGTCACCCTGAGACACAGGCACGTGGGTGTGACCTGAGATCCTGATGAGCTAGACAGCTGGGGGAGGGCAACCGTGGCATGATGAGGCCCTGTCGAGGGTGTCTGTCTGTCTCTCCTTCTCTTTCTCTGTCACATATGCACATACACTATTAGGAATAAAATAAACAAACAACGAAAACCTATAGCCACAATGTACAAAGAACAAAGGACTTGGAATCTTCTCATTTAGAACCTATTTTGTCCATAACTAACGATCCTGTGGCCCTGACAAGACTACTTGTACATGAATCTCTGAATGCTGACAAGAGAGATTTCTAGGTTCTTGATGCTTTCTACCTGACCCTTCATCCCGAAAAAAAGAAGAAAGGGACGGAGAAAAAGCCCGTGAGGCTAGCTGCAGCATTCCACGGAGTAGCCAGGACCCTACACCCGCCCTGTTCTGCCGGTGGGGTTTACAGGCTCTCCCTGCTCTGAGGCTGCCGGTCTGGGGTGTGTGTATGGAGGTCTGGGACAAGTGTAGCCAGGAGCAGAGTGAACATCCATTATAGGGGACAGAGGCTTAAGGTACGGTAAGATTTATGAGTGAGTGTTAGAGGCTGGGCACTACTTAACACCCCACTACCTACAAGTGTTCATCCTAATGCCAACGCTTTGATCTAGGTATCATCTTCATCATCATTTCCAAGTCATAGATGAAGAAAGCGAGGTATCAGGTACATAAATAACCTGCCCAAAGTTTCAGAATTAGTGTGCATGAGCCAGGATTTCAAATCTGGGAAGTGGTCACTTTCCGTTCAAAATCTTCCAACAGTTTCTCATAGAACTTAAAATTCAAATTCTTTATCACAGTTTATAAAACCCTGCATGATATGATTCTCTTTCATCTCACTGCCTGTGATGTCCCACCTCATTCGTAGATGAGGGGGCTTCAAAACGTTCGTGGAAAATTGAGTTAACACAGGAGTTTATGTTGGCTGAAAATTTTTTGAAATTCATGCATAGTTTTTTTCATAATACCCCTTTTCCACTAACTTCTTCATCTTTTTTTTTTAAGAGAGAGAAGTTTTTGCTATAGAGCATGTGTGCTCACCAGAGAGACCGAGAAAGCCAGAGAGACAAAAAGCGAGAAATCATCCTCCCGAGGGGGATGGCCACACCGCAATTCCTTTTCCTCCAGTCTCCTCTCGGGATTTTGGGCACACGCACACACGTGCCCAGCTTGAGTTTTAAGCTGCTGGTTCTGGGACTCAAACCACAGTCGGCCACATGGGAGTCCAGTGCCTTATCCATTACACCACCTGCTGGCTCCGCCATTAACTTCTGAAGACACTTCAGGCTTGGCCCAACTGGCATTCTGAGTTTTCAAACAAGCACACTCATTCCTGCCTTTGAGCATGCTGTTCCCCCGGCCTGGGCCATCTTCCCACACAGGTCAGTGCAGGGCTCCTGCCCCACCTCATTTACATCTCTGCTCAAATGACATCACCATGGAGTGCCTTTCCTGAGCCCTCATGTAAAATAGCCTCCTGCCCCCATGCTCGCCACCTTGCTTGAGTTTGCCTTCCCTCGTGGTATTGCTCACTGGCTGAAATTGGGTCGTTATGTGCATGGCCGCACACTCCGTCTTCCCCCAGAGTGTAAGAGCCCTGAGGGCTGAAACTCCAGCACCAGCGCACAGCTCAGCCAATGTCCGCTGACTGAATGGGTGGGAGTGCGGGAGAAGCCATCACACCCACTGTACTGAGCTGAGCTGAGAAAGGATGAAAGAACGCAGTGGCTCTTCATCGTTGGAAGATCTAGGACTCATCTCTCTAAGTCCTAGATGAAAGCCATGGGCTTTTTGTCCAAAAAAAAAAACCAAATATTTGCATATTATGTCAAGAATCCCTCTGAAGAACCCCTGCGTTAATGGAAGGGATGGATGCCAGAGAGAATGGATCTGTTTGGGCATCGGCTGAAGCCCTTTCCTCTTCCCAACAGGCTGCCTCCTGGATAACTCAGCCCCCTCAGGGATGCTTCCCGTGGAAAGAATGGGATCTGTGAGCAGAAAATGACCACGGTAGAAGCACCAGCTTTACATCCCTGGTCCAGCAGTCCGGTTTCTGGCCCAGACCTCGTTCACATCCTGCCCTCTGGCCCCAGGCTCACTGTGGTAGCTCTGACGAGCACCACTGATACCCCTTCTCTACACACACTGGCCACAGCACCGTCAGGAGTGGACTTGCTCTGACCGACAGAAAGTGGCAGAAGTGACACTGCCAGCTCTGGGCCTGGACTGTAGGAGACCCAACAGCTTCCACTTCCGAGTGCTTGAGACCCCCAAGCTAGGAGGACAAGTTAGCCACATGTGGGGGAGGGCCGCTGCCACAGAGAGGTTGCACAAGGCACCAGGCACCTTTCAGTCCACTGCCAGCTGATGCAGCTGAGTGAGTGACTCACCTAACGCCAGAGAGCAGAACTGACAAGCACGCCCTGCCCATGTTCCTGACACACAGAAGAACCAAAATGTTTACAGAGCCTTCAAAACGTTCATGAAAAACGTATGTCTGGGACCAGCAGTTAGCGGAATGGCTATGTCACTGGACTCCCACGTGGTCAACCGCGGTTCAAGTCCCGGACCCAGTGGCTTAAACTCATGCCGGGCACGTGTGCATGCATACCCAAGATCCCGAGAGGAGAATGGAGGAGAAGGGATTGCGGCGTGGCCATCCCTTCTAGGGGATGATTTCTCGCTTTCTGTCTCTCTCTGTCTGGCGAGTGCATGCACCCTATAGCAAAAACCTCTCAAAAAAAAAAATATATATATATATGTCATGAAAAAGTAAGCATATGTGGAGCCAGCTGGTGGCATGGTGGTTAAGGTGCTGGACTCCCACATGGTCAACTGTGGTTCGAGTCCTGGATCTGCCAGCTTGTTTTCTCACTTGTTTGCTCTCTTTCTCATGTACGTGCTGTATGGCAGATTAAAAATAATAATAATAAATAAAATAAATTGTTCTTTAAAAAAAAAAACTAAGCATGAATTTCAACATTTTTTTGCACCAAAATAAATTTTTACTTTAATTTTATTTTTCCATGAACTTTTTAAACTCCCCTCATGTAGCTATGTCACCTTAAACTACCAAAACCTGAGGTAGGTTGTTATATAGCAATAAATACTGACTCTTTCCCACCAAGTCTCCTCAGAAATGTCCTCCCCTCTTGCTTGCTTGAATCCTATTCATCTCTCAATGATCAGCCTCTATAACACCTCCTTCTGGCGTGTCTCTCATCATCTCACCCACTCCTCACGCCACCAGCCTCTGAACCCTGTTCAGTCAATACCTGCTCAACGTGGAAGGCTCAGCTCAACACCAAGTTCCACAGCAGCCATGGGGGCTTCTCCACTTGCCCAAGGCAACTACTCACACCTCACCGCAAGGCCATCTCTGTCTGCTTATTCCTCCACCAGAAGTCATGTTGTCCACACACCTCACACACACAGCTGGCACCGACCACACACAGGGCTCAGTAAGATCTGACCCGAATAATCACTGTGCTTTGACGAACTCTCTTATTCATTCTCCCTGCAGCCCTGTGTGTATCTTTCCAACTATGGCTACACATGCTGTGAGGGTGCCTACTCCTCTCTATGTCACTCACAGGGCCTTGCTCTCAGTGGGTGCCACAAGAAATATTCTATTGACTTATTTTTTTAAATTATTTAATTATTTCATCCCATTTTATTTATTCATTTATTTATTTTAATTTGACCAGAGAGGGACAGAGTAAGAGTGAGGGAGAAAGTAAGAAAGTGAGAAAGCAAGCTGCCAGGCCTGGGACTCAAACCACAGCCAGCCACGTGGGAGTCCAGCGCCATTACCCACCATCGCACCTGCCAGCCCCGTCATTGACTTATAACGGATCCATGTGTAACTTTTCATTTTTTTCCAAAGAGCATGTGCACTTGCCAAAGAGGGAGAGAGAGACAAAAAGAAAGGGAGAAGAGAAAGCACCCCCTGTGGGGACGGTCATGCAGCAATCCCTTCTCCTCCATGTCTCTCTTTTTGGGATTTTGGCCATGCACACACACATGCCTGACTGTTTCTCAAGCCCTCAGGTCTGGACTTAACTGGCACAGCTGGTCATGTGACAGGCAGTGGCCTTAACCACCAGGCCACTGAGTCAGCCCTAATACATGACTTTCATTGTGACCTCAGCTCTAATTCACTCACGGACCTCTGATGCTCCGGGTCCGGATCTCCTAGGCATGGATCCTATACAAAGATAGATGAGGTTTTGCTTGTTTATTTCTGGGTCTTTTTGATCAATGAAATTCTCAAAGAGCACTTGCTTTCTACCCTCACAGCAAAGAGTTCAGTCTAACACTATAATGTTTCGGAAGCCACATTCTCCCTAAAAGCGCTCACTTCCACCTCCTAATGCAAGAGGAAAACATAGAAGAGTTAACTCAGCTTCCCACGCTTCCAGGGAGCTGCAAATCAACTGGAAATATCTGGTTCGATCTTGTTATTATAGAGTACAGACTAGACAGCACTGTCACCACAAGGGACAATAATTCTATGAGCACACACACAAGCTTGTGACCTTTACTCAACATTCCAGAGATACAGGAGCTGAGTGGGCCCGGGAGGAAGGGGTGGGCTATGCATAGCGCAATCAGTGGGCCGAACTCTGGGTGGGGGCCAGATTCCTGGCCGGCTGGGCCTGGGTGATTCCTTATCTCCAAGTAAGCACCGTGCTCTGGGGACATCCAGAGCATTTTCCACCTGACTACCGTGAACTCTCTGCCCTGGGACCTGGCCCAGCTCTCCCCAGCTCTAGATTTCAGCCAGGCCAGGGCTCATCCACCTCCCATGCTGCAGCGGTCCCCTCAAGTTTATGAGGACCAGAGCACAAAATCCCATAGACTCATGGCAGCTCTGAAACCTCAGCTCAACCTGCAAGAGCCAGTGGCACCCAGAGCTGAACAAAGTGGAAATCATGACAGGCCTGAAGGGGAGAAGAGGAAAAAGAAAACAGGAGAGGAGAGGTCAAGGAATGGGTTCCTTCTGGGCACAGAGCCAGCCTTCCACCAGGTCCCCTTGGTCTGGGAGTCACAGAGCCGTGTGCTGTACTGCAAGTCATCAGCTCTCAGAGGCAGTGCCCTGGGTTCTAACCCCGGCTCGGACGCTTAGCAGCTGTGTGGCTTTGGGCACATCCTCTCTAGCAAGCGGCAAGGTTGGCCTGGAGCCAAT
Source organism: Tupaia tana (assembly GCA_026018925.1). Classification (NCBI taxonomy): domain Eukaryota; kingdom Metazoa; phylum Chordata; class Mammalia; order Scandentia; family Tupaiidae; genus Tupaia; species Tupaia tana. The sequence continues at coordinate 59,453,800 of JAKSZU010000007.1, read as the reverse complement.
AAGCTATGTCGCTGAAGGGACTAGCCCAGTACTGGCACCCAGAAAGTGCTAAAATGTGTGTTCCCTCCTTGCTCTCTTTCAGGAGGTGAAAGCAAACATCCAGGTACAAGGGGAGCCCTGTCCTCAGGGTTGATGTGCTCAGCCCCCTAAGTGACAACAGGAGACATAAATGTATGGAATGTACTACTCAAAACTCTTAAGGGACCATTTATTCATTCATTCAATAAACACTTGTTGAGTGTCGAAGACACTGCTCCAGCATTATCATTTTTTTTTATTGCCAGAGCATCCATGCATTTGCCAGAGAGACTGTGAGACAGAGACAGAGACCAAAAGAAAGGTGGCCCTGGTGACACTACAATCCTTTTTTCTCCATTTTCCCTCCTGTCAGGATTCCGGGCACACACACACATGTGCCTGGTGTATCTTTCAAATTGCTGGGGTTGGGACTTGAACCCACAGTCAGTCATGTGGGATCTGGCTTCCTATGCACAGCACTTAACTATTGTGCTATGGGCCCAGGCCTGCCCCGCATTACTGACGAACTTCCTGGTCTAGACACAGTGGAAATTTAGGCAGTTACTACTCCTGAACTGCTTTGTCCCTGGTCCTGTCTGTCCCTTTGGAAATGAATATGACAGCGTCCTACCCACCATCATCTAAGCTCTAGATTTTAGGGTATGAAAGGTGGCCCAAAGATGACGATGACAAAGGTTACAATGCCACAAATAATAAGTGATGCTTACACACAAGTGTAATTGAGCATAGAGGACATTCCCAGGTAGAAGACGGGACAAGACCCATGCCCCAAGCTGTTATGCGAAAAGTCTGACCCCATCTCTAAAAACATGAAAGTACAGATCAATATTTTGCATCTAGTGGCCAGCAGGTGGCATGGTGGTTAAGGTGCTGGACTCCCGCATGGCCAGCTGCAGTTTACAGTCCCAGACCTAGAGGCTTTCCCTCTCTCTCTCTCTCTCTTTCTCTCTCGCTCTCTCATGAGTGCACATGCCCTATAGCAAATGAAATAACAATAATAATCAATAAAATTAAATAAATAATTCTTTTAAAAATGTATTTTGTAATGTATATATAGTGAAGGGCGGCTTTCCTTTACTTTCAATTTCTTATGGACTGATACTTTTCTAAGTACACAAATTATGTGCTTGAATGCTGCGGTAATATAGAATTATTTTAAGAATTCTAAATACAGGGGCCAGCAGGTGGCATGGTAGTTAAGGACATAGTGTCTGGACTCCCACATGGCTGACAGTAGTTCGAGTCCCAGACCTGGTAGCTTGCTTTCTCACTTTCCCGCTCTCTCTCTCTTTCTCTCACTCTGTCCCTCTCTGGTCAAATTAAAATAATAAATAAATAAAGTTAAATAAAATAAGTCTTTTTAATAAAGTATTCTCAATCCATGCTCTTGAGGTTGATATTTAGCTCATCACTAACAGCACTGAACCATTCATAAAGTGGCACCAGTCCATGAATCACACTTGGGCTAACACTGATGCAGTCTAGTTAATTCTGCAAAATGTTCAAAATCTAGCGTAATACTGTCACATCCTGCACATTAATACAAGAAATGGAATTATACAGCCAGCAGATGGCATAGAGATGACATCTCAGGACTACAGATAGCCAAACATGGTTTGAGTTCTGGACCAGTGGCTTGAAAAATCACACCGGTCATGTGTACGTGCGTGCCCAAAATCCTGGAAAGAGAATGGAGGAGAAGGGACTGAGGCATGGCCATCCCTCCTGTGGGGTTATTTCTTGCTTTCGCTCTCACTATCTCTGTCTCTCTGTCTTGCGAGCGCACATGTCCTAAGTCAAAAATCTCTTTAAAAAGGAAAGAAAGAAAGAAATGGAATTATAAAGTGCAACTTACCTTCTGATGGCTGAAATTTGATCAGGTCCTGCAAGTCAGTAGAAATCTGGAAAACGTGGCTATAGAACTGTTGGACTGAATTCTTCAGGCCAGCAATGTCTCGGGAATGTGACCTGAGCGTCCCGTTCATCTGCCGGACACAGTTCCACAGGCTGCTGACATGCCTGTTGAGCCCGTCCTTGATCCTCTGAAGACTTCCCGAGATGGAGTCCAGTTTGCTGCAAGTTCTCTCCATCTGAGCTACCCTGCCCTCGACCGCAGAGACCTCTCTCTGGACCCCATGTGTGTTTTCCTTACAAGTGTCCAGCTCGGAAAGGACCTGGCTCTGGAGCCCCCGCCACCTCTCCTCCAGCTGACCACAGCAATGAGCCATGGGGTCCTGGGGAGACGGGAGGGCTTCCACCGTCCTTTCTCGCTCACCCACCTTTGTAAACCCACTCACTTCAGCATTTATACCTGCTCTCCATTTGCTCACTACATTCTGAAGGTGAGTCACATTCTTTTCTGTGTGGTTTAATTGAGAAGAAAGAAAACTAAAATCTTCTTGAAGTTTCTGGATGCTATGTTCAGTTTCTTGAAACTTCCTATGCATCGTGTCATTTAGGTACTTCAAAAGGCTCAAGCTGTCACCCACCGTGTGGTCTTCCCCATTCGGCAAAGTGCCTTCTATCCCAGGAAGCTCTCCCCGGAAGTTCTGCAGACAAAGATCCTGGACAATCTGCACTTTGTCCTTCAGGTGGTTTAATTCTAGCATGACTTGTTCACTCCTTGACCCTGACACACCGGGCAGGGCTGATCCCGGGAATGTGAATTCTCCATTGGTGCTGTTGGCCATCTGCAGGAGGACACTCCCCAGACGGTCTTCCAGAGACTGTATTTTCTGATCAAGCAGCTGCTTTAAGTCGTCTACCTCTCCACTGATGGTTCCCCGCAGGGTTTCCTCAATGTAAAAGCAATGTTCTTCAGCGTTCTTTTCTGTCACATTGATCCTTGCATCTAGTTCATTCCATCTCTCGTCGAAGTCTGAATTTGGTTCTGGAACTGCGAGGCGGTCAAACTCATTGTCCAGCCGTCCATTCAGTATTCTGGTGGCTTCAGCAACTCTCTCAATTTTCTGGTCTAGTGTCTTGATCTGTTGGCCAAAGTCACCATTCTTCTGGGCATCACAGCAGTTGGGCTGGGCTGATGGCCCCTGCAGCCGGGCTCGAAGGTCATTTATTTCCTTCCTCAGGCTTGTTTCTTTCTCCCCTATGAGCTCTATCACCCCCAGGTAGCTGCTGCCATAGTCGTCACACTGCTGTTGGAGGCCCACCAGCTTGTACTCACACGAGTTCTTCAGGTCAGCCAGTTTCCGGTCCATTCCCTCCATGAGTTCTTCTCTCAGGGCGTCAATCTTACTGTCTACATAGGCTTGGTAGAGCTCGTTGGTTGTCATGGTCACCGTGGGGCCCTGCGCAGCCTCCTGGAGCTGTCTGAGCCTCCCTTCATAACCCTTCACTTTCCCATCCAGCTCTTCCAGCTTGTCGCTCTTGGTCTTCAGAGTGTCTTTGACTTCAGCCAACTCAGACTTGATGTCTTTCATGCCAGATTCCTTGCTCCCTAGGACGCCCGGAAGCTGGACCGTTTCTGTGTCTCCAGCAACAGCGCTGTCAGGCACGGGCTGGGGGTGCAGGTTGCTGAGCCACGAGGCCAGCATTTTACTAGCATCGTCCTGAACGGCGTGTTTGAGGTTTTCATTCACGCCAGCCATGGAGGACTGCAGGTCAAGGACTGTCCTGGTAAGTCGGAGGACCTTCTCCTCAAGCACCTGGATCTTCTTTTCCTGAAGTTCTTGGGGCCCCTGTTTTGGATCCACTGCCTGACTTGTATCTGCTGCACGAGTTGGTGACGTCTTCTTGGGCTCTGAGACCTGGCTTGGCTCATTATCTGTTATAAAGAAAAAGTTGGACATAAATTAATGTTTTATGTTAACCAGGTTCTGCGAAGACAATCAACAGGGAGCCTACAAAATACACTTAAAACCTTCACTGGCAGGGGCCCTACCTAACTGTCGGTAAGTATTGTGGTAGAGTGGAAAAGCATAGGTTTGGAGTCAAATAGATGCCTGCTTGCATTCTGTCTCTACTCTTTACTGTTTGCTCACAAGCAAGTTAATTAACTTCTGAGAACTGGAATTCCTTCATCTCTAAAGAGGAGGTCCAGGACTGGCCTCAAAATGCAGCTGTTAAGGGAGCCAGATCCCACATGGCTGACCACCGTTTGGATCCCAATTCCAGAGGCTTGAAAGACACATAAGGCAAGGGTGGGGGTATAGCCAAAACCCTGACAGGATGGAGAAGTGGAAGAAAATGATTGTGGCTTGACCACATTTTCTCCCTCTTCTGCTCTGTCTCTCTCTCTGTCTCATGCATGCACAAATTGGCAGTTAAAAAGCGGGGGAGGAGGAGCAGGTACAATTCCTCCTATGGTTGTTCTTTATTTCTTGTTTTTGGAAACTATAATCTTTTTTTTTAAGTTAATTTATTTCTTCCATGAACAAGAGAGAGAGCAAGCACTCCGCACAAGGTCCTGATGCCATGATTCCCCCCCACCTCCTCCCCAGCTTCAGCCAGCCCCAGAGCATGGATAGTCGCATGCCTGGCATACTCAGAGAATTCTCTGGATGTGAACCCAGAACCTTCCCATGTGAGTCAGCCTTGCAGAGTAGCTCATTCTACCGCTGCACATTTTACCTTCTGGCCCTCCTCCTAATTGTTAAGTTGTTATGTCATGTTATAGAGACTCAATGATCTGTTTTACCCTGAAGTGAAATGTTCACTCTCTGCTTTCTCATCTGAGCACATCATTCCCACAGCAGTGAACTGCAGCCACACCCGAGACACCACACTGTCAAACAAGAAGCCACTTTAGCAAGGATCCACCCATTAGCAGCTGGATGGTAGGTATCATGTCATCTGAAGTTATTCTCAAAGCAGCTCCTGAGTGTTCTTTTACTTTCATTCATATCCATCTGCTAAAGGAGTCTCACAGACACTGTTCAGTCCTGTGATGCATTTGAAGAAACTAAGAGCAAAAAGATAAAGCACTTGATTCTACTGGTATCTCCAACAACAGAGCATCTGGCTACGTAGAGTGAGACATATTAAGTCAGAGAATGCAAACACTGAATTTTTAGCAATTCTCTTTCGAGAAAATACTCCCAAGGAAACAGTCCGAAGAGAAGAAATGATTGTAACAATGATAGCGATGAGTAAGAAGATGAAAATACATGGATAGATGTAGAGAGAGATAAAAAGGAGACTATGGAAACCTGTAGCAAAAGAATAAGAAACTATGTCCTTGGACCCAGTAGAAGACAAGGAGTCCTGGAACGGAGTTAGCATCAATAAGCCTGGAAACTAGAGCGACACACATCATAACTGCGAAAAGTCAACACAGCATGGATGGATTGTAATGAAATGAAACACATCAGTGAATGACACAGAGGAACACAGGAAGCAAAGTGAGAATTTTGTAGACACTTGAGTTTACTGTTATTGTCTTCTTTCATGTTTGCACAAGATAACAGAAACTATTGTTTGTTAAATGTTATGTAGTGGTATAACCAAAAGCATGACTTTTTTCCTATAAACAACCATAAAGAACACCTTATTTTTCCCACTATCTCAAGACACTAGGAGAAAAGTTACTGAATAATATAGAAGTAAAGTGCTATTGCAGACAAAAGGAAAAAAAAAAGCAGAACAATGAGGGAAGGTCAAGGATGTAAGGGAATGCTTCTCATGCACACCTGGTGACTGGATGTTGCTACAACTTTTTGAAAGATAATTTGGCAATGTGTATCAAAATACTCAGAATCTCTTTTATCTTGCAAGTACACTTTCTAAAAATTTATTCTCACTAATAATCAGAGATGAGTGGGAAAATTAGCAAGAAAAGATGGCTATTCAAATATTACCTATAGGGGCCAGCAAGTGGCGTAGTGGTTAAGGCAAGTGATTCCCACATGGTTGGTCGCGGTTCAAGTCCCAGACCTGGTGGCTTGAAACTTACGCGAGATGCATGTGTGTGCATGTCTAAAATCTTGAGAATAGAGGAGAAGGGAATAAAGCATGGCCATACCCACTGGGGGGGGGGGGGTGATTTCTCATTTTCTCTCTTTTTGTCTCTTTGGTTAGCACATGTACCCTACAGCAAAAATCTCTCTCAAAAAAAAATCTATAACAGAAAAATGAGAAACAACCTAAGTGACTAATCCAGTATTATGTTCAAATAACCCCATCCTCTAAAGCCATGAAATAATTTTGTAGAACATTTAATGACATGAAAGGTGTTATAGATTATTAAGTACAAAATAACTTCCCCAAACAATAAGTTCTTTATAATGGTAATAAAATATGGATAAGCATTTTCATCCACTTACTTCTAAAATCTCACTAAAATGGCAAAAACAGCAGTGGGAGAGGGATCGGGAGGACCAAAAACCCACCCAAAATCACACATAAAAACTTGGGAATTGTGGGCCAACAGATGGAGTGATGGTTAAGGCAACCGGATGCCAGATGGCTGACTGTGCAGTTCTAGTCCCAGACTTGCAGCTTGGGAAACACACTAGCACGTGTGTGCATGCCCAGAATCCCGAGAGGAGAATGGAAGAGAGGGAATTGCAGCATAGCTGTGGCTCACTGGAGGGTGCTTTCTCACTTTCCATCTCTCACTCTTTCTCCCTGTCAGCCTCCTGAGAGCACATGCACCCTATGGCAAAATTTTTTTTAAAAAACAGAGGCTGTGGAGCCAGCAGGTGGCGTAGTAGTTAAGGTGCTGGACTCCCATGTGGTTGACTGCAGTCTGAGTCCCAGACCCAGGGCTTGAAACTCAGGGCAGGCATGTGTGTGTGTGTGTGTGTGTGTGTGTGTGTGTGTGTGCGTGTTTCCAAAATCTCTAGAGGAGGATGGAGAATGGATTGTGGTGTGGTCATTTCCCCCCACCCCCCACGGAGGTGACTTCTTGCTTTCTGTTTCTCTGTCTCTCCAGTGAGCACACAAACCCTATAGCAAAAATCTCTCAAAAAAAAAAAAAAAACAAAAAAAAAAAAAAAAAAAAACAGGTGGTTGTTATTTAATTTGCTATAGAGTGTGTTCACTCACCCGAGAGAGAGAAAGAGTGAAAGAACCTCCCAGTGGAGATGGTCACACCACAATCCTCTCTCCTCCATTCAGAATCCATTGGGATTCTGGGCATGTGCACATCCACACCAGGCATGTTCCCCAAGCCACCAGGTCCTGGACTCAAACCACACAGTCAGCCATGTAGGATCCAGACACACCTCAACCACCACACCACCGTATGTTTTTTAAAAATTGGGAATCTTGGGGCTGGTAGGTGGCATGGTGGTTAAGGGCACTAGACTCTCACATGGCCAACCGCAATTCGAGTCCCGGACCTGACAGCTTGCTTTCTCAATTTCCCTCTCTCTCTCATTCTGTCTTTATTATTATTAAAAAATAATAACAAATGGAATTAAATAAATAAATTATTATTTTTAAAAAGAATGATTTTATTTAACTTTATTTTATTTATCTATTTATTTATTTAAATCTGACCAGAGAGAAACAGAGAGAGAAAGGGAAAGTGAGAAAGCAAGCCGCTAGGTCTGGGACTCAAACCACAGTCGGCCATGTAGGAATTCAGTGCCTTTAATCACCAAGTCACCTGCTGGTCCCAAGAATTATTTTTATTTAATTTTATTTATTTATTTTTATTTTTATTTGACCAAAGAGGGACAGCCTGAAAAAGAGAGAGAAAGAGAGAGGGAAAGTGAGAAAGCAAGCCGCCAGGTCTGGTACACAAATAATAATTGGCCATGTGGGAATCCAGCATCCTTAACTACCATGCCACCTGCTAGCCCAATAAAATAATTCTTAAAAAAAAAAAAAATGGGAGTCTGGCCCAGCCTGGTGGCATAACTGGTAGTGTAGTGGATTGTAATGCTAGAGGCCACGTGGCCAGCTGCAGGTTTGGATCCCTGGCTTGGTCAACCTGTGACAAACAGAGCATGTGTGAGTGCACCCAGGATCCTGAGCTGGAGGGCCGCGGGAAGGGCAGCACGGCACAGAGAGATACTGTCAAGGACGCCTGCTCCTCCTCCCTCTCCTTCTCATGTGCTCGCTGTCATAATTCAAAAATTGGGAATCCAAGTGGCTTTGTACTTTTTAACAAAAATATTAGAAGCTATAACAAAACTGAGGGATATTATAAATTTTCTGAAGGAGAATGCCTTCCAACCTAGAATTCTGAAGCTAAGGTAACAATATTTTCAGACTATAAAGTTATCAAAAGTTTGCCTCCCATGCAATCATCTGATGAAGCTACTGGAGGATGTGCTCAATCAAAACAAGAGAATAAACCAAAAAAGAGTAAGGAGGGGATGTAGGAAACAGGGACCCCAATAGGAGAGAGGTGAGTTACAGGCCAGAGTGACAGCTATGAAGCAGAAGAGGACCAATCAGGTGGGGATGTGAGAAGGCTCTGGGAGAGTTTCTGTGAGAAGACGATACCACTGTGCATGGACATAATGAGGAAGCACTGAGAGAACAGAGAAATGTTTGGCTTGAAATAGGGGTAAAAATGAAGAACAGGGACCAGCAGTTAGTGTAATGGTTATGTCGCTGGACTCCTATGTAGTCGACTGCGGTTCAAGTCCTGGACCCAGTGGCTTAAAATCACGCCAGGCGTGTGTGCGTGCGTGCCCAAGATCCCAAGAGGAGAATGGAGGAGAAGGGATTGCAGTGTGGCCATCCCCCCCGGGGGGTGATTTCTTGTTTTCTGTCTCTCTGTCTCTCTCTGTCTTTCTGGTGAGCCCATGTGCCCTGTAGCAAAATCTCTCAAAAAAAAAAGAAGAAGAACAAATAAAGGGAAAATGTAAAGCAATTATTAACTCTAAGGAATCAAAAAGCTATGCAGATGGCCAGCAGGTGGCATGGTGGTTAAATGTGCTGGACTCCCACGTGGTTGACTGTGGTTCAAGTCCCAGACCTGGCAGTTTTCTTTCTTACTTTCCCTCTATCTCTCTGTCACTCTCTGATCGATTTTTTAAAAAAATAATAATAATAAAAATTGAAGTTAAAGAAAATAACTCTTTTAAAAAAAAGTTATGAAGAGGTCCAGCCAAGTTGGCTTCACAGCTTGGGAGGCTGGAAGCCTCATGGGGGCAAGTGTTCAATTCTGGGCCAACTTTACACACTGAGCACAGATGTGTGTACCAATAATCATAGCTAACTGGGAGCCTTGGGTGGGAGGATTCACAACACAGTGAGATACTGTCCAAATACCTATCTCTCTCTCATAAAAGAAATATAATTTAATTAAAAAAAAAAAAAAAAAACTGGGCAGGACCAGCAGTTAGTGTAATGGCTATGTTTCTGGACTCCCATGTAGTCGACTGCGGTTCGCGTCCCGGACCCGGTGGCTTAAAACTCATGCCAGGCACGTGTGAGTGCGTGCCCAAGATCCCTAGAGGAGAATGGAGGAGAAGGGATTGTGACATGACCATCTCCCCTGGGGGGTGATTTCTCGCTGTCTCTCTGTCTCTGCCTGTATGGCGAGCGCACGTGCCCTATAGCAAAAAGAAAAACCTCTCAAAAAAAAAAAAAAAAAAAACTGGGCCGCCTAGTGGCATGGAGGTTAAGGTGGCTGGATCCCATGTGACCAACTCTGCGGTTTGAGTCCTAGACCAGTGGCTTGAAAATTATGCTGGATGCACGTGCTTGTGTCCCCAAAATCTCAAGAGGAGAATGGAGAAAGAATTATGGCATGGCCATCCCCCCTGAGGGGTGATTTCTCTCTCTCACTCGCTCTGTCTTTCTGGCAACCAGACACACCCCATGGCAAAAAATAAAAATAATAATAATAATAATAAAAGGCAGTGTAGGACAAAACCTATGCATAGGTTGAGGGGACTTCAAAAAGTTCACAGAAAAATAGAACTAAAGTACAATTTTTTTTTAAGTTTTTCATTTTTTTCTTTTAGGACAGTGAGAGACAGAGATAATAAGAAAGAGATAGAGGGAGAAAGGAAGAAAGGCAATCACCCTCAACAGAGTCTCACACTGCCGTTCCCCTCAGCGCCCCTAGACTGCCAAGATCAGGGTACACACACCTGGAGTGTACAGGTCTAGTGGGAAACCAACCCCTGATACCCCCTATGGATTCAGTATCACTTGAGCAATGCCTCACCACTGTGCTAAGTCAGCCCACAAGTTTATTTTAGCACCAAATGTTTGAATTCCAAGTGATTTTTTTCATCATATGAACTAATAGTACACGTGCAGGTGAGAGAGAGATAAATGAGCACCCTCCTGAAGGTCTGGTCATGCTGTGATCTCCTTCCTCCAGCCCTTCAGCCCATCAGCTCTTGGACATTTGCATATGTGCTTCAGGTGTTCCAGGCTGCCCAGGCCCGAGAATCACACAGCCATTGCCATGTGGGATCCAGCTTCTCTTGAGCAGGTATTTCCACCGTGCCTCAGAACCAACCCCCTATGAACTTTTCGAAGACTCCTTTTTTTTTTTTTTCTTTTTCACATTATTTATTATTATTATTATTATTTTGTATATACTTTCAATCATATTGTTTGGCTTACAATGAGACCATTTCGATATGTGAACATTTCTCCCCAGACCTGTTGATCGAAATATCTTCAACAGATAACACCACACCTCCCCATCCCATCAATGCTCTACCTCTGTATCCCTTCTCCAAATGTCCTTCGTTAGGCCCCACTCCTCCACATATACCTCATCTGACATTCACACCCATCTCTTGTGTTTGTTCAACTGTTAGTCAATCAGTTTCAGACATAGAATGCAGACAAACGGTATATGTTAAGTGGGGACATACAATGTCTCTCTTTCATAGCCTGGCTTGCCTCACTCAGCAGTACATCTTCCATATTCTTCCTTCGAAGACTCCTTTGATACTGCACAGCGGGGCTGTAAATTATCTACACAGTGACTACAATGTAAACATGACTATTGAGTCAATAAAAATGCTGCGACTCTGAGAAGGATGGGGGATAGGGATGGCATGTTGGGCAGTGGATGATAGGGAATTAGACCCCTCACCCTTCCATAATGAGAAGTCAATAGCTACATAGGTAAACTCCAAAGGACTCAGGTAAAGAATTTCATTAGCTCTGAGAACAGGAAGTGAGGGTGAGCAGGGGGCGCTGCTTTTCCTATTGGTTCTTACACAGCTCTGCGACTTATTAAACCATGTATATGTTTACACTTTTATAAAATGAGGACTAAAAACTAAACAAAATGAAAACAAACTGCTCTGCTCCAATCACCTGTTACCCACCATTGCACTGATCTAGTTAACATCTGACATCTGTCCTCTGTGGGGTCAGGGGCTGTGTCTGCCTGTGTCTTACTGATCCCGGGTATCTAATGTAGGGCCTGCCAGAGAACAGCTGCTCAGTAAATACTTAGGAGAAGAACAAATGATTTTTTATTTAACAAGATATATATGCAGACCTAGGTAAGGAGAATGCTCTGTAACAAAATACTAACGGTGGAGGAGTCCGACCCGGCGAGGCCCCAGGATCTGTCTGAGCCCCCCGACCTTTGAGCCCCGCTTCCGGTCAGATCAACATGCTGGCAAGGCCACTGTTGTGCACCCCCTGACCTTGGAACAAAGCTTGGGTCAATTAGCATGTCAGCAATGCTGTTTGCTATTTGCTCCAGAAAACTGGTAGCCTTGCTGGGAAGCGACTCCCCTCTGACTCCCCAATTTACTACTATAAAAGAATTACATAGCTCTCTTATACATCCTGAGTATATGATAAAATTTTCCAGGAACTCCCCCGACCACTCCCCTTTGCTATAATCACCTACTATTAATTACAATGCTTTATCTCCATGGTCACAGTAGAGGGTGGGCTGAAGTTCTATCTAGGCAGAAATAATCTTGACCTTTGGAAGGCCCTTCAAAATACATTTAAGGTAAACTTAATCCTTTCTTTATGTAAAATAGGATTAGGCCAAAACTGGCCCAGGACCACCCCCTGCCCTCACCAAGCGAAATAGATAAATATTTTAGGACTCCTCAAATTAAGTTTTAGATCCCTATAAAACTATGTAAGTATCATTCTTTTTTTTTTTTTGGAGAGGTTTTCGCTATAGGGCGCGTGCGCTCGCCAGACAGACAGAGACAGACAGAGAGACAGAAAGCGAGAAATCACCCCCCAGGGGGGATGGTCACGCCGCAATCCCTTCTCCTCCATTCTCCTCTCGGGATCTTGGGCACGCACGCACACGCGCCTGGCGTGAGTTCTAAGCCACCGGGTCCGGGACGCGAACCACGGTCGACTACGTGAGAGTCCAGCGACATAGCCATTACGCTAACTGCTGGTTCCCTGTAAGTATCATTCTTTATTAAGATCCATAAGAACTAATATCTATTCTTGAGATTATCTTTTCTCAGAGCCATTCCTAGTAATCACAAGATGGCTGCTGCACCGCATCAGCTGATAATCATCTCTGCTTACCGGAACCGCCTTCCCAAAACTGCATTCTATGGAGACCCACCTACAATTCCATGGAGACCCACCTACAATTCCATGGAGACCCACCTACAATTCCATGGAGACCCATCCACAAATGCGGAACTGCACGAGACCCACCCTTAATCCATCCCTGAATAGAATCTAAGTTCCCTATTGTTAAAAACTTTATGAGCTGATAATTGAAACACGTAGCCCCTCTCCCTTTACTTGCATGTAACACATTTTCAATAAAAAGGCACGATGATTCCTAGCAGTTGTCACTCCCCAGAGAGCGATCTCTGGGGGGGTGTCCGGCATAGGACGTGCCTGAAAAGGCACCGAGGTCTCTGTCTTCTGTTCACCTGCACCGCCTCCGTCGAGATAACCCACCCACACCGAGGCTGGTCCCTGGCATAACGGGAGTTTTCATTTGGTGGCGAGGTCACAGGTCAAATATTTTCCTATAGTGGATGACAATTCTTTAATTGGTAAGCATTCGTTTTGTAATAAAAATGTTTGGGGCTCAGTAAAAACCAGCAGAACGTCATTACACTTGCCTCTCGTTTTTAGAGGCTTCAGTCTGCATCCAACTGACCCCACCAGCTTTTCCCATCTGACTCCTAAGGCACAGGCTTTCACAGTGCTGGCTCTAACAAGGCTATTCACATGCAAGGACATCTTCCAACTGCTACTGCTTCTAATCCTGCAAGTCCATGTGTCCGCCACATGTGTCCACTGTGCTGGCATGTGTGTGTTCTCCCGAGACCGTGGAAGTCAGCATTGTAACTCACAGAGCTTGCCATCCGCAGGAGCACCGGAAATAGCGACGGTGACCAAACATGGCACAACACAAACGAGAAGTTACCTGTGGCTTTCTTCACGCTGTTACGAGGCCGAGCAGGTGTGGGATGGAGGGTTTTCACAGGGTCTTTGGGCCCTTCTTGGCAGTCTCCCCCTCGAAAGCCAGGGCAACATCTCCACTCCAGCTGTGTCACTGTCTTGTACCTCGTGACGTATCTAGGTCTGAAGTTTACCCGATACCTGTAGAAAGAAAATACGGCATCCCTCTTTACGGGCCCTCCCAGTGCTGGACGCTAATGGAGAGGCCCCAGTGTACACAGGGCCCTGCTTGCTCTCCTAGGCTGACTTGGAGGGATGAGGGCTCTCAGTCCATTCAGGCTTGGCTCCAAAACCAGATCAGCCTCAGGAAGGCAGGACTCCCTGCATGGGACATTGGTCTCCTTCAGCCAACCTCCACCTGCACCAACTGCACCCCACCTCAACAGCCCGAGATCAGACAATTTGGAAAAATGTGGCCCTACAAGTTCTATTGATGCAAAAAGGTGGGGTTTTTTGTTTGTTTGGTTTTGGTTTTTTTAGGTTTTTGCCGTAGGGTATTACTAGTGTGGTCACTGGAGAGAGGCAGAGAGAGAGAGAGAGAGAAAGAAAGTGAAAAATCACTCGCCAGGGACAATGGTCACACTATAATCCCTTCTCTTCCATTCTTTTGGGATTTTGGGCATGCATGCGCATGCCCCAGGCATGATTTTCAAGCCACTGGTACTCGTACCATGGTCAGCCATGGGGGAGTCGAGCACCTTAACCACCGCACCATCTGCTGGCCCTTGATGCAAAAATTGTTAGTCCTCAAACAGTTTTTGTTTCACCAACAAGCAATTGTTCTACAATTTACTGCTTTGGGGGGACTTTTTTTTCAGATGTCACTTCAGGGTTATTTTGTCTTATGTTTTAAATATTCTTGGTAGGCTACTGTGACTCATGCCCCAATGTGTGCCTGGTCACCCCAGAGCCCTCATCATTGGGTCCTAGCCCAGGGTCCCCAGTCATGCACAAGACAAGATGTTGAGGCACAGCTTGGAAAACCGGAATGCTCAAATATCACAAAAGTGTGTAAGATGTAAGATGCTGTCAGAAAGATGGAGAAGCACTGGGACCAGCAGTTAGCGTAATGGCTATGTCGCTGGACCCCCATGTAGTCAACCGTGGTTCGCGTCCCCGACCAGGTGGCTTAGAACTCATACCGGGCTCGTGTGCATGTGTGCCCAAGATCCCGAGAGGAGAATGGAGGAGAAGGGGTTGCGGCATGGCCATTCCCCCTGGGGGATGATTTCTCGCTTTCTGTCTCTCTGTCTCTCTCTCTCTGTCTCTCTGGCGAGCGCATGTACCCTATAGCAAAAACCTCTCCAAAAAAAAAAGAAAGATGGAGAAGCATTTTGGAGAGCTGCCCCAAACCTTTGCTGCCTGTGTACAGAAAACTGCCAGGCTGTGAGACAAAGCAGACCCTTGGTGAATGAAATCAACGTGTACACCTCTACAGAGACCCCAAATTTAAAGCAAGACCTGAAAAACTTGGCTGATAAGTTTACCAAACTTCAGGATTATTGACAAGCCAAGGTTGAAAAGACATGATGCCAAAGTATTTGAACCTTTGAAAGCTTATGGAATCATCGTAAAAATTAAATGGGATGACCTCGAAGCCACATTAACAGCACGGAATCAAGGAGCTAAGCAGTTAACTCAGTTAGAAAGAACACATCAGAGAAACCCATGTGATCAACATGTTATTTCACAGGCAGAAACCGAATTAGAGAGCTACAGTGGATGCTACCTGAATGACTCGTCATCTAGAAACTACTGACAGTTTTGAAAGGCAGAAAATAAAGGATATAAGGATTATATTTTCAGAATTTATCACAACTGAAATGTTATTTCATGGCAAAGCTTTAGAGGTCTACACTGGTGCCTACCAAAATATACAAAAGATCGGGGCCAGCAGATGAAGTAGTGGTTATGTCGCTAGACTCTACCATGGCTGACCATGGTTCGAGTCCCAGACCCAGTAGCTTGAAAATAATGTTGGGCATGTGTGCGTGCATGCCCAGGATCCTGAGGGAAGAATGGAGGAGAAGAAATTATAGTGTGGCCATACCCCCTGGGGGGTGATTTCTCACTTTCCCTCTCATTGTCTCTCTGGAGAGTGCAAATGCCCTAATGAAAAACCTCTTAAATAAACAAATAAACACACACACACACACACACACACACACACAGATTGATGAGGTTGAAGATTTAGAGGTTTTCCAAAATTCTCTGTATCCACAAGATTATACATCTCAATTAGATATTATAAGAGCAAATTCACAGTCACCTCTTCAGAGATCACTGTCAGCTCAATGTGTCTCTGGAACAGGATAGACAGGATCAACAAGCAGAAGATGACAATGATAATGATGAAGGCCCAGACTTCACCCTCCTGCCCCCCAGATTTAGTCAGGAGCCAGGACAAGCCAATCAGCAGCATCTGTATTTGAGTTCTGAGCAGCCACATTCAGGAATTAGGACCACCGAAGACCCTCTGCCCAGACTCACCCTCCTGCCCCCAGATCTAATCAAGAGTCAAGTTAGAGAACCCTATTTATTCTCTCTGTCTCTCTCCACCTCTATATATATTTAAAGAAATTTTTTTTAATTTTTAAACTTCTTAGCTTTCTGTCACTCTTTTGTCTTGCTAACTCTTACCTTTTCCCCTGCTCCCACAGGACAAGCCAATCAACAGTAATCTATATTTATGCAGCGCACTAGAGCACAGTACGATTTTCATGTTGTGACCAAAAAAAGGTCTTTTTAATTGTTTTTGTCTTATTTTTGCTCTTTGATTTTTTTCTATTCCTTTTCCTTTTGTTTTGACCTTTCTCACTTTTCTGCTCAGCCTCCACGCACTAATTTCCTAGAGAGGTCTAGGTGCTCAGTAGTCAAATATCTGAATACTTTTAGAGTCAAATTAATCCTCAATTTTCACTGAATCAGCTGTACAAAGGGAGAAAAACTGTACTGTTTAGAGGCTGCAGGTCACCGTCTCTTGCATGACTCTGAATGCTCAGATTTAACTCCAAAAACTAGGAAAAAAACAAATAATTTATCAGATGGCCAGAAACCACCTCAGAAGTACAAGAAATATGAGAAATCAAGAAAATATCACTTCTCTAAAGGAAAAGAATAACTCTTCTTCCTCCACAGACAATACAAAAGAACTCCTGAAAATGTCAGATAAAGAATTTTAAATATTCATAGTGACAAAGCTAAAAGAGATGCAAGAGAAGAGAGACAATGAACTCCAGAAGATTCAGGAGAAAAGAGATACCAAGTTCCAGGAGGTGAGGAATTTCTTGCACGATCTGAAAGAGGAAATACACATCAAAAAAAGAATCAAATGGAATTGTTAGAGATGAAGGCTGTAATAGAGAAACTCAAAACTTCCTTTGAAAATATCAAAAGCAGATTAGATCACGCAGAAGATTGAATCTCAGATGTGGAAGACAGGACCTCTGACCTAGAAAAATTCATCATAGAGAGTGAGAAAATAGCCCCCAACATTAGAATAATATATGAGTAATACTAGATACCATTAAATGCCCAAACATTGGATCATCAGCATCCCAGTAGGTGAAGAAACTACTAAGGGCAATGACAATCTCATCCATAAAATCCTGGAAGAAAACTTTCCAAACCTAGAGAGGCACTCAAATATCCAAACTCAAAAAAAAAAAAAAAAAAAATACAAAGGACTCCAGATAGAATCAACACAAAAAGATCTTCTCCAAGGCACATCATAGCCAGGCAGAGACAAGATATTTGGCAAAAGAGAAATGTCAAGTTATTTTCAAAAGATATCCCATAAGGCTAACATTGAACCTCTCATTGGAAACAATGCAAGCAAGGAAAGAATGGGAAAATATATTCAAAGTGTTCAGTGAAAAACAATGTCAACCAAGAATTCTATACCCAGCAAGATTATCTTTCATATGGGGGAAAAAAAGACAAAAACATTCTCAGATAAACAAAACCTGAAAGAACTTACTAACACTATACCAGCTCTCTAAGAGGTGCTGAAGCTAGTGCTATACCAGAAAAACTAAAGTTGGATACACAGAAATAAGAGTACAAAAAACAACCAAGAAAATGGACAACCTAATGGTAGGAACAAGTCTGGAGTTGAATGTTAACTTTCAGAGTTTAAATGGAAATATTAGACTACAGTGTCACTGCAAATTCAATAGAAGAGAGATTAATTATGTGAGTCTGAACTAGTGAAATAGATTTTTTTTTACTTTAGACTAAAACATTACTGATTTTCTTTGATGCTTTGATTCCCATATTTAAGGATTTTTGTCTTCTCTTGAACTGTTGATAGGTTCATCTACCTACTATTTGGACTGAATCCTAACCTTTTTCCTGGCTTTAGGTTTTAAGCAAATTTCTCTTAAATTTTTTGATTTTGAGCTATTAAAACTAAAACTGTTTTTCTTGAAATTAAAAAATGCATTAAAAATACCTATTAATACCTGTGTAATGACCGCAGTAAGCTATATAGCCCCAGCGAGATGCTACTTTATGTTCACTTTATTCACTGAGGTTTACACCTAGTCAGACATGTGTCCGTAGATATGTATATATCAGCTATGCTTGCCATTGAAAGTTTTTAAATCAGTTAAGATCTTTAGTGAATCAATAAAATGTGAAAAAAAAAAAAGGCATGGAAAACAATTGTACATACCAGAGACAGTGTGGGAGAAGGGGAGGAATTGGCGCAGAGTGAGAGGTAGGGAATCAAGTGGGGAAGAAAAAAGGCAAAACATATAAGAAACAAGAAATAGAAAATGATTTGCTGATGATGACATGTATGGTAACATCCTTGACTGAGCCAATATACAATGTATTCTGGATGAAAAATCTCACTTTGTACTATATTGAAGTACAGTGAATAACTGTAAATTAACTAACTAATTAATTAATTAAAAATATATAATAAAAGAGTCAGATGTTACAGAAGAAGAAAATTAATTTTCTTAAGTAAACTTCACATTTCCATTTTTATACTAAATGACTTGCAATATAAGATTACTAAATTATAAAACTTTACAATACTTGATATGTTAAACCTCAAAATGAAACCCTACAAGTGGAAGAATAATTAAAGGAAATTTATGCTGACTAAAAACAAAAGTTCTAAAAAAAAAAGTTACATAACAGTCATTTCTGTGTCCTACCTGATAGTATATGATCTTTTTGTATATGTTCCATTTTTTAAAAAGATCATATATTTCAACATATTTCATATTAATGTACTATATACCTAGTTGAATTTGCAGTACGTAAGTAGATGATAAAAATCAAGATCTAACAATCCCACTTAGTTTCTTTTAGATGAAGACTCTATGCTTTATCACCGGAAAAGGATCCTATATAGTAGTTCTTTCATTTTTTTTAAGAATTATTTATTTAATTTTATTCATTCACATATTTTAATTTGACCAGAGAGGACAGAGAAAGAGAGAGAGAGAGAGAGAGAGAGAGAGAGAGAGAAAGTGAGAAAACAAGCCACCAGGTCCGAGACTCGAACTGTGATTGGCCATGTGGGAGTGTCCAGCACCTTAACCACCACACCACCTGCTGGTTACCTATATAGTAGTTCTGATTACATACAAATTCTGTTCCATGAAGTCTTAAGTAGAAAAAATTCTTTTTTTACTTTTCCTAAAATGTTATGTTTCATCATTTGATATATAAACATATATATTTACTTTTAAGATAAGTATAATAGAATAAAGGTAGTGGGGGGAACCAGCAGTT
Organism: Tupaia tana; assembly: GCA_026018925.1. Taxonomy (NCBI): domain Eukaryota; kingdom Metazoa; phylum Chordata; class Mammalia; order Scandentia; family Tupaiidae; genus Tupaia; species Tupaia tana. The sequence goes on along the minus strand of JAKSZU010000007.1, from coordinate 59,434,708 downwards.
AGCGTAATGGCTATGTCGCTGGACTCCCACGTAGTCTACCGCGGTTCGCGTCTCGGACCCGGTGGCTTACAACTCACGCCGGGCACGTGTGCGTGCGTGCCCAAGATCCCGAGAGGAGAATGGAGGAGAAGGGATTGCGGTGTGATCATCCCCCCTGGGGGGTGATTTCTCGCTTTCTGTCTCTATGTCTCTCTCTGTCTGTCTGGCAAGCGCACGTGCCCTATAGCGAAAAACCTCTCCAAAAAAAAATAAATAAAGGTAGTGGGATACTAAGATATCAGTGTTTTTTTTTTTTTTGGACACGTTTTTGCTATAGGGAGATGGCCACGCTGCGATCCCTTCTCCTCCATTCTCCTCTCAGGATCCTGGACACACACGCACACGCACCCGGCATGAGTTTAAGCCACCGGGTCGGTGATTCAAACTGCAGTCGACTAATGGGAGTCCAGTGACATAGCCATTAAGATAACTGCTGGTCCCGATATCAGTGTTTTATAAATACATATAAAGCAGAAATTTTAGCTTTAAAAAAGCCACAACTAACCTGATTCTGTCTTTTAAGACAAAACTGTCACCCTAAGGCTTTATATATGGTACTACAACTTCTCAAAAGCTAGTATTGAGTTGTCAGGAAAGTCATGACACATGTGATGACCTAATAATTTGTTGGAATGTTGCTTCGTCATGGAACACTATACATGATTCAAAAACAAACAAAAAACCAACCTTGGCATCCTCATCCCTCATATTATCCACATATTTATCAACATGCCTTCTTTTCTTTCCCCTCTCTTTTTAAAACTATCTGAGGATACATGTGTTCACCAGAGACAGAGAGAGGGAGCGGGAGAAAGCATCCCCACTGGCTATGGTCATGTCACAATCCCTTCTCCATTTCTCCATCCCATTAGGATTTGGGCACACACCTGTGCCCGGCATGTTTTGCAAGCTGCCTGGACCAGGATTCACACTGCCATTGGCCAGGTAGGATCTGCTCCTGTAACTACCAGCCTACTGGCTGCCCCTGTGCCTTCTTTTCCTAGCGCTACTTAACAAAGGCAGCAGGTCATGGGCCTTCAAGGGAACACCTCTACTACCTGTGTCCAGATCTTCGTATCAAGAAGCCCTGGTCCATACTGCCTGACAGACATTAGGAAGCAGAACTGGAGGCATCGAAAAGCCCTGGTAAAAGTGCACATTCCCTGACGTGCTGGCAGCTCAGGAGACCTTTGCAGAGAGCTGCAAAGTGCTCCGACGAGGGGTGGGCCTGGGCCTGGAACAGTCAGCCACGACCCAACAAGGATGGATGGAGCCAGGAGCCCTGCTCCCAGCAGACAATGGCCGGGCCACACGGGACAGACCCACCCTAATTTCACCGGCTTCCATGTTCTGGCTCAGCACCATGGCTCCCTTGAACCTCTCCGCTTTCTCTTCAGTTCTTACACCATCACTAGCAGCTGGCCTTTGTTTTGGGCCAATTCCCAGGAAGAAACAGGCTTTGTGTCGCTCCCCCAGAACTGCTATGTGCTGCTCACAGAGTAGTCGGGGCCACCAGGTGCGGCCACAGCCACCTCAGGCACCACCTGTGGCAGCTGGACTTCAAAGTCAAGTTCCTAAGGAAAGCACAAGAGCCTGAATGTGACAGACCTCTGACACCTTCCCCAGGGTCAGAGCCATGACAATTAAACCTCAGTGTGAGGACAGGCTGGAGTCCCACAGAATTCCAAGAAGACCCAGGAGGCAGCAGGGGCTGCCAAGCACAGCAGTGTTCCTCACACCTTTCCCTGTCCCCTTGTTCTTTCAGTGACTCTCAACCTGGGCTGACATCCTCACAGGTTCCGACTCTGGGGTAGGGCCTGCCTATGTGGATTTTGAGAAATTCCAGAGAGAACTGGAGAGAAAGTCCCATGAGCACAATAAAAATGCAAGGGTTGGTTGCGGGAGTGGGAGTGTTGGGATGGGGCAAGACCCGTCCAGGCTTTTTTTTTTTTTTGGAGAGGTTTTTCACTATAGGGCACGTGCGCTCGCCAGACAGACAAGAGAGAGACATAGAGACAGAAAGCGAGAAATCACCCCCCAGGGGGGATGGTCACGCCGCAATCCCTTCTCTTCCATTCTCCTCTCGGGATCCTGGGCACGCACGCACGCACACACGCCTGGTGTGAGTTTTAAGCCAGTGGGTCCGGGACGTGAACCGCGGTAGACTACGTGGGAGTCCAGCGACATAGCCATTACGCTAACTGCTGGTTCCCCTGTCCAGGCTCTTCATTCGCTCATTCCTACCGTACCCTCCATAAAGACACCAACAGTTAGGATTTCTCCTTGCACAAGTGAGAGAACAGGCTTGTGAGATTAAGTGACTTGTCCAGGCTCAAACAGCCAGAAAGTGGCAGGGCTGGAATTCAAATCCAACAACCCCCCCCCCACCACCACCAACCCTATACCACTCTACCAGCCCACAGATGTGCTTTGCTCCAGAAATCGCCTTATATGCAAGGAAGCAGCAACCCGAGATATTCCAGAAGGCCCTGAAAGCCAGGTAAGGAGGAGCTGACCTTCCTTTCGGCAACCTCCTGCCTGAGCACCTGACTCATCCAGGTGCATAGACCCTCCAGCTCCTCCCACTCCACCTAGCAAAAGAATCCTTTGTGTAGTTCTCAAAGATAAAAGAAAAAAAAAAGAAAAGAAATTCCACTTCATTGTTTTGCATAGTCAAGAAGAGCATAACGCTGGAAAAATGCATAATCTCAGAAAAACTCCACCCCCCTGAGCATTAAGACTGAATGTGAAAATGTTTGCTCTCAGGTTTTGTTCATTTGCCAGCAGATGACAGTCTCTGTGAAACCCTTTCCCACACAGACATGGCTGAGCCAGGACCAGAGGGCCAAAGCAGACAGCTCCGGGCCTGGAAGAGAGAAGGGATGTCCTTTCCCCTGCCGCCTGACCCCATCCCACTGCGCTAGGGCCTTAACCCCTGACCCCGGGAGCCCTTTCTCTTCCAACACACCTCATTCTTTTCTTACTCTGGAGCCAGCTCCTGACTTAGGAAAGTTCTCTGGAGTCCCCCTAACCCCACCCACACTCCCCACTCCCACCTGAGGCTCCCCAGCTGCTGTCGGGTGTCCTGAGATGGGGCTCAGGTTGACGGCCTTCCTGACGAGGTTTCAAGTCACGTGTGGAGAAGAGGCCTTGCTGGTGGGCGGTGGGACAGCTGGAAATGATCAGGCAGCACCTTCAGCCATGGGAAAGCTGCCCTCACATACCGACCTCACGGCAGAGGACAGGGATCCCTGCTAGATGGCCCTCAGGCCCCAGTGTGGGGAGCTGCAGGAGAGGCTGTAGTGGCCTTCCAACTCCACAAGCCTACTGGGATTTTTCTGGCAGAAAGCAGTTCCTACTGGGACCAGCAGTTAGCACAATGGCTATGTCGCTGGATTCCCATGTAATCGACCGTGGTTCGAGTCCCAGGCCCAGCGGCTTAAACTCACACCGAGCGCATGTGTGAGCATGCCCAAGATCCATTCCCCCTGGGGGGTGATTTCTCGCTGTCTGTCTCTCTGTTTCTGTCTGTCTTTCTGGCGAGTGCATGTGCCCTATAGCAAAAACCTCTCCAAAAAAAGAAAAGAAAAGAAAACAGTTCCCACTGACCCAGCCTGGTTCCTCGGGTGGCAGAATTCCTGGGCCCCCACCATCACCAGCACTGGAGAAAATATCCAAGCCAGCGAGCCCTAAATCAGAGTCAGGATCATGGCAGTGGCAGTTGTAATGCCACTGGACCCACATGGGAGAAGTTCTGGTTCGCGTCCCGAAGCCACCCTGAGCATGCTGGGTATGCTTGTGATCTGGGGCTGACGGGGGCTGGGGTGCAGGTGGATTGCAGTGCAGAGATGCTGTTGGAGCTGCTGCTTCTCTCCCTCTTTCTGTGTGTGTCTCTCTCTGTCTCTTTTTCTCCAGGAGGAAATAAGTGAATAAACCTTTAAAATAAAAATGTCATGACCTTTACCTATCCTACCCCTGAAATTCTAATTTAATTTGTAGCAGTGGGTAAAACTCATCAAGTAATCGTCAAACACAGTCAGAGTCAAGAGACCCCAAACCTGGGCTCCATCTCCACTGTCCAGGGACTCCAGCCTTCTTCTGCACTGGGTCTGGAGCAGGAGTCTCTGAGACCACCAGGGCCCTGAAGGACCAGACAGGGAAATGCCCACTAGACACTGGGTTAGTTAACAAACTGCCCTCCGCGGCAGTCCAGGCAGAGCTGGGCAGGGCTGGGTGGGGCTGCGACTCCAGCTTCCCTCTCAGTCTTGCTGGGACTGTAACAGCCTCCCCGCCCTCGCCCTTCAGACGGACAGCCATCAGCCACTGCCTTCCAGCCACCAAACTTTCGTGAGCTCCCCTTCACTCTTCCCTACTCTCCTCTCCTCCCCTTCCTCCTCAGAAACCCTTTTGGGGAATGAACCAAGAGTTAACCTTTTTTTTTTTTTTTTTTAAAAAAAAAAAGAGATTTTTTTTTTTTTTTTTTTTTTTTTTTTTTCTATAGGGCACTTGCATTGCCACAGAGACAGAGAGACAGAAAGTGAGACATCACCCCCCCCACCACCACCACCAAGACAGATGGCCATGCTGCAATGCCTTCTCCATTCTCCTCTCAGGATTTTGGGCCCAATACACACTCACACACACACATGCCCAGCGTGAATTCAAAGCCGCTGGGTCAGGATTTGAACCATAGTCAACTACATGGGAGTCCAGTGAACATAACCATTATGTTATTTGCTGGTCCAGAGTTCACCCTTTTCATGACTACAGTCAAAGACTGGCCCAAGAGATTCTACTGAGAAGGAGCCAGGTAAAATAGAATGTGATAAAATATGCCTCCGCTTCACAATCCTCCCCAAGGACCCCTTCCTAGTGACAGGAGTGGCGACCTCATTCATAACATGCTTCAGTTTCTATTTGGATTTGCTGTTCAATCTTCATTTTCCCTACCAGGCTGTAAGCCCCATAGGGCAAGAATTCCTGTTGGTTTTATTCCCTACAACAAGAGATCCTCATTTTCAAAAACTGCTACACTTACTTTTTTTAGAGCAGCCTAAGTTCACATTCAGTGGCAGGTTTAACCACTTCTCATTTGGACACATGTATAGTGACCTGTATCCACATAACAGCATCATACATGTGCTGCTGCCCCCTCACATGCACACATTCCCCCGTTATCCACGTCCCCGCAGAGTGGCGCGTGTGCTACAGTTGACAATGTAGTATGAACATCCCCCAGAATTCATGTGTTGGGGCTTGGTTGTTTTTTAAAGGGAAAAGATAATCCCTTCATGGTGTCCCAGGGTGGGACCCTTGGGTGTGATAAGGTCGTTGAAACGGGGCTCTATAACAGCTTTGGTGAGTTCATGAGAAAGGAAAGGAGACAAGAACAGGCAAAAATATGGACACTTCTCAGCTCAACATTGAGCCCTCCGCCATGTTGCAGCCTCACCAGAAGTCGGCCCAGGGACTGACCTTCAGACCCTGCGCTGAATAAATCTCTCATCTGATGAATCGCCCAGTTTCAGATATTTCTCGTGGCAATGCAGCAGCAGGCTAACACAGTCGATGAACCTACATTGAAGCATCATCATCACGCGGGATCGTAGCTTACATTTGGATTCCCTCTTGGGGTCGTACATTCTATGGATTTGGACAAATGTATAGTGACAGCGTCCTCCTTCCAGCCTCACACAGAGCAGTTTCAGCGCCTGCTCCCACTAAGCCCCTGGCGAGCCCTGATCTTTTCACTGTGTCCATGGTTTCACCTTTTCCAAAATGGCAAGGAGTTGGAATCACATAGTTTATAGTCCTTCCAGATAGGCTTCTTTCACTTAGTAACACAAATTTAAGTTTTCTCTGTCTTCTTATGGTTTAATAGTGCATTTCTTTTTAGTGCTGACTAATATCCCATTGCCCAGGACATCCCCATTTTATAATGCACTATCTACCCTTTATAGGAGTTCAATCAATAGTCATTAATTAAATCAATCAAGCAATCAGACTTTGTTTTGTTTTGCGTTTAGGTTTTTGCCATAGGGTGCATCCACTCATGAAAAGATACAAAGAGAGAGAGGGAAAGTGAAAAATCACCCCCTGCGGGGAAGGCCATGCTACAATCCCTCCTCCTTCATTCTCCTATCAGGATGTTGGGCACACATGTGCTGGGATTTTTTTTTTAATTATCATAATATTGTTTATATTACATTGGATCACATATAACTTTACAGTGTTTTACATTTCTTTTTCCATAAGGAATACCATGCATATCAGTTAATACAAAGACATTAAAATCCCCATCATCATCATCATCATCATTATTTTTTTGCTGGGGTGATTTTCAAGATATCAGGTCTGGGACTTGAAAGGCAGTGGACCATATCGGAGTCCAGCCCCTTAACCACCTGCTGGCTCCATGATCAATCAGACGTAGTTAATGAATGATACTAAGTCTACTTTTGCCAAGGTTTTAGGGAGCTCTATATCCATATTAAAAAGCCCAGAGTTATCCTCAGGTCTAACCTTAAATGTAACTTTCTCAGTTTTTCCAGAACCAAATCAAGCTCCAGCAGCCTCAGGTCATGATGAACTGGACAGGAATCATACTCAGAGGGTGACCTCAATATTGTGCCGTCCACTCAGGTAGTCACTAGCCACATGTGGCTATTAAATTTAAACTCATTAAAACTAAATAAAATTCAGGCTGGCTCCATGACTTCCTGGATAAGGCAGCCAGCTTCCACATGGCCACCTGCACAGCCCCAGTGTATGTCCACAATCCTAAAGGGAGGGAGAGAGAGAGAAGGGATTGTGACTATACCTCATGGGGTGTGCTTCCTCTTCTCCTCTTTCTCTCTCTGGTGAGCACATGTATTTGCTAGCAAAAACAAAACTAAACTAAACTAAATAAAATGTTTAGTGTCTCAGTCACAATAGCCACATTTCAAGTACTTGATAGCCACGTGTGGCCAGTGGCTACAGTAACAGACAGCACGAACATCTCCATCATCACAGAAAATCCTAATCCTATTGGTCAGGGCTGGCCTAGAGAGTCATGAGATTGTCAAGGAAATCAGCCCTGGGGACACATCTCACGATGTCTGTCCAGATCAACCTGTCTTCTTTCTCATCCCACATCCCTTCTAGAGAACTAAAAACAGAATGCTTCTCTGAAAATAACCACACGTCCCTGGGGAGCGATTGTCCAGAGAGCCTTCCACCAGGTAAGGCTCTTTGCCCTGTATTTAGCATTTACTTGTATTTTATTTTAACAGAGGCTCCTGAAAAACTGCACAAATCAAAAGCCCAGAGTTCCCTTGGGGACACCCACTTGTCCAGATTTATCACCAGAACAGACTTTCCAGAAAATTCTCCATTCAGGCATGGCCTGCACCCAAAATCCTGGAGCCAGCTCTGCCTGCTTCATTCCACATATGGAACTGAGAGGATGAAGAAGGGCACTAGAGAGGTGCTTCTCGTGGGTTGGGAGAGTATCCTGGCAAGGCCTGGAGAAACCATCCACCCAGGGAGAAGGAAAACTAGCGTGTAACAGCGAGAGGTTACTCACTGAGATCCAGGATCGCTCACACAGGGCAGACTCTACCCAGTATCCAGCTTCCACTCTCGGTTTCTCCATAGAGCCATAGTTCAGCCAGAGCAATTTGTTTAGTTTGTAATTGTGTGAAATACACATTACATACAATTCAGCAACATATCTGTGTTTAAGTGTTCGGTTTGGTGACATGAAGCACACACTTTGTTGTGCGACCATCACCACCATCCACTTCCAGAACTTTTCATCTTCCCCGGGAATAAAACTCGGTACCCATTCACACTAAGTCCCCATCCTCCCTACCCCCCCAGCACCTGGCAACCTCCCTTCTACTTTCTCATGAGTTCCACGGCCCTCAGCACGTAGGCAAGTGGACTAGGAGAGCATTTGTCTTTTTGTCACTGATAGCATTTCACTTGGCATAACATCCTGGAGGTTCAGCCATGTTGCTGTACGTATCCGGATTTCCTTCCTTTTCATCCAGTAATTCGCTCTTCTGACGTTTGGTCCCAGGATGCTATTTCAGAAACTGACAAGACAGTAGACTGATTTTCTAGAAGCTACTTGTGACCAAAGGCTTTCTGTGTTTGTGTTGGGATCTTCATTTAATGTTTTACTGTCAGTCGATGAATAAATACACTACCTGTTTATATTTATTAATACTTTGCTAAAAGTAAATAGTTGGGCAGCAGGGGCTATAAAGCTTGAAATCAGAAGTGATTTCAGAACCATGTTGTAGGAGAAGCGACTGCCCCAGTGGAAGAAACACTTCCCATTTTAATATACTTTGATCCTACAATCAAAAGTTGACCATTTGATTAAAAAAAAAAAAAAAAAAAAGAAAAGAAGAGAAAAGGGGCCAGCAGTTAGCGTAATGGCTATGTCACTGCACTCCCATGTAGTCGACCATGGTTCTAGTCCCAGACCCGGTGGCTTAGACTCACGCCAGGTGCATGTGCATGTGTGTCCATGATCCTGAGAGAATGGAGGAGAAGGGATTGCAATGTGACCATCCCCCCCCGGGGAGTGATTTCTCGCTTTCTGTCTCTCTGTCTCTCTCTGTCTTTCTGGCGAGCGCATGTGCTTTATAGCAAAAAAACTCTCAAAAAAAAAAGTTGACCATTTGAAAAGAGGTGCATGTACAAAGACCGTCTCTGCGCTATCAGGAGACAGGCTCTGACCCCTGCGGTCCTGTACAAGGCTAACATCTTAGTCAGAAAAAGTCTTCCCACTCAAGATAATGTGAAGCAACCACAGACATTCTTGCAGCTTAAAGCTGATCAAACTTGAAAAAGCAGAATTTTTACATTATTTGTTTCTGCTACATTATTCTTTTTTGTTGTTGTTTTAAGGTTTTTTTTCCTTAGGGTGTGTATGCTCACTGGAGAGACAGACGGAAAGTGAGAAAAATCACCTGGGGGCGGGGGGATGGCCACACCACAATCTCTTCTCTTCTATTCTCTTCCAGAGATTTTGGGTACACACATACAAATGCCTGGCATTGAAACCCTGAGTTAAAAGCCACTGGGCCAAGACTCAAACCAGCGTCGGCCACAGGGGGTCCAGCATCTTAACCATCATGCCACTTCCCAGCCCCACATTGTGCATTTTTTAAAATATATTTTTATTTAATTTTATTTATTCATTCATTTGTTTTAATTTGATGAGAGAGAGAGAGAAGGAAAGTGAGAAAGCAAGCCACCAGGTCTGGAATTCGAACCACAGTCAGCCATGTGGGAGTGTCCAGCACCTTAACCACCACACCACTTGCTGGTCCCCTATTGTGCATTTTTAATTAGATCTCTGCATAGAGAAATTAATAACATAGGAGCAAAGACATGAGAAATATAAGGGAGTTTCAAAAAGTGCATGGAACTAGCATATTATGAAAAACTGCATGGATTTCAAAAATGTTTTTGAAATCAAACTCAAAACTTAAAATAAAAATAGAAACAAAATAAATGCCAACCATTAATTCCAGTTTTCCATGAACTTTTTGAAGCTCCCCTCATACTTTACTTGTCTTTTTTAGGAAGGTACACCTATATTTTAAAAGCCAAAATACCTGGGCAAATATATCTCCAAAATATAAAATGTACCTAATGAATGGTGAAGGTTGATAAACCTTGATTACAATCAGCTTACAATACACCTTTGTGCATTTTTTAAAAAAATAGATCTTTTTTTTTTTTTTTTGAGAGGTTTTTGCTATAGGGCGCGTGCGCTCGCCAGACAGACAGAGAGAGACAGAGAGATAGAAAGCGAGAAATCACCCCCCAGGGGGGATGGCCACGCCGCAATCCCTTCTCCTCCATTCTCCTCTCGGGATCTTGGGCACGCACGCACACGCGCCCTGCGTGAGTTTAAGCCACCGGGTCCGGGACTCGAACCGCGGTCGACTACGTGGGGGTTCAGCGACATAGCCATTACGCTAACTGCCGGTCCCAAAACAATAGATCTTTGACCCAAGCAATGTGTTCAAAATTAAAATGCACTTACAGGAGGCTGTCTGTTTTCAGTACAAAGGATACATTTGCTGGAGAAACCACAACTATAAACTGCTTATTCTCTTCTTTCCTCTTGCATTAATTTCTTTACACATGTAGAGGGGCAAGTACAAAGACCTGACTTTTTTTTTTTTTTTTTTTTTTTTTTTTTGCCCTGGGTATAATGTACAGGGTAATCAGTAGAAGTTTTGTTCATACTTTATCCCCCTCCTTACCCAGGAAGACCACTTCTGCAGCCCTGAGGAAAGGTGATTAAAGAAAATGCCAGCGGCTCAGCCACAGACACGGTCCTGGCTCCACTGCAGTGGACTGTGAAGCTTGGCTTTATAGAGAGCAGACGTCACTTCTCCACATTTGCTCAGCAACTCACATTGCTGAAAATGATGTCATCTCCCACTGCAGGCCACATCCAGCCCCGTGAAAGAGAGCTTGAGCCCCAGTTCCAGTGAGTCCACATTCTAGGCTTTGACTTCCTCACTTTGGAAATGCATCCCACAACTTGAGCCATTGCTCCAACCGGGGCAGAGAGGGAAGAAACGAGGGGTTGGGGGACATTCCTCAGTGCCTTAGCTAAGAGTCTGTGAAGGCCCACCTCCTCTGAAAGAATTCTTCTGGGGCATGGCTGCTGTTGGCTGTTCCTGCCAAATACATTCTATACTATTCCACCCCTCAGCTACATCATGCGTCCTCATTCCTGGAGTCAGGCTCACAGAACACTCGTCTCTGGAATCACTCCCTCGTGAACTCACCGGCTGAGTTCCCACAGTAAGGCCCTGAGAACATCTGCTGGCCTGGGCGGTTAGCATAATGCTCACCACAAATTCGACTTCCTGTGGTTTTGTGATGCAAACCTTTCTATTCAGAGCCACTAAATAACTATTTTGATTATTTCCTTTCTTTTTTAATTGTTCATAGTCTCCTACCAAAGTCATTATAATTCTGAAATCCCTTTTCTCTGTGTTTCTCTTGACAAAGCCTTTCTGTGATTGCCAACTTCAATCCCTGCCCTTCCGGGATTCAGTGCCCCTGTGCTTTCTCTCCTCCCCCAGCTCATCTCGTCCACTTCTCTTCATCTCGCCCACCCAACAACTAGCCAGGACATCCCATCTGTAACCAATCTCTGGCCTTTTGGTGAAGACCCTGGAGGCTGAGAAGTTATTCACTAGCCACCTCTGTAAGTGGGTGACAGTTGCTCAAGAAGCACAGAAAATTCAGGCAGTAAGAGTTTTTCTGCAAGTCTAAGAACATTTTCTTCTTTGGGGCCAATTCACTCTGTTAAAAAAAAAAATCACCTGGGAATTGGGCCAGCAGGTGGCATGGAGGTTAAGGTACTGGATTCCACATGGCTGACCATGTGGTTAAAGTCCTGGACTCAGTGGTATCATGCTGGGCACGTTTGTATGAGTGCCCGATGTAAGGTCTGGGGAAAGGGAAAAGAAACATGGCGGAAACATTCCCGCCGGCAGGAACTTTCCTGTTGTCCACACCTGGCCCGCCATCGCCAACGGACTTTCCTACCCTTCAGCATTTGGCACGCCCGCCAAAGTTGAACTGAAACAGCGAACTTCATTGGCCAGACAAGGACCCATGGCGAGCACCTATTGGACAATGGTCCTTTAAGAACGAGCAGCACCCACTCTGGGCGTGACTCCCTTGGCCTCTGACCAGGCCGAGGAACCTCGCCCGAGAGCGCAGAATAAATTATGCTGGTTTTATTAATCCCCAAAGCCTGACTCTGGTATTTTCGCCTTTGCTGCCTCTGACTTCGCCACCGCTCCCAAATCAAACCTAACACCCGAGATCCCAAGAAGAGAATGAAGGAGAAGGGATTTCGGTGTGATCATCCCCCGGTGGGGGGTGATTTCTCACTTTCCCTCTCTCTCTGTCTCTCTGGCAAGAGCATATGCCCTATATAAAAATAAAAAAAAATAAAAAAATAAAAAAAAAACTTTAAAAATTAAATAAAAAAATAAATCTGAGAACTGAAAACATAGAAACACTTGTATTTCTTTTCTACTTTATGATTACATGGGGGGAGGGGGATAATCAAAACATTACAGACTAGTTATAAATTTCTTACATAATCTAAGCTAACACAGGATAACTAAGTTTTGTTTTTTTTTTTAATAGAGATTTTTGCTATAAGGTGCGTGCACTCAATGGCGAGACACAGAGACAGAAAGCGAGAAATCACCCCCGGGGGGGATGGCCACATTGTAATCCCCTCTCCTTTACTCTCCCCCCAGGATTTCGGGCATGCACTCACATGCACCCAGTGTGTTCAAGCCGCTGGGTCCAAGACTTGAATTGCAGTCAGTCATGTGGAAGTCCAGCGCCCCAACCACTACACCACCGCTGGGCCTGAATGTTTTTTAAATCCACAACTCACACAATGAGGCAGAAACCCTCATCCACCTGAACTCTGTTTACAAGGAGCACAGTTGTTTTCTGGAAGAATGCTGCCACTCAACCCCCGAGGCCTGAGGCTGTTTAGCAAGTTAAAAAGAAAGCTGGTGGGCTGGCAGGTGGCGTGGTGGTTAAAGGCACCTTCCACTTCTTTAATATTAAACTTATTTTGTAAGAAAAATTACATAGTTTGTATTACCTTGTTGTTTACATGTGAATTCCCACATGACTGACTGTGGTTCAAGTCCCAGACCTAGTGGCTTGCTTTCTCCCTTTCGCTTTCCCCCTCTCGCTGGTCAAATTTTTAAAAAATAATAATAATGATAACAAATGGGATTAAATAAATAAATAATTCCTTTAAAAAATTAAAAATAGGGGCCAGCAGATGGCATAATGGTCATGTTGCTGGACTCTACGTAGTGGACTATGGTTCGAGTCTGTTCGAGTCTGGACCTGGTGGTTTAAAACTCACTCTGGGCGCCTGTGCGTACGGGCATGTCAAAGATCCCAAGAGAAGAATGGAGGAGAAGGGATTATGGTGTGCCCATCCCCCCGGAGGGTGATTTCTCACTTTCTGTCTCTCTGTATCTCTCTATCTTTTTGTCAGGCGCACATGCCCTATAGCAAAAATCTCTCTCTAAAAAATAAATTTCAAAAAACAGAAAGTTGTTGGGTCATCCAGGTGACATGGAGGTTAAGGCAGCTGGACCACACATGGCCAATGATATGGCTGAGTCCTGGACCCAACAACTTCAAAAACACACTAGGCATGTGTACATACATGCCCAAAAATCTCAAAAGGAGAATGGAGAAGAGATTGCAGTGTGGTCATCTCCCCAGGGGGTGACCTCTCACTTTACTAAATAAATAAAAGAATGTATTACTGTGCCCCCTGACCTTAGGCAGCCCGTCACGTGGTTTGGGGAGAGCCACCAAGAAACCCAGGAGGCCATGAAGGGGTAAGCACAGGGATTTGTCTCAATGGAGAGGGAAGATTTTGGACTTCTACAGTTCTTGAAAACCAGCTGGAAGTTCGGCAAATATGTAGACTTTTGAGGTGAAAGGGGCCCAACTGACATCTGTTAACAAGTTTAAAATGTAAGTCGCTTGCCTTCCATTTCTTTAACATTAAGCTTATTTTGTAAGAAAAATTGCATAGTTTGTATTACCTTGTTGTTTACATGTGAATCTCCACATGGCTGACTGTGGTGTTCTTATCCTCCTAATAAACATGAACAGACGCTAGTCCATCACCTAAAGATTTCACTAATATTTGATTCAATCACTTTTTACAAATAAAATGCACAAGAGCAAAGTATTTTCTTTTTTTGGACAGGTTTTTGCTATAGGGCGCGTGGACTCGCCAGAAAGACAGAGAAAGACAGAGAGACAGAAAGTGAGAAATCACCCCCCAGGGGGGATGGCCACGCCACAATCCCTTCTCCTCCATTCTCCTCTCAGGATCTTGGGCACACATACACACATTTGCCCAGTGGGCCACCGGGTCTGGCTGGGACTCGAACCGTGGTCAACTACATGGGAGTCCAGCAACATAGCCATTATGCTAACTGCTGGTCCCAAGAGCAAGATATGTTCAAAGATGCCACAAAACTAATCTTTAATTCTCTATTTTTTTAGAATTTAACTTTCTTGGAGCTAGCAGGTACATAGTGGTTAAGGCACTGGACTCTCACATGGTTGACCACAATTTATATCCCAGACCTGGTGGCTTCAAACTCATGCCAGGCACATGTGTGTGCATGCTTAAAATCCCAAGATGAGAATGGAGGAGAAGGGACTTCAGCATGACCATCACTCCAGTAGGTGATTTCTCACCTTCTTTCTCTCTGTGTTTCCGGTGAACACATGCGTCCTATAGCAAAAATCTCTCTAGAAAAAGTGGTACCAGCAGTTAGCATAATGGCTAGGTTGCTGAACTCCCATGTAGTTGACCTTGGTTTGAGTCCCGGACCCGGTGGCTTAAACTCACGCCAGGCGTGTGTGCCCAAGATCCCAAGAGGAGAAAGGAGGAGAAGGGATTGTGGCGTGGCCATCCCCCCTGGGGGGTGATTTCTCGCTTTCTGTCTCTCTGTCTTTCTCTGTCTTTCTGGTGAGCACATGCGCCCTATAGCAAAAACCTCTCCAAAAAAAAAAAAAAAAATCTCTCTAAAAAAAAAAGAATTTAACTTTCTCAAAGAGCAGTTATAATCTTGCTGGTTGGATCCTCCCAATAATACCAAAGCATTTATAGTAGTATAACATGAACCCTCACTAAAGGAAAACTGTTTCACATATCATAGGAAGAATCACATTTTAGCAAAAACTTTAATTTTTATGCTAAAATTGCCAGTTAAGTGTGGTAATTTAAAGTTTCTATCAGTGCCTCTGGTAATGTAACTGCTGGAATCACAAACCATCAGTTTAGTCACAGGTTGCTGCTGTTTTCACTGAGTAACAATTATTTTCAAGACCAGGGACCAGCAGTTAGCATAATGGCTATGTCGCTGGACTCCCACGTAGTCGACCATGGTTTGCGTCCCAGACCTGGTGGCTTAAAACTCACGCCGGGCGCGTGTGCGTGCGTGTCCAAGATCCCGAGAGGAGAATGGAGGAGAAGGGATTGTGGCATGGCCATTCCCCCTTGGGGGTGATTTCTTGCTTTCTGTCTCTCTGTCTCTCTCTGTCTGACGAGCACATGTGCCCTATAGCAAAAACCTCTCCAAAAAAAAAAAAAAAAAAAAGACTGTATGTCTAAGTCACAATTTTCATTTTAACAACACAAGTCATGGACATTTATTTAAACTTATGGTCTTCATGACTGAAAATTGAAAACTAAATCAGATCGTATCAACGAAAGGAACAATAAGCTAAACATTTACATCCTCTCTTTCTCCATTCATTCACAAGTAGCCTTTGAGTGCCTACCAGGTGGTACCCAGGCTACACACTATGGCTTTCCTTAAGATATCAGCATGTAATATGGAACAACCATAATCATGTGGAAACTGTATGGACAATAAATGCATAGCTCGGGCCAGCAGGTGGTGTGGTGGTTAAGGCACTGGATTCCACATGGCAGATTCCACAGTTTGAATCCAGAATTTAGCAGCTTGAAAAATAATGCTGGGTGCATTTGTGTGCATGTCCAAAATCCTGAGAAGAGAATGGAGGAGGAGGGATTATGGCATGGCTCTCCTCACTGGGGGTGATTTCTCACTTTCCCTCTCTCTGTGTTTCTTTTTCAGCAAGCATACACACCTTATGGCAAAAATCTAAAAACAAAACAAAAAAGCCAAAAGCACATAGCTCTATTATCCATAGCAACAGTTGCCCACACTACCTCCAACATAGCCAAGATCAGTTAGAGCACACAAGTCCCAAACAATTCTCTAATCCTCAGCTAACCTGGGATTTGGAATAGTTGCCCTTCTTCAGCTTCCCAGATATTGAAAGAATAAAATTAGATAATAGCTGCAGACATAATGAGAAACTAAAAGGCATTATAGGGGGCCAGCAGGTGGCATAGTGGTTAAGGCGCTGGACCCCCACATGGCTGACCACAGTTCGCGCCCTGGACCTTGCAGCTTGCTCTCTCTTTCTCTTGTCAAATTGAATAATAATAATAATAATAATAATAATAAAAAATAAAATTAAATATATAATTTTTAAAGCATTATAGAAATGCAAATATATATGTATGTATATACATACATACATATATATATATATATGTATGTATATATTTACCAATAGGCAAAAAAAAAATGTAATAAGAATAAAAACATGGGTGCTTTCTATATTAATACACTCAATTGCCCACATAAGGAATTATGGTAAATGTCCAACTGTTAGGTGGTGAATAATGAGGTCTTTATTGTCCTGTGGATAAAAGGAATCCTGCCATAACCTGCAAATGATGGCCCATGAACTAATTCACCTTCCTCTGCAACACATGGTCCTTTCTATCAATACCCTGAACAAAGGACCACACTGATGGCTGCTCAGTGACAAATCTTCACAGGTCCTCAGAACCCTTGTAGTGCTGCTGTGTCACTAAATCCCAGAGAGGCAGTCCCGGGCCATCCAACTCCCTTCTAACTCAGGAGCTGCTTTCACTGCCAGGTGGGCCTCTACCATCACACCTACATCAGGTCTGGCATGGACTTCAGCCAGTCCCCTGAGAGGGTTCCTTCTGCACCCCTCACCCAGCCCAGCATCCCCATTCAAATCCATTTTGCACACATTGCCGGACAAACACTTGGAAAAGCACAGCTCTCATGACATCTCTGATCAAAACCTCCCATGACCCTCCTTTGCCTGAACGATAAAGCGCAAAATCTTAACCATAATGTTATGTATTGAATTGTATCCCCTTTAAAAAGCTGTGTTGGGGGACCAGCAGTTAGAGTAATGGCTATGTCGCTGGACTCCCATGTAATCGGACCGCAGTTCGCGTCCTGGACTCAGTAGCTTAAAACTCACACCGGATGTGTGTGCATGCATGCCCAAGATCCCAAGAGGAGAATGGAGGAGAAGGGATTGCGGCGTGACCATCCCCCTGGGGGGCGATTTCTCGCTTTCTGTTTCTCTGTCTCTCTCTGTCTGGCGAGCACACATGCCCTATAGCAAAAACCTCTCCAAAAAAAAAAAAAAAAAAGATGTGTTGGTGTCCTAACCCCCAGAAACTCAGAATATGACCTTACTCAGAGACACAATCTTTATAGAGGTCATGAAGTTAAAGTGAGGTCATGCGGGTGGGCTCTACTACAATGAGATTGGTAAAGGGGAAAATTCAGGCACAGATACATATATGTCTAGAAAGAAGATGATGTGAAGAGACATCAGGAAAGGACAGCCTCTTCAAGCCAAGAAGACAGGCCTAGAACAGAGCCTTCCTCCACAGCCCCAGGAAGAACCAACCCTGCCAACATCTGCATTTACCACTCCCTATGGACGTCCCTTCATTTCCACCTCTAGGTTCTTGCTCATGTTAGTTTTTGGCTTTTGTATGATCTTCTCTTCCATCCGCGTATACTCAAGTAGAACGTTCCTTCAAAGCCCTGCCAAGACGTCGCCACTTGCGAACAAGTTCTCTGATTCCTCCTGGCTGGAAATAATTTCTTCTACCTGTGAACATCCTGAATATTTTGTTTCTCTTATTGTAATTCTCATTCCTACCTTTTATTTTATAATTATTTCTATTTATGCTTCATTTCATCTGTTAGATGTGAACTTCTGGAAGGCAAAAGAGAATTCCTTGCTGAATCCCTACAAGGCCTAGTTCTGGGCCAGATGTAGGCCTTGTACAAAAATATTTGTTTAATGAAATTCAGTAACAAACTGTCTTCAAATAATAAGTTGTCTTTGAACCCCACTGGGTTTTTTGCCAATTCAAAATGGATTATGCTAATCCTTAACCCAATATTCTCCAAGGCTATAAATGTGAAATGTGTTTTTTACTCTATTATCATTTTGACTAGTGGTCCACATCTGTCATGTATTTACCATCCTAGCTGCTCTTCGGAAAAGTCAGAAGTAACCTTTCTATCAATATTTCCATTTACTGTCTTTTACTATAAATCTTCAACTATGAAACAACTATACACAAATTACAGTACAGGCATACAAAGAAATACTACTCAACAATAAAAGGTGATGAACTATGGACGTATTGATAAAGGTACAACATGGGTGAATCTCAAAATAACTATTCTCAATGAAAAACTAGATCAAAAAGAGTATATACCATTTAACTCCATGCATGTGAAACTCCAGAAAATGCAAACTAATTTATAATGATGAAAACAGATCAGCCGTTCCTAGGGATGGAATGTGTGGGGAGAAACTAGAGAGAGGGATCACAAAGGGGTGTAAAAGAACTTTTTGGGGGGACAGATATGTTCTTGATTGTGATGTGGCTTTCACAAGTACATACACATTCAAAATATTGAGTCATACAACTTTGAATATGAAGTATCTTTATGGAAGTTATACCTCAATAAAGCTGGTTTTTAAAAAAGAATTATTTTATTTTATTCATCATTACTTTTATTTTTTAAATTTGACCAGAAAGAGACAGAGAGAGAGAGAGAGAGAAATTAAGAAAGCAAGTTGCCAGGTCCTGGACTTAAACTTCTGCCAGCCATGTGGGAGTCCAGTGTCCTAACCACTATACCACCTGCCATCCACAATAAAACTATTTTTTAAAAATACTGTTGTTGGGGCCAGCAGGTGGTGTGGTGGCTAAGGTGCTGGACATTCCTACATGGCCGACCACGGCTCGAGTCCTGGACCTGGTGGCTTGCTTTCTCACTTTCTCTCTCTTTCTCTCTGGTCAAATTAAAATGAATGGATGAATAAATAAAATTAAATAAATAATTCTTTTTAAAATACTATTGTTGGGGACCAGCAGTTAGCGTAATGGCTATGTCGCTGGATTCCCACGTAGTCGACCGCGGATCGAGTCCCGGACCCAGTGGCTTAAACTCACGCCGGGCGCGTGTGCGTGCGTGCCCAAGATCCCAGGAGGAGAATGGAGGAGAAGGGATTGCGGCATGGCCATCCCCTCTGGGGGGTGATTTCTCGCTTTCTATCTCTCTGTCTCTCTCTGTCTGTCTGGTGAGCGCATGCACCCTATAGCAAAAACCTCTCCAAAAAAAGAAAAAAATTAAAAAAAAATACTATTGTTTTAGTGCATTCCATTGCTAGTAGCCGAATTATCTAAGTCTGGGTAACACATAGAGGTTTATTCAGCTCACAGTTTGAAGGTCCAAAGTCCAGGGGCTGTACCTGGTGAGGGTCTTCTTGCTGATGGATGACAGGGTGGAGGGCAAGTGCTTGCAGAGCACAGCATGTCTGTGTCTGTGAGTCTCTGTCCGGTAAAGCATATCTGTGTCTATGTGTCTCTGTCTGGGAGACCACATCTGTGTGTCTCTGTCTGGGATACCACATCTGTGTGTCTCTGTCTAGTCTCATTCCTTTTCTAGGACTCAACCATGGGAGTCCCACTCTGATGCTCAACTACTTCCCAAAGGCCCCACCAGTAAACACCACAATTGAATATGTTTCCTTTTAATACCTTTTAATATAACCAAATTCCAACACATGAATTTTGTAGGAGACACATTCAAACCATAGCAACTATATTTCTGCATTAAGGTTTTGTTTTTGTTTTTGTTTTTAGGTTTTTGCCATAGGGGAACATGTGCTCTCAGGAGAGAGACAGAGAGACACAGAGAGAGAGAGAAAGTGGGAAATCATCTTCCCTAGGGGGTTGGCCACACCACAATCCCTGCTCCTCCACTCTCCTCTAGGGATTTTGGGCATGCACACATGCATGCCCAGTGCAAGTTTTTGTTTTTGTTTTTGTTTTTGTTTTTGTTTTTTTGGAGAGGTTTTTGCCATAGGGCACATGCGCTCACCAGACAGAGAGACAGAAAGTGAGAAATCAACCCCCAGGGGGATGGCCATGCCGCGACACCTTCTCCATTCTCCTCTCGGGATCTTGGGCATGCACGCACACATGCCCAGCATGAGTTTTAAGCCACCGGGTCCGGGACTCAAACCGTGGTCGACTACGTGGGAGTCCAGCGACATAGCCATTAACGCTAACTGCTGGTTCCCCCAGTGCAAGTTTTGAGCTACCAGGTCCAGGACTCGAACTGTGGTTGGCCATGTAGGAGTCCAGCGCCTTAACCACCATGCTACCTGCTGGCCCCTCATTAGGGTATTTTTAAAAGTCACTTTTGGACCACAAAGGTAAAGCGTTAGTTTTTTTGTGACTACCCAACAATGTATCTTAATTAAGTAGAAGTTAAAATCACCATCATTACATCTTTTTTTATATATGATCAATTATTTAATTAGGTTCTTTGCAAAAAAAACATTAAGAACACCAATTTGTGAAGAGAAATTCCATCTGTAAGTGCAAACATGGATCGCAGGTAGCCCTGGAGCTGAGGAACAACTCTGATTTTTGGTAGAATTTGCAAGCCCACAGCTTTCTGATCAATCTTGTGCTGCTCTAAAATCTCATATTTCTCCTTCTCTGTGTCGAAGATCTCACCTTCCCGGTGTCTGGGCTTCTGCAGTTTCTTTTTCTTGAAGTAAACATCAGTAAGGTGTTTTGGGATTTTTATTTTGCTAATATCAATTTTTGTGGAGGTGGCAATGACAAATTTCTGGTGTGTTCTACGCAGTGGAACTGGATTGAGAACCAGCGGTCCAGTTACAAGTAGCAAGCCACTGCTTAGCTGCTCCAGGAAAACCACTCTCTTGCCTCTGTGGCGTCCAGTGAGGATGATCAGATGGTCCCAGGAGTGATGCTGACTCGCAGCTTTCTCACATGCTGACTGAAGGGTTTTGTGCCATGGCTCAACAGCTTTCGAGGCACATCTTCAGTAGGATAATACCTAGGCATTTTGCACAGTTTAACCACCCGGGTACCACCATTCTTGTCTCCACCAACTGGTTTTGTGACAGTCGCTAGAACCTTCTCCTTCTTTTTCTTTTCGATCCTGGATTTAGTGGCCGAGTATTTCCTCTTTACATGGCCTCCCTGGAATACATGGCAGACCGGGAGTATCTGCCGGTGCCCCGGACTAGGACGGGGTTTAGGCTGCAATGGGGCTTCCCCTTCTTGGGGTTTTTAGCCTTGGGGTCACCCTTTTTAACCTTGCCACTGGCATCAGCCTTCTCTGCTTCAGGTTTCTTCTCCTTAGTATCCTGCTTCACAGCTTTTTCACCACCATCTTGTATAGTGCGAAAGAGAACTAGCATCATTAAGTCTTTTGGGCGTTTCAAAATGAGAATTTAACTCGTTTTTTTGTTTTTTTTTCCTTGTTAGAAATACCAATGTTTTTTGCCAATTGGGAACGCAGACCTAATGCATATATCTTTTTTCTTTTTATTTTAATTGCCAGGGGGCACATGTGCTCATGCAAAGAGAGACAGAGGGAAGAAGAGCGCATTCCTCAATGGGGTATGGTCATGCCATAATCATTTTTCTCCATTTTTCCAACCTGTCAAGATTTTGGGCACCCACACACCTGACATGTTTTTCAAGCCGCTGGGGCTAGAATTCCAACTGCAATCAGCCATGGGGGTTCCAGCTCCCTTTACCACTAGGCTATGAGGCCAGCCCTAATAATTATTTTTGCACTTTAAAAATTAAGGGGGGATGTGGAAGTTAAGACACTGCATCCCACAGGGCTGGCTGCATGCTTCGAGTCCTGGATCTGGTGGCTTGAAAATCACACTGGGTGCATGTGTGTGCATGTCCAAAGTCCCAAGAAGAAACTAGAAGAGAAGGGATTGTGAGGTAGCCATACCCCTGCCATGGGGGGTGATTTCTCATTTTCTCTATCTCTTTGTCTCTCTCTCTGTTGCTGTCTCTCTCTCTGGCAAGCACACATACTCTATAGGGAAAAAAAAATTGAGAACAGTTGAAACAGAATTTTTAAAATTACTGCATCCCAATTGCCATTTTATGTAAAAATAGCACAAAACATCAAAGACATATATTAGCATTTTTAAAATACAAAAAAAAAAAGTGTCTAGAATTAGAATTGTTCATTTCTCAGTAATGATTCTGACAAGGGATGTTTAGAAGGTGCCTTGCTATTTAGTGCAGGAAACCAGCGACTAAAGGTATTCTGCTTCCACTTCTGCATGGTCCGTGAGGATATCTGTGTTTTATCTTGTTATTTTCTGCAGTGACGCAACAGAATGACTCCCAAGGATCTTGAGAGTAGCCAGAAGATGATGCAATGTGTTGGGATGGGAAAGGGGCGTGTTTTCTGTCATGACGGAGCTGGCACCCTGACCCTACATTCTTGTCCCAGGAGGCTGCTGAAAAACCTCCAAAATAGGAGATGCCTGACATGAACCAGGCCTGAACACAGGCCAGCATAGTCTCACTGGAGGTTCTGGAGTGCTCACAATAGTCAGAAAGGTTTGACGGTGCCTCCCGGCCCAGCCCTTCATTCAAACAGCATGTGAAAGGACCTCGTGGTGAAGGCTAACACAACCCAGGGAAACGCTTCCATGGCTAGGAGCTCTCCCAGTAAGAGATGGATTGCGAAACTCATCCCCGCCCTGAGCGCTGTTGCAATGACTGCCACAGCCCTCATTCTCCATTCAAGATCGTGGAAAAGCTTCGGCTAGCAGAAAAACAAGTGGCATTTCCCCCACAATGGCTTTAGAAACATTCTTATGTCCTTATCTCATCATCCCCTAACAACATTCCCATCCAGCAGATGGAGGACATTTCGAGCAATAGGGACTCTCTAGGACCGTGTTTATAACACACAGACAGCAAACCTCCACAAAAGATAAACCTAATGATGTCCACACCTCAGGCAGAATCTGTACAACCACCAATGTGTGCAAAGTGGGTGGGAGAGGCTGAGAAGTTTTAGCAAATTCTCTTTCATCAAAATGATCAGCATCAGTGCTGGCAGGTACAGTGGTGGTTAAGGTGCTGGATTCTCACATGGCTGACTACGGTTTGAGTCCTGGACGTGGTGGCTTGCTTTCTCACTCTCTCCCAACCCCATTTAAGTTAAAAAGAATAATAATAAAGTAAATAAATTATTATCATTTTTTTGAGAAGTTTTTGCTATAGGGCACGTGCGCTCGCCAGAAAGACAGAGAGAGACAGAGAGATAGAAAGCGGGAAATCACCCCCCGGGGGGATGGCCACACTGAAATCCCTTCTCCTCCATTCTCCTCTTGGGATCTTGGGCACGCACGCACATGCACCTGGTGTGAGTTTAAACCACCAGGTCCAGGACTCGAACTGTGGTCGACTACATGGGAATTCAGCAACATAGCCATTATGCTAACTGCTGGTCTCAATAAATAATTATTTTTTAAAAATGATCACCCTGGGCCAGCAGGTGGCATGATGTTTAAGGCAGCTGGATTCCCTCATGGCTGACCGTGGTTCGAGTCCCAGACCCGGCACCTTGCTTTCTCACTTTCCTTCTCTCTGTCTCTCTCTGGTCAACTTCAAAAAAATGAAATAAAATAAAATATTGACATTGAATAAAATAAAACAATTCTAAAAATAAATAAAGTTAAATAAAATAATTCTTTAAAAAAATGATCACCCTGATAAGGTTTCA
Organism: Tupaia tana; assembly: GCA_026018925.1. Taxonomy (NCBI): domain Eukaryota; kingdom Metazoa; phylum Chordata; class Mammalia; order Scandentia; family Tupaiidae; genus Tupaia; species Tupaia tana. The sequence goes on along the minus strand of JAKSZU010000007.1, from coordinate 59,411,078 downwards.
CCTACACAGTTCTTCCTGTAACCAAATTTCTTTTAACCAAATGTATAATATAATACATTGTCCTGAAAAGCTGACAATGCAAAGAATCATTTTTAGGCATATTCCTCATCTTCTAATATTTTCTCAGGCGGAAAAAAAAAAAAAAAAAATGAGCAGCTGGGTCCTTCTGGGTCCTTCCAAATGGCACACCCAGAACAATTTGCCTTCTACAGCATTTTCAAGTCAGGAATTTGGTTTATTTGAATCCTCCACTTTTTTTCACACCCATCACCACTTTAAAACAGGAGGGAAAAAGGAAACCTCATTGGCAAGTTTCGTTATAATCCCTTCATTGTTTCTACTTCAATGTAAACTGCTGTCACACTGAAAACTACTGTGTTCCCTACTTGATTCTCCCAGGAAAATTGGTTTTTGTAAGGAGAAGTCATGCTTAGCTACATCATTTCATCAAATGGTTCACTGCTATTTTTAAGTCCAGAAAACTGCTTCATCAAGATAGAAGCAGATCCTTTTTTTTGTTTTTTCAAGTTTGTTTATTTATGTTTTTCCCATGGGAGATAGAAACGGGCACCTTAACAGGGTCTTCATGCTGCAGTCCACCCAGCAAGCCCGGGACCACAGGCATACACATAGATGTCCGGCCTGTGCAGGGAAACCTCAGGACATGAACCCGGGACCTTCCCACATGGGTTCAGCATTGTAGAGTCTTCACTACCACTACGCCACCATCTGGCTCCTAGTTCATTCTGAGTAATAAAAAAGTCATGCTTACAGGGACGACTCATGGCCTAGTGGTTACAGGAGCATGATCCCACATGGCCAACTGTGCAGTTAGAATTCTGGCCTTGGTGACTTAAATGCATGCCAGGTGGAACCAGCAGATGGCATAATTACGAGCTGGACTCCCACATGGCTCCTCATGGTTCAAGTCCTGGACCCGGAGGCTTGAAACTCATGCCAGGTGCTTGTACGTGCATGCCCAAAATCCCAAGAGAGAAGAGAGAAAGCATTGTTGTGTGGCCATCCCCCTGGGGGGTGATTTCTCCCTTTATATCTCTCTCTCTATCTGGTGAGCAAAAAATCTCTCTCTAAAAATAACCAGGATCACTTGTGGATTGGCACTGGTTAGCCACCACTCACAGCAACAGCCCAAATCCTGGCTAACCTTTCCTTATTAACCAGCACCCCAGCACCAGCAGAATGAGCCGTGTACACCCAGGGACAATGGGAACATTCACTTTCAGTCAACTATAACCACTTAGAGCATTCACTAAAGAAACTGTATAACAAGTTCAGCTTCTAAAACAATCTCGAAAGGTTTCCCTTTTTTTCTTTTTAGTTTTTGCTATAGGGTGCTTTACTTGCTAGAGAGAGAAAGTGAGAGACAGAGAGAGAAAGTGGAGACAGAGAGAGAAAGTGGAGACAGAGAAAGTGAGACATTGCCCTCAGGAAGGATGGAAGGATGGCCATGCGGAAATCTCTTTTCCTCTATTCTCTTCCCAGGATTTAAAGCATGCATGCATGGAAACAGGTCCAGTGTGATCTTCAAGCTGTAGGGTCCAAGACTCAAACTGTGGAGTTGGCCATGTGTGATACAGTGTCTTAACCTCCACACCAGCTATGGGCCCTCAGTTAATTTTCAAAAGTTGATTTCAGGCACATCATTTTCTTCATTACTATCTCAGTTCACTAAATGTAGCTGTTGTACCTCGTTGGCACCCAGTTTTTCTTAACATGTCTATAGGCACAGGACCAGCAGTTGGCGTAATGGGTATGTCACCAGACTCCCATGTAGTCGACTGTGGTCCGAGTCCCGGACCCAGTGGCTTAAACTCACGCCGGACGCATGTGCGTGCATGCCTGAGATCCTGAGAGGAGAATGGAGGAGAAGAGATTGCAGCGTGGCCATCCTCCCCTGGGGGTGATTTCTCACTTTCTGTCTCCATCTGTCTTTCCCACATACAGCAAAAACCTCTCTAAAAAAAAAACAAAACCATGCCTATAAGCATATATGGCAAATCCAAAGCCTTCAGAGACAGGTGTACCTGTCAGGCAACACATTCCAAACACCAGGGACAACAATGAGTGTTCACCAGGCAGTTCTGCTGAGTGTACCTGACACTGGTGTGACAGGGCTGGTATCTGAAGTTCTGCCAGCTGTGTTCCCTCCCTTGGGCCTCCTGCCCGCACGAGAAGACATGAGGAAAATGTGCCTCACAGCAGCTCAGTGACTCGCCCGAAGTCACATGGCTCTCTGGGGGTAGAGCTCAGGCCCGAAGCCAAGCTTTCTATCTCCTCTTCCAGAACTGCATGGCCGCCCCACCCAGTTCCGATGGAGCTGCCTTGGGAACACCTCCCCCAGCAGCCTGGCCATTAGCAGCTCTCCCAGCCAGCCCGGCTAGCCCAGCCCGCCCGCCTCCCTTTGCTGGCTACCTTGGAATTTTAACTCAAGGACCTAGTGCCAAGGAGGATCAGTGAGATCAAAGAGACAGACCAAGAGGTCCGAACAAGAACCAACTGTCTTTCTTAATGCCAGAACTTCCTTTTGAATGCTAGTTTTTTTCTCCAAGATAAGAAAGGTAGAAAACGTAGTCCAAAAGCATCAAGATTTTTTTTCCCCCCCAAGATCCCAGACTCTGCCCTTCCCAATCTCCTGGCTGAGACTGTGATGAAGATAAAATAAACAATGACTGTGGAGGTGTTGTGGAAACTTCCGGAAATGCCAAAGGGCTCTTTGAACACTGCAGCTCATCCCTAGAATGAAGGAGAGAAAAGGAATGAAAGAAAAAGAAACTTCAAAGGAAGGTCTGAGGATTCTAGGAAAGATACAGCCCCACAGGCTGCTGAGGATGAAAAGCCGGAAGAAGGAAACTCAGTAAAGGGCCGTGATTCCGGCCTCCCTGCAGCTGTTCTCCCACACCAGCCCGGCCTCGCCTAACTGGTTCAGGTTACCTTCAGTACCTAGGAGCATGGCTCCTAACAGCCCATCGATCACAAACTTTTTATTTTAAAGCTGAAGGGAAAAAAAAAATTATCAAAGCTATAGACACATGGCACTTTTCCAGTTAAATAAGATTCTGTTCTGGAGCTGTAGAAAACATTAAATTGACTCTAGGAGAAATAAGCTCTCATTTTTGTCCAGCCTTAAGTTTCTGTTTTTTAAAACAAGACACATTTTCCTGGCTAGGATTGCTCCCCAATAGACATCTTTTCTTCCAACTGAACGGCTATCGGCTCCCCTCAGAATCGGAGGGGATTAGAGATATTCTTGGAACTGAATCCCAGAACCAACACCTGCTGCAAATTCCGGTCTGCAGAATCCCAGCGCACAGGCTCTGTGCGCCACACCCCTTCCCAGCCCATGAGTTTGTTTAATAATGGACACAATAATGCACACGCTTGCAAGAGGGAGAAGAGAGAGAGAGAACCTTCAGCAGGGTCTCATCACTCGACGATCCCCTTTCCTCGGTCAACCAACTCTGGCACCTGGCGTGTTTCCAGGCAGACCCCAAGAAACATGTTGTGTACACGCACGCCCAAAACCCCAAAAGGAGGGAAAGACAGAGCAGGAATCGCAGTGTGACCATCCCCTGTGAGGGGGTGCTTTCTCATTACCCACCCCCCCTTTCTCTCTCTGGGGGGGCACATGTGCCTTCCAGCAAATTAAGAAAAACAAGCAAAAAGAGTTATTAGGAAAAATTGCACCGAGATGTAACAAATGCTAAGGGGGTAGGTGAGGGATGGGGAGATGCTGATAACCCTCAGTCAGTCTGTGAAAACTCCTGGCCCTGCAGAGCCCCAGCCCCGAGTGTGAGGCAAAGCAAACATGAGGGGCTAGTGCTGTCCCGACACCTGGGACAGCCTTGCCAGTGAAGCCACTCCGGGGACAGGACGCCTCCAAACATCTCACAGACAGACAGCCATCAGGCCGAGCAGGCAGACAGGCGACTCGGGACTTACTGCCATGGAGCGTGAATGATGCACAGAAGAAAACTACCGGCCGCTCGGGCACACTGGGGAGGAGCTGGATCCATGGAAGGCCAGGGGTCAGGCATGCACGGGCCATGACCCCGACTGGCCGTGAAGTCTGGTGGAGGTTATCATGGTGTGAGACTCTGTTGAAGGTGCTATTCCCTCCCATGAAGGAAAGAAATATACTTGTAGAAGAAGAAGAAGAAAAAGAAGATAGGGGGTTTAGGGTTAGACAAAGGACGAGAAATGAAGGAAAGGAAAACAGCGCCTAGCCCAATGAAGAGAAGACAGTGTCGGCTGGTTCCAGTGGCACTCCCGGTCACAACCTACAGGGAAGAAACACCAGGCCTTTCTCTTCGCCCTCCCCACCCTCAGAGGGCCAGCACTGTAGCATATACTGCAGTAGGCACCTCTGTCACTCACACACAGCCACAGGTGCGCATCCCAGCTGTGGGTTTAGACACTGAGGAGCTGCAGTGGTGTGGAGTGGGTGGAGCCTAAGGCTTGGCTATAACAGGCCTGGGTTGGGATGCAGGCTCTGTTACTTTCTTTTATTTTATTATTATTTTTTGAGAGTTTTTTGCTATACGGCATGTGTGCTCGCCAGAAAAACAGAGAGACAGAAAGCGAGAAACCACCACCACCACCACCCGCCCCCAGGGGATGGCCACGCTGTGATCCCTTCTCCTTCATTCTCCTCTTGGGATCTTGGGCACGCACACACATGCACCCAGTGTAAGTTTAAGCCACTGGGTCCGAGACTTGAACCATGGTCAACTACATGCGAGTCCGGCAACATAGCCATTACACCAACTGCTGGTCCCAAAGGCTCTGTTACGTTTTAACAACTGCTCTGCTTATGAAATCAGGATAATGACCCCAGGGATTGGGAGATATTCCCACCCAGGTCGACCTCAATTCCAAAGATATCAACCTGTGCGATCCCCCAGAGAAAGAATACCAAGTCACTCGGATCCCCAGGTCTCCCAAAATCTCTCACTAAAGCCAGCCCATGGCCAAGATGAAACCTCTGCACACATAGTGCTCCAGAGATTCCAGAGACTCAGGTACCGGCTCCTGCTACACTGACAGGCTATCTGCCAGGACCAGCTAAGAACTATGTAGGGGGCAGAAGCCTACCAAACTGGCCAAATGCCAATGGTTTTTATGATTAATAAAAAAAATTCCTCAATGCAATGCCATGAAGTTTTTTTTTGGAGAGGTTTTTGCTATAGGGCACATGCACTCGCCAGACAGAGAGATAGAGAGATAGAAAGCGAGAAATCACCCCCCAGGGGGGATGGCCACGCTGCAATCCCTTCTCCTTCATTCTCCTCTCAGGATCTTGGGCACGCACGCACATGCGCCCGGTGTGAGTTTAAGCCACTAGGTTCTGGACTCGAACCACGGTCGACTACGTGGGAGTCCAGCGACATAGCCATTACGCTAACTGCTGGTCCCAAAGCCATGAAATTTTCAAGTGATTATTTTTTTTAATTTTCCTACAGGGCACATATGCTCACCAGGAAGAGACAGAGAGAAAGAGAGAAAGAGAAAGTGAGAAAGCATCCCTAGAAGGAAAATGGCCATGCTGCAATCCCTTTTCCTCCATTCTCCTCTTAGGATTTTGGGTACACACACACATGAGCCTCTGGGCCCAGGACTCGAACCATGTAGTCAGCCATATGGAATCCAGCTGGCTTAACTATCACACCACTGGCTGGCCCATCAGGTTGGCTTTCTTAATACAGAAGTATAAAGTAAAACAATTATCTCAGGGGGGATAGAATCCTTAGACCCACCTTAATAAGTAAGAAGTGGTAAATAATTGTCGCTTAGTCATATGCTGCTGTAAAGTCCACGAGCATCTGTCCTTTCCTTATTCTCCCCCAGATAATTCCCCTTACCCCCTCTTCCTCCTCCTACCTAACCACTCACAGGAATCAGCTGAGCCAAAACAAATCATTTTCTGTTGAGGTAATCCTGTGCTTCGGGGATCCAGAGGCCTCCTCACGTCTAAGTGCCTATGTTAGGCACAGAGACAGGGAGAGAGAGAGAAGAGAGCCCTAATTTTAAGTTACTACACGATGGCTAATCTTCATAGAAGTTAAGAGCTATTAATGCCCAATTCTTTACACCAGCAACCATTAGGGCATGGACTTTAAACTGCTTTTCTGGAAGTATACTTTAACACCACACCGTGTGACAAGTTTCAAGGTGGTAGCTGGGCTTGGAGACACCTGTGTGGACGAACTGAAGTATTCACACTTACTACCCATCCAGGTATCCTCAGCAACCCTTATCCTTGAAACTATTTCTCCTTAAACAATTGGCCTAATAACCTAAACAATCTAATCGGCCAGTTTTTTTGTTTTTGTTTTGTTTTGTTTTGTTTTTTTAAAGAGACTTTTGCGATAGGGCTCATGCACTTACCAGAGACACAGAGAGAGAAAGAGATGAAAAGTGAGAAATCACTCCCAACTCCCCCCCCCCCCCCCCCCCCCCCCCCCCCCGAGGGGATGGCCATGCTGCAATCCCTTTCAGGATTTTGGCCATGAACACACACGTGCTCAGTGTAAGTTTCAAGTCAACTGGTCGAGGACTTGAACTGCAGTCAGCCATGTGAAATTCCAGCAACTTAACCACAATAGTACCTCCTGACTCCTTAATTATTATTATTATTTAAATTCTTGCTATAGAGTGTATGTGCTTGCCAGAGAGAGATGGAGAGAAGGAAAGTGAGAAATCTTTCCCTAAGGGGGATGGCCATGCCACAATCGCAACTCCTTCAGTCTCCTCTTGGGATTTTAGGCATGCACACACATGCATCTGGTGTGATTTTTTTTTTTTTTTTTTTTGAGAGGTTTTTTGCTATAGGGCGCATGAGCTCGCCAGACAGAGAGAGAGAGAAAGTGAGAAATCACCCTCCAGGGGGGATGGCCACGCTGCAATCCCTTCTCCTCTCAGGATCTTGGGCAGATCTTGGGCATGCACACACATGCGCCTGGCGTGAGTTTAAGCCACTGGATCCAGGACTTGAACCGCGGTCGAATACATGAGAGTCCAGCACACAGCCATTACACTAACTGCTGGCCCCCTGGTGTGATTTTTTTAAAAGAATTATTTATTTATTTTATTTATTCATTCATTTATTTTAATTTGACCAGAGAAAGACAGAGAGAGAGAGAGAGAGAGAGAGAGAGAAAGCAAGCCAGAAGGTCCAGGACTTGAACCATGGTCAGCCATGTGGGAACATCCAGCACCTTAACCACCACACCACCTGCTGGCCCAATCATCCAGCATGATTTTTAAGTATCAGTGTCCGGGGCTCAAACTGCACAGTCAGCCATGTAGAATCCAGTGCCTTAACGTCCATGCCACTGCTGGCTCCACTACAAGAGTTTATTAAAATAAGCGAACGGTATGCATACGGACAGCGTGAAAACTGATATAGTCCACTGCATCCCAGCAAAATGATTTAGGACACAAGCACCCACACACACACACACACACACACATGCACACAAGTCATTCTCAACACTTTCAAAACAGAACTGCTTCCATCTAAGAGGTTGTCATTATTCCTAATCGTTGAGTACTGTGCAGTTCACTGAAGGTACACACTGGAATAAACAAACAGCGAACATGCAAATGCATTTCCCATTGCCGTGGAGACAGAGGCAGTCCACAAGGCTGAGGCCCTTGATTAGGAGGCAGCACAGTCACTACTGTCCCAAGTATGGGAATGGTTCGTCTCAGTGTTCTTCTTGGTAAAATGGAGACAATGATATTTGCCTTGAAGGGCTGCCGCAAGAACGGAATAAACTAATACAAGGGATGAAAAGGTCTTTATATGGTGCCTGGCACACAGTACTCTATAGTGTCAGAAAAGAGATTGCTTAAAATGGCCATGTATTGTGCCTGCAGATAGAGTAGCGGTTACGTGGCTGGACTCCCCCATGGCCGACCGCGGTTCAAGTCCTGGACCCGGTGGCTTGAAATTCACACTGGATGCATGTGTGTGTATGCCCAAGATCCCAAGAGGAGAATGGAGAAGAAGGGATTGCAGCATGGCTATCCCTCCTGGGGAGTGATTTCTCACTTTCCTTCTCACTGTCTCTGTCTCTCTCTCTCCCCACAGTGAGTGCACGCACCCTGGGGTGGGGGGGAACTCTACAAAATAAAATGCTCATGTAACATGAAAAACCTCCTGGTTTCATATTTTAAAAAGATACAAATTCACAATCTGGAATCTAAGGTTCATATATACAAACTGAGCATTGTCTAAATCCTCTGAAAATGCACAGGGTAGTCTCCATAGCCCAAAGGACCTGTCAGCACCAGTGACCCTGTCAGCACAAAATTCTCCTCCTGGGCCAGCAGGCAGTGTGGTGGTTAAGGGCTCTAGACTCCTATGTGGTCAACAACAGTTCGAGTCCCAGAACTGATGGCTTGCTTTCTTGCTTTCCCTCTCTCTCTCACTCTCTCCCTCTCTGGTCAAATTTAAAAATCAAATCAAGTTAAATAAAATAATTTTTTTTAAAAAAAAAGTCTATACAGGGACCAGCAGTTAGCATAATGGCTATGTCACTAGACTTCCATGCAGTCGACTGCGGTTTGAGTCCTGGACCCAATGGCTTAAACTCACGCCGGACACGTGTGCACGCGTGCCCAAGATCCCGAGAGGAGAATGGAAGAGAAGGGATTGTGGCATGGCCATCCCCCCTGGGGGGTGATTTCTCGCTTTCTATCTCTCTGACTTTCTCTGTCTTTCTGGCAAGCACACGTGCCCTATAGCAAAAACCTCTCCAAAAAAAGGGGGAAAAAAAGTCTATACAGGTCTTACATTTTTTCCTCCTCCTTTCCTTTGTACAGTACACCCCTTGCCTTCTAGCCACTTCCTCCTCACTCTCAGAACACATCCAGTCTCTCCCCTGGACTTCCTCACTGTCGCAAATAGGTAGGACTTTCTTTCTCTTGATCTGCTCAGCTACTACCAGGAGACTTCAAAAAGTCTATAGATACAGTATTTCTTAAAAAAAAAAAAAGATACTCTTTTTAAATTTATTTTTAAAAGAATTATTTTACTTAACTTTCTTTATTTATTTATTTTTAATTTGACCAGAGAGAGGAAAAGCGAGAAAGCAAGTCACCAAGTCTGGGGCTCGAATCACAGTTGGCCATAGGAGTCCAGCACCCTTAACCACCATGCCACTTGCCAGCCCCTATTTATTTATTTAGAGAGATTTTTGCTATAGGGCATGTATGCTTGCCGGAGAGATAGAGAGAGACAGAGAGACAGAAAGTGAGAAATCACTCCCCGGTGGGATGGCCATGCCACAATCCCTTCTCCTCCAGTGTCCTCTCAGAATTTTGGGCATGCTTGGGACCAGCAGTTAGCATAATGGCTATGTCGCTGGACTCCCACGTAGTCGACCGCGGTTCGCGTCCCGGAACCGGTGGCTTAAAACACGCCGGGCGCGTGTCTGTGCGTGCCCAAGTTCCTGAGAGGAGAATGAAGGAGAAGGGACTGTGATGTGGCCATCCCCCCAGGGGGTGATTTCTCAATTTCTGTCTCTCTGTTTCTCTCTGTCTGGCGAGCGCACGTGCCCTATAGCAAAAACCTCTCAAAAAAAAATTAATTTTGGGCATGTATGCACACGTGTCTGGCATGAGTTTGAAGCCGCCATATCTGGGACTCAAACTGCGGTCGACCATGTGGGAGTCCAGTGACATAACCATTACACCACCTGCTGGTCCCCTTACTTATTTATTTTTTAAGAGAGACTTTTGCTATAGGATATGCGTGCTTGCCAGAGAGACAAAGTGAGAAATAATCCCCCAGGGGAATGGCCAGATCACAATCCCTTCTCTTCCAGTCTCCTTTCAGGATTTTGGGCATGCACGCACATACACCCAGTGTGAGTTTCAAGCTGCTGGTCTGGGACTCAGATCGCTGTTGACTATGTGGGAGTCAGCAACACAACATCTGCTGGTTTCAATATAGATATAATATTAAAGTATGAGTTTACTTTGGTGCAAAAAAAGTTTTAAATCCATGCATAATTTTTTCATAATACACATTTTCATAAACTTCTTTTGTTAAAAATTTTATTTATTTATTTATTTATTTATTTATTTATTTATTTATTTATTTTGGAGAGGTGTTTGCTATAGTGCATGTGCGCTCGCCAGAAGGACAGAGAGACAGAAAGTAAGAAATCACCCCCCAGGGGGAACGGCCACCCCGCAATCCCTTCTTCTCCATTCTCCTCTCAGGATCTTGGGTGCACAAACACGCCCCTGGTGTGAGTTTAAGCCACCGGGTCTGGGACTTGAACCATGGTCGGATACATGGGAGTCCAGCGACATAGCCATTATACCAACTGCTGATCCCACATCCATTTATTTTAATTTTACCAGAGAGAGACACAGAGACAGAGAGAGAGAGAGAAGAAAAGTGAGACGAGTCACTAGGTCCAGGACTTGAACCGTGGGTGGCCATGTGGGAGTGTTCAGTGCCTTAACCACCATGCCACCTGCTGGTCCCAAATTTATATGAACTTTCTGTCTGTCTGGCGAGCGCACGCATCCTGTAGCAAAAACCTCTAAAAAAACAAACAAAAAAACCCACAATGCTCTGTGAGCCTGCCCCACGTGAGAGGGCTGTTGGTTCACACCCAAGGACCTCGTTGAGTACTGCGGGCATGTGCATGCCCATGATCTGGACTGGCTGAAGCTGGAGTGGGTCATAGTGTGAAGAGACTTTGTCAAATGTTCTTCTTTCTCTCAGTCCCTCTCTCTCTGATATACTAGATAAATGTTAAAAAATAATGTCAGAAAACCAAAGGAGCTGCTAAGCGACTAACAGACAAATAGACAGCATATATACTCTGGACAAAGGCATGATTCACATCCTGGGCAGGACAGACTGGGATGGCATGAGATTTCATCGCACTACTCAGAATGGCACCCAATTTAAAATATATAAATTCCTTTTTTTTTTCTTCTTTTTTTTGGGGGAGGTTTTGGGAGTCCAGCGACATAGCCATTACGCTAACCACGGTCCCTAAATTCTTTATTTCTGGAATTTCCCATTTGGTATTTTCAGACCCCAGTTGAACATGGGTAACTGAAATCACAGAGAAGGGTTGCCTACTGTACTTCTAACGCTGTCCAAAAATTACTCCTCAATCACACCAGGGTGGATTTCCAACAGACCTTCACTTCCACAGGGTTATGACTCTAAGAAACAAATCATGAAAAGGCTGACCCAACAACATCTGTGTCGTGAGAAATTACTTAAGCTTCTGGACTCCTCAGAAACTACTGAGAAATGCCACATGGAACAGTCATTCCTCTTCTTTAAGTATATAAAGAATATTTTTCCCTTTGTCTTCATTCACCCACCAATTCTTGAAATTTAGAAAACATTTAGTAGAGGGGTCGACAGGTGGTGTGGTGGTTGAGGGTTCTGGACTCCCACATGGCTGACTGCAGTTCAAGTCCTGGACTTGGTGGCTTGCTCTCTCTCTCTGTTCCTCTCTGGTCAAATTAAAATAAATAAACAAATAAAGCTAAATAAAATAATTCTTTAAAAAAAGAAAAAAGAAAGAAAACATTTAGTAGATTCAAAATATGGGGCCAGCAGATGGCATAGAGGTTATGTCACTGGACTCCCACATGGCCAACCATGGTTCAAGTCCCAGACCCAGTGGCTTGAAAATCACACCAAGCATGTACACACCTAAGATCCTGACAGGAGAATGAGAGCAGGGATTGCGGCATGGCCATCCCCTCTGGGGGGGCATGGTTTATTTCTCACTTTTCTCCTCACTATCTCTGTCTCTCTCTCTCTCCAGCAAGCACACATGCCTTAAGGCAAAAAGCTCTGAAAAAGAAAAAAGAAAGAAAGAAAGAAAGAAAGGAAGAAAGGAAGGAAGGAAGGAAGGAAGGAAGGAAGGAAGGAAGGAAGGAAGGAAGGAAGGAAGAAGAAAGAAAAGAAAAAGAAAGAGAGAAAAATAAGGTAAGCAATTTCTTTCCTATACCTAAAAAAACTGAAAAAAGTCAGGACTGAATTAGCTACTAAAGTTAATTCCAAGATTTTCAGGTTGATTGGCCAAAACTATCTATATTTGTATAATTTCACTTACAATGCAGTACTTAAAATGTAAAAATACACTTACATTGTTTACAAAGTTATTATTGAAGAAAAATATTATGGTCACTTGTTTTGGTTTTGTTTAGTAAAACAACAGAAATATCTGTCATTTTTAATAGCAATTCTGTTGTCCTGCTCTCTGGGTGGTAAAAAACACACTCCACCTGCCCTTCATTAACCCGCCAATCTGGAGGTGACTCACGCCCCACTGACGACTCCATTTCCCTGAGCTCAGGTCAAATACAACAATTAAATCATCATCTGGTTTTCCAGGCAGCTAAAATATTATGTGGGAAAGTAAGAACAAATCATTTCTTAAACAAAAATCATTAATTCCCACATGAAAAATTCATTTTTCTCTGAGTTGTTGCAAGTATGAAAGGGCTTCGAAATATGCCTCAAAAAACAGAATTGAAGTCTGAACTCATTTGGGGGCAAACAAGTGTTTGAAAACCATGCATAATCTTTTCATAATATGAGTTTCGATTAACTTTTTGAAGTCCTCTCTTAAGTATTAAGATTATAGCAAACCACACAATGGAGTTCTTGTATAAAATGAACACAATATTCCTAATATTCAAATCTGATTTTAAACAAAGCCATTCACACTGTGTTGCAGATTTGTTCGCATCTCTGCCACCGTGCAAAAATCTCACTTGGTTCTAGTGTCACTGACTTGGCTAGAGACGGGGAAGTCTAAATCTTACTGACTAGAGATCAAGGCTGGGCAGTCCTGTATCCCCCTCAAAAGTTTTCCAGCTTAATGTCACAGCCAGGATTCAACAGCAGCCTTTTCCTCTATGTATCAGAGAGTAGGGCTGTCTCCTGAGTTTTCTGTGTGTCCGGCTTTGCATTAGCCCTACAGGAATTATCCCACCCATTTGCACCTCCCCAGCAGCCTGCCTGGGGAGGATCCAGCTGAATCCAGCCGCCACTTCCACCCCTGGTACCTGGAGGCTCCTCCATCGCCTTCTGGAATAAGGTTTGCTAGAGTACAAGTTTCAGTCTGTCCTTTAGTTTTGCCAAAGACAGATCCGCCTGCTGACTGCTCTTTGCCTTGGACAACTGTCCTCTAAGACAAACAACTTATTCTTAGTGGAAAACAATTCATGTCAGCTATCACATGTGCTCCCCAACGCAAAGGCTTGCCTGATGACAATCAAATGAGTGTGGAATTTGCACTCATTGAATTGCCTCCTCTGTTTTGTTTTTTAAGGTTGTGAAATATTGACAAGCAAAAAGAGGCTTACTTAGTTCCGCTCATCTGTAAGGACCATTTTCTCCTGGCAACCTCTTAGAAAATCTCCAAATTTAACTTGAAAACAAACCAGCCACACTTTGGAGCAAATTCTGAAGGTTTTGGTTTAGAAATCTACAACACTGGAGGACGTCAGTTTTATGGGGACATTTGGACAAAACCCGCTTGTTTCAGAACACTAGCTAGCCAAACCTCTCAGCTAATCCTACACTTAAAAGCTTTTAGCAGTATACATTTTGGAATCTTCCGTGTGTCCCAGAACACACAATATGGATCTAATTAGGTTCAGCTGCCTTATGTTAGTAATAAAATGGCAAAGAGAGAAAGAGAAGTGGGGGTGGGGACTTGGTTCATCCCCTCTCATACCCTGGTGATCACAAACTCCCAAGTCGTGCGCATCATCAGTGCTCACTCGGAGCAGCACACGCTTCTTAATTTGGTACCCTGCTCAGGGCTCAAACTTTTCAGCGGTTGAGTTCTCAGAGATCTGGAAGAGATTTTATAGGAGGGCTGGAGCCCAACGCTCCAACCCCACCCCGCCCCCAGCCCGCGGCTCGACTGCAGTACTCACACCAGCGCGGACGGGCAGGGCTTCTGGTTCCAGGCACAGTTGTACTGAGCCTGAACAAAACTCTCGCTTCCCTCCAGCACAGAGCAGCTCACGTTCTTGTTCACGATGTAGGCGCACCAGTTCCTGGGGTGAAGGAAAGCGGGCACAGTGTAAATCCGGAGAACAATGAGTCCGGGGATGCGCCGACACAGATGCGCACTACGAGGGTCAGGGGGCCCGTCGCCCAGGCGAGAGCTTGGCAAAGCAGGCCCTGGAGGGTGCGCTGGTGCTTGGAGAGTGGGCACCTCTAATCGAGGAAGAACGGGGTTGGGGTGAAGCACCCACGGTCCCAGGGGCCCCGACAACTCCTGGGCATAGTTTCCGGATTGCTCTGCCGGAGACTCCCTGCGCCCCACGCCCCCAGAGTCAGCCCTGCACGAAGCGCCGGCCATCGAGCGCACGGCCACCCGGAGGAGGAGTCGCCCAGGGACCCCAGCTGCCGCTCATCACCTTTGGCAGGACAGCTCCGGGGCCCAGCTGCGGGTCGGGGAGGGGCTGGGAGCTAGGGTGCTTAGGTTTGGGGCGAGCAGAGGGGACGCGCACTTACTTGTTCCTGGCGCTGGGCCGCGCGGGGTACCCGGACTGCGGACCCGCGTGGCACAGCCCGGCGCCGCCCAGGGCCAGCAGCGCTAGTGCCCAGCAACAGGGCGCGCGCAGCCGGGGCGCTGTCGGCTGCCACATTCTGCCCGAGTCTGGAGCGCGGCGGATCCGTGCGAGCACCACGCGCTGCCGGCGGCCGGGACGCAGCCCGAGAAGGCAGGAGGCTCGGGCGCGCCGCCGCCGCCCCCTCCGGCTTCCCGCTCGCACTTCTCCTTTTGCAGCCCCGTGCGCCCTGCTTCTCCTCGGTCCCTCAATGACGCACAGGTCCCCTCGGGTGCCGCCCTCTATTTCACTTCCCTCTCCGAAACGTGATTCTCCCTCCAGCACGTCTCCCTGTCTCCAGTCTCCTCGTCTCTCGGCAGGGGGTGTGGGGTGAAAGCGCTAAAGCGTTTGGGATAAGGGTCTACGTTACAGAATTTCCAATTACTCATTCCTTTGGTCTCTTCCCAGAAGCGGAGCAACTCCGCCTCCCACCTTCCAACAGGCGCGCCCGGGCCCCTCGGGAAGTGGCCGCAGTCGGCGAGTCTGGCGGTCCTCACGTCGTGCCTGGGTGCCGGCTTCCCGGGGTGACTAAGGCACGTCTTTATCAGTCCCCAGGGGGTGAGGAGTGGGGCATCGACTCGGATTTCCTCATTTGGAAAGACTTGGTCATTCCCTCACAACCCTCATGGAGTTCAGGGGGGCATGAACGCTGGTCTCTTTCTGTACCCAGCGCTGCCTTATGTCCCTTTCACACGGCCCTCCGGTCGCCCGTTTCCCTGCAGCTTCTGAAGCGTGACCCCAGAAGGAGATTATACACTGCACTTATTTTTGCAAGGTGAGCTCACAGCCTCTGCTTCCCACGTTGCCCTCAGAACTTTCCTAACATCAAACGTTCACTCCACACAAATATCGACTTCGCTTTTTAACAGTTCAGACACTGCTACACATTTTTCTTTCACTTGCTCGCATGTTTTCTGCCTGTTCTTGAATTGCAGTAATCTACCCATTTCTTCTGAGGAAGAAGTAACTGCACAGAAGAATGTTTAATAAAAGTCACCGCTGAAGTATTGCTGTCTCAGGGGCTGTTGGAAAGCGCTTTGTATTCGAAATAACCTGCTGCCTCTAATGAACGGGACAGTGAGGTTATTTGCAGACTGCATAGATAAACTGCAGTATCTGTGAGTTAACAGGGCGGCTGGCGTGTCAACCGTTATGTGGATGATAAAGCTTTGCTGTGTTCCTATGCTACTAAATGAAGCCATGGGTCCTCTTTTGTTTCTAATATGCTTTGATGGTGTTGTTGGGCCTTTTGATTTGCAAATAGAAGAAAATTCCCTAAGCAGAAACTTCACAAGAGCCAAAAATTATACCATGTAAGGACACAATCTGCGCATGAACTCTGTCAATGGAAGATCATGCAAATAAAGGACTGAAGTCATTCCAGCCTTCAAAAGAACTACCCAGGGGAGGGGGCTAACAGAAGAGGACACAAAGCTGTCTAGTGTAACCTAACCCAGTCTGTATCTTTCTGTGTGACATCCCTATCTCACTGTCCTAACACTCTTCGGTCAATGAAGTATCATCAGAAAGAAGAAAATGAAGGAAAGTAAGAGCAAAATGGAGGAAACACACAAGAGCTATGTCTACCACTAGCAGCTAACAACTGCAACTTCTTCTCCACACGGGTAACCCTCAAACCTGTAAGTGAGTTAACCTGAACGAATCAAATTTATTTTTCCTTTGAATCCAAGTTAAACAAGGTTGCCACCCAAGAGTCTGAGGACCAACTTTCCATTGAGAAGGCCCCAGTCCTATGTGAAATCAGCCATAAATGGCATCTGCCAGTCAATAGATGTTATTCTGAGCATCTGTTGCAAGCTAGGCATTGTGCAAAAATACTGAGGGTTCATGAGTGAGCCAGTGCTGACGTGGGCCCTTACGTTTACAGAACTTCCGGGCGTTCTTGTGTAATGAAGGGTTAAAGTTCCTGAATTAAACGAGCCGATGTTTATCTCATGTGTCTCTAGTCACAGGCCAATGTGATCAGTGTATACCTGGTGTGAGGCTGCTCTGGTGGCATGGAAGAAGACTCATGGCTCTCCAGAAGTTTCCAGAAGCCTTGAGGCCAGCATCCCAAGAGGTCCTCTTCCTTTCTCTTCTTCGGCCAGAAGGGACACAACAAACTCAAAAGCAGAGAGCCCTGCACAAGAAGCAAGGCGGGGGCTCCCTGAGTAGAGAGAGCCTGAGCACATTAAGAAACAGGCCCAGCCGTAGTAGGACACGTTGGCTGCTGCTGCTGCCGCTACTAGGCAGACTGGAGCCCCATGAGAGGCAGGGGCTCAATTCTCAGCACCCCCCCAGAAGCCAGGCAGGGTGGTGAGCACACCTTAGTCCAGTGACTGGAAGGTTGAGGCAGAAGGAGCACAAGCTTGTAACCAGTATGAGCAACGTCATGAGACTCAGTCTGAAAGAACTAGAAGTTGGGGCTGGTATCTGTGGTCCCAGCTACATGGGATGCTGGAGCAAGAGGGTCATGACATAGCAAGACCCTGTCAAAAGAAAAGAAAAGAGAAAAAGAGAAGAGACAAGACAAGACTAATTGGGCAGGTCATCTGGTCCCAGCCGTAAGCAACAATGGATATGATTGGCAGAATGCTATAAGCGTGAATTCTTCGTACACTAATTATCTTTTTTTAAAGGATTATTTTATTTAACTTTATCTATCTATCTATTTACTTATTTTGACTAGAGAGGGACAGAGTGACAGAGAGAGAGAAAAAGAGAGAGGGAAAGTGAGAAACCGAGCTGCCTGGTCTGGGACTCGAACCACGGTCAGTCATGTGGGAGTCCAGTGCCCTTAACCACCATGCTGTCTGCCAGCCCCTACCAGTTATCTTAAACAGTTGAAAACTATCAGATTCCTGTAACAGTCTGATAAAATTTCTTCTACTTTTAAAACAAAAATATCCTATAGTAACTTCCCCTTCCTGTGACCAACTTGCCTAAAGCACAAATATAAGGTGACTCCTTCCTAACAGCCATTTCCTCATTCACTTGCTGGGTCATGTTATAAGATGCTCCTCAGGCTTGAACTGGAGGACACTTCTGGGAAGCATTGTGCCTCCTGGGCCTCCAGCACACCCCTGCGCCCCTCAGTTGCTTGACAGAAAAGGAGGGTGGGTGCCCATTACTGAAGCAGTGGGTGGATACATTTCCCTACCTCCACTGTCATCTGGGCACGGGACGCTGGATCGAGATGAACAGATTTGCATCTAGGATGTGGTCAAAAATCATAAGACTAGCCTGGGCTTTCCACCCTCTGATCCCTCAAATTTGCTTTCTGGAACTAAAAAAAAAAAAAAGTTCCTCTCCCCCACCCCATCACAATATTTCTAAGAATCTTTTAGGTATCTTTACTGCTTCTTCGTTCTGGCTTGCCAACGAAGAAAAAAGGAAATACTTGAAGACTAGATTCCACAAATGAGTTTTTGTTTTTTAAGAATTATGTTTTTTTGGGACCAGCAGGTAGTGTGGTGGTTAAGGCGCTGGACACTCCCACGTGGCTGACCTGGGTTCAAGTCCTGGACCTGGTGGCTTGCTTTCTCACTTCCTTTCTCTCTCACTCTCACCCTCTGTCTCTCTCTGGTCAAATTAAAAAAATCAATGAATGAATAAATAAATAAAATAAATAATTATTTTAAAAAAGAATTATGTATTTTTAATTTTTAATTTGTTCTTATTATTTTTTAATTTGACCAAAGAGAGAGAAAGGGAAAGTGAGAAAATAAGCTGCCAGGTCTGGGACTCAAACTGTGGTTGGCCACGCGAGAGTCTAGTGCCTTAACCATTATGCCATCTGCCAGCCCCACTGCAAATGAGGTTTTTTTTTTTTTGTGTGTGTGTGTGTGTGTGTGTGTGTGTTTTTGGAGAGGTTTTCGCTATAGGGCATGTGTGCTCGCCAGACAGACACAGAGAGAGAGACATACAGAGAGACAGAGAGACAGAAAGCAAGAAATCACCCCCCAGGGGGGATGGTCATGCCACAATCCCTTCTCCTCCGTTCTCCTCGGAATCTTGGGCACGCACGCACACGTGCCCGGTGTGAGTTTTAAGCCACCTGGTCCGGGACGCGAACCGCAGTCGACTACGTGGAAGTCCAGTGACATAGCCATTATGCTAACTGCTGGTTCCTGCAAATGAGTTTTTAACAGCAAAGCATTGCTAACATATTACCCTAAGAAAATGTCTTAGATGTTCATAAATTTATGATAAGACATCCTTCATTCTTTTTTTTTTTTAATGCAATTTGATGTGGAAAGATAAAGTATCTCTGAGAAAAATCAACTCGCTGTGTATCTAGCTTGGTCTGTGTTTCAGAATGCCAGGGTTTGAGTGATACAATTTTGTTTAGCTTCATTTGAGAAGGGTATTGCACTGGGCAAGGTGCCTTCAGAGTGAAATTAATTGCCAGACTTCGAAATTTACATATAACAGCTACTTTCCTGCCTCATCAAAGGCTTTGATCAAATAGATGAAAACAAAACAGAAATTACTTGCCCTCCTTAATTTTTCTTTTTCTTTCTTTTTGGAGAGGTTTTTGCTATAGGGCGCTTGCCCTCGCGGGGAAGACAGAGACAGAGAGACAGAAAGCAAGATATCAGCCCCTGGGGGGATGGCCATGCTGCAGTCCCTTCTCCTCCAATCTCCTCTCGGGATCTTGGGCATGCATGCGCATATGCCTGGCGTTGAGTTTAAGCCACCGGGTCCGGGACTCGAACTGCAGTCAACTACATGGGAGTCCAGCCAGCGACATAGCAATTACGCTAACTGCTGGTCCCTCTCCTTAATTTTTCTTAACCTACTTATTTGCAAATATCCCATTTGCTATACATAGCTAAAGAGTTAAAAAAAATTAGTATCTTCTGAACTCAGGACAGCTCTTAAGTGACAGATTGGATGACATTCTGAAGGACTATGGCCATTATTTTAATCATCTCTCTCTCTTTCTCTCTCTCTTTTTAGAGAGATTTTTGTTATAGGGCACATGCACTCCCCAGAGATACAGAAAGTGAGAAATTATCCCCCAAGGGGATGGCCCCAGCACAATCCCTTTTCCTCTATTCTCCTCTTAGGATTTTGGGTATTCCTACATTTGTGCCTGGTGTGAGTTTCAAGGCACTGGGTCCAGGACTCAAACCACAGTCAGCCACGTGGGAGTTCAGCACCATAATCATTATGCCTCCTGCTGGTCCCTTAGTCATCTCTCTTGAGAGATGCCAGAAGGAATTTTTCTATATTGACTGGGGTAAGTGGTTTGTTTGTTTGTCTTTAATTTGCCAGAGAGCCCATGCACTTGCTGGGGAGAGAGAGACAGAGAGAAAGAAAGAAGCAGAGTAGGGACCAGCAGTTAGCGTAATGGCTATGTCGCTGAACTCCCATGTAGCCCACTGTGGTTCAAGTCCCAGACCCAGTGGCTTAAAACTTACGCCAGGCGTATGTGCGCGCGTGCCCAAGATCCCAAGAATGGAGGAGAAGGGATTGTGGCGTGGCCATCCCCCCTGGGGGCTGATTTCTCGCTTTGTATCTGTCTCTCTTTGTCTTTCTGGCGAGTGCACGTGCCCTATAGCAAAAACCTCTCCAAAAAAAAGATAGAAAGAAAGAAGCAGAGTGAGAAAATACACTCCCCTCCATGGGGCATGCTCCGATCACAATCTCTCTCTCTTTTTTTTAAATATTATTTTATTTAACTTTATTTATTCATTCATTTATTTTTTTCAATTTGACCAGAGAGGAACAGAGTGAGAGAGAGAGACAACCACCAGGTCCGGGACTTGAACCGTGGCCGGCCATGTGGGAGTCCAGCACCCTTAACCACCAAGCCACCTGCTGGTCCCCAATCACAATCTCTTTTCCATTTCTTCCTCCTTTTGGGATTTTGGATATGTACACATACGTGTCAGGCATGTTTTCAAGATGCCAAGTCTGGGACTCAAATTGTACAGGTGACCACATGGGATCCAGCTGCCTCAACCACCAGCTGGCTTGGGTATGTGTCTAATACATTTTACACTATCACTTGAGAATTTCAAAACTGCAAAAAGTTGAAATCATGGGGCCAGCAGGTAGGATGGTGATTAAGGTACTGGACTCCCACATAGTCAACAGTGGTTCAAGTCCTGGACCTAGTAGTTTGAAAATCATACCAGGCATGTGTGCGTGCATGCCCAAAATCCAGGAGGAGAATGGCAGAGAAGGGACTGTGACATGGCTATCCCCACAAGGGGGTGACTTCTCATTTTCCTTCTCACTGTCTCTCTCCAGCAAGCACATGCACCCTATGACACCTATCTTTTATTTTATTTATTATTATTACTATTTTTAATTTGACCAGCAAAAGAAAGGAGAGGAAAAGTGAGACAGCAAGCTGCTAGGTCTGGGACTTGAACTATGGTCAGCTATACAGGAGTCCAGTGCCTTAACCATTATGCTAACTGCTGGCCCTAAAATAAAATCTTAGGGAAAAAAGCTGAAATCATGCCTGAAATCAACCGTGAAAAATAAGTGTTTAGGAGTTCATGCAATAGAGTGAGTGTATTGTTTAAAATGTGGCATCCTTACCTACTTAGCAGTATGATCCTAGACAGGCAATAAACTTCTCTCTCAAGTTTCTCCTCTGAATATTGGAACACTTCGTGGGGCTGTTGGAAAGGTTAGTGGAGCGACCACACGGAAACTGCTTACATGCTGTGTATGTCTGCAAACAACAAATGGGGGCTGAACATTCACAATTGTTATTGTTGCTCACCACTTCAGGAACAACAACACATTTGCTGTCAGGTTCAGAAGCTTTTTATTCTTTTCATATGTCAATTGATGTGGAAGCCAACCATTTACTGTAGTCCATTTCTAATAAGGAGTGTAGAAAGTGTGCGTGTATAACTCAGAATAACCCCAAATGTGAAGGTCGGCTTGGTGGCACAGCAAGTAACACACTGTATAAGTGATACCGGATCCAAACAAGATTGCAGTTCGGTTCTCCAGGAGACTTGTTCTCCTTATTAAAGAGAGAATTTTTTGCTATAGGGTGCGTGCGCTTGCTAGAAAGACAGAGAGAGACAGAAAGTGAGAAAATCACCCCCCGGGGGATGGTCACCCCACAATCCCTTCTCCTCCATTTTCCTCTCGCGCCTGGCATGACTTTAAGTCACCAGGTCCAGGACTTGAACCGTGGTCGTCTATGTGGGAGTCCAGACATGTAATCATTATGCCATTTGCTGGTTCCTCTCTCCAGGAGACTTGTAAACACCCAGCACATGCCCATGACTCTAGCTGACTGAGAAGGCTGAGGGGGTGGGGGACAAATGGGTATCTCAGAGTGAAACCCTATTGGGGGTACTTGCCTTTCTTTCTCAAGAAATAAATAAACTTAAGAAGAATAACCCTACGTGTGATAGTTAAGAATAGAATACTGGGCTCTTTACTTCTAGTTTCTTTTGTTTTGTTTTGTTTTTCTCTACTATTTCCAAGAGAAAATAGGCAGCTCATCTTATTGTTCAGGAGATTTCATCCTCTACATTGCAAAGGAATGTATCTTAGAACATTTCAATGAGCTCTTTGGGAGGATTAATAACGCTAAATGACTAAGTTCAAATCATCAGGCAATTCATCTTCCTCAGTATCTTTTTCTCAGAAAGATGAAGTTGGTTACTAATTTTATACCCCTTAATTTTTCTCAGACGTTTTTTAGACCTAAGAATACTTCCTACACTGCACAGTAAAGGACACCATAATTAGTGTGAATCGACAACCCTTGGAATGTGAGAGAATTTTTGTTAACTGTGCCTCACATGAGGGACTGATAACCAGACTACACAGGGAACTCAAGGGGCTTACCCGGAAGAAAAAGATTAACCCAATTAAAAGATAGGAAAATAAGCTGCATAAACAATTCTCTAAGAAAGACATACCAACAGCCAAAAAGCATATGAAGAGATGCTCAACAGCCCTCATCATAAGGAAGATGCAAATCAAAACCACAATGAGATATCAACTAGCTCCTATCAGAATGGCGGAGATTAAAAAAACAAAAACTGAAAAGTGCTGGAGGGGATGTGGTGAGAGGGGAACACTCGTACACTGTTGGTAGAAATGTAAATTGGTCCAGCCACTGTGGAGAACAGTATGGATGTTCCTCAAAGACCTTCAGATAGAACTACCATATGATCAGCAATTCCACTCCTGGGTATCTACCCAAAGGACAGGAGAATACTCAGTCAGAAAAGTGCTTGCACATCTATATTAATTGCCCGCCTTATTCACGATTGCTAATATATGGAACCAACCCAAATGTCCACAAACAGATGAATAGATTGAAAAAGTGTGGCACATATATTCCACAGAATACTATTCAACCATAGAAAACAACAAGGTCCTGGAATTTGATAGGAAGTGAATGAATATGGAAGACTTATTGCTAGTGAAGCATGTCAGGCTATGAAAGAGAGACATTGTATGTCTCCACTTAATATATACTGACTGTCCGCACTGTATGGTACAGACTGAAAGACTAGAGGATATAAAAACATTAAAAATTGTTATGGACCCTAGAAACAAAGTGGAAAGAGTGTGGGAGGGGAAGAGTATAGGAAAGGAAATTTGGGGAAAAAAACAGAGAGGTAAGATATTTGTGGGACACAGATATGGTTTATTATTTGTTCATGAGGACATGTATAGTATTCTCAACTAGGCTGGACTGAGGTGTATATCATGCTGAGTAAAGTCTCTTTACAATCTAAATGATGTATAGCAATTAAATGTATATATGTGTGTGTGTATATATATGTATGTGTGTATATATATATATAAAGAATACTTCCTACAACTCCCTGTATACCATCTACCATCTACTAAACTTCAGAACTCATCATTGTCACACTT
This sequence comes from Tupaia tana, assembly GCA_026018925.1. Taxonomy (NCBI): domain Eukaryota; kingdom Metazoa; phylum Chordata; class Mammalia; order Scandentia; family Tupaiidae; genus Tupaia; species Tupaia tana. The sequence goes on along the minus strand of JAKSZU010000007.1, from coordinate 59,387,558 downwards.
ATAATGTGGTTTTGAACACCTTTTTTTTTTTTTTGGTCTTAAGAAATAACCGACAAAAATATAGACTAGAATTATTCTTAGAATTTTTTGTTTCCAAGAGAGCTATAATAACTCTGACAATAATGTCCTCATATCTATGAGTCACAGCAAATGATCAAGTTTATCTATGTTATAGTTCATCATTTATTTGTGGAATGAGAAGTGATTGTTCTGGAATCAGTAAAATGTTCTAAATAGGCAAAATGTTGTTAGTGATTATAAAATTAATTATTAAATTTTAGCACAGTCTTGGTCCATACTCAGAATAGTATTCCTGAGCAAATTAACTTTCTAGTAGTTTAGGTTATGTCATTTATTTTTTTTAAAAGAAGAATTAGTTTCTTTTTTTAAACTTTTATTTATCTATTTATTTTTAATTTGACTGGAGAGGGACAGAGCAAGAGCAAGGGAGAGAGAGAAAGTGAGAAAGGAAGCCATCAGGTCCAAGACTTGAACCGTGGTCAGCCATGTGAGAGTCGAGCGCCCTTAACTACCACGCCACCTGCTGGCCCCTAGGTTATGTCATTCTAAATGTTTCAAAAATGTCAAAGCAGTCAGTTATTACTTGCAGTACTTACGTTCCATAAAGTTCTGTGAACACTGGATTAGCAAATACTTCACTACTGCTCCTAGGGGACATACACAGGTTCCTACCTCCTCTGGTCACAATGTTTTGATCAAGCAATACATTGTGTTATGTGTGTTCCTGTGTAAAGTTGCCTTATTTAATATATGTTGTTTATTCATTACCACTGAACTCATGGCCAATAGTGCTATAACATATCTGCACAAAGCTTACGGAACACACCTATTTTCTCCATAAGGCATATCACAGCCTTCTTGTGTTTAGGAGCATTAGCCAGAACTTCAGCACTATGCCTGGGAGCATTTCAAACAGTGAAGTCACCAACAAAAAATACAAAAATGAAAAAAATGTGGTATTACATGACCAAGCAAAGGACCCTTATTCAAAATATGAGGAGAAACAAGAAGGCATGACACTGCCTTATTCAACCTCGATTGGGAACATGTACGTTGGGTGACTCAAATTTTTTACCACTCTGTCCACAAATGACCACGCAAGTGCCACGAGTATTGAGGCTACAAATTTTCTCATCATCCTTTCAGGATTTTGTGCACACATGCCTGGTGTGTTTCTTAAGCTGCCACGTCCAGGACTCAAACTGTGCAGTTGGCATGTGGGATCCAGCTGCCCTGACCACCACACTACCGGCTGACTCCATTAATGTTTTTAATAAATAGAGGCTGAGGCCAGCAGGTGGCATGGTCGTTAAGGGCACTGGACTCCCTCGGGGCCGACTGTGGTTCGAGTCCTGGATGGCAGCTTGATTTCTCACTTTCCCTCTCTTCTATGTCACTCTGTCCCTCTCTTGTCAAAATGGAAAAAAAAAGGTAAATAAAATAATTCTTAAAAATAAAATAGAGGCAGGGAACCAGCAGTTAGCGTAATGGCTATGTCGCTGGACTCCCACGTAGTCGACCGCGGTTCGCGTCTCGGACCTGGTGGCTTACAACTCACGCCGGGCGCGTGTGCGTGCGTGCCCAAGATCCCGAGAGGAGAATGGAGAAAAGGATTGCGGCGTGACCATCCCCCCTGGGGGGGTGATTTCTCGCTTTCTGTCTCTATGTCTCTCTCTGTCTGTCTGGCAAGCGCACGCGCCCTATAGCAAAAAACCTCTCCAAAAAATAAATAAATAAAAAAAAATAAATAAATAAAATAGAGGCAGACGTCAGCTGGTAGATTAGACTGGAATACATGGCCTTAGATGTAGCCAGGAGTGAGGCGAAGCAGGATGCCAGATAGGACTGAGAAATGGTCTTCAGGAAAGGATGCAGGCCAAGTCAGTTAAAGGACGCCATAAAGGCTGATGGAGAAAAACACTCCTGTTTGTTTTCTCTCTTATCCAAAGATCACTCGGGTGGCCAGATGTCCTGATTCGCCCGCACTGGTCCCAGGTTACTTCTGTGGTAGATCAGTTAACACTATTAATTATTTTTAGTGTTTCCTTTCATCTTCAGAGTGCCTGGGTTTGGACAATAAATTACATGGTCATTCTAAGAAACCTAAAATGAACCAAAGGCCACACTAGGTTTGTTTAACACATCGCTATAAAGGCAAAAACATTAGTAAATGTCAATGCAAATAATAAAACTACCAAATGACAAAGAGCTAGACTACAGTAACGCATCACTTTACTTTTGGCAAGTTCTTTTCTTGTTCTACCAAAGCCACATGCATTTTGGTAACTTTTTGAAGTTTATATTATTTTTAAGAAGTTGATTAGATACTGGGAACAGCAGTTAGCATAATGGCTATGTCGCTGGTCTCCCACGTAGTCGACTGTGGTTCGTGTCCCGGTCCCGGTGGCTTAAAATTCACGCCGGGCGCGTGTGCGTGCGTGCCCAAGATCCTGAGAGGAGAACAGAGGAGAAGGGATTGTGGTGTGGCCATCCCCCCTGGGGGGTGATTTTTCGCTTTCTGTCTCTCTGTATCTCTCTGTCTGGCGAGCGCACGCGCCCTATAGCAAAAAAAAAAAAACCCCAAAAAACAAAAAAACTCTCCATAAAAAAAAAGTTGATTAGATACTTGAGACTTAATAGTTTAGTTGGTTGTTGATGAAGCTGAATATTTGGATTAGCTTTCCTTGGCCCTATCGTCTCAGAGTTAATTGCTTAAAAATTTATAATCAGGGTCATCCCATGGCCTAGTGGTTAAGGCAGCTGGATTCCACATGCCTGACCATGAGGTTGGATTCCTGGACCCAGTGGCATGAAACACATGCCAGGCACATATGCACACATATGTGTGCATATCCCAAAAGGAGAGAGAAATGGAGAAGGGATTACAGGGTGACCACTCCCCATGGAGGTGTTTTCTCACTTTCCCTCTGACAAGTGAGTCTGACAAAAAAAAAATAGTATAACCAGATACACTTCACTATAGTTTACTTTTAGATTCATGCTTAGGAACAAAGAATACAGTAGTGTGGTACTATATTGTATTTAAATGCCCTAGCACAACTAAGTGTTACAGAGGTTCTATTTGCATATGGCTCACAATCTAAGCCATATTGACATCTTAGAATAACTATTGGTTAAAAAAATATATATAACAATGTAAATAGTATGCTTTGGACAGATCAAAGTTGCTAATATCTTTGGACTAATGGAAAATCCAAGGCGAGAAGTGAGTTTCATATTTAAAGAAGGTCGAGGTGCCCAGGAGGAGAGTGACTTAGTTTTCTATTACACAATCTTACATGAGTTTTCCTTTTAAAAAATAAAAACAAAGTATTTTATTTCTTAAATATTCTGAGGTTATACTTTCTAAAGGACCATTTGAGGGCAAAGTGGTGCCAGTATTCTTGAGAAAAATAGAAAGGACATTTAAAAAGGCAGCAGAATTTAATTCCAGTGTGTTCTAACCCTAAAAGAACCTTTCATTGTGCTGGGGATTCCAAGTTAAAAAAGCATTTTTTGTTTGTTCTTTTTAGAGTTTTTTTAAAGAATGATTTTATTCTATTTTATTATTATTTTTTAAATTTGCTATAGGGCACATGTGCTCACCAGAGACAGAGAGAGATAGTGAGAGAAAGTGAGAAAGCAAGCTGGCAGGTCCACGACTCTAACTGCAGTCGACCATGTGGGAATTCAGTGCCTTAACCACTGTGATATCTGTTTTGGCTCCAGCTTTAGGCTTTTGTCACAGGGCATGTGTGCTCACTGGAGAGAGAGAGAGAGAGAGAGAGAGAGAGAGAGAGAGAGAGAGAGAGAGAGAGAGAGAGAGAGAGAGAGAGGAAGGGAAATTGAGAAATAACTCCCTCGGGGAAATGCCCATGTCACAATGTCGTCTCCATTCTTCCCCTAGGATTTTGGGCACACAAGCACATGTACCTAGCATGATTTTCAACCCGCTGGGTCTAGGACTTGAACCAATCAACCCTATGGAAGTTCAATGCCTTAACCACCATGCCTTGCATTTATTATTTATTGAAGAGACTTTTGCTACAAGGCGCATGTGCTCACTGGAGAGACAGAGAAAGTGAGAAATCCTCCCAGGTGGATGGCCACGCCGCAATCCCTTCTCCTTCATTCTTCTCTCGGGATCTTGGACACACATGCACACGAACGTGGCATGACTTTCAAGCTGCCAAGTCCAAGACTCAAACCAAGGCTGACCATATTGGAGTTCGGTGCCCCAACCACTATGCTACCCACCTGGTGGCTGGCCCCTAACTCAACAAATCTTTCCAAAGTGAACACAGCCATGTAATCAGCCCCCAGATCATGCAGCAAATCCTGACCAGCACCCAGGGCCCCTTGTGGCTTTCAGTTACCAGAACCACCCAAAGTCATGTCTATTCTGATTTCCGTCATGATGATTTTGTTTTTCAAAGTTCATTTATTTATTTCCTGAGAGGAAGATAGGCAGACAAGCACCCTCACAGTGTGATCGTCTCCCAAACCTTCCCAGCCAGTCAGGATCCCAGGCACACACGTTCCCGTCCTCCCCCGGCGTGTATAAGCTTCATTTTATCCTGATCGCCCCCACGGCTTCAGCGCTCTGGAGTGGCACACCACTCTGTGCCATTGCAGCTTGGTAGGCCATCGAATGCTTTTGAATAAAAGTTTGTGGGAGGAGAAAAATGATTTTTCATTCATGTTATTCACATTTTTACCCTATATCTGGCACAATGCCTGGGGCAAAATACTGGTTTAATAATGTGAGTTGAACGAGTGAACAAAAGCAGATGGATATCTGACTTTTACAAAGCAATTGACTGCATCGACATACATAATATACACGGGGAAAGTGACTCTCAGTTTGGGTGAGAACTAGGATCTGGGGAAGCTAACTTGTAAGCAAGTTGAAAGCTCAGACTTTGCACAAAAGAGTACACTTCAACTTTATTTTTTAACGAATGTAAAAACTACTTGAATAAATACAAACCTCTGTAAAGTTCTCCTTGAGCTTCTATCAACTCCCCTTATAATATGCCCACCGTAGCTGGTAAGGCTGGCTAACCAGCAGGGCTTGGTTTCTCTTTCTCACTTGGGAGTGGACCCATGTTACAAAGACCCTCCCACCTGACCCAGGCAGCCAACAGATGACTATTTTCAGCTCTTCTCCACCCCACTGAGGCTCAGCTTGGTCTGTCAGAGAACAAAACAGTCACCCTCTCCCTAGGCCAAGCATGTGATCCTCAGCCAGACTGCTTCCCGCCCTAATGGATGATGTAATGAGGGGCCAAGTCAGGTCTCATCCATATGTCACTTCAGCATTACGGTTTTCTTAACTGTGCTTTCAAGCAGCTAGAATTAAAAACCAGCATTGCCAAATCACTGCTTAGTAAAAGAGACCTGTCAACTACTAGAGATAACAGAAAAAGGAAAACCCGTTTCAAGTTCTGAACTGCCATTCCTAAAATTCCCTGAGAAACACAAATAAATTACATCTTTTGAAGGACAGATTCTACGAGTAATCTCATTATATCGGGGTTGTAAATACCTTTTCAAGACACTTCAAAATGTAAAAGGGATTAAAGGGAACAGGTCTGGATAACGAAACGTATTTCATCTGAGGGTGGTTTCCTCCACCGTCTCCTACCCCCTTTCCCAGAGATGCTACAGATGAGCCTTGAGAGTCAGTGTAGAACTGAAGTCCAAACTACAGAAACACACACATCCTTATAATCTACATTCAAATTAGTCTTCCAAAATAGGAATGCTGAATCCAGAAATAAATCTAGTTTGCTTGAAGATGGCTGAACAGGGAGAGTTCTTCTTTTTACCTTTTCCAGTTAGGTTTGATTAGATGCCCTTAAGCGATTGTAATAGTTGCACAAGGGGCTCCCTCTGTGTCAGATGGCAGGCATGACTTCCTGCCCTGGGAGCTTCAGCTTCTGTGAACTTCTACAGGATTCTGGTCATTCTTATCCTTTCTTGGAAGTTTCTCTCGTGCCTCCAGACCCTCTTTGATGTTGCAACACAACTGATAAAGCCCCAGCCACAGTGATGTAAGCAAGAAGGCACCACTGCGCAATGCTGGAACCTTGTGTGAAGGCCTGGTGTTTGGATCTCAGGTTGACCAGGGTCCTGTTGGGATCTCACTCTCTTAAAAGAAAGAAACTTTAAAGAGAAAAATACTAACAAAACTCCAGAAATCAGCAATAAGAATCAATAAGAAGAGAGATAATCCAGCAGAAAAATGGTCAAAATACTGAAATCTGTATTCCAAAAAAGAGGAAACTCAAATAGCCAATAAATGAAAATGTGCTCCATCTCGGGAACCAGCAGTTAGCGTAATGGCTATGTCGCTGGACTCCCACATAGTTGACCGCAGTTCGCGTCCCAGACCCGGTGGCTTAAAACTCATGCCGGGCGCGTGTGCGTACGTGCCCAAGATCCCGAGAGGAGAATGGAGGAGAAGGGATTGTGGCGAGACCATCCCCCCGGGGGGTGATTTCTTGCTTTCAGTTTCTATGTCTCTCTCTGTCTGTCTGGCGAGCGCACGCGCCCTATAGTGAAAACCTCTCAAAAAAAAAAAAAAAGGTGCTCCATCTCATTAATAATCATGGAAGTACAGGTTAATACCTAATTAGTAAATATCTAATAAATTAGATACTATTACATACCTGCCAGATTGAAAAAAATGAAAAACTATGACACCAAATGTCTTTTTGTGTTGGTGTTATAGAGTATCTGCGACTGGGTAATTTATAAAGAAAAGATATTTCTTTCTTTCCTGAGAAGTCCAAGATCAAAGTGAGGACTTTCTTTCTGGATCATCCCATGGCAGAAGACAAGAGGGCAAGTGAACACACAACAGAGAAAAACAAGGAGACAAGGAAAAAGGACCAAATTTATCCTTTCATCAGAAGCCTGCTTCTATGAGAATCCATTCATGAAGGCCTTTCCTTCAAGACCTAATAGCCTTTTAAAAGTTCCACCTCCCGACACATTACACTGGGGATTAAATTATCAGCACATGAATGCTGGAGACCCGTTCAGATTATAACATCAAATGTCAGTGAAAATGTGGAAAGAAACTCTCATACATTGCTGGGGGAAGTATAAATTGATACAACTGCTTTGGAAAACCGTTCTACATTACTGCCTTTTTTTTTAAAGACAGGTTTCATACTATGTCATGATCCTCCTGCTTCAGCCTCCCAAGTAGTTGGATTACAATTGTATGTCACTTTAGGGGTGGGCTGGGAATCAAAACTGGGCCTCCTGTATGACCTCAGCCTGCCAAGTAGTGTAATTGCATTAATCACCACATACTAACATGGCTGGGTCTCTGTATTACATTTTTTAAAAAATAATTAATTATCTTTAGTTTTATTTATTCATTTACTTATTTTGACCAGAGAAAGTGAGAAAGCAAACCACCAGGTCCAGAACCTGAACCATGGTTGGCCATGTGGGAACATCTAGCACCTTAACCACCATGCCACCTGCTGGTCCTGACATCTTTTTTTTTTCCCCCTTAAGTTTTGCTATAGGGCACACTTGCTCACCAGAGAGAGGCAGTGAGAAAGGGAGGGAAAGTGAGGAATCACTACCCAGGGAATGGTCACACCACAATCCCTTCTCCTCTTGGGATTTTGGGTGCAAACACACATATGCCTGGTATGATTCTCAAGCCACAAGGCCTGGGACACAAACTCTCAGTATTGGCAGCCTGAAAAACACACAAGAGGGGCCAGCAGATGGCATAGTGATTAAATTGTCAGACTCCCACTTGGCCAACCGTAGTTCAAATCCCACACCTGGTGGATTGAAACTCATGTCAGGCGCATGTGCATGTGTGCCCAAGATTGGAGGTGGAGAAGGGATTTTGGCGACTCTTCCCCCGGGGGGTGATTTCTCACTTTCCCTTTCACTGTTGCTGTCTCCCCCAACTCCTAGGTGAACGCATGTGTCCTAAGGCAAAACCTCTACAACAGTGTGACCAAAATACTGACAGGGTAGGAAAATGAAGTGGAAGAGACTGAACCATGACCACACCTATAGTGGGATGCTTTCTCTCTCTCCTCTCTCTGGCAAGTACACATGCTCTGGGGCAAATTTAAAAAAAAACCCTATTACTCTAATGCATTAAGAAAAATTTTTCGATAAATTCAATTGTAGAAACAGAAAAACTCACTGTAATTGGGTTAATTTTTTAAAAAGTGGAAAAACTCCACAAAACAGGATATAAATACTAAAAACCTTGTTTTAATAGGATATTTCTTTCCAATGTTCTGAAGATGAATAAAAATTTATAGACATGGGCTCAGTACCAGATAATATCCTTTAAATTTACCGTTTTAAGCAATATGAACTTACACTTTCATTGTAAACACATTTACGATGAAAATTAAGAAATTTTAAAACAGCTTTTCTTGTATTTAGTTTCTTTTTTTAAAAAAAGAATTATTTTATTTAACTTTATTTATTAATTTATTATTTTAATTTGCCCAGAGAGAGACAGAGAGAGAAAGCAAGCTGCCAGGTTCGGGACTCAAACCACAGTTGGCCATATGGGAATCCAGCATCCTTAATCACCATGCTACCTGCCAGCCCCTTTTGTGTTTAGTTTCAATCTTGGATTTGAAACATGACTTCCTTTCCTGCTATGACAAATTATGAAAGTAAACTACTTCCATGTATTATTAAATATGTTTTCAAGTCCGGTTCCTAAAAGTTTTTTCTCCAACTTTTCTTATCTATCATTTTCATATGACCTAATTTCTACGGACTCTAAATATCAGAAGTAATACTATGGAAGCCAATCTTTCATATAGTTAATTCTACTATTGCTATTTTGTATCTTTCTTCAACACAGTTACATGACTTCCAGTTACAAAAGATAGGTAAAAATTCTTACCAAGGCAATTTTTGTGGACATTTTTATTTAAAAACAAAAACAAAAGGGCTTTCTTCCCTCAGCAGAGAAGAAACAATTCTGTTTATTAATCTCACTGAATATTCAGCAAAGATTAAAAAACATGTATTTCCTGGACAAAAAACTGTACCAAAAGTATTTCCTTACAAAATACCGTCACAGACCAACAGTCTTGGACTTACACAAAGACACATATAGTGACATACATTAGTTTGAATTAATATACAATTCAAATGTTTTGCAGCAACTTTCTACGAGACTCTTATTGCATTAATGAGTGTGTGTTTTTTCTTTAATCCCTTAAAAATAGTAATAAAAAATTACAAAATAATGCAAATGTAGAATTAAGGCTGAGACTACATAATCTAGTATTAATAAAGTCAAACAGTACTTATAAAAACTGATGTTGCTACATATTTTTTAATATATATATATGGACACATACAGGATAATTAGAAATCTGAAATGCTACTACTATCATGAGTTCACTCATCAATTTTGTTTTTCTAAGTAGCTTAGCATTTGAATTTCCAGATACCTGTGCTTTTTCTATTTTTATCCTGAATTCTTCATTGCCTTTCCTCACATATTTACAATTAAATATCTAGCCTCTACAACCTTCCGTACACAAAAGACGAAACATTTTTGTTAAATAAATTCACACAAAAGTAATAAAAAGGCTGCTTTTAAGAAATAGTTCTAACCTTTTCATGATAATTATACTGAAAAATAGTACATACACTTTTCTTCAGGATTGCCGGTTTCACAGTCACTGCCATATTGGCACATTTTCCTGACACATTTACAAGATAGTAACAACCAAAGGACACGACAACTGGAAAAACTTCAGTAAATCCATACTGTATTGTCCCAGTGAGATTCAAAAAATGGAAAGGGTGCTTCCAGTCCTATCTGGATAGATATGGAAATTCATGTCCAGATATTTGTACTGTCCCAGAAATATTCACTCTGGTAAGGTCACCCTCTTGGTCTTCTGAACACAGATGCAGAAGTCAGGACATTCTTAGTGAGACCAATGATCCCTTATCTCTATCGCCTTTCACACATCTGTTTTGGTTATAATCCTGGTAAGGTGGGGAGGAAAAAAAAAAACCATTACGTTTTAAGATTAAGTTTTTGAGATTATTTCATTTTCTGAAATTCACTATATATATCATGCTTATATATTCAATGGAAGTATGCTCTATTAATTATAATTCCTCATATAAACAGATTTGATTATTTATATAATAATTTCACATGTATGCAAAAAGTCTCAAAAATAAAAGCAGTAGTTAATGTGTGTGTGTGTGTGTGTGTATATATATATATATATATATATATATATATATATATATATATATAGTATATGATGGATATAAATAATCAGTAGTTCTTTTATTTTCTGAGATCCAAATTTTGCATATTTGGCCTACTTTTTCATATTTCCTTAAATGATTAAAATTTAAGAGAAATTATTAATACTATAGAAAAGTAAAAATAAAGACAAGCAAAAAGGAAGAAGATTTTAGAAAATTAAAGTCTTAATTCAAGAAAACTGAGCCTATCACATAGAATCATATATTGCTAAGCATAATTTATTGATTCTAAGATACACATTCTTTCACATTTTACATCTCTGAAATCCAGGTGCACTTAATGGTATAAATTAATTTACAGGCTTATATTTTCTTTCTTTATTTTCTTTAAAAGAGCTTTCTGCCTTAGGGTGCATACACTCGTTGGAGAGAAAGACAGAGACGGTGAGAGGGAAAGTGAGAAATCACGCTCCAGCGTGCCAAGTCTAAGGCAGTCAGTGCTGAGACTATGGTGCAGCCTCAAGAATATGGACTTTACAGTAGCCTAGAACTACTCCTGAGAAACTTCCTCACTGGGAAGTGGGTTTTGTTCCGTTAGAAAATGAGAAGAATGCACCACATTGCTCAAAGATACTGCTTAAAATTATGGCAAATCTATACAAAAGCAGAGGGAATAATACAGTGAACTTTTATTTTGAGCTTTAGTAATGAACATTTTGCCAAATTTTATTTTTTAAAAGAATTATTTAATTAATTATTATCACTTAATTCACTGGAGAGAGATAGAAAGGGAAAATGAGAAAGTAAGCTGCCAGGTCTGGGACTTGAACCATGACCTACCATGTGGGAGTCCGGTGGTTTCACTATCAAGCCACCTGCTGGCCCACCAAATTTTATTTTAATCTGGTCACTTTTTTTCATGGAGTATTTTAGAGTATATCCAAGACATCATATTATTTAAATGACAATTCCCAATACATTTCAAACTGTACATTTAATTTAATATAGATACCATTTAATTATATACAAATTAATAATTCTGCAATATAATCTAATAGACAGATGATATTAAAACCTCTCCAAATATCTCCAAGTTGTCATTTTAAAGTTGGTTTACTCAAATTAGAATCCAAAATCTATATATCACACTTTTTCATTTTTTTAAAAAGAACTATTCTATTCAACTTTATCCATTTATTCATTTATTTTAATTTGTCCAGAGAGGGAGTGAGAGAGGGAGGGAGGGAGAGAAAGTAAGAGAGAAAGTGAGAAGGCAAGCCACCAGGTCTGGGACTTGAACCTCAGTTGGCCATGTGGGAGTCCAGCACCCTCATCCAGAGGACATGTGTGCTCCCCAGAGACAGAGTGGGGAGGGAAGAAATGAGAAAGCACACCTCGCATGGTGAATAGTCACTCCTCAATCCCTTCTCCCCTATTTCTACCTTCTTTCAGGATTTTGGGAACTTATGCACACATGCCCAGTGATTTTTCTTTTTTTCTTGAGAGGTTTTTTTGCTATAGGGTGCGTGCGCTCGCCAGACAGACAGAGAGAGACATAGAGACAGAAAGCGAGAAATCAGCCCCAGGGGGTTGGTCACACCGCAATCCCTTCTCCTCCATTCTCCTCTCAGGATCTTGGGCACGCACGCACACGTGCCGGAGTGAGTTTTAAGCCACCGGGTCCGGGACACGAACCACGGTCGACTACGTGGGAGTCCAGCGACATAGCCATTACGCTAACTGCTGGTTCCCGCCCAGTGTGTTTTCAAGCCCTCAGGTCTGGGACTCAGTTATTCAGTTGGCTGCATGGGACCCAGCCACTTTCATCACCCTGCCACCACCAGCCGCCTTGTTATATCTTTTCAATTATTTTTTAGTTTTCAACAGTCCATTCTTCTTCCTCTCCCTCAATATGTATTTTTTTTTGGTGGGGGGGCTTTTGCCATAGTGTATGTGCAGTCCCTGGAGACAGTGAGAGGGAAAGTGAGAAATCACCCCCTGGAGGCACGGCCACTCCACAATTCCTTCTCCTCCATGGGATTTTAGGCATGCACTCATACACACCTGGTGTGATTTTCAAGCTGTCAGTCTGTGGCTTGAACTGTGATCAGCCATGTGGGAGTCCAGTGCCTTAGCCACTATGCCACCTGCTGGCCCCTCTACTCTTCTTTGATGTCACTGATTTATCAGTAAGACCAGTCATTTGTCCTGCATAAAATGTCCCATTTTTAACAACCAAATTTGACTGGCTGTCTCCTACGGTATCATCTAACTTGCTCCTAAATTCTTCCTACTTCTGCAAAATGGTAGTTAATTGAGACCTTTTCAATTTGTGAGAGAATCAAACAAATAAATCAACTTCCTTGCATCCAGAAAGATATCAGGTAGGTATTACCCTAAGGAAAACTGAGGAAACAGTCAAATAATTCTCTGCAGTGCTTAATTCTTCCACAAAAGCCAACTGAGAAAGGCTGACTAGAAGCATCATTAGATTCAAGTTACTGTCTACTAAGGTACATTTAACAGCAAATATTCTACTTTTATTGTTACTGAATAATTAGTGAATTCAGGTATTTCAATTAGATTTTTATTAGGAGCGGCAAAATTGGGACCAGTAGATGGTGTAATGGTTATGTTGCTGGACTCCCACATAATTGATTGTGATTCAAGTTCCGGGCCTGGTGGCTTAAAACTCATGCGGGGTGTGCATGCCCAAGATATCACAAGGAGAATGGAGGAGAAGGGATTGCGGCATGGTCATTCCCCCTGAGGGTGTTTCTTGTTCTCTGTCTCTCTGGTGAGTGAGTGTGCCCTATAGCAAAAATCCCTCTCTCCACAAAAAAGGAGTGGCAAAATTATGATTGCTCATTTTATCATTCTTCCTGTACTTTATTCATATATAAGAACTTTCTAGGGCCAGTAGGTGGTGGTTGAGGCACTGAACTCCCACATGGCCAACCATGGTTTAAGTCCTGAATCTGGCGGCTAGGTTCTCACTCTCCCTTTCTCTCTATCTGTCTGTCTCTCTCTGGTCAATATTTAAGAATAATGATAAATAAAAATTAAAAATAAATCTTAAAAAAAGAACTTTCTATAAAGAAGGATTTCTATTTGGTAACCTAAAAGACAGTTCATGTAAAAAAGACAGAATACATGCCGTTTCTATATGAATACATTTATTTTTGCAACACTAAATTAATGCCCCCAAACTGTCAATGATGACCAAATGAGTTTTTTTGGGCATCATTTTAAATTCATGATTTTTGAAGATTATGTGTCAAAATATTTTGCAATATTTGATGCTCAAAGTGCCCCATCAGGGACCAGCAGTTAGCGTAATGGCTATGTCGCTGGACTCCCACGTAGTCGACCGCGGTTCGTGTCCCGGACCCGGTGGCTTAAAACTCACGCCGGGCGCATGTGCATGTGTGCCCAAGATCCCAAGAGGAGAATGGAGGAGAAGGGATTGTGGCGTGGCCATCCCCCTTGGGGGGTGATTTCTCACTTTCTATCTCTCTGTCTGTCTGGCGAGCGCACACGCCCTATAGCAAAAAAAAACAAAAAAAAAAACCTCTCCAAAAAAAAGAAAAAGTGCCCCATCATACTTTCAGTGATCGGCTTAATAGTGCATACATATACACTGCATACCCATAAACATGTATACACATCACATCCCTGTGTGTGTGTGTGTAGACATTTCTCATATTAATGAGAATTGTATTCTTAAAATCTCATTATTATTATAGTTCTCCTAACTTAAAGGCAGCTTATTCCAAAACCCTTTTCCCTCCTGGAAACATTCAATTTTAAGTAGTTAAGAGACATCAATGAACTTAAAATATAAAGAATTTTATCTTACTGTTCTTGTAACTTGATTAAAGGGAAAGGTTCATAACCTGGCCTCTGCCTGTGTGTTCAGCCCATCTTAGTGCTCTCCTCCTTGCCCACTCTGCTTTAACCACCACAACCTTTCCAGTTCCTCACTCGCTCCACGTTTACTACTTTCTCAGAAATTTCACGCTGATTTTCTCTCTGACTGAAACCAATCACTATGTGGCTGGCTCATTCCCACCCTTCGGTTCTCTGCTGCAAAGCATCTTCCCTTTCAACTGATACTGCTTCTCCATTATTTTCTAACACTTAATTGTTTTCTCTTTCCTTACAAATAGAAAAAATTCTTTCTCTCCCTTTTGCACAGAGTTATAGAACTTTAACAGAGGCAAGAATCATACTTTCACTCACCTAACAATATACAACACAAAGAAAGCATTCAAATACTTATTGAGTGAATATAGAACATGCAGGTGGACAGGGCACAGAATCAGAACACCAGTTTCAAATACCACATTCTCAAGGGAATACCTCTAAGGTATACTAGAAAGTTATTCTAATGAAATACATAAATCAAATCTTTTGAAATAGTGTATAAGAAACTCCAGAACTATGGTATCCTTCAGTGGTATACATCTACTACTATCTCAACTAGAGATAACAGTTTTCTTATCATTGAGGTAAGTTGCAAATGGAGCTGTTGGCTTCTTGTTAAGCTGTGTGAATGGTACTGATTCTTCAAAAATTATAAGCAATTTTTAAATAAGTAATATAAAAACTATTTTGCCTATCAATAGTTATCAAGTAGCTGATCCTATTAAGCGGAATAGTATATCAATAGTTAAACCAAACAACAGAAAGACAATTTCTCTCCTAACAATGGCTTATAACATTAAAACAAACTATTAATATTTCTAAATAATCAACAAAAATCAATTAGGAAACTGAATATTTTAAGAAGAATATAAAGATTATGTCTTATCTTCATTATCATCATTCTTTTTATAATATTAACTTTGAATCAAGGAGAAAATCAGAAATAAACTCATACTATTGGGGAAAAGTTATGATTTATCTTTTCTATGCAAAAATTTGCCATAATTTTTCTGACCCTCAATAATTTTTTGCTTTTAGTTTTATTGTTTGTTTGTTTAATTTTCCTATAGGTCACATATGCTCATTGGAGAGACAGGGAAAATGTGCAAGCACCCCCAGGTTGTACAGCCACACTGCAATCCCGTCTCCTCCATTCTCCTGTGATTTTGGGCATTCATGCACATGCACCCTGTATGTTCCTCGAACTGCCAGGTCCAGGACTTGTACTGCACAGATGGCTATGTGGGATCCAGCTACTCACGTGGGATTTAGCTGCCTTAACCAGTATGTCACTGGCTGGGCCCCAAACTATGTTTAAAGTATGGTAACTCAAGAGCTTTGATAAACCAAGGTGGTATTTCACAGGTCATAATGGACTTACCTATTTTGTCTTGTAGTTTCTCTTCTCATTCTTTTAGGAGGAATCGGACAATCTACCACCTCAACCTTTGCTGAATGACGCAATGAATCATTACACTTACGTGTGGGAGTCATACCTGTAAAGATGGAAAACAAAGAAAATTAACTTCAAATATTGGAATTACTATACGAAAGAAGCAAATATACCTGAATCTACAGAAAAAACTTAAATAGTACTAAGACTGCCTCTTACTATTCCTAGTCAGAGAAGAGTTTACAACCATTTATCAGATAATGTGGAGATTAAAAGTTTCTGTTGATTTAGGCTCTGGATTATCTATTGATACACACTTTCTTATAGTTGGACTCTATCTCATCATAATTATTTATGTCCATACAGACAAAATAGAAGTTAAGAAAATGTAAACACTTGCCAAGTTTTTGCTCTATTATTTTCAGATTTTTCTCTTGTTCATCGAGTTCTTGCTTTTTCTTTTTCATGTCAGGAGTGTGAAGGTACTCTAATTGACCATTAAGGTCCTCATTTACACTGTCCAGCTTACACACAGCAGTACGATACTGTTGAAGAAGATCTACAAAGACACCAAAGACATCTAATTAAATTAACGATAACGTGCCAAACCCATGTTCTAGGAGGAAGAATTAGTAACACTGGATAATGTGTTATAGTTACAAATGAGAAGTATTTTTAAAGCTATAAAACTTTCAATGTAAACGAGTGAAATAAACAGCACAGTGCAACTGTTAAGAATGTTATATTTTAATTTTCTTTGCTTGATTTACACTTATTTCTGTATCAGAAAAGAGTTTTTAATATGAAAGTACTCTGTCAACTGAATTCTCTCAATTAATGTCTGTAGCCTGATATTCAGTATTAAGTCTAAATACACATAAACATTCTGGGGGAAGGAAAGTGTGTTAAATATTGTACTGTTAGAAAACCACTGCTTCCCAAAGAAAACTGATGAATAATAGGAGTTTCCAATAAGCACATCTGTAAGTATAACTGTGACATCAAGCATCGTGTAGATCAAACTTGGCAGTGCTGCAATTTAGTAAATGCTCTCATTAGTACAGTAAAAAGAAGAATGTCACTGCTTCCAACACACATGGCTATCACAGAATTCTTTGAAAAACACAACCAAGTAAAATATTTAAACTTAACATTTCTTAAATTGGGACCAACAGTTGGCGTAATGGCTATGTCGCTGGACTCCCATGTAGTCGACCGCGGTTCAAGTCCCGGACCCAGTGGCTCAAACTTGCGCCGGGTGCGTGTGCGTGCGTGCCCAAGATCCCACGAGGAGAATGGAGGAGAAGGGATTGCAGCGTGGCCATCCCCTCTGGGGGGTGATTTCTCACTTTCTATCTCTCTGTCTGTCTCTGCCTGGCGAGCGCACGCGCCCTATAGCAAAAACCTCTCAAAAAAAAAAAAATCCTTAAATTACTTTGCCTAGCAATGTATTATTCAGGTTTGAGTTGATTGCCTATCTGCATGCTTTATTAGGCACTAAATATTAAATACATTGAATATACTCTAGTCTAGGGGTTAGTAAACCAATGTCTATGGGCTAAGAATGGTTTATTCAGTTTTAAACAATTATTGATTTTTAAAAATGCCAGAGGGTTCATGTTCTGCCAGAGACACAAAAAGAGAGCAAGTGAGAAAGAGAAAGAAGAGGAAGAGGGAGGAAGCATCACCCCTTCCATGTGCAGGTTCACAGTAATTCCTTCTCCATCTCTCCATTCTGTTGGGATTTGGGGCACACAAGTACATGCATCAGGTGGCTTGCTTTCTCACTCTCCCTCTCTCTCTGGTCAAATTAAAAAGAAATAAATAAAAATAAAAATAAATTAAAAAATGTATCCTACTGGGCTAGCTGGTGGTGTGGTGGTTAAGGTGGCTGGATCCCACATGGACGACTGTGTAGTTCGAGGCCTGAAACCGGTGGCTTGCAAAATGCACTGGGCATATGTATGTGTACACCCAAAGTTCCAAAAGGAGGGAGAAGTAGAGGAGAAAGGATTGCGGCATGACCGTTCTATGGGGGAGGTGGGGTGCTTTCTCACTTTCCTTCACACATGCTCTCCAACAAGCACACATGCTCTCTGGCAATTTAAAAAGAAAAAAAGTATTTGTACTTATACAATCGCTATAAAAACTTGGAATAATACACAAAAAAAGGAAGATTGAGAAAAACCAGGTCTACTTTTTTCTTGGATTTTTTCATCTCATAGATTTACACATTCTATCTCTAGTATGCATGACATTTACCTTTTCTATTGACTTTCCATTTAAACTTGTCATAAACATTCACCAGAATACAAGTTCAATTAAAGTATTTAATATTTCTAGTATTTTTCTATAAAAACAAGGCTATACTATTCATCTGAGTGAGGGGAAAAAAAAGCCTTGTTGGGACCGGCAGTTAGCGTAATGGCTATGTTGCTGGACTCCCACGTAGTCGACTGAGGTTCAAGTCCCGGACCCGGTGGCTTGAAACTCACGTCTGGGCGTGTGTGCGTGCTTGCATAAGATCCCGAGAGGAGAATGGAGGAGAAGGGATTGCGGCGTGGCCATCCCCCCTGGGGGGTGATTTCTCGCTTTCTGTCTCTCTGTCTGGCGAGCACACATACCCTAAAAAGCAAAAACCTCTCCCCCCGCGCCCCCCCCCCCCCCAAAAAAAAGCCTCGTCTATATTTAGGACTGTGTTAGTCTTATTTCCTAGACCAATTACTTGTTTGACTAATAGAAATATTAAAAACCATTAGCTTGGGGCCAGCAAGTGGTGTGGTGGTTGGGGGCACTGGACTCCCACATGGCCGACCACGGTTCAAGTCTCGGACCTGGTGGCTTGCTTTCTCACTTCCTCTCTCTCTCTGATCAAACCGGAAAATAATAATGATAACAATAATAAATAAAGTTAAAATAATTCTTTAAAAAAAAAAAAAACCATTAGCTAGTCTTTGTGATTCACCCTCTGTGGTGAGACCACCAACAAGATGGAGATTTTTCTAAAAACCCTTGGAAGACCATCACCCTATAAGCTGAACTGTCATATACAATAGGAAATGTAAACGCCAAAATCCAGTATAAGGAAGGAATTCCTCCTGATCAGCAAAGACTGATCTTTGCTGGCAAGCAGTTGGACGACGGGCATATTTTGTCTAAAATATCCAAAATGAGTCCAGGCTTCATCTTGTGTTGAGACTTTGTGGTAGTGCTAAGAACAGAAAGAAGTTTTACACTACTCTCAAGAAGAATAAGCATAAGAGAAAGATGATTAAGCTGGCTGTCCTGAAATACTATCAGGTAGATGAAAATGGCAAAATTAGTTGCCTTTGTTAGGAGTGCCCTTCAGATGAATGTGGTGCCAGAGATTTCATGGCCAGCAACTTTGACAGATATCACTGTGGCAAATATTGTCTGACTTGTTACCTCAACAAAACAGAAGACAAGTAATTGTGTATTAGTTAACAAAAGAAATAAACAATAGAAAAAAAATTAGCAAAATTTTCTGATTTATAAAGGTGACATACTGCTCCTTAAGGTATACGAAAAATGTACAGAAAAGGATAATGGGGGGAAAAACATCTCAATTACATAACCCAGAATTAAAGAAAAACTCTTTTTTTTTTTTCCAATGTGCAAATGCATACACCCACTGTACTGAGTGTTGCAAAGTTATCTAACCTTTTTGGGTCTCAATTTCCTCATTTATAAAAATTAACAGCAATAACTGTTAACTTTTAAGTATCTGCTATATAGTTAGCTTCCAAATATTAACTATTATTATTCTATTTAAAATTTGCCAGTTAAGGACTGATTCCATGGTCTGGTGGTGGCAGATGGATCCAACATAGCCAACCACATGGTTTGAGTCCCGGACTTAGTAGCTTAAGAAACAAACTGGGTACAAATATATGTGTTTCCAGAATCCCGAAAGGAGGGAAAGAGGAAACACAAAAGATTGTGACGTGACCATTCCCCATGGAGGGTGCTTTTTCCTCTTTCTCTTTCTCGGATGAGTATGTGTGTCCTTTGGCAAATGAAAAAAAATTTTTTTTCTTCTGATAATTACAAATTTCAAGATAAAGATAAACATTATAGTCTGGCAGGTAGTTTGGAGGTTAAGGGAATTGGATCTCACATGGCTACTGTGCATTTTGAGTCCCAGAATCAGTGGTTTAAAAAACATGCTGTGCTCGTGTGCATAAAAAATCCTGAGAAGGAAAGGGAGAAGAAGGCATTGTGGCATAACCATTACCTTTGGGGGATGATATCTCTTTCTCTCTCTCTCGTTCTCTCTCTGGTGAACACACGTACCCTATAGCAAACTAAAAAGGTAAATTAAAAAAAAAAGTATTATGATTATCTTATAAAATACTGACTTACTTAACAAGAATAACATTTTTTACTTCAAGATAAGAAGAATGAAAACATAAAGGGAGAAACCTAGCTAACATAACTCTAAACTTCTGATATAAGAAAGCTGAAAATACTGGGCAGAAATATCCTGTTATTTTTATTTGCTTCTGGTTGATTTTTCCTATTAGAATCTCAATACACACGTTCTTAAATAAAATAATAAAATCAAATTAAAAATTGCTACTAGAAATAGAAGAACCAACCTAGAGAGACCTTGCAATCCCAGAGACAGAGGGTAGAGCTGCTGCCCCATATGTGCTGATGCTGTTCTGCCCCTCACCCAGCCAGGACCAACAGTCAGGCCCAAACCAAGTCGCTTGGCTTTAGCTCATCATAAGTGACCCCACCCAGCCTGCTGTTGAGGAGGAGAGGTTGTCCAACCTGCAAGGTGAGTGCAAAGTGGTGTACCACCTTACGTTCTACCTGTCAGCTCAACCTTCATCCACACTGGGAGCGGTTAGCTTTGGGTAATCAAGAACCAAAAACCTGAAAACAGGAGACTCTAGAGGAATTTTTTCCCTATAACTCCCCTAGCAGTAAAAGGAGAGAAACTCCCCTTTGAAAACCTGAATCCCAAATTCTTACTGTGGATTGCACACTACCACTGACAGTAGAGGAGAGAAATTGGCAGAGCTTACACATATCCTTGAGAAGTGCAGGAGCACACAGCTACAGAAACAAACTCAAAATAAGTAGGAAGAAGTATATCACCAGGTGACTAAAGATGAAAGCAGAGCCCTCATGAGACAAGAGTATCAGAAAATCTCCCTCTCAAAGGATAACTCCTCATCAATAATGAAAACACACACGCACACACACACACACACACACGACATTACAGAAAGTCCAGAAAATGGATTTAGAATATTCATTGTAGCAAAACTCAATGAGATGCAAGAAAAAACAAGACAACCAATTCCAGGAGATGAGAAAGTCTCTCCATGACTTGAAGGAGGAATTCCACAAAGAACCCTGAAAAAGAACTGAACAGAATTTCTGGAGATAAAGAATACAATGTAGGAGGACCAGCAGTTGGCGTAATAGCTATGTTGCTGGGCTCCCATGTAGTCAACCACAGTTCAAGTCCCAGACCCAGTGGCTTAAACTCACGCTGGGCACATGTACGCCTGTGCCCAAGATCCTGAGAGGAGAAGGGATTGTGGTGTGGCCATTCCCCCTGGGGGTGATTTCTCACTTTCTGTCTCTCTGCCTTTCTGGTGAGCGCACGCGCCCTATAGCAAAAACCTCCCCCCCCCCCCCCCAAAAAAAAAGAATACAAAGTAGGAAATCAAAGCCTCCCTCAAAAGTATCAATAGCAGTTTAGTCCACACAGAAGAATCTCTGACCTTGAAGACAAAACTTCTGATTTAGTCCAAGCAATTGAAAACAAGAATAAGTATTAAAAATAAGGACAGTGTATGGGGAATCCTAGACACACAGCTCAATAGTCACATAATAGGTATTCCAGAAGGTGAAAAGACAGGTAAAGGCACAGAAATCATCTTTCATAATATATTAGCTAAAAACTTTCTAAATTTAGAGAGGCATGCAGTCATCCAAGTCCAGGAGACACAAAGGACACCAATTAGATCTAATAACATAAGATCTTCTCCAAAGCACAGCAAAGCCATACTGGTAAAAATCAAAGACAATATTCTAAAAATAGCAAGAGAGAAACCGCAACTTAGTTATGAAGATGTTACCCAATTAGACTAACCCTGGACCTGTCAAATGAAACAAAGCAGGCAAGGAAAGGATGGGAAGATATATTTAAAACTGAAAGAAAAGCAATGCCAGCCAAGAGTACTATACCTGGCAAGATTATCTTTCAAATGGGAAGGAGAAATAAAATCATTCCCAGACAGACAAATGCTGAAAGAATTCACCAAAACAAAACTGAGTATTCAGGAAATACTTAAGGAACTATTTTGCCAGGAAAACTAAAGGGACACAGATAGAATAAGAAAACACAAAACTAGTAATAAAAGGTTAAGTCCACAAATACTGATAAAGACACTGAATGTGAGGACTAAATTTCCCAACTAAAAGGCTAAAAGTGCAGACTCAACTATTTCACACACAAGCAGGTTTAAATACAAATTCACCAATTACTTGATAGACAGTTGTCTTTAATTTATATTTATTATAGCCACGTTCATTGTATAAAACTAGATAATAGAGAAATAGTCCAAAATGTTACGAGTAGATTAGTATTTAGAATGAATTTTTAAAAAGTTAAAGAACTTTTTTAAGGACCTACTTCTTCATACACAGTACAGTCTTACAAGCATTCACAGTGTGTGAGTAAAAGTGTTCTTTTTCTATCCTCCTTAATGAGCTACTGTTGCGTACAATTTTCCTATCTCTATCTGGAGCAATGATTGATAACCCACAGATTTTTTCCCCCAGATTATAAATTCTTATGTCCTACAATCTTTTACATGGAAATTACAAATTATTCTTTCATTGGCTTTGTTAAGATTGTTTTTGTTAATTTATGAGACTTTCTTGTTGACTGACTTTTAATCAATGTTTTCCTTTAGAGTTGTACCAAACAGTAAAGAGTGTCATAGACAGTGCATTTGCAGAAAAACCACTGGAGTGGTTTTAAATATTAACGTAAGATAATGTTAAATGCTAAAGGTGTTGAACATGTTTACATCCTCAGTTTATTATACACTATATACATGTCTTTTTTTTTTTTTTTCAGAGATTTTTGCTATACTGTGCGTGCGCTCGCCAGAAAGACAGAAACAGAAAGTGAAAAATCTTTCCCCAGGGAAATGGCCACGCAGCAATCCCTTCTCCTCCATTCTCCTCTCAGGATCTTGGGCATGCACGCACATGCGCCTGGCGTGAGTTTAAGCCACTGGGGCCAAACCACAGTCGACTACATACCCAGTGAGACTACACACCCTACTTCGGGCCCAATGACATAGCCATTACGCCAATTGCTGGTCCCTATAAATGCTTTTAAAGACCATTCTGTACCCTACAAAGATGTGTAATGATTATATGTAAATCATAAATTACAATAAGTATTTAAAGAAGAAAAAAAATTTTAATTGTTACTAAGTATTTACTTAACTTACCTATTTGTTCTCCTAAGATGAGGCATTGTTTAGGTACTGGAGCCCCAAATACCATTCCCCGAAGTTTATCCATTGGAGGAGCTTTATTCTGAAGGCCTCCAAACTTCCCATTACTACGAATTCGATCTCCATCTCTGGTCAGCAGTGTAGGACAGTGTGTAATTTTTACAACCTATTGTAAGTAAATGAATATTAAGTAGTGAACAATTTATTTCAACTGTTCTAAAAAAGAAGAAATCATTCAAGGCTTACTGATATATAAGATGAACAGAGGTAGCGTGAGGGGAGGGGACTCCACAGTCAGGAAGATGAATCAGACTATGTTACAAGTGTTAGCCTAAATTAGAATAGTGACAACACCAGTGGAAAAAGTGAAACTGATGGCTTGCTTGATAAGAGGAAAGAAGAAAGGAGAAGCCAGAGAGCTCTGTCTTCTTGAAACGCATGACAGCTAAGTATCTAGGCAGCATCACCAGCCCAGTTTCCTGTTAGATATAAGTTTTTCAGATGACCAAAGGATAGCAAAAGGAGAATATTACATTGGAGAAAAAACAGACTGAAAAGCATGAAGGGTTCAGTCTTGAGAAGACAATTCTATGGTTTCAATTAAAGAAAGAAAAGCATATAGTAATCTGAGAGGTGGAGGAACTAGAAACACAGAAAAATCAGAGTCACAGAAAGAAAGGAAAAAAGGTTAGTGCAGAATTAAATTATTTAAAGAAGTCAGAATAAAAGAAAAACACTGTATTTAGTATTTGTTTCTTTTTAAAAAAAGATGGAATGCCAGATGCTTACCAGAGATGGAAAGAAAGAGGAGAAAACACCCCACAATGGGACATGATCATGTTGCAATTCCTTCTCCATTTCTCCATCTGTTGAGATGCTGGGATGCATGCACACATGCCCTGTGTGTGTTTTTTAAGCTGCCAAGTCCAGGATTCAAGCCACACAGATGGCTGTGTGGGATCTGGCTCCCTTAACCACCAGGCCACAGGGCTGGCTCTGGATTTAATATTTCATGATTTATAAGAATGTAATTTACACCATGGAGATGGCAAAAGCTACAAATTAAGGAACCCACATGCCCCCTACCCAGATAGCTGTTTGCTCAATATTTAACAGCATACAACTGTGTTTCATACATAATACGTATCCAAATATTTGACTAAACTTATAATTAGAATCTTCCAGTTTTTATCCTACTTATTTCTTTCTTTCTTTTTTTAAATTTGCTAGAGGGCACGTGGACTCGCCAGAGAGAGAGACAGAGAGAAGGAGAAACTACCCCCCAACACATACACAAGGGGAATGGTCACATCACAATCCCTTCTTCATTTTCTATTCCTTTCAGGATTTTTAACATGTGACCATAAGTGCCCGGTGTGTTTTTCAAGCTGCTAAGTGTGGGACTCAGCCTGCAGAGTCAGCTGTGTGGGACCCAGTGCCTTTAACCACAGACTATGGGTTGGCCCTATTTGTTAATTCTACCCTCACTGGTAAGCTCATTTTCTCGACAGATTCAGTGCTATCATAAAATGACATAGACATTAATCACTACCAAATACAGTAGCTCTCTCTCCTTTTCACAACCATTTTCTGTTTATTAGGTTCACAAAAACAGTCATGAAGATGCCAAATATTCAATCAGCTGTATAATTTTCAGTAATTTTACTAATTTAGCTTTCCTAAATGTGTTCATTAACTTAAAAAATTACTTTGTTCAAATAATAATGCGATTGAATGTATGGAAGAAAATGAAATGAAAAATAAATAAATAAAAATGTATAAAAATTATTTTAAAATTTGTCAGATGGCTTATGTGTTTGCCAGAGAGACAGAGAGGGAGGGAGAGAAAGAAAGCATCTACTGTGGGGTGTTGTCATGCTACAATCCCTACTCCTCTATTTCTCCATTCTGTTGGAATGTGAGGCAAGCACAGGTGCACACATGCACATACACACGTCCAGAGTATTTCTCAAGCCCCCAGGGCCCAGATTTGAACTATGGTCAGCCATGTGGGATCTGGCTCCATTAACTACTAGGCTATCAGGTCATTACCGTACTAATCAGACCTAGCCCTGTTCAACTTCCAAGATCAGATGCTTGTGGGCACATTCATACCAGTCACAGACCAAGTTTTCAACAAAACACCTCTTCCTTGGTAGGACATATAAAATCTAGTATTTTCTTTTTGCTAGCTGATCCTCTTCTACCATATAAACTATAATGAAGTTGTTCAAATATAGCTAATGGTTATGTAAACTGTTTCAAAACTTTACTATCAAATTATTTACATTCTAATGAATATTCTTGTATAAATCTTGGTTCACTAGGAAGAACATATCTGTAAGATGAATTATTTAATACTTTGTGATATTTTCAAGATAGTTGCAAGTTCTCTGCTACTTCTCCCATGGAATAGGAAGAGTCTATTCCCATCTTCCTACCACTTTCTACCTCTCCTTGGATCTGCACTGGCCAGAATTTGATCCACTGAACACAGCTATATACTTTCAAGTTTAAGACTTAAGAGACCTGTAGCTTCTGCCCTCACTGCTTGGAACCTTGCTTCTTAGAACCCAGACACTA
Organism: Tupaia tana; assembly: GCA_026018925.1. Taxonomy (NCBI): domain Eukaryota; kingdom Metazoa; phylum Chordata; class Mammalia; order Scandentia; family Tupaiidae; genus Tupaia; species Tupaia tana. Next base: position 59,361,869 of record JAKSZU010000007.1, on the reverse strand, counting down.
CTGCTGTGAACAAGTCCAAGCAGCTGCAAAGAGAAACACAAGGCTGCCTGCCGACAGTCCTAGGTGAGTGCCTAGTCAGCTACAAAGACCACAATGGGCCAGTATGAGTAAGGATGAAGTGCGAACTAATTCATCTTCAATAATAACTTCAATAATAATTTCTAACCTAGGACTTGCTGGGCTAAAAAGTAAAACAACTTTTCACCCCCAGCCTAAGAACATTTAGCCACCAAAATTGCTCTTGAACAGGGCTGGCCCCATAGACTAGTAGTGAAGGGAGTCTGATGGCTGACCATGATTTGAATCTTGGTCCTGGAGCCTTGAGAAATATGCTGGGCTCGAGTGTCATGTCTGTCTAAAATCCTAATGGGATGAAGAAATGGAGGAGAAAGGATTGTGGTGTGACCATGCTCCACAGGGAGGATGGATGCTTCTTACCCTATTCTGGCGCTCTCTGGCAATTAAAAAAAAAAAAAAAAAAAAAAAAGTTGTTAAATAAGAAAAAAAGTTATTAAATAAGAAATGGTCAGCTTTAGAGCTCAGATCAAATCTAGTGCACTGTCAATAAAATGTGGCATCAGAGTCAAAATCAAGGATGTCCCTTCGTTAAGACCCAGAAAGCTCTAATATATTGCCCTTCCTAGTTAGAAAAAGAACTTCTAAACTCTTAAAGGCATTATCTACCCTCTCTCACACCTTGATGGGTGAGAATAACTCATAAAGACTACCCAACTCAGTCCCTGGCCAATGTCAGCTGACTAGGGCTAGATGGCAACTAGTATCAACCCACAACTATGTGAATGAGTAATTTGGAGTGCCTACCACTCCAGTACAACCCAACATGGCAACTAGCTAACACCACTTGGAGAAACACACATGTTCTCATTTAAAGCTGCTAACTTTTGGCTAGTATGTTTGTTATGTAACAAATAACTGAAACATTTTATATTGATCAACTATCCTCCAAGGTTTCCTAAAAAGAATTGTGTTCCCCCAAAATTCCTATGTTAAAATCTGAACTCCCAGTACCTCGAATGTAGCCTTATTGGGAGACAGAGGTCATCAAGAGAAAAATGTGGCCAGCATGACTGGGCCCTAGCCAGTATGACTGACATCCTTATAACCAGGGGAAAATAAGGATGCGATGGCACAAATGTGCAAACACATAGGGAGAAGACAGTCACCTACCAGGCAAAGAGAGAGGCCTGGCACAAATCCTTCACTCAAAGTTCTCAGGAAAAAAGCAACTCTGCTGCTAACTTGAATCTGGACTTGGAGCCTTCAGACTTCTTTTTTTTTCTTGGAGATGTTTTTGCTATAGGGTGCGTGTGCTTGCCAGAAAGACAGAGGGACAGAAAGCAAGAAATCATCCCCCGGGGGGATGGCCATGCCACAATCCCTTATCCTCCATTCTTCTCTCAGGAAAGATCTTGGGTATGCATGCACATGCGCCCGGCGTGAATTTAAGCCACCGGGTCTGGGATTTGAACCACAGTCAACTACATGGGAGTTTAGCGACATAGCCATTAAGCTAACCGCTGGTCCCAAGCCTTCAGGCTTCTGAAACAATGAATTTCTATTGCTTAAGTCATCCAGTTCATGTTCTTTGTATGGCAACCCTAACAAACTAATACACAGGTACTACTCAAAACTACACTGTCACCAACATTATCTGAGAGTACTTTTCTTCCAGTACAGTCATTGGTAACAGATACTGCTGGTCATGCACTCATGTGCCCAGTATGTTTCTCAAGTCACTGGGGGTAGGATCTGAACCACAGTTGGTCATGTGGAGGTCTGGCTTCCATGTGGAATCTAGGCTAGGGGACCAGGCTGATTCATAGATAACCCCAAAATATATCTCATTTTAATTTGACTCTTTGCCCATTCATTTACATATTTTGCCCAATTTAATGCTATTTACCAATTTGTAGAATATACATTGTTTTGACAAAATTACAGTCATTTGTGTAAGTGTCTACATGCCATCAAATGGAATGATTTCTATATATGGCTGCAATGTACTGAATTTCAATTTTTAAAAAATCTACTATAGGGCGACTGTGCTCACTAGAGAGAGAGAGAGACAGAGAGAGAGAGAGAGAGAGAGAGAGAGAGAGAGAGAGAGAGAGAAGGAAAGTGAGAAAGCACTCCTGGAGGGATGGCCATGCCATGATCCCTCCTTCATTCTCCTCTTGGGATTTTGGGCAGACATACCTGGTATGTTTTTTAAGCTACTAGCTCCGAGACTGAGCAATCAACTATGTGAGATCCAGCCACCTAAACCACCATGACACTGGCTGGCCAATTCGGAATTTAAAAAATATACATTAGTGCCAGTTCTGTGGCCTAATGATTAAGGCAGTTGAATCCCACATGGCCAACTCTGTGGTTTGAGTTGGCAGTTTAAGTTGCTATAGGGCGCGTGCACTTGCCAGACAGACAGAGACAGAGAGATAGAAAGCGAGAAATCACCCCCCAGAGGGGATGGCCACACCGCAATCCCTTCTCCTCCATTCTCCTCTTGGGATCTTGGGCATGCACGCACACGTGCCCGGCGTGAGTTTTAAGCCACCAGGTCCAGGACGCAAACCGTGGTCAACTACATGGGAGTCCAGCGACATAGCCATTATGCTAACTGCTGGTCCCCACGCCCTAAATTCTGAAAAGAGGGAGAAATGGAGAAGGGATTGCTGCATGACTGTTGTCATAGGGTGGAGTGGGGTTGATATTTTATCCTTTCCAACTCTTAGTGTCTCTGTGTCTCTCTTGGGTGAGTACATGCATCCTCTAGCACACACACAAAAAATACACACTAAGGGAACTGCAGTTGGCGTAATGGCTATGTCACTGGACTCCCATGTAGTCGACAGCAGTTTGAGTCCCAGACTCAGTGGCTTAAACTTACGCTGGGCACATGTGTGTGCGTTCCCAAGATCCCAAGAGGAGAATGGAGGGGAAGGGATTGCAGTGTGGCCATCCCCCCTGGGATGTGATTTCTTGCATTCTGTCTGTCTCTCTCTGTCTTTCTGATGAGCGCATGGGCCCTATGACAAAAACCTCTCAACCAATCAATAAGTAAATAAATAAATAACAAAATTAAAGCTATAAATTAAAAAATAAAAAACATACCTCTTTCCTGTAATGATTGGCTGCATCCAGATTATCCAAAATAATGGTGTCTCCTAACAGCATACCAAATACTAAAAAAGTCAATAAATGAATTTGGAAAATTACTATATATTTTTTGGTCATATTAAAATATAACAGATAACACAAAATCTCCTTTTCAAAGAATACTAATGTTGATTATTATTATTTTTTTAAGAGAGATTTTTGCTATAGGGCACATGTACTTGCCAGAGAGACAGAGACAGAAAGCAAGATGTCCACATCGCAATCCCTTCTCTCCTTCATTCTCCCGTTGGGATCTTGGGCACACACACATGAACCCAGTGTGAGTTTTAAGGCACCCGGTCCAAGACTTGAACCACAGTGGATTATGTGGGAGTCCAGCAATGCAACCATAACGCCATCTGCTGGTCCCACTAATATTCATTATTAATTTTACTCAACTGGGGCTGGTAGATGGTGTGGTGGTTAAGGGCACTGGACTCCCATGTGGATTCAAGTCCTGGACCTGATGGCTTACTTTCTCACTTTCCTTCTCTCTCTCTCTGTCACTCTCTGATCAAATTAAAATAAATAAGTAAATAAATAAAGTTAAATAAAATAATTATTTTAAAAAATCTTTACTCAACTTTCCTAACAGAAAAATAGAAATGGATATTAATAAAACTATCACCTACGAGCTAAGAACTAAATTTTTCGTTATCAGTCATTTATAGATCTGTATCACAAATGTAACATCTGTGTGAAATAAAGCCATCATTATGTCCTTTACCTGTTTCACAATGTTCCACATTATCTGGAAATGTCAACAAATCTCGGGCAAAGACTGGATCTCCAATGGGTTTAAAATACAATTTTCCATTTCGAAAATGAGGTAGAGGTCTAAATAAAAAGAAAATTTAAAATATTAAAACAAAACACATTGAACTTTTTAACTAAAAAAAGAATATACTGCCTATCATTTTGATCATATAATCCAAAATTCCTTATCCACAAGTGATATCCCTAAACAAACAATTATATTCTTAGAAATGAAAATAGTATTTACCAAACCAAGATATCTGCTTGGGGGCTGAGGAGCAATGCAAAATCTGGTGGGTAAGAGAACTATATCCCACATGGCTGACAGTTCAATCCTGGCCTGGCAGCTTGTAAAACATGCCAAGTGCATGTGCATGCCTGCTCACTTGTGATCATGCCCCACTGGAAGATTTTTACCTCCCCGACCCCCTCATTTCTCCCTTAGTGAGTGTGCATGCTGTCAAATTAAGAAAAAAATCTGCTTGATTTTATCTGTACCATTATCCTCAGTTGGGTTATATTAAAAATATTAGTAAATTGCAGTTTAGTTTGACAAGGAAAGAAGAAAAGCTATCAAGCTGGCCTCAAATGAGGATGCTGATGATATACCTATCTTATAAAGAGGGGACATAGAATGGGCAAGGTGTTAGGACTGACACGTGTGAGGGAAGTAGTTCTCAGTACCTCAACCCCATTCATCGCACAGAGTGCAAGAGCAACTGAAGTCCATAGATAACAATGGAATTTCAGAGACTTTTTCATTACAGTATCAGGAATATCCTTCCACATGGCAAAAGATGGGGTGGGGGCTCTAGAAGATAGTAAACTTAATCCAATTAAGAGACAGAATAGAGCGCCAGCTGATGGCGTGGTGGTTAAGCACTTGAGTCCCAGACCCAGCAGCTTGAGGTACAAGTTGGGTGAATGCAAGTGTGTGTCCCAACTCCCCAGGGGACTGCAGCATAGCCACATACCCCCACACCTCTGAGAAGTGATTTCTCACCTTCCCTCCCTCCCGCTGTCTCTCTCTCTCTTCAGCAAGTATACCCACTGCACAGCAAAAACAGAAAACACAAAGGGGGGGGGGGGGGAGTCAGAATACCAGAAACAGAGAGAATAATTAGTTTCTAGAACAAACTTTAGCCCTACATAGCAATCATACCTTCACTTAAATCAACTATCCTTCTTTTTAAATTTTTAAAAATTTAATAGGGCGTGTGCACTTGTCCAAGAAAGGCAGAGAGAGACAGTGAGAGGAAAGTGAGAGATCACCCCCCAGGGGAAATGGCTATACCACAACCCTTCTCCATGCTTTTCCTGAGATTTTGGGCACGCATGCACATGTATCCAGGGTGATTTTCAAGCCACCAGGTCTGGAACTCAAACGCGGTCAGCTATTTAGGAGTCCAGTGCCTTAACCACCATACTACCTGCTGGCCCCAAATCAAGGATTCTTAATTTACGTCTTCAGGGATTGCAAAGACAAAAAAAAGCCCTTCTGGAGGGAGAAGATCTTGTAACAAAAAGAATTAATTGTATCAACACAGTAATTATGAGAATTTCTCATTCTTTTCTCTTTAAAGAATTATTTTTAACTTCATTTTATATTATTATTATTATTTAATTTGACAAGAGAAAGAGAGACAGTGAGAAAGCGAGATGCCAGGTCCAAGACTCGAACTGTAGTCAGCCATGGTAGGAGTCCAGAGTCTTTAACCACCACACCACCTGCAGACCTCTAGGATTTCTCAGTCTATTTAAAATGTTTACTGACTACCAGCAAAGTGGGAGATTTTACAACCCTGAAGATTTGAATGCAAGTTCTAGCTGTTTCCACAATCTATCTTTAATTTACATTATTAAAGAATGTGTCAGTGTAAGGAAGTAGCAGACATTTTTTTTTTTTTTTTTGAGAGATTTTTGGCTATAGGATGTGTGCGCTCACCAGAGAGACAGAAAGCAAGAAATCACCCCTCAGGGTGACTGCCACAATCCCTTCTCTTCCATTCTCCCCTTGGGATTTTGGGCATTCACGCACATGCATCCACTGTGAGTTTTATGTTGCTGGGTCTGGGACTCGAACCACAGTTGAGTTTAGCAGCATAACTTTTACGTCATCTGCTGGTCCCCCAATGTAGCAGATTCTTAATGTAAGCTCCTACTTCCTTCAAGTCTTCACTCCTATCCAGTTATAAGGTATTGTAAAGCTAGGTTTGGGACCAAGAAAATTATTGGCCAATACTGTTAAACATCCTGAGAGGAGAATGGCAGAGAAGAGATTGCAATGTGGCCACTCCCTCCACTCTGCCCGGGGTGATTTCTCACTCCTTCTCTCTGTCTCTCTCTGGCGAATGCACATGCCCTATGGCAAAAATCCACTACCACCACCAACAAAAACGAAACAATGAAATTTAGATTTATACTAAAATAAGGATAAAATAACCAACTCAGATGGTCCTTTACATTTCAACTCTGCAACTCTGCTTCTGGCAGTTCTGTATTTGTGGACAATTGTGACGATCCATCTAAATGATGGTATTTTTTTAAAAAGAATTATTAATTAATTAATTAAATAAATTAATTTATTTTTATTTGACCAGAGAGAGAGAGGGAAAAGGAGAAAGCAAGCCGCCAGGCCCCATACTCAAACTGCAGTGGGACATATGGGAATCCAGCACCTTAACCACCTGCCAGCCATATGATGGCTATTTTCAAAGGACATAAACAAGACAAATGATATTTATTTCCAGACTTACTGAAAATACTGTGTTCCAAAATACTAATGGTGTTCCATATTCAGGAAATAATATCCTTCCTGTGGCAAACACCAAAGATTTGCTTTGGGTTTGTGTGTATAGGAGCCTGTGTGTCCATGTATCACATATATAAGAGATAATTAATTGGCAAACAAACAAACAGCTCACATAGATGACCAAATACACTTCAATACTGATATTAATAAAGTATGTTCATTTGCTATGAAGATAAAAATAGAATAGATAATTTGAGTCACTTTTCAGTTTTTTAGGTATCTTTTTAAAGAAATCATTTTCAAATTCAAGGCTCTGATGAAAATTAGAAAATGTATTTCAGAAAAATATCACTACTTAATTTTCTTTCCTAACCTTTTCCAATCCGGAAGAGTCTTCTTATAAATAGAATCAAGGGGCAACACCTGCTGACGACCTTGGGTTTCATCGTAGATACGACGTGCAGCATCAGTGGTTAGGGTCACTACACAGTCCATGTCACTCGCCAGGTGCCAAGAAATAACCATTGCAGCTCTATCATCTTCAATTTGTGCTAGATGTGCAATCTATAATCCAGTTTAATAAAACCAAGTAAAAATATGAAAAGTTGATGTAACATTTAAAAAGTTTCCTAAGTTCAAACAGCAAAACCATTTTTCTGAAACATGTTAAAAAAATTCTCAAGCTGTACAAAACTCATCGACTCAGATATATTAAACTGTTTATTTTCCTGATTAACTATGGAAAAATATACTCTTCTCACATTTTAATATCTTTATAATTAGGATGTGTCTTATTGATAAAATAATATATACACATAGAATAATCAATGCAGTTTTAATATTCAACTAAACATAAATATGGTTCCTATACTTTTCTAGTAAGACTGTAATAATATAATAATTATAAATATGTATTACATAATATACTACTACTACTATAGCATTACTCTCAGGAAACAATCACTCTCCTACTTACAAATGCTTGCCTTTGGTCACAGCTCTCTTAACTCAGGGTCTACCAAGGTTGGAATACTGTGGCTAACATAAAACCTCACTTATCATGCATGATCATGTCTACCCTTTATTCTTACCTGATATGAAGCACAGACCTGACTTAGCAATAAAAATACTGTGTGTCACTGTTAGAAATATCATAATGCACACTTGAATTCTAATTCTCTAGAATTCTTGATAGTGGAAGAAAGCTAAGAAATCAGGCATCCAAGGAAGTTAGTACATATAAATGAAGATTAAAAAAATGTTCTAGCCAATGTAAGAACGATGACACTCTCTTCATGTCACTTTCAGATAACATTTTAAAAACAAAATCAGAAATATACTGCTTCTTCAAAGGCTTATGTTAGATACAAACCTTTCCCAAAATATCTCCACTGCCTTTAGTATAGTTTGGAAGAGTACATGCTCTTCTAGGTTTTTTCTTTAGTTCTTCCTGTTCTGATAGCTTTCTTTTCAAAAGTGCTTCAATGTGTGGCATCTATAATTTATAAAAACAAATTAGGTACAAGGTCAACTACTTGATTTTTAAAAATATGTATTTCTGTTCTAGGGTGCATGTGCTTGTGAGAGAGAGAGAGAGAGAATAAGAAAGCACCCCCCAGGGGAGATGGCAATCCTATAATCCATTCTCCTCTAGTGATTTCTGGTGCACACACACAGCCAGTGATTTTCTCAAGCCATTGGGTCTAGGCCTTGCAGTGTGCAGCTGGCCATGTGGAATTCAGCTGCCTTAACCAACACACCACTGGCTGGCTCCCAAGGTCAATTACTTTTTTTGCAGGCAGCCCTTAAGAACAGCAGGAAAAACAATCTACAATTTGGACAAATCAAGAACATAAAGTTAATAAGGAAACAAACAAACAAACAAAACGCCTATAATAATATAAAGCGTCCATGTTACTGACACTCCTTTAAAATCTTAGTTAAGAAATATACTACCTTGGGACCAGCAGTTCGTGTAATGGCTATGTCTCTGGATTCCCATGTAGTCGTCCACGGTTCAAGTCCCGGACCCGGTGGCTTAAACTCACGCTGGGCGCGTATGCATGTGTGCCCAAGATTCCGAGAGGAGAAGGGATTGCGGTGTGGCCACCCCTCCGGGGCGTGATTTCTCGCTTTCTATCTCTCTCTCTCTGTTTGGCGAGCGCACGCGCCCTATAGCAAAAACCTCTCAAAAAAAAAGAAATATACTACCTATATTATTCTTTGAAAGTGAGATATACATGAAACTTAAAAAAGTCTACTATTTTCTGTTATTTTCTCTTATTTTGCTTATTATCATGGGTATTGGTTATTACTAATACATACTCCTCAACGTAGTACTTGAGTAGGTGTGAGGTTAACTGAATCTACGGGGGTTACTGCATTAAAAATACAAACTACAATTTCTTTGAAAAGAACACTCTATGAAATTGCTAGTCTCTTTTAATGTCTACTAAGTGACTAGACTATAATACATATGTCTTTTTACCCGAAAAGAGAGTCTCCACAACATTTGTAATAAAATACAATGTTTAATAAAACCTGTAAAATAGATTAAAAAAATAATAAGTGCCAGAGGGCATGTGTGTTTGCTGAAAAGAGGTACAGAGAAAGAGAAAGTAGCACCCCTCATGGGGAATGGCCATGCCTCAATCTCTTTTCCTCCATCTCTCTCTCACTCCTTTCAGGATTTTGGACACACATGCACATACCTGACTTTTTTCTCAAGGTGCAGAGTCTGGGCTTTGATCTGCGCAGTCGGCCATATGGGCCAGCCACCTTAACCACCACACCACAGCTAGCCCACAAAATAGAGTTTAATAAAAATAAAACATCTTTCACATACACTAGGAAACTATACCTGTTGTGCTATAGGAATGTCAATGTTATGTGTTTTTAGTTCATTTCGCAACTGGGCCTCTTTCAATTTTGCTTCTTCAACTTGACCTAAAAAAAAAATAAATGAAAAAACTGCATCAATTTCTGATAGTCTCCAAAATACAATTTAGAAAAAAATCATTTAATCTTCAATTCTTTTTTTTCCATTTAATGCTTGATGCTAAAATGAAAACTGATAGGTGACTACTTTAGAAATTCAAAATGAAAACACGAATTGTAAAATTCAATCCTAACAAAAAATGAGAAACAAAATTCATGCAACTAAGGGAGATATTGTAATATCATACTATAAACTCCCAGTGATCTTGGATAAATATTTTATCTTAATGACTATATATAATTTATAGATAATTACAAGGTTATTCTTAGGACCAAGCAAGACTTAGGTGCTATACAAATAACAGTATTCAATTTAGCACCTATTGTTTTCTAACTTTTTGAAGTCCCTCATGCAGCCTATGACTCGAGAACTAAAAATTAAATTATATAGAGCTCCCTTAGCAAGACCATCCAATATCTTTTGCCAGAAGATGGAGCGAAATAAACTTTATTATTATAAAAAGCTTTAAATTTTCTACAGATGCAGATTTCTAACTGAAAATCTAAAATTTGGGAAGGTAAGTAGGATACAAATTTATTTAAAATGAGAAATACTTCATCTTAAAAACTATCAAATGACAAATAACATAAACAACATTTTCAACTTTCTGCAACATTCTGCATTTACTTGTAGTTCAGGAAAATAGACACGTTTGTGGCTCACTTTCTACCTTCTGCCTCACTATTCTCCAAAGCATAATGTTATTATTTCCTTAGCACATAAAATGACTTACATTTCATTTCATTAAGAAGCTGTTTGCTGGCTTCAAATAGATTTCTATACATAACAATAGACTTAGATAATTGGTCCTTTTCTTTTGTAAGTGCTGCCATTTGTTGTTGCTTCTTAACATCTGTGGGAAAAAATTAAGGCAATTTAAAATGTTTGACTTTTTATAAATATGTTATAACTAGTTAATAAACACCATGGAAAGTAAAGTTATCTAAAGTGCTACTGATACACTTTTCCTAGAAACTTACCATTATAAAACATAAATGGTAGGATATATGGTTCTAATCTTCTTGATAAAGGTGGTAGCCGAGGCTCAAATACAATAAAATATTCAGTACTATCTCTCCCAGGACTATTTTCTGCCAGCACTAGACTCTATAAATAAAAAGGTAGAAAGAAAAAACATTTTAAAAGATATTTCTCACTATATAAATGATCTGCTTTCAAATAAGTAGTACATTTTAAAGGCAAAATGCATCAACTAATACTTAAGATTCATTAAATCATTCAACACCCAAAATATTAATTTTTTTACCTTTTGGTATTGGTTTGAAAGTCAAATGATCTTATTAATGAATAACTCATATAAAATTATATAAAATGGAAAATTATATAAAATTTTGTAAATTATAAAATTATATAAAATGGAAAAAACATAAGTATCTTTTCCTTCACACCAGAAATATCATGGCCACTTAAATCCTGACCTGCAAAATCTTCTCAATTCTAACCTTCAAGTTGAAGCAGCTGATACAGCGAAACAGCTGATAATGTGAAAGTTAAAGAACTATCACGAAGAAAAACCCAAAGCCCAACGCTGAGTTTAAGTTACAGCTGTTACCATGGAAGTAAACCTACCAGTCCCAGGTGATGGAACAAGAGGTCCTGAAAAGCTCTAAAGATTTCTTTTTTTAAATTGTGTATCTTTAACACACAAGAAAAAACTTCTGATATACTTCAACTTAAGACCATAGTATGTAACTAATAAATGGTACCAAAATAAGTATTTTAATACTAATGATTTTTCTTGGTTCTATACAAAAAAGATACTATAGCTGCTTTGTTTATCAGAGGATGGTAATACAGGCAGAGAAGTAAAATTTAAAAATATCTAAATCAAAAGAACACTGTAGCTCAATTCATGAAATAAAATTACAAACCACAACTAAAAATTCTTCTTCTCAAAGAATATACAATTGAATACAAGCCTCTCATTACACCAATTTCCAATCCCATTAAGTTTCTGGAAACTTTCAATGTATTTACATGAATGTAAACACATCTTAAAAAATTTGCATTTTAAAAACAGTATGAACTTTATATTTTAGCAACTTGCTATGGCACACCATTTCATCTGTTATCAATTCACGTGAATGTACAGGTAACAATTTAAAAAATATATGCATAATATAGTTTTACTATCCTATAACAACTATTTATTAAACAATTAATGTTTAGTTTCCTTAAAAAATTTTAGTGATTATTTGTACTATAGCAAAGAATATATCTTTGACTGCCTTTTTTGTAAATATGTTTTTGACTAGTTCCAACAATTTATTATAATAGGGAAGTATCAAATTTCCCTCCAAACAGCTGTATCAATTTATCTTCTCACTAGCAACACATAAGAGCACCCAATTCCCGTGTTGTTGCCAAATAATTATCAATCAAGTATTTTTTTTCCCTAAAAAGAAGGGATTAAAAACAAGACAATTATTATTGTTTTAACTAGAATCTCCCTGAGCAGCACTGAGGTCATGATTTTTTATGTTTATTTGTCATTTATACTTTCTCACTAATTGCCTGTTCATATTCTTTGCCCATTAATTTTTCTACTGGATTGTCTATTTTCTCATTAATTTGTAAAAAGTTCTTTAGGCAGTTTTAAAAACATAATCAATATACTAATCTTCTATTTTATATACATAAATATACAGAGAGCAATGGTTCCCCCCAATTTATTACCTTTTAAATTTTTTCTTTTCTATTATAATATCATATAATGAACCTCTGGGTACCCACCATCCGATACCAACAATTATCACTACAATACACTGCCTTTTAAATTCTGCTTAAAAGATGCCTATGGCACATAAAATTTAACTTCTATATCCTATCTCAAAGATTTTCCTGCTCCTTTAGGAGAGAGAAAGGACGAGAGAGAGAAGCAGAGATAGGCATTTTTATTACGGTCTCACGTGTTGTGATCCTCCTCACCCAGCTTCCCCACTAGCTAGAATTTTAGGTGGGCGCAGGTGTGCCCAGCATGCTCAGGTTGGCCAGAGAACTGAACCTGGGTCTTCTATGTGGTTTCTAGTCCCCCAGGTAGTAGTGCTACCTGTGCATTGTTATAGGTGAACCTATCTCAAAGTTTTATAGTTTGTAATCACTGATGTACAAACAATGATTTATTAAGCGAAAAGGATACACAACAGAATAACAGAAATCAAGAGAATTGAAGAGTCCAAAGCTGGGTCCAAGTATAAATGGCACATGAGAAATGGACAAATGCATACTGGAATTAAATTTAGCTCCATCAGAAATTTCCAGATCAAGTATGAAATAATAAAGAATTTGAGTAACAGCTAACAAACTTATGCAATTATAACTTTAGAGCATTATAACTTTTTTAAACAAAATAACACACATCTTTCCAAGCAAACGTGGAACACTTATAGATATTGGTTATGTTCTGGGCCATTGTTTTCTAAACTTCCCTAATGACAAAAATTGCCTGCTTGTTAAAAATCAGATTCCAGAACTGCAGGTGGCGTAATGGTTTCGACTCCCACGTAGTTGACCATGGTTCAAGTACTGTACCTGGTGGCTTAAAATTTATGCTGGGAACATGTGTGTGCATGCCCAAAATTCTGAGTGGGGAATGGAGAAGGGATTGCGGTGCGGCCATCCCCTGAGGGGTGATTTTTTTGCTTTCTGTCTCTCTGGTGAGTGTATGTGCCCGATAGCAAAAATCTCTCTTACAAAAAAACACAAAAACAAAACAAAACAAAACAAAAAAACAGAATCCAGGGCCCAGTTCTAAATCAGTATCTGGTGCAGAATCCAAGTAGGACTTAAGCTGTCTGCTTATTCAGTGAGGTACTGGGGGCCTCTAGTGGCAAGAAGAAATATACATGTATAATATGAAACTTAGATTTTTATATGCAGTTGCTCAAGGGGAATAGCTAAGTCACTGTCTTAACCTCAGAATTACTGATTTTAACCTCACATGTATATACTCAGGATTACTGATTTCAAATGCCTACGGGAGGCCAGGAAAATAAGACATAAACAGAAAACTGGTGAAGTGGTCTAGATATATTCTTCCAATACAAACTCATTCTGCATGTTAAACGTGTCTCCCCCTCTTTATTTTCCAACATGTGACTTTTATTACCTGATTTTTGTTAGGGTACAGAAAATTTCACTTTATTTTCCACTGTAGTAAAACTAAAAGAGTAACTATGGGGACTCACAGAGGGAATGGCAGTTAAGTTGGCAGAACTCCCACATAGCCAACTGTATTTCGAGTCCTGGATCTGGTGGCTTGACCATCACGCTGGGCACATATGTGTGTGTGTGTGTGTGCCCAAAATCCTAGAATGGAGGAGAAGGCATGGTGGCCTGGCCATTCTCTCCAGAGGGTGATTTCTCACTTTCCTTCTCTGTCTCTCTGTGAGCACACATGCCCTATGGCAAAATCCTTAAAAAAAAATAAACAAATAAATAAGAGTAACTGTGAATATAAGTGGCAACTGACATCTGTTCTCAATGTCAAGAGATGAAAAGTGGCATAGATGTGGGTGACAGTAAAATATGCATTGAGAGAAGTAGTCACTATTTATTAAAGGCCCCACATATAATTCCCATAAGAGAATCCTCATCCAGAGTAACCAGATTTTTAGACTTCTCCAGATAAGTTAGAAATTCAAATCTTTATGTAAAAACTCTAGAAATTAATTAAAATGAACATGTATTGGTGAGACATTGCCAGACCAACCTTTAGGCCCAAACAGCTGGCAGACTCCTAATTCAGACTCCTAATTCCTAGTCAAATGCTATTAAAACAATGTGATATTAGCAACAGATTTGATAAAAAGATGATCAATAACAAAATATCAAAAAAGGTAACATTTAAAATTTATTCATTCAGGAGGAATTAATCAATAAAAGATACCAAGAAAATTAGTCAATGACTTTGGAGTCAAGGATAAATCCAGACACATAAAAGATTAAAGGCCTAAGAATATTAGATAGCTCTGTGAATATAATTTACCTCCCCAATATAAAGAAAGGTAAAAATCTAAAATCAGGAAAAAGTACTGGGAACCAGCAGATGGTGTAATGGTTACATCACTGGACTCCCACATAGTCAATTGTGGTTTGAGTCTTGTAACCGTGGCTTAAAACTCATGCCAGGAACATGGGCGTGTGTGCCGCTCTCTAAAATCTCAAAAGGAGAACGGAGAAAAAGGGATTGCGGCGTGGCCTGGGGGGGTGATTTCTTGCTTCCTGTCTCTCTTGTGTCTTCAGGAAGTTCACCCGCTCTATAGCAAAAAAAAAAAAAAATCTCTCTTTAAAAAAAAAAAAAAAAAAAAAGGATGGGACCAGCAGTTAGCATAATGGCTATGTTGCTAGACTCCCATGTAGTCAACCGTGGTTCACATCCTGGACCCGGTGGCTTAAACTCATGCCAGGTGCATGTGCGTGCGTGCCCAAGATCCCAAGAGGAGACCGAAGAAGGGATTGCGGCGTGGCCATGCCCCCTGGGGGGTGATTTCTTGCTTTCTGTCTCTGTCTCTGTCTCTCTCTGTCTGTCTGGCGAGTGCACGCGTCCTATAGCAAAAACCTCTAAAAAAAAATAAATAAAGGAAAAAGTACTTACATACAAAAGATCATTAATATCTTAACATATAATTAAAAGAAAGAGTCAATGGACAATCCTACAAAGGTCAAAAACATGAAAAAATGTTCAACCTTACTGGTAACAAAGGAAAAAATTTTAATAGTAAACTTGGTGAGATTTAAAAACTGCTCATATCTAATGTTACTAATATGAGAGGATACGGCCATGGTGGGAATATAAGCCAAAAGCAATTCGCAATAATTATCGTAAAGTTTAAAATGTGTATACCCTGTCTTTTTCTTCCAGTAATTTCTTTTAAAAATTGATACATGCAAAAGAATATAAATACAAGAAAGCTAATGAAGTACTGTTGATAAAAATAACCTTTGAAAAAAAAAACAATTTTCACTAAAGACTGATCAAATAATTGTGATCATTAATACAATGATGTAAGCTCATATTTACTGATGCAAAAATATATCAGATATGTTAAGAAGAAATTTTTATAAAGCATAGAATTACACACATAGGGCATACATATAGTATTGGTGTATATACAGAAACTCTGGAAGGTTATACACTAAAATTGCTAATTATCATGATCTTGTAAGGGTGATGATATCAAGATTATTTATAAAAGTTCTTGCACTATATATTTTATATAAATAAAACTACTTTTATTTTAGGAAAAAAAGTACTAAAGAGGTTGTTTCATTAAAGTTTATCTGGGCTATGTTTACTCCTGTTTTTATCCATATAAATGGCAACTTTAAAAATTATTTATTTAATTTTTATAAGAATTATTTATTTAATTTTATTCATTTATTTTAATTTGACTGGGGGATGGGGGAGAAAGAGGGAAAGCAAACCATCAGGTCTGGGATTCGAACCATGGTCAGCCATGTGGGAGTGTCCAGAGCCTTAACCAGCACACTACTTGCTGGTCCCAAGGTAACTTTTAAATGAAACATGAACATCATACTGTCACTAAAGCTAAAAACTGTAAGAATTAGAGAAGGTTTACCTGTAATCCTATAGGGAAAAAGGGGGTCTTACTAATAGGAATGATTCTGAGTTCAATTTCTAACAATTTAAACAAAACAACAAAATATTTCCATTGTTGCTTAAATTGAATACTATAATTAGAACATTTTCAGAGCTATATAAACAAATGACAGGTATTTTCATAGTTTTTTTTTTTTAATATTAAATTCAGAATCTTATCTACCAAAAGAAAGAAATATTTACCGTGATTTTAGCTGAACCATTCACAAAGGGAAATTCAAGTGTTCTAACTTTCCCAATAAAAAGTGGGGTATCAGTATCTTCCTCATTAGAACCTTTAATGGTAGCTACTACCGTGCCAACCAAATCAATTCCAGTATGATTGCTGTATTCATCCTTAAAATAAACAATGGAAAATATCTAATTACAAGAACTGTTTACAAGATTAAACTCTGAAACAGACATGTATAAGTCAAAAATAAGACATACATTTAGACTAGAGCCCACTGCATTCTCAACCCATCACCAAATTCAGTTCCAAATTTAAGTGTTCTATAGGCAGGAAACAGTCCTAGAAACTATAAAAATAACCAGAAACTTCCATCTAATCCAATGGCTCCTAATTTTCTAAATGACAAGGACTCCCATCTTAAAATTTCAACTTTTTATATATTTCTAACATCTATTGATGAGAAAAAGTAAGTAAAAGAAAAACATCACAGATGATTTTAAATGGTTCAGCAGCATCTGTATACATGTGAAAAGCAGAGCTACATATATGTGAAATACCCTATGCTCTTCAGACAGTGTCAGGTGTTTATATAGATTCAAAGATCCCTGCAATAATTCCACTACACTGTTTACTCCCAAGATGTCTGGAGAAGAGAAGTTAAAAACACAAGTTATAATAATAAGTAATCTGAAATAATAAATAATCACAAATAATCTGAAAGGAGTTAAGTATCCCACCAACCACATTTTCCATAAAGATAAGTTCCACTACTGTTTACATGTTTTGCTAGTATTTTCAGCAACTCTTAAGCTGCTTACTTTCAGGGAATAGGCAGCCCAAAGAGCTCTGATTTTCTTCCTTACCTTTAATCAGGCATCAGAACAGATCTCTCCTTCTCCTCTCTTTGAATTGTCAGAGGGCACATGTGCTCATGAGAGAGACAGAGAGAGACTGAGCACGCACACCCCCTATTGGAGTGTAGTCATCTTGCAATCCCTCCATTCTTTCTTCTCATTAGGACTTTGTGCATAAACATGTATGTGGCATGATTTTCAAACTGCTGGGGCTAGGGCTGGATCGCAATAGGCCATGTGGGATCCAGTTCCCCCTAAACACTGTTTTATAGCATTAGCCTATTAGAGCAGACCTCTTGAAAATACTCTCCTCCTCCTGTTCCTTGTGAACTAGACACTGAGGAATAAATATGGTTCAAACACATTCGCAATACATAAAGGAAACAAGAAAGTAAAGGTATGTGGTTTTGAGATACTTAGTATATCTGGATTTACTTTGTGCATAATTTATACACTTTGTATTCAAACACAAAAATGTTCATAAATATATCATTCATCTGCGTATGTTTTCCCTATAACCTTAAACTGAATAATCAATCTGCCTGTATGATAACCACTTTGTTAAAGATAAGTTCAAAAATAATTCTCATTACGATGTGTAGTTTCGGAAGAAAAGAAACATTACCGTAATATTGAGATGTAAATCTCTGACCAAAGTCCTACTGGCCACTGAGCGAACATTAGAAACAGCTGGTGTTGCCGGTTGAATTTCAGGAACTAATTTCACAGGTTGATTAGGCAGAACTTCAACTAGAATCTTACAAAACAAAACAACATACTGATGCTTTAATATTTTGTTTTTTGATGCTTTAGTATTTTAAAAGGAAGAAAACATGGTGGCATATAGTAAATAAAAAGTTACCTTCTAAAATTTATTAAAGTTAATCCTCTAAAAGTAATCAATTTGCTTTTAAAATTGTGGATAAAAAGCACATCAGATTTTTAAAAAAATCTGGGGACCAGCAGTTAGCATAATGGTTATGTCGCTGGACTCCCTGTAGTCAACAGCGGTTCGCTTCCTGGACCCGGTGGCTTAAAACTCACGCCAGGCACGTGTGCGTGCATGCCCAAGATCCCGAGAGGAGAATGGAGGAGAAGGGATTGCGGCGTGGCCATCCCCCCTGGGGGGTGATTTCTCGCTTTCTGTCTGTCTGTCTGGCACGTGCACGTGCCCTATAGCAAAAACCTCTCCAAAAAAAAAAAAAAAATCTGCTATAGGGTGTGTATGCTCACATGAGAGAGAGGAAGAAAAAGAGAGAGAAAGTGAGAAAGTACCCCCGTACCCCTGGGGGAATAACCATGCCGCAATCCCTCTTTCTGTCAGGATTCTGGGCACACACACACACGTGCCTGGTGTGTTTTTTAAGACTCCAGGTCTGGTACTTGAACTGCATAGCTGGCCATGTGGGATCCAGCTGCCTCAACCACCATGCCACTTGGCTGGCCCAATTTCTGAATATTTGTAACCATTCAAGAACAAACTTAAGAGGCATTTAAAAATATATAATTTTTAAAAAAGATTTATTTATTTATTTATTTATTATTATTATTTAAATTTGACGAGAGGTGGGGGGGAGTGAGAAAGTAAGCCCACAGATCCAGGACCTGAATGGTGGCTAGCCACTTGGGAGTCCAGGACCTTAACCACACCACTTGCCAGTCCCCAAAACACTGGGCTGTCAGAAAAGTCATGAAGTATTTTCCTATGTTTTTCTATGCAAAAATGGGTGATGACTTTTCCAACAACCTAATGTATAATTTTTTAAAACTTAGTACACTAATATTAGAAATAATTTAAGTTAAAACTATTCTGAACTTCACTATCCAGCATCCTAATAACTGAAATGGTATTAACATTTTTTCATGTATGGCTGATATGAGTAACTGCCATGACATACACTAAAATGCTTACTACTTGGGAGCCAGTAGGTGGTGTGGTGGTTAAGGTGCTAGACTCCCATTTGGTGGTTTGAGTCCTGGACCTGGTGGCTTGTTCTCACTTTCTCTGTCTCTCTGGTGAGCTTGTGTGTCCTGTGACAAATTAAAAATAATGATGATGGATAAATAAAATTAAATGCTAATTCTTAAAAAAACAAACAAACAAACAAACAAACAAACAAAAAACACTTCTTGGGACTAGCAGTTGGCGTAATGGCTATATCACTGGACTTCCATGCAGTTGACCGCAGTTCAAGTCCTGGATCCGGTGGCTTAAACTCACGCCAGACACGTGTGCGTGCGTGCCCAAGATCCCGAGAGGAGAATGGAGAAGAATGGATTGCAGCGTGGCCATTCCCCCTAGGGGGTGACTTCTAGCTTTCTGTCTCTCTTTCTCTCTCTGTCTTTCTGGCAAGCCCACGCGCCCTATAGCAAAAACCACTAAAAAAAACCCAAAACAAACCAAAACAAAAACCAAAAAAACAAAACAAACAAAGCACTTCATAATTGAATCACTGATATAGAGATGGAAAAGTAACTTCTGCATTAGTCAAATTATCAAATTTAATTCCAATATATTTTATTCTAATTTCTCTAAAAATACCATTATTTAAGAATTATTTTATTTAACTTTATTTATTTACTTACTTATTTACTTTTAATTTGACCAGAGAAGGAGATGGGGAGAGAGAGAGAGCAAGTAAATGAGAAAGCAAGCCTCCAGGTCTGGGACTCAAACCACAGTCAGCCATGTGGGAGTACAGTGCCCTAAACCACGACACCACCTACTGGCCCCCCAATAATTTATTTTTAAACAAAATTACTCATCAAGTGAGATGATTTATATGAAAATAAATGATTTATACAAAATGTAAACAAACCTGTTCACTGTTGAGAATGTTTGCTTTATCCATCATAAAACCAAACTGGATACAATATGTCCCCACTGTGTTAGGAATTACTTTATCCCTAAATTACAAAGAAAAAGATAAAATAATTAATAATTTTTAAACAAAGTGGGAAGGTATTCAAAACATCACCATTTCTGTTCCTTCCACAAAAAGAAATGAGGAAGAATAAGATAATTACTGATACTAACACATTCAATCATTCAACAAAATTTCTTACATATTAGGTTTAATTTCTGGCCCCTACTATCTGTATATTCTTTCAAAAAACATTCAGAACAAAAAGCTCTGAGACTAGTCAAGGTATGGTCATTAAGGCAACGTGGTTTGAATGCCAGACCAGGCACATATATATGCATGCCTAAAATTCCTAGAGGAGAATAAAAGAGATAGGACTGCAGTGTAACCATCCTCCCTAGAGGGTGACTTTTCACTTTCCTTCTCCTGTTCTCTCTCAGGTTAGTGTATACCCTACAGCAAAATTAAAAAATAAAACAAAAAAATCCTCCAACCCCCCCCCCCCCCCCCCCCACAAAACCAAAAACACCAATGGCCCTGGATATAGCAAAAATTTTAAGAATAGAAATATCAAGTTGAGAATGTAGTAAACGTATAAAAAACACTGGTTTATGTCAAAAAAATTTTGCTTCATTTGTTTTATAAATTTCCAATTGTTTTATATTTCAAAATGATACAACATCCTGCTGATCATGCATGTTGCTTTATTTTCCAGTCATGTACTATTCTGAATACTTGGGCCTTATCTACATAAGATATTTACTATGACTTAATTATCAACAAGGAACTCAGTACTTAGTAGAGGTACTCTTCCTAGTCTATTTTGATTATACTTTACCACAATGAAAATATAAACCGATATGGGAATTGTGGCTCATGATCCCTCAGGTGATTGTTTTTTTTTTTTTTTAAATAATTATTTATTATTACTTTTAAATTTCTCTATAGGGCATGTGGAGGAGAGACAGAGAGAGAGAGAGAAAGTAAGTCACCAGGTCTGAGACTGAAACCACGCTTGGCCATGTGGAAGTCCAGTGCTCTAAACCACCATGCTACCTCCTCAGGTAGTTTTTTCCGTTTGTTTTTTTTTACACAAATCATTCATATTCTCAAAATGTTGGCATAATGTAGTAAAAAGAACACAGGCTTTGAATACATATCTGAATTGAATTCCCAGCACCATAAATGCATGCAACCTTGGAGAAAATTATTTAACCTTTCCCTAAGCTGTGTTTTTCTGAAAAGGTAACACCTAAGAAAGTAATAAGAATTAAAAAACACTTCTTCCAAATGGCAGAGCGACCCTTCCTGACAAAAACAGCCATGTAAAAAAAAATACTGCTTTATGATGTAATGAGTAAAAAGTAACCTGGCAGGGGGCCTGCTTTGTGGCACCCTGGTTAAGGCAGCTGGGTCCTACATGGCTGACTGTATAGTTTGAGCCCTGGAACTGTCTACTTGAAAAACATGCTGGGTGTATGTACATGCATGCCCAAAATCCCAAAAAGAGAAATGGGGAAGGGATTGGGGAGTAACCATCCCCCATGTGAGGGATGCTTTCTCACTTTCCCTCCCTCTTTCTCTCCTTCTTTGTCTTTTGCAAGACAAGCACCCTCTAGCAAATTGAAAAAAAAAAAAAAAAAAAAAACAACAACAACAACAACAACTCAGTAGCATAAAGACAAGGATGGAGGCCACAGGAGATGAGTATCACATTTAAGGTTGCTCTCACGCTGCGGAGCAAATCCTAGGAATAAAGGTAGACCTAAAGTAGACAGGCTCCCAAATGAAACGCTGAATGAATTCAGCTTGGAATCAACTCAATGCACATGCCCTAGGGCAGAAACCTTAAAAAAAAAAAACCCTAAAAATAAGATACAGAAAAGGTAATTCGGCCTAATGTACATGGTACCTCAAATGTGTATTTGTACATTGTGCTTCAAATGCAGAATTATTTTATTTGATTTGATTTTTTTGGGGGGAGAGGTTTTTGCTATAGGGCGCATGTGCTTGCCAGAAAGACAGAGAGAGACAGAGAGACAGAAAGCAAAAAATCACCCCCAGGAGGGATGGCTACGCCACAATCCCTTTTCCTCCATTCTCCTCTTGGGATCCTGGGCATGCATGCACACACACCTGGTGTGAGTTTAAGTCACCAGGTCTGGGACTCGAACCGCAGTCGACTACATAGCCATTACACCAACTGCTTGGTCCCCGTATTATTATTTTTTTAAGAGTTTTTTGGCATAGGGTGCATGCACTCATCGGGGGGCGGGGTGGGGAGAGACACACACAAAGATAGAGAGAGGGAAAGTGAGAAATCATCCCCCTGGGGGATGGCCCACCACAATCTCTTCTCCTTCTTTCTTCTCCTGGGATCTTGGGCCTACACACACACATGCCTGGCATGAACTTCAATCCACCAGGTCTGGGACTTGGTCAGCTATGAGGAAATCCAGTGATATAACCACTAAGTCATCTGCTTGCTCGAATATGTTTTTTTTTTTTTTTAAGAATACCTTGAACACATAAAAAGTTGACCCTACATACACAGTATAAAAACAAGTGCCAACTAAAATTAAAGGATTGAAATCATGCAGAAGGTAGGTTCTCTGACCAAAGTAAAATTAAAGTAGAAATCAATACCAAAAAGAAAACTAAAGAGACCAACAGATAGTATAGTGGTTATGTTGTTGGACTCCCACTTAGTTGACTGCGGTTCAAGTCCTGGATCTGTCAGCTTAAAACTCATGCTGAGCACTTTTGTGTCTATGCCCAAGATCCCAAGAGGGTAGGGGAAGGGACTGCAGTGTCGCCAGCCCCCTAGGAGTGCTTTCTCTGTCTCTCCAGTGAGTGCAGGTGCCCTATAGCAAAAACCTCTCAGTGGGGCTGGCAGGTGGCATGATGGTTAAGAGTGCTGGACTCCCACATGGCCAACCGTGGTTCAAGTCCTAGAGCCGGCAGCTTGCTTTCTTACTTTCTCTCACTTACTTTAGTTCTCTCTCTCTCTCTCTCTCCCCCCACCTCTGGTCAAATTAAAATAAATAAATAAATAAAATAAAGTTCAATAAAATAATTTAAAAAAAAACTAAAAAATCTCACAACTTAGAAATTAAACAATGTAAGGCCAGCCGGTAGCACAGTGGTTAAGGCAGCTGGAGCCTATATGGCTGACTGGCTGAATCCTAGACCTGATGGCTTGAGAAACATGATAAGTACATGTGTACATTCTCAAAATTCTGAAGAGAGAGAGAGATGAAGGACAAGGGATTGCAGTGTTCCCACTCCCCAAGCGGGATGCTTTCTCATTTTCCCTCCCTCCTCCTCCTCTCTCTGTATCTGGTAAGTGCGCATCGCTCCGGCAACATTCTAAAAGAATACATACACACACACACGCACACACACACACTCATTTTTCCCTATATGAGGAGGCAGCTATCTCCAAGGGTGAATTACTCTTTAACAATATATGTATAAAAATATGAAATGATCTGATAAATACCTGAAGTAGAAGCAGCCGTCTTCCTTGTCATTATCTTTTATTTTATTACAACTAAATGTTTCTACCTAGAAAGACAAGTAGAAAGAAGGGGAAATGGGGGAATTGACAAACTTTAACATAGTATATATATTTAGGATGAAAACATATATACCCGAACTGAATGTGAATTCAGATCAAATCAGAATTTATAAATATACAAGTACACAACACATACATGTATATTCTGACAATACTTGTAAGCACAATGTAAGAGTAGTACAGTGGAAAGACATTCTATCCTCGAAGACATAATAGATATCTATAGTGATAGTATTATTTTAGGATAACAGTTTGACTGGAATGACCATCTAAATTAAGTAAGATAGCTTCTAAGCCAGTGGTTAAAATGAACCATAACTGAAGTGGTTTATTAAATCAGGATGCTCTGATAAACTTTAATATATGCTTTCCAAGGCCCAGCCAAAGTGGCATGGGCAGTAGGGATGCTGCTGCGGGATGCTGGTGGCTATGTGGGAACGCTCTGGGTTTATATCCTTGGTCTACCTGAACGTGCTGGGCATGCCCATGGTCACACCTTGTGATCCTGGCTCACTGCAGAGCTTAGGGGAGGATTACGGCATAAGGGCTT
This sequence comes from Tupaia tana, assembly GCA_026018925.1. Taxonomy (NCBI): domain Eukaryota; kingdom Metazoa; phylum Chordata; class Mammalia; order Scandentia; family Tupaiidae; genus Tupaia; species Tupaia tana. The sequence goes on along the minus strand of JAKSZU010000007.1, from coordinate 59,337,523 downwards.
TACTGGGGGTGCCTGTCTTTCTGTATCATGAAGGAAACAAGTAAACTTATTAAAAACCAAAAACACATCAGCTCTATAGCACAGTGGTTAAGTGTTGTGTGGAGTGAGCTAGATCCCACAGGCCCAAGCTCATTTTACATCTCAGCCTTGGTAGCTTGAAAAACATACTAGGCACATGTGACACATGCCCAGGAGCCTAAGTAAATAGGAAAAAAAGAAGAAAAGAGGATTGTAGCATGACCAGGCCCCACTGGGGACACTTTTATTCTCTCTCAGTAGCACATGCCTCCTGGCATTAAAAATAAAAAAATTTCCAATCTGAAATTTATTTGAAATTTGTGTTGTCTAGTATGGTAGGCAATAGCTGCTGAATGTGACTTTTGGGTACTTAAAATGTGGCTATTCTAAATTGAGAAGAGGTGTACAATACACAACAAATTTTGATGACCTGAAAAAAATCTCAATAATTTTAAATATTTTGAGTATATGATATATAGTAACTTTGGATACATTATGTTAAAAAACATTAAAATTAGTTTTACTTATTTCTTTTTCCCTTTAAAAAAAAATTGCCAGAGTGCATGTGTGCTCACCAAAGACACACACACAAACACCACACAGAGGATAAAGTACCCCTTGTCATGATGAACGGTCCTGCTGTCATCCCTTCTCCTCCATCTCTCCCTCCTTTCGGGACATGCACATGTGCCTGGCATGTTTCTCAAGCTGCCAGGTCTGAGGCTTGAGCTGCGGGTCCACTATGTGGGATTTAGCTGCCTTAATCACCAGCCCACAGAGCCAACTTTCTCTTTATCTTTTAAATGTAGCTACTAAATAAAATACCACCTGTGATACTTATGTTAGACAGTGCTGCTCTAGACCTCCAAACTTCTCATTCTCATCTCAACCCCTACACCCTGTGTCTGTCAATCACATCTCTTTGTATCACATTTTCTATTGGGTCGTCAGAAAAGTCATGAAGCATTTTTGCACAGAAAAATACGCCATGAATTTTCCGATGACCCAATGTATTATCCCTTCATGATATTTAGTGGCTTTCACCTTGTGCTACTATCCTTTAACAAAGTGTAAAATATCTTAAATATTAAGAAAAATCACAATGTAGGCTATTTTTTTCCCCAATTGCATCTACACTTAATTTTAAAGCATATGCTGATTTTCCCCCCTTGCATGCGTCAGGAATTGAACCCAGATCTCCCATGTGGCCTCAGCCTCCAGTATAACAGTGCCTCCTAGCATACAACGACACAACTGGGCCTGATATATATTTTTGAAGCCTGAAGAAATAGAGTGGACTAATTTATAGTTCTCAAATATATGTAAATTTTATTTTTACATTAAGTTAGACTTAATTTTAAGTTAAATGTAATTGCTAGTTTTAGCTTCTAAAAATGCTTCCTATGACTCACATTTGCTGGTTGCCGGTTCCCAGTGCTGGATAACTTCCACATTTTCATGGAAATACGTGCTGGATTAATATTTTTAATGATACTGTCATCTTCAGAAATAACACTAATCATAAAATCTGTCATGGTAAACATTAAAAAATTATTTTCTTTCTAGTTTTATTAATGGAAATGGTTAAATGGTCACAGGACTTAAAGCATACATCTTAATTAAATGTTAAAAAATCATGAAGAAAATAAAACTATTCTTTTAACAATTCATCTATAAAGTTATTCCCAGAGATCCATTTATAAAAGTTATGGATGATGACAGATAACCCTCTGGTGCTAAATCTGGACATCAAGTTCTCCCCTAGAAATCTAACAAATATAGCTGTGCTCCTACCAGTCCCTTATTTCATTGGGTTGTCGAAAAAATTGGAAAAGTCATGATTTATTTTTCTATTCCAACAACCCAATATTTTCACTATCTGCCATGCCATAAGTTCTAGTATGCAATACCAAAAAGGCTAGACTATATATACTTAGCAATTTAGAATTAGGCCAACTTGTCACACCATTATATGCTTACGTACAGTGGGCCTCCTCTATCTGTGGTATTCTAATACCTCCAGGGAATGCCTGAAACTGCAGATAGTATTAAACCCAACTGCTGGCAATGAGAACAAGTTTGTATTCATATCTTCTACCCACAAATTTAATGCCTTTAATATATTCACTCAGTTCTCTTCATTATATTATGGTCAGAGCTTGTGCAGTCTGAGGTGTGACAGTAAAACTAACACAATTTCATTTCCCTTTTCACAATTCTTTCTTACCATAAATCTTAGCAACCTTGGCATATGACTAAGGAAATGCTTTAGGATTTTTCTTCGGCATATGTGAATTGCAAATATCACTACCCTTGTACTTAATAAGTACAAGACCCTTAAGTAAAGTAAGGGTTACTTAAAACACAGCACTGTAGTACAGTTGATTTGATAACCAAGACAGCTACTAAATAATTAGTCGGCAAGTAGCATATATAGTGCAGATACCCTGGACAAAAGGATGATTCATATCCCTGAACAGCATGACAGTTCATGGTAAACATAATGGTCCACAATTTAAAAATGATAAATAGTTTATTTCTGGAATTTTAATATTTTTGAACCATTGTTAGCCCCACTGAAGAAGTGAAAAGCAAAACTGCAAATAAGGGGGAGCTACTATATTCCAGGAATAAAATATCTACTTTCTTTTATAGTTTTCAGTAGCATATGGTACCTTAAGTATTATTATATATGATATTTCCAGTTTTTACTGGAAATATTACTGGAAAAATTTACTATTTTTTTTACTTTTAATTTTTTTTTATCAGGTTTTTGCTATAGGGTGGGTGCGCTCGCCAGAAAGACAGAGAGCAGCGGCAGAGAGAAAGAAAGCGAGAAATCACCCCCCAGGCGGGATGGCCACACTGGAGCCATCTCCTCCATTCTCCTCTCAAGATCTTGGGCATGCATACACACACTCCTGGCTTGAGTTTAAGTCACCAGGTCCGGGACTCAAACTGCAGTCAACTACATGGGAGTCCAGCGACACAGCCATTACGCCAACTGCTGGTCCCAACATTTACTATTTACAACATTCATTGGGCACTTTTTTTTCTTTGAGAGATTTTTGCTATAGGGCATGTATACTTGCCAGAGAGACAGAAAGCAAGGAATCACTCCCAAAGGGGATGGCCACTCCACAATCCTTTATCATTTCAGGTATGTATGCACATGAGCCTGGCATGAGTTTTAAGCCGCCAGGTCTGGGATTTATACCACCATCACTACATGGGAATTTAGCAACTTAACAGCTATGCCATCTGCCTGTCCCATTTGGCACCTTTTATATAGTTTTTTAAATCACAGGAAATAGGTCTTATCTCTCCAAACACATTTAAATGTATATAAAATATACTTTATAAAGCAGAAAGAGCTATGTGCCTGGGCTGGCAGGTGGTGTGGTAGTTGAGGTGGCTGGACTCCTTGTAGGAGAACTCTTTGGCTGACTACAGTTCGAGTCCCAGACCTGGCAGCTTGCTTTCTCGCTTTCTTTTTCTGTCTCTCTCTGGTCAACTTAAAAAAAAAAAAAAAAAGTGAAATAATGACAATGAAGGGAAGAAAGCATATATTGGAAAGCCTATTGCATTTTCTTTGCTATTTCAAAGGTTATTACATGCATGATTTTTAACAATACTGAACACCTAGAATAATTTTTTTCACTAATGTAAACAGTTATTTATCATTAAAAGTAATTTAAAGACTGTGAATTACTCACCAGTGAAAACACCCCCTGCTAAAAAGCAAGCATCTTTGTCATATTTAACATTGAGACGAATGGGTTTTTCAGGGTCTGGAAGAATCATTAATTTAATTGTAGGTCCTTCTATGTTGCTCTTGTTATACACAGCTTTAACCTGCATAATATGTTCTCCTCTAAAAAAAAAAGAAAAAGAAAAAGGGAGGGGTTCAAATTGTATTAGTTATAACCTAAAAATTCTGATACAGTTTACACAAAATTTAATGCTTTTAGTTAGATAGAAAATCGCTTATTCTTCTTCACTAAGTAAAAAAAAAAAAAAAAAAAAAAAAAAATCAACCTTTAGGCTATCAGTAACTATCAAACTTTCAATTCTTACCTTGGGGCAAAAACACTGAACACTCCTAAATTAGCTCTGCCCTTCTCATCTGTTTTATGCTGTTGGTTTGATGGCATGAGCTAAAAGCAAAACAAAATAAAAAGATTAATTAGAAAATTCTAAAGATCAATTATACTACTTTCTTCTATTATAATGTTCTTTTCTTCTGTTCTAGATTGAAAATTTTATTTGCACATACTTCTAAAATAAAAATTTCAAATGTGAACTAGACAAAATAAAGTAGTATGTAATCACATAATCCGGGACCAGCAGTTGGCATAATAGCTATGTTGCTGGACTCCCATGTAGCCGACATCGCTTTGCGTCTGGACCCAGTGGCTTAAACTCATGCCGGGCACGTGTGAGTGCGTGCCCAAGATTCCAAGAGGAGAATGGAGGAGAAGGAATTGCGGTGTGGCCATCCCCCCAGGGGGTGATTTCTCGCTTTCTGTCTCTCTCCGTCTTTCTGGCAAGCGCATGCGCCCTATAGCAAAAACCACTCCAAGAATAAAAATAATCACATAATCCAAAAATTAGTAATTTTTTTTTTAAATTTACCAGACAGCATGTATGCTTGCTTAGAGAGACAGAGAGGGAAAGTGAAAAAGTCTTTTCCATAGTGTATGGTTATACAGCAATCCCTCTCCTCCATTTCTCCTTCCTTTGGGATTTTAGGCACATATGCCCAGCATGGTTTTTTTTTTTCCTTTTTTTAATTAAAAAAAAAATTAATTTATAATTATTTTAATTTGACCAGAGAGGGACAGAGTGAGTGAGTGAGTGAGTGAGTGAATGAGAGAGAGAGAAAGTAAGCCACCAGGTCTGGGACTCAAACTGCAGCTGGCCATATGGAAGTCCAGCACCCTTAGCCACTATGCCACCTGCTGGCCCCTGCCCGGCATGTTTTCTAAGCCATGGGGCCTGGGACTTGAACTGCAAGATCAGCCATATGGGATCTAGCCAGCTTAACCATCAGGCCATGGGCGGGCCTTCACTCATCTTTTTGTTTTTATCCTAGGGTACACACTTGAGTAAAGAAGGCAGACAGAGGAGGAGGACAGGAGTGAAAGAAGGAAAAAGCAACCCCATGACAGGTTTTGGCTTTCTCTCTCTCTCTCTCTTATCTACTCACTCACTCACTGACTGACTCACTCTGTCCCTCTCTAGTCAAATTAAATTAAGTAAATAAAGTTAAATAAAATAATTATAAATTAAAAAAAAATTTTTTTAATTAAAAGAAAGAAAAAAAAAAAGGAAAAGAAAACATGCTGGGCATATGTGCCTAAAATCCCAAAGGAAGGAAAAATGGAGGAGAGGGATTGCTGTATAACCATGCCTCATGGAAGAGACCTTTCACTTTCCCTCTGCCATAATCCTTTTCCTCCAATTTTTCATCTCTTTAGGTCCTGAGCACATGTACATGTAACCAGTGTGTTTTTTCATGCCAAGGTGATTGGGACTCAATCCCTGGTTGGTCATATGGAACCTGCCTTCCTCTGCACAGTGCTTAACTACTGTGTTACAAGGCCAACCCAATAATCACTCATCTTAATCAATTAAACTAGAATATGTTCTAGTTATTAAGCTGCAGAATTGTGTTTACTGATTTGATATCACAGATTTATCAAGTAAAGTTTGGTAACACAAACCATGAAGTATATCCCAAAGCTACAGTAAGAATAAAGGACAGAGTTGAAGAACTACATATATTCAGGTTGAGCATCCCTAATACAAAAATCTGAAATCCTACCAAGTTAAAAACTTTTGGGGAACTGACATGATGCCAGAAATGGAAAATTTTACACATGACTTCATATGACAAGTCTCAATGAAAATGCTGCAATATAAAAATAGTGTATAAAATTATCTTCAGGCTGTATGTATAAGGTGTATATGAAACATAAAGGAATTTCATTTTTAGACTTGGGTCCCATCTCAAGATATCTCAGTATATATATATATATGCAAAGATTTCAAAATCTGAAATCCAAAATACTTCTGGTCCTAAGCATTTCAGGTAAGTGATGCTTAACCAGCATGCAAGCACGCACGCCAAGACATCATGATATTATTATCATTCTTATTTCATCTTTGTCTTGAATATTTACTCAAATGTGCTTCTCAAATTTTCCTGCAAACTACCTTCACAATGATAACACCAAGGTTCTCCTCTAAAGTGATTATGAATCAACTGCCACATTTCCAAATAATTGGAAGGAGAGTCTCCTTCACATTTACAGATACTTTTCTAGAAACTACAATCACTGCTTTATTCTGAGGTTGAAAATAATCAGTGCTTAACTCTCCTGGAAAGAGACATTCAGAACAAAAGTAAATTTGTAGGTCCTAGTAGCTAAAAATAATGACTCTCCATCTCTACTTAATGGAACCAAAAGAGTACGTAATATGCAGAAAGAAGCAATAGATGAAGAGAAAAAATGAGAAGAAATAACTGAAACGAGAGAGTCCTAATTTATAGAGGGTCCTATTCAACCTCTGATCCGTAGTCTCTCAACCTATCTTTCTCAAAAGTATTTCTCCTAGCCAGGTCCCAAATCCTTGGGAGTTGAGAGAAATCTTGATTGTATAGTAGCAATACCATAGTCTTATCTGACAGTCTGAAGAACCCTGACTGATTACTTCACTATAAAAAGAGATCCATATATAACAAGTCATTCTTGGCACTTGAATTTCCTAGATGACTTTTAAGATCAATTTATCAGGGGTGTCCTCGTTCGGTGAGGACCTGGTACCTCCTTTGTGAAGCAGCAGCTGAGGAGACTCCAGCGCACGCCATGGCCGACGAAAAGCCCAAGGAAGGAGTCAAGACTGAAAACAATGATCATATTAATTTGAAGGTGGCGGGGCAGGATGGTTCTGTGGTGCAGTTTAAGATTAAGAGGCATATACCACTTAGTAAACTAATGAAAGCCTATTGTGAACGACAGGGTTTGTCAATGAGGCAGATCAGATTCCGATTTGTTGGGCAGCCAATCAATGAAACAGACACACCTGCACAGTTGGAAATGGAGGATGAAGATACAATTGATGTGTTCCAACAGCAGACAGGAGGTGTCTACTAAAAAGAGAACCTGGGGCCAGCAGGCGGCGTGGTGGTTAAGTTGCTGGACTCCCATATGTCCAACCACAATCCGAGTCCTAGACCCGGAGGCTTGCTTTCTCACTCTCCTATCTCTCTCTCTCTCTTTCTGGTCAAATGAATAACAATAATAAATAAATATAATTGAAAAGGGAACCTGCTACTTTACTCCAGAACTCTGTTCTTACAGACCAAGAATACATTCTCAATTAGAAAACCACAATTTGGTATCACCACATCCTGACTACTACAGTATAGTTTTCTCTATTCTTTCATTTTCCCTTCCCCATTCCTTTATTGTACATAAAGTAACTGGTGTATGTGCACAAGCATATTGCATTTTTTTTAAACTAAATGGCCAATGGTATGTTTTGATTGACATCAAATGGAGATGGGATGGGGAAAAATACCGGTTCTGTGAAAACACACCCTTTCTCCATTAGTGGCATGCTCATTCAGCTTTTATCTTTATATTCCAGCAAGTTATTTTGCTCTCACTGTTTTAACAAAAAGAAAAAAAAAAAAACCCAACAACATAAAAACCCTTGCATATCTTGTTTGATTGGATAATTTTAATGTTTTTCATTTATCATTGTAAAACCAAGGACAATTTTATAACTTTTTTGTATGTAGCTGTTACATGTAGGGCAATCTGTTTTTAAGTAGGAGTAAATTACTCTTAAAGAAAAAAAGGAATCCTAGATAGTTTTCCCTTCAAGTCAAGCATCTTGTTGTTTAAATAAACTTGTTTAAAATGAAAAAAAAAAAAAAATCAATTTATCAGGTCTTGGGAAATCATTGTTGGGATTCTGACTGAACCAATTTGAAGAGGACTGTCATCTTTATACATAATATCAGCTTTTCTAAAGTATTGATTATTGAGGAATACTTTCTTATGGAATGACTGAGGGACATCCAAGACTCTGAATATAACCCCAGGAACTCTCTCTGGGCTGCCTACCAACACCTGGCTGGGACCAATGAATCCCCTTCAACTAACAGAAAAGTTTTATAAAAAGCACATTTTGCAAGGACTAGCATCATCTCTTTTTTGCTCTAGCAGGAGAGACTCAACTTCACATGTGACATCCATACTCTCCACTAGATCCTGAGAAGCTGGCTGTCCTAATACTCAAGAAAACAGATGATACCTATTTTTGAACTTTCTGGTAGCCAAGCACTGTTTGTTACCAAACTTCACAAGGCCGTGATCATACTTGTCCCATTAAAAAAAGAAAATAATGAAAGAGATGAGTCTCACCCTAGAATACAACTCAGTATAGTCCAGGAGCTCTGCACGGTGTCTGATAGCTCTTCACCAGATAAGCAGAGCACAGGCACCTGCATGACTCTTTGCTTAGTTTCAGCTAACATGTTTCCCCCCCATAACAGCTGTTCCTTAACTTGCACCATAGATCACTGTAATATATAGTCTTTATTTACCTTGACGGTGTTAATTATCTATTCGTCCTAATTGGAAATGCAATCACTAATACTACTGGGTCGTCAAAAGTCATGACGCATTTTTCCATAGGAAAAATAATAATAAACATTCAATAACTGTAACTATAATGTACCTTGTTAAACTTTTTGTAAGATATGAATTTTTACTTTCTCAAAATAAATGTGACACCTAAGGATATTATCATGAGAATAAAATTCAGAATTTTAATTTAAGTAAATGAAAATTATTTAAGAAAGTTTAAAACGTACCTTTAAATTGCTAGCTTTCATAATATTTATTTTAACATGTGGTACCGGTGCTGGATTATCCCACTGATCACAAAGCTGAATGCTAAGAGGATTCTGTAATTCTCTTCCATTAATCACTGGAATGGACTGAAATAGATACAAATATTTTAATAAGCACTAAAACGTATGTGGCAAACAATATAATTACTAGTACACTTGTAAAACGATCACTTAATTCATCTATTTTATTCACAAATGGCTCCTTTAAAGAAGAAAATAAACTTCTGAAAGTCAAGTATATTGCTGCAAATGACCCTCTTAAATAAAGAATATGGAAGCAAAGTGAAAAAGGAAAGCTGATTTATCAGTACTCTCCTACTGGTAATGTTCCTTTTGCTTCCTCCAGATCCCATCTTATCTGGGTAGTTGGTTACCAAATTAAGTTGGGAGGTTGCTGGAAAGAGGAAAGTAAAGGTCCCTTAAAAACAGGGACACATGATGGATCAGCATTTGGCATAATGGCTATATTGCTGGACTCCCATGTAGTTGACTGCAGTTCGAGTCCGGGACCCAATAGCTTAAACTCACACCAGGCGCGTGTTCGTGCCCAAGATACCGAGAGGAGAATGGTGGAGAAGGGATTGCAATGTGGCCATCCCCCCGGGGGGTGAATTCTTGCTTTCTGTCTGTCTCTGTCTTTCTGGCGAGCGCATGTGTCCTATAGCAAAAACCTCTCAAGAAAAAAAAAAAAAAAAAAACAGAGATACATGAGACTGGGTTCGTTATAATGCCTGTCTTCCATGATTATATAGCTGCAGTTGACCACATTCTATCTGCTAAAGTTTATAAATGCCTGAATTTTAAGAAGTACTGACTTGGGACCAGCAGATGGCATTATGGTTGCACAGCTGGACTCCCACGTAGTTGACCAGGGTTAAGAGTCCTGCACCTGGTAGCTTGAAACTCATGCCAGATGCATGTGCATGTGTGCCTAAAATCCCAAAAGGAGAATGGAGGAGAAGGGATTGTGGCAAGCATCTCCCCTCGAGGGTGATTTCTCACTTTGTCTTTTTCTCTGGTAAGAAGGCACTACCCTATAGCAAAAATCTCTCTTAAAAAAAAAAGCACTGTTTCCACATGTAAACACATAGAACTTTATTCCCTAACCACATAATTGTCTATTCCAACTACTTTGACAGGGCTTCCTAATTTTCTTTAAAGGCTGCTATTTTTAATGGATGTCTTTCAGTAAATAACTTGTAGCCCAAGCTGTTAATAATGAAGTTTTCTGGGAAACAGCGGAAAAAGTAAAATTTCTAAAATCAAATCTTCACAAACACGAATCTTCCCTTTGTCATTTTTTAATACTGGCATGGTCAACATTTCAGAATTTTCATTTTCTTGTTTATAAAATAACTATGTGTGTATGGTGTTGAGTATGTATATTTTTCTATTTATCATATTTAGCTCCTATGGGGAAGAGGTGTGTCAAGAATAAAATTAGGGATTTGGGGCCAGCAGGTGGCATTGTGGTTAAGGCAGCTGAATTCTACATGGCCAGCTAAGTGATCTGAGTCCTGGACACAGTGGCTTGGAAAACATACCAAATATATGTGCAGGCGTGCCTAAAATCCTATAAGGAGAATGGAGGAGAAAGGATTATGGTGTGGCCATCCTTCTCTCTCTCTCAGGTGAGTGCATGAATCTTATAACAAAAACTGAAAAAAAAAAAAGATCCAAAAAAGAGAACTAAATTAGAAAGATCCCAGGAAAATTAATCTAATATTCCCTGTGTGTCTACAAATAACCGTATCTGTAACAGGCTGACAATTAACTACAGGTTTTAAAGTTTCCAGACTACCATGGTATCTGCAAATAAATTCTACAAATAAATAAATTCTATAAATTTTTGAGTTAGAATTTCACATGAATTTTTATATTTATCTTTTAAAAATTCATACAAGGGCCAGCAGGTGGCACAGGGATTAAGGCACTGGACTCCCACATGGCCAACTGCGGTTCAAGTTACAGACTCAGCAGCTTGAAACTTATGCCAGGCGTGTGTGGGTGTGTGCCCACAATCCCAAGAGAATGGAGGAGAAGGGATTATAGCATGACCATACCCCCAGGGGTGATTTCTCACTTTTCCTCTGTTTCTCTAGGTTTCTCTGGCAAGTGCATGTACCTATAGCAAAAATCTCTCTTAAAAAAAAAAAAAATACAAAAAGAAGGGATTGTTGCATGGTCAATCTCGCTGGGGGATGCTTTCTCACTCTCTTTCCCCTGGCGAGAGTATGCACCCTAAAGCAAACTAAAAAATTTAAAAATAGAAGTACTGGCTTTTCAGGGAAACCTATCAGTCACATCCCTAGTCTGGGTACAATAGCATCTGGCTAGTGGTGCCCATCTCATATCAGCCAGGGACAAAAGCAAAGCAACCCCTTGTTTGTCCTAGCCCATGCCTGACACAGGGTTCATGCCTCAGACACATGGAACAAAATAAAAATAAAACCTGTCAGTCAACACACACACTGCTATTAAAAAAACAAAAACAGAAACAAAACAAAAAAAAAACAAACTTGGGCCAGCAGGTGGCGTAGTGGTTAGGGGCGCTGGATTGTCACATGGTCAACTATGGTTTGAGTACCGGACCCGGCAGCTTCCTTTCTTACTTTCTCCCTTTCTCTCTGGTCAAATTAAAAAAATAATAAAGTTAGATGAAAAAGTTATTTAAAAAAAAAAAGCTACACTGTCATGACCAGTTTTTTTTTAACTCATGAATCTAAAACTAGGGCACAAGTACATAAACTTTCCTAGGATGACTTGCTCCTATACTAAAACAGTTTCACTTACTACTGTAATTATGAGTTTATTTTTCTTTATTAAAAAAAAAAAAGTAGGCTATCATATCAACACTTAAAATTCTGTTATTTCATAACTAAACATCTAAACTTTTTTGGGGGGGCCCAAGGATGCATGCACTCACCAGAGAGGGACAGAGAAAGGGGAAATATGAAATCACCCCCAGGGGTAGGAGGGTAGGTGGTGGCTATGCTGTAATCTAATTTCTTTTCCTCCATTCTCCTCTCAGGATCTTTGGTGTGCACACATACATGCACCCAGCATGACTTTCAAGCGTCCAGGTCTGGGACTTGAACCATGGTCAGTCATAGGGGAGTCCAGCACCTTAACCACCATGCCACCTGCTGGCCCTCAGCATCTAAACATTTTTCAATTAGAATTCTGGCAAAATTTTAGCTAGACAGGAGGAATACGTTTAAGGGATCTATTATATATTTAGTTGACTTATGTTCATAACAGTATAGTTATTACTGAAAAGTAGATTTTTTTAAGTGTCAATCACCACTACCACATACACACACACACACAACATAATGTATATATTTACTAGCTCAAATTAGTCATCCCACAATACACATATATTTTAAAACGTGTATAAAAAAAATGTATAGAATTTTTATCTATCAATTTAAAAAATATTAAACATTATTATTAGAAAAAAAAGAAAGAAAGAAATATTAAGGGACCAGCAGTTGGTATAATTGCTATGTCGCTGAACTCCCATGTAGTTGACTGTGGTTCGCGTCCCGGACCTAATGGCTTAAACTCACACCGGACATGTCTAAGTGCGTGCCCAAGATCCTGAGAGGAGAATGCAGGAGAAGGGATTACAGTGAGGACATCACCATCCCCCCGGGAGGTGATTTCTCACTTTCTGTCTCTCTGTCTCTGTCTTTCTGGCGAGCACACATGCCCTATAGCAAAAACCTCTGAAAAAAAAAATTACTATTAGAATAAAATCTGCAAGGGTAAGATTTATCAGATATTTACAAAATTAGTATATAAGATTTAAGTACTTGCACTGGAAGGTACACTGAAGTATTTAAGGTTGTAATAACATGATACCTTCTTGCATGTGCTTTAAAACATTCCAACAAAAAAGTTTTTAAGTTAATGTGAGACAAGAATGAAATTAAACTGGTAAAAATTAGTAACTTCCAAAACTGGACAATTGGGACATGAGTGTTCATTGTACCATTCTTTTTACTTTTATGTATGTTTGAAAAGAAATATAATTAAGTTTTTAAGATTTTAGTTATTTCATTCTTTTTTAATAATCTAGGACACAACGATGGATTAAATAAAGCATTAAGACTTACACTACTTGGTCTTTCATTGCTATTATTGTTGCTTTTTTTTAAATAACAAATCTATCTATTTTGATCCACTGAAAATCTGAAAGTTATAAGTTATGTGTTATTAAATTTTCAACCAAAACAGGATATTCCTTACCTCCTTTAGGTCAGGCCAGTCTATAAGGAGAAGTTTGGCTGGGGGTCCAGAAATTAGCTGCACTCGAATAAAGTCAGAAAACTCACGCCAAGTAAAACAAAGATCCTTATTTCCAGGAGGACCTGGAATAAATTTGATGCCTCTTACACTTATACTTTGTGTGTTTTCCTACCGAGAAAAATAACATTGAGAAAAGGAGGTAATTGCTTAGTTTTCAGAAAAATTAAAATAAGGGCCATTAACCTATGGGCATACTGATGCATTTCTGGTAAATAATGGCAAATAAATTATACCCTTGCCAATAGCAGCATGACATAAATTCTATTTTCTCAAGAGGAGAAACAATTTTTCCTTTTCAGAGAGGGGGTGGGAGGCACAATCTAAGAGTGCTGGCTATGTCTTTTTCCCTTATCTTTTCCAAATTTCCCTCCTCCTCCTCACTATGCCTCTTTTCTCTTTACCCAAACAGCCAAGCCAGCACCTGTCTGATATCCTTTGAACTTGTTTTTTCCCCTATGTTTTCAACATTATTTTTTTACCAGTTCCTTTTTTGTTCTTTTTTTTTAACTTTTTTTTTTTACATACGATACCTTAATAACAAGGATCTTCCCTAACCATCCTATATAGTGGCACACTATCCCTTTCTCTATTTTTCTCATCACTTATCTAGTACATGCTCTCCCATGACAAGATGATCTCCACAAGGGTAGGGGCTTTGTTCTGTCACTGCCCAGTCTGTTACTTAGGATGATGTCTAACATATCCTATTAATGGCAATCAATAGAATTAGTTGATAACAGAATGATGTAAACTGATTCCACATTGGTATGAGCACTATAGCATTCACATTTTAATAATAATTAATGATTTAATCACTTTAAATTTCTAAGTATACATCTACTTCATCAAAGTTTTAAAATCAGAGAGAGGGGCCAGAAGGTGTCATGGTGGTTAAGGCGCTGGACACTCCCACATGGCCAACCATGGTTCGAGTCCCAGACCTGGTGGCTTCCTTTCTCTCTCTCTCTCTCTGTCTGTCTGTCTGTCTCTTTCTGGTCAAATTAAAATAAATGAGTGAATAAATAAAATAATTTAAAAATTAAAAAAAATCAGAGATAAAACTTTGTCTTGAAACAATTATTTGTAGAACACTTTACAAGAAAAGACACTGTAAAAAATAATCAAAATTGATTTCTCTTAAAATCAGAAAGAGCACAGGAAAGTTTTTCAATATTTAGAAAACCAAGTAAGACTAGATATTAGTAAAATGTATCAAAGTTCAAAATATGTAAAATCTATCTTAAGATTATACAGTTTATAACGAAACAACCAAAAATCCTTTGTAGACACGATGTAAGTTATATTAAAAGCTGTTCTAGTTTTACTTGAAATCTCAAAGATAAAACTGCTTTTATTATATATAAAGCAGTGGTATTTTTTAAAAGTGGTATAAACCAACTGTTAAAGAAAGTAACCATACCTGAAAAGTAGTTTTCAAATTTGAGCTATCAAGCCCAGGCCCAGTGACTGACAAAGCAGATAAAGAACTTGGGGAAAATGCTTGAATCTGATTTCCATATTGATCTGTAACTATTATAACTAAAAAAAGGAAAAAAATTTAAGTGTTACCTTTTTAACAAAAGATATAAATATCAATATCTATAATATGCTTACTGTAATACTCCTACATAAGTAATTCTGATATAAAATGATTATATTAATTTCTTTTATAACTACCACAAAAAATAAGTAATTTTGATATAAAATGATTATATTAATTTCTTTTATAACTACCACAAAAAATCTAGAATCTACACAAATATATTTAAATGATATATATATATATGATACAAATGTTAATCAGATATAATAAATATAAGGAATATAAGTATAATAAGTATAAGGAAATATCATACAAGTGTTATAAAAAAAAAACAGGCCATACTAACCTATTTCTCCTTGAAGCTCTTGGCCCATCTGTACTGTTTTTCCTCCTTTTAACTCACATTTTAAATGTTTAGGTTCATCAGGAAGCGGTCTGAAATTAATGAACAAGTTAAAAGAATTCAGTTATACAATTAATTGCAGAAAAAAATTAACACAATTCCAATATGCTAAAGACAACATATTATAATATTAACTTAAAACTTTAATAACAACCCTCGAAAAACTCTTCAATTCACCAAACATAGACTACCCAAAAGGAAAGAGGGAAAAGTCATCTTACAAAAAGAGTACAGAATACAGTTCAATTTATGTGAAACGCACTGCTAAGATACTATGCTCTGCAGGCTGGGACCAGAGCAGCCTGGCAGGCCCTGGTTCAACAACCAGTCCAACCTAAAAGTCAGGTGTGATGGTATGTACTTGTGTTTTTTTTTCAGAGAGATTTTTCCTATAGGATGTGTGCATGTTTGCTAGAGAGACAGAAAGCAAGAAATCACCCCCCAGGGGGATGGTCATGCCACAATCCCTTCTCTTCCATTCTCCTCTTGGGATCCTGGACACACATGCATATCCGCCCAACATGAGTTTTAAGCTCCTGGGTGTGGGAGTCCAGTGACATAACCATTACACCATCTGCTGGTTCCCATGATACGCACTTGTAATCCTAGCAACTCAGGAGACTTAGGCAAGAGGATGATGAGCTTGGGACTGCCTGGGCAACAAAGCAAGATTCAGTCTTAAAAAGAGTCAGTACGGTGGCATGCACCTACAGTCCCAGTTGGGGGATTGAGTCAGGAGGATAGAAAGACAGCAAAACCCTGTCTTAAAAAAACAAAACAGAACAAAACAAAAACCTAGAAAATATGCGTCCAAACAACCACAGACATGTTAAGTGATAGTATCTATGCTGAATTAAAAGGAAAATATGACAAGAAATCACTGAAAAAATAGATAAATTAGTAAGAATAACTTGTCGAGAGATCTGGCTACAGTCATCTAAAAATGTTATCACAAACGTGGATCTGGTCTAAGTGGTAGAGAATATAAGGAAACAGGCAAAGAAATAAAAATGCAAGAGGTCATTGGAAAAGAGGAAGTCAAGGAACTGGCAGGTTAGAACAGAAGATACGGTTGTCTTTTGTTTTGAGTTCTATTTTCTTTATTCATGATAGAGCATGTATACATGAGAGAGAGGGAGGGAGTAGAGAAAGAGAAAGGAGCACTTTCCATAGGATGTGGTTACTCCATAATCCCTTTCCTCTAGTCCTCCAGATCATGGGCATATGCCAGATATTTTTCAGGTGCCTGGGCCAGGGATGCAAACCACAGTCATCACATGGGATCTGGCTTCTCTTGAATACTGTATTACCTCTGTGTTACAGAGCCAACCTAGATTTTTTTAAAAATGGATTTACTTAAGTTTTTTCCTTTTCTATGAGTTCGACACACTAAATATGGTTGGACTCAGCTTTAAAAATCATCACTAACAAATGAAAATTTTTTTTAATCCCATACTGGCTGACCATACTGTATCTTGTATTTTTCCTGTTTTTGGCCATTTTGCCAATTGTTTCATTGTTGCTTTCATTAAAAGGATTTTATTAAATGAAGGATATAGGTCTTCTAACTACTAGAGGGCCAATTCAGTGCAGGATTATAATGATAAGAATTAAGCACTGTCTCTAATAAAGCTTTATTCCAAAGACAACCTTTCAGATATCATAGAAACTGCAGTATTTTCTACATTAAAAACAATGTTTGCATGTGTGCACTGGAGGAAAGTATTTTTTGTTGCCGTATGATAAATTCTAAAATACTTCAAAACAGAATAAGCCCACAAACCTTACTGTAAATGCACTTTCCAAAGACACATGATCATCTTGGAATGAAACCTGGCAATAGCGCATATCTTTTACAGATGTTGGTACTTGTACATCAGGAAGCAGACCTTGTAGCAAATGTTCTTTGTTAATCTCAGGAGTCCAATTAACCTAGGAGCACATTATATATTTAGTTACATATTTTAAAATAATATAAAGCTTAGTCTGTGTAATGCCCTCACCTACTGACACTTAAGTTACTAGACTCTTTAAATTATAAACTATCTGCTTCTCCTTCAATGAAAAAGAAAGCAACTTCCTTTTGATCAAAAACGATGGTGTCTTATAAAATTCCTTGTCTTTGGTATTAATGTTATCACATCTTTCAATTTAATAAAATAAAAATTAAGTCATTTATTTAGAGTTTTACCACAAGATTTCCACTCTGGTCATTATAGTTTAAAAATAATGTAAGATCAGATCATGTGAGCAATGCTGAAAATATTTAACTGTTTTTTGAAAAGAATCTTATTTATAGAGGCTCTGATACTTAGGTGGATCTTAATCAGCAAAGAAAGAAATCAGAACCACTGATGTATGCCTTTTTGGCTACTCTTTGGTCTTAATTTCTTCTTGGGTGCTTTAGCTCCATCTTAATTTTACATTTCTTTCTGCCCATATTTTGTTACATAATCTATATCATTTAAAGTTTATTATCCAACTCTGTTCTTTTGAACTTCCAGTCCTTTCTTTTTAAGAATTTTAGCTCTTTTTCCTTTGCTTTTAGCCTTCCATCACTGTGATTTTTAAGTCACTGACACTGTAAATTGTTTCTTAGGTTTTTTGGTTTGTCTTGTTTCTTTTTTCAGTTTTTGCCATAGGGTGTGTTCTTTTTTTGGGGGGGGAGAGGTTTTTGCTATAGGGCGCGTACGCTCGCCAGACAGACAGAGAGGGACAGAGAGACAGAAAGCGAGAAATCATCCCCCAGGGGGGATGGCCACACCGCAATCCCTTCTCCTCCGTTCTCCTCTTGGGATCTTGGGCACGCACGCACACGCGCCCGGCTTGAGTTTTAAGCCACAGGGTCCGGGACGCGAACCGCGGTCGACTACGTGGGAGTCCAGTGACATAGCCATTACGCTAACTGCTGGTCCCCTAGGGTGTGTTCTTTTGAGGGGGTGGGAAAAGTCAACCTCAAGGCCACATGACAATTCCTTCTCCTACAGTCTCCTCTCAGTATTTTGGGCACCCACAAACACAAGTTGGCATGATTTCAAGTCACTGGGCTTGGAACTCAAACCACGCAGTCAGCCTTGTAAGATCCAACACCTTAATCTCCATACTACCTACTGGCCATACCAGTGACATAACTGCTATGCCTTCTGCTGGCCCCCTGTATGACCTTTTAAAATCATCTTTATTCTCTATTCTCCTTTACTGTACTTCTTTTTATTTTAAATGGAATTATCGATAAGCAGCATACCAGAGTTAAAATCTTTCTTCTTTCGACCCTTAGCTACACTACCCCCTCAATAGGTTCCCAGCTCAGTTTAGTTGACTTCTCTCAATCTCAACTCTCTGAGGATCACAGAACCACTATAAAGATTGAACATGAATACTCATGAACTTATGAGTAGTAGTCACTATTTTTCACTGTTATAGTGACATTTTTAAATTTTAAAATTATTGGTATGAAGAAAACACATAACTTCTATATTTGAGGTGAAGTATTTCAATGCAAGCTTTATGGTTAGAGAACGGCAAAGTGAAGGTGTACAGGAAGCTCTCCAATCAATGTGATTTCTTAACCTGGATAAGAAATCTCTAAGTGGAGATGAAGAGGTCCCTGTACCACCTATAAGCCACTTACCTTTGAATCTGCTAATAAAGGTAAAAATGGATTGTCTCCCTTCCAAGCAGGATCAGGATTATTTTTCTCTTAATCTTCCCTTTCCTCATTATGGAGGGAAAAAGATAAACTGGATGGAGCAAGGGTTATTCCAACTAAGATCTTTAAAAAATAAAGTCAGTTGCACCCCCTGCTAAATGATCAAATTCTGTATTTGTATATTCAGGATGGGTATAATATGTAGTGTGAAAAGGTCATTCCTATATCATGTTCCATAATGGCAACTCTCCAAAAATTTAGTTAATTGGAACCACTTATACAGGGCCCACAAATCTTGGCTCTTTAAACATGAATGTTTACCTCTGACTGTCTCAAAGAAACCTGAATTTATAGAAAAATATTTTCCCACACTCAAGATTTAAGGGATTCCATCTCTACAGATATCAAGGTAAAAAATATAGTCAGTTTTTGGGCCAGCAGTGGTGTGGCAATTGGGGTGCTGGACTTCCACATGGACAATTGCAGTTTGAGCCCCAGACCTGGCAGCTTGCTTTCTCACTTTCTCTCTGTCTCTCTGCTGACTATAGCAAGTTAAAAATTAATAATGATAATACAGAAAATAAATAATTCTTAAAGTAGGTAAACACAGGAAATTGTACCCAGCTGAAACAAACCATGTGGGAAACACATGAAATGCCACACCTCAGTCACCTATCTGTCATGTCAGTTGACTGTGTATTATGATTCACATTGGCCCACATCTAGTATTAAAACTTTTCATTCAATTTCAGTTAACTCTTCCCCCCACCACTTCACAGTAACTCAATCTGCAACCCTTCCTGCAACTTTCACAAGCAAGATAAACTATCATATTATTTATGTATTTTTAAATCATTTAACATGTATTACTGTTATTGTTTTGTCACTATTTTATTAAGTTCATATTTTTTAAAAAAAAGACAAGTTACAGATGCAGTTTGAATGTTAGGCCTCTAATTCCCATTTCCACCACAAACCCTGTTATTTTTATTGTACAACTGCACAGCACAGTGATTGTAAGAAGTAACATGTGCCTCATTATAGCAAAACTGACTGGACTTTGAAAGAAGAAAGTACAGATTCCCCACTATTCTTTCAATCAATCATACTGAGAATCTACAGAGCTCTCTATTTTATGTCATAAGAAAAGTTCTTAAGAGTTCTGATTTGGGTCTCTGTTCATCTGTTCAATGAGATGTTTAGCTTCTACATGCTGATTCAACTATATCGAGGTGCAAATGATATATTTAAATGACAGCACATTGATGAGGACCAACAGAACTGTTTTCTAAGGATCACGTTTTTACAGTGGGATATCAATTTCAAACAACCAAATCAGGGCTCTGTAGTTAATAACAGTTTCACTGCTCACCTTCAATATACCTTTAGTTTACTGTCTTTCAGAACAGTTATGAATACATTACTTGGTAATGTGGTAATCGCGACTATGACAGCATATATGCAGTTAGTTGGGAAGTGCACAACTAAACAGAACATTTTAAATGTCAAAATCATTTTCTAAATATAAATTTTTCTGACATGTGAGTCATTCATTTTTCTGTTATTTTTTATTTCTTTTATTATGCCTGAGGGCACATGCAGTGTGGACCAGCCTGAATCATTCACACTTTAATCTAGTTCATAAAAATAAATTAACTTATTTACTCTAGAATTTTAAATAGAGGAATATTTTTCTGTGGAAAGTTTTTAAGAGGCTACGCATATCAGTCTTTCAAGCATAAATTGAAAAACATTCTTACAAATACCCAATCTGAGATATTTACCTTAATTTTTTCTGCTAAAGCTGATGTTATATCAATTTCTCTTTCTCCTTCATCATACATTTGAAAAATAAGATTATGCATAATATCTCCTGCTATCCAATTAACCTCATCCTGATGTTTGATCTGGATTGCCTTTTGTCCTTCTACGCTGAATATCTGTAGTCTTGCAACATGGCTACTAGGCAGCAACTTAATAGTCTTCTCCACAGGTGCCACATCTTTACAACTCTAGGAGAAAAGAAAACAGCAATACATATTGAGTGGCATCTATACTGAAATCTTTTCAATTTAATGGTGAATCCTTTACACTGTTGAAGAAGTTAGTTTGACTATTATGGGATATTATTTCAGATACTGTTACACGCACAGGGGTTATCATTAAGAAGGCATTCTAGTGCTCACTTCGGCAGCACGTATATTACAAAAAGAAAGCATTCTATTGTGAATAATTTCATATTTTATACCATCAGGTTATAAATGACAGTGCCTACCTTCACAAAATTGAGTGTATTTGGACGGAAAGGATTTTCATACCCTATTTCTAAATTTACTTAAAAGCAAGCAAACATGTGAATTTTTAATCACGTCACAGATTCAGTGATTAGCATTTATTAACAAGAGTAAGAATATAAGAAATTAAGAGCTTTTCATAAAATTAGAGATAAACAGTTGTCATAAAACACTATTTATGGGACCAGCAGATGGCATAATGGCTACGTCGCTGGACTCCCACGTAGTCGACCACCGAGTCCCAGACCTGGTGGCTTAAACTCACGCCGAGCACACGTGCATGCATGCCCAAGATCCCAAGAGAATGGAGGAGAAGTGACCGCAGCATGGTCATCCCCCTGCGGGTGATTTCTCGCTTTCCGTCTCTCTATGTCTTACTAGCAAGCGCACACGCCCTATAGCAAAAACCTCTCCAAAAAAAAAAAAAAAAAACCAAAAAACAAACAAAAAAAACCATTATTTAGTGACACTAGTTTATATTAAGGCTTTCTTATTTTTTTCCAATTCATAATACATTCAGGTAAGTGAAGAAAACAGCTTATAGCCAGTGAAATGCTCTAGATACCCAAAGATGAAGCTGGTAATAATATATTGGCATATTTACAATTTATTATTGCCACAGCAACGTACCACAGATTAGGGATGAGCTGGATTATACTAAGTAAACTGACTGTGGGCATACAAAATCAAACATTGCATCACTGTTATGAATAAATTTAAAGTAAGTTTAATGCTAAAATATATTTATAATCTCAACTTAATTCAAGTCTCCTTTCTCATTTACTTGCATCCATACTGAAGAAAGCCCATATAAGTGACTGATCATAAATTTAAATTTCCTACTTCACAAAGTACTAAATAATCCGTCCTTTATTATAAGGATATTGCTTTCTTGACTCCATCAAAATGAGTTGTTGCCTTTAGATAACATTTTCTAACTGTATATTATAGGATATACCTTGGCCTCTGTTTTAACTGATCTGGATTCTTGCTGTTTTATAATATACACATAAGTCCTACTGCCTGTTACTCTTGCCTCCAAGTCCAGATTCTTTCCTAATTCCATATTCCATACTTATCTGCTGAAAGATAAATATGCTCAAAAAAATGTCACTGGGCTAGGGCAATTGAAGACTTTCTGCCCGGACTTCACCTTACTCCCCGCCCAGATGTAGTCAGGAAAAGCCAATCACCAGCCATCTATAGTTGAGTTCTGAGTGGCCTCTTTCAGGGACTAGGACAATTGAAGACTTTTTGCCCAGACTTCACCCTCCTGCCCCCCAAATCTAGCCAGGGTTGGAGTAATCCTAAATTTTCCTAGAATTTGCTCCACACAGAGAAAAACGGTACTGCTTAGAGATCACAGATAACCTCCTCCTGCATTCCTCTGAATGCTCAGATTTAACTTCAAAAACTAGGGAAAAATGTATAATCCATCAGATGACCACAAAAAGCACAAGACTTATGAGAAGTCAGGAAAATATCTCTCCCCTAAGGGAAAAGAATAACTCCTCATCCTCCACAGACAATACATGGGAATTTGTGGAAATGTCAGATAAAGAATTTAAAATATTCACAGTGACAAAGATAATGGAGATACAAGAGAAGAGAGATAATGAACTCCAAAAGATGCAGGAGAAAAGAGACAGTTCCTAGAAGTGAGGAAGTTCTTGCATGAAATGAAAGAGGAAATATACACAAGAACGAATCAAACAGAATTGTTAGAGATGAAGGCTGTAATACAGGAAATCAAAACCTCCCTTGAAAATATTAAAAGCAGATTACATCATGCAGATCAAATCTGATGTAGAAGACAGAACTTTCAACCTAGAAAAATCCATCAAAAAGACTGAGAATAATATACAAGTAGAACCACATATCATTAAACACCCAAACATCTGGATCATCAGTATTCCAAAAGGTGAAGAAACTAATAAGGGCATTGATAATCTATTCCATGAAATCCTGGAAGAAAACTTCCCAAACCCAGAGAGGCACTCAAATATCCAAACCCAAGAAATACAAAGGATCCCACATAGAATCAACCCAAGAAGACCTTATCCAAGGCACACCATAGCCAGACTGACCAAAACCACAGACAAATATAAGATACTAAAATTGGCAAGAGAGAAACGTCAAGTTACTTTCAAAGGATATCCCATCAGATTAATGTTGGATGTCTCATCAGAAATAATGCAAGCAAGGAAAAAATGGGAAAACACATTCAAAGTGTTAAGTGAAAAACAGTTTCAACCAAGAATATTATACCCAAAGACAAAAACATTCTCAGAAAAACAAAACCTGAATTTACCAACACCAGACCAGCTATCTAAGAAGTTCTGAAAGGAGTGCTATACTAGGAAAACTGAAGTCTGACAGAAATAACAAAAAACAACCAAAAAAATGGCCAGCCTAATGATAGGGACAAGTTTGGAGCTTAATGTTAACTCCCACAGTTTAAATGGAAAGATCAGACCATAATAACACTGCAAATTCAACAGAAGAGAGATTACATGAGACTAAACTGGTCAAACAGAATTTTATGACTTTTGACCAAAACATTACTGATTTTCTTCTATGCTTCGTCTTCCATACTTAAGTATTTCTGTCTCCTCCTGAACTGTTGATAGATTCATCTACCTACTATTTGAATTGAATCCTAACCTTTTTCTTGGCTTTAAATCTTAAGCAAATTTCTCTTAACAGCTTTTGATCTATTAAAACTAAAACTGTTTTTTCTTGAAATTAAAAAATGCATTAAAAAATACCTATTTAGGGACCAGCAGTTAGCGTAATGGCGGTCACTGAACTCCCATGTAGCTGACCGCAGTCTGAATCTCAGATCCGGTGGCTTAAACTCACACTGGGTGTGTATGCGTGCTTGCCCAAGATCCTGAGAGGAGAAGGGATTGCAGCGTGTCTATCCCCCCTAGGGGGGTGATTGCTCGCTTTCTATCTCTCTGTCTCTCTCTGTCTTTCTGGCGAGCACACACACCCTATAGCAAAAACCTCTCCAAAAGAAAAAAAAAAAACCTATTTAATGACTGCAGTAAGCTATATAGCCCCAGCTAGGTGTTACTTTATAGCATGTTCATTCTACTCACTGAGGTTTATGCCTAAAGTCAGACATGTGTTCAGATATATATATCTATCAGCTGTGCCTGCTATTTAAAATATTTAGATTACTAATATCTTTAGTGAATCAATAAAATGTGGAAAAAGAGATAATAAAAGGCATGGAAAGCAACTGTAGATACCAGAGACAGTGTGCGAGGAGGAGTGAAATGGCAGAGGGTAAGAAGTAGGGAATCAACGGGGGGAACAAAAGCCAAATATGTAAGAAGAAATGGAAAATTATTTGTTGACAATAACACGTTTGGTAATATTCTTGATTGAGCCAATATAGTGTATTCTGGATGGAAAATCCCATTTTGTATATTGTAATGATGTGTAGTAAATAAATGTAGATAAATAATTAAAATAATTTATTTATTATCATTATTTTAATTTGCTATAAGATACATGTACTTACCAGAGAACAAGAGAGAGAAAGTGAGAAATCAAGTTGCCAGGTCCAGGACTCAAACCACAGTTGGCCATGTGGGAGTCTAGCACCCCAACCACTACACTATCTGTTGGCCCCATAATAAATTTAAATTTTAAAAAAATCACCCACAACACTGCATAAAAGAAATACATAATAAATATTTTAAGATGATCAAATATAACTAGCTTGAAAAGAAGTGGAATAAGCCAAGGTCATCTCATTCTAATTGTTTTTTTATTTTTTTGGAGAGGTTTTTGCTATACGGCACGTGTGCTGGCCAGACAGACAGAGACATAGAGACAGAAAGTGAGAAATCACCCCCCAGGGGGGATGGTCACGCCGCAATCCCTTCTCCTCCATTCTCCTCTTGGGATCTTGGGCATGCACGCACACGCGCCCAGCGTGAGTTTTAAGCCACCGGGTCCAGAACGCAAATCACGGTTGACTACGTGGGAGTCCAGTGACATAGCCATTGCGCTAACTGCTGGTTCCCTCATTCTAGTTTTTTTAAGGAAGAGTTTTGGAAAGGCTTGAAAGACTTGAAATCACACCAGACACATGTGCATGCTTGTCCAAAATTCTGAGAGGAGAATGCAGGAGAAGAGACTATGGCATGGCCATTCTCCCAGAGGGGTGATTTCTCACTTTCCCTCATTCTGTCTCTCTCTGTGTCTGTCTCTCTGGTGAGAGCATGTGCCCTATGGCAAAGCCTTACAAAAAAAAAAAGTCTTTCTCTCTAGAGAAAGATCCTAAAAAGAATCTCTTATCATGATCCCCTTTAGTCAGCCAGGACCATGGACGTGTGTGCACCAGACATAAACAGGTTGACCCAGGAATGAAACCAGGATCTTCCATATTGCTTCCAGCACTGCAGAGTGTTATGCTACTGGTGCAGCACAGTGGCTGGACCCCCAACTTTAAACGTTTTGAGGCTTAAGATATATTAATAATCAACGTAAAATTAACAGGAACATAAGAACTAACTGATTAGGTTATAACACAACATCTATCATTAAATCACATTTAAATATTTACTTAGGTATTAGTTATCCCATCAGCAATCTTAGGAGCTCAACTGCTTATAGCATTCTCTCCTCATGTTGGCTTCACCATCAAGCATGATGTGCCTCCAATAAAAAGTATCTTACTGCACATTATACAGCAACCCATTTATGTAAAAATATTAGTATGAAATTATGCACTTATAAAAATAATACACATAAATTAAAAGTTTATATGTCTTTTTGGTTTAAGTGATATTTACCAAACTAAGAAAAAAATGGAAACAAGAAAACAAAAAGACGAGGGAACCAGCAGTTAGCGCAATGGCTATGTCGCTGGACTCCCATGTAGTCGACCGCGGTTCGCGTCCCGGACCCGGTGGCTTAAAACTCATGCCGGGCGCGTGTGTGTGCATGGCCAAGATCCCGAGAGGAGAATGGAGGAGAAGGGATTGCAGCGTGACCATCCCCCCTGGGGGGTGATTTCTCGCTTTCTGTCTCTATGTCTCTCTCTGTCTGGCGAGCGCACGCGCCCTATAGGGAAAAAATCCTCTCAAAAAAAAAAAAAAAAAAAAAAAGAAATAAAAGAAAACAAAAAGACGAGACACTTAAAACAAGAATTGAAATACCTGTAAATTGTTATTGGTACTCATTGATAAAACTCTCTCTCTCAGAAAAAAGAAAGATCATTTGCATAAAGACTCCATAAAATCACTTAGTAACAATAACAACTTACAGGTATTTCAATTCTTGCTTTAAGCGTCTGGTCTTTTTTAAGGGGAGGAGAGGGCATACTCACCAGAAAGAGAGAAAGAAAAAGGGAGGAAGTAATGGAGGGACAGTGAGAAAAAACACCCTCCTAGTGGGGCAGTCACACAACAATCCTGTGCCTCCTTTACACACTCCCATCAATATTTTGGGCATCCATGTACACACACCTGGTGTGTTTTTCAAGCTGCTGGAGTTGGGATTAGAACCATGGTTGGCTATGTGAAATCTGGCTCCTAATACACATGGCTTAACCACTGCACTATGGGGCTGGCTGGCCCAGAATGATACTATTTAATTGAAGGAAAAAGTAATTCTAGAGAAACATAAATCAACAATTGTTAACAAATATTGTAAAAAGGTTTGATCAAGAATTACTGATTATTATTATATCTGATATAAAATGTTAAACTTTTCAATATATCATTTCATGTACCTTTTCATCCCTTTGGCTAAAATAACCATAAATAACTCTCATTTTTAAAAGTCAAATGATTTAAAGCTGTTAAAGATTATTTGTATGGGGACCAGCAGGTGGTGTAGTGGTTAAGGCTCTGGAGTCCCACATAGCCAACTGTGGTTCGAGTCCGTGACTCAGTGACTTGAAACTCACATTGGGCGTATGTGCACGTGTGCCCAAAATCCCAAGTAGATGGTGGAGAAGAGACTGTAGCATGGCCACATTCTCTGGGGGAGATTTCTCATTTTGTCTGTCTCTCTCTGTGTCTCCAGTGAGCGCACGCAATATATTTTCTATACCAAAACAAAAACTCTCTCTCAAATAAAAAAGAAAGATTATTTGAATGAAGACTCCATAATATCAATAAGTAACAATAACAACTTACAGGTATCTCAATTCTCGCTTTAAGTGTCTGGTCTTTTTTAATATTCTGGACTTGAATCGGAGATCCTGTTAAAATATTGGTTCCAGTACTGCTGCAATCCACAACATAGACTGGAAGATTTGGAGCACCTAAAAACTATATTGAAAGGATACAGTTTTAATTTAATTTCTCAATAAAAAGTAAATGATTATTCAGTAATTCTTCAAAATTTTAAACAATTCACTATAGCTACTATTTCTGGCTATAAGTTGGAATAATTCTAAATAGAACTCACTAAAAGTCTAGAAAATTTCTGAATAAAAAGAATAATTTTTACAATGCTAAATAAAATGTATTAGCTTTAGAAGGAAAACCAACTTCCTAAATCACTATTCTTTTCTTTAACTTCTTTAATTGGGTTTCATTTCCATTTTTACAATCTTTTACCTACCTTCATTTATCCATCCATTCCCAAGCCTGAAGGACATTTCTATCATTCTAGCTATATATACAATACTTTATCTGAAATGAGGAAGATGGAGACACTAGAGAGAAGGGAGGGAAAATTCATGCATAAATTTCTTTATGAAATTGGGCATAGCTGGCATCTTTACTGGCTTTGGAATACTGAAAAACTACTGGCAATGAAAGATGCCAGTATTTTTTCCACAGAATAATCATTAGAGTTAGATATAATGTAAGGTTTACTACAAAGTGTAGCTAAAGATACAGTCACTGATACTAACTACCTTGGGATACAAAATAGGTCTATTCTTACCTTCAGTAAACTTACCTTACAATGAACAATCAACTTTGGTTGTGCTGTTACATTGTCTGATTCATCTAAAACTTCCACCTGAAATGGAAAAGCTGTTCCATTTTCTATAACTAAAATTTCAGAATCAGGTTTCACTTTTAATCGACGAGGAGGACCTATCAGGAAATTATACAATGAAACATATATTCAGGTTTCAAAGACTGAAGTACTGAATTATCAAAAGAAAAAACCAACATTCAAATATTTGAAATTTTATAAATAATGCCAAGAAGATAAGCAATCTCCATGTTCAATTATTTTATCCCAAAACACACAAACTCTACACACAACCAGTTGTCTCCACTGTATAATGTGGCTTAGTTTTATGCTGCAAGTTATGCGACAGTAGAAACTCACACTAGAAATGATCTAAAACCTTAAAATAAAGAAAAAAGTTTCTTAAACTTTTTTTTATTGATATTTATTAACTTTAACTTTATACAATTACTCATTTATCTGGCTGTCACAAGTAACTACATGACTTTTTTTTGTCATTCAAAGGCCCAGTTTCACAGTGATAAAATCAGACAATGTATTTGTCAGATTGCCAATTACACTTTATTGATATGTCATAACCAAGTTACAATACAAATTTCTTCTAAGATTAACTTTAAAAAAGATATAAATACTTCTGTAGTGAGCTGATCTGATTTGCTCCATAAACACTGGCCATTTTAAAATTCAATTTATGTTAAATACTGCCAACAAAATTATACAAGGTCAGTTACTGGAAACACTTATTTTACATTGTAATGTCATTAATAAGAGTTATTGGCTACATTCCAGGCACTGTGTTACAATTAAATAATATTTTAATTAAGCCCTTTTTTCTTCTCTGAAGAGAGATTTTTTGCTATAGGGAAGGTGCACTCACAAGAAAGACAGAGACAGACAGAGATACAGAAAGTGAGAAATCACCCCTGCGGGTGGGTGGCCATGACACAATCCCTCCTCCTTCATTCTCCTGCTAGGATCTTGGGTACATGCAGACACGTGCCTGGCCCGTTTCAAGCCAACAGATGGAGGACTGAAACCTTAGTCAAATGCGGTAGTCCCAGCGATGTAACCATTACACAATCTCCTGGTCCATAATTAAGCACTATTCTTATATATAAACCTCATTTCATAGGTGACTGGGATCCTGAGAAATTTAAGTATTTTTTTCCAGATCACAAGATTGATATGGTTTAAATCCTAGCTTGTAATTTGAAAATCTCAAACTTTTATCACTATGTCATGTTACTTCCTATCTTACCAATTTTGCTTAGAACCATTTAGTTACTAAGAACTTTACTATTCAAATCCATACTGTTTAGCTAACCTCTAAAGTAAATGATGTTTATTAACATGTAATGATTTAAAAACAAAGTACCCCAGTCAACCTGAAGTCAGTAAATAATCAGAAGGAAACGTTAGCTTTTAAATTTTTTATTTATTAATTATCTATTTATTAATTTAAATTCGACCAGAAAGGGATGGTGTGGAGGAGGAGAGTGGAAGAAAGAGAGAGAGAGGTAGAGGGAGGAGGGCAAGGGAGGGAAAGAGAAGGAAAGCGGGAAAACAAGCTGTCAGGTCTGGGACTCGAACCACGGTCGGCCACGTGGGAGTCCAGCACTCTTAACCAACACACCATCTGCCAACTCCCTGATATTTTCTTATTCTACCAATGTTCCAGTTTTTACTTCTTTATCAATTTATGCTTGAAGGAAACCTCAACAACTTAAATTTGTGGAACCAAATAGCTAACATGTTTCTTCTGCTTAAAACTAGTACTAAATGTCACAAACATATGATCATAGAATTATTAATATCAGAGCTAAAATTTACATGACGTAGCACTGTTCTAGTAAGTGTTTTATAGGTACAGAAAGTTCCCACTTAGCACAGTACTGTGTTAATGAAAACTCATACATATTGAAACTTATCCTCTGCTTAGTTAGAACAGTGACAGTGCCAAGTACTATACTAGTACAGTACTGTAACTAGTACTAACTGTATTAATTCATTTAATCCTCACAACAACCATATAAGAGTAGACCATATATCTCATTTTACAAGTGAAGAAACCGAGGCATAGAACAATTTTACTTAGATTCTAACCCAGAGGACCATTTTAGAATATATTATTTGAACCTTTACAGAAGACTGCTTTGGAAATTAGCCAGTATTTTCTATACTATGTAACTTCTTTCCGTCCTTTTTCTTTCCTTTCTCTTTCTCTCCCTCCCTCCCTCCCTCCCTCCCTTCCTTCCTTCCTTATGTTTTTGCCTTAGGTGCATGTGGTTGTTAGGGAAAAACCAACACAGTAAGAGGGAAAGTGAGAAATCATTTCCCAGAGGATTGCCACACTGCAATCCCTTCCCCTCCATTCTCCTCCTGGGATTTTGGGCACACATCCACATGTACCCAGTATGATTTTCAAGCCATCAGGTCTAGGCCTTGAACTGCAGTTGGCCATGTGGGAGTCCAGTGCCTTAACAACTATGCCTCCTCCTAGCCCCACACGCTTTGTAACTTTAATACAATTTCATTTTCTTAAGTCTTTATAAATTCAATAAAACTGAAATTATAAAATTTTCTTCTTAAAATAGTTATATTCACAAAAGGTAAAGGACAGAGCCAATTCAATTGAATGATAAGTGTACCCCTATGAACAGTCACCAAACCTATTTTGAATATTCAAAATTTTCTCTCAACATTATTTCTAGAACTTCACTAACATCTTCCTAAAAGTTTTCCTATATTAAATTTGTTCATTTCTATTACTGCTAAGTTTGACATTCAAATGTATTTTCATGACTTAAATCAGTACCAACCCCCAACCCTCCAACTTTATAAATATCATGAGAATGCTATTTAAAAGATAAACATCAGGAATATTTCTTAAAATAGTATTACCAGGTAGTAATCTACTTTTCAAAATCTGTGAGTCTTCTTTAAAACCAGGCAGAATAACCTTCAGATTAAAATTCTGTTGAAAAAGATTGTAGAAATTAAACTCAAGTCCTAAATGCATACTTAATAGTTTACTGCCTCAATGTTGATATATTTTTTGTTTTTCATTCTTGTATCATTATAGAAATCTACAAATTTCACATTAAAATTACCACATATAAGTAGGAGATTTAGAGGAAAAAGAATTGACCTCTAACTCCTTGAAAGTAAATAGTCTCTTTAAACCCAAATGGCATAGCCTCCAAATATTATCTGAATCAAGATGAGTATTATAAAAAATGTAAAATAGTAAATTAGGGAACCAGCAGTTAGCGCAATGGCTATGTCGCTGGACTCCCACGTAGTCGACCGCGGTTTGCGTCCCGGACCCAGTGGCTTAAAACTCACGCCGCGCACGTGTGTGTGCGTGCCCAAGATCCTGAGAGGAGAATGGAGGAAAAGGGATTGCGGCGTGACAATTCCCCCTGGGGGGTGACTTCTCGCTTTCTGTCTCTATGTCTCTCTCTGTCTGTCTGGCAAGCGCACGCGCCCTATAGCGAAAACCTCTCCAAAAAAAAAAAAGAAAAATGTAAAATAGTAAATTAGAAATAACAAAAATAAAAAAAATTTAAAATGCAATGCAATATTCTGGATTGGATTCTGGAACAGAAAAATAGCATTAACTGAAAACATTTTAACTAAGTCTATAGTTTAGTCATAGTATGGCATCAATGTTTTTAACTTAGTCTGGATAAATTTATGAGGTTCTGTAACACATTAACAGAGAAACTCTTTTAAAAGACAGGGTACTATACATAGCCCAGGTCAGCCTCAAAACTCCTGGCCCTGTCTCAGCTTCCCAAAATGCTAGCAACTTTCTATATGTGACCCCTCAAAGCTATCTTTGAAATACACTGTGAAAGTAAAACTATTTCAAAGAAAGAATTTTTAAAATACTGAGTCTTTCTGGCCAGTTTATCTTACTAAAGTGAAATTTTCCATTAATTTCAAGTCCCTTTTCCAGAAAAATCTGAATACAAAAAAGGATATAGAATCAATTTGACAATACACAGTAGCATATAGTACTTGAAGAAATTTGCGTTCTATTTTAAACATCATATTCACAGGAAAAAATTTTAAGTATCTCTGTATTAAAGGTAATGATGCATTAAAAAAAGAAAGTAACTTATTACTTAAGTCACCTTTGGTCATTTAAGTCTATTAGTGACTTTATGACCTAACTGGAAAAATTATTGGACTTCATATTTTTACTTCCCCTTAAGTGTACGTACCCTTCAAACATTTTCATTTATCTAAATATCACACCAAAAAAAAAAAAATATATATATATATATATATATATTTTTTTTTTTTTTTTTTTTTTGAGAGGTTTTCATTATAGGGCGCGTGTGCTCACCAGACAGACAGAGACATAGATACAGAAAGCGAGAAGTCAGCCCCCAGTGGGGATGGTCACACTGCAATCCCTTCTCCTCCATTCTCCTCTCGGGATCTTGGGCACGCACGCACACGTGCCCGGCCTGAGTTTTAAGCTACTGGGTCCGGGACGCGAACTGCGGTCGACTATGTGGGAGTCCAGCGACATAGCCATTACGCTAACCGCTGGCTCCCCACATCAATATATTTAAAGATGTGAGCTACAGTTTCTCAGATTTATAATCATATTTTTTTTCATTTTAAGAAAAATATTCAATAATGGGGGAAAAATCGGAAGAAGGAAAAGAGTGTAGTAATGGATAAAATTCAACTAGTGTTGAAAAAATGAATTTGAATGTGAGAAAACTGGAGTGAAGACAAAAAAAGTGTAAACAATATTTAATCATAAACATTTAACCAACAATAATGTGAATGTGCCAATTTTAGTTACTGATATGTTAGATGACATGATGCTAATTCCTTAAAACCCAATATTAGTCATCTTATCTACAACAAAAGGTCATTCAACGTTATCTTTTAATTGCCAAAAGGCACATGTACTCACTCAGAGAGACAGAAAACAGCGAGGAAGAAGAAAGTACCCTCCAGCTGGGTGTGGTTACACTATAATCCCTTCTCCTCCACTTCTCCATCAAGTCAACATGTTACACATGCAACACACAGTGCCCAGCATATTTTTCAAGCTGCCAGAGCTGGAATTTGAACTATGAGGTTGGCAGGGTTGAATCAGGCTCTCTAAACACCTAGGCTACAGAGCCAGCCTTTCAATTTTAAATTTCTGATTTCATTTTTACCATGTAAGAAATACGTAACAGGTATTAAAACATTTATGTACACTGCTTACCTTGCCTTGACAAGAGTTTACAGGGCCCTTAGCTGTAACACCTTGAATTACACAATTTGGTCCTTTGGTTATTTCTTCATAATGTACAACTAAACCACTGGGAAAAAAAAAATTATTTGTTAATTTTTCCTCCTTTATCTACAAATAAGCTGAAATATGCATTAGCATGTTTAATTCATCTTTCTAATAAAATATTTTTTAACTATAGAAAAAACAGATGTACAATCCCTTGAATATCTTTTACAAAGAGACCTGAATCCAACAAGTGTTGACTATGGTATCAATGGGCTAACCACTGAAAATAATACAATAAATATATTGCAAAATTAAAAAGGCATATACTAAATTAGTAAAGATAAAAGCAGGTCATTCAATGCAAGACCATTACAGAGGCCTAAGAAAAGAAAATACACCAACAGGTCAATTTTAAGAATGTTTTCAGACGCTGCCATAGATTTTTACAAATCTTTCACCCAGTTGAGATTTTAGAAAATTTTTGGTAATTATTATTAAATTGAATAGCAATTTTAGATAAAGTCCAAATAATCAAAGACAACATTGTCAAGCTGTAAGCTGGTTACAATACATACTAAGATCCCTCAATCTACTGCCATGAACAATCCGATTCCTAAATAAGCTTTGACCACTTGCAGATCTTTGCAGTGGTAACATCTGACTCTCTCAAAGGATAAAAAAAAAAAGGGGGGGGGGATTTTAAATACACTATGACTGAGAAAAGCCCAATTTTTCTGAAGAATGGCATTTAAGTGTTTATAGGTATTTTTTGAATAAAATCACTTGAAAAAAGGTGTAAAATGGCACACAAGACAAACAGACTCCCTAGGAAAGATGCCACATTAAACACACATATTGGGGTTAGCAGGTGGTGTGGCGTTTAGGATGCTAGATTCCCACATGGTTAAGAAAATGTAGTCTACAGATGCAGACTACTTACCACATACCAGACCTGGAGGCTTGAGGAACATGACTGGCACACGTACATGTGAGCCCAAAATCCCAAGAAGAGAATGGAAGAGGGATTGTGGGCATGGCCATCCCCTGGTGGGGGGATTTCTCACTTTTCCTCTCTGTCTGTTTCTGGCAAGTGTACACGCCCTACTGCAAAAATCTCAACTCACTATCTCTTAAAATCCCATTAGTATGATAGCAAAGAAATGTCTTTTATTACTTAAGGCAAACATAACGAAAAGGTAGAAATGAAGAAGAGGCAAGGACAAGACCTAGAAAATAGAATGAGACAAATGGCAAATGACTAAACAGTCCTAAGAAAGATGAATCCTAAGGACTGGCAAGGTGGTGTGATGGTTACAGCACTGGATTCCCACAAGGCTAATTGCAATTCAAACCCCGGACCTGGTAAGTTGCTTTCTCATTTTCCTCTCTCTCTCTCTCTCTTCTCTCTCTCCTATTCCCTTCACTCTCTGCCTTTCTGTGGTCAGATTAAAAAAATAACAATAAATAAAATTAAATAAAATGTACTATTAAAAAATAAAGTAAAAAAAAAAAAAAAAGATGAATACTAAAGCAGTAACAGGAAAAGCCAGAAAACAAGCTATACCACAGAATCCCCAGGTACCATGCAGGAATTGGTGCATATACAAGTGAGGACAAAAGGGAAAAGTTAAAAAAAAAAATTACTTGAGAGTTTAGATCTCAGGCCCAGATCTCCCCTCTCTGCCTCTGATAGATGACCAGATTATTCTCTGAGAAGGTTAAAAGCCAAAGATTGAGGAGAGTGTTAAATACTAAAATGATAGAAGTAAACGTGAATGAATATGATGCTGAGATCTCCCCCCCTCCCCTGCCCCATTTCTACCCCAGTACATTCCTTGGCTGGCTAGTTGACTGGCTATGATCAAACTATTCCCCTTCCAGACAAAAGACTAAATAGTCTTTTTTGAGAAATCTGCCTCGCCCAAGAAAAAAAAGCCTAACGATATTTACAAGAGGATTTCTCCCTGGACTACTCCAGACAGATCGGCTTGCAGTGTAGCTCAAAGTAAAATGCCTCTTCCACACTCTGTGTCATCTGAATTACACCTCTCTATTCATTTAGAAACAGATGATTGATGAATACCAGATGAAGAAAAGAGACTAAAAACAAACAAGTAAACTGCAACTAACATGGAGACAACAGAGTATCTGTGTAAGTAAAAGAAAGCTGGAACAAACAAACAAACAACATAGGGGAGTGCCAGCCCGCGTTGGCGGGATGAACACGGGATACTGGTCACGGAGTCAGATGCCTGCTAGATGCCAAATCCAAAGTCACCAACCAACTTAGCGACTTTTCAGTGGAAACTGGGTATGGCTGTGAGCTCCAACAGTTGTGGATATCTTAAGAGTCCTTATACTGCAGTGATGCTGAAGTGGCAGATCATTCAGGCCAAGTTAAAGGCCAAGTGCTTTGAAATGACAATACCATAGTTTCAGAATTTCTACAGACAGTTCAAGGAAATTGCTGCAGTTATTGAAACTGTCTGAAGACTGATTATTTGGCTGAAATCTTGATATCATTCTCAGTATCAAGGACTTTACGTTCTCCAGGAATATCGCATAAGGATCAAATGATATTTACTGAAGACTGTACTTGTTTTCTTTGATATTTTTAAAATAATCAACCAGACGAACTGGAATTAGACAGTGATGACTGATGTACAACTTTATAAATGTACAACACATGACTGAATTGAATGCTGTAAAGGCTGTACTTTGTGAAACATGAACTATGTCTCAGTAAAAAAAATCAAACAGATGATTGGTATTGAAGGCAACACAAGTTTAATGTATTAGAATAGTTTTAAAATGTATTAGTAATGGGAACCAGCAGTTAGCGTAATGGCTATGTCGCTGGACTCCCATGTAGTCGACCGCGGTTCGTATCTTGGACCCGGTGGCTTACAACTCACGCCGGGCGCGTGTGCGTGCGCGCCCAAGATCCCAAGAGGAGAATGGAGGAGAAGGGATTGCGGCGTGACCATCCCCCCTGGGGGGTGATTTCTCGCTTTCTGTCTCTATGTCTCTGTCTGTCTGTCTGGCGAGCGCACGCGCCCTATAGCAAAAAAAAAAAACCTCTCAAAAAAAAAAAAAAAAAAAAATGTATTAGTAATAAACATACTATAAAAAAAAAAACCTTCATGGAATCATATGTATAAAATATCAGGTTGTCAGAAAAGTCATGAAGCATTTTTTGTATGCTTTCCTATTAAAAAATGCATCATAACTTGTCCGACAACCCAGTATATGTATTGGTACTTTAATGACTCAAAAAAAAACCCCAAACTGCCACTTAATTTATCAGTGAAAAAAGTTATTACAGAATAAAGAACAGCATTTACAAAAGAACATTCAGGGGACCAGCAGTTAGCGTAATGGCTATGTCGCTGGACTCCCACGTAGTCGACCGTGGTTTGCGTCCCGGACCCGGTGGCTTAAAACTCACGCCGGGCGCGTGTGCGTGCGTGCCCAAGATCCCGAGAGGAGAATGGAGGAGAAGGGATTGTGGCATGGCCATCCCTCCTGGGGGGTGATTT
Organism: Tupaia tana; assembly: GCA_026018925.1. Taxonomy (NCBI): domain Eukaryota; kingdom Metazoa; phylum Chordata; class Mammalia; order Scandentia; family Tupaiidae; genus Tupaia; species Tupaia tana. The sequence continues at coordinate 59,300,626 of JAKSZU010000007.1, read as the reverse complement.
CTCGCTTTCTATCTCTCTGTCTCTTTCTGTCTGTCTGGCGAGTGCACGCGCCCTATAGCGAAAACCTCTCCAAAAAAAGAAAAAAAAAACAAAAAAAAGAACATTCAGAAAACCATGAAAATTTAACTGAAGCAAAATTCACTGTTTGATACTGATTCTTCTTAGATTTACCAAAAAAAAAAATTATATGAAGAGGCTTAGATTATGCTTCCCTTTAGGGTTTTAATTCAGTGTCTACATCAAAGATGCAGTGTCTAGGGAACCAGCAGTTAGCGTAATGGCTATGTCGCTGGACTCCCACATAGTTGACCGCGGTTCGCGTCCTGGATCCGGTGGCTTAAAACTCACACCGGGCGCGTGTGCGTGCGTGCCCAAGATCCCGAGAGGAGAATGGAGGAGAAGGGATTGCGGCGTGACCATCCCCCCTGGGGTGTGATTTCTCGCTTTCTGTCTCTCTGTCTGTCTGGCGAGTGCACGCGCCCTATAGCAAAAATCTCTCAAAAAAAAAAAAAAAAAAAAAAAAAAGAAAAAGATGCAGTGTCTATGATAACCAATCCCCAGATCAATAGCCAAATATAATTCTCCTTGCCTCAATGAAAATAGACTCTTGAATTAAATCGTTCAAAGTATCTTCATTTCTAGTACTAGATCACTATTGGAAATTTAAAAATATGAAAGCATGGGGTCAGGAGGTGGTGTGGTAGTTATACAGTGTTGGATTCGCATATGGCTGACCACAGCTTGAGTCCTGGACATTGTGGCTTGAAACTCACACTGGGCAATATGTGCATGCATGCACAAAATCCTGAGGGAAGAATGGAGAAGGGATTGGGGCGATGGGAGAGGATTTCTCACTTTCCCTCTATATGTCTCTCTCTCTGTTTTCCATAAGCACACACGCCCTATGGCAAAAACCTAAAAATAATAATAATGATCTGATAGCAGAAAGGAAAAACTGAGTGGAAAATTTGTAAAAACAAGGCTGAGAAGGACCAGCAGATGGTGTAATGGTTACATTGCTGAACTCCCACATGGCCAACCACAGTTCGAGTCCTGTACATGGTAGCTTGAAACTCATGCCAGGTGCATGTGCATGTATGCCGAAAATCCTGAGAAGGGATTGAGACATGGCCATCCCCCCAGTGGGGTAATTTCTTGGTTTCTGTTTTTCTGTCTCTCTGGTGAGTGCACACACACTATAGCAAAAATCTCTTTATAAAAAAAAAGCTAAGAAAAATCTGTCAGAACGTAAAGTAGAGGGCAGAGGAGGAAAATCACAGAATGACAAGCCCAAACAGGTGCATTTAAACATCTTGAGAAGAGACTGGTAATGGATGGTAAGTTTAGGGTTCCATTTATAATGAACTTGAAAAAGAAAAAAATATATATAGTAACAACAAAGTTGTTAAATAAAGTACCTCAAATTTATAAAATTGTAATAAAGTAAGCACTAAATACTGATCAAAGTAGAATATAACTTTATTGAAGACTAAGGGAACACAAAAAATAATTTGTAATGGAGGCACCAACAAGAAAGTATATATCATCTTTTACAATCATGAATCAAGAGGTAATGCCTAAAACTGAAGACTCAATAAATAACAAAATAGGGGTCAGCAGTGGGGATGGTAGTTAAAGCACTTAACTACTACATGGCCAACTGGGGTTGGAGTCCAAGACCCAGCAGCATGAAAATTATGCTGGGTGTTTGCATGTGCATGCCCAAAATCCAGAGAGGAGAATAGAGAAGGGATTGCAGCACAACCATCCCCTCTAGTGGATGATTTCTCACTTTTCCTCTTTCTAGCAAGAAACTTTTCCTCTTTCTGGCATCCTACTGCAAAAACGTGGAAAAAAAAAAAAAAAAAAAAAAAGGTTCACAACAAAATAAAAGCTACCTAGATATATGGTAGCAGTTACCAAAAGAAACCTGAAAGAGGTTCTCTAAGAAGTGCCCTGTAGGTAAGGAGAAGAAACCCCTCTACTTTATAACAAGTTTTATGCGTGTATTTAGATCTTTAAGCTGTATACATGAATGAATGATTTTTTAAAATTCAAATCACTGAGAAAAATTAAAAAAAAAAAAAAAGAAAAAGAAATCCACCCATCCAATGATCTTAGTCTGTGGACGATAAGTTCACATCAACACCACCAGGATGTTTTCATAAGTCCAAAATCTTAAATATCATTATGTAGGTATGACAGAAATTTCATATGTAAGAATATCCTACCAAGGATAAAATGAAAGTTGTAACAGAAATAGGTATAGGGCCAGGCCAGATGGCATGGTGGTTTGGGCAGCTAGATCCCACACCTAACATGGCTCAAATCCCAGACATCGCAGTTTGAAAAACACACCGGCATGTGTACATATGTACCCAAAATCCTAACAGGAAGAATGGAGAAGGAGTTGCACTGTGGCCATCCCCATCAGGGAGTTACTCACTTACTTTCCCTCTCTAGTTATCACATGTGCCCTACAGCAAAACTTTAAAAACAAAAACCAAATAGGTATAGATGAGTGCACTAATATTTTCCATTTGTGATTAGACTGCATACTTTTAGAATTTTATTATTTAAGCAAATGTGTTTAAGTATCCAACTGTTAGACTGCTGTTTAATATTCAAATGAATGAGTATCTCAAAAAGATAAGAATGGGTCTTTGTAACCGAAAAGAACATAAAACTATAAAAAATTCATTTTAAATTTGTTTTATAGCCATGTATTGCTTTTCAGGAATTTACCCATGGTATAATTTTGACACCAACTATCTCACTCATCTGTATGTAAGCTGTTAGAAGGTTAATGTACTTATGTAGTGCCAGCTACCAAGTGCCTGAAATATTATATATACATAGGTGACTGAAAGAGTAAATGATTCCACCACAAGGAGAAAAAAATACAGACAACAAAATGAATTATACATAAAAAGTGGGCACGCAAAAAGACCAATGTGGTAGCCAATGCAAAAAAGATATACTTAGCATTTATACAAACAATTGTTTTGAAGAAACATAACTCATGCTCTTGAGGCCGATCAGAACTACTTCCTAAGCATTTCAATAAGAAGCGATGGTAAATAATGAGCATCCTCAATAACATCATGAATACTGCTTAAGTTTCAAAAACTACTTCTTTCCCTCTCCCTTGCTTTTTTGAAAGGGGAGGAGGAAGAGAGATGGAGACAGGTATTTCTCACAGGATCTTGATGTGCTGCAATCCTTTTGCCCCCACCTCCCAATTAGCTAGGAATACAGGCATGCACAAATGTGTGTGGCATACTCAGGTTGGCTCAGGAACTGAATCTGGGCTTTGCATACCACATCTAGCTTCTCAAATGATGCTGCTACACATGAACCACCACAACTGGGCCAGAGCTATTTCTTAATATAAACCAATCACATCACTTTCTAAAGGGCTATTAAGTAAAGGCAAATTCTAAAGAAGGGCTCCTAATTTCTATTGAAAGCATAAATATGGCTTTTATAAACCCCAATTAAATTGCATCAGCAGATTGAAAACCTACTAGGAGGTAGTACACTAAGTTTAAATGGCTATAACTTCTAAACAAACAACATCAAAATTAACAGTGGTATTACTAACAGAAGATAATATTCTACTTCTAAAGGAAACAGTAAGAGCTAAACTGCTCAACAACTTCAGTAGTTAATTCAGTCAAAAGATTAACTGCAGTGAAACAATTAATGTAAGATACTGTAGTCAGTATAGTTTGGGGCTAAATAAATCTCAAGATAGCGTAAAATTCACTAAATATTTTACATACTAATACTTGAGTTACCAGGAAATAATTTAAACTAAAAAAAAAATAAAGAGTGAATGCTTGGCAAATATGAAAAGACAAATACAAGGTGATTCTTCAAATTACCTTGCTTCAAGAACTGGCTGAATATCAGTTACTAGTTGACTAGTGTGACCAAATTCATCCTGAAACTCCAGAGGGATATTGAATGGAACTCCAACACGAAAAGGAGGATCCAGAAGACCAAATGAAAATTTTTCTGGCTTACCCTCTTTAACAAAAACAAAAGTAAAATTGAAAAGTAAATTCAATGGTCAGAAAATTCACTAGAGGTCAGAAACAGACCCACTTATATATGGGAAATTAGATTATCATAAAGATGGCATTTTAAATCTGTGTAAAAATTATATAACTTTTATCAAAAATCCACCTCGGTAAATAAAGTTAGATTTTTATCTCACACCATACATAAAAATAAATTTTGGAGGTAGAGATGAATTTACTTTCGAATTATAAAATGATTAAACTATAATGAAGACTATATTTACAACCTTATCACAAGAAAGAAGTTCTATGATCAAACACAATACTCAATGGCTAAAAAAGAATACATCTAACAAAGTTATAAATAAAGAAGCTTCATATGAGAAAACATTTACAATAAATAATTAAAATTCAGAACACGTTAAAAATCTCCTATAAACCATAGTTTTCAAAGTGTCGTCTCTAGTCTAATAGTCTGAACTACCCCATGGAAAATTTATTAGAAATGGAAATTCTAGGCCTACTTCAAACCTACTAAATCAGAAACTCTACAGATGAAGCCCAGCAGGTTAGTTTTTTTTTTTCCTTTAGAAAGAAATTTTTGCTATAGGGCGTGTGTGCTCCCTGGAGAGACAGAGAGACACAAAGTGAGAAACCACTCCCCAGGGGGATGGGCCTGCTGCAATCCCTTCCACTCCATTTTCCTCTCTAGATCTTGGGCATGAGCGCGCACACGCACTCGGCCTGAGTTCTATCCCACCCGGTCTGGGACTCAAACCGCAGTAGACTACGTGGGAGTCCAGTGACATAATCATCATGTCATCTGTTGGTCCAGCCTAGCAGGCTGCTTTAATAAGCCCTTCAAATGATTCAGATACAAACTCAAAATTTGAGAATCTTAACTTTAAGCTATTAAAAACAGGCACAGTAAATGAACAGGTTTTCAAATCATGTGTAGTCCAGTAAAGGCCAAAAAAGGTGCATAACCTAAAAATTAGAGAAACAGTTTATTTAAGGCTAAATAAACAATATGGCCAGGAATGAGCAAGAAGAAAACTGCAACTTTCAGTCCTTTGGTAAGAGTATTACGTAATGTCTTTTTAGGACTTCTACTTCTTGGTATCCACCTTAGAGAAATTCTAGTGCATATACACAAAACAGCATAACTGTTTCCCAAACAGCAATGTTTCATAATAGCCAAAAAACTTGAAACAATCTAAATGGTTCACCAACAGAAAACTATTTAAACTATAACACATTCATACTATGAAATAGGTTTCCACAGCTGTTAAAAGAATGTGGTAGATTTATATGTGTAACAAGAAACAATCTTTTTTTTTTTTTAATAGAGAACTAACCACACAAAAACAAGAAAAAGACAATATAGTAAAAGAATTTGAAAGCTGGAGAACACATAGGAAAGTAGAAACTAACACAGAAAGACCTAAGAGCATAAAATCCTCAAACAACAATAAAGTAACTAGAGACCCAATCTGATTCATACTTTAAGGAGTCCTGAAAGTTTCAGAAATGGCTGTTTAAAATTATAGTGAAATTGGCATAAAATTGGAAGATTTGTTGAAGTTTGCTTAAGTCTGAGAAATCTGAACAGAAAAAGACAGAAAATCTAAAAATTATCATAATTTCCTCCAGTGAAATAAAAATGTCCCAGTGATTAATTTTTTTACCTGCTAGAGGGCATGTACACTCACCAGAAAGAAACATGGGGGTGGGGGGACACACCCTGCATCAGGATGTGGTCATGTTAGAATCCCTTAACGTCCTTTCCTTTAGCCTGTCAGGAATTTGCAGAATGCATCCACATGTGTCCAGTGAGATTTTCAAGCTGCTGGGGCCTGGATTTGAACTGTATGATCAACCACGTGGGATAATACCCTTATTCATCAGACTACAGAGCCCACCCCTCAGTGATCTACTCTTTTTTTCTTAAAGACAAGAAATGGCTTTTTAGGAAATAATTACTTATTTAATTTTACATATTATTACATATATTTTTTAAGGAATTATTTTATTTAGGGGCTGACAGGTCCTGTGGTGGTTAAGGGTGCTAGACTCCCACAATGGCCAACTACATTTCAAGTCCCAGATCTGACGGCTTGCTTTCTCACTTTCTTTCTTTCTTCTCTATCTCTCTCTCTCTCTGGTCAAATAAAAATAAATAAATAAATAAAGCTAAATAAAATAATTCTTTAAAAAAATAGAGTTCAGGGACCAGCAGGTGGCATGGTGGTTAAGGTGCTTGACACTCCCACATGGCCGGCCACGGTTCAAATACTGGACCTGATGGCTTTATTTCTCACTTTATCTCTCTCTCTCTCTCTCTCTCTCTCCCTCCCTCCCTCCCTCCCTCCCTCTATTCAAATGAAAATAAATGATGAATAAATAAAAGTAAATAAAATAATTTAAAAAAAGGGTTCAATAAAATAATTCTTCTTAAAGAATTATTTAATTGAACTTCATTATTCCTATTATTTAATGTGATCAGAGAAAGAAACTGAGAAAAAGTGATAATTTAAGAATTATTTAATTGAACTTTATTATTCCGATTATTTAATGTGATCAGAGAAAGAGAGAAAGTTCCAAACCACCAGGTCTGGGACTCAAACTGCTGGCAGTCATGTAGGAGTCCAGCATCTTTAACTACCATGCCCCATATTATATTTTTTCTTTAGACCAGAAAGAGACAGAGGAAAAGTAAAAAAAGCAAGTTACCAGGCCCAGGACTCAAAACTATAGTCGACCATGACGAAGTACAGTGCCTTAACCACCATGCCACCTGCCGGCCCCAGTGATCTACTCTTAAATGTGTATGAATCACTAGTTATGTAAGACTGCTCAGGGCAAACGGGGGAAAAAAAAAAGCAACATGGAAGTAAATAAAAACTTCAATAAAAACTATCACTTTTATTAATATCCTAAGAGAATTAATATACTGAATTCATGAAAAAGAGAATGCTTTAAAAAGAGAATAATTAGAAAATAAAAAAGGTTTTCAAAATTTAAAAATGATAGAAAAAATTAGACAGCTAGTGAGGCAATAGTAACACAATGCTCTACGACACTGGATACACATGGAAAGGTCCTGGGTTTGCATCCTAAGGTCTTCCTCTGTTTGTCAATTATGCTGGCTGAGGCCAGAGGTAGATTATGGCATGAAGACACTGTTGTAATTCTGCGTCTTTGTTTTTCAACCTCCCCTTATGGAAGAAATAAGTTTTTTTTTTTTTTTTGGAGAGGTTTTCACTATAGGGCGCGTGCGCTCGCCAGACAGACAGAGACATAGAGACAGAAAACAAGAAATCGCTCCCCAGGGGGGATGGTCACACTGCAATCCCTTCTCCTCCATTCTCTTGGGATTTTGGGCACGCACGCACATGCGCCGGCGTGAGTTTTAAGCCACCAGGTCCGGGACGCGAACCGTGGTCAACTACGTGGGAGTCCAGCAACATAGCCATTACGCTAACTACTGGTTCCCGAAATAAGCTTTAAAAAAATAAAAAATGACAGAAGAAAGGAAAAACTCAAGTGGAAGTGTAGAATATCACATTAAGAAAATTCCATATAAGGGGCTGGCAGGTGGCGTGGTGGTTGAGGGCGCTGGATTCCCACATGACTGACCATGGCTCCAGTCCTGGACCTGGAGGTTTGCTCTCTCATGCTTTCTCTCTCTCTCTGTGTCCCTCTCTGATCAAATTTAAATAAATAAATAAATAAATAAAGTTTAAAAATTTAAAGAAAATTCCAAATGAAAGACAAAAATAAAGCCATGAGATAGAAAGCAGAAGAAAGTTAGTATACTATCCAGGATATCCAACAACTTAGATGTTTTAGAAGAGAACAGAGCAGGAAATCAAGATGATTCAAGAAAAATTTCTAAAAAATAAAATAGCAATTTCCAGATTGAAAGCAGTCAACTGGATGAAAACAGACCCCATACCGAGTCATACAATTTAAATTTCAGATCTGGGGTGGGGGGGATCACAAAACACCTGGGGATTGAGGAAGAAGGAAGATTAGTTGCTGGTGGTAAGGGTGTTAACATGCAAAGAGTCAGGATTGAGGACAGCTATTGAATTTACTTGGACAATGGCAGGCAGAAATCAATGGTATCTTCAAAATTCAGAATATTATTAGGCAGACTTATAATTTAAAAATCGAGATGGTTACCCAATTGTGCAAATACCTTTTAGCCATTATTTATCTTTTCCTCCTTGATTTAAAATGCCATCTTTAGCATATGCAATGTGTGTTAATGTTTGCTTACCTTTAACAGAAAATTTAATTGCTTTAGATGGTAGTGGTCTTCCTGCATAAGTATCTGCATTACTTTCATTCAATACCACTTGCAATTTCAATGTGTAATTCCCCAACTTTTGAATATTTTCTGGATAAATTGAGAAGAAATTAAAAATCAAGCCAACATAATACTGATATATTTTTAACATTCACAATAACAACTCACCCATTTTTTTAAACCAGTAAGGCCATCTTCCTCCATGTTGACTAATATGCGAAATGATTTCTTTATTTCCACTTGAAGCTTAATAAAAGAAAAAAAAGAACACTGTCTTTAGAAACTAAGCATGATACATAAATATGACATACTGCATAGCCATCAAATATCTATTTCATATTTTAATTGTCAGAAGGCACATCAGAGAAATAGAGAGAGAGGAGAAAGTACCCTCTCCAATGAGATGTGGTCATGCCACAATTCCTTCCTCTCCATTTCTCCATCCTTTTGGGATCTGAGGTTTGTATGTGCGTCCGCGTGCACATGTACACACACATCTCCTGAGCAAATTCTTCAAGTCACCAGGCCTGGCATTATTATACAACATTATTATACAATGATATTATAGTATACAACATTATTATACGTTATATCATGTACATCATATTATACATTATTATACAATAGTACTATATTATTATACAAAGTCCTGCCTCTGGTAATTTGCAATAAACAAAAGGATTGAGGAACAGCCTGTGGCCTAGTGATTAAGGTGACTGGATCCCACACAGCCAATTGCGTGGCTGAGTCCCAGACTATTGGCCTGAGAAACAAGTCAGGGTCTAGTGAGTATGTGTCCAATCCTCCAATAGGATGGAGAAATGAAGAAGGGTGTGACCATACCCCATGGCCAGGGGGAGGGCATGGGTGCTTCCTTGCCCCACCCCCACCCTGCCTCTCTCCCTCCCACTCTGGCAAGCGCATGCTTCCTCTGACAAAGTTTAAAAAAAAAAAAAAAAAAGGGACCAGCAGTTAGCGTAATGGCTATGTCGCTGGACTCCCACGTAGTCGATCGCGGTTCACGTCCCGGACCCGGTGGCTTCAACTCACGCCGGGCGCGTGTGCGTGCGTGCCCAAGATCCTGAGAGGAGAATGGAGGAGAAGGGATTGCGGCGTGGCCATGCCCCAGGGGGGTGATTTCCTGCTTTCTGTCTCTCTGTCTCTGTCTGTCTGGCGAGCGCATGCGCCCTAAAGCAAAAACCTCTCAAAAAAAAAAAAAAAAAAATCAAGCCTTTACATATTGCCTTTCCTGTAAAAGCCACGTTTCAGAGTAACCAAGTGGACCTTGTTGATGACAGAACTTTCTTCACACACAAATTTCTAAATAATAAGTTAGGAAGGAATGAAAGAATCAGTAGGGGGGAAAAAAATCACCATTTTGCATACCCAACGAAACAACTAAGCAAAGAAAAGATCATTAATGAGCGAAACCACCAAAGATAGGTGAACAGGAAAACATTAGCCGCACTTTGGTATACTTACACTAAAGTCTTATTTAGTCGAGTGGATTTGGTGACTTAGCAGCACTAAAAGTGGAATAACTAGACATCACTTGCTTCTTAATGTAATAGCATAGGAAACACAGATTACTATGATGTTCTGATTCTTGCTTTAGGGAAAAAGGGTAAACCTAAATCTTTATTGTTTTTTTATTTAATTTTTTTATTTTTTAAGAGAGATTTTTGCTATCGGGCACATGCGCTCATCAGAGAGGCAGAGAAACAGAAGGCAGGAAATCACGCTCTGGGGGGATAGTCATGCTGCAATCCCTTCTCCTCCATTATCCTCTTGGGATTTGGGGCACACACACACACACACACACACACACACGTGCACGCACACGCGCACCTGGCCTGAGTTTTAATTCACCAGGTCTGGAACTTAAACCGCAGTCAACTACGTGGGAGTCCAGCAATGTAACCACTAGGCCATCTGCTAGTCCTAAACCTAAATCTTTTAATAAACCTTTTGAGGGTTTCACTTTTCAGGAAACAGAACCATGGAATAAGTTAAATGAAGTAGGAAGGGGACTTAAAAAGTATTCATGGAAATTGTGCATTCTAATAATATGAGGCCAGCCTGGTAAGGTGGTTAAGGTACTTAGATCCCATTTGGCCAACTATATGTAACAGCCACTGACCTAGTGGCCTGAGAAGTGTGCCAGGGGCTTATATGTGTGCATGCCCAAATTCCAAAAGTAGGGAGAAATGGAGAAGGGATTGTGACGTGACCGTTCCACATGGGGGGGGGGGTGCTTTGCTACTCTCTCTCTCAATCAATCTCTCTCTCGCTCTCTCTGGTGGGCACATGTACTCTCTGGCATATTAAGAAAAAGTATGCACAGATCTCAAAATTTTTAGACCAAAATAAACTCATTCTTTAATTCTACTTTTCTATTAAAATACTGAAGTCCCTTCATATTTTGCCACAGTGACATACATGTATGTGTGTGTGTTTTTATTAAAAAAATTAAAGACAGGCAGGAAGGTCAGGATACAGAGAGAGTTGAAAGTGCTATCCTCTGGCTTTGAGTATAAAGCAAGGCCCCTAAGAGGAGTGAGAGAAGCTTCTGGAAAGCAGAAAAGGCAAGATACTCAGTTGAAGGAATGTAGTCCTGCTGACAGTGATTGTAGCCCAGTAAAACCTGTTTCAGACTCCGACCTCCAGAACTGTAATAAATTTATTGTTTTAAGCAACCCCTGCCACACACACAAACCAACAAATAAATAAATAAAATAAAGAAATGAAAAGAAAAAGGAAAAGCTTAAAATAAAAGGGGTAAAATAGTTGGGGGAATATACTGAAGGTTGCCACCAAAGCCAAAAATACGGAAGAATTTCAGTAAAATGAGACTTGGTCAAACTCTTAAAGACTGCTGAGAGGCCTAACAGGACACTTATACAAAGTATCACTGACTCATTTTTAAATGTTGGAAATAAACTTGAATTAAAATACCAAATCTTGGGAACCAGCAGTTAGCGTAATGGCTATGTCTCTGGACTCCCACGTAGTTGACCGCGGTTCGTGTCCCGGACCCGGTGGCTTAAAACTCACGCCGGGCGCGTGTGTGTGCGTTCCCAAGATCCTGAGAGGAGAATGGAGGAGAAGGGACTGCGGCATGACCATCCCCTCTGGGGGGTGATTTCTCGCTTTCTGTCTCTATGTCTCTCTCTGTCTGTCTGGCGAGCGTACATGCCCTATAGCGAAAACCTCTCAAAAAAAAAAAAAACCAAATCTTAAAAATCCATGGGCCATATATAAAAGTACATAGTAACAGAACACATAATTAAGAGTATAAAATGAAAATGTGGGACCAGCAGTTGCAGTGAAGGCTATGTTGCTGGACTCCCATGTAGTCAACCACAGTTCGAATCCCAGACCCAGTGGCTTAAACTTGTTCTGGGCGTGTGTGCGTGCGTGCCCAAGATCCTGAGAGGAGAATGAAGGAGAAGGGATTACAGCATGGTCACCCCCCCCCCCCCGGGGTTATTTCTTGCTTTTTGTCTCTCTGTCTCTTTCGGGTGAGCGTACGCACCCTATAGCAAAAACCACTCCAATACATACATACATACATACATAAATACATACATACATAAAAATAAAATGAAAATGTTTTTAGGCAGTGAAGACAAAAACAATAGACATGAAAGTTAATAAACAAGATAAACAATGAAACCCAGCACTTTTCCCTACATTACACAAGTGACTAGCTTATTATGTGAACCAAATAATTCCGGCCCACAACTTCAGAACCACAGGATTTTTTAAGTGGAAGGGACCTTAAAGATTGTCCTATTCAGTACAAATTCCTCTACATATGTATACTATGCTTTTACTGTAATCAACAGTTACCTAGGAAAATTCAGGATAAAGTGTTAAAAAAAATACTTTGAAAACTATTTGCGCAAATCTAATATTATTCCTGACACTTGAAATTCCTAACTTTAATCAAAATGACTGAGCCTGTCAGATTACTAGGTAGTCAATAATTACACAGATATTTAAATCTGTACTACATCCTTGAGAATACTGAAGATCCAAATTAGTTTGTATACTTACAGTGTAATATAACCTTGAGTTCAACCAGGAGTTTCTTTGACCCTCCATGACTTGTTCCTGGAAGTTTTTGCATCGCTTCCCCCTTTTTATTCAGTATTTCAATTCTTAATGCACCTATGAGTTCAAAATTTTTAAAAAGACTCTTAATGACCATCAAAGAATCTGCTGCATCTGCTAAATTTTCACACTGCATTTTAATTTTTCACTATCTTTCATATATTGGAAATGTAAGACAAAAGAAAAGCAGTTTTTTGGTATTAGAGAAACAGTCGAACATACCAATAGGGGTTCCAGCAGGTCTAATCTCATTTGGTAACAATTCATCTCCTTCAGGCCAAGTTACTGACAATCTATCAGGGAGCCTATTATAAAACCACAGTATTATTGTTTTACATTGTTAAAAATATTAATACAAATTTAAATATTGAACTGTAGGAAAATTCATAATGCATTTTTGCATATAAAAACATAGAAAAAATGTCATGACTTTTCTGACAACCCACTACTTATTGCAAATATATTTTTGAAATATTAAATTTAGAATTCTATATGATAAATCATTAAAAAATGTTTTTCTCAACCACTGCTATGGATACTGTAAAAGACAAAAGAACCCTCTTGGTAGTAAGAGCCAGGACCTATGAAATTTTTGTCATTTGTCTGTTTGTTTATAGTTCAAATTGTCTTAGAGAGATAATAAAAATTTTAATAGAAAAATTCAGTAAGAATCAAAGACTACAACCATTACCTATACAAGCAGAAAATTCAAAAAGAGTTTTTTCTTCTACCTCCCTTTACTTCTTTTTTAACTAATCTTTACCTTTCAGTAGCTATCTACAATTTTTCCTATTGCTGTAAGCTAAATATCAATTTGCTTTTAAAATGCCTTAATCATAGTGCCAATAAGAGTGACAATTTAGGGACTAGCCTGTAGTTTGTTGGTTAAGGCGGCCAAATTTCACAAGGTCAACCATGTAGTTCCAATCTTGGATTGGAGGCTTGAATAACATGCCAGGCACATGTGTGTATGAGCCCAAAATACAGAAAGGAGGGAGAAATGAAGAAGGGATTGAGGTGTGACCATGGGAGAGCACGCTTTCTTGTCTTCCCTCTCTCACACTAGCCAGTGTAAATACCCTCTAGCAAACTTAAAAAAAAAAAAAAAAAAAAAAAGTAACATTTCAGATACAATTTTCTCCTCCTTTACAAGACAAAATGTATGATTCCATTTTTATAACTAGAACTCACAATTTTTTTTTAAAAAAACAAAATATTAAAAAAAAAGGGGGGGGGACCGCAGTTGGCATAATGGCTATGTTGCTGGACTCCCGTGTAATCAACCATGGTTCGAGTCCCAGTCCTGGTGGCTTAAACTTACACCAGGTGCACGTGTGTATGTTCCCAAGATCCCGAGAGGAGAATGAAGGAGAAGAGATTGCGGAGTGGCCATTCCCCCAGGGGGGTGATTTCTTGCTTTCTGTCTCTCTCTCTTTCAGGCAAGCGCACGTACCCTATAGCAAAAACCTCTCAAAAATAAATAAATAAATAAAAATGTTCATCTCAATTTGAACGTCTAAGACTAAAAATACCCTATCAAAAGAGTGATTTATAGGGGTAGGTAGGTAGCATGACGGTTAAGGTGCTGGACTCCCACACAGCCAATCACGGTTTGAGTCCTTGCACTTGGTGGCTTGCTTTCTCACTTTTCCTCTCTCTCTGGTTAAATTAAAAAATAATGATAATAAATAAAATTAAACAACAAAAGCCTAGGGCAACAATTGAAAAAATGATTTATAACTATTAGCAGTTCTTTAAATTTTTGTCATGCAACTTGAGATAGGGCTTACCTTGCCATCTCATCTTCTACATATTTTTTAACAACTTTCTCAGCAACGGTCCTATCCAACTTTGCAATTGGCACCGTTTTTATTTCATCATACAATGCCTGAGGTTCCTGAATAAATAAAATTAATTTTTAGTAACATTTCACAGAAAACTATTTAATTTAGTTATACTAAAAATAGTCATTTGTTTCTTTCAAAGAAATACAATTTATCCTAATAAAGCATATAAAATACAGTAGATTGTCTTATATTATACCAGTGTTTTTCCCCATTTTAAAAATGTAACATCTGTAGCCCAAATGGTACACCATTCAAATATTAACAAAACCATGGGGTGGGGGAAAAAACCCACTCCAATTTTGTAGTTATTCATTACTGATGTAGAATTGTGGTTCTGATGTTTATCAGTGACTGAACACTTGGAAGAAATGTGCAATTTATAACTAACTAAAGCATATGTATGTTTGTAAAACACTGGACATACAGATGTTAAGTTCTATAGATTATTAAAAAGGTCAAATAAGAAACAAAAATTCATACTAAAACAATAACTGATTTATCCAATGGAAAAACCAAATGCAAACAAAATATAAAATACTTTATAATTTTAATTTTTTATTTATTAACTATCTTTATTTCCATATTCATGCAAAAGTAAGCAGTACCAAAACTTTAAGTATTTATACCTTGCTGTCTTACCATTGCAATTTGAACCTCTCCTCCTGTAGCATACACGTCTCCATCATGGTCACCATAAAGAAAAAATCTTACTATGCTTCCATAAAAGAGAGGAAGTGTCTTGATTGTCTTGACCTAATATTTAGTTTTTACAAAAAGGCTTTAGTATTAATACTTATAAAGAGAAAACAGGTTTCATAATTAATTACTTCATAGAACTCTTTTACACAAGGGGAAAAAAACCTTGTTAACTGTCATTAGAAAAAACTAATGAAAGAAACGTTCTAATATTCCTTTTTATTTTTTTTGAGAGGTTTTTGCTATAGGATGTGTGCGTTCGCCAGAAAGACAGAGACCAGAGAAGATAGAAAGTGAGAAATCACCCCCCAGGGGGATGGCCACGCCACAATCCCTTCTCCTCCATTCTCCTCTCGGGATCTTGGGCACGCATGTACACGCACCCAGTGTGAATTTAAGCCACCGGGTCCGGGACTTGAACCGTGGCCGACTACACGGGAGTCCAGCAACATAGTCATTACGCTAACGGCTGGTCCCGAAATGTTCTAATATTCTAATAAAATTTTATTAGTGAAATTCTCCACCTTTTTCTAACAAATCTTTGTAAAGACATAGCAGTTTGTTCATACAAATGTTATAGTTAAATATATATCTTAAAAGCCCGTAACTCTTTTGTATTATGAATGCCAAAGTACCTGGAATCTTTTTCTCTCCATAAAATCTTGCCCTTAGGCTATAAACAGTGACTTATATATTTATATATATATATTTTTTTTTTTTTTTTGAGAGGTTTTCGCTATAGGGCACATGCGCTCGCCAGACAGACAGAGAGAGACATAGAGACAAAAAGCGAGAAATCACACCCCAGGGGGGATGGTCACGCCGCAATCCCTTCTCCTCCATTCTCCTCTCGGGATCTTGGGCACGCACACACACGCGCCTGGTGTGAGTTTTAAGCCACCGGGTCCGGGACATGAACCGTGGTCGACTACGTGGGAGTCCAGCGACATAGCCATTACGCTAACTGCTGGTTTCCAACAGTGACTTATATTTTTTGACAAGTTAACGTTTCTTTCAAATTTAATGAGCTCAACATTTGCCTATGAGATTTCTTTTCCTTACTTTTCCTGAAAACTGTAAGGGCAATTTCCATTAGAAATTTCAACAGACTATAATAGCTTATACCCAATCTAATTTTCCAGCCTCATTTTTAAAATATGTTTGATCCTTAGACAATACAGATTTGAACTACATGGTCCACTTATAGCTAACTGAATAAATACTGTGAATATATTTAGTCTTCCTTATGATTTTAACAACATTTTCTTTCTCTAGCTTATTTTGCTATGAGAATACAGAATAAATATAACCTACAAAATACGTGTTAATTGACTATATTTTTGAAAAGGCTTCGGTTAACAACAGGCTATTAGTTGCATAGACCAAAGTCTTATGCAGATTTTTGGCTGCTTGGAGATACAGCATTCCCTTACTCCTGAATTATTCAACAGTCAACAGTCTTTCCTATAGGGGCCGGCAGGTGCTGTGGTGGTTAAAGACACAGTATTCCCACATGGCCAATTGTAGTTCAAGTTCCAGACCTGGCGGCTTGCTTTCTCACTTTCCCTTTCTCTCTCTGTCTCTGCCTGATCAAATTAAAAAGTAATAACAAATGGAATTAAATAAAAATTGATTAATTCTTTAAAACAAAAAAAACAGTCTTTCCTTTCACACACATACAATAGGTTGTAGGAAAACCCAACTCTTGGTCCTTGCGATTGCCCTACACTTACCTAGGTATGCGCTGATGTTCATATATTTTCCAGAAAGCATTTTAATTCAACCACCACAAAGCATTTGACAAAAGTAATCACACCTTATTCTTAATTTGCCTTCAGGAATACCACGTTCTCCCAGTTTCCCTCTGTCTCACCAACTTATCCCTTTTTTGTCTCCTTTGCCAGCTCCTCTTTTTCATTCCAACCACTTAACATCAGGAAGGCCCTGGGCTCGCTTGGTTCTTGGCATTTCAGCTAGTCCCTACTTCTAGATGATCACAACCAGTTCTACAGTAGCTTTTAATATATGATGATACCTCTCAGTAAAAATGGATCCCCCTTCTATTTTTGTTATCTGTATAAACTGCAGCCTCTACACCTTATTCAAACTTCACACAAATGCTACCTCTTAACTGATGTATTTTATTTTCTCCTCCCAAGCCCACAAAATAATTCAAAGTCAGAAATTTTCTCCTTGCCACCTAAACTGCCAAAGTACTAACACTCTTTTCATTATACCTATACCTGTCTTACTTTATGTTATTTATGTTTACTATGCTTATTACATTACCTCCATTTTTAAGACATAATAGTCCTAAGACCAAAGCATGTCTTAGATCTCTCTACATCGTCTACTAGGCAGTCAAAGGCATAGTATCTAACATGCAGCATGTACTCAACAGAAAAATGCTGAAAGAAAACAACAACAACAACAAAAAAACACGCTGCAATCCCTTCTCCTCCATTCTCCTCTCGGGATCTTGGGCACACACGCACACGCGCCCAGCCTGAGTTTTAAGCCACCGGGGCCAACAAGTGGCGTGTGGTTAAGGCACTGGACTCCCACATAGCCAACTGTGGTTCAAGTCTTGGACCTGCTGGCTTCCTTTCTCTCTCTGTCTCTCTCTGGTGTGGACATGTGCCCAATGGCAAAGTGAACAGTAATAAAAATAATAAATGAAGTTGAATAATTTTTAAAAATAATTAATATACACCAAGTGTTAAAAAAAAAAAAAACACTGAAATTCTCCATGTGAGTAAAGTTCAGTGTAAGAAACAGTAAAAACCTTGCTAATTAAGTCTTTAACAATAAATAGTTTTAATTGCTATAGTAAATTATGTAAGTAAAATCAGGGGTCAGCAGGTAGTATAAAGGTTAAGGAAGCTGGATCACAGGACCACTGAGCAATTTGAGTCCTGGACTGATTCTCTTGAAAAACACTCCAGGCACGTGTATATGCAAGCCCAGAATCCCAAGAGGAGAAAAGAAGAGGATTGTGGCATGGCCATGCCCCCTAAGGGATGATTTCTCACTTTTCCTCTCTCTTTCTCTGTCTCTCTCTGGAAAGCCCATGTACCCTATAGCAAACTTGAGAAAAAAAAAAAATCTGTCTGTCCTTTCATTCTTTTCTCACTTTCGAGTAACCAGTAATGTATTATTTGTTGTTGTTAAATTCTAACAAGGACAGATAGTTCCTGATTTAAGATGGTGTGGCTTACAATTTTTTCAATGTTATAATGGTGCAAAAGTGATAGGCACTTAGTAGAAACAATATTTAGAATTCTGATCTTTTCTCAGGCTAATAAGACACACAATATGACACCATTCTGGTTTTCACTTTCGGCACAGTATTACATAATTACATAATATAGTCAATACTTCATGATAAAACAGACTTTATGTTAGATCATTTTGCCCAACTGTAGTCTAATAAAACTTTCTAAGCAAGTTTAAATTAGGCTAGGTTAAGCAATGATATTCAGTGGGTTAGGTGTATCAAATCCATTTTCTTTACCTTTTTTTTCTGATGCATTTTCAATGGATGTGATTCCTTTCAAAGTTGAAGAGTATATGTACATATAATTTTGTTTCAATTTTTTCTAAAAATTTAATCTAAAAATAAATTAAACCTACCAGCTGTCCTGCTTTGTATATTTTTCCATCCCATTCTATTGCTGAGTATGTTGCCCAAGGGCCTTGCTTTTTAGAAGGAAGATCAGGACGTGTAATTATTCCTTTAAAAAGTGTAAATTTTATCTGTTTGTCATACTTTTCATGACAATCCTTTAGCCATAAAGAAAATTCTCTGTCAATTTTCATTCGCTGCTCCTGTAAAATTTTAAAACATTCTATAAAACAGCTACTAGTAAGAATATATAACCACAAAATTTGTCACTCATTCATTTTCCCTTCTATATATCCCATACTCAGAAAACTTAACAGAAAAATTAAAATATTTTCCTAGTTCTTCTCCTATACAAATTCAGAACTCTTCAAATAAATGCATTACCAAAGAAAGAAAAATTCGATATCATTCTTGGGACCAAAGCTTTAATAGTCAATACCAACCACAAAACTTAACTTCCTAATGTGAACCTTAATATACACACATACAAAGCACACTTTAAGATCTAAAAGAGATACATTAATTTTCTCCAAACATGATCTAATCTTGGCTTTATTTTATTTTATTTTTGGAGAGGTTTTCGCTATAAGGCGCGTGTGCTCGCCAAACAGACAGAAAGAGACAGAGAGATAGAAAGCGAGAAATCACCCCTCAGGGGGGATGGTCACGCTGCAATCCCTTCTCCTCCATTCTCCTCTCGGGATCTTGGGCACGCACGCACACGCGCCCGGCATGAGTTTTAAGCCACCGGGTCCGGGACGCGAACCGCGATCGACTATGTGGGAGTCAAGTGACAGCCATTACGGCAACTGCTGGTTCCCATCTTGGCTTTTTTTTGAGGGATATGAACACTTGAATGTTTCTGACTGTCAGCTTGAAACATGCTGACGGTGTACCCATGTATCCAAGATCCCTTAGAGCTGGAAGGCATGGAAAACAAAATCACAGTGTGATGAGACCCTATTAAAGGTGCTTCTTCTTCTCTTTCTTTTGTGTACACATGCATTCTTTATTATGAATGAGATCAAAAGTATACTAGCAGGCTCTGTGGCCTGGTGGCTAAGGGAGTCAGATCCTAAATGACCAACCACACAGTTCCAATCTTGGCTCCAGCAGTTTGAAAAACACGTCATGTATGAATGTGTACACACATGCACATCCATCCAAAATTCTGACAGGATGGAGAAGGAACTGTAGCATAATCAAGCCACCTTGGGGTTTGCTTTCTCTCTCTCTCCCTCACTGGCAAGCATACACACGCTCTGGCAAATTAAAAAAAAAGTACACTAATATGTTAGTCAACACATTTAACATTTCAACATTTAAAAGTATTTATTCATATTGGAAACATTCATGTATTAATCAATGAATGTATTTTTAATACTGAGCTATCTGAAACCATCTTCTAGCCCAAAATATTTCACAGATCTATCCCATTTTTACCCTCTAGACTAGATTAGAATGGCATAGGTTATTAATGCATAAAAGCTTTCAATAAGAAAAAGTTTTTCTGCAGCTGCTTGTCGCTAGCTCAAGATCTTGGTATTAAGATCTAATAAAGTATAATTTTATCCAAACCTGGCCTAATCAGCTTAAACTTTATGAGCAGAAAACACTCAAAAGCTCATGAAAAAATATTTACATTGGGTTGTTGGGAAAGTCATGAAGTATGTTTGTTTTTCTATGCAAAAATGCATCACGACTTACCCAATGGCCTGATGAATCACAGTCTTTTGATTAAATAAAATCCAGTATGCAAATCAGTAAAAACCTACTCTAATGACATTGGTTTTATTTAAAATCAGAGCATTTATAAGTATTCAATACTTGATATTCAATAAACATACCTGTCCATTTAAAATCCTTGTAAAAAGAGTGTTCTTATCCTTCAATTTTAGCTCGAGATCCATAAAAGTTAGTTTATTTGTGCTGACCTGGAATTTGTCATTAGTGAATAATGCACCAGATATCCTATTGTAGCATTCAATTGGTGCAAGTCCTCTCTTCTTAGGAGGAGTACACCAGTCAAAGCTTGAACAAAAGAAAATGTTAGTCAGTAAAAAAATTAGGTCATCAAACAAAGTAATTCCTCCAAAGATCAAAACTCACTCTTCAACTGATGTATATGGTATTAATCGTCCATTCCAAAAACATTCAAAAATAGGTCTTTTCCCTCTCGCTGCTTTCTCAAGTATGAAACAATCGTCATCGTCATCTTCATCTTTTAATTCTAGATCAAAAGGGTTAAGTGTAAGAAAACCTTTATTGCCAAAAACTATGCACAATGTTTATCACTGAGAAATCCACTTCTTTTTTTTTTTTTTTTGAGAGGTTTTTGCCATAGGGCGTGTGTGCTCGCCAGACAGACAGAGACAGAGAGACAGAAAGCAGGAAATCACCCCCCGGGGGGATGGCCACGCTGCAATCCCTTCTCCTCCATTCTCCTCTCGGGATCTTGGGCATGCACGCACACGCGCCTGGCGTGAGTTTAAGCCACCGGGTCTGGGATTCGAACCGCGGTCGACTACGTGGGAGTCCAGTGACATAGCCATTACGCTAACTGCTGGTCCCGAGAAATCCACTTCTGTTAGTAAAAAGTTGAAGGTGCCTCAGAGCAATGATAACACAAATATGATCTTTTGAATTACATTTCATAAAATCTAAAGATGGTTTTATTTTCAAAGTTCGCTCTAAGAAAGGCAGATTTCCGAAGTGGTTTCACATTATCAATGATGTTTGTCATTTAAAATTAGGGTCAGTGGAGCCAGCAGGGGGCATGGTGATTAAGGTGCTTGACTCCTACATAGCCGACTGTGGTTCAAGTCCTGGACCCGGCAGCTTGTTTTCTCACTCTCTCTCTCCCCCACTCACACTGTCCCTCTCTGGTCAAATTAAAATCAATCAATCAATCAAATAAATAAATTTAAATAAAATAATTATTTTTAAAAATTAATAAATTAAGATAAAACTAGGGTCAGTGGCCTGGCAATGGCATAATGGTTACGTCACTGGACTTTCAAATAGTCGACTGCAGTTAGAGTCTTGGACCTGGTGGCTTGAAATTGATGCTGTGTGTGTGTGTGTGTGCATGCCTAAAATCCCGAGAGAAGGGACTATGACATGACCATACTCCCCCACGGGGAGGGGTGGTGGTGACTTCTCACTTTCTGTCTTTCAATAGTGAGTGCACATGCCCTATAGCAAAAGTCTCTCTAAAAAGAAATTTTTGTTTAAAGGGACCCACAGATGGTGTAATTGTTATATCACTGGACTCCCATGTAGTTGACCTGAGGTTCGAGTCCCAGAACCAACAACTTAACACTCACACCAGGCGTGTTATGTGTACATGCCCAAAATCCCCAGAAAATGGAGAAGGGATTGTAGTGTGGCCATCCCCTGAGGGGGTGATTTCTTTTTTTTTTTTTTTTTTTTGAGAGGTTTTTGCTATAGGGCCCATGCACTTGCCCGAAAGACAGAGAGAGACAGAGACAGAAAGTAAGACATCACCCCCAAGAGGGGATGGTCACACCACAATCCCTTTTCCATTCTCCTCTCGGGATCTTGGGCACGCACCCACGCGCCCGGCGTGAGTTTAAGCCACCGGGTCCAGTATTCGACTGCAGACGGCTACATGGGAGTTCAGCGGCAAAGCCATTACGCTAACTGCTGGTCCCTGAGGGGGTTATTTCTCACTTTCTGTCTCTCTCTCTCTCTCTCTGTGTCTGGCATGTGCACACACCCTATAAGAAAATAACCCTCTTTAAAAAGAAAATTATTGTTTACTATGTTAATCAATTGTGTTAAGAGAACTACACTACTGATGGAACATGCAATCTTTAAAACATATTTTTTTTTTTTTTTTGGAGATGTTTTTCGCTATAGGGCGTGTGCGCTCACCAGACAGACAGAGAGAGACATAGAGACAGAAAGCGAGAAATCACCCCCCAGGGGGGATGGTCACGCTGCAATCCCTTCTCCTCCATTCTCCTCTCAGGATCTTGGGAACGCACGCACACACGCCCGGCGTTACTTTTAAGCCACCGGGTCCAGGACGTGAACCGCGGTCAACTACGTGGGAGTCCAGCGACATAGCCATTACACTAACTGCTGGTTCCCAAAAATATTTTTCATAGAGTTTAAAAAGCCATACATTTGAAAAGATTATGCCTACAGCAAAATCCTTCCTCCTTACAAATATAGGACTTTAATCTAAGACATCATTTCACAGTTCTGTCAGAACCTGTATGTTCACATGAAAATCATGAGAACTCTATGGTGTCTAGTAGCAATTTTGCCTAGTTTGGAAAAAGTAATATTACTGAATTTATGTTTCTTTTATATAAACTACTTAATTGTGAACATCATATTCAGGAAAGCATGAATATATACATAGCTAGAATTATAAGCTCTGACTAGAGATCAAAACATAATTAGCACTATCTGTAACATTATGATGTTTGTTAGCAATACCTTCTCCTATGTCCAGTTAAATTAGAGTCAAACATCACGATCTGCCATGGTAACATTTCACCTATCATGGCATTTAGTAACCCACCTAAATTAAAGCCTCCTCCCCAAAATCCCACATGAGAAGTCAGTATTTAAAAGTTCCTTTCAGTAAAACCAAATTACTTTGCTCTTAGGGAAATGCTCTGAACATTACTCAATTTATTGGCTCATATTTCAAAACATATTTGAAGAACTTCCAGTCTACAAGCCTACAAAATTTAGAAATAGCATGTTAAGAAGTTGTCAAAGACACCACAGGAAGCAGAGTCACTGCACAGTAACAAGCACAAAGCACTAACACCAGGCAATAGTCTAAAGACTTGCCCGTTTCTTCTTCTTCTTCTTTTTTTTTTTTTTTGGAGAGGTTTTTCCTTTAGGGCACATGCGCTCACCAGAAAGTCACAGAGAAACAGAGAGAGAAGGCAAGAAATCACCCCCCAGGGGGATGGCCTCACCACAATCCCTTCTCCTCCATTCTCATCTCGGGATCTTGGGCATGCACAAACATGCACCTGGCATGAGTTTAAGCCACCAGGTTCAGGACTTGAACCGCGGTCGGCTACATGGGAGTCCAGCGACATAACCATTATGGCAACTACTGGTCCCAAGACTTACCCATTTCTTCAACCCTCACAGCACCTCTAAGTAGTATGAACTACTACTCTCATTTCACAGATAAGAAAACTGAGATAGGGCATAGTTTGTTCAACCTCACATAACAGAAAACAGTAAATATAGGCTTCAAATGAGGAAATCTAGCTGTGGAACCCACAAAACTAAGCATATATAAGGAAATATTCTAAATGAAAAACTTTATTAAGTATTTTTTATTGTCAGAAGGTACATAAACTCGCCAGAACAAGACAGAAAGAGGGAAAGGGAGAAAGCACCTCCCAATGGTGTGTGGTCATGCTATAATCTTTTCTCTACTTCATCCTGTTGGGATTTGGGTTATACACACTGTGCTTTTTTAAGCTAAACTATGCATCATGTGGCCCCCTGAACATTGAGGCCTTGCGCCAGCAAAAAAGCTTAATATACTGGGTCATCAGGAAAATCATGATGCATTTTTCCATAGAAAAACACATTATGACTTTCCAGATGACCTAATATTGAAGGTCTATAAATGCAATCCCAACAATTCCAGGAGGGATTTTTTATTTGAAAGTGAATGTACTAAACTGATTCCAGTTTACTAGAAGAGTAAAAGCTTAAATATGTATATGTATGTGTGTATACATACATATACATATATACATACATATATATACACACACACACACATACATACACACACACACATTTTTTAAGAGATTTTTGCTATAGTGCGTGTGCACTCACCAGAAAGACAAGACATAAACAAAGTGAGAAAGTACATGCTGCCCTCTCACATTAAAAAAAATGATATTTATATATAGTACAAAATCACAAAAAGTATCTTTAACCATGGATAAAAATACAAAATAGTACCTTACAGTAAAGAATCTAGGCCAATGTATTCATGGCCTAGAACTTAATATCTAATGAAAGTGATATTTCAAACTACTGAGAAAAATATAATGTTCAGTGATTGGCACTAGGAAAGTGAATACCACGTGGAAATTATAAACTTAAATCCCTACTTCATGCCACACACACGCACTCCACAAAAACAAAGACAACTTAATAAATTGATGTATTGGGACCAAGTGGCATAATGGTTAAGGTACTGGATTCTCACATGGTTGACCACAGTCTGAGTCCTAGACCCAGTGGCCTGAACTCACTCTGGTCACATGTGTATGTGTGCCCAAAATTCCAGAGGAGAATAGAGAAGCGATTGCGGCATAGCCACCCCCCCAGGGGGTGATTTCTCACTTCCTGTCTCTCCAGAGAGTGCAAAATGATTAAACATATAAACAAAAAGACCTACAGAATCTTTTAGTAATTTCAAAATGTAACAAGTCTTTCTAGTCTTTCCACAGTGAGACAAATCAGAAAGCATAAAGAAAAAACCTATAGAAAATGATGCCATGAAGCGTAAAACTCCTTTATAAATACCTACAAAAATGAAGGGAGAAAAATATGAGGAATATATAAAGGACTAATATACCTTATATATCAAAGTTTAATTCAGTAAGAGATCTAAGAGAAAAGAATTATTTCTTAAAGCCAGTGCTTTATTCATCTGGAATTGAATTTACATAAAAATCAAAAATTAAAAAAAAAGTACCAGGAACCAGCAGTTAGCGTAATGGCTATGTCGCTGGACTCCCACGTAGTCGACCGCGGTTCACATCCCAGACCCGGTGGCTTAAAACTCACACCGGGTGCGTGTCGTGCGTGCCCAAGATCCCAAGAGGAGAATGGAGGAGAAGGGATTACGGTGTGGCCATCCCCTCTGGGGGGTGATTTCTCGCTTTCTGTCTCTATGTCTCTCTCTGTCTGTCTGGCGAGCGCACGCGCCCTACAGTGAAAACCTCTCCAAAAAAAAAAAAAAAAAAAGTACCTAACAACTTAAGACCAACATAAGGGAAAAAATTAAAATACATTATTTATATAATCCAATAACCCAATAATAATCACTAAAAAGGGCCAGTAGGTTGCATGGTGGTTAAGGTGCTGGACCCCTATATGGCTGACTATGGTTTCAGTCCTAGACCTAGCAGCTTGCTATCTGAACTTTCCCTCTTGCTCCCTCCCTCTGGTCAAATTAAAACATAGGGGACCAGCAGATGGCATAATGGTTACATCACTGGACTCCCATGTGGCCGACCGCAGTTCCAGTTCCAGACCTGGAAGCTTGAACTCACACCGTGTGTGTGTGTGCGCGCGCGCGCGCGCACGCGCGTGAGCGCGCATACCCAAAATCCCAAGAAGAGAATGGAGAAGGAACTGTAGCATGGCCATCCCCCCAGGGGGTGATTTCTCACTTTCTGTCTCTGGTGGGCACATGTCCTATAGCAAATATCTTTCAAAAATAAATAAATAAATAAATAAATTTTAAAATTTAAGTAAATATTTTTTAAAAGTCATTAAAAACTAATCACTATCCTAAATACTAACTTAAATTTTGTAGCTAAGATAACAGATTAACATACTTGATGG
The DNA here is from genome assembly GCA_026018925.1 of Tupaia tana. Classification (NCBI taxonomy): domain Eukaryota; kingdom Metazoa; phylum Chordata; class Mammalia; order Scandentia; family Tupaiidae; genus Tupaia; species Tupaia tana. The sequence goes on along the minus strand of JAKSZU010000007.1, from coordinate 59,274,406 downwards.
AAAGCAAGGATCATCAGGGTAAGTTTCTCTATCATACAAGAAAGGATGATAGCGGATAATTCCTTCCACTACGCCGTCTCCTTCGACATGAGCCTTGAACTCAAAACTATCAGCTGCTGTGTTTATATACAATGTCTGCATGTCATCTTGTATTTCCCTTAGGTTGATAATCTTGGGTGCCTTTCCTTTTTCAAACACAGAAATCTAAAACAAAAATAAAACAAAAATACGTAAGCTCTGTGGTGACTTTACTTTTTTCCTAAGCTATGACCCAAGAACAGAATATGCAAAAACTACTTTTATTTATACAAGTAATCAACTAGCATAAATATGCATCTTTATTTATATATCAGTTAAACAGCTTTAAGTAGCATCTCAACAAGGAATATATTAAAAAACAAAGCTAGAAAGAAACAGCAAATCAGAGCCAAAGGACAGAAAAGTAATAAACAAACACATTTAATTAAAGGGTTTTTGCGGAAGTAGGACAATTTTGTACATCAAATTATTTATAAACTGTGGGCAAAGATACTGAAAATCCAACACTCGAAAGTTTTCTGCTTCTTGTGACCATTATAAAACTTCTATGAACAAAAGAAAAGTTGTTATATCCCTTTTTTTCCTTCTTTTCAAGGCATGTTAGAAATAATTCATATTGCTATAGAAGAGAGAAGAAAAAGAGAAGCAAAGCACTAGAGTAAATAGAGGTTCATGAAAAATACAGCTAGGGATAAACTTTTACCAGAATATCAAATGAAGTGCTTTTGGTAAAAGGAGAGAGAAGGTTTCTAATTATTGATTGATCTTTCCTATCCAGAGTTACTCGGAACTGAAAGAGATATCAAACCATTTTTAATGTTTTAAGATAGAATTTTATCTTACCTCAATATCAATGTTGTTGATAGGACCAGCTTCTTTCGATGTATGATTTTCATTTCCTTTGGGGCCATGAATGTAGTAATGATAAATATGTCTAAAACACAGAAGAACAGCTTTATATTTTCAATTCACATAAAATTAGAGTTCATATAATCATCTACCAAAAAAAAAAAAAATCTCATAGGTATCATTCAACAGTAGTGACAAGATGCTAATTCCTATATTAAGCGTTTTTAAAATACAGTTGCCTACTGAATAAAAACAACTCTAAGATCCAAGTATTAATAAACCTCATTTTACAGCTATAGAAACTGGGAGGCAAGAACTATATATATCTTATTTAAAGTCACAAAACTAGAGTGAGGGAGAGGTGGGCTTCAGTTCAGGCCTTTCCATTTTCAAAGCCCATAGATTTTACACACCTAAGTAGTTTACCAAATAAATAAAATCAAGAAGGCGGTGCGGCCGGGCCTGCGTGGCTCTGCCTCGCGTGCCGCGGCCGGGGCTCTGCCTCGCCGCCGGGCCTGCACAGCCGGGTCCGCATGGCCCAGGCTCTGCCTCGCGTGCTGCGGCCCGGACCGCCCGGCCCTCGCTGCCTCTCCGGCGCTGGGTGTGTCCCGCGCTCAGCGCCGATGCGGGCCAGTGGCGCGGACCGGCCGAGCTCGCCGTCCTTCCTTTCTCGGGCCGGGCGGGCGAGCGGGAGGTGGCGCTGGATCCCGCGCACATTCACGCGCTTGGGGCTTATGTGTGGCCGCCGGGCCCGAGTGTGGCCCCGGGGCCAGTGCGTGGCCCCCGGGTCTGTGTCAGCGCGTGGCCGCCGGGCCAGCACCTGCATGAGGTCGCCAGCCGCAGGCGGCACACTGAAGCCAAAAACTAGGAATAAGAACTTGCAACTACAAGCAACAGAAAGAAACTTTAGCTGTCTTAAACCAACTCACAAATATATTGTATAGGAGGATTTTCTCTGCCTATCGACAGTGAGAAGATGATGGTTACCAGCCCTGCATTACCTCAAGGAAAAACAAGAACTACTCTACCATTCTTAAGGAAGCCAGATACCCGAGGATGACTCACGCTGCAGATCCCCACACCACCATTCCCGGTAATCACAAGATGGATGCTGTGCCACATCAACTGATAATCATCTCTGCTTTCCAGAACCACTTTCCTGAAACTGTATTCCATGGAGATTCACCTACAATTGTGGAACTGCACGAGACCCACCCTTGATCCAACCCTGAATAGAATCTATACTCCCTATTGTTAAAAACTTTATGAGCTGTTAATTGAAAAAAAAAAATAATAATAATAATATATCTATTTGATGACTACAGTAAGATATATAGCCCCAGCTAGGTGCTACTTTATAGGATGCCTAAAGTTAGACTTGTGTTCATGGAAATGTATATATCAGCTGTGTTTGCTATGAAAATATTTAGATGAATTAAGATCTTTAGTAATTCAATAAAATGTAGGGGAAAAACAGTATAAAACGTAAACATAGGGAACCAGCAGTTGCCGTAATGGCTATGTCGCTAGACTCCCACGTAGTCAACCGCAGTTCGCGTCCCAGACCTGGTGGCTTAAAACTCACGCCAGGTGCGTGTGCATGCGTGCCCAAGATCCTGAGAGGAGAATGGAGGAAAAGGGATTGCGGTGTGACCATCCCCCCTGGGGGGTGATTTCTCGCTTTCTGTCTCTATGTCTCTGTCTGTCTGGTGAGCGTACGCGCCCTATAGCAAAAAAAACCTCTCCAAAAAAAAAAAAAAAAAAAAACATAGATACCAGAGACAGTGGGGGAGGAGAGTGGGAAACGGCAGAGGGTAAGAGATAGGGAATCAAGCATGGGGGAAAAAAAAAAAGAAAGAAAGAAAAAAAAAAAAAAACTAGAAGGTAAGAGCCTACAGCTTTTTTCTTGCCAAGGATGTTTTAGAAAGGTCTGTATCATCATGGAGTAGACTATATAAATATTTTTAAATAATTTTCTAAATATGAGAGTATCATTCTGGCACTTGGACCTTTCCTCTTAGCACTGAGACAATCTTACCCCAATATTCCAAAAACAAACAAAACTAGTAAACATGAACCAAGTATGACTTACGCTAATTGCCGTGTCCATAGATGAAAATAATTTTTCAGGTACTGAATGTGTTCTGGTTGTACCCCTGTGATAACCACAGCAGTAAAGCTATCTTTTTCCTTCTCCTCTGTGATAAGATGATGTAGAAATCTCTCATCATCATTTGTAATATGAACCGAATCAGACGGCTACAAAATGAATACAAACACGGAAGATTAAATCATTTAAATCACAATTATGCTAATAACTATGACATCAAATTGTAACATGACTTACTTGGATAGCTTGAGAGATAAGCTTCTGAACAACTTTTGGAGAAAACTAGACCTACACCATTTGAGTGTGTACCATGTAAGGAAGGGGAACTTTCACACAGACTGCTAAGCTGGTACACATAAAGAACACCTATCTCAGAATGCCAAACCAATTTTAAAATCATAAAGGAAAAGGTAAACCCAATACTGAGTTTAAAATGAGTAAAAAAAAAATTAAGAACACATACCCTGGAGTGGATTGGTCCTCACTTGAGAAACCTACCACTATATTTGGTCAGGATTGACACCTTGCACTCCATGTTCAAGAAAACCAGGTAGCAGTGGGGCTTTAGCTGGCCTAGCCCAAACACAGTGTGTTTAAAAAGGAGTAAAATGATCCTGGGTACAACTCAGAGAAAATCTAAAGTTTCTGATAAGGAGATTGGTGGGGATTGGGAGGGTGTTTCAAGATACAAATTACAAACTTCTAATTTTGTAATATGGTCTCTGTGTTAACATACCAAAATATATAACTTGTTAAATAGATGAAAAAAATTTAGAGAGAAAAAAGTGGAATGACCAAAAGTAAAGGCAAAGTCCTAGACAGAGGGAATATTAACTTATAGTGTAAATAAAAGTTGCTAACGAACATAAAACAAACAAACAAAAAAAAACAAAAAACACCTCAGACCAGTGATAATGAAAGAAAAGGTACTATTTTCATGTATTGAATGTTTAGCATTTGGTTGCCCTCTCCCCTTCTCATTGTTTTTTTTTTTTTTTTTTTTTGTTTGGTTGGTTGTTTTTTTTTGGAGAGGTTTTTTTTTGCTATAGGGCACATGTGCTCGCCAGACAGACAGAGACAGAGAGTCAGAAAGCAGGAAATCACCCCCCCAGGGGGGATGGCCACACCGCAATCCCTTCTCCTCCATTCTCCTCTCAGGATCTTTGGCATGCACGCACACACACCCGGCGTGAGTTTAAGCCACCGGGCCCGGGACTCGAACCGCGGTCGACTACGTGGGAGTTCAGTGACATAGCCATTACGCTAACTGCTGGTCCCCCTTCTCATTGTTTTTAAAAAATAAAAAAATGAAGGGCTAGCAGATGGTGTAGCAGCAGTATCGCTTGACTCCCACATGGTGGACAGTGTTTGAGTTCCAGGCCCAGAGGCTTGAAAATCATGCTGGGTGCGTGTGCATACGTGCCCAAGATTCCGGGAAAAGGGACTGTGGTGTGGCCATTACCCCAGTGGAGGGGTGATTTCTTACTTTCCCTCTCATTGTCTCTCTTTCTCTCTCTCTGGCAACCGCACACACCCTATGGTAAAAACCTCTTATAAAAAAAAAAAAAGGAAAATGAGCAGAAGAGACATTTTTATAGACAGTTGTTGGAAATGTTTCTGATTTGAGATTCAAATATTCCAAAAAGCAATTTTATAATAAATGCCATCAACTTTTAAGTTAATTATCATAGGTATTAAAATTCTAACAATCTACACTAAGGGGAAAACCTGTAATTTAGGAAAAACGTCACACAAAATTATTCACGGTAATGTCTTTGTAATTATAGCAGAACCCTTTAAAAACTTGATAACTACTTGACAGAATAAATTACATTCATTAAAGAAATACTATAGAGCTATTAAGAATGTGTATTAAGATAGTTTATAAAGTGGAAAAATACTCAAAATGTTAATTTCAGAAATATGGGATCGGTGGACGAGCTATTACAGTTAGCGTAATGGCTGTCACTGGATTCCCATGTAGTCCACCGCGGTTCGCGTCCTGGACCCGGTGGCTTGAAATGCACGCCGGGCGCATGTGCGTGCATGCCCAAGATCCCAAGAGGAGAATGAAGGAGAAGGGATTGCGGCGTGGCCATCTCCCCTAGGGGGTGACTTTTCACTTTCTGTCTCTCTGTCTGTCTGGCGAGCGCACGCGCCCTATAGCAAAAACCTCTCCAAAAAAAAAAAAAAAAAAAGAAAGAAATATAGGATTGGAACCAGCAGATGGTGATGTTGTTGCACTCCCAGGTAGTGAACCACAGTTAGAGTCCCAGACCTGGAGTGTGCATCCAAAATCCCAAAAGAATAGAGAAGGGATTGCAGCATGGCCATCCCCCTAAGGAGTGATTTCTCATTTTCTGTCTCTCTTTTTCTCTGGCGAGCTCACGTGCCCTATAGCAAAAAAAAACTCTTAAAAAAAAAGAAAGTAAAAAATTGGATTAAACTGTAAGTATATATTTTTAAAAGCTGAAAATTTACCAAAATGTAATTAGTATTTCTCTGGCGCTCAGGAGTACTTTTGCTTTCCTATAAAATTTTCTACAATTTCTTTCAAAACCAAAAAATTTTTTAAAAGCTCAAAATTGCTTAAAAATAATTTTAAGACAAAATATTATAAAATGTTTCAAAGGGAAAAAAGTTAAAGGAGTGCACAATAAATACCATCTACTCACCACCAAGATTCAAATTCATTAACATCTTAATCATATTAAATTGAAATTTTGAATGCAAACTTGTAACAGAAATCTTTCATTTATTTTTCTAGTGATCTGAGTTCCTAAAAGTCCATTATCCTATCACTGTTTTCCTACTCTATTTCCATGATTATATGTAACAGATATTTTAAAACCCAAATTCAGATCAAAGAAAAACTTTACAACCTTTCTAGCAATTTAAGAAAGCTTACTAGGCTTTATGAGACCACTTGTATGAAGACTTTCAGCCCGTGACAGCATAAAAATGATCATTGTTGCTATTCACTTGACGAAAGAAAAACAATGAACTTTTTTTTTTTTTTTTTTTTTTGCTATAGGGGGCGTGCGCTCGTCAGACAGATGGAGAGATACAGAGAAACAGAAAGCGAGAAATCACCCCCCAGGGGGGATAGCCACACCGCAATCCCTTCTCCTCCGTTCTCCTCTCGGGATCTTGGGCACACACGCACATGTGCCTGGCGTGAGTTTAAGCCACCGAGCCCCGGACTCAAACCTCAGTCGACTACGTGGGAGTCCAGCGACATAGCCATTACTCTAACTGCTGGTCCCAAACAATGAACTTTTTAAAAACTTCATACCGTCAAGTTTTTACAAAAACATTTGCCCCTTAGAAATTAGCAAAGAAGTTCTATCCTATTATCTGCCCAAAGGAGTATATTTACAATTATGAAATAAAATGTACTGTACCTTTCTGTTTCTAATATAGCCACTATATATTGCCTCTTTATTTTTCTCCTTCTTCTCAAAATCTTCTTTAGAAAGCATGAGCTCATGAACATCTTGGGAATCTGCAGGTTTGCTTATCATCTGTTAAATATTAAGAGAGTATTTTTAAAATGCCTAATAGTTTAAACTAGATAACATTATTTAGAGACAATTTTCAAAATATTTGTATTAACTTTTTTTTCCCTAGAAATCTTTACTTACTCTGGCTGATTGTCCAACAAAGAAAACAGCCTGCTTGCCCCCAACACCAAAATAGGAAATATCACTATTTAGACTGCGTGGCACTGGTAGTGGACGAACATATCCTGAATGATCACTAAAAGAAAACATTACATTAACGCAGTGATTTTAAACAAGCCATTTAAGTGCCAAATTAAAAAAAAAATACAGCTTTTTATAAAAAGTTAGTATATTGATTCCCACACCATCTAACACCCCTAATTCAAAGGGGGGGGGGAATTAGAACTAAAAGTGAAGACATCACATATTCCAGTGGTTCTTTTTTTCCTAGATAGACTGCTACTATAGGGCACATGCACTTGTTGGAGACAGAGAGACAGAAAGCGAGAAATCACCCCCTTAGGGGGATGGCTACGCCACAATCCCTTCTCCTCCATTCTCATCTCATGACACACACACCCAGTATGAGTTTGAAGCCACCAGGTCTAGGACTCAAACCGCGTCGGCCACAGGGGAATCCAGCGATATAACCATTACGCCATTTGCTGGTTCCTTTCCAGTGGTTCTTAAGTACAGTCCCCAGATGAGCTGCATTATTTTACCTGGACACTTTAAGAAATGTCAGTCCTGTTAAGTCAAAAAATCTCTCAGTAAATAAGACTAAATAAATATCTATATATATCCTTACACCTCTAGAACCTTTTGTTCACAATTCTTTGCTACTTTAAAACTTGTTAAAATATTGTCTGAAGAGTAATGGGGATTAATACAAAGGAAATTCTCATTTTCATGTACCATGACAAATGAAGAGCTTTTAGGGAACTTTCCACTGCACCATAACGGCACCCTAGAAAGGAGGGATCACAGGCCATTCAAAATATAGACAAGGTCATAAGGGACATCATTTCCAGTATCAGATGTAAACAGAACAGGTGGTGAGGCTAGAACCACTGTTAATGCAATGAAAAGGTCAGAGAGCAGATTTGACATAGCTAGCGAGAATTAGAGGACAAGTGAGAATTAGAGGACAAGAAGATACTTTCAAGGATGTTACCCTCAGAAACAAAGAAAGAAAAAAACCTGAAAATATCAAAGTGGGATAAATACATATGAATGACCAAAGAAAAATGTCTTACACAGTTTAAATGCAGTTCCACAAAGAGAAGAGAAAGAGAATGAATAGGGGCCAGTCAGTGGCATGGTGTTTAAGGCAATGGATTCCCACACGGCCAACCACGGTTCAATTCCCAGACCTAGCTGCTTGCTTCCTCAATTTCTCTCTTTGGTGAGCACACATGCCCGATAGCAAATTTTAAAATAATAATAATAACAATAATAATAATAAACTATTCTTTAAAAAAACACAAAAGCAAAGATCAAGACAGCATAAGTGGAAAGATACTGTTGTGATATACTTTTATGTACAGTGTATAGTATTACTTAATATACACTGTGATAAATTAAAGATGTATACTATGAGTCCTAGAGTTACCAGTGAAAAAAGTTACAGTTATTAAGCCAAGAGAGGAGATAAAACAGATTTATGAACATGCAAATTCTGAAATAAGTTCAGGGGGGAGGGGAGGGAACAAAAAAACAGAAAAATTCCCCAAAAACGATGTTGGTTAAGGTTAATCCAAACATATCAATAATCATATTAAAAGCAATTAGGGCCTCTCTCATAGCCTTGCTTCCAAAATGACGAAAAGAAGGAACACTGGCCGGTGCCAAAAAGGGCTGGGGTCACCCGCAACCTATTCACTGCACGAACTGAGCCCAATAAGTGTCCAAGGACGAGGCTATGAAGAAGTCCATCATTCGAAACATAATAAAGGCTACAGCCAGGGACATCTCTGAAGCAAGTGTCTTCAATGCCTATGTGCTCCCCAAGCTGTATGTGAATCTACATTACTGTGTGAGTTGTGCCATTCATACCAAGGTAGTAAGGAACCGAACTTGTGACGCTTGGGAGGACCGAAACCCCCACCCAGATTTAGACCTGTGGGTGCTGCCCCTCGTCCTCCACCAAAGCCCACTGTAAGGAGCTGAGTCTTTAAGGACTAAAGAACTGCACTCTAGGAAAAAATAAAATACAAATTATACATTAAAAAAAAAAAAGGCTATTAGGCAAGGGCCAACATGTGGTAAAGCAGTTGGGGCACTGGGCTCCCACATGGCCGATCACAGCTCAAATTCCAGACCTGGTGGCTAGCTTTCTCACTTTCCCTGTCTCTCTCTCTCTCTGGAAAGCACACATGTCCTATAGAAAATTTAAAAAATAATAGTAATTAAGAGAATTAAATAATTCTTAAAAATAAAAGCAATGGGAGCAAACACCCTAATTAAAAGGCAGAAGCAGAAATATTAAGATATAACTACCTATTGCCTAAAAAAATCTCTAAATATGAAGACAATAGGTTAAAAGGTTGGTAAAAGATACGTCATTTTAACAGAAATGAAAAGAAAAGAGCTGGCCCTATAGTCCAGTGGTTGAGGAGTCAGAACCCACACGGCCAACCATAGTTTGAATCCTGACCTCAGTGCCTTGAGAAACACACCAGGCACAATGCATGCAAACACAGTACATGCACAGTGTGACCAGACCCTGTAGGTGCTCGTCCATCTCATCTCTTTCCTGTCTCATGCATGCATACATGCCCTAACGTGAATAAAGAAGTTACATTAAATATGGTACAACTATGCTAAATAAAATTGGCAAAATGATTTAAAAAACAACCCGACTATATGCCAACTACAAAAACCTCATTTCAGGTCCAGTCATAGTAACGCATACTGGAGTCTGCTGCTCAGTGCCACGTAAGAAGCCTGGGTTTGAGGCAGGGGCCAACAGATTGTGTAATGGTCACGTCAAATAGACCATGATTCAAGTCCCGAATGTGGCAGCTTAAAACTCATGCTTGCATATGTGTGTGTGTGTGTGTGTGTGTGTGTGTGCGCGCGCCCAAAATCCCAAGGGGAAAATGGAAGAGAAGTAAATGTGGAATGGCCATCCCCTCTAGGGGGTAATTTTTTTGCTTACTCTTTGTGTCTTGGATTCTTCAGCAAGTGCATGTGCCCTGCAGCCAAAAATCTGTCTCTCTCTCAGGACCAGCAGTTAGCTTAATGGCTATGTCGCTGAACTCCCAAGTAGCTGACCGCGGTTCGAGTCCCGGACCTGGTGGCTTAAACACACCGGGCACATGTGCATGTGTGCCCAAGATGCCAAGAGGAGAATGGAGGAGAAGGGATTGTGGTGTGGTCATCCCCGCTGGAGGGTGATTTCTCACTTTCTATCTCTCTGTCTCTCTCTGTCTTTCTGGCGAGTGCATGTGCCCTATAGCAAAAACCTCTCTCCCTACCCCCCCCCCCCAAAAAAAAAGATGCCTGGGTGTGATTCCCAGCCCACAATAAAAAGCTGCACGCATTGGCACAAATCTTGGACCCAGCTACTTAAGAGGCTGAAGCAGAGAGGAGTGTGGCATGGCCATACCCCCCTGAAGGGTGATTTCTCACTTTGTCTCTCTGGCGAGTGCACATGCCCTGTAGCAAAAATCCCTCTTTAAAAAAAAAGAAAAGAATTCTATGGCAAAACTTCTAAGACATAGGCTGAAAATACCCTCTTATATTCTCTTTAAAATACTTGTGGGAAAATATACAAAAGTTGAGGGAGAGGGAAGTTCACTGACAAAAAAAATATAGCACATATCTACTTAAATGAATAAAAAACTAAATTATCTTCACTGAATAGGAGTGGGCACTTATAATCATTAGGCACTATGTCTCCTTTTTCAACCCAAATAATCTATGCAAACCTAACATGGGCAACAACCTATTATAGCATATAAAGCTGAGAATACAGATTTCAAGTAGGTCTCAGACTTGTGTTAATGAGTCCAGAAAATTTCCTATATCCACACTCAATGGCTATATAAATAAATATATATCTTTATGAAGATAGATAAAAGTAGGAAAATAATGAAGATTTTTTTTTTTTAACTTGCTACAGGGCACATGTGCTCACCAGAGACAGAGAGAGAGTGAAAACAAGTCACCAGGACTTGATCCATGGTTGGCCATGCGGGAGTCAAATGCCTTAACCATCTACCTGCTGGCCTAATAATGTAGGATATTTTTTTAATTGCCAGAGGATGTGAGTGCTTGCTAGAGAGAGCCAGAGACACCCAGAGAGTGAGAGAAAAAAAGAAGAGGAAGCAAGCACACTTCAATGGGACATGGTCATACCACAATACTTTTTACTCCATTTCTCCAACTCATCAAGATTTATGGCAAAGGAACCAGCAGTTAGCATAATGGCTATGTCGCTGGACTCCCACGTAGTCGACTGCGGTTTGCATCCCGGACCCAGTGGCTTAAAACTCACACCGGGCGCGTGTGCGTGCGTGCCCAAGATCCCGAGAGGAGAATGGAGGAGAAGGGATTGCGGCGTCGTGACCATCCCCCCGGGGGATGATTTCTCGCTTTCTGTCTGTCTGTCTGTCTCTGTCTATCTGGCGAGCACACGCGCCCTATAGCAAAAACCTCTCCAAAAAAAAAAAAAAAAAAAAAAAAGATTTAGGGCACAAATGCACACATGTCCAGTGTGTTATTCAAGACCCCAGGATTGGGATTCAAACTGAGGTCAGCTATGTGGGATTTGGCTTTCTGTGCACAGTACTTAATTGCTATGCTACAGGGTAGGGGAGCCTTTTTTTTGGGGGGGGGGGGGTAAATGCTAGATGGCAAATGCACTTGTCAAAGAGAGACAAAGAGAAGGAGAGGTAGAAAGCATGCCCCCCTCATGGGGCATAGTCATGCCTTCTCTATTTCTCCATCCTGCTGGTATTTGGGGCACACATGCACATGTGCCTGGTATGTTTTTTCAAGCCACCTAGGCCAGGATTTAAACCGTGGTCAGCTGTGTGGGATCTGGCTACCTTAAGCAATAGGCAAACAGGCCAGCCCTTTTCATTTCTTAACAATGCAAGATCTGAAGAAATAATTTTGTGGGACTAGCAGTTGGTGTAATGGCTATGTTGCGCCGGACTCCCATGTAGTCGACTGTGGTTTGAGTCCCGGACCTGGTGGCTTAAACTCATGCCAGGTGCGTGTGCGCGCAAGCCCAAGATCCCAAGGGGAGTATGGAGAAGGAATCGCAGCGTGGCCATCCCCCCTGGGGGTGATTGCTCACTTTCTGTCTCTCTGTCTCTGTCTTTCTGGTGAGCACACATGCCCTATAGCAAAACCCTCTCCCACCCCCCAAAAAAAGAATTTTACATCACAGCAGGCATCTAGAAAATTAAGAAAGTCATCTCCTTCAGAAATAAATTTACCTCAAAGTCAAAAAGAATTTCTGAAAATGTCCCATTAGTATCTTCTTTTTAAAGTTTACTCCTTTCATGAAAGTTGAGAGAAAGAAGCAGAAAGAAAGACAAACATCCTCCACAGGGTCTCATGTCCCCAGCCTTCCCAGTCAGCCAGAACTATGGGTGCATGTACCCAGCATGTATAGGTTGACCAGATAACTGAATCCACAATCTTTCACATGCATCCATCACCACTTGAGCAATGAGTTATCACTGCCACCCAGCTGGCTCTCATTCATATTCTTCATACAATAAAAGAAGAAATGTTATCTTTGTGAAACAAAAGCAGTTGATTTATTTGAAGTAGAAATTTACATACAAACAAAATGTTAAGAGGTGACTAAAGTAGTAAAAAGCAACAAGAGAGCTGATCAAATCAGCAAAAAGAACTAAAAACAACCTACATGATTGCCAAGAAATAGGGTAGAGTGACTATTCATGTATGTTTATATCTCACTATCTCAGATATATCAAAGGGAGAAACTCACCAAAATGAAGAAAGCTCCTCCCTAACAAAACTGACAAAAAGTCACTGATCCCTATTGGAATTGCTATAATAAATCTACCAGACAGAATGGAAGTGATCAAACTAAGTATGAATAAATGTTACATATGTACTCCCTAAATACAAATATTAGAAAATATATGAAAGCTCATCTTATTTTGCAGGACACTGAGGACAAAACAGTATTCTCTATAGGAAAATTATAGAAAATCCTGCTGGAGGTTCATTTCTACAAACTAAAAATGACATGAGCCATGTAGCATATCATTTTTATTTTCTCAAAAATTGTTCTCTGAGGGACCAGCAGTTAGCATAATGGCTATGTCGCCGGACTCCCATGTAGTCGACCGTGGTTCGCGTCCCAGACCCGGTGGCTTAAAACTCACACCAGGTAGGTGTGTGTGTGTGCATGCCCAAGATCCTGAGAGGAGAATGGAGAAGGGATTGTGGCATGGCCATCCCCCTGGGGGATGATTTCTTGCTTTCTGTCTCTCTGTCTCTGTCTGTCTGGCGATCGCACGTGCCCTATAGCAAAAAAAAAAAAAAAAAACCTCTCCAAAAGAAAAAATTGTTCTCTGAGAGTCTTTTGATTACTGAGCAAACTGAGACCACATCCCATTGGAGGTTGCTTTCTCTTTCACTCTGTTCTCTCCAGAGAGCATATGCACTAGCCAGCAATTAAAAAAAGAGACCAAAAAACAATCAAAAGCTAGGTAATGAGAGGTTCATACTAAAAGCTCCATATATTCATGAAAATTAAGAAGGTTATACCAACTACAGGACTCTACACATCCTCAAGAAAGGATCAAGAAGACCCAAATCACTCACTACTAGCTGACCCTGACCTTCTTGCAAGAAGTAAAAGCTGAAGCAGGGCTGTAAATTGTGTGCCAGAATATTAAAAACTTACCCCACTAAGCACACAAAGCTTCTCAGAAAATGTAGCGAGTTTTAATAGTTCAATGCATTTAAGAAAATGTTCAAACATTAGCTGACCACTAAGCTAACTGAGCAGAGATTTGAAGGGAACACAAGATAAGGGATATAAACTTTATAGAATTAATTAGTTCAGGGAAGCCACTACATAAACAATGACAAACAGAAACAACAAGCCTTGTGTAGGAGAAGGGATCAGATTTCCAGGGATGCTACATTACATTACTTAAAATATCCAGTTCTCAATGCAATTCGGGCAATAAATAGAGGTAGTGAAAGTATGATCCACACAGTAGAAACAGAGCAGTTAGCAGAAACTATCCCAGAGGAAGGCCAGGCACTGGACTTACTAGATAAATTTTTAAATAAATTCTTTTATTATTTTTATCTTTTAAATTTGCTATAGTGTGTGTGCTCACCAGAGACAGAAAGAGAGAGCGAGAGAGAAAGCATCCCTGGGGGCAGGAGGATTGCCATGCCATAATCCTTTCTGCTCCATTCTCTCAGGATTTTGGTCTCATGATTAGATTCTTGTCCCCAATAGCTGTAAATATTTTGCAAAACATATCCCAAGAGGTAGGGCAGGTGAGCCCCATACAGCAAGTGGTTCTGGACATTCTGCAAGTAGTATAAAGTGACTTATAGGACCTATTAAAAAACCATTCTACTGTTCTAGAGGCTACACAGTTTTTAATCACACTAAATTAGTAAGGATGGGAGAGCAATAGTTCCAAAGTACCCAACATATCAACATAACTCCTATATACCACCTTAGGAAATGTGAAAAGAACTATTTAGAGAAAAGGTGTAATTACGTAGTTCTATTTCTGAGTATTAATCATGAAAATTCTATAATACAAAAACCTACACAAATATGCTCGTAATATAAAAGCCTGCAATGCTCCAATATATCATGCAAATCTAAAGGAGAGTTTTTAACCTTATTAAAATACACAGCTACTCATTTAAAAAAGTAATGTTTTCTAACCTTTCAAAGTCCCCTTGCCTCGTAAATTTTGACAACCTATACACAGCCCAGTTGTTAAGCTGTTTAGAAGTCATTCCTCTTCCATTATCTATCACTGCAACAGCAGGTTTTCCTTGTGTTTCATCAAAAAGCTATAAAACAAAATAAGTTTAAAAAGACAGAAAAAGTTAAGTCAGTATTTAAAACATAAAAGTTAAATATGAAAAAAGTGATTTAATAGGCTCACTTACACTGCTGGTAGAAGTATAAATTAACACAACTTTCTAGGTTTTTGCCATAGGGCGGGCGCCACCACGCCCAAATTAACACAACTTTCTAAAAGGCACTTCAACTATATGTATCAAAAGCCTTAGAATTATACATGTTTTATAACCCAGAAATCCCATCTCTCAGAATTTAACTTAAGGAAATAGTCACAACAAACATGTACAAAAATGCCTAAAAATATTTACCATTCTAGCATTGCTTCCAATGGCAAAATATAGGAAAAAAATCTGAATATTCAACAATAGAAAACTGACTATATAATTTATATTACAGCCAATAAACCACTCTGCAACAATGGATATTATATTGCAGAATATTCACAATATAGAAATGTTTACAAGGTATTGTTAAGGGAAACAAGAATATTGTAGAAACAAAATGTACACATACATGATATACATATGCAGAGAAAAAAGGATGTGTGAAAAAATGTTAACAATGGATGGAGACATCACATGATTTTTAGTTCATCTTTAGTTTCTAATTTTTTAAATGAACTTTACTATTCTTATAAAAAACTTGCTTTATAGTATTATCTTCTTACCAATTTGATCTGTATTCTTCTAATACCAATGTTACGAGAAGTAGCAGACAATGAATTGTCAATTAACTCCGCAAGAGCAAAGGCTGAAAGAGATTAAAAAAAATTATTGCTCAACTTTCCCCTCCTAAATACTTCATATAAAAGTTCAAAGTAGAAGAAACTCTGAAATACCTTAAAGCCATCACTTTTACTTTCCAAAGAGCTAGAATTACAAGTATTATCCTGATCCTAATGATACAATACATAATAAAGGCATCATCATCAATCACCACCAGCATAAAAAAGCTGTCATCAACCAATACTTGTATGGGACTATACAGCATGAGTCAGCCAGCCAAGATTCCTGGCTTCAAGGAGTTTATAATCTAAAGACAGACAATACAGACATAAGAAACAAACAGAAGACCATAACCATAAAATCAAATAGTAGTCTGTAGTAATTGCATCATGCACAAGTCAACAGTAAGCACATTCAGGAATACGGGGGCAAATATAAGGCAACTATAAAAGTGTCTCTGAAAAGCTAATTTGAATATAAAATTCTTGGTACAAAGAGAAATGTGTTGAATGGCAGAACATCTGCTTAACTGACACACAACTGCTACTGATTCCCTACTACACTACCACTTGACATTTATCACTGACTCAGTATTAACTAATAACTCTCCTTTCTTTCACTACTCAAACTATTTCCCACTTTCATTCTTTGGATTATTAAAAAAAAAAAAAGGGTGGGGGGGACCAGCAGGTGGTGTGGTGGTTGAGGCACTGGACACTCCTACATGGCCGACCACGGTTCGAGTCCCAATCTGGTGGCTTGCTTTTTTTCTTTCTCCTTTTCTCTCTCTGTCTCTCATCAAATTAAATGAATGAATAAGTAAAATTAAATAATTCTTTTTTAAAAAAAGGAAATATCCCAATGTATGTGTCTTAATTCCACAGAAGCTTAGCCAACAAAGGCTGTAAATAATCCACAGAGTAACATTAACACTCACCCTAAACACTTAAGGGATAACCAGCCCTATTCACTAATTATAAGGAAGTTATCACAATTTATATATGTATAAAGATCTGGCTAAGGGTAATGAACATTTTAGAAAATAAAGAAAAAAGGGCAATGCAGGAAATGGAAGAAAAAGAGACTTAATGAAGAGAAATATGGAAATAAATAAATAGAACTTAGTATCAGATTGGATTTAAAAAAATAAGAACAAAGAAATCTAAGATGCATTTGAGTTTCTTTGATTCTTTTTGGATGCCTACAGAAGAAGACTGGATAAACAGTCATATTTCCCATAAAAGGAAATCATAGGAGAGGAAAGGAATTCCGTTTTAGTTACAATGCCATACCACCACATCAAGTTGAATGAGTAGAGGTGCTTCCCAGGAGCTTAATGAGAAACTAAACTATTGTGGTGATAAAGATTTTTTTTTTTTTTGCTTCATTGACATACATATAATATTTAAGGCTTGGATCAGTTCACTAAGAAAAAGTATAAAAAGAAAAAATCAACATGGTTAGATGAAATGCCCAACACACAGTCAAGAACCAAAAGCCAAAGAAACAAAAGCACAGAGACCCAAGGATATACTATAAAGTCACAGAAATCAAACAAGAATTTAAACACTGAGATTCTTTACTAATTCACAGAATTATGGTAGGAATGAAAACTGATAGAACCAATCTGCAAGTTAATTTTAAAATCTGTATCAGAAGTATTTAAAATGAACAATGCATCTACTGGTGTCACAATTACATAGGTGTAAATTTATATTCAACAAAAGAACTAAAGCTTCATTCAATATTCAAATATTTTTAAATAATTATTTTATTGAACTTTATTTATTTTATTTTGACCAGAGAGAGAGAGAGAGGAAGAGAGAGAGAGAGAGAAAGAGACAAAGAAAGAAAGCAAGTTGCCAGGTCTGGGACTCAAATCACGGTTGGCCATGTGGGAGTCCAGCACTCTTAATCACCATGCCACCTGTCGGCCCCAATATTCAAGTATTTAAGCACAACTATGTGTCTGTCGGGCATTTTTCTAGGAACTGAAGGAACAAAGATTCTATTATTCTTACATATTTAACATTCTAATGGAGAAAGACAAGAAATAAAGTATATTTGTAGTAAGTATAGTCTGTATATCAGAAGAAGGAGGTATGTGCTGTAAAGAAAACAAATGGCAAAGGATTCAAATAACAACTGTAATTTAAATAGAGTGGTCAAGGGAACTTATGCTGAGGAAATAAGACCTGAATGAGGCAAGGGAATGAAACCATGCTATCTGAAGGAAAAACATTCCAGGCAGAAGGGCCTTAAGCAGAGAATATGGCTGGCACTGAAGTGAAGTGAACAGTAAGGAGAAGAGTAGACCCCTAAACAAGGGTAATAACACCAAAAAATTTAATAGGTAAGTGGGATCACATAAAGTTAAAAAGCTTCCGCACAGCAAAGGAAACTACGAGACAACACAGAATGGGAGAAATATTGCCAGCTATAGTTCAGATAAAAGAATGACAACCATAATATATATGGAACTAAGATATCACACCCAGAAAAAAATACATTAAAAAAATAATCTAAATTTAAAAAGGGCAACTGACCTAAATTTTAAAAGGTCTACATGATCTTCCTTCTCAATGGAAGACATAACAAATGGCTAAAAAGTATATGAAAAAAATGTTCATTTCTTATCATAAGGGAAATTGCTCATCAAAACCATAATGAGAGAGCTATCACCTAGCCCCAGTCAGAATTACTGTGATTAAATAAATAAATAAATAAAACTCACAGAAAAAACACATGCTGTGAGATTGTGGAGGAAAGTGAACTCTGTGCACAGGTGGTGAGAATGTGTATTAGTATAGCCATTGTGGCAAACAATACAGAGAGAGGTTCCTCAAAAACCTGTAAAAATAGAACTACCATAGAACCCAGCAATCCTATTATTGGGTATAGAGAAGACAGGGATTCACTCAGCTAGAGGTATATGCACATCTATGTTTATTGCAACATAATTCACAATAGGTAATTCATAGAATCAACCTAAGTGCCAATCAATAGAGTGGGGAAATACGGTACATACATAATGGAATACTACTCAGTCATAAAGAGTAACGGTACCCTGTCATTTAACACAAAGTAGATAAACCTATTAATAGGAAGATTAATGCTAAGTGAGGGGCTAGCAGATGGCCTAATGTTGCTGGACTCCCATGTAGTCAACCGTGGTTTGAGTCCCAGACCCAGTGGCTTAAAACTCATGTCTGGAGCGTATATGCCCAAAATTGCCAAGAGGAGAATGAAAGAAAAGAGACCGCAGTGTGGTCATGCCCCCTGGGGATGACTTCTCACTTTCTATCTCTGGTCTCTTTGGCAAGCACATGAACCTTTATTGCAAAAATCTCTTAAAAAAAAAATATAATGCGGGACCAGCAGTTAGCGTAATGGCTATGTCGCTGAACTCCCATGTAGTTGACCATGGTTCGAATGGCTTAAACTCACTCCAGGCACGTGTGTGTGCATGCCCAAGATTCTGAGAGGAGAATGGAGGAGAAAGGATTGCTGCGTGACCATCCCCCCAGGGTGTGATTTTCTCGCTTTCTGTCTGTCTCTGTCTTTCTGGCAAATGTATGTGCCCTATAGCAAAAACCTCTCTCAAAAGGGACCAGCAGTTAGCGTAATGGCTATGTCGCTGGACTCCCATGCAGTCGACCGCAGTTCGCGTCCCGGACCCGGTGGCTTAAAACTCACGCCGGGTGCGTGTGCGTGCGTGCCCAAGATCCCGAGAGGAGAATGGAGGAGAAGGGATTGCGGCGTGGCCATCCCCCGGGGGGTGATTTCTAGCTTTCTGTCTCCCTGTCTCTTTCTCTGTCTGTCTGGCGAGCGCACGCGCCCTATAGCAAAAACTTCTTAAAAAAAAAAAAAACCAACCTCTCTCAAAAGTATAATGCTAAGTGAAGTAAGCCGAACTATGAGAGACAAATACTGTATGTCTCTGCTTAATATATAACAAATGTCCACATTCTATAGAAACTGAAGGATTCTAAAGCATAGAAATATAAATAGTAATGGGGGGAGGTTTGTAAGGAAATGTAATGCACACAAGAATGCAAATAAATAAGACAGTATGGGACAGTATATCACAGCAGAGTAAAAATATAGACAGTATGGAGTCCAGCAGGTGGCATGGTGGTTAAGGCATTGGACCCTACATGGCCGACTCCGTGGTTTTTGAGTCCTAGACCCAGCAGCTTCCCATGCATGCCCAAAATCCCAAGAGAAAGGAGAAGGGAGTGTAACATGGCCAGTCCCTTCAGGAGGTGATTTCTCACTTTCCCTCTCTGTTTCTTTCTCTCTCCAGTGAGAGCATGAACCCTACAGCAAAAATCTTAAAAAAAAAAAAAAGTATGGACAATTTAATATATATTTAAAGAGAAAAACTAGAAGTATTATCAAATGTGCCCAACATAATGTAATGCTCAATGTTGAAAATTAGTACAATGTGGAAATGGCTGCAGGCTGCCCTAGAACCTTGAGAATAACCCCACTGGAGCTGTCCTGCTGGGCATGGCTTATTCTCTGATGGCCCGCACTATGGAATCACTGGCAAAAAAGATCTTTAATAGAGGTTTGTTTTGTTTTTTTCCATTTATTTTAATTTGACCAGAGAGAGACAAAGAGTGAGAAAGCAAGCTGCCAGGTCCAGGACTCAAACCATGGTCAGCCATGTGGGAGTGTCCAGCACCTTAACTACCACGCCACCTGTAGGTCCCTTTAATGGAGTTTTAGCAGCTGAACTTATGAGTGTTTTTGGAGCATATTTTTTGTTTATTAAGATGAACACAAGCCAAGATTTCAGGTAAACCATGAACAAGAAATTCCCTTTCATCTTAGAAGTTTATTACAAATCCATCAAACAATCTGGAATGTATGGGATCAGAGAACAAGATTAAGAAAAATGGCTGGGGACCAGCAGTTAGTGTAATGGCTATGTCGCTGGACTCCCACATAGTCGACCGCAGTTCGCACCCTGGACCCGGTGGCTTAAAACTCATGCCGGAAAAGTGTGCATACATGCCCAAGATCCTGAGAGGAGAATGGAGAAGGGATTGCTGCGTGACCATCCCCCCCCCCGGGGGGTGATTTCTCGCTTTCTGTCTGTCTCTGTCTGGCGAGCACACGTGCCCTATAGGGAAAACCTCTAAAACAAAAAAAAAAAAGAAAGAAAGAAAAAAAAAGAAAAATGGCTGAATAGCAAAAATTAGGACCATTCATCATGCTTAGCCTCTCATCTAAGCTGCTTGCGACCTGTGGAAAAAGAAAGATGCACCTTTCACACTGCAGACTTTTGGTGGCCCCACAGCACATCCTCCAGAGTAACGGGGATTTCTGCTCTGCCCTGGCTTGAGTTTCCCACCCACAGTGCAAGTCAACTATTTGTTTGTTTGTTGCTTTTCTCCTGTATTTATTGTTAAATATCTACATTTTACAAGTAAAAGACTAAGGAATGAAAAAAAAAAAGATGAAAAACCGTACTGTGGGACCAGCATATAGCATAATGGCTACGTAGCTGGATTTTCACTACAACATGGAAATGGCCAACTGTGGTTCCAGCCCCAGACCCAGTGGCTTGAAATCCACACTGGGCATGTGTGCGTGCACACCCAAAATCCTGAGATGAGACAGGGTTGTGGTGTGGCCATCCTCCCAGGGGGTGATTTTTCACTTTCTGTCTCTCTCTCTCTGGCAAGCGCACATGCCCTACAGAAAAAAAATCTCTCTTAAAAAAATATAAATATATACTGTACCCAACAAAGATATATGTAAAAAAAAAAAAAAAAAAAAAAAAGATTGGAAACCAGAAAGTTTGACACTATTTTCAATATTTCACTAAAGATAACCATTTCTCACCACCTCCATTCGAGAGTCTTCTATAAAGATGGTATTTAGTGCCATGAAATCGCCTGTGAGGAAGTAGGAGAAAGACAAAGGAGCAACGACTTAGCCCTAAAACATATCAACGTTATGAAATTAGGCAGGCCCAGCCTGGTAGCACAGTCAGCAAACCAAAGCGGAGTGCTGGGGGTTGCACGGCCAAAGTGGGTCCAGATCCTTGGATCAGTCTGAAAATAGTGCCTTGGTGCCAAAGATCCTCACAAGTGGAAGGCTAGGTAAAAGGGATCACAGCATGACCAGATTCTGTCAAGTGTTTGCTTTTGTCTTTCTCATGCACACAGCACAATCTGCTATCATAAATAGGTAAATTTTTTTGAAAGTAGGGAGAGAAAATAGAGCAAGCAATGAGGTTGAAGAAAACAAGAGAAGAGGGATGTCACTGGAAAAACAAAAGGGCTATGTCACTGGACTCCCATGTAGTCGACTGCGGTTTAAGTCCCGGATCCGGTGGCTTAAACTCTCACTGGGCACATGTGTGTGCGTGCCCAAGATCCAGAGAGAAGAATGGAGTAGAGGGAATAGCGGCGTGGGCATCCCCCATGGGGGTTGATTTCTTGCTTTCTGTCTCTCTCTTTCTGGCGAGTGCACACACCCTATAGCATAAACCTCTCCAAAAAAAAGAAAGAAAAAAAGAAAAACAAGAGAATATAATCTCTCAAAAGCCAAATGAAATAAGTATATCAAAGAGGAAGAAGTGATAGAACTATGTCAAATAATACCTCAAGTAAAATGAGAACTGGATTAGTAACTGGTGACCCTAAAAGAGTATGCTGTATAGAACTGCAAAGGTTGGCAAAGCCAGATCAGACTGAGTAGGAGAGAATAGGAAAAAGAGAAGTACTGCTGATAGTGAATACAGTCAACTCTGTAATTTTGCTATGAACAGGAGCAAGACATTGGGTAGTAAGCAGCCTAGTGATGGAAGTAAGATGACGGTGTTTTTAAGAAAGGAGAAATAAGAGGGTTTTTTAAGTATGAAAAGAACAATGTGGAAGATAATAATGTGAGAAGTTATAGGTCCAGGCTCTGAAATCACTCTGTTGGAGTCCAGACACTAGCTCTATGACTCACAAGTAGTGTGGCCTTGGGCAAGTTACCTAATGTCTCAGTGTCTTCTGCACAATTGGCTTATTACCTATGTCATTTCCTAACACTAGCTACTACACTGTATTGAGAAATACATAAAATAATACTCATAAAATAAGTGGCACAATGCCCAGTGCTAAAGCTTATAATAACAGTAGTGGTAGTCAAGGTAGGGATGTGCACAAAGATTAGTCATAGAACATTCAGAATCTTATATAACAATTAAAAAAAAAACCTAGTGTCTAATAATAGAAAATGGTTCAAATAAACTGTTATCTAAATACCACTAAAAGTTGTACACAAGAGGGAGAACAGCCGTTGGTGTAATGGTTATGTTGCAAGACTCCCAAGTAGTTGACTGTGGTTCAAGTCCTGAACCCAGTGACTTAAAACTCACACGGGGCACATGTGCATGCGTGCCCAAAATCCCAAGAGCATGGAGGAGAAAGGATTGCAGGGTGGCAATGTCCCCTCAGGGGTGATTTCTCGCTTTCTGTCTCTCTGTCTCTCCTTCTTGCCAGTGAGCACAGGCACCCTATATAAAAATCTCTCTCTTAAAAAAAAAAATTTATACACAAGATATGTTCAAAAAATTTGTGGAAAATGCCTATTATACATAGAGAAAAATCTATGTATAATTTCATAATGCATTTTATGTATTATGAAAAAATACATTCGTTTTGGGAACCAGCAGTTAGCGTAATGGCTATGTCGCTAGACTCCCACGTAGTCGACCAAGGTTTGCGTCCCGGACCCGGTGGCTTAAAACTCAAGCCGGGCACGTGTGCGTGCGTGCCCAAGATCACAAGAGGAGAATGGAGGAGAAGGGATTGCGGCGTGACCATCCCCCCTGGGGGGTGATTTCTCGCTTTCTGTCTCTATGTCTGTCTCTGTCTGTCTGGCGAGCGCACGCGCCCTATAGAGAAAAACCTCTCCAAAAAATAAAACAAACAAAAAAAACATTCGTTTTAATTCCATTTTTAATGAACTTTTTAAGATCTCTCATATGTAAATATATATTAACTATATATTTTAAATGTCAAAAAACATAGGTTAAAGAAATATGAGCCAGCAGGTGGCATGGAGGTTAAATATCTATATTCACATAGGCACTGGACTGCCACATGGAGGACCAGATATTTAACCCCAGGACCGAGAGCTTGAAAATCAGGCCAAGTGCGTGTACATGTGTTCCTAAAATCCCAGGAGGAGAATGGAATAAAAGGGATTATGGCATGGCCATGCCCCCCGAGGACTGATTTCTCATTTTCCCTTTCAATGTCTGTCTCTCTGGCAAGTGCATGCACCCTAGAAAAACCTTAGGTAAAAGCGGGGAGGGGGCAGGAAATTATGTAAGTGGTTACGCTGCTAGATACCCACATGGTCGACTATGGTTTGAGGCCCAGACCCAATGGCTTGAAGCTCACTCCTGCCACGTGTGCATGCATGCCCGAGATCCTGGGGAGAAGGGATTGTGGTGTGGCCATCCCCCCTGGGGGGTGATTTCTCACTTTCCCTCTCATTGTCTGTCTTTGTCTCTCTTCTCTGGCAAGTATGCACACCCTGAAGCAGAAACCTCTTAAAAAAGAAGAAGAAGAAAATATGTACCACATGTTTAAAGTTTATTTTAAAAAATCAAACAATATGAAAAGAACTCAAATGAGTGGCAGGCCTATCTGGAAGGTAGAGATATGGGTATTCTTGGGGCCGGCAAGAGGCATGGTAGTTAAAGGTGCTGGACTCCCACATGGCCGACCATGGCTCAAGTCTCGGACCTGGTGGCTTGCTTGCTTACTTCCTCTCACTTCCTCTCTCTCTCTCTCTCTCTCTCTCTCTCTGTCTCTCTCGGATCAACCTGGAAAAAAATAATGATAATAATAATACAGTTAAATAAAAATAATTACTTAAAAAAAATACTTCTCTCTCTTTAAAAAAAAAAAAAGAGATGGGTATTCTTTATGATTTTTTCGCTTATTATGTTTTCTAACTTCCCACAAACAATGAATATATGAGAAAAAAATAATTTTAATAAAAGTTAATAATGGGGGGGACCAGCAGTTAGTGAAATGGTTATGTCACTGGACTCCCATGTAGTCGACTGCGGTTCGCATCCCGGACCCCGCGGCTTAAGACTCACGCCAGGCGCGTGTGCGTGCGTGCCCAAGATCCTGAGAGGAGAATGGAGGAGAAGGGATTGCGGCGTGGCCATCCCCCCTGGGGGGTAATTTCTCGCTTTCTATCTCTCTGTCTCTCTCTGTCTGTCTGGCGAGCGCATGTACCCTATAGCAAAAACCTCTCCAAAAAAAAAAAAAAAGTTAATAATGGGGAACCAGCAGTTAGCGTAATGGCTATGTCACTGGACTCCCACGTAGTCGACCGCAGTTCGCGTCCCAGACCCAGTGGCTTAAAACTCACGCCCGGCGCGTGTGCGTGCGTGCCCAAGATCCCGAGAGGAGAATGGAGGAGAAGGGATTGCGGCGTGACCATCCCCCCTGGGGGGTGATTTCTCGCTTTCTGTCTCTATGTCTCTCTCTGTCTGTCTGGCGAGTGCATGCACCCTATGGCGAAAACCTCTCAAAAAAAAAAAGTTAATAATGGACACTTAAGTAGTATTATACACAAAGAGAAAAGATAAATAACAGATTAGATCACTACCAAGTAGTCCATGTAAGACAGAAACTACCACGGAATAAAGGTAGAAGGAAACGACAAAGATATGGAGACAAGAATATAAGCCTTTTATTTATGCAATATAGCTATATAAATACATATGCTAATTTTTTTTTCACATATAAGGAAATGAAATAAGGAAGACTAAATCAGGAAAGGAAAGTACAGTGAATAAAAAGATCTGTAGGAACAAGACCCCTAATGGGTTGAAAAGAATAAATTCTAATAAGAGGTTAACTTTAAAAAAGAGTATCTTTATTCTGAAGATGACATGGATAGAAAAAAGATACATATAGTAATAGAGAAGTTCAGTAAGGAACCTTAAAATGAGTGGTCACAGTCTTCTAATAAAGTAGAATGAGAGAATTTATAAAAAGTAAAGCGATCAGAGTCTAGCCCAAAGTCTGGATAAACCAATCAGCAGCCATCTATATTTGAGTTCCAAGCGGTCTCATTCAGGGATTTCAACCACCAAAGACTCTCTGCCTGGACCTCACCCTCCTACTACTCAGTATAGCCAAGACTCAAATTAGGGCACCCTATTTATTCTCTCTCTCTCCACCTCTCTCTCTCTCTTTTCTTTTTCTTTTTCAAAACTCAGCTCTCTGCTGGTCTTTTGTCTTTCTAATTCTTTTTTCCCCTAGCACCCACAGGATAAACCAATCAGCTGCAGGGATTTTTTTTTTTTGAGAGGTTTTTGCCACAGGGCATGTGCGCTCACCAGAAAGACAGAGAGACAGAGAGATAGAGAGCGAGAAATCACCCCGAGGGGGGGGGGGGGGGATGGCCATGCCGCAATCCCTTCTCCTCCATTCTCCTCTCTGGATCTTGGGCACACAAGCACACACACCCAGCATGAGTTTAAGCCACCGGTTCTGGGACTCGAACAGCAGTCGGCTACATGGGAGTTCACCGACAGCCATTACACTAACCACTGATCCAGCAGTTTCCATTTTTTGACAAAATAATTTTTTCTTCTCTTTTTCTTATTGTTTTTGCCTTGTTTTGTTTTGTTTGTTTGTTTGTTTGTTTTGTTTTTCCTCTTTTTTTTTTTTTTTTTTCTATTCAGCTTTCTCACTTTTCTGCTCGGCCTCCATACACTGATTTTCTAGACAGGTCTAGATGCTCAGTAGCCAAATATCTGAATACTTTTAGGGTCAAATTAATCCTCAATTTTCCTTGAATCAGTTGTGCAAAGGGAGAAAAACAGTACTGTTTACAGACTGCAGGTCACCTCTTTCTGCATTCTTCTTTTTTTAAAAATTATTTATTTATGTAACTCCATTTGTTATTATTATTATTTTTTAATTTGACCAGAGAGAGACAGAAAGAGAAACAAAGGAAAAGTGAAAAAGCAAGCTGCCAGGTCCAGGACTTGAACCGTGGTCAGCCATGTGGGAATCCAGCACTTTTATCCACCACGCCACCTGCCAGCCCCTCTGCATTCCTCTTATTGCTCAGATTTAACTCTAAAATGTAGGGGGAAAAGTAAAATCTATCAGATGACCAGAAACCACCACAGGGGCACAGGAAATATGAGAAATCAAGAAAATACCTCTCCTCTAATTGAAAAGAATAACTCCTCTTCCCCCACAAAGAATACAAGGGAACTCATGAAAATGTCAGATAAAGAATTTAAATTATTCATAGTGACAAAGCTAACAGAGATGCAAGACAAGAGAGACAACAAACTCCAAAAGATGCAGGAGAAAAGAGACAATGAGTTCCATAAAGAGAGGAAGTTCTTGCAGGATCTGAAAGAGGAGATACACATCATAAAAAAAGAGTCAAACAGAATTGTTAGAGATGAAGGCTGTAATACAGGAAATCAAAACTTTCCTTGAAAATGTCAAAAGCAGATCAGATCATGCAGAAGATCAAATCTCAGATGTATAAGATCGAACATCTGACCTAGAAAAATTCAACAAAAAGACTGAGGAAATAACCAAAAAAATAACAACATACAAATAATACTAGATACCACTGAACATCCAAATATCCGGATCATTGGTATCCCAGAAGGTGAAGACACTAATAAAGGGCATTGGGGAACCAGCAGTTAGCGTAATGGCTATGTCGCTGGACTCCCACGGAGTCGACCGCAGTTCGCGTCCCGGACCCAGTGGCTTAAAACTCACGCCAGGCCCGTGTGCGTGCATGCCCAAGATCCTGAGAGGAGAATGGAGAAAGAGATTGCCGTGTGACCATCCCCCCTGGGGGGGTGATTTCTCGCTTTCTGTCTCTAATGTCTCTGTCTGGCGAGCGCACACACCCTATAGCGAAAAAAATCTCTCCAAAAATAAAGAAAAAAGAAAAAAGAAAAAAGGGCATTGATTCTTTCCATGAAATCCTGGAAAAAAAACTTCCAAACCTTGAAAGGCACTCAAATATCCAGACCCAACAAATACAAAGGACCCCACATAGAATTGACCCAAGAAGATCTTCCCCAACACACATCATAGCCAGATTGATCAAAATCATAGTCAGGGACAAGATACTAAAATTAGTGAGAGAGAAACGTTCAGTTACTTTCAAAGGATATGCTGTAAGGCTAACATCGGACCTCTGATCGGAAATAATCCAAGCAAGGAAAGAATGGGAAAACGCATTAGAAGTTTTAAATAAAAAACAATTTCAACCGAGACTACTATACCCAACAAGATTATCTTTCATATGGGGAAAAAAAAGAAAAAGTCTCAGATAAATGAAAACTGAAAGAATTTACCAACACTAGACCAGCTCTCCAAGAAGTGCTGAAGGGAGTGCTGTACCAGGAAAACTAAAGTTGAACACACAGAAATAGAGTATAAGAAACAAGAGACTAGCCAGCCTAATGGTAGGGACAGGTCCGGAGCTGAATGTTAAGTTCCAGAGTTTAAATGGAAAGATCAGATCACAGTAACACTGCATATTCAATAGAAGAAAGATTAATTACATGAGTCTGATCTAGTGAAACAGAATTTATTGACTTTAGAGTAAAACATTACTGATTTTCTTCAATGCTTTGATTTCCATATTTAAGGATTTTTGTATTCTCTTCAACTGTTGACAGATTCATCTACCTACTATTTGAAATGAATCCTAACCTTTTTCCTGGACTTAAGTTTTAAGCAAATTTCTCTAAACATTATTTAATTTTGTTCTATTTAGTTTTAAACTAGCTTTTAAAATTAAAAAATGCATTTAATAAATACCTATTAATACCTATTTAATGACTGCAGTAAGCCATACAGCCCCAGTGAGGTGCTACTTTATAGTATATTCACTTTACTCACTGAGGTTTACGCCTAAAGTCATACATGCGTTCATAAATATGTATATATCAGTGCTTGTTATTCAAAGTCTTTAAATTAAGATCTTTAGTGAATCAATAAAATGTGGAGGGAAAAAAGTATGGAAAACAACTGTACATATCAGAGACAGTGGGAGAATGAGGGGAATTGGCAGAGGGTGAGAGGTAGGGAATAAAGGGGGGAAAAATAAAGCAAAATAGATAAGAAACAAGAAATAGAAAATTATTTGTTGATGGCAACATTTATGGTAATATCCTTGATTGAGCCAATATGCAATGTATACTGGATGGAAAATCTCATTTTGTATACTTTATTGATGTACAGTGAATGACTGTAAATAAATAAATTTTTAAAAGTGTATTTATCAATTAAAAAAAATAAAGCAATGCAACATGACCAGGGGATAAGGGAGAGTTAATAATTTATCAAAAATATTATGACTGGAAAAAAAATATTATAAATGGAATACTTACGCAAAGGATTTTGTCCTTCACTTGCATAATATTCATACATTCCACTTTTAACAAGCGTGTCATAATGAGGTAGAAAGTCAATTCGTTCTTTTGTAGCTGTTAGTAATAACTGATTGACTGACTGTAGCAAGTACAGAGTAACTCCATCTTTAACAGTTTCATCTGCAATAAAAAGTTAAAATTTTAAGTGCTAAATTAGCACCAAAACCTCCAACTTATAATTTTAAACATACAAATTAATCTTTTTTTTTTTTTTTTTTGAAGTTTTTGCTATAGGGTGTATGCGGGGTGCACTGTTCCTGTAAGTACTGCAATAACAGGTCAATGAATGGAGTGGACAGAGCAAGCTCCTATTCCATCTCCTAGCTCCAAAAATCCATTTAATATATTGTCCTCGGATAGAGGATATATCAGATATTAAACTGATAAGAAGAGATAATACACTTGATCTTAGCCAAAAGGCCGAGAAGTGATCAAACTAATATCTTTAACAATGATACAAGGCAAATTCCCAAACAATGGGCCTATCTATAAATTCAGTTGTATTTTTTTTAAAGAATTATTTTATTTCACTTTATTTAATTATTTATTTATTTTTATTTGACCAGAGAGGGACAGAGGGAGAGAGAGAAAGAGAGAAAGCAAGCCACCAGGTCTGGGACTTGAACCGTAGTCAACCATGTGGGCATCCAGGGCCTTTAACCACCACACCATCTGCTGGTCCCAATTCAGTTGTATTTTGTTAAATGTATCAGTGAAGCAGACAAAAGCATTTATACTCATGTGAAAAACTCAATTCGTAAAACTATCACAGAAAATCAAATGAAGAGCTACATTAGGATGGTATCAACATGTATAAACAAGAATGATTAAGCTTTTTTAAAAAACAGGCAAGGAGCCACGCAATGGTACAGCAGTAGCACAATCAGACCCACATAGGAAATGTCCTGGGTTCACATCTCAGGACCTCTCAGGGCATAGCACAGCAGCTGAAGGTAGATCACCCTGTTCAGAACCTGTTGGGAGTGCTGCTGCTTTCCTTGCAAGTAAAGAAATAAACTGAGACCAACGGATGGCGTAATGGTTACGTCACTAGACTCCCATGTAGTAGACTGTGGTTCAAGTCCCAGACTGGTACCTTGAAACTCATACTGGGCGCTTGTGTGTGCGTGCCCAAGATCCTGGGAGGAGAATGGATGAAAAGGGATTGTGGTGAATCCATGCCCCCTGGGGGGTGATTCCTCGCTTTCTATCTCTCTCCAACAAGTACACAAGCCCTATAGCAAACAAAAACAAAACAAAACAAAACACCCCACAGAAAACTGGAACCACATGGGTGACATGTGATTCAAGTCCTGACCCCAGTGGCTTGAAAAACACACCAGCCATGTATGTGTGCGTGCCCACCATCCTGACGAAATGGAGGAAAAAGGATTACAGTGCGGCCATGCACACTGACAGTACTTTTGTTCTCTCTCTCTATTGAGTGCACACATCTTTGGGCATTAAACAAACAGACAAAAGAATTGGACATGTTTTCACTTGTTTCAGGTCTTGGAAACCAATCTGAAAAAAGATAATGGAAGAAAGAATTAGCTTCTTGGGACCAGCAGTTGGTATAACGGCTATGTCGCTGGAGTCCAATGTAGTCAACCACGGTTCAAATTCTGGACCCGATGGCTTTAACTCACAAAGGGCGTGTGTGCGTATGTTCCCAAGATCCAATGAGGAAAATGAAGAAGGGATTGTGGTGTGGCCAACCCCCTTGGGGGGGTGATTTCTCACTTTCTGTCTTTCTGTCTCTCCCTATCTTTCTGGCAAGTGCATGTGCCCTAGAGCAAAAACCTCTCCCCGCCCAATAAAAGAGAGAGAATTAGCTTCTTGAGGACCCAAATAGAAGGTGTTAGGCACAAGGTCTCATTTTTTTTGTAGCCCTAACTAGTACCAACTATTTCTCTTTAAAAATATTTTACACAGGGAACCAGCAGTTAGCATAATGGCTATGTCGCTGGACTCCCACGTAGTCGACCGTGGTTCGCGTCTCGGACCCGGTGGCTTACAACTCACGCCGGGCGCGTGTGCGTGCGTGCCCAAGATCCCGAGAGGAGAATGGAGGAGAAGGGATTGCGGTGTGACCACCCCCCCTGGGGGGTGATTTCTCGCTTTCTGTCTCTATGTCTCTCTCTGTCTGTCTGGCGAGCGCACGCGCCCTATAGCGAAAAACCTCTCAAAAAAAAAAAAAAGAAAAAAAATATATTTTACACAGAAATATTTATTCTACTGAAAAAATATAAACTGTGATTTTATATACATAGAGATTTCCTCCCTCATCCCAACGAAGTACCCCAAATCATCAACAGTTTTAGATACATACCTAAATAATAAAATAGTTCCAGAAAACTAAACTTGAACTTTTCTTTTTTACCCATTGGGTAAGTGTGCTAACCAGGGAAAGAGTGGTAGGGGGAAAGTGAGAAATCATACCCCCACCCCAGGTATGATCACCCCACAATCCCTTCTCCTCCTGGGATTTTGGAAACAACACACACATGCCCAGCATGTTTTTCAAGCTGCCGATTTCAGGACTTGAATCGAGGAGTTGGCTGTGTGGCATCCAGCACCTTAACCACCACACCACCTGCCGGCCCCCAAAACATGAGCTTTCAATACCATTGTTAACTTACCAAAATTATCACAGGTAATTTCTTTTCTACTTGTTGTGGTAATAACAAATTTATCTTCAGGTGAAATACCAAGTATCTGTCCAAAATAAGAGAAATAAAATCAAAATCAATTTTTAGGTAAAGAAAATAAATGTATTATTCATGTTACAAGAAAATGAAAGTATTGATAGTATATCATATTCTATAACAATTTTCATACTTATTTGTCTAGGAAATGTAAGGAGGAGGTGGGGTGGCTGGACAATGGCACAACAGTGAAAAGTGATACTCTGAGGCTGACCCACATGAGAAGGATACAGATTTGGATCTGGAGACCTCTGAGTATACCAGGCACATGAAATGCCCATGATCTGGGCCTGGATGAAGCTAGGGTGGACTGTGGTGTAAGGACTCAGTTGGGGGTATTGTTTTTGTTTCTTTCTCGGACACTTCTCATCATGGAAGAAACACTGGGTTGTTGGAAAAGTTCTGACGAATTTTTCTATGTAAGAAGACACTGTGACTTTTCCAATGACTCAATAAATCAACTTAGATAAAATAGCTGAAAGATATGTTATTTCATGCCAATATATAGGTAATCAACTTATTTGGAGCAACCCATGAACATAATATCTGTTCCTACAGATATTTAAACATGTAAAAAACAAACTACAAGATAGAGGTTAATATTTTATAGCATTCAGGTAAAGACAGGTATGCTTTGCAAATTATCTATATTAAAGAACCTTTACATATATTACAACCACCTTCCAAAAGAATAACTTTAAAAAATTAAAGCAGATTAGAAATTATAAGGAGCTAACATCATTAATAGACGAAATGTCTTCACAAATCAAGAAGATGAAGTTAAAAAAGAGGAAAAAAGACAGTTATACCCCTCTGCCTTTCTGTATATGAAGCCAGACAAGAGTCTCGATTAAGCATTTTCATTTTTATAAGAATTTATTTTATTTATTATTTTTTTGGAGAGGTTTTTGCTATAGGGCACGTGCGCTCACCAGAAAGACAGAGAGAAACGGGGGAAATCACCCCCCTCTCAAAAAAATAAAAATGTTCCTGACTTTTTTTTTTTGGGGGGGGGGGGGAGGATTTTGCTATAGGGCGCGTGTGCTTGCCAGACAGACAGAGACAGAGAGATAGAAAGCGAGAAATCACCCCCTAGAGGGGATGGCCACGCCGCAATCCCTTCTCCTCCAGTCTCTTCTCGGGATCTTGGGCACACACGCACACGGCGTGAGTTTAAGCCACCGGGTCCAGCCACCGGTCCGGGACTCAAACCGTGGTCAACTACGTGGGAGTCCAGCAACACAGCCATTACGCTAACTGCTGGTCCCAAAATGTTCCTGACTTTTGTTACAGAAATTTTACTTCTAAGATTAAAGATATAAAAGGCTATTTATTCAAAAATGTTTATCATGCACAATTAAAATGACAAATATTTAAAGTATGTCAACAAAATGGAAAGATTTGGTTATGTAAACTTTAGTATTAAAACATTTCAAATTTTTAATAAGAAAGACCCACATTAGAACACACTTCTGGGGGTCAGCAGGTGGTTTAGTGATTAAGGCACTGGACTCCCACATGACTGTTTAGTTCAAATCCCGGACACTAAGGTTTGAAACTCGTGCAGACATGCAAGTGTGTGCGCATGCCTGCCCAAAGTCCCCAGAGGAGAATGGAAAAGAAGGAACTGTGGGGTGGCCATTCCTCCTGTGTGGTGATTTCTCACTTTCCCTGTCTCTCCACCGAGTGCAAGAGCCCTATAGCAAAAAAATCTCTCTTAAGAAACAAAACACCTCTGACAATATCAAGTGAAAAAAATGTATAAAACATGTATCACAGTTATTTAATAGAACAAAAAAAGAACCCCAAGTGCTAAGCTGCTTACAGGAAGTTTTTCAGTGAGTGAAGGGTTTACTATTTTTCCTCTGGTTACATATTTTAATATGCGGGTATTTTTATAATAAAAATAATAAACATGAGTTTCCCTTTTCTGGCACAACTGTGGATACAAAGTAGTCAACAAAAGAGATAAGCATTCATTTATGCACTTTTCAAATACAATGGGAATCTACATCTAGGCACAGAATGAACTTCAGAGTTACAAGTTTTTGTTTTCATTCATTTAGTCACTCTGGGCATTTACAAATTCTAGACACTGGGAATACAGCTGTGAACAAAACACAGTCCTTGCTTCGAAGTCGTTTTCATTTTATGGATCTTAATTTCAATCATTTCAGCAACTGTATAGAGTTAAGTCTGAAGTATTTCTAAACCTATCAACCTACTCAAAGTTTTTTCCATGAAAGTGTTCTTTATAGCTTAAAAAAAGTACCTCATGTGGTTAGTCGAGGAATGACATTCCTTCTTTAAAGTTCCGATAAAATAGCACCTCATCTCTATAAAGTACTTCACAGTTTAGAACAGGTTTTTCTACATAGTCATTAACTTTTAAAGCAAACTAATACAGTGAGTATTTACGTCCTTTGGTGTTCCACAGCTACCCACGGACACCCTTCGGTTGCTTCAGAAACTCTCAAGGGTTATAGCATAGAAAACCAGAGGAGCAGCTCCACCTGCGAAGCTAACTTGGCTAAGTGTTTCAGTACGGAAGGACCCCGCCAGGGCGGGTCTAGCAAACCTTGACAGGACAACCAGGAAATTACCGCATAATCTAATCAACTTGGGGTAAACGACTACAAGAACTTCACCAACTTCCCACCACTCCAAACACTCACAACAGTGCCCTCGAATATAACTCTCATCTCTGTCTCTCTCTCTCTCTCTCCTTTCATTTTTTAAAGAAAAAGGTTATAAACTAAAGACGAGTTACAAGTGGTTTTTCCTACAGAAAAGTGAACTGTAGGGCCGCCATCAGGCTAAAGTTTCCAACTCCGGGTAGCGAGACCTCCAGAAAAAGGGCTGGAGGCGGAGGGAGGCTCACTGCGAGGCCGGCTATGCACTCCGAGATCCGGACCAGCTCGAGGCTTCCAGCGGCCGGGTCACGGACATGGCGGGCACCCGGGAAAGAAGCTTAGGCCGCAGGGCCGGTGACAGGTTTATTGGCCTTGATGAGCAACTTGAGTTTCCCGTCGCCTTCCCTCTCCCTCACCCATGCTCTGCCGCGCATCCCTCCGTCGTCCCTCCACGTACCTGACACACCGAGGCGCGGAACCCTGCATAGTCCGAGCGATCCCCGACCTGCACCGCCCGGTCCCCGAGCTCCGACTCCTTCTCGCGCCGGTCAAACAAGTACACAGTCCTGTAGCCGTCGCCGCCGCGGTTCTCCCCACTCCCCACTGAGGGCCCGCCGGGCCCGCCGCCGCCCGCCGCTGCCATATTGGGGGAAAGGAGAAAAGATAGCGGCGACGGCCGCCGCACTGCGGAGGGCCAAAGTGCGGGCTCCGCGCCGCGCCTTCAGCTCTGGCGCCGGGGCGGCTCGAGGCTTCGGCTTGGCGCGCTACAGCTCCTCCTAAGAAGCAGCGGCGGCCCCAGAGCCGCAGGCGCGAGGATCACCCGGGAACCGATTCAAACGCGTTCCTGCCCGTGCACACGTCACTTCCGCCGCTCCCAGGGAGAAGGGGACGCCCACCCCACTCCTCGCAGGGTCTGGCCTGGCGCCCGCCGCTGCTCACGCGAACCTCGCAGCGCGACCCACGAGCAGAGAGGCCGCCGGGACTATGGCGCAGAAGGAAGAGGGGCGGCGGGCATGGGCGCGGGCGGCGGGAGGGGCGGGGCGAATTCGGCAGGCCGCGCGGGCGGGGGCGGGGCTTCGCCCACCGCGCTGGGCCCGCCCTTTCGCCTTCGCGGAGTTGCAGGGAAGCGCGGGAGACTCTGAGCCGCTCCTGGGAAGCCGAGGCGGAGGAGCCAGTCCCGGCAGCGGCGGGTGTCCCGAAAGACTGTTTTCTCCTGGCCGAGGGCGTGCTAGTACTTCCCCGTCACCACGAGCCACCCTAGCCCAGCCTGCACGGCCTCGAGCCCGCGGCTGCGCCGTCAGCATCCCGGTCGCGTGGACGCGGCGGCGGGAAACGTCAGGCCTGCGGAACTCGTGGCGTGGGAACTCACTCTTCAGAGGGCACATGGGTCCCCACCTGAGAAATCAGGCCAAGGAACACTATTTCTGTCTCAGTTTCTGATTGTTCTGGGTGGGCCTCTGTGTTGGCCAGTGAGACAAAGCTGGTCGGTGAGAACGTCTGAACCTGAATTCTGGGACTCCACCGCGTGGTCTGCCAGCGCCTTGGGGTGTCCTCTAGCGCGGACATATCTGGTAATCGGAGCATCTCAAATGCCTGCGTCCTCCCGCGACGCTCACTTTGACACTCTCCTGTT
Source organism: Tupaia tana (assembly GCA_026018925.1). NCBI lineage: Eukaryota > Metazoa > Chordata > Mammalia > Scandentia > Tupaiidae > Tupaia > Tupaia tana. The sequence continues at coordinate 59,238,685 of JAKSZU010000007.1, read as the reverse complement.
TCTGAACATTGTAAATAAGTATAACACCCACGCCACAGAGGTTAGGGTTAAATTAGGTGTTCGAAAACGTTTAAACAATACTCTCAGTAAAAGTGTGTCATCATCCAAGAATACATTTCATTAATTAACCTGAGCGCTGGCATGTAGTGCACTAACTCAACAAGAAAACGTCGTTGATGGAGGCTTAATTTACTCTTCAGTCTTTAAAATTATTTAGGGACTGTTTTGTACTTCAAAGTGACATGTAAATTCATGAAGCTCAAGGTAACAGAAGGAATTATCAAGTCTCCAAATGTTCAGATAATATTTAGCGTGTATTCTGTTCTTCATGGTTAATTATATGGACAGGCTCAGAAAGTTAGGACATTGTATGTTGAAGACCTAGATTTGCTTGTTGCTACCAAAATGTTCACAAATGGCAGGGAGGGCAGGTATAATTGGCTACATGTATAGCTATAATAGAACAGAAAAACAAATGAAAATGTGCAGGCATGTGTTTGGACAACTTAAGTAGTGTGGCTGGAAGTAAGGAGAATGGAGCAGTAGATTGTGGAAAATTGGAAAGAAGTAATTGAGGCCCAATGTCTTTCATGTTTCTAAAGGGGGAGTGGAGGGAAAGGGAAGACAAAAGTAACTTATCAGCAGTCATTGGGTTTCTTTAAAGTGCTATGTTTTACCTTTCAAATGCATAGAAACAGTTTGTTCTACTCCTTTATATGCTAGTTGATTTAAATGACTCAAGGGAAACAAATTGTTTTCTAATTTCTAGTAAGATAAATGGCCTTTTTATTTCAGCAAATGGTACGAGAGTCAGAGGTTCATCAGCAGGGTAGTTTTTATTAAACTATGCCAGGACATGATTTCAAATGGAAACTCTTTTCCTGTCTTTATAAAAAAATTACAGGGGGGCAGCCGGTGGCGTGGTGGTTAAGGTGCTGGATTCTCACATTGTTGACTGTGGTTCAAGTCCCAGACCTGGTGGCTTGAAACTCATGCCAGGCATGTATCTGGGCATGCCCAGAATCCCAAGAGGAGACTAGAGGAGAAGGAATTTCGGTGTGGCCATACCCCCCCTGGGGTGTAGAGGGGTGATTTCTCACTTTCCTTCTCTCTGTCTCTCTCCGGCAAGTACACCCTGTGGTAAAAACCTAAAAAATAAATAACAAAATTTAAAAAGAAGGAAATTTCAGGATAATCTCTAAGAGGAAAGATCCAAAATGCCATCAGGAGTGTATTGCAATGTTATATGCAACTGTAAATGGACACATGCGTGTGTATAAGGACTTAAAGAAGTTTGTAGAGGGATCAGTAGTTGGCATCATGGTTACAACGCTGGATTCTCACATGGTCAACTGCTGTTCAAGTCCCTGACCTGGTGGGTTGAAACTTATTCTGGGTGCATGTACACAAGTGTCCAAAATCCCAGGAGGAGAATGGAGGAGAAGGGTTTATAATGTGACCATCCCCCTAGGGGGTGATTTCTCACTTCCCCTCTCACTGTTTCTCTTCTTTCAGTGAGCACACATGTCCTGTGGCAGAAAACATTAAAACAAAGTTTATGGAAAATGGAACTAAAGTATGAGTTTATTCTGGTGCAAAAAATTTGAAATCAATACATAGTTTTATTTCATAATACACATTTTTATGAACTTTTTGAGGATCCCACTTATCTTACTGTTGAGAAAACAAGTCTGAGTCAAGCTTCTTAGATGGCAATATGGCACTCTGAAACAGTGTTATAACTATTTTGGCAGTCATTTTTTCCAACAAAGAAAGATGATAAGTTCTTTAATTTTAAGTGCAAGTAAATGAAATGTAGATTTTACTTATTTTTAAATTTTTATTTATTTATTTATTTTATTTGCTATAGGGCACAAGCATTCACCAGAGAAACAGACAGTGAGGGAGGGAAGGAAAGTAAGAAGACAAGCCGCCAGGGCTGGGACTCTTAACTGCAGTTGGCCATGTGGGAGTCTAGTGCCTTAATCACCACTGCACCTGCTGACCCTGATATGTGTTTTAAATGGCCTCATTCCTCAATTGGTTCTCTTCAATTGAGTCCTGATTTTTATTTTCATTAGCTATCTTGCCATATAGAGTATAAATATTTACAAGGCTATGTATCATTTATTTACGGCCAAATAACAAACTACTCCAAAACTTAGTAGTCTCTGGAGGAGCTACTATTTTCTTTCCCTTGGCTATGGTTCAAGCGTGAAGCCAGCAGGACCTGGAATGCAACAGACCTCAACCAGCAGCAGCTTCAGTGAATAACTCATCCAGTCTGGAATTAAAATTACCTCCAGTAAAACTTCATGGCAAGGGAACCAGCAGTTAGCGTAATGGCTATGTCGCTGGACTCCCACGTAGTCGACTGCGGTTCGCGTCTCGGACCCGGTGGCTTACAACTCACGCCGGGCGCGTGTGCGTGCGTGCCCAAGATCCCGAGAGGAGAATGGAGGAGAAGGGATTGCAGCGTGACCATCCCCCCTGGGGGGTGATTTCTCGCTTTCTGTCTCTGTGTCTCTGTCTGTCTGGCGAGCGCACGCGCCCTATAGCAAAAAACCTCTCCAAAAAAAAAAAAAAAAAAAACTTCATGGCAAAACATGGTAAAGAAGCAGAATGGAGGGGCCAATGGGTAGTGTAGTGGTTAAGGCACTGGACTCCCACATGGCCAACTGTGATTTGAGTCTCAAGGTAGACATGTCTATGTGCGTGCCCAAGATCCCAAGAGGAGAATGGAGGACAAGGGATTGTGGCATATCCATCCCTCCCTGGGAGTGATTTCTCGCTTTCTGTGTCTCTGTCTCTCTAGTGAGTGCATGTATCCTATAGCAAAATATCTCTCTAAAAAAGAAGAATAGAGAGAGCAAAACTGAAAAGGAAGAGCCTGAAGTCTTTGTAGTAGAAAGTACTGGACCGAGGTTTACTGAATGGGAGCAAAGGTGGAGTAATCCTTGAGGTAGAAAGGATTTACAAATACTGGTAATAGTTGAGAACCTGAAGACAATTTAGATTGTCTAGAGTTCAGTAAAGCATCTCTTAATACTGAAAAAGCTAAAAAAGTAAAAGGTGCAAGAAGATCTTTGACAATAAATCTACTGACTGCAAATCAGAAAAGAGATGCTGCTGAGAAACTAAGAGATATTGCCAGAGATCTTGATCCTGAAGAATTAGTGCCATGGACAGAAGAATTAATGTAACAATGGAATAGAAAGATTCAGATGACTCGATGCTGGCAAAAAGGCAAACATGAAATGTCCTCAAATTGCAATTGCTTTTTGTGTAGAGAATCTAACTTGGCATTCTTGTCCAGAAGATGAAGCTCAGAGCTTGCTGCACTGCTGATACTGAGATACAGATATACATATATATATATATATATATATATATATATATGTATATATATATATATATAATATAATCACCTATGCCCCGATTTTAAAAATGTATTGGTGTGAAAAATAACTACATTATGGGACCAGCAGTTAGCGTAAGGGCTATGTCGCTGAACTCCCATGTAGCCGACCATGGTTCAAGTCCCAGACCTGGTGGCTTGAACTCATGCCAGGCGCATGTGCGTGCGTGTGAGCCCAGGATCCTGAGGGAAGAATGGAGGAGAAGGGATTGCAGCGTGGCTGTCCCCTCTGGGGGGATGATTTCTTGCTTTCTCTCTCTCTGTCTTTTTCTGGCGAGCTCTTTCTTTCTCTTTCTGGCCAGCTCATGTGCCCTATAGCAAAAACCTCTCAAAAAAAAAAAAATATATATATATATACACACACATATATATCTACATTATAATGAAAATCAACTCTGGTATGTTTGATTTGAAGTAGTATGGAGGATGTTGGGTGTTTTTATTTTGTTTTGCATCAGTAGTGCTGGTTACTTTGAAGAAATAAAAGCTTTCTGTAGTTGCTTCATTTATTTATTTTTTTTTTATTTTATTTTTTTGGAGAGGTTTTTTTCGCTATAGGGAGCATGCGCTCGCCAGAAAGACAGAGAGAGACAGAGAGACAGAAAGCGAGAAATTATCCCCCAGGGGGGATGGCCATGCCGCAATCCCTTCTCCTCCATTCTCTTCTTGGGATCTTGGGCATGCATGCACACGTGCCCAGCGTGAATTTAAGCCACCGGGTCTGGGACGCGAACCGCAGTCGACTACATGGGAGTCCAGCAACATAGCCATTACGCTAACTGCTGGTCCCTCTCTGGTGAGTTTTAAGCCACCGAGTCCAGGATGCAAACAGCAGTAGACTACGTGGGAGTCCAGCGACATAGCCATTACACTAACTGCTGCTCCCACTTGAAGTACCTTTCAAACTGAATATTAATAGAAATCCTGTAATTAATTTAGCAATTTACATATACTTAACAATTTAAATTGGGCAATTTATATAGCAGATTCCATATCCATACCTATAGCTATAGTCATATAAATGCAACTGTTTTGGTTAAAGTGGCTGAATCTCATGTGGCCAACTGTGCAGGTAGAGTCTTGGACCTGGTGGCTTGAGGGGCACATCAGGCGCATGTGTTTGTGTGCCCAGAATCCCAAGAGGAGAATGGGGAATAGGGTATTGCACATGATGATTCTCCCACACACACACACCTCTCTGTCACTGAAAAAGTGCATGTACTCTTGGCAATTTTTTTTTAAAAATTGAAAAAAAAAAAAAAAGGAAACCATTCATTGCTCATGATTCTCCATTTTGGGCTAAGCGCAGCTGAGCAATTATTCTTCTGGTCTCACTTGAGGTCACTTGTACCACTGCAGTCCCCTGGCAGCTTGACTGAAGGTGCATGATCCCTGATGATCTCATTCACATGGCTGACAACTAACTGAAGCTATTAGCACCTCTATTCTCTATTAGGCATCTCTGATGGATAGCTCAGTTTCTTGCTTAGCTCTTACATTACTCCAAAGGAAAAAGCTCCATTGTGCAAGTGCTCATGAAGGCTCTGCTTATATCATTTTTACTAATACTCCATTGGCCAAAGCTAGGCACATAGCCAAGCCCCTGTGTGGTGAGTTCTGCTCCCATAATACAATAGGAGAGAACATAGAAAAACCCTTACTGATTTGAAGAAAGAATTGTATCTACACACTGAGATGAAAGCAGTTTGAAAAAGTATTACAAATATAGTATAGGGTAATTGGCAGAATGATGAAAAGGAAAATGCAGTCTTGTTCAGATTTGCTGGTGAGATTAAATTCCTCTAAAATAAAAATACCTAGAAAGCAAAGGGCAAGGAAAGTGATGTTTCAAATACCCCTGTAATTTGGAATTAAAAAATTATTTCTAGGGCTGGCCCTGTAGCATTGTGTTTAAAGAAGCAGGTTCCTGCATAGTCAACTGCAGTTCAAATTCCAGCTCTGGTGGCTTGAAGGTCAGGCCAGGTGCATATGCATGTATGCCCGGGGTTGTGATGAAATGGAGAAGTGCAAGAAAGGAGACTGTGGTGTGACCATGTCCCATTTGGGAGGGGGTTGTCTCTCTTTTTCTCTCTATCTCTCCTGTGCATGTACCTACATACACCCTCTGACAATAAAAAAGAAAAAAAATTCTGGAAAGCTGACAATTTCAGTGACAAATGAAACCTGTCAGCTAAAATACTTCCTGTAATATAATTCATGACTCTGCACCTCTAATCTACCATCCTGCTAAGAAAACTTCTTGAAGTTCCTTCTTTCTCTGGTTTTAACAAGTTCCCCACCACTCCTTGAATCATATGTGTGCCATACCCACCCAACACTATGTCTGCATGGTGTCAGTCCCATCATTCCCAACCTCCTTCCCTTCCCTTCACATGCTTTATTCCATTACTAATCAATGAAATGGGTCCTTGTTCTGCCTGTAGTATGGTGGTTAAGCATATCACTTTTTTTTGAGAGGTTTTTCGCTATAGGGTGCGTGTGCTCACCAGACAGACAGAGAGAGACATAGAGACAGAAAGCGAGAAATCACCCCCCAGGGGGATGGTCACGCCGCAATCCCTTCTCCTCCATTCTCCTCTCGGGATCTTGGGCACGCACGCACACGCGCCCGGCGTAAGTTGTAAGCCACCGGGTCCGAGACGCGAACCGCGGTCGACTACGTGGGAGTCCAGCGACATAGCCATTACGCTAACTGCTGGTTCCCAACTTTTTTTTTTTTTTTTTTTTTTGAGAGGTTTTTGCTGTAGGGCGCGTTTGCTCACCAGACAGAGAGAAACAGAGAGACAGAAAGCAAGAAATCACCCCCCAGAGGGGATGGCCATGCCGCAATCCCTTCTCCTCCATTCTCCTTTCGGGATCTTGGGCACGCACGCACACACGCCCGGCGTGAGTTTTAAGCCACCGGGTCCGGGACATGAACCGCGGTCGACTACATGGGAGTCCAGCGACATAGCCATTTGCTATATGCTGGTCTCCAAGCATATCGCTTTCTATAGTAAAGAATGAAATAAAACTACTTTGCACCATTAGAAACTTTAAACCAAAAGTAATAAGGTCATTCTGATTGGTTCTGATCGTCAGAGTAATAAACCCTAGAAAATTTCCTCGACTCTCAAGGGGATGTGGTAGGTGGAAGAGGAAAGATCTGGTAAGGGCCAAGGGAAGGGAGAGAGATCCTATTAGAGGAGTTGTGAAAAGTCAGTCACACAGTGAAGCTAGAGACAACCATGCAGTTCCAGTCATTATTGGCTGGGCCACTTGTTCCTATTGGCACCAGAGCGGAATGAATATGTCTAATAAAGTATCACAGTTACTGCTGTTTCTGTGCCTGTTTCATTTATGGTTTTCTCTTTAATTTTGTAATCAGTGTTGAATTGCCCTCAATTGCATTGCTAGATAGGGGTTAGGTTTGACACTCAGGAGTCCAGGTCCTTACTCCTAACTCAATTTTCTTGTCCATAATACCTCCTTAAATGCTGTGCAAATAGGGACCCAGCAGATGGCATATGGTTACATTGCTGGACTCCTCCCTGACCTGACAGCTTAAAACTCAAACTGGGTGCATGTGCATGCTTGCTCAAAATGCCAAGAGGAGAATAGAGGAGAAAGGATTGCAGTGTGGCCTTCCCCACCCTCCAGGGAGGTATGATTTCTTTTTTTTTTTTTCTTTTGGAGAGATTTTCGCTATAGGGCGCGTGCGTTCGTCAGACAGACAGAGAGAGACGTTAGAGACAGAAAGCAAGAAATCACCCCCCCAGGGGGGATGGTCATGCCGCAATCCCTTCTCCTCCATTCTCCTCTCGGGATCTTGGGCACGCACACACACGCGCCCGGTGTGAGTTTTAAGCCACCGGGTCCGGGACATGAACCGCAGTCGACTACATGGGAGTCCAGCGACATAGACATTACGCTAACTGCTGGTTCCTGAGGGAGGTATGATTTCTCACTTTCTGTCTCTCTGGTGAGTGCACCATGCCCTATAGCAAAAAAATCTCTCTCTCTAAAAAAAAAACCTCTCTAACATATATATATATATATATTATACATAATATATAAACTCTCTCTTATATGTATATAATATATATGTAAACTCTCTAATATCTATATATATGTGTGTATATACATATATATATACACACATATATATAGATTACCATGTTCCTCCTCTGAGTTCTTCTTTAGGCTCGCCAACTGTGGTTTCTTTTCTAGTAGCTTCATTTCTTTTTAGGCACATCTTTTCTTTTTTTTCCTGAGAGAAGGAGAGACACACATATCCTCAACAGGTCTGCCATGTTGAGGCAGGGTGAATGCCATGATCTTCCCTGTAACCTCCCAACAAGCCAGGAACATGGGCATGTTTGTGGGCACCCAATATGTTCAAGTCTACTCAGGTTCAGAACCTGGAGTTTCCGTATGGCTCCAGTATCGTGCAGTAGTGTTTTTTGATCTGTATCATCATGGCTGGGGTTTTGTTTTTGTTCTTTTAATAAGAGAATAGGAGAAAGAGAAAGAGTGGCATGTTTGACAGAGTCTCACTGTTATGATCCTTCTGCCCCAGTCTCTCAGTTAGCTTGGATTGCAGGTGCACACCATCATACCTAGCCTGATCAAGTTGGTCTGGGAGCTGAACCTGGGCCTTCAATGAGGCCTCACACAGTCACACGCTACTGCTTATGCCACCATGGTTGGACCCAGGCACATCTTTTATTGGCAAGCATCACATTATTTTCAAGCAGTGAATTTCAAATATTCAAAACCAGAATATAACCATCTCCTACCGTCTCTTGCCTGGTTTATGGGATCAGCTGTCTAACTGTTCTGTTGGTTTCTTCATTTGGTCCCCTATAATCTATCTTCAACACACAGAAATAGTATTTCTCTTAAATAATATCATATTAGGGACCAGCAGGTGGCATAATTGTTACATTGCTGGACTCCCATGTAGTCAACAGTGGTTTGAAACCCAGACCTGGCAGCTTAAAACACATGCCCCAAATCCCAAGAGAATGGAGGAGAAGATATTGTGGCATGACCATCTCTCCTGGTGGTGGTGGTGGTGGGGGGGTGATTTCCTGCTTTCTGTCTCTCTAGTTGTCTCTTTGGTGAGCACAAATGCCGTATAGCAAAAATCCCTCTAAAAATAAAACATCATATTATATCATATCTCTGTTCAAAGTCCTCCAGTACTTCTCGTTTCATTCAGGATGAATGCCAAAGTTACCACAATGACCTTGAGGCACTGCATGACCATTCCTTTCCATTACTTTGTCTTTTTCCTATAGATTTCTCTGATCTCATCCTCTACTACTCCCTACCCCAACACCAACCACACTAAAAATTCAAGATCTTTGCACTTGTTTTTCTCTCTGACAAGAACATTTAGTCTTCTAGATTGTTACATGACTTACTTCTTTACTTCCTTCAACTTCCTTTTATTGTTATTTTTTTTTTTTTTTGGAGAGGTTTTTGCTGCAGGGTGTGTGCACTTGCCAGAAAGACAGAGAGAGACAGACAGAAAGCGAGAAATCATCCCCTGGGGGGATGGCCACACTGCAATTCCTTCTCCATTCTCCTCTCAGGATCTTGAGCACGCACGCACATGCTCCTGATGTGAGTTTGAGCCACCGGGTCTGGGACTCGAACTGCAGTCGACAACATGGGAGTCCAGCGACATAGCCATTACACCAACTGCTGGTTCCACTTTCTTCAGCTTTCTGCTTAAATGTCATCTTTTTTTTTTTTTTTTTTTTTTTTTTTTTTTAGAGCGAATTTTGCTCTATTTGCTGGAGAGACAGAGAAAGTGAGAAATCAGCCCCCGGGGGGATGGCCACGTTGCAATCCCTTCTCCTCCATTCTTTAGGGATTTTGGGCACACATGCACATACACCCACCACGAGTTTCAAGCTGCCAGGTCCAAAACTCAAACTGTGGTCTGCCATGTGGGATTTCAGTGCCTTAACCACTATGCCACCTGCTGGCCCCCAAATGTCATCTTATCAGAGAGCTCTCCTCTGACTTTATATAAAAATGTGACCCTCCAGCTTCAGTCTTCCACTGGGATCTTTTTCTGCTGTTGTCACCAACAATTCCTTTTAAAAGACTTCATCAACTTTATGAATATAGATTCTCCTCCATAGGCACAGACTATAGAAGACATCAGAATAATCTCTAAGGTCAATTTAAAATACATATTCCTAGGTCCCACAACCAGACATTGTGAATCAGTCAAGTATGGTGTTGGGAATTTGTGTTTTTAACAATTTCCATGTGATTCTAATTGATATAACCCAAGCACCACATGTTGTGAAATACTGGACAAAGATAGAAAAGAATATACAAAAACCATTCTGAAAAGGTTATATATACTGTATAATAACAACTATGGAAAAGGCAAAACTAGTAAGACAGTAAAAAGATGAATGTTTGTGGGATGGTGGGAGTGGATGATGTATAGTCTAGGTGAAGCACAGAGGATTTTTAGGGTGATGAAAATACTGTGTAGAGGGCCACATAGTGGCACAATGGTAAAATGCAACTCGTTGAGGCTGACCTAAATAGAAAGGTTCCAGTTTGCATCCATGTGTGTGCCCATGACCTACCGCTGGATAAGGCTGGGAATGGGCATTACGATTCTGTGAAGGGGGGCCGGCAGGTGGCGTGGTGGTTAAGGGTGCTGGACTCCCACATGGTCAACTGCGGTTCGAGTCCCGGATCCGGCGGCTTGCGCTCTCTCTCTCTCTCTCTCTTTCTATCACTCTATCCCTCTCTGGTCAAATGGAAATAAATAAGTGAATGAATAAATAAAGTTAAGTAAAATAGGTTTTTGTTTGTTTGTTTGTTTTTAAAAAAGATTCTGTGAAGGGTGCTGTTTCTCTGTCTCTCTCACTCATGGAATAAATACATAGGTCCAGCCTATGTATCCCCTCTGGTGCAGCAGTAACACAAAAGCCCTGCAAGGCAGTAAGTCATGTGGCGACCATGGGTTTAGATCCCCAGGCTGGCCTGAAGACACATCAGGTGTCTATCTATGTAGGGGCCCAGGATCCTGGGGAGCTGGAAGGCTGGGGAAGGGGGATCATGGTGTGACAAGAACCTGTCAAGAGTGTGTCTATTAGGCCAGCAGGTGGTTGGTGGTTAAGGCACTGAACTCCCACATGGCTGAATGCAGTTCAAGTCCTAGACCTGATGGCTTGAAAATCACGCCAGGTGTGTGTGCATGTGTACTCAAAATCCCGAGAAGAAACTGGAAGAGAAGGGATTGCAGGGTGGCCATCCCCCTGGGGGACTAGGGGGTGGTCTCTCATTTTCCCTTTCACTGTCTCTGTCTCTCCAGTGAGTGCAAATGCCCTATGGCAAAAACTGAAAGAAAAAAAAGACTATGTAGTCTGATTAACAGAATACATGACTTATAGCTCTTGCCTTCAAATGGATAAAGATCATCATTCCTTAACAATCAATAGTGCCCACAAACATATGTACCTTATTTCATATATAGTCCCAAGGCAAAGCCCGGACAGAAATATAAAGTCCTCTTATGGAATAAGTTTCTGTTTCTTATCTAGGTTTCACTTTCTTAAAAGAGAATTAATCTCTTCCCTGAAAACTAGCTATTACTCATCCTTCCTTTATGGGGCAGTAGTCCTGCTGCAGAATTAGAATGCAGCATCTCCATAAGAGATACACAGATAATATAGCACATAGGTCTTTTGGTTACACACTCACACACTTACGAATTATAAACTATGAGGACGGTTTTTATGTTCACATTCCTCAAAGTCTATAGTTTTAGTTATAAATACCCCCATCAATCATTAATTCAAACTGACCTTTGCCACGCCCAGGGCATCTCTTCATAGACTCTCCTCCCACCTACAGGTTATATAACTCCTGTAATTACCCCTGCTCTCCTATGAGACTTAACTCCTAATACTTCTGAAATGTGATCTAGAAAAGAAATGCTTCTCCAAATGCCTGATTCGCTCTGTATGTGCTGCACGAAGAAAACCAAGTGTCTGCATTCCCAATTATACATACATGAAATGTAGATCTTTCCAAGAAAGTTAGTTAGAACAAAATATGCACAAATATTCTCAGTTTTCATGTTTTTTACTTCAGTTTTATAACAGATATTTCCTGCTTCTGCAGCTGTTGGGTGTGTCCCTCCTCCTGTTCCTGTGATCTAAACCTAAAAAAAGGCTTCTCAAAAAACAAAAACAAAAACAAAAAAACAATAAATAAAATAAAATAAATAAAGAAGTGGACCAAAATCAGGAGCATGGGCATGCGTGCGAATCACACACACACACACACACACACACACACACAATTTACGAAGTCCCACCAAACTGTTTAGATTGCTAGGTTAACAGCATTTCAACCCTTTCCATTTTCAAGAATGCTTTTGTCTTCCATGTGCAAAGATAAATCAGTCCAATCCTGTTGCTTTTTCTTTTTTAATAATTTTTTTTTTTTGGAGAGGTTTTTGCTATAGGGCGCATGTGCTCGCCAGACAGAGAGAGACAGAGAGACAGAAAACAAGAAATCACTCCCCAGAGGGGACGGCCACACCTCAATCCTGTCTCCTCCATTCTCCTCTCAGGATCTTGGGCACACATGCACATGTGCCTGGCATGAGTTTTAAGCCACCAGGTCTGGGACGCGAACCGTGGTCGACTACATGGGAGTCTAGCAACATAGCCATTACACTAACTGCTGGTCCCCCCTGTTGCTTTTTCAGAACAATAATAGCTTATTCTAAATAGTATACTGTTTTCAACTTTACTAGCCTAAGAGAGAAACTGCTTGCAATTTGTCAAATCCCTCCAGGTGTTCTAGCTCAAAGCCAACCACCATTGGAAGGGAAAGACATGCTATCTTATGCTTGGGTATGATTTTGCTGTTCTCACTCAGCGTCTCTACGTCTTTCCACACATCTTTCAATCTCACAGGGCAGATCATCTGTGGACTTGCAAGAAATATGTTCTGAGTATTCGAGGTAAAATTCGGCTTAAATATTTCAACAACTGCTGAGCAGTCTCTTGTCCCCATACAAGCCATAGTCTCTATTTTCCTCTGCTTACTTGAATTTTTCATGGAGTGCTCCTTTATAAGTAGAACCTCCTGATGCTTTTCTATGGCCCCTGGTCAGCCAAATTACCTTTCCCAACCAGGACCCTTAAGTCTTATTAGGACTTGAGAAAGTATCAGCAGTTATTCTGATGAACAATGTTTTCAACAGGACACAGACAAAGGTAAAAAAACAATGTTTTAAACCAGGCATTATTAAGGCTATTCTGCAGGGGCAAGAAAATGACTAAAATCTCTTATTAGAATCAACCAACACAAGCCCAAACTCTGTAACAAATCCCTCCCCATTCCATCTTACTGAGACATCATATGACCAGGTCCAGCTCACTAAAGCAAGTTTAATAAACCCATTTTCTTTTTTTTCTCCAAAGGTATGGCCTGTGTTCTTTTCTTTGGTTAGTGAGCTTTAACCGGCTTTTGTTAGCTCTTTTAACTCTCCTTTTCCCTAGAAGCCACACATTTCCACTTGATACAACTACACAAGTTCTTTCTTTGACCCCGGGCAAGGGTCTCCTTAAGGAACGACACCAGGACATGTGCTGTTCTCAGTTCCCAGCTACCCTGCTACCTTTTCATCTGCAGATTCACAGCACCCACTTAGGGTGAGTTGAGATTTGCTGCTCTCAGTATCTCCACCTTGCTCCTCATCCTCTATTTCAAGTTTCCTGCTGTATGTGCCAGGGCTAAAGCCTTTCCCCCTTATCCACAGCCAACTCAGTCTCTAGCTTGATTCAATTTCACATATTTCTTTCCTCTTCTAAAAATGAACAGGTAACTAGCTGTTTCATCTCCTTCTTCCAGAATGTGAGGCATGAAGGTATAGGTGTTCCTTTTCCAGGGTCTACGTTACTTGAACCTTGACTCTTCTGGTGCCTAGAAACCCAGCCCTCAAATAGACCTACTCTTGGCCCAACTGGTACAGTGCCGCAGTAAAGTAAGTCTGAAAGGCTGGAAGTCATGGGTTCAGATCTTGGGTTGGCCTGCAAATGTTAACAGTTATACTTGTGGGAGACCAGGATCCTGGGGAGCTGAAGGACTGGGGGAGGTGATTGCAGTGTAGCAAGAGCTCTCTCTCTCTCATATACACACACTCACACACTCTATCACTAAAAAACCGAAAATTCTCTCATTTTCCCTTCTCAAAGCTGTAAAATACCTAGGAAATCAGTTTTATAGCCATCCTGTTTCTCTCCCAATACATGGGTGGAGTTTTGCAGTCTCCATTTAAATGAGCAAAGTACTTAAAGACCTTCTCTTCAGTGCCTGGACAGCTAACTTGTTTCCTTACTAGTAAGAATAGACACTCTTTTTTCTTCTGAGGCTGAAAGAGAAGGGAAGATTGGTTTTCCCTAACATCCCATCTCTCTGCTAGGTGTCCACATTGCTCTGGTTTGTATCCTCGTTTGTGTCCACACTGCTCTGGTTTGTAGTACCCGTAGAGTTTTCTAAGTGGACTCATGTTTCTACTAGTGAGCAGAATGGCTTCTTCTGAAATTAACATCTTCTTTCTCAGGAGTTGAAATATCTCTCAGTGGAAAGTTACTCAATAATACCCCACCCTCCACCACAAAGGAACTGTCACCTGCCCTTCACAGGCAAACAACTCAGGGGCCTTCCTCATTTGTGTCTAAACACTGCTAGTGCCTGGTGGGTGGAGTAGCCTGCTGTAGAATTGCTGTATTTCTCTCCACTCAAAAGTTGTCAGGAACCAGCAGTTAGCGTAATGGCTATGTTGCTGGACTCCCACGTAGTTGACCGTGGTTCGCGTCCCGGACCCAGTGGCTTAAAACTCACGCCGGGCACGTTTGCGTGCGTGCCCAAGATCCTGAGAGGAGAATGGAAGAGAAGGGATTGTGGCGTGACCATCCCCTCTGGGGGGTGATTTCTTGCTTTCTGTCTCTATGTCTCTTTCTCTCTCTGTCTGGTGAGCGCACGCGCCCTATAGCGAAAACCTCTCCAAAAAAAAAAAAAGTTGTAAGGTCTGCAAATGATAACCTATCGCTCTGTTATCACTCACTTAGAGAATGTTGGTGGGGCTTGCCCCTGCTTCCTTGTTAGTTTCTTGAAAGGAGCCATTTACCACCCCAAATCTCACCATACCTCCCTCCCTACCAGCCCTACCACACTATACAGTGGCTAAGTATACAAACTCTTGATAACTTCAGGAACCAATATTCATGTTAGCAATTTGCACAATTTCTCAGCTCTTTGAAGAATTGCCTGACTTTCTGGAGAACTTGCTAAATGCTTCACAAACTCCAATGTTCTCACAATTCTTTTTATTGATTTCAAATTATTTCTCCAGGAGATCTTTTTCTTTCTCCTATTGAATAGTTTGATTCTAAGTGATGCCTCATAAGGAAAAATCTAGTGAATCCCCATGGAAGTCAGCATGGTATCCAGATTGAAAGGATCCTGTCTTGCATCTGGAGACCTCTTTGAGAGTGCTAGACACAGGCATGCCCAGGATCAGGGCTAGCTGGAACTGGGGATTGAGCAAGATCTTGCCAAGGATGCCATCTCTAGGTCTCTATCTCTCTAACTAATGGAGAAAATAAATAAATAAACTTTTTAAAAAAGCTACCTAAGGGACCAGCAGTTGGTGTAATGGCTATGTTGCTGAACTCCCATGTAGTTGACCAAGGTTTGAGTCCCAGACCCAGTGGCTTAAACTCACAACAGGCACGTGTGCGTGTGTGCTGAAGATCCCGAGAGGATAATGGAGGAGAAGGGACTGTGGCAAGGCTGTCCCTGCTGGGGGGTGATTTCTCGATTTCTGTCTCTCTGTCTCTCTCTGTCTTTATGGTGAGTGCACGCGCCCTATAACAAAACACTCTCCAAACAAAACAAAACTACCTTAAAAGATTAGGGGGAAAGGTAACAAAATAAATTGAAGCAAAGCAGAATGAGTTCATTAGTAAAAAAAAAAAAAAAAAGAAAAATTTTAATAAGTTAGGAAACAGAAAGACAGAAGCATTATGTTTAAAAAACCAAATTAAATGAAGAAATCATTAGCTAATTCATTCTAGGGAAAAAGGGAGCATTTATATATGCAAATGATAACCTATACATATAGGATCTTTGGGGAAGTCATGATGTATTTTTGCATAGAAAAATACATCATGACTTTTTCAACAACTCAATATATAGGGAGAAATACATAAAAACAGAAAATAAAAAGAATTATAGTAAGCTATTTTGTTCCATCACCTGGGGTGTCCTTGCCAAGGTGTTAAATCCTGTACACTGAAAAAAATGCCCTGAGCTTGTAAATTCTTGTTTGTTGAGCTTCTGCTCAAACCCTTATATCAAGAACATGTGGTATCACATTGGAATTATAGATAATAGTATGAACTCATGGTTTTTACGATATCAATGTGGACAGCAATATAAATATAAATGTGTTTATGTATGTATATCCTTATATATTCCATATAAAGATGGAAGAGGCAGGACCAGCAGATGGCATAATGGTTATGTTGCTGGACTCCCACTTAGTTAACTGTGCTTCGAGTCCAGGACCGAGTGGCTTAAAACTCACGCTGGATATGTGGGCAGGTATACCCAAAATCCCAAGGGGAGAATGGAGAAGGGATTGCTGCATGGCCAATCCCCCTGGGGGGTAATTTCTCACTTTTGGTCTCTCTGGTGAGTACACATGCCCTATAGCAAAAATCTCCCTCTAAAATGGAATAATCTTTCAGTGATATTAGTTCTGAAGCATGTCCTGAAGAATTCAAAGGAAACCTTATAGAGCATAGGCCTCCTATTCAGCCTTGTCACTGTGGCTGGGCCTACACTGGTAACTTGTTTTTCAAACACATCCAAAATTGTATAATGAGGTTATCACTTTAGTCGAACTTAGTATGATACCTCTGTGTCATTCCTAAATCACTATTAAATACATTAAAGAGGGCCAACCCATGGTGCAGTGGTTATGTCACTGGACTCCCACATGGCTGACCATTTGTTTGAGTCCGAGTGGCTTGAAAATCACACTGGGCGCACCTGTGTGTGTGTGTATGTGTGTGTGTGTGCATGCCCAAGATCCCAGGAGAAGAATGGAGAAGGGATTGTGATGTGGCCATCCCCTGGGGAGTGATTTCTCACCTTTACTCTCACTGTCTCTCTTTCCCTCTCACAAGTGTACATACCCTATGGCAAAAACCTCTTTAACAAAAATACAGTAAAGATAATATTTAGGAGCAAGCAGGTGGCATGGTGGTTGGGATGCTGGACTCCCACATGGCTGGCTGTGGTTTGAGTCCCAGATATGGCAGCTTGCTTTCTCACTTTCTCTATCTCTGGCGAGTGTGCATGCCCTGTAACAAACTAAAAAAAAAAAGATAAATAAATTTTTTTTTTTTTTGGAGAGTTTCTTTTTTTTTTTTTGCTATAGGGTGTGAGCGTTTGCCAGAAAGACAGAAAGTGAGAAATAACCCTCCCCCAAGTGGGATGGACATACCGCAATCCCTTCTCCTCCATTTTCCTCTCGGGATCTTGGGCACACATACACACGCATGAATTGAAGCCACCGGGTCTGGGACTCAAACCGTGGTTGACTACATGGGAAAGATAAATAAAATTAAATAATTCTTCTAAAAATTCCTTAAAAAAGATACTAATGGTGCCTTTTTACTTTAAAGAATGTGTCTCAAATTTTAATGTACATATAAAATAACTTGGTGATCATTTTAAAATGTAGACTTCGGGAACCAGCAGTTAGTGTAATGGCTATGTCGCTGGACTCCCATGTAGTCAACCGTGGTTCGCGTCCCGGACCCGGTGGCTTAAAACTCACGCCGGGCGCGTGTGCGTGCGTGCCCAAGATCCAGAGAGGAGAATGGAGGAGAAGGGATTGCGGCGTGACCATCCCCCCGGGGGGATGATTTTTCGCTTTCTATCTCTCTGTCTCTCTCTGTCTGTCTGGCGAGCGCACGCGCCCTGTAGCGAAAACCTCTCCAAAAAATAAAAAAAAAAAAAAAGAAAAAAAAATGTAGACTTCAATTCTGATTTTGATTCAGTAACCAAACAATAAAACTTTTAGAATAAAACATAGGTGAAAATCATAGTGATGCTGGCAGAGGTTTCTTGGGTTTGGCAAAGATTTCTTAAGTACTGTACAAAATGCAGTGGGTATGAAAGAAAAAAAAAGCAATGAATTGGGTTTCGTCAAAATAAAAAACCTTTGTTCTTGACAAGACACTATTAAGAAAACGAAAAGGTAGGTCTTAGACTGGGAGAAAATGTAAAGGGCTTCTATCTATAATATATAAAGGACCTTTATAAATTAGTAAGACAAAAAATCCAGTAAAATTATGGGCAAATATTTGAAGGGGTACTTTACCATGAAGATATATGGATGGCATATAAACACGTGGAAAGGTGTTTAGCATTATTAGTCATTAAGCAAATACAAAGTTGTTTCACATTGAGATAGGACTATATATTCTTAGGATAGTAAACATTTAAAAGACCAGGGATGGAAAATGGAACAGTGGTAAAATGCAAAGCTCCGTGAGGCTGACCCACATGGGAAGGTTCTGGCTTGGCATCGAAGATCTCTCTGAGTAGACCAGGCATTTGTGCGTTCATGATCCAGGATTGGCTGGGGCTTGGGGTAAATTGTAATGTCAAGAACCTGTTGTTGGTGCTGTCTTTCTTGCTCACTGGAGAGATAAATAAATAGACTGACCATACCAAGTATAAGTAAAGGACGTGGAGCAACTGGAACACTCACATGCTGCAGGTGGGAACATAATATGGTACAACCACTTCAGAAAACAGTTTGTGAATTTCTTAAAAATTAAACATGCATCTACTCTATATGGATTAGCAATTTCACTCATAGGTTTTTTTTTTTAACCTGAGAGAAATGAAAGCCTGTGTTCATACAAATACATATATGATTGTTCATGTTTTTATTTATAAAAGTCAAAAATTATAAATAACCCAATGACCATTGACAGATGAATGGATAAGCTAACTCAGTGCACTCACACAACAGAGTATTACTTGGCAGTAAGAAGAACTATTGACACATGAAACAACACATATGAATCTCGAAATAATTGTGACTAAAAGAAATCATAGAGAAAAGTACAGATGATGTCTTATCTATTTATATAAAATTCCATAAGTTGGAAAGTGGTCTATAGTAATGGGAAAGAGATCAGTGTTTGCATGGGGGTTGGGGTGAGGGTGGGGGTAATATAGGGGCAAAACTGCAAAGGGCCAAAGCAAAGTTTTGGTGGTATTTATTGGCTTGATTGTGAAGTATATTTATAACTGCATTGTATTTCTAACAATTCCACAGGCGAAGGCAATACTTTTTCCACACCAGATTTTGAGTGGCAAAGCTTTCAAGTGATATGTGTCATCCAAGAACACAATGGCTATATGTGGCTGGTGTACTAGAGAGTATGAATAGAGCTTCTATTAAAGAAAGTTCTACTGGATATCAGAAGTCAAAATTCTTGCACACACTGGTAACTATTGATCTTATCATATCTTAGTTATCTCCCAATAATGACCTTACTTTGTTCATTCCACCTCTCTCAGGCTGAATGCTATCATCCTTAAAAAGCTTTGTTGTAGGGACCAGCAGTTAGTATAATGGCTGTCGCTAGACTCCCATGTAGTCAACCGTGATTTGCATTCCGGACCTGGTGGCTTAAAACTCACGCTGGGCGTGTGCGTGCGTGCCCAAGATCCCGAGAGAATGAAGGAGGAGGGATTGCGGCGTGGCCATCTTCCCTGGGGGGTGATTTCTCGCTTTCTGTCTCTCTTTCTCTCTGTCTGGTGAGCGCACGCGCCCTATAGCAAAAACCTCTCTTAAAAAAAAAACCTTTGTTGTAATGCCATTCCAAACAGTCTATTGCTTACTTTTCATCATGTTCTTCATTCTGACTTATATCAGAGTTGGAATAAAGTTCAAAGGATAGAACATTAAACTGGAGGCAGATGTCAGTTCCATTCATTTCCTGTTTAAAAACCTGATATTTTAACAGGATTTCCTCATCATCCCTAATATTTATTTTTCACAGCTCCGTGGCTGTACTCAGGATTGTGAATCAGTTTAGGTTCCAGTGTGACTTCTCGTACTTAATAAGTATGACCTAAGGTAGAACAAAGCTCTAGGAATGAAGTCTCATCTCTAAAATAAGGAAGTCGAACTAGATTATTTTATTTTTTCTTCTGATTCTGACATTCTATATTTTTCTACTGTAAAGATAAGATGAAGCCAGAAAGAATTTTAGCTTCTTGGAAAGTCACTGGGCTTTAGGTTGGTAATGGATTGGCCTATTGCATCCAGTCATTAACGTTTCAGTCAGACTGTACCAACTTTTATATGTTTATATAAGGGATCAGCAAACATTTTTGGCTTTGTGAGTTGTTGCATATACATTCAGCTGTTTATGTTCATGGGTTCTGCAGATGCAACCAACCCCATCAAAAATGTTTTGCTGGGACCAGCAAATGGTGTAATGGCTGTCACTGGACTCCCGAAGTCGACCACAGATTGAGTCTCTGACCTGGTGGCCTAAAACTCATACTAGGTGCATATGCATGCATGCCCAGAATCTCTAGAGGAGAATGGAGAAGGGATTGTGGTGGGACCACCTCTCCTACCCCCAGTTCTAAGGGGGTAATTTCTTGCTTTCTGTCTCTTTGGCAAGTGTATGCACCCTACAGCAAAAATCGCTCTTAAAAAAAAGTTTTGCTGATGTGCACTATGTAGTTAGGCCTATGACAGTTGTGACTTTGTCATTATTTCCTAAACAATACAGTAAAACAACTACTTACATAGCATCTATATTGTTATCAGGTATTCTAAGCAATGCAGAGATGAGTTAAAGTATAAGAGATGTGAATAGATTATATGCATTTTATACAAAGGACTTGAGCACACTTTTGGTATCCAAAGGGGGTCCTAGAACCAATCCCCTAGTATACTAAGGAATGACTATACTCAACTCTGCCATTGTAGTGCAAAAGCTGGCTAGCCAATATGTAAATAATTGGGTGTGACTAATTTGTCTTATATGATAGGTTACTAACTTCTGGTTTAGACTTTTGTTTCCTGCACCACCATTTAAAGTTAGACAAAGAAAGGATAGGGGGGAAAAATACATACTTTGATGCAATTTTATTTACTACAGGCATGTATATAATTTGTTTTTCACACTTAACGATAGCAATCCATATTCTCATAATTTAAATTATTAACATTGTTATCATAATTTCAGTTATATGCATTTTCTGTTAATAAACTAGATTTATAAAGATGTAATAAAAATGTATCTTCATTCATTAGAAGCCTTAAGTAGAGCAGCTTTCTTCTTATACTTGTCTGCAATCTCTCCAATATTTTCCAAGAGATCTTCAGACATGCAGTCTTCACATTCTCTATCAACTTTAATAATCTGCTCTTCAAGGTGTTTCTAGTGGAAACAATAGCAATTGTTAATGTAAAAAACATTGGTTTCTTTAAAAATATTTAACTGTGCCAATTACAAACAAGAGCGTAATATTTGTAAGTTAAAAAGAGAAAAAAAGGGGGCCAGTTGGTGGTGTGGTGGTTGGGGCAGCTGGATCCCACATCCGAATGTGTTTTTTTTGAGAGGTTTTTGCTATAGGGTGAGTGTGCTCGCCAGACAGACAGAGAGAGACAGAGAGACAGAAAGCGAGAAATCACCCCCCCGGGGGGAATGGCCACACCTCAATCACTTCTCCTCTGTTCTCCTCTTGGGATCTTGGGCACGCACGCACACACTCCCGGCGTGAGTTTTAAGCCACCGGGTCCAGGACTGGAAACATGTTCAACTACATGGGAGTCCAGTGACATAGCCATTATGCTAACTGCTGGTCCCCAAATGTGTGGTTCAAGGTGGCTTGAAAAAACACACTGGGTGTGCATACTCAAAATCCTAAGAGGACAATGGAGAAGCAGGGACTGACTGTAGAGTGGCCATCCCTCCAGGAGATAATTTGTTGGTGATAATTTGTTTAAGCAGCAATAGGAATCTCATAATCTATGTTATTTGTTTATTGCTATTTCAAATATTAATACTATTAACAAATTACTACAAACTAGGTAGCTTAAAACAACAGAAATTTATTCTCTCATCGTTTGGGAAGATTAGAAGTTTAGCATTAAGTTGTAAACAGGGCCATGCTCTCTTTGAAGGCTCTAAGGAAGAATCCTTTGCTTCTTTCAAGGTTTTAGTAGTTCCAAGCAATCTTTGGGGCTCCTTAGCTTGTAGCTAAAACACTCCACCATATGTCTCTATCTTCACATAGCCTTCTTATTAAGATCCCCGTCACCAGATTTAGAGTCTACCCTAATCCAATATGACCTCATCTTTACTAGTGACATTTGCAAAGACTCTACTTCCAAATAATGTCATATTCTAGTATTTTGGATAGACATGAATTTTTTTTTTTGGAGAGGTTTTCGCTATAGGGCGCGTGTGCTCGACAGACAGACAGAGAGAGACATAGAGACAGAAAGCGAGAAATCACCCCGCAGGGGGGATGGTCACGCTGCAATCCCTTCTCCTCCATTCTCCTCTCGGGATCTTGGGCACGCACGCACACGCGCCCGGCGTGAGTTTTAAGCCACCGGGTTCATGAACCGCGGTCGACTACATGGGAGTCCAGCGACATAGCCATTACGCTAACTGCTGGTTCCCTAGACATGAATTTTAAGGGAACAATGTTCAACTCTGTAGAGTACCCTAGCATATGGTGTAAAAATTTCTTCAGAGTAAATACCTAGAAAGAACTGCATAGGTATGTGCACCTTTATTTTATTAGAAAGTATCAAATTGTTTTTCTTTCTTTCTTTTTCTTCTTCTTTGTCAAATTGTTTTTCTAAAATTGTTGTATCAATTCACACAACTCTCAACAGTAAGCGAGGATTCCCATTTCACTACAAACTTGCTGGCATTTGGTATTATCAAACTTTAATTTTTTGTCAGTTTCTTAAGTGTGGAAATAATATATCTTTTCATGTATCTGTTGGCCATGTTTGCTCTGTTTTTCAATTTCCATTGCAGTCTTTTAAAAATTAGTTTACTCTAGGGTGCCGGTGCTCTTGTGGAGGCAGGGAGAGTGAGAAAGTCAGGAATCACACCCCACACCTCAATCCTTTCTCCTTCATTCTCCTCTCTGGATTTTGGATAGAAACACACATACACACATGAGCCCAGCATGTTTTCCAAGCAGCAATCGGCCATGTGGGATCCTTCCACCTTCACTATCTCACCACCTGCTGGCCCCCAATTGAAGTCTTTTGTTCCCTTTCTTCAGTTTTCACAGGTCACTATATATCTGGATCATAATCCTTTATTAGTTGTGCATGAGTGTGTGTGTTTTTAAATTGCCATAGGGCAAGTGCACTCACCAGAGACCAGGAGAGAAAGACAGAGAGGGAAAAAACACTCCTCAGTGGGTTGTGGTCATGCTGTAATCCCTTCTCTTTCCCTTCTCCATCCTGCTGGGATTTTAGGCACACGTGCATAGATGCCTTGTTTGTTTTTCAAGCTGCTCTGGTCAGGATTTGAACCATAGTTGGCCATATGGGATCTAGCTTCCTTAAGCACTAGGACGCAAGGTTGGCCCTATCAGTTGTGTTTTCAAATATCTTCCATCATTTGTACCTTGTTCTATTTCTTTTTTTTTTTTTTTTTTTTTTGGAGAGATTTTTGCTATAGGGCGTGTGCGCTCGCCAGACAGACAGAGAGAGACAGAGAGACAGAAAGCTAGAAATCACCCCCCAGGGGGGATGGTCACGCCGCAATCCCTTCTCCTCCATTCTCCTCTCGGGATCCTGGGCATGCACGCACATGCGCCCGGCGTGAGTTTTAAGCCACTGGGTCCGGGACGCGAACTGCGGTCGACTACGTGGGAGTCCAGCGACATAGCCATTACGCTAACTGCTGGTTCCCTTGTTCTATTTCTTTTGATGTTGAGATTTTAATGTAAATAAAGCTACATTTATAGATAATTTCTTTTGAGGTTTGTATTTTTTGTGTCTAATACAAGAATATCTTTATGACCTCTGAGGTATAAAGAGAGTCTCTTACAATTCATCTAAAGTTAAAAAATTTAGCACCTCTCTTCGTCCATCTGAAACTGATTTCTGTATAGACCTTAAGGTAGAGATCCTATTTCTTTAATTGAACAATTCGTTTGATCCTACTATTCTGCAATATTGCCTCTACAAAAGATTTTATATTCCTCAGAGAAGTAGGATCTCAGAATGAGTTAGGGGATCAGCAGTTAGCATAATGGCTATGTTGCTGGACTCCCATGTAGTTAACCACACGGTTCGAGTCCCGGACCTGGTGGCTTAAACTCATGTCGGGCGCGTGTGCGTGCCCAAGATCCTGAGAGAATGGAGGAGAAAGGATTGCAGCATGGCCACCCCTGCGGGGGGTGATTTCTCGCTTTCTGTCTCTCAGTCTGTCTGTCTCTGTCTTTTTTTTTTAAATAATTATTTTCTTTTTTATTTATTCATTCATTTATTTTTTAATTTGATCAGAGAGAGACAGAGGGTGAGAGTGAGAGAGCGAGGAAGTGAGAAAGCAAGCCACTAGGTCCAGGACTTGAATCCCGGTCGGCCATGTGGGAGTGTCCAACGCCTTAACCACCATGCCACCTGCTGGTCCCTGTCTCCGTCTTTCTGGCAAGTGCACGTGCCCTATAGAAAAAACCTCTCCAAAAAAAAAAAAAAAAAGGAGTTAGGAAACTTTTGAAGTAAAGGGTCAAATAATAAATACTTTAGACTTGACAGGCCAGGTGGATTTTCACCACAATGTGATCAATGCTGCCACTGTAGTGCAAAAGAGGTTATAGACAGTACAGAAACAAATGAGGTGGCTGTTTACTTATAAAAACAGGTTGTGAGCACAATTTGCTGAACCCTGATCTAGACCATCAAGCCAGACACAGCACACATATGAGACTCCAACAGCTGCTCAGAGAAATGCTCTGTTCCATAAGAAAAATATACTATCTAAAGATACCATTAGATCCAAACTTGTGTTTTATTCATGCTAACTTCATTACTCATTTTAAAATTTCCTCACATTAAATTTGACTTTTTATGCTTCTTCCCTATGTTACCAGTTAAGCTATTAAACATTTTATACTTTCTGATCATGGCTTTTGCATAATACAAACTGCTTAGTATAAGTATATGTTGAATTTGGTGTGATCTTAAACCACACTGAACTACATTGAAACCAAAACATAATAGTAACCTACCATTAGATTTTCAAATCTAACTTATGTTAACTGACTAAAACTTTAATAGTTCTGTTTATATTTCACACAAATTCCCTAGTGGCAAGTCACTAATGAATTAACATAGAGGACAGACTAATAGGGATAACAGAAACTTAGAGGTGCTAAGGATGTTGGCAATCAATTACTACAACACCCTCATTTTATAAATGAAGAAAGTGAAGACAGAAGAAATAAAATGATATATACAAGTAGATGTTAAAAACTTAAGCCATCAGTTGTATGCTATGAATGAACTTATCTGTTATGTATCTATAATAGAAGTATTATACATTATCCTTGAAGGAATAAGAAAATATTCACTCAAATAATTTTCAGGCATATGGTTTGGATGAATAATAATGGTTGAAAGGATCTAAGCAAATATACAGAGCCACTAAGTGGTTCAATTAGGAAGAAGAGGATAGAATCAAGTTTTCTAATGTGGTACCCACAAGGCCTTTTCTTTTATTTTTTGGAGAGATTTTGGGTATAGAGGACAGGCGCTCACTGGAGAGACAGAAAGCGAGAAATCACCCCCAAGGGGGGATCGTAATGCCACAATCCTTTCTTCTCTATTCTCCTCTTGAGATTTTGGGCATGTATGCACACATGCCTGGGGCGAACCTTAAACCGCTGGGTCCAGGACTCGAACCACGGTCGACTATGTAGAAGTCCAGAGACGTAACCATTCTGGCATCTGCTGGTCCCAAATTATCCACAAATTTTATAGTTCAGTAATTTATCTTAGCTTTTAAGGGACTATACATAGGTTGAAGGAATAGCTTTACTGTTGAACTTTCAAGCTATGTGAAGAGTGGGGATAAGGTAAACTTCATGTTTCAGAAATACTTTACTCTGTGTTTATATAAAATTACAGAAAAGAAAAATATTTATCTTAAGACATGCTCTTTCATCTTAATGAAATCATAGATGTACTAATGTAAATATACTAATATTTTCTATGTCTACAATGTGGCCTGATACAACCTCACTAAAGAGTGTTGCTGTAGGGACCAGCTGATGGTGTAATGGTCACCGCACTGGACTCCCACGTAGTTGACCGTGGTTCAAATCCTGGACCTGGAGGCTTAAACTCATGCTGGGTGCATGTGCGTGCATGCCCTGAGAGGAGAAGAAATTGTAGTGTGGCTATCCCCCCCCAAAGGGAGATGTCTTGCATTCTGTCTCTCCAGCAAGTGCAAGTACCCTATAGCAAAAATCTCTCTCTAAAAAGAAAAAAAGCATTGCTGTGAAAAAATATAATTGGGGACAGTTGGCGTAAGGGTTATGCCACTGGACTCCCATGTAGTCAACTGCGGTTCGAGTCCCTGAACCGGTGGCTTAGACTCACACCAGGCGCATGTGCATGTGTGCCCAAGATCCTAAGAGGAGAATGGAGGAGAAGGGATTGTGGCGTGGCCATCCCAACTAGGGGGGTGATTTCTCACTTTCTGTTGCTCTGTCTTTCTGGTGAGTGTACACGCCCTACAGCAAAAACCTCTCCAAATAAATAAATAAATAATTCTTAAAAAAAAAAAAAGAAAAACAGATTACTTATAAAATGCACAAGTATATTAGGATTCTCCAGACAGATTTTTTTTTTTTTGAGAGGTTTTTGCTATAGGGTGCGTGCGCTCGCCAGACAGACAGAGACATAGAGACAGAAAGCGAGAAATCACCCCCCAGAGGGGACGGTCACACTGCAATCCTTTCTCCTCCATTCTCCTCTCGGGATCTTGGGCACGTATGCACACGCGCCCAGCGTGAGTTTTAAGCCACTGGGTCTGGGACGCGAACCGCAGTCGACTACGTGGGAGTCCAGCGACATAGCCATTACGCTAACTGCTGGTTCCCTCTCCTGACAGATTTTTACTAGACCATATTTTCAAAAGAAATAAAATTCATCATTTAATTCCTACGAAACAAAATAGTAATACATCAAAGTTTGAAAAACGTTTCTTAGAATATATGAAAGAACTTCTCACACATACCTCCACAGACCCTACATGTGTAGCAACCATCTCTAAAAGACGCTGCAAGTTATTTCCAACTTTTCGTCTTTCTTCAGTTGTAGTCTGCACAACTAGTTGATATCTGCAAAGTAAAAACTCTGGTTTAAGTTGTCTAGAAAAAAAATTAATATATCATTTCCAGTTACCTCACTTTCTATTTCCATATTCAATAAAAAGCAACTTGTGATTGGTCTATGTGCTGTTTGCTATATATAGTCACAGTGGCCCAGCTATCAATCATTACAACAGAAATAAAAACATTTTCAAATAATCTTTGTAAGCAACAGCACCAAAAATTCATATAGCTTTTTGGAGTGAATATTACATGTTTTGGAGTGAATGTTCTTACCTGCATTTCCAAAGGGATTATAAACTCAAATGTATTTAGGGACAAGACAGAACATTTATAAATGGAGGATTGTAAGTTTTATATTTAGGCATTCATATTCAAATTTAAAACAAACAAAACTACAGGCCAAATAAACCTCAATTAAGGTTTCTTTCTTTTTTTTTTAATCTTAGAGTTATTTAGTTTTTAATTATTAATTCATTTCTATTTTTCAATTTGACTAGAGAGAGACACACAGAGAAAGAGAGAAAGGGAAAGTGAGAAAATAAGCCATCAGGTCCAGGACTCCAATCGTGGTCAACCATGTGGGAGTATCCAGTGTCTTAACCACCACACCACCTGCTGGTCTCAACCTCAACTAAGGTTTCTATCCCTAGACTACAAATAAAGGAATGAAGAGAGGTGGTTTTCACAAAGGCTTGTACTTGCAACCTCAAAATAAGAAGTTTCGGGAACCAGCAGTTAGTGTAATGGCTATGTCGCTGGACTCCCACGTAGTCGACCGCGGTTCGCGTCCCGGATCCAGTGGCTTAAAACTCACTCCAGGCACTTGTGCGTGCGTGCCCAAGATCCCGAGAGGAGAATGGAGGAGAAGGGATTGCGGCGTGACCATCCCCCCTGGGGGGTGATTTCTCGCTTTCTATCTATCTGTCTCTCTCTGTCTGCCTGGCGAGGGCACGCGCCCTATAGTGAAAAATCTCTCCAAAAAAAAAAAAAAAAAAAAAAAAAAAGAAGTTTCTAGTTATTTGAGGACCATTTTAGACTTAAAAAACGTGTACTGGGGTTGGCAGATGGTATAGTGGCTAAGGTGCTGGACTCCCACATGCTGACTATGGTTAGACTTGGACCTCGTGGCCTGCTTTCTCACTTTCCCTTTCTCTTTGTCTCTGTCTCTCTCTGGTCAAATAAAAAATACCAACAATAAACAGAATTAAATAAATAAATCTTTTAAAAAATGTATATTTTTACATAAACGTACACAGCATCTATAGATGAACTATTTAGTATATTGATTTTACATAGGGGGCATAAGAAAATTATATATACAAAGGCAGAATATTCTTTAAAGAAAGGATGCTAGTATTTTTAGTAAAAGTTATTACATAGAAGGGTACAATTTTTCCTATAGAAGTTTTAAAATTTATAAGGGAAAATGAAGGGAAAAAAATCTGATGGTGTATAATTTTATTACTGTAGGAACTTCTAAAACACATAACAAAATATACAGTAAATTCTTCTATACTGCTTGCTTGGAAATGTGCATTTGTTCCAACTGGACTGATATATTTAGTAGCAATATGCAAAATCTGAGCATAATGTAGATTTCACTTTGCTTATGCCAATTTTCTTGAGAAATACTCAAAAGTATATACAAAACAAAGATGCATATACTTCAAGTGTCTGCCAGTTACCTCAGTTCACCGCTTCTATGATAAGCCACATGCATCTACAACTGGTGTTAACAATTCTCTCTCCCATTTCAAATAACTATCCTTTCACCTTTCACAGTAACTCATAAGCTGCAATACTGATTGTCCATTTCCCAAAGCAAATGGCAGGAGATATATATATATATAGATATATATATATATATATATATATATTTTTTTTTTTTTTTTTTCTTTTTAGTTTTTGCCACAGAGTGTGTGCACTCACTGGAGAGACAGAGACAGAGAGAAGAAAAGAGAGAAATCACCCCCTCTCGGGGGTATGGACATGCTGCAATCCCTTCTCCTCCATTTTCTTTTTGAGATTTTGGGCATGAACCCACATGCGCCTGGTGTGAGTTTTAAGCCGGTGTGTCTGGGATCTGAACTGCGGTTGGCCATATGAGAGTCCAGCGCCTTACCCAGCATATCAACTACAATACCCATAGCAGGTTTTTTTTTTTTCTTTCTAAGGTGAAGGTCCTATATTTACTGTAACATTTATTTATTTTTTACAGTTTATTTCTTTGTTAAGGGAGAGAGACAGAGATAATGCAACCTGATAGGGTCTTTACGCTGTGATCCACTTCCAGCTCCAGAATGCCTGGATAATGGGCATGTGTATGCCTGATGTACTCCAGAAGGTCTCTAGATGTGAACCAGAACTTTTCCACGTGTGTCTGCCTTAGGTTCCCATCTTTTGTTTGTGTATGTCACTAATGGAGCATTTGAGTGTTGCGTCCAATATAGGTTTTCCCATAAGTTTTGTGATTTTTATTGCATGATTTTGCAGTGTGGTTATTATTAGGAAGGCTGTGTTATAGCAGACTAACTTGATAATTTATAGTATAATTATGTTTTACTATATTATATATTTAATTTATAGAAACTATAACTTAAAAATGTGAGAAGCTTAGTGGAGTTTATTAAAGCTTAGTGGGATTTCATTAAAATTCACTGACAAATAGCCAAACGTACTTGAATGGTTTTAAAATTTTGTTGTTTTCAGGGATTAGAAGCCATTTCTTAATTAGATCTATAAAATGAGTAATTTCTTGGTGAGCAACCAATAGTAGCTAAATGTACTTGTCAAAGGAAAACATATCTTTACTAAGCTGTTCTGGTTAAGTTCTATTCACTATTTCTTCCACCCCAAATAACTTTATAATATAAATTAAAGCAAATAAAATAAGATGTATTTTTAAAGAAATATTAAATAATTAATCTGAAAATAAGCTCATAAATACTGGAGAGATAAACTTACTCCCGTTGAACAGCATCTAATTCATTCATAGCTTCACTGAGACCCTCGTTAACAGCACTTTCTAGCAGGTGCTTGTGTTTCTCCAAGGACTCAAGCTCATTGGCACATTTTTCATCCTCTTCCTCAGCTTCCTGATAAAGCATCAGGATAAAGTCATGGTTATGGTTATTTTTCAAAAATGTTTATTTATTTATTTTTCCCATGAGAGACAGAAAGGGAGAGAGACAGCACTTCAAGAAGTTCTTAATACCATGGTCCACCCCAAGATCTCACCTAGCCCCAAATCACAGGCAATCACATGACTGATTTACTCAGGAAGGTTTCTGACTTCAATTGGGAACCTCACCATAAGAGATTACTTCATAAACTGTCACATTTTACTGCTGTGCCATTGTCTGGTCCCAAGTTATGGTTTTTTGAAATTCATATTCTACATAATCCAGGTAGTATTTATTTATTTACTTTAATTAGACTTTTGCCATAGGAGGTGTGTGCTTGCCAGAGTGAGACAGAGAGAGGGAAAGTTAAGAAATCATACCCCAGGGATAATGGCCACACTGCAATCCCTTTTTCATTCTCCTCTTGGGATTTTGGGCATGCACGCACACGTACTCAGTGTGAGTTTCAAGCCTCCAGGTCTGGAATTTGAACTACAGTTATCTATGTTGCGGTCCAGTGTATTAACCACCACGCCACCTACTGGCCCTGTGAGAGATTTTTAAATATTCCTGGGGATCCTACACTATAAACACAGATAAGACTTTTTCAAAAGGACTGTTAGGGTTCCCTCAGCTGGATTTTTCTAAACTATAGAACATCTTATGGTACCTTGATTTCAATTTTTTTCTCCTGAGTATCAAGGAGGCATTATTTCACAGATTTATTAGGTGAATAATAGGTATATAATAACAGGTAATTATTTCACAGCTTTATTAACTATACATGAAGCAGCCCAAATTCATCAATCCTTAGTTTTGTGAAGATAAAGTCTTTCATTTAAGTGTTTCTGAGAATACAGTCAATTACTGTAATGGAGGACATATGAAAAATAAAAATAATTAATTGAGTGTCTCATATTTTACATATAGATCTTATCAAGTGGTGTATTTTCTAAGAATTTCATACTACTTAAAAAAAAAGTATAGACCTTAAATATACATACAAGTCAAAAGAAAAGTTTTAAATTCCTGATACTTTTTGACATAACTAAAGTAAAAAATATTGGTGTCAAAATTTTTCCATATAGAGGCCAGCAGGTGGCATCATGGCTGAGGCACTGGACTCCCTCCCACATGGCCAACCATGGTTCGAGTTCTGGACTTGGTGGCTTGCATTCCCACTTTCCCTCTCTCTTTCTCTCCATGTCTCTCTCTGGTCAAATTAAAATAAAAAATTTTTTTCCACATAAACTGTGTAAGTAATAACGAACAGTGTCATTTGAATACTTCTCTAAACAGTCTTATTCTTTTACTCACCTAGGTTTCATGTAAATAAATAGCCTGGTATTTGGCCAGGATCCTTAGTTTGCAACTACTCTTGATGGGCAACTACATATACAAAAGACTTTACAGGAGTTCAGCCTTTAGGCATAGGTCATGTTTAAGTCATACGAAAGTAAAAGAGGTTACTTTTAAAACATGCTTTAGTACTACAAAAATACTGAATCATATATATGAGAATAAAATATTAATAGAATAGTAAGTGCATTCTGTGGTAAAATAGCTCTAGTTCAGAAAAATGTCCTTTATGGAACAAAATAACTTCCTACAATAAATTTGGAAGCTAAACTAAAACAAGTTATAATACATAGCTTAAAGATTTCAGTTTTGATGTCAGAATGTATACCTAGACAATAAATCATGACATAGCTTCAGCTACTCTAAACAAACTGTGGCCAAGTTCTTACCTTAACTTTTTGTTGGTAAAGATCATCCAGTTTTTGAACTTCTTCTTTGAGAGTTTTCACACTTCTCCTGCTTTCTGTTATCATTGTATTCAACTTGGGGAATAAAAGTTATGTTGAGAAATCAGTCTACACATCAAAGACATTTTAACAAGTTACTGAATTTTTATATTATCAATCAACTAACTGACCCATGTTGTTTCCTCTAGTCCTTTTGGTCTCTTATCTATCATTCATCCAAAAAGTTTACTATTTCCAGAAGAGAAATTAATTTCAAAGGCATTTCAAAATAAGGGTACTAATGTATTTTTCCATTAGTAGCTGGGAGTGCTTTTTAAACTCTCATTTATATTATATAAATAATAATTATTAGTACTGTTAATTTATTCACAAATTAGTATAATTTTTAAAGAATTATTTTATTTTATTTATTATCACTATTATTATTTTTAACTTGACCACAGAGAGACAGAGAAAGACAGAGAGAGAGAGAGAGAGAGAGAGAGAGAGAGAGAGAAGCAAGCTACCCCAAGTACAGGAATTGAACTGCAGTCAGCCATGTGGGAGTCTAGCACCTTAACCACCATGCCACCTGATCCTCCAAATTATTTTTGCTCTCTAGTTTTGAAGTCTAGCTTTACTTAGACTTTATCTATTTTTGCTAGTTACCTAGCTTTTCATTGAATGTTTGCTTTCTGTGATGTTTAAAAAAAAAGTTCATATTAGTTTTTTTAGATAATGTTTGCTATTTGGTTTCAGTCATGCATTCTTCCAAAGAGTAATAAACATATTTAATCTTGTTAAAGCTTGAGCTATTTATTTAAGATCAGTTGAGACCAGTTGAGACCAAAACAGAAGTTTGAATTCTCTTGAAATTCCATGATCCTGAATGAAAAACTTAGTTAAAAACAAAAACAAACACTTAATTTATCACAGCTAGCTACTTCACATCCCTTTTAGTATAAAAAGAGAGAGTAAATGATCTCAAGTTAAAGAGGCAATTTTCTATTAAACAAAGGAACTTACTTAGTTTCCTATCACTTCATCATCAGTGAAAAGTAAAGCCTAGAATGTTTAAATTCCTTTTTTTTGAAGTAAAAATAAATCATTTTAATATACATATTTTTGCTTCTGTTAATGTGTCATTTATTTTTCCTGTGCATGTATATTTATCTAGTTTGACTTGCTTCATATTTATTTATTTTTAAATATGGAGCAATCTGCAAGAAGAGATGGTTAAATTGAACTATTTATTCTTAAACAGCTGGGACTTGTCTCCGAAGAGCTTTACCTAACTTGAACATTTTCAAAGAGCCCTAGGAGGCAGCTTAGCATGGTGGTTTTTCACTGAACTCTCTAATTTGGAAGATAGCAAAATAGATCTAGACCTTGTCAAGCCCATTGGTTGCTTCTATTCATATCGCAGTTCAGTTGGGTAAGTGGTAGAGGCTGAATGATAAGCAGATCTTTTCAGAACACAGTTGGGTGAGACAGCTTCATTTTGGGAAAGTCAATACAATCATGAGAACCTTCCTAATGGTTTAATTTGCTTGAAGGTTCTCTAGCCATCTAAGAAGGGAACTATCGATCCTTGTGGAGTCTTTTCTTACAAGCACTCTTATTATGGCATTAGCGTTTTCTTCTCCAGCCATCATTAGACAGTGGGGTGATTTTTGTGTACTTGATGCAGAGTTGAAAGTAGGAAGGCATCTACTTTCTTTTTAAAAAAAATTTTTTTCATTTAACTTTATTTATTATTATTACTATTAGTATTTTAATTTGACCAGAGAGAGACACAGTGAGATTTTGAAAGAGGGAAAATGAGAAAGAAAGCCGCCGGTTTCAGGACTCAAACCACGGACTGCCATGTGGGAATCCAGCGCCTTTAACCACCACCCACCTGCTGGCCTTAATTAGAGTAGTAATTACCTTCTTATTTCCTGCCAAATGGATCAAACCACACATTTAACCCTGGTGGCTGCACTTCTTGAACAGTAACAGCTTCATTAATGGTTTGTTCCTTCTGGCATTCCTCTGCCTCCATTAGGGGCTAGAAGTAGATGGGACAGAAGGCAGTGTCCGCCAGGGAGTCAAAGCCACTGAAAATGAGTGCAGTGAGCAGGTTCTGGGACCTGGCAGGGTGGGGCTGCCCTGACCCCTTTTTATTCCATAATAATTACTTCAAATATATCTGTCAAAGGTATACCTAATTCTGTTTTTCATAAAAAAAGTAATCCCTTAGCAATCAGAAAACACAAATCACATTTAATTTTAGGTTTTAAAAATCTTATATTTGCTTTTAATGATTCTTTTATGTTTAACTACTTACTTGTTCTAAAGTATCCTCTAAACCCATTTTTTTATTTAGAGCCTTATTAATTTCTTCTTCGGTTTCATTCAGGAGTTCCTTGAGAGGCACCTATAAAATACATAGGCATGTGGGTGATATAACATGTAATTATGACATTTTTCTTATGAGCCATCTAAATATTGTGATAGGAAGAGACATATTTGGAGAAAAAAAGTAGAACATGATATTTTAAATTGAATATATCATCAATAAGAAAACAAAACTAACTTTTAATGGAATTTCTGTAATCATAAATCTGCTTTTGAGCATCTGCAAAATTCAATATTTTCTCATCTGTTCTAAAAATTCACCATTATTATTTAAACATTTCACAAATACACTTAGTTTATGTAGTTTACTGCAGTACTTTGGGGGAAACAATTTATGTGTAGGTTGCATTTTTTATGACATGTTCTCTAGATGTATTGATTTTTCTTAATCCTTTTCAGTTCTAAGTCTCGCAATTCTATTTTTCTTATGTTTATCTTCTGTTCTACTGGTTTTATTCCAGCACACTACTTCATTGCTTCTCTTTTTCTCTTTTTTGAGGTGAAATTCATACTTCAAAATGGTTAAGCTAAAATAGTTTAAAATAAATTTAACACAAAATTAAACCTTTCAAAGTATGCAATTCAGAGTCAGTTGGTACATTCACAATGTTGTGTAAACATCATCTTTAGATCCAAAACATTTCACCACTCCAAAAGAAGCTCCATGTCATTATAAGTCATCTTTTGAATTTATTGTGGTGTTTTGATGTTGGCTTGCTTTTGTTTGAATTATTATTTTTTATTTAACTTAATTAATTAATTAATTAATTTTTAATTTGATCAGAGAGGGGAGGAGGGAGGCAGAGAGAGAGAGAGAGAGAAAGCAAGCCACTGGGTCCGGGACTTGAACAGCGGTCAGCCACGTGGGAGTCCAGTGCCCTTAATCACCATGCCACCTGCTGACCCCGGTTTGCTTTTTTTTTTTTTTTTTTTAAAAGATGCAATAGTCTCTCAAATCTCTTTATGAACTTTTCACTGAATACTATTTATGACAGTTGGTGTTGTACCTTATTGATGTTATTTCTACTTTTATTATTCTATTATTATGTAAAACTGCTTCCAGAGATCAAATTAAAATTTCTCTTTTCTGAGCACATGCATTCTTTTTGTACCAGGTAATCTTTTCTACAGTGATATGATTAATTGTAATAGACACGTCAAACTGAGCCTGCCTCCTGCCTATCTATTGACACATCAATCGATTTATCTACAATACCTACTCAGCTAGCTGGCTACTGGCTTGAGAAACAATTCAGTAAGGAATTAAATGTTTACTGGATGAATTTTTTTTTTCCTATTGAAAATGAGTCTAGCTTGATTTAATCAATGTCTGTCCCAACAATCTATAATGTCTGGGAAGCAGTGTGTTTTATCTCTAGCACCTGACTGGTTTGGAACATAATATGAACAGAGTAAATATTTGCTGAATGAATGAATGAATGAATAAGTCCTGTCTCAAGGGAAAAAAATGCATAGTTTTTTATTTTAATTGACATTCTTCTATTCAAAAACTAAGTATTCTGAAAACTGACTTTTTGGGGACTACTATAATATTTAAATCTGTGAATAACTTGAGCAGTTACAATAAAATAACCTAAACATTTTCTTAACCAAAATACCTGATTGGCTATACTTTGAAATAAGGTACACAATTCTCATTGTTTACTGCTGGCATTCTTAATGCTCCTTAACACTTTGTCTTAAAATGTGTCCTTGTGCCTGCAATTATTTTCAACAGACCACCCCCATAAATATCGCAAGATTTCATTCCAGGATCACCATCTCTACGAAATCTTTTCTGCTGCATAGGAAGAACTGATCTTGTTTTTTGCCATAGGGTGCATGTGCTTACCGGAGAGAGACAGAAAAAGACAGTGAGAAGGAAAGTGAGAAATCACCCCGGGGGGAGGATGGCCACACCATAATCCTTTCTCTTCCTGGGATACTGGGCATGCATGCACATGTGCCCAGCATGATTTTCAAATTACCAAGTCTGGAACTTGAAGTGGGGTTTGTCATGTAGGAGTCCAGTGCCTTAACCAGTATGTCACCTGCTGGCCCCCACTGTAAATATTTGTAATAAAGCATCTCCTACCTACCTACCTACCTACCTATCTACCTATTTAATTTATTTATGCTTTTCTCCATTCTGGGGAATAATAGCAACCTGACAGCAAGAGTTAGGTCATCATTGTCTTTATTGTCCTGGTTACCTATTGTAATTTTGTTTTTTAAATTTGCTATACGGCAAGTGCACTTGCTAGAGAGAGAGAGAGAGAGATAGTAAGCACCCCCCAGGGGGATGGCTATGCTGCAATCCCTTTTCCTCCCTTCTCCTATCAGGATTTTTAGCACACAGGCACACACGCCTGGCATGTTTTCTAAGTCACTGGGCCCAGAACTCGAACTGTGCAGCTGGCCATGTAGGATCCAGCCACTTTAACCACTGAGCTACTTGGATGGCTCCCTGTTATCTATCTTCTATGTAATCAAATTTTACTGGCTAGTTGAATAAGATAAAGTAGGTAGAGAGGTAGAAAACGTTTTGAGTTAGATATAAAGGAGTGAAGATTTTTCCTACCAAGAAGACAGAATTTCAAACACTTAAAGATGCCAATGATATAATTTAAATACCTTTGAAGTAGCCATGATTACTTACATAAACTTGAGCTCTGTACTTGACAAGGCAGTTTGCACCAGATTCAGGATTAAACTTAATTTCAAAATCATATCCTTTGGAATTCTCAGCACCCTTAGGAATAAGTTTTAATTTTCTAGCTAATTTGTGATACTCTGATAATTGTGTTTCAATCTGTAAGGAGAGAACAGAAAAGAAATGTTAAAAATAAAGTAGCCCTGTTTCATATGGTTTTCAACTGGCATTTCTGTAATTTTATATGAAATATATATGTTTTTAGTAGTTTAGTAATTTCTAGAAGTAAAGGTGGCAGTTTTAAAATATACAGAGAATAAAAGGTTTTATGATACTAAATTGGAATAATTTTAAGACTGTAATTAATAAACAATATGTTATGGGAACCAGCAGTTAGCGTAATGGCTATGTCGCTGGACTCCCACGTAGTCGACCGTGGTTCGCGTCCTGGACCCGGTGGCTTAAAACTCACGCCGGGCGCGTGTGCGTGCATGCCCAAGATCCCAAGAGGAGAATGGAGGAGAAGGGATTGCGGCGTGACCATCCCCCCTGGGGGGTGATTTCTCGCTTTCTGTCTCTATGTCTCTCTCTGTCTGTCTGGCGAGCGCACACACCCTATAGCGAAAACCTCTCCAAATAAAATAAAATAAACAATATGTTATTATTCTTATATTCACAAATACTTTGGAATACCATATTTAGATAAAAACAAAATTTTTTTTTAAGGTTCCAGATAGAGAAATTATAAAACCAAAACTATCTTAGTTTTGTCAATGCATAGACTATTTACCTAAAAATAAGTGAAACGTAGTTACTTAAATCTCAAAATATTAATTTACTGTATTGGTGAAAATATTTTAGTAACATATTTAACTTTCCCTGCTCTCCTTCAAGGCTCTGTTCAAATTTATGTTATCAGAGAGGCTTTCCCTTTAATACAACCCCCAATTTTTCTAAACCTTCACTTTATTTCTATTCATAGCACTCATCACTACCTGTTGTATTATTTGTTCACCTCTGCTGTAACAATGTAAGCCCCATGAAAGCAGCTATAACCACAGCACACAGAACAGTGCTTGGTATAGTAGATATTTAATATTTTATTGGATAAATGAATCTCAAGTCTAGGTAACTTATTTTTACATGGATTCCTCCATTTAATACACACTTAATTTCTCATTGCTATTATTCATCCATAAAAATGAATCGTTTGAGTAAAGGAATGCAAGAACACAAATAGGAACTTGCTTAAATAATTAGCAATTTCCAAAAATGCATCAAATCTCAAAAGTAATAATACTTAAATTGAAAATGTTTCTGTTAAGGAACCAGGAAATCATGTCTATTACTATAATACAGTGGCTCTCTACGAACTCCTATGGCATATAGGTCCATTTGTTTTTTTTTTGAGAGGTTTTTGCTATAGGGCATGTGTGCTCACCAGAAAGAGAGAGACAGACAGAGAGACAGAAAACGAGAAATCATTTCTCCGGGGGGATGGCCACACCACAATCCCTTCTCCTCCATTCTCCTCTCAGGATCTCGGGCGCGCAAGCACATGCGCCCGGTGTGAGTTTAAGCCACTGGGTCCAGGACTCGAACCGCGGTTGGCTATGTGGGAGTTCAGCGACATAGTCATTACGCTAACTGCTGGTCCCTAGGCCCGTTTGTTCTTATGTTAACTGGTCCTAGGAATAGCTTCTCTGATCTTCACTAAAATTTTCTTTCTTAATCTCAGGAAAATGCCTTTCACAAACCCACGGTCTTTATCATGCTTAAATGCATGGAAAACAAACATGTGGCACATGTGTCTATCCTTCCTCCTTTTCCCAATCAATTTAAATTGTGAAGATTATACTCTCACAGTGAATCTTAAATGAAGTCTCATTTTCTGGCTTAAAAGAGACCCAGAAGGCTACCAGTCAGAGTTGGCATGTATAGTAAAAACTAAAACATGAGGAATGAAATGTTTATGCTAATCTTTTGTATTTTGCCACCATCCTTTAATATGCCTCTTAGCTGACTTTCAGGTACCTACTACCTACCCACTACACTAAGGCTTTTTTCTTTCACACTGTTCACAGCCCTACTCTGATGCTCCACTAGGGTACTGCTTACCTGCTTTCCACCATTTTTTTTTTCAGCTTGGTCCTCCAAATAAAAAATGCTATTATTATTTTTTTAGTACAGCTTATTTTAGTTAAACATAGTTCACGTAGTCCAGAGTCATAACTTTCCCTTTCCCACAGAGTGCTTGAGAGAAAAGGCACCTTCATTAATGTATGCTGAAGTAACTAATTTCACATTCACTGAACTAATCTAACTACACATCATTTTACAAATAAGTAAACTGAGATTATGAGAGGTTAGATGACATGCTGAGCTCACAGAGGTGGGATATGGCAAATCCAGGGCTAAAACTCATGTTTACCAAATTCTAGGTTCAAAGACTTTCGTTCGACCCCCACAGGCTATTTCTTCTTCTTTTTTCCTGAGAGATTTTTGCCTTAGGGTGCGTGCACTCTCCTGTGGGGTAGGGGGAGAGAGACAGACAGACAGAGGCAGTGAGAGGGAAAGTGAGAAATCACTCCCCGGGGGTGATGGCCATGCCGCAATCCCCTCTCCTCCATTCTCCCGGGATCTTGGGCATGAACAAATATGCACCCGGTGTTGAGTTTCAAGCCACCAGGTCTGGGACTCGAACCATGTGGAAGTCCAGCGACATAACTTCTATGCCATCTGCTGGCCCCCAAAGGTGAAATTTTTTTTTTTTTTTTTTTACTTTTCCTATTGAATCTTTATTCTGTTTTTGTTGCTACTTAGGAAAACAGCTTTGCCTATAGTTCACTGTGGCCTGGACTTGTGACACCAACTTTTATTTGGCCAATTAGAAATAAGGCCAAAATGCATTTTCCTTAGAAGGTCTATTCAGTTGAAAAATGGCACTTAACTGACAATTATTTTTCTTATGACCTTTAACAAGAACTTGTAAGTTGCATTGATTATGCCCCAAGAGATGAGGGACCGATGGTAATTCAGATGGGCACCTTTAAAAAGATTTATCAGTTTTCTGTCCCGTTCTAGCCAGATTTTTTTTGAAAACTGTAGAGAAAGACTGAAATTCCCCACCAATCTGAGACTGTATGCGAGTTTTTACAACACTGACTGGAAAAAACAGGAATCCTAACATGGCCCCCAAGAGCCCTCCACAGATAAAATCATTGACCAAATGAGCACTGTGAGTGGTTGCAGTAGGCAGATGCTCCTTTTTGGGACCACGAAGGCCAAAGAAAAGGACATTGCTGAACCCATTACGGAAAAGAATGGGCACCAAGCCTCAATAATACTCCCCAATTCCATGGCATTTCAGTGCCTTGAAAGCCTGGTGTTTGTAAATTTGTCATGATGCTTATGGTCTTGAAGCAAAGTCTGAACTCTTTCCAGTGGAGTGAAAAATTGCTTCTGTTGTCCCTGCAAGAACTGCTGCCATGATACAGGTCGCAAACTCTGGGGCACTCACATGCTTACGGAGAAGGCAAGACAAATCCTAGTACAGACCAAACATGAGTGCGAGCGTCGTC
This sequence comes from Tupaia tana, assembly GCA_026018925.1. NCBI lineage: Eukaryota > Metazoa > Chordata > Mammalia > Scandentia > Tupaiidae > Tupaia > Tupaia tana. The sequence goes on along the minus strand of JAKSZU010000007.1, from coordinate 59,198,276 downwards.
GTCTTCTGCATCAACGGAGGAAGGATTCCGTGATACAAGTTTCGCAATCCATCTTTCCTCAACTGAAATATGGCATCCCGGGTTTTGATTCCGTATAGCTGTTGCCGAAAGAGGACCTTCTGGACTGGAAATGTGATGGCTACATTGTTGAAAGCTGCACAGTAGCCACACAGGTAACGCTTCATTTCACCAACATCCGTTATGTGAGGCGAAAGCTCTTGTTTAGGATGTTAGGATCGGTGGCCTCTTTTCATGAGCTTCTGAACCCATCATGTTGCTTAAGATCTTTCGTCTTCATGAAGCATTTTTTTAACCTGTAACACCATCTGGGTCTGGTGTTTTGGGGGATGATGGCCTGCTGATGACTTTCCCAATTTCTTCCATTGTTACTGGTCTGTTAGGATCTCTCTTCTGGAATCATTTCTGGTAACTAGAGGTCCCATCGCCCCAGGCGCCCAGCTCCACACCCAGCAGCCGCCTGCCCGCAGGACGGTGACCGAGCGAGCCCGTGCCCGCGCAGGCGTAGACCTGGCGCCAAAGGTGAAAATTTTGAAAATTATTTTGTCCTTGGTGACTTTTTGGCTTATTTCTTCATTCATTGTTATAAAATATAGTCTAACTTGCCTACAAAATACTGGAGTGTTAGTAAATTGACTAAAAGGGGTAAGTGTGCTGTAGTAAAATGTAAAGGCTAAGAAAATGTCCACCTTTAGCCAAATTATTCTACTTTGAGTTGTTCTTAATTAGGAAAGACCTATACAAAGGCCAGCTGTGATGTACTGCCACTCTGAAAAGAGTATGACTTACTGCCTCTTTGCCTCTGGCGTATTTTAGCTCCTCATTCCACAACTGCTGCTGTTCAGACTCTAGTTCCTTGGTTAATTTATTAATAGTCTGCTGCAATTCATTTCTTTCATGATTTATTCTCTCAATGTCTGCAACTGAATACTTCTGGTTATTAACAATATTCTGCAGTCGAGTATTCTCCTGTTTTATTGTTTCACACTCTAGCTCTGCAAAGAAAAGAAAAAGAATCACATTTTTAGTTTCTTTAATTTCTAAAAAAAAATGATACCATTATGAAATATAGCTAAGATGTCTAAGTGTCCAAGTTATACACAATTCCCCCCCCTTTTTTTGCAATTATTCTGTTTGATCCCACTTTGTTAGTAAAATCCTTGACAATACAATTAAGTTTTATATCAGAATCTTCTGTCTCAACTGACTTGCTACGGCTACTACTATATATATATCTAGCTTCACACTTAATGATTACAATCTTTACACTTAAGAATAATCTGTATTAATATTCGGTTCCAATGCTTTTAATGCTTTTGCACATGGTTTTCAAGTCTGTTTTTTCACAAACATAAACATATTTATTGTGAGGGACCAGCAGGTGGCATGGTGGTTAAGGGCACAGGACTCCTATGTGGTTGACTGAGGTGTGAGTCCCGGGTCTGGTGGCTTGCTTTCTCATGTTCTCTCTCTCACTCTGTCCCTCTCTGATCAAATTAAACTAACTACATAAAGTTAAATAAAATAATTCTAAAAAAAATTATATTCAAGTACCTTAGAGTTGATTCTTTTACTGATATTTTCAGTGGTAACCATGCTGCTTAGGTTCTTGCTTACTGTCTATCAATGGTAATTTCTAACCTTCTGTGACTCATGGCTTACACAGAATACAGTAGCTTTTTTTCTTTGCCACAAGGTATGTGTTAGCCAGAGAGAGAGAGAGACAGACAGACAGACAGAGAAAGAAGGAGAGGAAGAAGGAACCCCCAATGGGCTATGGTCATGCCATAATCTCTTCTATTCCATTTCCCTATCCTATCAGGATTTGGGGCACACATCACACCTGCCCAGTGTGTTTTTTGGGCTGCCAGCGTTAGGATCCCAACTATGGTATTCAATGTATTTTTTATTTTTATTTTTTGAGAGGTTTTTGCTAAAGGGCGCATGACAGACAAAGACAGAGACATAAAGTGAGAAATCACGCCCCAGAGAGGATGGCCACGCCGCAATCCCTTCTCCTCCATTCTCCTCCTGGGATCTTGGGCATGCACGCATACATGCCGGCGTGAGTTTTAAGCCGCTAGGTCTGGGACTTGAAGCACGGTCGACTACATGGGAGTCTAGTGACGTAACCATTACGCTAACTGAAGGTCCCAAGGGATTCTGACTATGGTCACCCATGTGGGATCTAGCCAGATTAGCCAGAGTAACCATTAGGCCATAGGGCTGGCCCAGCATACAAGAGTATTTTTACAGCAGTCTGGGACAGATGGATGAGGATGACCAAAGGAGCCAAGAGAATTATCACCATGAGGGCTGAGAGGATCAATATCTTGGCTTTGTTATAACCTCTATGCAGCACAGTAGTTGAGAAGCTCCATATGTGAGCTTTAAATTAATGGAGGGTTTAAGTAAAACTTTATGCATTTATTGCAAATATTTGTACAGAAAAACTACAACATAAAATATCTATGGCACTTAAATATGTCTTTATTCTTGATTGTGAATGGCTTTAAATAATCAAGAAAGTTAAAACATTCATAATAAAAATATCCTAGTTAACAGGTAGTAATGTCTCACACTAAATCACTCTTGGAATGGCAAATAATTAATGAAGTATTTCTCTCTAAATTACTGAATTTGCAACTACTGGAAAAAAAGTTCTTAGGAGAACAAGTAGGAAGTATGGCAATCCTCCTGATTACATACCAACAAAGTAGGTAAAGTATTAATATTACAATATACTGGGCCAAAAGGTGGCATGGAGGTTAAGGTAGCTGGAGTTCTGCAGTTTGAGTCCTGGACCTGGTGGCTTGAAAATAATACCAGGCACATGTGTGTGTGTATGCCTGTTCAAAATCCCGAGAAGAGAATGGAGAAGGGATTGCAGCATGGCCATCCCTCAAGGGGTGATTTCTCACTCCTCTCCCCCAGCAATTATATGCACCGTACTGCAAAAACAAAGCAAAACAAAAAAAAAAAAAAAGAAAAAAATATAAATATTGTTGTAATAAATTAATTTATGGCTCTTTTTCATCAGGGAGAACAAACGAAGGACATTAAGAGCAAAATGTAAAATATGTGAAGAAGTGGTTTAGAGTAAATGCAATAATCCACGTTATGTACAATAAAATATTAAACTGATTTAGCAAATACTCAAATAATTACTAGACTTAACTTGACAATATTCCATAAACTATGATTTAGATAAAATACCCTAGAGACCATCTCCAAACCTCTTTTGTGGGACAAACACAACCTATAAAATCCTAAAAGAATACAATTGAAGCAGGCAAACCTCTGGGAAGACAGTATAGTTGTCCAAATATGTACTCTGAAAACTATAGCCAATGGTTCTGCAATTTGTAGATACTGTGCTTTGCTCTCCTTTGGCACTGTAGAAGTATCACACGTGCAACAGAATTTTCCAGGATTTCATGATTAAGATTGGTATGTGTTTATGAAAACAAGGTCAGGAAGACACAGATGTAACAAGTTTCCTTTAATTGTTTTTTTTCTTCTCAAGAATGACAGCAATGGGACCAGCAGTTAGTGTAATGGCTGTGTCGCTGGACTCCTATGTAGTCAACGGTGGTTCGAATCCCAGACCTGGTGGCTTAAACTCATGCCAGGTGCATGTGTGTTGTGTGCCCAAGATCCCGAGAGGAGAAGGGATTGCGGTGTGGCCATCCCCCCAGGGGGTGATTTCTCGCTTTCTGTCTCTCTGTCTCTCTTGTCTTTCTGGTGTGCGCACGCACCCTATAGCAAAAACCTCTCCAAAAAAAGAAAAAAAAAAAAGAATGACAGCACTTGCAGCTTTTTATCATCTTTTTTTCTTTTCTTTTTGAGAGGTTTTTGCTATAGGGTATGTGTGCTCACCAGAAAGATAAGAGAGAAATAGAGAGACAGAAAGTGAGAAATCACCCCCCAGGTCGGATGGCCACACCACAATCCCTTCTCCATTCTCTTTTTTTGGGGAGAGGTTTTTGCTATAGGGCATGTACATTCACCAGAAAGACAGAGAGAGACAGAGACAGAAAGTGAGAAATCACCCCCTGGGGGGATGGCCACTCCGCAATCCCTTCTCCTCCATTCTCCTCTCGGGATCTTGGGCATAAACACACATGCACCTGGCGTGAGTTTAAGTCATCGGGTCTGGGACTCGAACCGTGATTGACTACATGGGAGTTCAGCGACATAGCCATCATGCCAACTGCTGGTCCCTTCCATTCTCTTCTTCTCCATTCTCCTCTCAGAATCTTGGGCACACATGCACATGTGCCTGGTGTGAGTTTAAGCCGCTGAGTCCAGGACTCAAGCAGCAGCTACATGGGAGTCCAGAAACATAACCATTATGCTATCTGCTAGTCCCAGCTTTTCCTCTTTTTTTCCAATTATTTTCAGCTGCAGAACTTCTTAGGCAGTAGTGACAGATGATAGGATAGTTACAGCAAACTGAGGCAGGCACAGATCAAGTATCTGGCTTGTTAATTACAAAGTATAATAAATATTTATAATATGACATTATATTTATGAACATATCTGTGTGTGTATATAAGTATGTGTACATGCACATACTATACTATCATTACCTAATTGAAAAGGACTTCAAAAAGTCAGATTGGAATAGAAACAACAAGTGCCAGGATGAAATATATATACATATTTGGCAACATGTATTCTTAGGTTAGGTCTCTCTTGGCTTCAAAACCCAGAGATATAGAAGGTTTAATAATGGCCACCCAATTATCTAAGTCCTAATCTCTGGAACTCAGAAATGATTACCTTATTTTGAAAAAGGGTCCTTGCAAATGCAGTCATTTTAAGATGAGATTATCTTGGATTATTCAGTTAAGTCCCAAATTCCATTAGGTACCCTTATAAGGTAGATGCAGAGGGAGATCTCAGATAGAAGAGGACAGACACATGGAGAAGAAAAAGTAAAAAACACGGCAGAGACTGGAGTGGAGTGATGTAGACAGAAGCCCAGGAATGCCACTAGCCACTGGAAGCTGGAAGAGTCACGGAACACATTCTCTCCCAGATTTCTTATGCACCTGTCAAATCTTGGGCTTACAGTCTTAAACTTGTTGAGTTTGTGATAATTTGTCATAGCAGGTTCAGTAAATTAATACAGAGGGCACTGAAAACTTGCTATCGATATTCACCACTGTAGCAAAAAAATATTGATACATATCCCATACTGTCTGAATGACATCTTTTAACATGAGCTGTGCTTACCTACTCTACCAATTTCTTCATTGAGACTATTCAATTTCTGGTCAAGAATGGCTGAATGAGACTCCAAATTGCTCATGTATGCCTGATATTTTTGAACATCTGCTTGTAAGGAAGCTTTCAGTTTTCTCAATGACTCTAGACGATTCTTTAAGAGAAAAGAATAGTAAATTTGTTATTTTAATCAATAATCATTCCATACTTTGTTTAAAAAAGTAAAGCAATATCATTTAAATTTATCTTAAGAGAAAGGTAGATTAGAGTTTTCTTTTCACTTACAGAGGAAGTCAAAATAACTAAAAAGAGAGCTATACTATCATTACCTAATTAGACAGACAGACTTTTCAAAAAGTCAGTTTGGGATAGAAATGAACAAGTGCCAGGGTGAAAAAACACAAATATTTAAAATTTGGTATTTACAGAACAGTTTGAGAGCTGCATTAGTTACAAACAAGTTAGGGCTAGCACGTGGGGTGGTAGTTAAGGTACTAGAGTCCTACATGGCAGACTATGGTTCGAGTTCTGGACCTGGCGGTTTGCTTTCTCATTCCCCACCCTCCTCTGTTGCTCACTGGTGAGCATGTGTGCCCTATAGCAAATTCAGTAGTAATAATAATAATAAATATAATTAAGTAAATGCTTCTTGAAAAATTAAAACAAATAATATACAACTTAAAATTAAGATATCTGGACAGTATCATTTAGCTTTAGAAAACTTTTAGAATATGTTATATAAATTCATTTATTACCATTTCTTTTTCACTAAGCATAAAACTAAGGGCTGCTTATGAATAGGGCTCTCTGGAGATACATATTGACACATAAGTACCTTGCTCAAAGACACTTTTGGTCTTATGTAAATAGGTAAGAATCTTTCATCATATTCTTAGGCCCATTAGTCCGAGACTGATAGATCACAAGGGAAAACAAGGCTCCACAGATACCAAATGTGTTTTCATTGGGAGTTCTTTCCTATGCCAGAAAATTTAACTCTCAAGAAGCTTAATTTGTTAACCCACGAAAATAATTTTTTTGTTAAAGACAGATTGTGTTTTCTAAGGTAACCCAAGAATATGAACGAGCTTTTAGGCATATAAACATGTTTACTAACCGGTTCTTTTTCTCTTTCTTGTTCCAATCTTGCAATCTGTTCATTCAACTCTTTGTTTCTTGCTGCTAATGATTCCAGCTTGGAAGCATCTACATTAAATAAATCCTCTGGAGAAAAAACCCAAAAACTTTTGTAAGATTTTAAATCTGCTGAAAATAATTTACCAGGTTTTTACTATTGTTTGTACTCTCATTTCCTTCTGGTCTCTGCTCAAACATTAGAAGTGATATACATCCTACCTTGTTAAAAGTACAATGCCCGGGACCAGCAGTTAGCGTAATGGCTATGTCGCTGGACTCCCACGTAGTCGACCGCGGTTCGAGTCCCGGACCCGGTGGCTTAAACTCACGCCGGGCGCGTGTGCGCGTGTGCCCAAGATCCCGAGAGGAGAATGGAGGAGAAGGGATTGCGGCGTGGCCATCCCCTCTGGGGGGTGATTTCTCGCTTTCTATCTCTCTGTCTGTCTCTGTCTGTCTGGCGAGCGTACGCGCCCTATAGCAAAAACCTCTCCAAAAAAAAAAAAAAAAGAAAAAAAAAAAGTACAATGCCCTTCCCTTTACTCCATCCCTCTTTGTATCTGCCTTATCCTGGTTGATTTTTCTCCATAATACTTATCTCCATTTGACTTACTGTTGCCTATTTCATTATTGTCTCTTTCTATTAGAATGTAAGCTCATAAAGACAAATTTTTATCTTATTCATTACTGTATCCTCAGTGCCTCAATGGTAGCTAACACACAGTAGGTACACAATAAGTATTTTAATGAATAAATGCAATTTATATGCTTATTTAACTATATATAGAAAAATTAAACAGCTCATTAGATGCTTTCTGTGTTAGATTACTACAAATTTTCCTCTGTTAAAACAAAACATCATTTACCTTATTTCCATTCCCATGTGGACAAGTTGAAATTGTCCTGGTTATTCTTTATGTAGGTACTTTCCCAGGGGAACATAAGGGAATGCTTTCACCTTTTGTACTAAAAGTGGCTAGGTGATTTCCTGTATTCATTGATTCCACTCTCTTTGAAGTAATGGCTTTATACATGTTAGATTTATCTATTTTTACCTACCACTCTGTTTGTTTGTTTGTTTGTTTCCTTTGTCTTTTTTTGAGGTTTTTGTCATAATGCATGTGTGCTTGCCAGGGAAACAGCGAGAGGGAAAATGAGAAATCACCCCCCAGGAGAGATGGCCAGGCCTCGGTACCTTCTCCTTTATTCTCCTCCTGGGGTTTTGGGCATGCACACACATGTGCTAGCATGATTTTCTAAATGCCAGGTCTGGGACTCAAATTGTGATCAGTCATGTGGAGTCCAGGGCTGTAACCACTATACCACCCGCTGGTTCCTGACTCTGGTATTTTATATGCAAGGCTTTCCAATAGAAAGAACAACAATGTAAAATGCTGGAACGTGTTAGACTTAGCCAGTAAATACTGAGTGTCTCTAGGTTATAGTTAAGGGAAAAAATAAGGAATTTCTTTATTTGGAAATATAATGGCCTATAACCTTATGACACAAGTTTTGAAAGAGACTTTAGGTGTTTTCTGACTAATTAGTATTTTAATTTCTCAAACACTTAAGCAACAGCATCACAGGAATATTATCCCCCAAGAGGAATAGCATTTGCTGTTTATCTTCTGTGCTCTTTTTTTTTTTTTTTTTGGAGAGGTTTTTTTTTTTGCTATAGGGCGCGTGCGCTCGCCAGACAGACAGAGAGAGACAGAGAGACAGAAAGCAGGAAATCACCCCCCAGGGGGGATGGCCACGCGGCAATCCCTTCTCCTCCATTCTCCTCTTGGGATCTTGGGCACGCACGCACACGCGCCCGGCGTGAGTTTAAGCCACCGGGTCCGGGACTCGAACCGCGGTTGACTATGTGGGAGTCCAGCGACATAGCCATTACGCTAACTGCTGGTCCCTATCTTCTGTGCTCTTAATAGTGTGGCTGGTGGTTTATTATGCTAACATCCAATCCCGCAAAACTTTGTTAGACAGGCCGAGTAGTTTGTTAAGGTCACACAGCCAGGAGAGTTATGTCTCAAGTCTGACTCCAACATCAGAATTCTTTTTTTTTTTGGAGGTTTTTGCTATAAGGCGTGTGCGCTCGCCTGACAGAGAGACAGAAAGCGAGAAATCACCCCCCAGGGGGGATGGCCATGCTGCAATCCCAACTCCTCCTTTCTCCTCTCGGGATCTTGGGCACACACGCACACACATGTGCCCGGCATGAGTTTTAAACCACTGGGTCTGGGACGTGAACCGCGGTCGGCTACATGGGAGTCCAGCGACAGCCATTACGCTAACTGCTGGTCCCAGAATTCTTTCTGTTTAACTATGAGGGGACTTTCAAAAGTTTGAGGAAAAATGTAATTATAATAAGAATTTATTTTAATGTAAAAAATGTTTGAAATCTATGTATAGTTCTTCCATTATATGCATTTTCCATAAAGTTTACAAAGACCCTGCATATGACTTCTTACTACCAAAATCATAAAGATAAAAATTAGCAAGCACCGAGAGAATCTGAAGTAGCTCAAATAAATATTGGCTATGGTAAAATAAGCTACCACTCTATGAGCAGAGTTAAAGGAAGGAAAACAAGCACAGTAGGTAAGAAAACACTTACTCAGCTTTGACTGCAACTCTGCATTCATCTCTTCAAAGCTGTCGGCACCAGACATGAAACTTTCATAGCATTTTATGGTGTAATCCAAAAACAACTATTGAGTTAAGCAGATTTTTAAAAACAAAGTCATGATTATTTCAGTTTTCTGAGTGGAAATTTCAATTAAACTAAAAAAAAAAAGGTCAGGGAGTAGTCACATAAGCTACTATAAACCAGAGACACAAACCATGGGTGTATCACTAATTATACTAGACAAAGTTATTTAATCTTTTTTTTTTTTTTAAAGATTTTTATCAGTCTTGACTTTCAGGCTTTGCATTTTGTATATAGGAAGAAATATGACAATTCTAGTTAATTAGACAGTAGATCCGAAGCCCTTATATTGATGCCTTTTTTTTTTGGAGTGGTTTTTGCAATAGGGCACGTGTGCTCGCCAGACAGCGACAGAGAGACAGAAAGCGAGAAATCACCCCCCAGTGGGTATGGCCATGCCACAAACCCTTCTCCTCCATTCCCCTCCTGGGATCTTGGGCATGCACACACATGTGCCCGGTGTGAATTTTAAGACACTGGGTCCAGGACTCGAACCGCGGTCGACTACATGGGAGTCCAGCAACATAGCCATTACGCTAAGTGCTGGTCCCTGATGCATTTTGTTTTAAAAACAGGCCTTGTTTTTCATCTTCATCTGCAGTTCTATGTGAAGATTGATAAATCAGTTTTTACTTGTTTTATAAATAAAACGTAATTTGGATATCTTGAGTTTATGGTTTTGTGATTTAGCTGGGTAAACTATCTTCGTAACAGATAAGTTATTTATAAAAATTTAAAAAACTTATATTCTAAGGAAAAAAAAAGATTTTTGCCAGAGAGCACATTAATTCTCCAGAGAAAGACAAAAAGGCAAAGAGAGGGAGAAAGAATCCTTTATGAGGACTGGTCATGCTTCAATTCCTTCTCCTCCACATCTCCACCCTGTTGTGATTTTGGGCATGCACAGACTCATGCATGGTGTGTTTCTCAAGCTGCTGGCTGAGGGACTTGAACCTTGGTGTTGGCTATGTGGGACCTGAACACCATAACCACTAGACCAAGAAGTTGGCTCAGTCTTCTACTTCTAAATATGAATAATGATGATGAAAATAATTTTAAAAATTTAGATAAAGGTTATATTTGAAAATATTAAATAAATCAGACCTTTAGAATTTTGAGAAGGCCAAACAAAGAAGCTTATTAAAAAATTTAATTCAATGTAAAATGCATAAACTTAATCATATTTAGGTATAGTGCACCTTATGAAAAATTTAGGTGAGTTGCCGATCATCTAAGTTCAATTAAACTGACAACCAGTTGTGAAAAACCAGAATGTAATTAATAAAGCCCATACCTACATTGCAACTTCAGGCTAAAAATTGGCAGAGTAAGTACAGATCTACATAGAATAGTACAATTCTTAATATTTATCCAAGAGAAAGTAACACTATATTTTGTAGTCAGGAGATGTTTTGGTTACTGAGAACATATTTATAAAAGGCAAGGTGGCTGATTAGAATTTTCCAGCTTAGATGAAATAAATATCCCTCAAGACAAACCAATTCCCTTTCTGCTAATTCTTTGCTCACTAAGCAACCTTCTTATTATTTGTTTGATAAGGAAGGAGTTCCATGAATAGGTAGTATGAGTATTCTTGTACCAAGAGAGGGAAATTAATTCTGATAGTTAATACATTTTCATTTTACTTCACATCAGTCTCTTTTTTTTTTTTTTTTTTTTTTTTTTTTTTTTTTTTGGAGAGGTTTTTGCTATAGGGCGCGTGCGCTCGCCAGACAGACAGAGAGAGACAGAGAGATAGAAAGCAGGAAATCACCCCCCAGGGGGGATGGCCACGCCGCAATCCCTTCTCCTCCATTCTCCTCTCGGGATCTTGGGCACGCACGCACACGCGCCCGGCGTGAGTTTAAGCCGCCGGGTCCGGGACTCGAACCGCGGTCGACTACGTGGGAGTCCAGCGACATAGCCATTACGCTAACTGCTGGTCCCCACATCAGTCTCTTGTGAATTTGGTAAGAGCAAATCAATTTCCTAAAACTTGGTCATTTTTAATCTTTTTTTTTGAAGAATTTTTATTTTTTAATTTAACTTTATTTATTTATTTATTTATTTATTTATTTATTTTTTATTTTAATTTGACCAAAGAGGGACAGAGGGAGAGAGAGAGAGAGAAAATGAGGAAGCAACCTGCCAAGTCTGGGACTTGAACCACGGTCAGTCATGTGGGAGTTCAGTGTCCTTAACCACCATACCACCTGCCAGTCCTGGTCAATTTTTATCTTATGGATTAAAAAAAATTGAGTTTGTAGGCTCATAAAATTGAGGGTCAAAACCTGCTGAAGCTAGATATTCCAATAATCCTTGGTAATTAAAGAGTACTTAATAGTTTCCAAAGTGCGTCTTTCTAAATTGTCATTTGAAATACTATAATAAAAAATAAGCAATATTTAACTTGTAGTTAATATCAAGAACTTTAACATTTAGTAGGTGTTATTATAAATGCATTTGGGTGAAAACTGTATACTGTAGTCCAGTATACATATTGCGATGTGGGAGAATTCTCTCACAAGTAGGATAATGGCTTTCTCGGAGACTCTGCAGCTAGATTATTATTGAAGCAGTAAAAAAGGCATGTTTTTACACTTTAGGGGAGTAGGGAAGGCAATGGTACCATACCAAGTTGATATATCTTTGAACTATTTCTCAGGCGGCAATAAAATACGAGAACATAATTTCTACTTTCCCTTTTTGGCAAAGGCTCCAAAAAATTGAAGGTTAGAGTTAGAGAAAAGAGGTGCCGGCAGGTAGCGTGGTCATTGAGGTGCTGGACTCCCACATGGTCGACTGTGGTTAGAGTCCCAGACCTGGCTGCTTGCTTTTTCACTCTCCCTCTCTAATCAAATTGAATAATAATAATAATAATAATAAATATAATGAAATGAATAATAATAGTAAAGAATTAGAGGAAAGAATAGTTTTTTCCCCACAGGGGCCTATGTGGCGATTAGTTGTTTATGTGTGCTACAGCATGTCAATGTATAATCTCACTACTTTAAATTTGCCTCAGAGCTGGTGTTTGCTTCATTTGGATATATACATTTGTATAATTTAGGAAATAGTGTGGGGGATAGTTATATGGTTTAGTTTCCAGTATAGTATATGATGTGAGAACTAATTCCAACCATCTATGTACTTTTATCTCAGCCATTTCAGAAGTGGTAACTGAGTTAAGTGGCAATATGCCTAACTAAAATGGTAAAATCAAAGTAAACAAACAGGCAAAAAACCAAATGCATTCTTTTAAGACTCAATCTCTTGGGGCTGATCGGTAGCATGGTGATTAAGGGCGCTGGACTGCCGCATGGCTGACCATGATTTGAGTCCCAGATCTGGTGGCTTGCTTTCTTTCTCTCTGTCCCTCTCTGGTAAAATTAAAACAAATCAATAAAGTTTAATTAAAAAAAAAAATTCAATCTATTTATGCTTTGTATTGATGAAGAATTGCATAATGTTGCCAGTATTAATAACCTTATTTTATAAGATACGGATGGAAAAGAATCGTTGCATCCATAACATATAATAGTATGTTATGATTTAATTTCAAACCTCTTGCATTAATTACTTACCTAACATTTTCAAATTTCTCTGCCTATTTAATTTTTGAAAATTATAATGTGACTCTAACAGTAGATCCATTGAGGCTAAAAAAAAATTTTTTTTGGAGACGACTTTTTTTTTGCTGTAGGGCGTGTGCACTCACCAGAAAGACAGAGACAGACAGAGAGACATAAAGCGAGAAATCACCCCCCCAGGGGGAATGGCCACGCTGCAATCCCTTCTCCTCTCGGGATCTTGGGCACGTATGCACACGTGCCTAGTGTGAGTTTAAGTCACTGGGTCCAGGACTCAAACTGCAGTCAATGACAAGGGAGTCCAGCAACATAGCCATTATGCCAACTGCTGGTCCCACCATTGACTAATATTTTTAAAAATTAGCTTTCGAAGTTTTTCAGGAAGCAAACAGACACACTTTACAAAAGTATATATTAACTCCAACAGCGACACAGTGAATAATATCAATTTACAGCTTATCATAATATATATCACCTTATTATGCATAATTCCATCTTCAGTTTCTTCTCCCCAGGGTTGTCCATCATCAAAGAAAGGTGAACTTTCTTTCATGGCTGTATGTATCTAATCAATATACAAGCAATATATTAAGTCAATGTGAAAAACACATAAGCAATCTTCAAAAAGTTCATGGAAAATGTGTATAATGAAAAAACTATGCATGGATTTCAAAATGTTTGCACCAAAATGAACTTGTATTTTAATTCCTTTCCTTTTTCTTTCTTCCTTTCTTCCAGCTTCCAGAGGGCATACGCCGCACCAAAGAAAAAAAAGTACCCTCTCAGTGGGGTGTCATCACATCATAATCATGTTTTCTCCATCCTGTCAATAAGCACATGTGCCTGGCATGTTTTTTTTTTTTTTTTTTTTGGAGAGGTTTTTGCTATAGGGCATGTGTGCTCACCAGACAGACAGACAGAGAGACAGAAAGCGAGAAATCATCCCCCAGGGGTATGGCCACGCTGCAATCCCCTCTCCTCCAGTCTCCTCTTGGGATCTTGGGCATGCGCACACACGCGCCTGGTGTGAGTTTAAGCCATCAGGTCTGGGACTCGAGCCAAGGTTGGCTACATGGGAGTTAAGCGACATAGCCATTACGCTAACTGCTGGTCCCCCTGGCGTATTTTTCCAGGCCATGTGAAATCCAGGTACCTAGGCACTGTGCTTAACCGCTTTGCTATGGTGCAGTCCTCTACTTGTGTTTTTCTGTGAACTTCTGAAGTCCCTTCATAGCTCCCATGATTTGTCCAATTTGTTGATTAGTGTCAATTTTAGAAGCACAGATTGTATGACTAAAATGTCTTTGGAAAGGTTATTGCATTGAGTATTAAAATGATCCTTTTAATTTTTTAGTAACTAAACCCTTCAGGATTTAAAAAGGATGGACTCCATATTTAGTTCTGGTCTATAGAGAAAAATATGGTGACTTTCATGCTACTAAGCCACTGAGAACTCATATACACATTTTAATAAACCTTTAATAATTCAAAACAGAACTGCCATATAAAAGGTGGTGAATAATAATTATTTCTCTCTGTTTTTAAGTTTCTTGCCTAGGGCACGTGGGCTTGCCAGAGTGAAACAGAAAGTGAGAGGCAAAGTGAGAAATCACCTGCCCTAGGGAGAATAGCCATGCCACAATCCCTTCTTCCCCATCCTCTTTTAGAATTTTGGGGGCACACACATGCACACACACACAAATACACATGCATCCGGTGTGAGTTTCAAGCTACTGGATTTGAAACTTGAATTATGATCAGCCATGTGGGAGTCTAGCACCTTAACCACTATGCCTCCTGCTGACCCCAATTATGTCTCTTTATGGGTTCAATTTTGATGCTTGAATGTTATCAACTGACTCCTTCAGTCTGTACAAATATGAACTTTACATTGAATTTTACAATATAAAATCTTCAGAAATACTATAGTTATTTAAATTTGGAAGTGGTAAAATAATAAATTATAGCACACCATTCAGATATTTTGAATTGACAAGTTAAAAGAAAAATGGTTAAGGTTTTTAAGGTACAGAAATTCTTTGAATCACTTGTTTTTATAACTTAATTTAAAAAATTAAATTTTTAAATTTAAAAAATGTTGCAGGGATCAGCAGGTGGCATGGTTGGTTAAGGTGCTGGACTTACATGTAGCTGACCATGGATTGAGTCCAGGACCTGGTGGCTTGCTTTCTCTCTCACTTTACCTCTCTCTGTCTCTCTGCTGCCCTATAGAGAACTTAAAAATAACAACAATTATAATAAAAAAATAAATAATTAAAAAACCTTTCAAACATAAAGTTAGAAAATTTAAATAAAATCACTAGATACATATAAAATTTAGTACAATACACACCTAGTATAATAAGCAACACAGCTTCTATGAAAAATACTTTATTATTTAGCTTTATTTATTTATTTTAATTTGACTAGAGAAGGACAGAGTGTGTGTGTGTGTGTGTGTGTGTGTGAGAGAGAGAGAGAGAGAGAGAGAGAGAGAGAGAAAGCAAGCAACCAGGTCCAGTACTTGAACGATGGTCACCACACCACCTGCCGGCCCCTATGAAAAAGTCTTATTAGGAATACATAAAAGAGTAGTTTCTATAGAAAACAAAATTTCTTATACTGGTTATCATACATAGGACTTCTGAGGAGGACACTGTCTATAGGCCAGACTTGCTTGCTGTACTGTCCTTTCCTATTCTGAAAGTACTCAAAAGACCTTCAGTATATCTAGTGGAGCTTTCTCTATTAGGTCATTCTCTATCTTGCTTTTCTTTTTTTTCTTTTTAAAGAATTATTTTATTTATTTATTTATTTGCTTTTTCACATGAGTTTTACCAGAGAAAGAAAAAGAGAGAGAGAAAGGGACAGTAAGAAAGCAAGCAATCAGGTCTGGGACTTGAACCACGGTCAGCCATGTGGGAATTTCAGCACCTTAATCACCATGCCATCTGCTGGCCACCCTTGAGTTTCTTTGACAGGCCTCAAGTAACATTCATAATAAAGTCTGAAAGACATGTAGGACAGAACTCAAGATGAAGAACAGAATTTCTACTTTGTCACCACGGTAAAGACAGTTTCTGCTGCCTTGTGTCAAACATCCTTGTGAAAACTTTTACTACTCTGTAATATTCAAGGTCATAAGGTAGGAATAGGAAAAAAACCACAGAACTAGGTTTAAGACCATAGTGATGATAGTTCAAAACTGTGGAGAAAAAAATGGGTTATTCAATAAATAGTACTGATATGTGAGTCATTAAAAAAATAAGGTTTCCTCCTTTTTACACTACAAACAATTGCAGATGGATGAAGATTTAGGGCCCAGCAGATGGCGTAATGGTTAAGTTGATAAGATTCCCACGTGGTTGACTGCAGTTCAAGTTCCAGATCTGGTGCCAGGTGCATGTGTATGTGAGCCCCAAACTCCTGAGATGAGAATACAGGAGAAGGAACGGTGGCGTGGCCATCCCCTCTCCCAGGGAGGGGGTGGTGATTTTTTTCTTTCTCTTTCTCTGTCTCTTTGGCCAGTGCATATACCCCATAGCAAAAATCTCTAAAATAAATAAATAAATAAATACAACACAAAAAATCATGGAAGTACTATGAAAAAAGTTGGAAGAATTAAAAAACAGCATCAGGGAATGAAGGGGGTCTTCTTAAGTGTGGCTAAATTTCTAGGCTTATGTTAAATGGAAAAGATAATTAGAACAAAAACCTTGTAGTCACTCAGGGGTTGTTATATTGCTATAGTGATCAGTTTTACCATATCAAACAAAGTAAGATAGGAAAGAGGGGACTTCATCTTAAAAAATGGGAAGAGGCAGCTCAAGGGTCTCTCTTCGTTGGCTTCCAATGAAAGCCAATAGGAGCTACTCTATAGCTCCTGCATCCCCATGAAAATGCCCTCACCCAGTCATGTATAA
The DNA here is from genome assembly GCA_026018925.1 of Tupaia tana. Lineage (NCBI taxonomy): Eukaryota > Metazoa > Chordata > Mammalia > Scandentia > Tupaiidae > Tupaia > Tupaia tana. The sequence goes on along the minus strand of JAKSZU010000007.1, from coordinate 59,181,669 downwards.
ATATTATGAGCTGGTAAGGCAAAGAAAGAAGAAATGTTCTAGTGACAGCAGAGAAATCTTATGGCAAGAGCAGAGAGGTAGGTTTTACCTAATGTTACCCAGTGAGTATCACTGGGAAGACACAAACTGAATGCCTGTTATAGATAAACTCCAATAAAACTGGAGTACTGGATTTCCACTATTCTATTGACAACTGGTGCTAAATGTACCAGCATGGCACTTGGGTCAAAATCTATCCACCTGATGCCTACCTACATTTAGTTAAGGACTTGCTGATGTCCAAGAGAAAGTCAGAGGACAGACAGTTTTACGGATGTTAGCACTAGAAGGACAAGAAACTCAGAAGCTACAGAAGGAAAGTCTCCATCAAACTTGATAAAAATTCACATTTCTAAATAGCCAAATATAGTACATAAAATTGAAAGGAGAAAGAGGGAAAAAACATCTGCCCTACACAGACAGAGGCTAATTTCTCTAACTTGACCACTTTTGATCTACAAAATGGCACTCTTATAAATCTATACAAAAAAAGAAAAACAGCAAAAGACAGAAGGAAGCAGCTATTATAATAAATGTGAAATATACTCAGCTTTAAAAACAAAAAGTGCAAGGGACCAGCAGATGGTGTAATGGTTTTGTCACTGGGCTCCCGCGGAATTGACCATGGTTCAAGTCCTGGACCTGAGTGGCTTAGAATTCATGCTGGGTTCATGATCCAAGATCCCAAAAGGAGAAGGAATTGTTCGTGGCTATCCCCCCTGGGGGTGGTGGTGGTGATTTCTGTCTCTCTAGTGAGCGCACATACCCTATAGCAAAAATCTCTCTCTTAAAGAAAAAACAAACAAACCCCCAAAAAGTGCAAATAAGAAAAAATCAATTTTCTTCGTTTTGTTTGTCTTGTTAACTAGTAAAAGCATTGGTAAATTTAACATATACAGATTCAAATTAATAGGAAAAGCAAAAAACTGAAATATCAAATAGATAAAAAAAATGCATGTAAAGTGAATTAAAAAAGAAACACAAATGAGAAGGGCCCAAGGTCCAAGGTGGCATAGTGGTTACAGCTGGACTTCCACATGGCCAATGCTATTTGGGTCCGAGACCCAGAGGCTTGAAAATAACAATGGGTGCATGTGCGTACATGACCAAAATCCTATGAAGAGAATGGAGGAAAAGGGACTGTGGTGTGGTCATCCCCCTCGGGGGCTGATTTCTCATTTTCCCTTTCACTGTCTCTCTCTGGCCAGCGCATGCGCCCATGGCAAAAATAGGGAAACTGTTTAAAACATAAATCGTTTTAATAATATAGATAATAAAATAAGCTATTTTTTATTTCCAAAATTGGTAAAAATTTTAAGTTTATTTATTTCTTACATGATTGAGAGAGAGAGAGAGGGTACATCCCCAACAGGGTCTTGATTTAGTGAGCCTCCCCCAGATTTGGTTAGTCTGGACCATGCACATGAATGTGCCTGGAGTACTCAGGAAGGCCTCTGGATGCAAATCTGGAACTAACGTCAGTTTTGGAGAAGTACTGTTTTACTCCTGCACTATGGTCCAGCCCCCAAAACTGGCAACAATTTAAAAATGATAATATCTATGGTATAAGAAAATGGGTATGCTTCTACACTGCTGAAAGGAGTGGAGAGGTTTTTGCTATAGGGCATGTGTTCTTGTCAGAGAGAAAGAGAAAGGGAGACAGAGAGAGGGAGGGAGGGAGAGGGAGGGGGAGAGAGAGAGAGAGAGAGAGAGAGAGAGAAAACGTCTCCCAGTGGGAATAGCCAAACTGCAATCCCTCCTCTTCCATCTTCTTCTCAGGATTTTGGGCATGCATGCACACGTGCACAGGGTAAGTTTTAAGCCTCTGGGGCTGGGACTGGAACTGCAGTCACCTATGTGGAAGTCCAGTGCTTTAATTACTATGCCACCTTACTATGCCACCTGCTGGTCCCGTGAGAAACATTTTAAAAATTTTTGCCAGAGGCACATGTATGAGAAAGAGGGTGAGAAAGTGAGAGAGAGAGAGTGAAAAAGCCACCCCCCCCCCCCCCCCCCCCGTGGCAGATATTTTTTAAGCCACTTAGTTCAAGATTTGAACCAAATGGTCGGTCATGTGGAATCCATATTTAAAAAAAAAAAAAAAAAAAAAAAATATATATATATATATATATATATATATATATATACACACATACATACATATACACACACACATATATATGTGTGTGTCTATATATGTAAAATATAAAATAGAATATATATGCAATAAATATACATATAAAATATATATGTGTGTGTATATGTATATTGCATAGCAATAACAGTGTTTTTAAAACTATATCCAAAGGAAAGACTTTAGGCTGCTGTCTCAGAAGTAGGAGATTATGATTATGCCACAGTATTTTTGAAAACTTATAATATAAATTTTACTTGAAAGGACAAAAAATAAATTTCATGAGACAAAATGAGAAATCAATTTCTTAATAACTCATTTTAAAAAATTAATTTAATTTTATCTGTTCATTCATTTATTTTAATTTGACGAGAGAGAGAGAGAGAGAGAGAGAGAGAGAGAGAGAGAATCGAGAAAGCAAGCTACCAGGTCTGGTACTTAAACTGCCGTCGGCCATTTGGGAGTGTCCAGAGCCTTAACCACCACATCACCTGCTGGTTCCCTATGAACTCATTTTTTAATAAGCTGAAAAATGTCATGAAAACAAATATTCTCCTTGTGGGACTTTCTTCTTCTTACCTCTGGTAACCTGTGTTATCAGTTTGAAGAACTTAAGATCAAATGTGCTTTGAAAAATAAAAACTCTGAGGCAGACTTTGAAATAACCGGCAAAAGCAAGAATGACAGAGAAACAGAGGTATCTTTTTTAAGGTAAAAACCTTTCCTATGTGTATAAAGATGACAAACCCAATACCTTGATGCAGTCAATTAGCCAAACCAAGGCTGCCACAATGTGAGGCCATGTATGAGGGGCCCCTACTGTATACATGGAGCTTTTGGATAACGCAAAAGGATACCTATGAAAAATAAGAAACAATAATTTAATACATTAAGTTAGTAAAAATAGTGGCTACATTAAGCAAGAAGACACATTTTAAAGATTCTTCATATGTACCCACAGTCTTTATTTATTTAGATGTAAGATATTTGTTGAGTTTCTGTCCCAAGTTTTCTATTCTTCAATGATTTTATATTCTTCTCTCCATATTCCTTTGTATATATCTCTCCTACACTGTAGAATTTGATTTACAGCCAGTGTTGGACTTCTTTCCTAAAAGATCTTTTGTTTTCTCAAATTCAATGTATTCCCAATAAATATTTAGGTACTACTGTTCCCTGTTTGTTCCTCATGTTTACTTTCCTCTTTTTAGACTTCACTGAACTCTATTTTTACCATGCCTTCATTCTGTTGTTTTTCTTCTATAAATCTGTAGTGTCCAGCTTATCCTTTCTATTCTCTGTCACTTTAGCAGTTCCGGGCTGTATGCTCTATCATCTTGTGATAATCTAATACGAATTGTATTTTGGGGGCTCCTGTTCAATTTGTCCTATACACACTGTAAACATTGGTCATCTTAAATACATGTCATTTCTCTAGCTCAAACTCCATCTTAATACATGTCATTTCTCTAGCTCAAACTCTTTATAAATTTATTGAGTTTGATTTTCTGTGTTCCAGCAAACTCTTAAGACTAATGACAAAAATAACATACATACCCAAGATCTTTAAAGATCCTTGGAACCTCTTCTTCAAACTTTGTGTCAGGAAGTTCATATGAAGGACACAGAAAGCCATAGAGAAAAGTGAAGATCTTTAGGAAGTCTTTAACAGATGGAGCTTGAAGAGATTTCATGGAAACACTATATGCATAACCATTTTCTGTAAGAAACTACAATAATTTTTATGAAATATTAAACATTTTATAATAGTAAAAGTGGGAAGAATCTATTAGAATGTTGACAAGTTAGGCTAATCAAATTATAAAATACCTCACAGAGTTGTCGAATACACTGTTGAATGAAGGCTTTGTCATTAAGTGGTCTTGGGTCTTTGATTTTTTCAGAAGTGGAAAATATACCAAATTGACTATTCCGGGATCCATGTCCACTAGTTCTAGAAACATATTTTTAAAAAGTCAGTCAAGACTACTTTATTCTGTGGTCAAGTCTAAATTATTTCAAAGTGATTTTATATTTGAAAATTAATATCCAACATTAAAGTTTAATTTTGTTTAACTAAACAAATTCTTTTATTTAAAAATAAGCAAATAGAGCAAGTAAGGGAGAGTACAAGATTATAGCAGTTGTAGATACTTTAGATATAAAATGAGGCATGAATAAAAATATACCTCCTATGCTTTGCATTAGCAACACATACACCATCCTCTAAGAAAATGCATTTCAAGTCCTTGAGATCTTCTGCACTAACTATTCTCCAAGTCTTCCACTATTCTATTTACCCTTCCACTACTACTTACTTACTCTCAGCTCCTTCGTTTGTCACTGATTTTTATAGGAAAATGCCTTTGAGATTTGTTAAAGTATGTTGTGCAGATTTTTTCTCATCAACCTTTTTGTGTTTTGTACTAGCTATCGTATGTATTTGATTGTTAATTACCACAATACATATGTTGCTACTTTTTAGTCATTAAAGGCTAAGGCATATATGTTTCATCCCAATCTTCTTCCCCAAAACAAAACCTTATTTGTTTAAATAATTTTTATAATTGTTCTTTTTGCCTACTTTGGTAGCCCAATATAGCTAACCTTTGTAGCTTATTAAATAGACTAAGCAATAATTTCCTTTATTGGATAGATGCTATTAAGTTAAACTACAATAAATACCACCGAACTTTATTACTGAAGTTTCATTTCTTTCTTCCTGATGCTACAAGTTTTTTTCTGCTTAGACTCTAGGAGTTCTTTAGCTTGAACCCTCTTATTCCACTGCTGTGATTAATTTAACTAATTATTTTTTTTTCCTGAGAATTTGCTCATCTAAGAACCACTTTTTTTACATACTGTTAATATTTAACCTTTTATAATATTTTCTTTTCATAAAAGAAATAGGTATATAGAGTCAGCTCTTATTCTATACAAAACCGCACTAATAGATATTTTTAAAAATTTCTCAGCCAATCTAAACACTTTATCATTCAATTTATAGTTAAGGAGTATAAGATGTAGAGCCAGCAGAATATTGTGGTTTCAAATTCTGTCTTTGCTACTAATTGTGTGACCCTGGATTAAATTACTTAACCTCTCTATGCTTCCATTTCATTATGTATAAAAATGAAGACAATAGTATCTCCTCATAGGGCAGTTCTTTTTTTTTTTTGAGAGGTTTCGCTATAGGGTGCATGCACTCGCCAGAAAGACAGAGAGAAACGAGACTGAAAGCGAGAAATCACGCCCCAGGGGGGATGGCCACGCTACAATCCCTTATCCTCCATTCTCCTCTCGGGATCTTGGGCACACGCGCGCACACACACGCGCGCCTGGCGTGAGTTTAAGCCACCGGGTCCGGGAATCGAACCACAGTCAACTATGTGGGAGTTCAGCGACATAACCATTACGTTAACTGCTTGTCCCATCATAGGGCAGTTCTGAGGACTGATTTAAAACAGTTAATATATAAAGCACATATAATAATGTCTAACCTGTAAGAATACTCAATAAATGCCAGATTTTAAATTTATCATCATCTCTAAAGTTTAGTTTTGAGATGAAACTTGCATTATAAAAATGCCTTAAGACTTTTTATCAACTGGAATAAATATCAGCAATGGAAGTTGAACTTGATTTCATGGCAGAGACTTTTTATAAGGTGATAAATATTTTATCTGTAAATGAAACTTTCAAAACAAGTTTGTCTCAAAGCAAAGTTATATTTTGTTTTGGTAAATAAACAAAACATAGTTTATTTCCCTAGTTCTGGGGTTGAACTTTTTAAAAAAGTCAACTTTACTGAGATATAACTTACTTAGAATACAATGTACCTATTTAAAGCATGTACATACTTGGTAATCTCTACCAATCAAGACATGAGCACATTGATCATGTTTCAAAGTACCTTCATACCCTTTAACAGCTGTAGGGGCTCAGGACATACCACCTAAAAATGTAACTGTAGGAGACCAGACTATGCCATGCTAAAATATTTATCTTTAAAACATTTTGAGCTGGTTATTCTGAGAAACTTTAGACACAGAAGCACCTCTGAAAAGCTGTACTTTTGTAAAAGAAATTTACATCTACAAAAGTTAGTAAAATATCAGTAAGAGGGCTATTCACAGATAGTCTCTCAGGCGGTAAAAGCTATCTGTATAACAAGACAACCTTTATTTACCATACAATTCCTTTCCATACCATCCACCACAGCCACTCTCTGTATAACAAGACCTTTATTTACCATACAATTCCTTTCCTTTCCATACCATACACACCATCACTCTCTTTGGTTCTGTAACTCACGATGCTATATGAGCTTCCATCATTTGGCCCTTTTTCAAGTCTCTGATTTTGTGGGGCCCTCATGAGTACATATATAAAAACAGTTTTTCTCTTGCCAATTTAATTCATAACCCAGCCAGGGAACCAAGAAGGGTGAAGGGAAGCCATTTTTCATTCTCTTACATAGTCAAATACTTCCCTCACCTCCAGCAGACAATGGCTGATCTCTTCTATACTAGTTCTAAATGTGGTATAACAGGAATTACTGAAAATTCAAAACTATTTTCATAATAAAAATAAAATGCTATTTGCTCTTTTCATTTTCATTCTTTCATGAGGGTACAGTGAAGTTTTTCAGAGGTGGCTAAATGATGATATATGAAACTATAACAGACTGTAGAAGTAGATACGAGCATCTGGCTGTCTATTAAGCCAGATATTAGAGATCTGTAAAAATGCAAAATAATAACACTCTTCTCACTGAAAAAATTTTTTGGGGGGAGAGGTTTTCGCTATAGGGCGTGTCCACTCACCAGAGAGAAACAGAAAGTGAGAAATCACTCCCCCAGGGGGGATGGCCACACTGCAATTCCTTCATTTTCCTCTCAGGATCCTGGGCACGTACGCACACACGCCCGGCATGAGTTTAAGCCACTGGGTCCAGGACTCGAACCACGGTCGACTACACGGGAGTTCAGCGACATAGCCATTACGTTAACTGCTGGTCCCTTCACTGAAATTTTTTAAAAAATGTTTTAAAAGTTAAGAACATGTTATTTATGTTATTGTGTGATGGGTTTATTGTTATTATAAACTGAATTTACAGGGACCAGCAGTTAGTGTAATGGTTATGTCGCTGGACTCACATGTAGTTGACTGTGGTTCGAGTCCCGGTCCTGGTAGCTTAAAACTCATGTCAGGTGCATGTGCATGTGTGCCCAAAGATCCCGAGAGGAGAATGGAGGAGAAGGGATTGCGTCGTGGCCATACCCCCGGGGGGTGATTTCTCGCTTTCTGTCTCTCTGTCTCTCTTTGTCTGGCGAGCGCATGCGCCCTATGGTAAAAACCTCTACAAAAAAAAAAAAAAGTTAAGAACATGTTATTTATGTTATTGTGTTGTGGGTTTATTGTTATTATAAACAGAATTTACACACATTTAGAAATTTTCTCAGTTTTAATTTCTAATATGGCTAATATTAATAGACACAGCTTATAAAACAAAAGCTCTTTGAAGTATCATTAATTTTTTTGTTTGTTTCTGTACTCATTAATCCTTAAGAATATAAAAATGTCAAGACTAAAATGTTGGGTTATAAGATGGGCTCCTCTTATTTTAAAATGTTGATTATAACATACCTGAAAGTTAGGTACATAATTTTCTATCCACTACTTACTTATAATAATGAAATTGTAGTCTAAATGTATATAAATCTGGTACTAGCATCTAAGGATATATAACCTAAAATTTTAGCCATTTAAAGTGGGAAAACTACAATATAAGTTTCTTTTGAAAGTGACCATGTCATCTAATTTTTTTATTCCTTGAGGACATCAATTCATGGCTATTAAATCTCGTCACTGAAATTAATAAAAAATATGATTACCTTTTACCAAATAAAGAGACTTTTCTTTCAGATGTGGGTCTGTTTATATTCAACTTTCCAAAGGTCGGTTTCTCTTTGCTTTAAGAAAAAATAGAAAAATGACTTTTTAAGATAAATACAAAAAAAATTAGTTCAAGAAACATTTGAAAAAATGATGGAAAAAAAATCTTTTCCCCATTAGCTAAAATATAATTCAAAACCATGAAAATAAATTTTTTTAATTGCTAGAGGATGTGTGTGTTCACCAGAGAGACAGAAAAGCAGAAAGAGAAAGAGGGAGAAAGCATCTTCTAATGGGGCATGGTCATACCACAATCCCTTCTCCTCCATTTCTCCAACCCAGTGGAGTTTTGGACATACATGTTCATGCTCCTGTCATGTTTTTCAAAGCTCTAGGTCTGAGATTTGAATTAGGTACTGGAGCCAGCCTAAAAACTATGAAAAATTTCCACAGCAATCATGGCTGTTTATAAATGAGATGTGCTAAAACATAGCGTAAGTTCCAATGCCAGAACATCAAAAGCAGACAATCTTTTGGTGTAAATAGTGTGCAACAGTACAAAAACTTCCTATTTAAAAAGCATTGAGAAGGAAAAAACATGTATTTCAAATTTCTAAAAGTGGTAGAAATTCACACTCCTTTCTTCTAAAGGAATTAACAGTCCTTTTAGGAGGTGCCTGGTAAAGCACCTGGTTTGGGGAATTTAAAAATTAAATGTGATGGCATCAATATCTGGTATCATGCCTCCTTTAAGACTTCACTGATCCAATTAGGTTACTAGGAGCAGAGAGTAAGATATCAAGACATCTTTTTTACTACATTTTTATAGTAACGATTTTTGTGATTTCTTTGCCTAAAACATGTGCAAGTAAGAACCCTTACAGGTAGAGATACTTACGTTTGAGGGGTATGGAGACCTTGTTTATTTAAGTCCTGGGATCGTAAATCCTGCATAGAGAGGCGGCCAGCACCACCAGTGGAAACTGAACTGCGCTTCATGCTTCTGACCTACATTTATAAATTCAGTATTAAAAAAACTTTACAGACATAGATGGGACAGGAACATCAACTATTATCTTTATCTTCAAACAGAAAGGCAGCCAAGTTTCATTATTTCTTCAAGAAATCTTTCTGCTGGCTTATCTTTATTCATGTATCCTGAAGTCGTCACGTGCAGAAAACATCTATTTTCCTTCTTTATACATAATAGAACGTGTGCATGCATGAGAGAGAGAGAAGCACTCTTCACAAGGTCTAGTATGCTGTGACCCCATGCTTCATCCAACTTGTTGGATCTTGGGTATTCTCAGCACATTTTGGGCTGACTGGCCCATTGACTCAAATCCAGTGTCCACGTAGGATCTAGGCTTTTCTTGACTCAAATCCACAGTGTCCAAGTAGGATCTAGGCTTTTCTTGAACAGCCCATTACCACTGCACCAGAGTTGGCCCAGGGAACATCTATTTAACTTCATTTTAAAATATTTAACACGAATTAAACATTTACTAAATGCCTACCATGCACAAAGGAAGTGTGCTAGGCAATGCAGGAGGAAGAAAGATGAGTAAGAGATGGTTTCAGCCTTCACAAGAATATCTAAAGCCCTGAATTTCAATCCAGACTATATCATTGCTGTTAGCTGTCAGTCAGAGGCTGCCTGATAAGTTCTGCAAGTTCTCTTATTCACTTCAAAATGTTTCCTATTCTTTGGTCTCACAACATGAACCTAGTCTGTTTCCTTTTCCTAAAGCCAATCACTTCTCTCCTACCCTTAACCCACTGTTAGACAAATTCCCAGGTTATATTTAATTACTGTCCTTTTGGCTTCAAGCTCTTGTTCAACAAGGATAAATTATGGTCCACAAAATGTTCTACAGGCTGCTCTATTTTCAATCTACATTAACATCTCATTTTTTAATTTTAATTTAATATTTTTATATACATTCAATCACATTGTTTAGCTTACAAAGTGAACATTTCAATATGTGAACATTTCTCCCCATTCCAGTTGATCAAAATATCTTCAACTGGTAACACCACACCTCCCCATTCCGTCAATGCTCTGCCTCCTATCCCTCCTCCAAATGTCCTTCCCTGGGCCCCACTCCTCCACAAAAAAGGTTGTCTCCTAAGATACTCACGACTGACAATTATTTTGATGCTGTCTCATCTCTGCGGCATCAGACACTATCCAGCCAGCCTTCTCTAATTCTGCCCTGGCATTCAGGAAAGTGGCTACCTGTGTATGGTTTTTACTTCTCTGAGGACTCTAGTAATGTTTACACTGATTATACTCTTTCTTGGTTTTGGCCACTTATTTCTCGTCCTCAACTTACATTTGTTCATCTTTTCAATTTTTCAGTTCTCTATGTCCAGCCCGATGTATTCTCAAGATTAAAGACGACTTCCAGACATAATCCTTACTCAGCCACTAAAATGCTACGCTGTATCCAAACACAACACGCCAAACAGTCCTTCCCCTCCCGCCCGCTTCAGTTCTTCCCCCTTTCCAGCCTCTACTCTTCCCATCGGTGTCCGCCTAGGACCACCTCCTTTCTTCGCACTTGAGAAATCGTGGCCAGCAGACACTTAACGGACTTCGTAAAACTAACGCTTCGCGCTAAGTCTACCCACAAAGGCTTTTCACAACGGCGAACACTGAAAACATTGTCCCTCAAGGCCTCGAGATTTAAGTCGCTGGTGCCATCATATTCTCACGTTCAGAGCAGTCCTGCAATAATAGTTAACTCAATGTCATCATTCACCTTTTTTCCAGTTTTCCGACACGATCCAGGGACCGAATTTCTGTAAACCGTGTAAACGGCCAGGTAGATTCACTAGCACCCCGCCAAAACACCAATTCTTTCCTCCGCCTACCAGGGCCGTAGGAATTTGAAAATATCCGCTGCTGCGGACGTCATCACGCACGACGTGCTCACGCGTGCGCAGCTCTCACGCACTGCTTCACGTCGCTGGAACCCTGTGTGATTTTCGCGCCCTGCCACCTCGTCGAGTACGCTGGCGTCTTCTGGGCTGGTGTAAGGTCCCCTGCGAAGTCTGGCCCGGCCCCTATAGTTAGCTCTGCAGACCCGACGGCTCTGCGTCGCCGACAAGCGACTCGAACGATCCAAGTCGCTCTCGAAACGTTTTTCCGTACAGCAACATGGCGGCGCCCATTGGGGTCTTAGAAACACTTTTTTCCTTGTCTTGAAAGAGGCGTCTTTTGCGACCTCCGTTTACATGGGTGCTGTTTTCTTGACAAGAGTATGAAAGGCGGCCTATGCTCTCTGACGAGGCAAGCGGTTCCCCGCTTCGAGGATAGCGGTGTGGTCCCCGCCGCCAGATTTTGGAATTTGGATTTGACTGCTAGCCAGTCTCACGGTCCTCTAGTGGTGGGTGGTCTTCGCGAAGCAAGGAAGAACACGGGTGGCGACGGAGTGGATGTGAATCAGAGGGGCAGGGGAGGAGCGCCATTAAATACAGCAGAGTCGTTTCCTAAACTAGGACCGCTCTGCTTCCCTGAGTTCTGTCCCAGAGACTGGCACTGCCCACTACCTGGAGAGTGATAGGGGTGAAAGAAGAGGTCAGAGCGAACATCCCAGTACCTGACCTCTGTGCCATTGACTGGCTTTCTTATCTGAGTTCCAGTTTTTCTATATAAATTTCTAGCTCTCAGTTGTTAAGAAGACTCCTCACTTCATGTGGTGTGACCAAGGATCACCATCACCCATTGCACAATTAGCAGTTATTTCAGCAGTCTAAGTATCAGGCACTGTGCACAGCATATCATGTGGGCTATCTCATTTTATTCTCTAAACTGCCCCTTAAGATAGTGTAAAAGTAATGACTTTGAGGATCAGTGAGATCAAATAACTTGTCCATGGTCATACTGCTACTACATGGAATTAGAAATTTGCACCTAACTGCTACTATTATTGATTGTGCTATTAACCATTTTAAAACAAATTTTGGTCTCTCTTAAGCTTTCCACCACACTAGATTTAGAAAGCAATATCCAGAACTGTAAGCCTTTTGAAAAATGATAAGGAAGCTCTGAAAAACTTGATTATTGGAGGACTATGCACAAAATCACTTACACATCCAGACCCCTAAGCTTTCAATATTGCTAGGGCTTGGTGGTTGTAATATGCTGTTTAAAAGGCATTTGATGGCTGCTGTGTGGGCTATGGTTAAGGGAGTCCGACTTCACATAGGAAGACTACCTTGCATTTAGAATCCCAGCCTGCAAGTTGGAAAACACTTCTGGTATGCCCTAGATCCTAACTGGATGGGGAAATGGAGAAAGGATTGTGGCGTGACTATGTGCCATTGGAGGATGCTTTCTCCCTCTCTCTCTCTCTCTCTCTCTGACCAGCGCAGGTATTCTCTGCTGGGTGGAGGTGAGGGGGCTGGGATTGCATTTGCTCTGAGTATACCAGTCTTCTGATCTTATTATGCCATTGGTAACAGTGGTTAAGTAGGATGGTGGTACTAGAGGATGGGCTGACTTAATTGTGGCAAATGTAGTTTGGAAAAAACAAGGGCTGACCTTCTAACAACTCTTTCTGAAAGTCTGTCACCCTTTCTAGGTAGGCTTAATTCATTATGAAAGATGAATTCATATAGTAATATGTTTTTGATTTCACAGGACACTTTCACCATTAAAGGATTTAATGATTTACTTACTTGGAAGATGACCTAGTGGTTAGATCCAAGGACCAAAGCAGGAAGATAGGAGGAGGGTCAAATTGGGATTTCAGATACTATGAGATTTTACCTGTCTTTGGTCACATTAACTGAAAGTTTTGAATGATCGTCTCTGACATTACAAGAAGTTTATATGAAAATATTGAATTTTCTTTTAGTACTGCTGCTTGTTCTGACATCAGGCACATAAATTTTCATCTGTATGTGTGTTCAGTTGATACGCTTGCATATCAGATCAACTGTGGTTATGAAGTATTTGTTTACTGAAATAAGAACTTAATTGAGGAAGTTGAATTTTACTACTAATTTCTGATTCCCAGACTTTTTCAAGGAAGAGAATGTCTGTGGTACACCAGTTGTCGCCTGGGTGGTTACTGGATCATCTTTCTTTTATTAACAAGATAAACTATGAGCTTCACCAGCATCATGAGCTTTGTTGCAGTAAAAATGAGCCCAGTTCTTCTATACAGTTTGATTCTCTTCAAATAAATTGTGTGTCGTCTTTTGGAGCCTCTACTACATTTATTGCATCTGACTCTACCACTAAGGCAGAGAATGACAAAGGAGGAAATTATGAAACATTTACACAGAAGTATGTTTTTCGATCTGACCTGTTTGATGTCACCAAGCCTTATATACTTCCAGCTGTCCGCAAAGAATGCCAACAAAGTAATGAAAAAGAAGATTTAATGAGTGGTATTAACGAAGAAATCTCTACGTCTGTTGCTGGGAAGGTAGAAAGTTTTAAGAAATATTTTTCCTCAGTAAATATAAGTTTATCATTCTAGTAGCTCAAATATCTTGTGGTTTTTATAAAGAAGAATCAATACAGGATAAAAGGCTTTAGTATATCCAAAGTAATTTTTAACTCTTAACATTCTACCATTCTTGGGACCAGCGGCTGGCATGATGGTTATGTCGCTGGACACCCACATAATTGCAATTCAAGTCCCAGATCTGGTGGCTTACAACTCACACCGGGCATGTGTGCGTTTGTGCCCATGATCCTGAGAGGAGAATGGAGGAGAAGGAATTGTAGTGTGGCCATCCCCCCAGAGGAGGATTTCTCTTTCTGCATCTCTGTCTCTCCCGCAAGCACATGCACCTGATAGCAAAAACAAAACAAAACAAACTCTCTCTCAAAAAAAAATTCTACCATTCTTGGGACCAGCAGTTAGCGTAATGGCTATGTCTCTGGACTCCCACGTAGTCGATCGCGGTTCGTGTCCCGGACCTGGTGGCTTAAACTCACACCGGGCGCGTGTGCATGCGTGCCCAAGATCCCGAGAGGAGAATGGAGGCGAAGGGATTGCGGCGTGGCCATCCCCCCTGGGGAGTGATTTCTCGCTTTCTCTCTCTCTGTCTTTCTCTGTCTGTCTGGCGAGCGCACGTGCTCTATAGCAAAAACCTCTCCAAAAAGAAAAAAAAAAAATTCTATCATTCTTAGAAGATCAACTTGCATATTTTAAAAGTAAACAAATTTGGCTCTGAAGTGAATGTTCTATAAATTAAAGCCGAACAACAAAAATCATTTTCTGTGTAGTAACTTGTATCAATTGAACACTTTTCCACCTGCTTTTGCTTTTAAAAAAATGTTTCTCTGCAATATTTCAAAGCAGTAAGTGAATTTTGGGAGATTTTTAGAGCTCTATCTCATGAAGATATAGAAGTTTGGAAGAAGTAATATTTTTTAAAAGTGATAAAAGTGCTACTATAGAGATTGCATATGTTTATGAAGTGTAGATATTTGTATACACACACTGGTGTGGTCTTTTACTGCAGATTTGAGGATGCTATATAGAAATTAACTATGCTTTAATACTTTCTGTATCTTTCAGGAGCTCCAGGGTGATTATACAAAATCTATTTCAGATAGATTATATCAGCATTTTCTTTGTTAATGATGAGAATAACATTTATTATTCTTCTGACAAATGTTTGAACTCTATTTTCTGTTGAACATGGAGTACTGGAACAATATAATCACAATCCCTGCCTTTGTGATGCTTATAATTATGTGGAGAAAAAAGATACTAAAAAGAAAGCATATTGAGAATTAGAATAAAGAAACTGGTAGAGATAATTTATTTTACTTGTTATAGGTTCTGAAATAGATATTTTAATATTTGTGTCACTTTTTTGGTCTATATTTTTTCTTTAAAATATTTATGGTCATCTACTATATGTCATGTATAGAAAAGAAAATGTGTTATCTGAGATTTCAGTAAAATAGGATGGAGGTATTATATCATTTCTATTGCTAATTTGGACAAATAACAAGCATTTGTGAAGAATTTTGCAGTTTATAGAGCATGGACGATAATTTTTTTTTTTTTAATAGAGATTTTTGCTATTGGGCATGTGTGTTTGCTAGAGAGACATAGAGAGACAGACAGAAAGTGAGAAATCAACCTCCAGGGAGGATGGCCACGCTGCAGTTCTTTCTCCTTTATTCTCTTAGGATTTTGGACATGTACACACATGTGCCTGGAGTGAGTTTTAAGCTGCCAGGTCCAGGACTAGAACTGTGGCTGACTACATGGGAATCCAATGATGTAACCATTATGCCATCTGCTAGTCCCTGAACATTGAGTTTTAATGTGTAGTCTCATGTTGGTGAAATGCTTCATTTTATATAGATAAACATATGTAATGAATGTTATCTTGATGAAACGTACCTTATTTTTGACATGCTATCAATAAATTATAGTTAGCCTAATCTTAAATCTAGTTAGACATTCAGCCCACAATCATTTATTGTTAGTCTACTAGGAGTTGGCACCACATTAGTACTGGGGTTTTGGCAATAAGACTTTTTACAAAGTCTGTGTTCTATATTGCATAGTCTTACATGTTTTTTTTATAGAGTTGTTAGACATATTACAGTATTATGTCAGATTTATACCTAACCCTCAGATCAGTCATAAAGAGCGTAGTACCTTTATATTCCATGGGTGCCAATGCTATACGTTACCATGTAGAGCTAGTTCTTATTAGTAAGTAAGGCTAAGGCAACCTTTTATCACTTTTTTGGCTTTGTTATTTTTTTTACTTTGAGACAAAATTACCACACTTACTTCTTGAGTCTATATCTTTTGCATTGATTTTGACCTCACTAGACAGTTATTAACTCCTGAAGATTGAGATATGCAATATGAAATGTGTGATAAAGGAAAAATAAATATTAATGTATTTTAAAATATCAATGTAGTCATAACCAGCAACATAACCTTTTCCCTATATTTTATCTTTTAGAAGCGTAAAAGATGTGTTGATTTCAATCAAGGTGAATTGGATGCAATGGAATACCATGCAAAGGTAGGTATAAACAGCAAACACTCTATATCCATGGATAACAGTTAAGATTAGTGTGAAATAGCACATAAGAATGTCTTAAAAAACCAAGCAGTTATTTTGATCAAGGTTAGAATTTAAGAGATTTTAAATCACCACCAACTGGTGGTGTGGTAGTTAAGGCTGCTGGATCCCACATGGCTGACTGCACTGCTTTGAGTCCTGGACCCAGTGGCTTGAGAAATGCTTGGTATGTGTACATACATGCCCAAATTTTGAGAGGAGAATGGAGGAGATGGGATTGTGGTATGGCATCCCTGTCAAGGGGAGCTTTCTCATTTTTCCCTCCTTTTTGTCTCTCTAGTGAGCACATATGCCCCATAGCAAGTTAAAAGAATAAGTGATTTATTGTTACTTTTATAGTAATGAACAGTTTAAGCCAGTTTTCACTGAAACTTGAAATACTTCCATTTGTTTAAATATTTAATGTAAGTAAACTCACATATTGTTTGTGTTGCTTTTAGTAGGCATACTTTCTTGACAGCTTTATCTATTTTTTTTTTTTTTTGCTAAAAGAAATCAATAGTTTTTATTCTCTGACTGCTGTAGCAGCAGCCCATAGAATCTAATACATTGTGTTCTGTCATAAAGAGATGTTTTTTAGTAACAAAATCAGGTTCTTTAACAGATAACGAGAATTTTCAAGACTTTTCTGTTTCTTGTCATGTTAATTTTGGCAGGGTAAACTTTCCAAGAAATGTGTCTATTTCATTCAAGTTCTCAGATTTGATAGCATGAGAAAACATTCTCTTACTATGTTTTTAATATCTGTAGGAGCTGTGGTGATTAATTTTTTTTCCTGGTATTGATGATTTATGCTGATTTAAATGGGTAAAAAAATACACACACACACACACACATATATATATATATATATATATAAAACAAAATTTAGCATTTTGCCATTTTTTACTTGAACACTTCAGTGGTACTCATCACAATATTGTGCTGTTGGACCAGCATACTAGTGCAGTGTTATAGATAGGAGCCAGATTCCACATGGTTGACCACAGTTTGAGTCCTGATCCTGGTGTCTTTTCATGGGCACATGTGTGTGCATGTCCAAAAATCCTATGGGACATTGAAATAGAGAAGAGAATACAGCATGATCATGCTAAGGAATCCCAACTTTTACCCTAGAGGCAGACTTTATTAATGTGGATAGCATACAAATATGCCCTCTGCTTTGGAGGGATATGCTATTCCATCTTCAATGCAGTACAGTATCCCTGGAAATTTACTTTGGAACAAAAGCTATCAGTGGCTCAGACAAACACATAATGAATTGCCTTCCACTTTCCCTGTGAATCATGAGGTTTTCCAGTCGAGTGGTAGAAATAGGTTGTCCCGTCCCTGTTCGGGCGCCACATGTCCCGACCCAGAGGGACAGTCGAACAGGTTTCCTGAGGGAAGGAGTGAGAGCCGGGATGAGCGGCGCAATGTCACAGCACGGAGACGACACAGTGTTTTCAGTGTCATCTGTTTATTGTGGGTAGCACGGTACAGCACGGAGACAACACAGTGTTACAACTCTTCAGGGTTGCGTTGTCTATTGTGAGCAGCACGGAGATGATGCAGTGTCACCGCTCTTCAGGATTGTCTGGAGATGATGTAGTGTTACAGCTCTTCAGGGTCTTCAGGGTTGTCTGGAGACTGTGCGGTGTTTCAGCTCTTCAGGCTCTCCAGGGTTGTTGTCTGGCTACTGTGGGCCAGGCATTGTGGTTATATACACGCTGGTGGGCCGTGTTTGGTTGTAAAAGGTGGGTTATGATTGGTTGCTTTTGGACCAATCATCAGGTGCCGGATATGCAAATCTGAGGGATTCTAGTGGCTGATCAGAGCAAGATTTGAAGGTCAGGTTTTTTTTTTTTTTTTTTTTTTTTTTTTTTTTTTTTTTTTTTTTTGGAGAGGTTTTTCGCTATAGGGCGCGTGCGCTCGCCAGACAGACAGAGAGAGACATAGAGACAGAAAGCGAGAAATCACCCCCCAGGGGGGATGGTCACGCCACAATCCCTTCTCCTCCATTCTCCTCTCGGGATCTTGGGCACGCACGCACACGCGCCCGGCGTGAGTTTTAAGCCACCGGGTCCGGGACGCGAACCGAGGTTGACTATGTGGGAGTCCAGCGACATAGCCATTACGCTAACTGCTGGTTCCCGAAGGTCAGGTTTTTTGAAGGGACCCAATCATGGCAATTGTTTTGCTCTCTGAGAAACCTCGGCAGACTTGCTGGTGCGCAGCCTCCCACAATAGGTAATAACTTTTTGCCCTGTGGAAGCACCTGTCACTGTTTTTTCTAACCTTCAAATTACCTTTGTTTATTTTCTCAGCTGCTATGGCTTGTATGCCCCTTCCAAATATGTGTTCAGGTTTGGCTGTAATTGATGAAGAGGGTAAAAATCAGACTGAGACGTTGAAAAGTAGGGCAAGAAGGAACATGACCACTGCCTCACAGAGCCTGTTGCTAGTGCCTCTGCAGCCCACAGGCACCTGGGCTGTGGCCCTTACACAGAAAGGAGTTAGGTAGGACTGACAAAGTACAAGAGAAAGTCAGCAGGAACTTCTTGTTTACATACTTTCTACTTGGAAATGTAAAGAGGAGTCAATTGCTTGAAGCTGGTGAGTCTTTGGAGGACCTCCAACCATCCTCCCTTCTGGAGGAGAAAATTGCTGCGACATGTACAGTAGGGAGACAGGACTCAGAGTGGGAATGATGGTGGCTTGGAAAAAACAGAGATACACAAGTAGAGAAAAGCGTGGGTGTCGCTGATGGAGATAGCCATGGCCCCGAGCCTCTTTTGGTGGGCAAAGAGGAAGGAAGAAGTGGAAGGTAAAGCCAGGTGTTTTCTACCATTTACTGAAGCTGTGGAGGAACATCTTGCAGTTCTTGTGGTTCTAAACAGACCTCCCCTGGCCTTCTCTGGTTGAAACATAGTTTCCTTTAACCTCTGCTGGTTGTGCAGCATAGATCCAAGAGAGTGTCTGTGCCTTTGCTTGTCTTGCATGTCTTTAAAGGTCACCATTGTTCTGCTCAGATTCAGCCACTCCCTATATCTCCCCCTTTTTTGTTCCTAATGTGAGTCTGTGGAGCTGGTTAGTTGTTGCATGGTGTTCTGGTCGGATGATTCTGCAGACTAGTAGGTATATAAACATAAGCAAGATTATTGACACAACAATTCTCGAAAAATACCATAAAGAGTTGTGAAGCAAGTTCAAAGAATTAGTGCCCTTGAGTTGATCTAAAAATGCAGCTGGCTAAATCTGAGGGATTGAGTGAGGGCAGGAAACTATTTGATAGTTCTATGATTTGTTAGTGAAGATCTTTCCTATTTAAATAAATACTGTTAGAAGACCATACCCTGTCCCGACCCGGTTCGGGTGCCACGTGTCCCGACCCGGGGGGGGACAGTCGAACAGGTTTCCTGAGGGAAGGAGTGAGAGCCGGGACAAGCGGCGCAGTGTCACAGCACGGAGACAACACAGTGTCGTCTGTTTATTGTGGGCAGCACGGTACAGCACGGAGACGACGCAGTGTTACAACTCTTTAGGGTCGCGTCATCTGTTGTGAGCAGCACGGAGACGACGCGGTGTCACAGCTCTTCAGGGTCGTCTGGAGACGATGTAGTGTTACAACTCTTCAGGGTCGTCTGGAGAGTGTGCGGTGTTTCAGCTCTTCAGGCTCTCCAGGGTTGTCGTCTTCCTGGTCTTCTGTGTCGTCTTCGTTGTCTTCCTGGTCGTCTGGCTATTGTGGTCCAGGCATGGTGGTTATATACACGTTGGTGGATCGTAAAAGGTGGGTTATGATTGGTTGTAAACGGTGGGCCGTGATTGGTTGTAAACGGTGGGTTATGATTGGTTACTTTTGGACCAATCATGAGGTGCTGGATATGCAAATCTGAGGGATTCTAGTGGCCAATCAGAGCAAGGCTTCGAAGGTCAGGCCTTATGAAGAGAACCAATCATGGCAATTGTTTGCTCTCTGAGAAACCTCGGCAGACTCGCTGGTGCGCAGCCTCCCACAATACCCAAGAAGGTGGTTCTGTATTGAGGTTCAGTTCCAGAAGATGTCATTATATGGCAAAAGCATCACAGAGCTATGTTGATACAAAGCCTGACATCTTAACTGAGTTTGTAGTTGTATTTTGAACATCTGTTCCTCCAAACCATCTACCTTTGCAGCTCTGCTGAAGGGTGGACAGCAATCCATTTGTCAATATCTAATTAGGTGCCTATCATATAGGAAGTATTATGGGCAAGAGCATTAACAAATTTGGCTTTGTGAGTTGTTGGGTCAAAACAACTGAAGTAACCAGGCAGGCAATTAAAGTAATTGTAGTAAGCAAAAATAACTTTGTTTGCTAGCGTTTATGCCTCGTTTTTTACAGCACGCTAGCCCCAGACATTTCTTTTTATTAAACCAGAGTTCTTAATGGGATACATCAGAAATTATTTATTCATGTAGTTTTGTAAATGATTTTTATTTTTATCCCACAATTCCCCCTTTTTAAAATTGTTTGAGTAGGGGTTGGGCAGTTTTCAGAAAGTGGAAGGTAAGCAGTAAAGGCAGCCTTTTGTTGTGGAAGTTGTTTAGAGAGGTGACAGAGACAACTGAATGTTAGGACTAAACAATGAAAAATTAAAATACCTATAGCAGTAATTGATTACATTTGTAAGTGAATGCCTTGGAACCAGGTGGAAGGATTAAACCATTAGAAGCTATTTAGAGTGTTTGAAGGGTAGAGATTTGAGTTTCCTTTTGGATAAAGTAAAGTTGCTGACAGGAACTTTTACAACTGGACACAGTTTAAAACCCTAGATGTCCTTCCCTCTCTCTGTCCTGCAGTGTAAGGCTCTCTGGAGGGAGGTTAAGTGAGGAGAAGATCTTTCTCCCTTAGCACTGTATGTTAGGTGGTCAAGTTTTAATTGGGGGACAGTAAACCACACCAGGGAGTGTGAGGCCAAAGGGCCATGACTCTCTTCTTTGTTTTTGTCTTTAGTTACAGACTGTGGTTTTCGAGGTAATGGGGTGGTAGTATATCCCCCCAGGGTGTTTTATAGTCAAATTACTAGGCCAGCTCCCAGTTTTCCCAAAGGGTCTTGCCTCAAAAACTCCTTTATTAAATTCTACACGGAAAAGGCAAAAATGGGAATCCTATCTGATCTCTCTGCTGTATAGTGCTCCCTAATTTGTTTTCCGACCTTGTTCTAGGTCTCCTCATTTATGGTTCCCTGTTCCAGGAACCATGGGCATGTTATGTGCACAAAGTCCAGGAACTGATACAACTGCTTGATAATGACTTTATTGCCTCTAGCTTCTAACATACAAGACAACATTTAGACATACATATCTCTCACTTTCTTTAGACAGTTGTCTCCATGTTTTATACCCAACTTTAATTCACTCCTTAACTTAACAATTCCTTACTTTACTCTGTTAGTTCAAGCTGGACTCAGGAGTGTCCACTCGCCAGTTCTCCCATACTTAGGTCCCTGTTCTGGTGCCACTTTTGCAGTTTCCTGTATGGTGGGAGATATGACCCCAAATGGGAGTGATGGTGGCTTGGAAAAACCACACAGACATACAAGTAGAGAAAAGTGGATCAGGTGGACTGGGTGTCTCTGATGGAGATAGCCAGGACCCCAAGCCCTTCCCACGTTTATTCTTTTTTTTTTTGGATTTTTAAAAAAAATTTATTTACATTCATTCACTGTACATCATTATAGCATACAAAATGAG
This sequence comes from Tupaia tana, assembly GCA_026018925.1. Taxonomy (NCBI): domain Eukaryota; kingdom Metazoa; phylum Chordata; class Mammalia; order Scandentia; family Tupaiidae; genus Tupaia; species Tupaia tana. Next base: position 59,159,800 of record JAKSZU010000007.1, on the reverse strand, counting down.
ATTTTTCCATTCACAGTGCACTGTATATTGGCTCAATCAAGCACATCAAGATGTGTGTTATTGTCAACACATAATTTTCCATTTCTTGTTTTCTGTATATTTTGCCTTTTTTCCCATTCTTGATTCCCTATCTCACCCTCTGTCATCTCCCACCCACCTCCCACATTGTTTCTGGTATCTATTGTTGCTTTCTCTGCCTCCCCTATTTTATTGTTTCACTAAATATCTTAATAAATCTAAATATTTTCAATAGCAAGCACAGCTGAAATATACATATCCATGAACACAAGTCTGACTTTAGGCATAAACCTCAGTGAGTAGAATGAACATACTATAAAGTAGCATCTACCTAGGGCTATATAGCTTACTGCAGTCATCAGATAGGTATTTATAATGCCCTTTTTTTTTCTGAAAAATTTTTTTCTATTAATTTACATTCATTCCCTGAGCATCATCACAACATACAAAATGTGGTTTCCCATCTAGAATAAACTGGATAGTGGCTTAATCAACTGGATAGTGGCTTAATCATGCATGTTATCATCTATAATATTCTATTTCTACTTTCATGTATATATTTTTTTTACCCCATGTCTGACCCTCTGCCCTATTCCACTCTCTTATTACACTATCTCTGCTGTCTACAGTTATCTTCAATTCCTTTTCTCCTGACATTTCATTGATCACACAATATCATAAGTAATCTAACTATTTACAATAGCAAGTTCAGCTGATGGTTTCACGAAAAGCAGTTTTGAACTGGTAAGGATATTTCCTTGAAACTTAAGGTTTCAAGGTTAGTATTCTGTTCAAATATTAGGTACAATGAATCCATTGACAGCTCAAGACAGGACAAAAATCCTTAAAACCGGACAGCAAAGCTTAGAAGAAAAGCAGCAATATTTTAGTCAAGTCATAGAATGCTGTTTCATCAGTTCAGTCTCATGTACTTAATTTTCTTCTGTTTCTGTTGAGGTTCGATTTTCCAGATTGAGCTCTGGGATATAATACTCAACTCCAGACTTTGTCCCTACAATTAAGTTGCCCATTTTCTTAGTTTCTGAACTCTTGTTTCTGTGTGTCTGCATTTAATTTTACTGACATAGCACTCCCTTAAGAACTTCTTGGAGATCTGGTCTGGTGCTGGTAAATTCTTTCAGGTCTTGTTTATCTAGGAATGTTCGTGTCTTTTCTTCGCAAATGAACGATAACCTTGCTGGGTACAGAATTCTCGGTTGAAATTGCTTTTCCCTTAATGCTTTGAATATATTCTCCCATTCTCTCCTCGCTCGCATTGTTTCCGATGAGAGATCTGCCGTTAGTCTGATGGGATATCCTTTGTAGGTAACTTGCCGTTTTTCTCTTGCCAGTCTTAGTATGTTGTCTTTGTCTGTGGTTTTGGTCAATCTGGCTATAATGTGTCTTGAAGAAGATCTTCTTGGGTTGATTCTGTTTGGGGTCCTCTGTATTTCTTGGGAATGGATCTTTGAGTGCCTCTCCAGGTTTGGAAAGTTTTCTTGCAGGATTTCATGGAATAGATTATCAATGCCCTTATGAGTTTCTTCGCCTTCTGGGATGCCTATTATCCGGATGTTCGGACGTTTAATTGTATCTACTATTTCACGTATATTATTCTCAAATTTTTGGGCCATTTTCTCAGTCTTCAGGGTGGATTTTTCTAGGCCAGCAATTTTCTCTTCTACATCTGAGATTCTATTTTCTGTATGATCTAGTCTGCTTTTAATACTTTCAAGGGAAATTTTGACTTCTTGTATTATAGCCTTCATCTCTAACAGTTCCATCTGATTCTTTTGTAATATGTGAAATTCCTCTTTTAGATCTTGCATGAATTTCCACACCTCCTGGAACTCTTCAACTCCTTTCTCCTTCCTCTTCAGTAGTTCCTTGTCTCTCTTCTCTTCCATCTCTGTAAGCTTTGCCATTATGAGTGTTCTGAATTCTTTATCAGACATTTCCATGACTTCCATTGAACTGTGTGTGGATGAAGAGGAGTTATCCTTTTCTCTTGGAGGAGAGGTATTTTCCTGCTTCTCCATATTTCTTGTGGTCCTGTAATGATTTCTAGTCATCTTGTGGATGGTCGATTTCGTCCCAAACTTGGAAGTTCAATCTGAGGGTTGAGGACTGTGTAGAAAAGGAAATAGAGAGAGGGAAACAAAAGCAACAACAGAAGAAACAAAAACAAAACCAAAAAACAAAAATAGACAGTGAACAAAGAAAAAGCGAAAAAATGAAAAGAAAAACTTTCAAAAAAAACTAAAAAAAAAAAAAAAATTAATATTCAAAAAATTTCATAAAAAAAACCCCAAAATTAGAAAACCACGCGGCGCACAAGCGCCGCGCGACATGGCTAGATCGCGACATGGCTAGATCGCAGGAGCCATGGAGCTGGTTCTTGAAGAAGGGCTGTTCTGTTCCCTCTGCCTCTCCTGGGTGGGGAGTGGGAGAGGGAATTATTAACAAGATAAAGGGCTAGGTGGGGCCAACAGGCCCAGAAAGATGCCTCACCTTAAACAAAATTCTAAAAAGCAAAAATTAATAAAAAAAAAGAAAGAAAAAAGAGAGAGGAGTCAGAGACAGAGACAGAGATACAGAGAGACAAAGACAGATACAGAGAGAGGAGGCCTGAGTCTTCCTACCACGCGAGTTGTCTGTACTGGAGGCTGAATTATTAGTGGAATCTCTTCATTCCTCCATTTCCCCCAACACGGCTAGATCGCAGGAGCCATGGAGCTGGTTCTTGAAGAAGGGCTGTTCTCACCCTTCCCACGTTTATTCTTTTATAGGGCAAAGAGGGAGGGAGAAGCAGAAGGTAAAGCCAGGTATTTTCTATCATTGATTGAAGCTGTGGAGCATCTTGTGTCTCATAGTTCTTGTGCTTCTAAAGCAAGCCTCCCCTGGCCTTCTCTGGCTGAAATGTAGTATCCTTTAACCTTTTCCAGTTGTGCAGCATTGCTCCAAGAGCTTCTGTGTCTTCACTCATCTTTAAAGGTCACCATTGTTGAATGCAAATTCAGCCACTCCCTGTAATAAATGAGAGAAACTCTTTTTTTAAACTCCATACACCAAACTCCTATTGTGGATTCCAGAACTTTTTACCCCAAGAGGATCAATCTAACTGGAACGGGGTAACTACATTGTAGGGAAATGCAAGAGCATATAGATTCAGAAAAAAAGAAAATCAGACCTTTCACCTACCCCCACTTCAGGGTGGCATGAGAGCTTTACTGTCCTGTGAACCAACCAGGTGGATCTTAATTTATGATCAAGACTCCACAGCCCAGAGGGAGCAGAGGATTAAAAAGAGAGCACCCCCAAACCAACAGAGACTGAGAAATTTGGTCACTACCTCCTGTCTGATAGGCAAGACCTGCACACTATTTTCCATCAGATTCAAGTCTAGGAGAATGGCTCCCTGCCCCAGCTGGCACCACCCATAGTGCAGCTCTTCTGGACTTCCCTGAACAATGAATATGAACAAAGGGAAAGGGATGGACACTTAACAGAGAAGAAGGTAGCAGAGATCAGAGATCCCCCTTCCAGGAAAGAGTTGAGAAGACAGGGTGACATCCTAGAGTACTTCCTGATCCTGGAGTGCATGATCTAGCCAACTATTAGCAGAAATCTTTTCAAAACCAAGCAGCTTCCCTGAGCCCCCAGGCATTGTAAGTTACAGTTTCTGCTGAGGGCCTTACAGTTAGGTTTGTCTGTCACCCGTGGTCTATGATCTCCCCTGGGGAGCATCTAGATATGATGGTCACTCTGTCTCTGGGTGCCCCATATAGGTGATGCAGGACCTGTTTCTGGTGTCCACAGACTTGCCTGTGGTCCCTCTTGGACAGCCTTACCTGGACTGTGCTCAGGTCTGTAGGGTTGCCTGTTGCTACTAGGGTACATAAGCCTGACTTGAATCTGAACAGCACAGTTGGCTCCTGGTGCCTCCTAGAACATCTTGCCAGCACCCATCCAGGGAGGAGAGCCCTGTCCCCCCCCCCCCCCCGCCCCCCCACTCACCTTATAGTCACATTTAGGTTTTGAGAAAGGTGCCACTCTTGGGTGTTACACACAGACTTTTCAGAACCCATGTCTTAGATCTCACAGATGGGCTTGCCTCTCTGCTCTCCTGGACTACCTAGCCAGCAATCCAAGTGGTTCTGAAGACTTGTTTCACCTCCAGATTTCGTCATTTCCAGACTGTGCAAGCCCTGCTGTGATCTGGAAGATATGACTGGCTTCTAGACCCTCCTGAACCACTTTGCCAGAGACACACTTGGACTTAGGGTTGTTCTCCTTCTGCACTCCCTCACCGAAATTACAGAATCTACTCAATGTTAAGAAGAAGTGCAGCTCTTTCCCACTATACACGATGGCAGGCGATAAAGCTGCAAAGCAGGATACTAAGGAGAAGAAACCTGAAGCCAAGAAGGCTGATGCCAGTGGCAAGGTTAAAAAGGGTGACCCCAAGGCTAAAAAGCCCAAGAAGGGGAAGCCCCATTGCAGCCGAAACCCCGTCCTAGTCCGGGGCATCGGCAGATACTCCCGGTCTGCCATGTATTCCAGGAAGGCCATGTACAAGAGGAAATACTCGGCCACTAAATCCAGGATCGAAAAGAAAAAGAAGGAGAAGGTTCTTGCAACTGTCACAAAACCGGTTGGTGGAGACAAGAATGGTGGTACCCGGGTGGTTAAACTGCGCAAAACGCCTAGGTATTATCCTACTGAAGATGTGCCTCGAAAGCTGTTGAGCCACGGCAAAAAACCCTTCAGTCAGCATGTGAGAAAGCTGCGAGCTAGCATCACTCCTGGGACCATCTGATCATCCTCACTGGACGCCACAGAGGCAAGAGAGTGGTTTTCCTGAAGCAGCTGAGCAGTGGCTTGCTACTTGTAACTGGACCGCTGGTTCTCAATTGAGTTCCACTGCGTAGAACACACCAGAAATTTGTCATTGCCACCTCCACGAAAATTGATATTAGCAAAGTAAAAATCTCAAAGCACCTTACTGATGCTTACTTCAAGAAAAAGAAACTGCGGAAGCCCAGACACCAGGAAGGTGAGATCTTCGACACAGAAAAGGAGAAATACGAGATTTCAGAGCAGCGCAAGATTGATCAGAAAGCTGTGGATTTGCAAATTTTACCAAAAATCAAAGCTGTTCCTCAGCTCCAGGGCTACCTGCGATCCGTGTTTGCCCTTACAAATGGAGTTTATCCTCACAAATTGGTGTTCTAAATTTTTTTTGCCAAGAACCTAATTAAATAACTGATCATATAAAAAAAAAAAAAAGTGCATACTCAACCAAATGCCTAAAACTCAATGCAGACATATAAGAAATACCAAAAGAGAGAGAGAGAGAGAGAGAGAGAGAGAGAGAGAGAAAAGAATTCTCTCCCCTAAAGGAGCACAACAGCTTCTCACCAACAATGGATATAACACAGGAAATCAGAGACATGTCAGAAAAGTACTTTAAATATTCATCAGAACAAAATTCAGTGAGATGTAAGGCAAAATGGACTGTCAGTTCCAAGAGATGAGAAAAATCATTTCATGACATGAAGGAGGGATTCCTAAAAAGGTAGACACCCTAGGACAAGATTTAAATAAATTATTGGAGGTGAAGAATACAGTATAGGCAATCAAAATATATCGCAAAGGTATTAAAAAAGATTAGACCATAAAGAAGAAATAATATCTGACCTGGAAGACAAAACCCTCTGATTTAGCCAGATTAGCTAAAAGAATGAAAAAATAACCATTAAAAATGAGTACAACATTAGGAACCAGCAGTTAGCGTAATGGCTATGTCGCTGGATTCCCACGTAGTCAACCGTGGTTCGCGTCCCGGACCCGGTGGCTTAAAACTCACGCTGGGCGCGTGTGCGTGGGCGTGCCCAAGATCCCAAGAGGAGAATGGAGGAGAAGGGATTGTGGCGTGACCATCCCCCCTGGGGGGTGATTTCTCGCTTTCTGTCTCTATGTCTCTCTCTGTCTGTCTGGCGAGCGCATGCGCCCTATAGCGAAAAACCTCTCCCCCCACCCCCCCAAAAAATGAGTACAACATATGGGAAGTTCTAGACACCTTTAAGCAACTGAATAGCTGCATAATGGGTATTCCAGAAGGAAAAAGGTGTAGGCATAGAAAATCTTGCCCATGAAATACTATCTGAAAACTTTCTGAATCTAAAAAGACATACATGCATACCAATCCAGGTGGTACATAGAACACCAAATAGATTCAACATAAGAAGATCTCTAAGGTACATCATAGTCACATTGGCAAACATCAAAGACAGGCAAGGAGCCAACAGGTGGTGTGGTGGTTGAGGAGCTGACTTCCATGTGGTTGACTATGGTTTGAGACCTGGACCTGGTGGCTTGAAATTCATGCAGGGCCTGTGTGCATGTGTGCCCAAAATCCCGAGGAGATAGAGGAGAGAGGATTGCTGTGTGGCCATCCCCTTGGAGGGTGATTTCTTGCTTTCTGTCTGGTAAGTGCACATGTCCTATAGCAAAAATCTCTCAAAACGAAACAAACCTCAAAAGCAAACAAACAAAACAGACAATATTTAAAAATGGAAAGAGAAAAACATTAAGTTACTTGCAAAGGATTCCCCCATCAGACTAACTTTATACTTCTCAACAGAAACAGTACAGGCAAGGAAAAAATAGGAAGACATATTTGAGATTTTGAAAGAAAAAACATTTCAGCTAAGAATAGTATACTCAGCAAGATTATTCTTCAAATGGGAAGGAGGAATAAAATTATTCCTGGATAAAAACAAAGAATTTGCCAACAGTAGACAAGCTCTTCAAGAAATAACTTAAGGGAATGGTACATTAGGAATACAAAAGGTAGCCAAATCAAAATAAGAGGACACAAAACAACTAAGAAAATGACTAGCAACATGGCAAGAATGACATGTATTGATAGTAACATTGGATGTTAATGAATTAAATTCCTTAGTTAAAAGACACAGATTGGCTAAATGGATTTTTAAAAATGTAGCATTCTGTATGTTCCTTACAAGAAACACATCTTATGAATAAAGACATACGTAGATCGAAAGTGAAGGGCTGGAAAAAGTCATTTCATGAAGACAGAAACTAAAAAAGTCTGGAGTTGTTAATACTGATATCAGACAAAATAGACTTCATGATAACTGTACAAGAGACAAAGAATGACACTATATAGTATTAAAGATATTTATTCATGAAGAAGATAAAACAATTATATTTACACACCCTACTCTGGATCACCCAACAACATAAAAGAAAGATTGAAGATCTAAGGAGGGAGAGAAACTGCAGCACACAAATTGCTGGGGATTTCAGCACCTCATTGCCACCATTAGACAGGTCGTCAAGACAACAACAACAAGAAAACAAAAACACAGGAGTTAAATGATACACTAAAGCAAATGGACCTGATAGACATTTATAGAACATTTCACCCAAGTACAAAATACCATTTTTCTCAACCTACCTGGAACATTTTCAAAGGTTGACCAGATAGTAGCGCATAAAACAAATTTATGAAAATTTGACAGTATAGAAAGTATATCTAGCTTCTTTTCTGATGACAGTGGAATTAAACTTGAAACAAGTAACAAAAAACTTAAAAATACATAAAAAAACATGGTAACAAAACAGTTTACTCCTGAACAACTTTGAAACCACTGAAGATGGAGGTTGACAGGTGGTATGGTGGTTAAGGCTGTGGACTCCCATATGGTCAACTGCGGTTTGAGTCCCAGACCTGGTGGCTTGCACTCTTTCTTTCACTCTCACTGGTCAAATTAAGACTAATAATAATAAGTGAAATAAAATAATTCTTGAAAAAAAAAACCTGAAGAAATTGAAATTTCAAGTTCATTGAAACCAATGATAACACATGACTCTCCATAATCTTTTGGGCATAGAGAAAGCAATTCTAAGAGGAAAGTTTATAGCAATTAGTACACATACACACACAGAAAAAGATGGCAAGGGACAAGCAGATGGTGTAATGGTTACATCGCTGAACTCCCATGTAATTGTGGTTTGTGTTCTAGACCTGAGAGCTTCAAATTCACACTGGGCACGTGGGTGTGTATGTCAAAAATCCTGAGAGGAAAATGGAGGAGGCTAGACTGTGGCATGGCCATTCCCCCTGGGAAGTGATTTCTTGCTATCTGCCTCTTTGTTTCTACCCTGTGAGTGCACACGCCTGTAGTAAAAATCTTAAAAACAGTAACAGGAGATGGTTACTGAACTTGAGCTGTGAAATACTGCTTTCAGGGACTAAAAATGAAGATTTTCTGCTGAGACTCAGCCTCCGGATTCATTCTAGAGTGGTAGGGCAACCTCTGTATCCTTCTCTTTTTCTCTCTGTCTCTTTGTCTCCCTGTGTCTTAATTTTATTTTTTATTTTTTTTTTTTTATTTTTTTTTTTGGAGAGGTTTTTGCTATAGGGCGCGTGCGCTCGCCAGACAGACAGAGAGAGACAGAGAGATAGAAAGCAGGAAATCACCCCCCAGGGGGGATGGCCACGCCGCAATCCCTTCTCCTCCATTCTCCTCTCGGGATCTTGGGCACGCACGCACACGCGCCCGGCGTGAGTTTAAGCCGCCGGGTCCGGGACTCGAACCGCGGTCGACTACGTGGGAGTCCAGCGACATAGCCATTACGCTAACTGCTGGTCCCTTAATTTTATTTTTAAGGTAAAGTATTTTCTGTGCTTTCAAGTCCCTCCTTTATCTTGCTAATTTGTGCCTTCCCCCACCCCTCCCATTTAGGAGAGGCACAAACTGAGGCCCTTCTGAGATGGCTACTGAACTTGAGCTGTGAAATATTGCTTTCATGTGGTTTTTATTTTTTGCTTTTTACAATGTAAAATTTTTATTGTCTTTTTTTTTTCCTGCTTTTTTTGTTTCCTTTCCTTTTTTTTGTTTACCTTCATTCCTTGGCTGCTCAGCATCCACTCACTGAGTGTGTAGACAGGTCAAAGTGAACAGTATCCAAACATCTGAGTACTATTAGGATCAGAATATTCCTCAATTCCTGCTGAATCTGATGCACAAGGGTGAAAAATGGAATGGAAGAGAGATTGCAGATCACATTCTCTTGCTTGCCTTCTAATACTCAGAATTGGGAAGAAATGTACAACCCATCAGATGACCAGAAATCACCACAGGGGCACAAGGGATATCAGAAAACAAGAAAATACTTCTCCTCCAAGGGAAAAGAATAACATCTCTTCATCTACAGACAGTGTAATGGAACTCACAGGAATGTCAGATAAAGAATTTAGAATATTCATAGTGATAAAGCTAACAGAGATGCAAGAGAAGAGAGACAGTGAACTCCAGAAGATGTAGGAGAAAAAGAATATTAACCAAGAATACTGTATCCAGCAAGATTATCCTTCATATGGGAAGAAAAGACAAGAACATTCTCAGATAAACAAAACCTGAAAGAATTTACCAACACAAGACCAGCTCTCCAAGAAGTTCTGAAGAGAATGCTATGCCAGAAAAATTAGATATAGATACACAGAAAGAAGAGTTCAAAAATAACTAAGAAAATGGCCAACTTAATGGTAGGGACAAGTTCTGAGCTGAATGTTTTCTTCCAGAATTTAAACGAGAAGATGGGACCACAGCAGAAGATAGATTAAGTACATGAGACTGAACTGGTGAAATAGAATCTGATGGCTTTTGACAAAAACATTACTGATTTTCTTCTATGCTTTGTTTTCCAGATTTAAAGATTTTTGTCTTGTCTTGAGCTGCCAATAGGTTCATGTACCTACTATTTGAACAGAAACCTGTTTTACTGGCTTTAAGTTTTGAGCAAAGTTCTCTTAGCATTTTTTTTTTTTTTATTAGAGCTCAAACTGCTTTTCTTGAAATTAAAAAATATATTAAAAAATACCTGTTTAATAGCCACAGTAAGCTATATAGCATCAACTAGGTGCTACTTTATAGTATATTCATTCTACTCAGAGTTTCACGCCTAAAGTCAGTCATGTGTTCACAGATAGGTATATATCAGCTGAACTTACTATTGAAAGTAGTTAGATTAATTAAGATATTTGTGAATCAGTAAATGTGTGTGTGGGGAAAAGGAATAGAAAACAACTGTAGACACCAGAGACAGTGTGGGAGGAGGGTGGGATATGGCAGAATGTGAGAAATTGGGGGAGGACATATATATTTATATAACAAGAAGTGCAGTATTATTTGTCAGCGATAACATTTATGATTAAATCACTATACAGTGTATTCTGGATGGCAAATCACATTTAGTATGCTGTGATGATGTTCAGTGAATGAATGTAAAATAAATAAATTTTAAAAAATTTGAAAAAAGAATTGGCTAAACAACAACCACGACAACAAAAAGATGGCAAATAAATAACCTAATGACATGTCTCAAGTAACTGGAAAGGCAGCAACAAAAATCCCACAAAATAGGGCCTGCAGGTGATTTGGTGGTTAAGTCACTGGTCTCCTACATAGCTGACCACACTTAGAGTCCTAGATCTGGGGACTTAAAATCATATTGGGCACATGTTCATGCTATGGCCAAAATCCTAGGAGGAGAAGGGATTGTCGTTTGGCTATCACCCTGCTGGGGTTGGTGGTGGAACAATTTGTCAATTTCCTCTCACTATCTCTGTCTCTCTTTGGTATGTGCTATATGATAAAAACCTGAAAAAAGAAGTAAAAAAATTTTCAAAATTACTAGAAGATAAATGGATCAGCAGATGGAGTAACGGTTACATCACTGGACTCCCATGTGGTTGACTGTGGTGTGAGTCCTGGACCTGGCAACTTAAAACTCAAGCCAGGCATGTATGCATGTGTGCCAAAATCTGAGAGGAGAATGGAGGAAAAGGGATTTGGGTATGGCTATCCCCTCTGGGAGGTAGTTTCTTGCTTTTTGTCTCTCTTTCTCTGTCTCTGGCGAGCATACTCTATAACAAAAAATCTTTCTCTAACAACAACAACAAAAAAAAGCAGAAATGAGTGAAGTGGAGACTAAAAGAACAGTATTAAAAATCCACAAAATAGGGACCAGCAGGTGGCATGGTAGTTGAGAGCGCTGGACTCCCACATGGCAGACCGTGGTTCGAGTCCCATACCTGGTGGCTTGCTTTCTCACTTTCTCTCTTTCTCTCTCTCTGTCCCTTTCTGGTCAAATGAAAGTAAATAAGTTAAATAAAATAATTTACAAAAAAAATGTTAAAAATATCCACAAAATAAACAGCTGATTTTTAAAGAATATGGACAAGATTGACAAACCATTAGCAAAACTAGCCAAGAAAAACAGGAAAAAAAAATTTAAAGCAGTAATAAAGCAGACAGTGTTACACAGTTATCACAGAAATACTATTAGTGAATGTTTGGTAACAAACTAGAAAAACTAGTTGAGATGGACAGATTTCTGGACACATAAAATATAGCCAGATTGAACCAGGATGGAATGTAAAGCCTGAATAGACAAATAAAAAGCAATGAGATAGAATTAGTAATAGGTAGTCTCCCCAAAAGGAAAAACCCCTATCCCAATAGCTTTAGTATTGAATTCTATAAAACATTTAAAGAATTAATTCCAATTCACCTCAAACTACTTCTAAAAGTCCAAAAAGGAAGGAATCCTCCCAAACTCATGCTATTAGGTCATTGGAAAAGTTATGACATGTTTTTCCATGCAAAAATATATCATGTCTTTTCTGATGACCCAATATGAAGCCTCCATCCTCTTGATACTAAAAGCAACCAAGGACATCACACACAAAAATAATAATAATAAATTAAAAAAACTAGAGACCAATATCCCTGATGAATACAGATATAAATATCCTCAACAAATTTGGAAAATTTCAGCCATATATTTTTCTGACCCCTTTATTTTGGACACATTTATGTTTTTAAATGCATTAAACTTTTTTCACTATCTAATCTATCCCCGCCTATTGTATTTTTCATTTCATGTGTTAGTTTTTATTTCTCCAAACATGAGTTCATTGGCCTTTTATAGCTCTATGGATCTTCTAAACATGCTAATTTTTTCCTTTATAGTTTTGAACATGGATAAAACAAGTGCCTTAATATCCTTTTCTATGTTTTTCAGAATACGTTTAAAATTTTTATTATTTATTTACATTCATTCACTGTACATCAATACAGTATACAAGATGAGATTTTCCATCCAGAATACAGAATAAACTGTATATTCACTTTTTTTTTTTGAGAGGTTTTTGCTATAGGGCACGTGTGCTCACCACACAGAGACAGAGAGACAGAAAGTGAGAAATCACCCTCCCGGGGGAATGGCCACGCCTCAATCCCTTCTCTTCCATTCCCCTCTTGGGATCTTGGGCATGCTTGCACTCATGCCTGGCGTGAGTTTAAGCCACTGGGTTCAGGAGTCTAACCATGGTTCACTTCATGGGAGTCCAGCGACATAGCTATCATGCCAACTGCTGGTTCCTATGTTGGCTTAATCAAGGATATTACCATACATGTTATCGTCAACAAACAATTTTCTACTTATGTTTCTTATATATTTTGCCTTTTTTCTTTTTTTCCTTTGACTCTCTACTGTTCCTCCTCTGCCATTTCCCACCTTCTTCCCATACTGTCTCTGGTATCTAGTTGTTTTCCATGCCTTTCCCCCCCACATTTTATTGATTCACTAAAGATCTTAATCTGAAAGCTTTCAATAGCAAGCACAGTTGATATATACATATCTATGAACATACGTCTGGCTTTAGGTATAAACCTCAGTGAGTAAAGTGAACATACTATAAAACAGCACTTAACTGGTGCTATATAGCTTACTATAATCATCAAATAGGTATATTTTAAATACATTTTCTAATTTCAAGAAAATGTTTTAGTTTTAGTAGATCAATCTCAAAAAATGTTATGACTTAAAGCCAGGGTAAAGATTAGGATCCAGGGGACCAGCAGTTAGCATAATGGCTATGTTGCTGGACTCCCACGTAGTCGACCGCGGTTTGGGTCCCGGACCCGGCGGCTTAAAACTCATGCCAGGCTCGTGTGCGTGCGTGCCCAAGATACCGAGAGGAGAATGGAGGAGAAGGGATTGCGGCGTGGCCATCCCCCCTGGGGAGTGATTTCCTGCTTTCTGTCTCTCTGTCTCTCTCTGTCTGTCTGGCGAGCGCACGTGCCCTATACCAAAAAAAAAAAAAAAAAAAGAAGATTAGGATTCAGTTCAAATAGTAGGTAGATTAAGTTATCAGTTGTTCAAGAGAAGACAAAAATCCTTAAATATGGAGGACAAAGCATAGAATAAAATCAGTAATGTTTTAGTCAAAAGTCATAAAATTCTATCTCACCAGGTCAGTCACATGTAATTAATCTCCCTTCTATTTAATTTGCAGTTTTACTGTGGTCTGATCTTTCCATTTAAACTCTGGTTAACATTCCGCTCCAGACTTGTTCCTATCGTTAGGCTGGTCATTGTCTTAGTTGTTTTTCATACTCTTATTTCTGTGTGTCCAACTTTAGTTTTCCTGGTATAGCACTCCCTTCAGCACTTCTTGGAAAGCTGGTCTGGTATTGGTAAATTCTGTCAAGTTTCATTTATTTTAGAATGTTTTTGAATTTTTTTCCCCTTGTGAAGGATAATCTTGCTGGGTATAGTAATCTTGGCAGAAATTGATTTTTTTTTTTTTTTTTAAATATTATTTCATTAACTTTATTTATTTATTTATTTTAATTTTATCAGAGAGGGACAGAGCAAGAACGAGACAGAGAGAGAGATGGGGAAAGTGAGATAGCAAGTTGCCAGGTCCAGGACTCAAACCGTGCTCAGCCATGTGGGAGTCCAGCATCCCTAACTGTCACGCCACCTGCCGGCCCCTTGAAATTGATTTTCACTGAACACTTTGTATATCTTTTTTCATTCTTTCCTTACTTGCATTGTTTCCAGTGAAAGGTCAGATGTTAACCTGATGGGATATCCTTTGAAAATAACTTGATGTTTTTCTCTTGCCAATTTTAGTATCTTATCTTTGTCTATGGTTTTGGTCAATCTGGCTGTGGTGTGCCTTGATCCTATGTGGGGTCCTTTGTATTTCTTGGGTCTGGATTTTTGAGTGCCTCTCTAGATGTGGAAAGTTTTCTTCCAGGAATTCATGGAATAGAGTATCAGTGTCCTTATTAGTTTCTTCATCTTCTGGGATACTGATGATCTGGATGTTTGGGTGTTTAATGATGTCTAGTATTACTTGTATGGTTTTTTGTTTGTTTTGTTTTGTTATTTTCTCAGTCTTTTTGGTGAATTTTTCTAGGTCAGAGGTTCTATCTTCTCCATCTGAGATTTGATCTTCTGCATGATCTAATCTGCTTTTAATACTTTCAAGGGAGGTTTTGATTTCCTGTATTACAGCCTTTATCTCTAACAATTCCATTTGATTTTTTCCTTTTATTTCTTTTTACGTTTTTTCACAAACATTTACTTTACATATCAAAAAATTTTTGCTCATACTCCATAGTTCTTGACAGTTAGTAAACAACTTTCAAAATTTCAAGATACTGAGTTTTAAAGATAATGTTCAAAATATTTCTTGTAATTTTGTATAATTTTGTTTGTGATTCTATAACAAAAGAAACAGTATGGTTTTAAATATTTTTGAGAAAATATTTGCATGTCGCCTACTCAAATTGTTGAAAAGCAAATGCCCAGCACGCAGGTCACACATAAACCTTCTTAATTCAGCCCTGCCTACCAAGTATTCTGTGATATGCCATCTGCTAGCAAAGATCAGTCTCTTTTTCTTCCTCCAACATCTTTCTCAAGATAATCTTCTGGTGTGGTTGCTCTTTTGCAGACTCTACTCATTACTATGCTGGCTGGGAAGGTCCAGGTTATTTTATGTTATAAATTCTTTCATATATCTTCTCTAATACTCTCTGCCAGGCAGAACTATTTATGATGCCAGGCCATCTTCCTAAGAGCTTCTGTTGGCTTACTTGAGATCCACCTTAGTTCCATAGTTTCCTGATTAATCTTCAGATATGATATTCTAGTCAAAGCCCTGCCCAGTAATGAATATTTCTAATTTCAGATTCAATGCAACAAGCATTATTGAACTTATACAAATAACCCTTCTACCACAAAATAAGAATACTCCCAAATATTTTCCAATTCCAGAGGGGTCAGAAAGGAAGAAAAGTTTGTTTCCATTTAAAGAAACAAACAAAAATATTTTAACAAATTGCTGAACCTATCAACAACTCAGAAGAAATTAAAATGCTTAAATTGGGAAAACAAAGCATAGTTAAAGGAAAAAAAGCAGTAATTTTTATTCAAAAGTCATCAAATTTTATTTCGCCAGTTCAGTTCAAACTCTCTTCTGTTGCACATGCCGTGTTACTGTGGTCCAATCTTTCTGTTTATTTCCTGGAAGGTAACATTCAACATTATTGATATTTCTTGTCCCTAGCATGAAATTGGTCATTTTCTTGGTTGCCTTTATTCTTTTATTTATTTATTTGTCTTTACTAGTTTTCCTAGTAGAGCACTCCTTTTTATGGGGTGTATTTCCTCTTTCAGATGATGCAAGAACTTCTTCACCTCCTGGAACTCATTGTCTCTTTTTTCCTGCATCTTCTGGAGTTGGTTGTCTCTCTTCTCTTTCATTTCTGTTAGCTTTGTTGCTATGAACATTTAAAATTCTTTATCTGACACTTCCTCAAATTCCCTTGTATTGTCTATGGAGGATGAGGAGTTATTCTTTTCCCTTAGGGGAGAGATATTTTCTTGAGTTCTCGTATTTCTTGTGCCTCTTCATGGTTTCTGGTCATTTGATAGATTATATATTTTTTTCCTAGTTTTTGGAGTTAAATATGAACATTCAGAGAAATGCAGGAGGAGGTGACCTGTGATCTATAAACAGTACCAGTTTTCTCCCTTTGTGCATGGAAATTGAGGATTAATCTCACCCTGAAAGTATTCAGATATTTGGCTACTGTGCACCTAGACTTGTCTAGAAACTCAGTGTGTGGATTTTGGCTCGATCTGGGGGGCAGGAGGTGAAGTCTGGGCCAAAGGTCTTCTTGTGGTCCTATTACCTGAAAGGAGTGCTCAGAACTCAGATATAGATGGCTGGTGATTGGCTTGTCCTGACTCGATTTTGGGGGCAAGAGCGTGAAGTCTGGGCAGAAGGTTTTCAGTTGTCCTAATTCCCAACTTTTTTCATAATACTTTTAAGTGAGCTGGAAGGAATCCTACTCAGGAATCATTTCTGTATGAGGCAATGCCCCATTCAGTAGTCTGCCTGCTGCTTTGTAAATTATGAGCTTTTCCATTTTGGTTGGTAGGAGCACTAATTATTCTCAGCCTGATGTGAGCTTTGGGGATTGTTCCTTCTGATCATTTAACTAGTTCTTTCCCCTACCATGGATAGTTCTGCCTTATGCATATGCTGATTACTACTCAGCTGGAGATGAGCAGGTTCTCTGAGGCTGTCAGAAGTTCACTTTCTGCAGCTCTCTCCTCTCTGGCATACTACCCTGCAAACTTGGTTGCCTTGGCCTTTCCCAACTCCCAGCTTCATCTCTTGCACTCATAGAGACTGTTGGACCCCACATGGGTCACCTTCCCTGTGCTACCTACTTCGGATCGAGTTTCTAGGATGCCTATGCTACCCGTGGTCCCTCTTTGCACATGTTTTTTTTTTTTTTTAGAGGTTTTCGCTATAGGGCGTGTGCGCTCGCCAGACAGAGACAGAGAGACAGAAAGCGAGAAATCACCCCCCAGGGGGGATGGCCACGCTGCAATCCCTTCTCCTCCATTCTCCTCTCGGATCTTGGGCACGCACGCACATGCGCCCGACGTGAGTTTTAAGCCACCGGGTCCGGGACGTGAACCGCGGTCGACTACGTGGGAGTCCAGTGACATAGCCATTACGCTAACTGCTGGTTCCCTCTTAGCACATGTTTTCATTCCTGCCCGGGGAGCTGGAGCCTGGGTGTCTAGGGACATCTTACCTCAGTCGTATGATTCTTTCCCGTGGGCTCACTTTTGCCCCGAGTAGACAGGCGAGACTCCATGCTGTCCTAGAGCCCCCAGCACTCAGTGTGGAGCCCTATGCACTTTTGCACATGCGCGTCTGTGCCCAGCCCGTGCCCCTAGGAGCTCAGCACACCCCTGTGCTCTGGGAGGAGGTGTCAGAGAAAGACACCCTGAGTTTAACTGGTCTGACACCCTTCTCCACAGAAGACCTGGGAACCTGAGCCCAAAGGCTGGTGTACGCTTGTTTACTGTGTAAGCAAGAGTAGAAGAATGTACAGTGCAACTGTGAACAGAATAAATCATAGCTTTGAGAAGGGTATTGGACTGGAGCATTCCTTTGTTTCTTTTACTTGGGGTATTGCGGAAAAACAGATGCTGATGGACAAAAACACAACACTCTGGAGAGAAAAGGAGAACTCTTTATCTCTTTATTACTGTAGTGGGCAAGGAGGAGTTAACACTCTGAGTCTCTGCCCCCCCCCCCCCCATGTGGGGATTAAACAGTCTTTTATTGGGGAGTTGAGAAAAAGGGGGAGTTTCAGTAGGCTAAGCGTATCCTATCAGGAAGAAGAAGCCCAGGATTTGCTCTAAAGAAGAAAGGATCAGATAAACTGGGTGTCTGGCTTCTCAAGGTCTCAGGTTGCTTTTTATCATTTCAAAGGGGGAGAGATAGTGAATTTGCAGAGGCCTGGGAAATGTCTGCAATTGCCAGCCTTGGAATATTGTGAGTTCTGAGACCCTCCACATCATTCCCCCTTCTTGAGCCTCCTCAATCACATTCAAGGAGGATCAATCAACAGAGGGATGATAAAAGTAACTTCCTGGGGTTGTGACAAGGAGCTGGTACTTTATAGCTTCAAGATGGAAGGTTATAAAACTTATAATCAGATTAAGGACAAAGGGTTCGGTATCAAGGGCCAAAAGAACAACTGTGAGGGGTCCCAGGAGAGGTAGTAGCTATGGGGCCCTTGCCAAGAGCCCATTCCAGCCCGCCCAGGAATCAGCTGTTGCCTGTCACTGTTTGGAGACTAAATCTTAAGCTGCTGGGCTGTGTCTTGGACTACACCTGATTTGTTAGCATAGAAATATTCTTCCCCCAGATATAAGCAGAGTCTACCTTTTTCTGTGGTTAAGAGATCCAGACCTCGTCTGTTCTGTAAGACAGCTTCTGCTAGAGAATCAAGCTGGTCTTGGAGAGTTTCTATAGTTTTAGTTACCTTCTGGAATTCCTCTGCCATTTCTTTACTGATATGGGAGGATTGATAGGAGGAGGTCACTATTCCCCCAACCCCAGTGCCTATTCCTGCAGAAATTCCAAGTCTGATGAGGAGGGGAATGCATGGGATAAACTGTTCTATCCAGGTTTGGCCCACTAGAGGGACTTCCAGAGTTTTATTTCCAAATACTGTGTCAATCTGGGGAGTCAGGATGGCCCACGTACATGCTCCTGTCCAGTTAACCAGCAGGCACTGGTAGGCAGAGATGCCACAGACCAAATAAACCCTCATCTCAGTGGAACAAAATAGGTCCTGGTTGTCATTGGGCCTGAATCTAAGTTTGTGGGTATGATTACAGGTAAAACTGTCAATCTCTGTTTCTCCTTGTTGGGAGATACAGTGGTAGGGTGAGGAGGAGAGGGTTACCTGAGTGAGGGGGCTCTCATGCATGGCATCTACAATTGGGGGGTTCTGGGAGGCACCATTGGGAGACTTAGTTATCAGGGTAGCATACACAAAGGGAAGGGTAGATTGAATGCGAAGCCAGCAGTTGGAAGCTAGGTTGGGAGTAGCCTGTAAGAATAATCCATGTGTTCTGTTTATGAGGGTGTTTACTTGGAGGTCTAGATTGCTTTCCCACTTGTAATAGGGTCTGAGAGGATGCTGTCTCTGAGTAGCATTCCAGAGTGCCTTCTGTCTTTCCTTAAAAGGGCATTTACCACCTCCATCTGGAAGGCCATACTCCTTTAGGGACATATAACATACCCATCTCCCTGCCAAGGGACACTGGTAACAGGTATGGATTTCTTGACTGGCTCACAGAGTAGGATTCACTGCAATGGGTGCAAGACGAGATGGTACTGACATGGAGGCAAACTTTGTTACTCATTCCTAAATGTTTGAAAACTGGATCCCTGTCGTTGAAGGAGTATGTAGCCCATAGGTTACTTGTGGTCTGGGCTCCCCCCTCCCAGGGAGCTTCCAGAAAAAGGGTTACGTCCACACCATAGTGTTACACCGGGTGATACATTGGGGGCTCTCTACTAATGAGGAGGAGGTCAGGATAACAGTCAGAATCCATTTCTGAAGGACAGAATGAGAATGTCCCTGGTTAGCTAATTCAGACATTTTAGGCTTATCACGATTCCCACCACCAGGAGGTATATAATTGCTAGCAAAAGCCTTTCCCAGAACTTCCACTCCTGCGGGGCCACAACAGCCAGACCAATAGAAAGAACCACAGCTAGTGCTACGATGAGGGCTGGCGCAGGAAATCAGAGGTGACATCTGTCACCATCCTCAAGCTTTCACTGTGTGTAGAGTAGTCAGCCCAGGTAGTGACTGCAGCAGGGCTGTAGACTCAGTGTCAGGTCTTAACCCTCTGGAAGGTCACTTTGGTTGGCTATTGTGGGTGGCCATTTACTGTCCAGGTCCCAGGGTCCTCTGGTGCTGTAACTTGCTTCACTTGTGAATGGTGAATCCCCAGATTGTGTTTCTATACCCAGTTTCCAAGGGGAACAGGGGTTCTTTCTAAGATGACTCAGGCTATTTTCTTTAAAGTCTTTCCCAAGACCACCAGATCCTGGGTCAAAACTGCTTCACCCACCTGACGGATGTCAGCCATTCAAGTCTGGGTGACTAAAGGGGGTGGCCAGCCAAACAGAATCTCATAAGGGAAATAACCATGCTTTTTGGGCATATATCAAACCCAGAACAGAGCCAATGGGAGGACATCCACCCAGGGGCATCCTGTGTCTTGACAGAGCTTAGCCAGGGTGGACTTGAGTGTGTAGTTTATTTGTTCAACTCTCCCAGAGTTCTGAGGTCAATAAGCAGTGTGAAGCTTCCATTTTATGCCCAAGGCCTTTTCCACTCCCTGTATGACCTCTGCAACAAAGGCAGGGCTGTTGTCTGACCCAATCATAAGGGGAAGTCCAAACCAAGGTAGAACTTCCTTCAGTAGGGCTCAAATGACTTCTCTGGCCTTTTTAGTTAATGTAGGAAAACCTTCCACCCAGTCTGACTAAGTGGAGACCAGAACTAGTAAGTACTTATACCCCCCAGCATGGCCACACTTCTGAGAAGTCTGCCTCTAGTAACTCCAGGAGAGTCATCCCGGTAGCTTGTATTCCAGCCAGCCGAGTAGGCCCCTGGGCAGGGTTATTTCTGGCACAGGTCTTGCACTGCATGGTTACAGTTGCACACAATGACGGCAAGAGACTCAAAAAATAGTATCAGCCTAACATGTTCTCTAGGTTAGTTTTTCCTCAGTGAGTCAACTCATGGTGCTGCTTTACCAATGAATATCCCAAGGACTGAGGTATGTATATTCTTTTATCTGGCAGTCTCCACCATCTGTCTTCTTCCAGAGTTGCTCCCTCCAGCTGCCCAGTGATGTTTGTCAGAGGTATGAAGGGGGGCTCTTGGGAGTCTTGTGAGTGGCAACATGTTAGTCACAGCAGTTGGGGCCCGGTTGGTGGTGGCCTTGGCTGTCTGGTCTGTCAACTGATTTCTGAAGGTGATGCGGTCTTCCTCCCTCTGGTGTCCCCTACAATGGATGACTGCCATTTCTTTTGGTTCCCAGACTGCCTCTAATAATTGGCAGATTTCCTCCTTGTTTTTGACTGTTTTTCCTTCTGCTGAGAGGAGTCCTCTTTCTCGGTATAATGCTCCATGAACATGCAAGGTAGCAAATGCAAAGTGTGAGTCTGTGTTGATATTTACCCTCTTATCGGCTGCCAATCTTTTTTTTTTTTTTTTTGGAGAGGTTTTTCGCTATAGGGCGCGTGCGCTCGCCAGACAGAGAGAGACAGAGAGACAGAAAGCAAGAAATCACCCCCCAGGGGGGATGGTCACGCCGCAATCCCCTCTCCTCCATTCTCCTCTCGGGATCTTGGGCACGCATGCACACGCGCCCGGCGTGAGTTGTAAGCCACCGGGTCCGAGACGCGAACCGCGGTCGACTACGTGGGAGTCCAGCGACATAGCCATTACGCTAACTGCTGGTTCCCCTCGGCTGCCAATCTTAAGACTTGGATTAATGCCCAGAGTTCAGCCCACTGAGTAGACCATCTTTGGGGAAGTGCTGCAGCCTCGATCACTGTGTGTTGGGAGGTAATGGTATAGCCAGCATATTGAGTCTCATCCTTAATGTAGCCACTACCATCAGTGAAGACAGTGAGATTGGGGGCCTTCAGTGGTGTGTCTATAAGATCAGGACATCCAGAGAAAACCTCATTGAGGGCTTCTTCACATTTGTGGTCAGGAGGCCCCAGCATGGCCGGGAGGAAGCTAGCGGGGTTGAGAGTCTGCAGAGTCTGGAGTCTAATTTGGGGATTTCCAATGAATAGGCCCCGGTAGTGGGCCATCCTAGAGCAGGCTAGCCATTTATATCCCCTTGTGTTCATCATTGTGGTCAGCAATTTGGGGACCCAGGCATTGATAACTTGGCCCAAGGTTAACTTGTCTGCCTCTTTAATCAGTTCAACAGTGGCAATGGAGCTCTTAGGTAAGGGGTCCATCCAGATGCCACTGGGTCTAGTCTTTTAGACATATAGGCAATAGATCTCTACCAAGGCCCAATGGACTGAGTCAGAACTAGTGCTGTCTGCCTTTTTTCACATACAAATAGATTGAGTTCTTGGGTGACGTCTGGGGGTCCTAAAGCCGGAGCTTTCCTGAGGCTCGACTTAAGATCCTGGAAAACTTGTTCTTGGAGGGGTCCCCATTCAAAAGGGGCTCCTTCTGGGCCTTTTAATAGCTCATACAGTGGCTCAGCCTTTTCCGCCATACCCGGGATCCAAATATAACAGAATCCCATGGCTCCCAAGAATTTGTGTAGTTGCTTCTGGGTTATGGGCTGAATCCATCTACATACCACTTGCTTTCATTAGTGCCCAAGACCACAATGTCCTTTTGTCAGAATGAATCCCAAAAATTGCACCTGGGTGCAGCAGATTTGGGCTTTTTTCCTTGACTTTGTACCCAACCTGGGACAAGCTGAAGCAGCTCTCAAGTTCGATTCCAGCAATTTTCTTGGGTTGCTCCAGTGAGCAGAAGGTCATCGACATATTGGAGGAGAGTGCATTCAGTCTCTTGGCTTGGAAAAATTTTCAAGTCAGCAGCAAGCACTTCTCCAAAGTCAGAGAGTTCTTGAAGTCCTGAAGGATTCTGCACCAAGTGACCTGTGTTTTCTTTTGGTTGTCTGGATACCCATTCAAAACCAAATAATAGTTGGTTGATGGCTGCTAGCCACAGACAAAAGAAAGCATCCTTGAGATTCAGACAAGTGAACCATTCCGTCTCGTCTCCGCAGGGAGAGCGCTCAGCAAAGTATATGGGTTGGGTATGGTGAGATGTAAGGTCATTGCGGAGGCGTTCACAGCTTGCAAGCCCTGAACTGGCCAGTAGTCGCTTGAGGTTCCCTTTTCACAAGGAGGAAGGGGGTGTTCCAGGGAGACTGCCACTCGACCAGGATCCTGGCTTCTCTGAGCCAATCAATGTGTTTCTTTATGGCCAGCCTAGCATCTTGGCATATAGAGTATTGGCAGAGGTGCGCAGACTGTGCCTGAGGTATCAGTTCAACCATTATAGGTGGGTGGTTGATTGCCATTCCTAGTGGGCACCCCTCAGCCCAGATTGCAGGGAAGCTTTTAACAAGTGAAGAAAGTGCCTCATCATCTCCACGGGGTGTCTGAGGAGTTAACAATCACCATTTCTCCTCCCAGGGCATTGCCACAGCTAGGATTTTGACTGGGCTGACAGTTAAAGCAACTGAGCCAGATGAGTCAAAGCTGATTTGCACTCGAAGTTTAGTTAGTAGGTCCCTTCCCAGCATTGGGACTGGACAGTCAGGCAGGTACAAAAACTCGTGAGTAATCAAGTGTCTTCCTAACTGGGAACTTCTTGCCTGTAAGAAGGGCTGAGTTCTGGTGTTTCCAGTGGCTCCCCTGATAGTAGCTTTTTGGCCAGATGGGGGAGCCAGGGGCTGAGTTACTATGGAGTGTTCAGTGCCTGTGTCTACGATAAATATCATTGGTCGGCCCCCTTCTTTGATAATGATCAGGGGCTCTCGGGGCCCAGGATCATGGAGACTGATTGGTCCTATTCTGATCCCATCTTGGCCAGAAAGTCACTCGGGGACTCTGAGTGTAAAGTCTCAGGGGCTCTCGGTGGGCTCCAGGTTGTTCTTCCCTGGTTTGCCTTCTGCTTAGGGCATTCATTCTTCCAGTGCCGATCCTCCTTGCAGTAAGCACATTGGGTTGGTCTATGCCTGGGGTGGCTGACTTTCGACCCTCCTCTTGGACTGGGTAGGGCATCCAGTTGCCTGAGGGCAGTGGCCAGTAGGGCTGCCTTCTGCTTCATCTGCTGGTCTCCTTCCTTTTTCTCCTCCCGATTTCAGTTCAGGAATACTTGATTAGCAATCTCTCTGAGTTGGGTGACATTCATCCCAGCAAAACATTCCTACTTTTTGATTTTCCTGTGGATGCCAGGGACTGACTGGGCTACATGTGCAGCATTAATCATCCGCTGGCTTTCAGAGCTCTCCAGGTCAAACGGAGTATATATCCAGTACACTTTGCATCATACTGGACATTGTAAAACCACCCTGGCAGCTCAACTGCCTTTTGAATTATTTCTGTTGTTTTTGCCATGTTTGTAGATTTCTTTTCACTGGCTTGTCCTCTGCAGGGGCACCTCTCGATATTTGCTGAGATGGATGCAGCCATCCTCCATGTGGAAATCCCAGCCAGGCTTTTCACTCAGAAAGGCAATTCTGGCCTAAGCCTCAGAATCTACCACATCATTGGTGGCATGCACTCTCAGCCATATCTTTGCTCCTCTGTATTAAGAGAGATGAGGAGCAGTTGCTGGCAGTCATCCCAAGATTATGGCCCGAGCCACGAGTTTTTTTTGACCTGAAGTGGGTGCCTGCAGCATAATGCTGGTGGCCAGAATACTACATTGATTCTTCCCTCTAATGCAAATCCATGTCCAAGGTGGAAGGGCTTAGGCAACTTGTAGCCAGGACTCAGCATAGGGGAACTGGTCAGGATGGCCTGGGGTTCCAGTAACTACACTGTACATGGCCCATACGGTAGGAAGGCGTAGAGTTCCCTCTGGTGGCCATCCCACCTTAAAAATAGGCCATTCAATTTCACAGAGAGCGCACCTCTCTGGTTTTAATTTAACTCCGTAATCACCAGAGAAGCCCTTTTTAATATTAGTCAACTTACGGTCCAGCACAGTAGGCTTGGAAGATTTGAACTGAGGTTTTCCCATTGTATCCCAAATTTCCCTTATTCAGTTATTAAATGCCTGCACTTCCCAAAAGGCACAGGAGATCACTGGTTGGAGGAAGTGCTTGATTAAGAGGCTCTGGAGGTTACAGTGGCTCCTGAGGGCAGATCTTAGCCCAGTGGTTCGGAGGCTGTGCCATATTTTCCCAGGGGGGCTGCTTAATGGGCCAGGCAGCATAGGCAATAAGTTTGTTTAGTTTTTCAGGGGGGCCTCGATCAAGGGCTGCAATCAGAAGGATCACAGTGGTTTCTCTCTGGGGCCCCTCTTCTTGGTCTTCCAAGGGTTGATACACTGGTGCTAAAGTGAGGAGTTATTACTGTGGTTGATGGGAGATGGAATGAAGGATGAAAAGGGAATGGAAGTCTGTCAAACTAATTGATGAGGGAAGGTGGTCTAGGTAGAGATTGATACCGCCCTCTCTTTTCCCAGACAGAGTGGACAGGTTTTGCTCTTTGGGGAAAACCTTTGTAGGTGAGTCAGGATGGTCTATGGGAGGACATCTTTTGTCACAGTCGAGAGGAACCCATATCTCAGCTTCTGGAGACAAAACTTGTGACCTGACATCTACTCTGGCTATTCACCTCTACACTGGAAGCCCTCCCAATGGCCCCTGTGTCCCCCCTCCCGTGAACGATGCCACAAAACAGACAAAGGGTAGGTGTTCTCCTCCCCACCGAAGGGGAGACCAATCAGGTGTCTGTCTGGCCATGTCCCTCATGGACTTTGTATATTTCCTTGGCAATAAGCAATTGGATATAGAACCTCCACTGGATTACACACGTAGAGAGGGAAGGGCATCTCTCAGCGTGTAATTTTGCCATTTAGCCTTTCTAGAAACACCACGGAACCGCAGGTACAGACCCAATCATGTCCCGTAGTGCAATGCACTGTGGGACCACAAACACATTTCGCTCATCACCTTCACATTCACTCAGAGGTTATACATTCCCTTCTCACACCAACTGATTACCAGATGACTGCCGGTCCTGCAACTGAAGGAGAGTGTACGGGTCTTCTCTTCCTCTCAAACTGAGTGGGTCAGACTGATAGGACTCTACAGATCCCTGAGGGCTTACCAGATTACCGGAATTGACCACAGATGATGCATCAAGGTCTGGAACAGGAGTTGGTCCTTCTCTCCAATTGGAGTGTGATGGCTCAGGAATGCTCGATCTCTGGGCAGGCATCTCAGCTGAGGGATCCTGTCAAACGAGTTGAGGGCATGCCTATTTCTTCACATCACAGTACCCATCCTGGAGGAATGCGTTCTGGGATCAGTGTCTCAAAGGGCCAGTCTGATGTCACTTCCTGCCCAACGCACCAAATGTGGAAAAACAGATGCTGAAGGATGAAAACAGCACTCTGGAGAAAAAAGGAGAACTCTTTATCTCTTCATTATACTAGCAGGCACAGAGGAGTCTCTACCACCCCTCACCCTGGGGATTAAGCACAGTGTTTTATCAGGGGAGTTGGGAAAAAGGGGGAGTTTCAGTAGATTAACAGTATCCTATCAGGAAGAAGCAGCCCAGGATTTTCTCTAAAGAAGGAAGGGTTAAACAGAGGTGTCTGGCTTCTCAAGGTCTCAGGTTGGTTTTATCACTTAAAAGGGGGAGAGAGAGTGGATTTGCAGAGGCCTAGGAAATGTCAGCAATTGCCAGCCTTGGACTATTGTGAGTTCCAGGCCCCTCTACATCAGGGGGACCACTATTTTCCAATGTATGACTTCCGGAGGAAGGTGTTTTTTTTTTTTTTTTTTTTTTTTTTTTTAATGAGAGAGGGGAATAGGTATTTTAGACAGTGTCTTCATGCTGTGATTGATCTTCCCCCAGCTTCCCAGTTAGGTAGGACACAGGTATATGCCACAGGTATATAACCCAGTCTGCTTTCGGTTGGTCTGTGAACTGAACCTAGGAACTCCATGAGACCCCCCCCACCTTGTACAGTGGCACCCAAGTACCTATGTCACTGTGGCTAGGCCAGAAAACATTCTTTAAAAAGAACACATCTTGAACATTTTTAAAAATGCAATCGTGTTTCTTAATGACAATGAAATGTTCTGGGGAATGTGTCATTAGGCAATTTTGTCATTGTTTGAACATTACAGAATGTACTTATGTAAACCTAAATAGTATAGCCTGCTGCACACTGAGGCTTTATTGTATAGTCTGTTGCTTAGGGGCCATGATGAACAAAACCACATAAAACTAAAGTAAGCTCAAGAGAAAATAATGCGATCTAGAGACAGGGAAACATGACTTTAGAGGTTGCTGAAGCATAACATATAACACTGTTATACAGTAAGTAAGTTGTTGTTGTTGTTTTTTACTAAGTAGAGGAGTATAGTATATGATTAAAATTATAGTATTTTAGGGACCAGTAGGTGGAATCATGGTTAAGGCACTGGACTTCTACATGGTCGACTACAGTTTGAGCACTGAACCAGGCAGCTTGAAAATCACGCTTGTTGCATATATGAGTGTGCCCAAAATTCTGAGCAGAGAATTGGAGGGATTGTGGTGTGGCTGTCCTCCCCACCCCAGGAGGGTGATTTCTCACTTCCTCTCTTTGGCAAGTACATGCACCATATAGCAAAAACTTAAAAAAAAGTATAATATTTTAAATGAATTAGTAACATAGCTCTGTATTATCATTATAAAATATTATGTACTGTACATAATAGCATGTGTTGTACTTTTATATAAGGTTTAAAATAATTTTTTTACACCTGATTACCACAAACATGTGATTAATGCATTATGCAAAGATTTTATGATGGCTATGATGTCACTAGGTGATAGGACTTTTTCTGGCCCATTATAATCTTATGAGACCATTATGAAGTATTTGGTTTGCTATAGACCAAAGTCTCATTATACAGAGAATGAATGTAACTTTATTAAATAGATACTTGGTACTTCATCTTGTCTATAAGCAGAACTTGACTTTTTAATTTTTTTCATAATTATTGTAGCCGTACTTTGCTAAATTTTGTTTACATATCCATTTCCTGAGCTGCTTTTTAATAATTCAAGCTACATTTTATAGAATGAAAATTTGTTTATTTTAAAGTTAGATCACTAGAAAAACCTAAGGTTAAATGTTGTGACTCAAAATTGTCTTCACAGATTAGCATTTCATTTTGTTTTAGAAAGATTCAGATTATCAAATTAACCTTATAGTTTTTTTGTTCTTTTTTTTTTTTTAGGAGAGGTTTTTGCTATAGGGTGCGTGCACTTGCCAGACAGACAGTGAGACAGAAAGCGAGAAATCACCCCCCCAGGGGGGATGGCCATGCCGCAATCCCTTCTCCTCCATTTTCCTCTCAGGATCTTGGGCACGCACGCACGCACGCACACGTGCCCGGCGTGAATTTAAGCCACTGGGTCTGGGACTTGAACCACCGTCGACTGCATGGGAGTCCAGCGACATAGCCATTATGCTAACTGCTGGTCCCAATCTTATAGATTTTTAAGAATATATTTTCTGTACATATTTAGTTTGGTTATTTGTCAGTGAATGTGTGAGATTTGTTTCATTTTACAATTAGGAAACAGCAGTTCAAAGATATACTTGCATATTCTGTTTTTTCCTTGAAATATACAATTATTTTAACATAAGCATTAAGAATATTGATTTTGGGCTGGCTCCGTGGTACAGTGGTAATGTGCTACTCAAGAGAAGCCAGTTCCCACATAGGTACTGTGGTTCAAATCCCCAATCCAGTCAGACTGAAACATTCTGGGCATACATACACAAGTGCCCAAGAGCTGCTGGACTTGAGGACTGGAGGAAGGGGATCTCCTCTGTCTCTCTCTCTCTCTCCTCTGTGTGTGTGTGTGCACATGCTCTATTATGAATGAAGATACTATATCATGAATAAAAAGAAAAGGTTGATTTTAATTGTAAACTCAAATGTTAAAAGCACAGTAAGAATTTTATTATTTAGAAAATTATTTTAATGTATCATTTTAATGTACTTTAAAATTTTCTCTTATAGATCAGAGAGCTGATTTTGGATGGATCTATACAGTTAATCCAAGAAGGTCTCAAAAGTGGTTTTCTTTACCCATGTTTTGAAAAACAGGACAAAAAAAAGCCCATTACGTCACTTCTTGATTCCTGCAGTTTGTCAGAATTATGTGAAATGGCAAAGCATTTACTATCTCAGAATGAAATTGGACTTCAGACATTAAAATTGATGGAAGGTGATATATCTTTTACAGAGCAGGATTTATGTTCTCGAGTTGTTGAAAACAACTCTGGATTTACAAAAATGATTACTTTAATGGGACAGAAGTACCTACTGCCACCAAAAAGCACTTTTCTCTTATCTGACATTTCTTGTATGCAACCACTTCTGAACTGTAAGTAATTAATTATGTTTATTATTAGAAAAATACTTCTGCAACCTCAAAAATTAAAAGCTAGTTTGACAGTGTTGACTTTTGCTTTTTTTCTTTTTTTTAAATTAAGTTCTGTAGCTAGCATTTCTTATGGTGGTGAAGTCAGTGGACTCCTACATGGCTGACTACAGTTTGAGTCCTGGACCTAGTGGCTTGAAAATCATGCTGGGTTTGTGTGTGTGCATGCCCAAAATCCTGAGAAGAGAATGGAGGAAAAGAGAT
The DNA here is from genome assembly GCA_026018925.1 of Tupaia tana. NCBI lineage: Eukaryota > Metazoa > Chordata > Mammalia > Scandentia > Tupaiidae > Tupaia > Tupaia tana. Next base: position 59,130,606 of record JAKSZU010000007.1, on the reverse strand, counting down.
TACAGCATGGCCATCCCCTCAGGGGATGATTTCTCACTTTCCCTCTGTCTCTGTCTCTCTATTCAGCAAGCGCATGTGGCAGAGACCATGCAGCCAACACAGAGTCAAAGAGCTGTCTCTCATGTCTAAGCAAGGCTTGGGTGAGAAAAGTTGCTGGCAAGGACCACAGCTGTGAGCTCAGGCTTTCAAACTGTGTTTGCTGTATTTCTCTGCCATGGGCTTTATTGCAGTTACGGTACCCCGGTACCCCATAAGGGCAAAATAACACCCCCAGTCTTACTGTAACTTTTACAGTAAAACCAACTAATAATCCTAAAAAGAATGCGGACTCCTAAAAGCAGCGGGGAGCGGGGATTGAGACTCACTTCATCTGCCTGGAAAATAACAAAGAATGCTGAAAAATCATGCTGGGTTTGTGTGTGTGCATGCCCAAAATCCTGAGAAGAGAATGGAGGAAAAGAGATTACAGCGTGCCCATCCCCTCAGGGGATGATTTTTCACTTTCCCTCTGTCTCTGTCTCTCTATTCAGCAAGTGCATGTGCCTTATGGCAAAAAAAAAAAAAAAAAAAAAAAAAAAAAAAAAAAAAAAAAAAAAATTTCTTTTAAGTTTTTATTATAAATAAAGGATCAGAGAGCAAATGCAATTACTTTTTTTTTTTTGAGAGGTTTTCGCTATAGGGCATGTGTGCTCGCCAGACAGAGAGAGACAGAAAGCGAGAAATCACCCCCCAGAGGGGATGGTCACGCCGCAATCCCTTCTCCAGTCTCCTCTAGGGATCTTGGGCATGCATGCACACACGCCCGGTGTGAGTTTTAAGCTACTGGGTCTGGGATGCGAACCGCGGTCGACTACGTGGGAGTCCAGCGACATAGCCATTGTGCTAACTGCTGGTTCCCCAATTACTTTTTTGTACTTAGGAATTGTAGGTGCAATTGTGTTTAACCAAATGATCTTATTGATAATTTTTAAAGTAATAACACTTTAGTCATAAATATTAATTTCTAGCTATTCTTAGTTACATGGTTACATTTTAATCGAACAGTCAAGTTTATTCTGTAAAATTTCTTGGAACGTTTTCCTATACAAAGTTAAAAATTTAAATATTGAAGTCCCTGGTCACATAGACATACATTTGAATTTTGATTCTGAAGCTTAATTAACTGTGAGTCTGCACTATTTGCTTCACAAAACTGAGCCTCAGTTTCCTAATCTATAAAATGGATATGCTAATACCTACTTCTGTAGGTCAATTTGTGGATTAGAGAGAGTGTATATCAGTTCTTAGGTCATTTATATATATTTCATAAGTTATAACTGTTATAATATTCTAAGGGATGTGGTAGGTCAGAATGTATCAATAAGTTGAATTGAGTCTACTGGTTTCGTTATTTGTACCTTTTGTAGCAAAATTTTAAGTTGTTAAGCAACTACATCGTAGCTTACTAATGAAAAGCTTCTTTTAATTGCTATCAAACCATTTTACATGTGAGTGGTTATCCATGTAGCAGTGCCATAAATTCTTCAGAGTAAATGACAACATAACAAATTAATGAGAAAATTATTCTATGCTTGGATATTTTCCCATTCTTTTTTATTTTTGTTACCCTAATAGTTTAAAAAGTGTTGCTTCCTTATTTTAATTTGCATTCTTTTAATTACTAATAAGATTGTGCATTGTGTAAAAATACACTTTGTAAATGAGGTAGAATGAGCAGCTCTTCCTTACCATAAAATTCCAATTAATAAATATGAATAGTATGATGGAACTAGAAAATTTCATTTGGTAAACCACAGTAATCGTTGTATGTCAGTCAATATAACAGGTGGAAAGATGCAGAAGGTATGTTTTTCAGAACTTCAAGTATCTCCCTATAAGATACTTGTTAATTAAAAGGGGAAAACTGGGGAATCCTGGCAGGCAGCACTTTAAGCAAGTGATGTAAAGTACCATCACTAATAATGAGCCATTTTGACAACTTGGTATGTTGTTTTGATAGAGCATGGCAGATATTACTCTGGTGGTACCGTTGCCAAAAATAAATAACCTAAATTTAACCATGAGGAAATAGTGAACTCTAATCAGGAGACATACTATTAAACCATTGGCTAGTAATTTTTGAAAGTCTCTAGGATAAAGAAAGACTGAGGAAATTTTCTAGACGGGATTTAAGGGACATGACAACTAAATGCAGTGTTTGATCTTGGTTTTGATTCTTCAGCAGGTAAAAAACATTAGTAGATAACTGGGAAATTTTTATAGCAAATATATCAGTTATAAGGCTAAGATTATTTCAAAATAAAATATCTTTTTAAAAAAAGTATAGTTAAAATAAATCACCTAGTTTTGAAAGAACCATATTAATATGGCTGCCAGGGTTTATAGAGAATGTACAAATCATTTGTGTCCTACTCAGTGAGCTGTAGTAAATAGCAGATAGTTTCTGAAAAAGTAGTAGTGGGTGAAATTTTGTCAAAAAATCTCAGCCAAACTAAATTATTAGGGCAATCTCTATTTTTTAGATAAATTATTCTATTTAAGTAAATGCTCTTAATCCTTCTGTGCATTCCATTATTATTTTTTTGAGAGATTTTTTGCTATAAGGCATGTATACTAACCAGAGAGACAGAGAGAGAGAGACAGGAAGTGAGAAATCACCCCCCAGAGGGGATGGCCACACCACAATCCTTACTCCTCCATTCTCCTCTCAGGATTCTTGGGCACACACGCAAACACTCCTGGCATGAGTTTTAAGCCGCCAGGTCTGGGACTTGAACCAAGGTTGACTACATGAGAGTTTAGCAATGTAACCATTATGGCATCTGGTGGTTCTCCATTATGTTTTATCTATTACATACAGAAGGTATTTTGTGAAATTGTCTCTTTGTTTTCAGGTAGAAAAATATTTGATGTAATTGTGATAGACCCACCATGGCAGAACAAATCAGTTAAAAGAAGTAACCGGTAAGTGGAAACAAATTATCTATTAGATATGCTTTCTAAAAGCAATGTTCTTTGAACAGTATAGTTTAATATACTACAAACATGATATAGGTTATCAACAACTAGTAACAGTTTAAAAACTTTAATTTTCTTAATTAGATAATTCTTTTGAGCTGAAATTATATACATAATATATTTATTAATTGTTAAGGCTGCTGCCTGAACCAGGTTATAGTCATTTCTGTAATATCAAAGGGCAACATTTTTGCCTTCTTTAATCACAAATTCTAGACTTTAGGAATATGTGCCAAAATAGTCTTAATTTTCTTTAATAACCTGCTATAAATAACTTTAACTTATTCTTAAACTTGTTTTTATTGTTTAATTTATGACACCATTTTTAGTTTATATCAATTTTAAGGGTGATAAATTCATTTAATTACTAAAATGGTATTTCCTCTTAATGTTTTTAAAACTTAAAAAAGTTTTTCTCTCTAGTTCTAATGAATGTCTTCAGTTATATTTTATTTCACTCTTCTGTTTTAAGACTGAATAATTCATATTTCCTTGACTAAAATTTCACTTGAAATTTCTTCCTCTCCACAGTTATCTTTAGCTTCCGTTTGCTTTTTGCATACATGCCAGTGGGATTTTTTTCCTTCTTCTTTTTTTATTTTATTGAACTTAATTAATTAATTAGTTAATTAATTAGTTTTAATTTGACCGGGTGGGGGGAGGGAGAGAGAGAGACAGAGAGAAAGAGAAAGAGAAAGTAAGAAACCAACCTGTCAGGTCCAGGACTCAAACCATGGTCGGCCATGTGGCAGTCCAGTACCCTTAACCACCATGCCACCTAGTGGCCCCTCTTCTTTTTAAAAATATTTTTCCTTTATTTGTGATAGAACATATGTGTACAAGAGAGTGAGAGCTAGAGGAAAGGGGTGAGCACTTTCCACAGGGTCTGGTCACACTGAGGTGTCCTTTCTCCAGTCCTCCAGCCTTTCAGATTTTAGACAGGTATGCATGTGCCCAGTGTATTTCAGGCTGACTGGACTCAGGATTCAAACTGTGGTCACCATGTAGATTTTAGTTTCTCTGAGCAGTGTATTACCACTGCATCCGAGAGCTGGCCCTAGATTTTTTTCTTTTTTTTTCTTTTTTCTCTTTTTTTTTCTCTTTAAATTTATTTATTTTTTACATTAATTCACTATACATCATTACAGCATACAGATGAATTTTCCATCCAAAATACACTGTGTATTGGCTCAATCAAGCACATCAACATACATGTTATCAGCAAATAATTTTCCAATTCTTATGTCTTGTATACTTTGTTTTTCATTTTGCCATCCTTGATTCCCTATCCCTCACCCTCTGCCATGTCCCACCCTCCTCCCACATTGTCTCTGGTATCCATGGTTGCTTTCTATGCCTCCCCCCCCATTTAATTGATTTGCTAATGAACTTAATTAGCCTAAATATATCCAATAGCTAGCACAGCTGATATATACCTATACATGATTCCAAGTCTGACTTTAGGCATAAACCTCAGTGAGTAGAATGAACATATTATAAAGTAGTACCCAGTTGGGGCTATATGGCTTGCTGCAGTCATCAAATATGCATTTTTTTAAAAAATTTCGATACGAACAATTTTACTGTTTTCTTTTTTTCTTCTGCAAATTTTTTTTTAAAATTACTTAACATTCATTCCCTGAGCATCATCACAACATACTAAATGTGGTTTCCCATCTAGAATAATCATGCATGTTATCATCAATAATATTTCATTTCTACTTTCATACATATGTATATGTATATATATGTTTTTTACCCCATGTTTGAGCCTCTGCCCTTTCCCACTCTCTTATTACACTATCTCTGCTATATACAGTTGTTTTCTATTTCTTTTCCCCCAACATTTTGTTGATCACACAATATCATAAGTAATCTAACTACTTTCAATAGCAAGTTCAGCAGGTAATTTCAAGAAGAGCAGTTTTGAACTGGTAATGATATTTCCTTGAAACTTAAAGCCTAGAAACAGGTTAGTATTCTGTTCAAATAGTAGGTACATGCACCTATCAACAGCTCAAGATGGGACAAAAATCCTTTAAAACCAGAAAACAAAGCTTAGAAGAAAAGCAGCAATATTCTAGTCAAGTCACAGAATGTTGTTTCATCAGTTCAGTCTCATGTACTTAATTTTTCTTCTGTTAAGGTTTGATCTTCCAGATTGAATTCTGGGATATGATTCATCTCCAAACATTGTCCCTACAATTAAGTTGCCATTTTCTTAGTTTTTGAACTCTTATTTCTGTGTGTCTGCATTTAATTTTACTGACATAGCACTCCCTTAAGAATTTCTTGGAGATCTGGTCCAGTGCTGGTAAATTCTTTCAGGTTTTGTTTATCTGGGAATGTTCGTGTCTTTTCTTCCCAAATAAACGATAATCTTGCTGGGTACAGTATTCTTGGTTGAAATTGCTTTTCCCTTAACACGTTGAATATATTTTCCCATTCTTTCCTCGCTCGCATAGTTTCTGATGAGAGATCTGCTGTTAGTCTAATGGGATACCCCTTGTAGGTAACTTGCCGTTTTTCTCTTGCCAATCTTAGTATCTTGTCTTTGTCTGTTGTTTTGGTCAATCTGGCTATAATGTGTCTTGGAGAAGATCTTCTTGGGTTGATTCTATTTGGGGTCCTCTGTATTTCTTGGGACTGAATAATTGAGTGCCTCTCTAGGTTTGGAAAGTTTTCCTGCAGGATCTCATGGAATAGATTATCAATGCCCTTATGAGTCTCTTTGCCTTCTGGGATGCCTATTATCCAGATGTTTGAACGTTTGATGGTATCTAGTATTTCTCGTATATTATTCAAATTTTTGGGCCATTTTCTCAGTCTTCGTGGTAGATTTTTTTAGGCTAGTAATTTTCTCTTCTATGTCTGAGATTCTATTTTCTGTATGATCTAGTCTGCTTTTAATACTTTCAAGGGAGATTTTGACTTCCTGTATTATAGCCTTCATCTCTAACAGTTCCATCTGATTCTTTTGTAAAGTGTGAAATTCCTCTTTTAGATCTTGCATGAATTTCCTCACCTCCTGGAACTCAACAACTTCTTTCTCCTTCCTCTTCAACAGTTCATTGTCTCTCTTCTCTTCCATCTCTGTTAGCTTTGCCATTATGAATGTTCTGAATTCTTTATCAGACATCTCCATGAATTCCCGTGAACTGTGTGTAGATGAAGACGAGTTATCCTTTTCCCTTGGAGGAGAGGTATTTTCCTGCTTTCCCATATTTCTTGTGGTCCTGCAGCGATTTCTAGTCATCTGGCTGATGGTCAGTTTCTTCCCAAACTAAGTTCAATCTGAGCGTTGAGGAGCGTGCAGAAAAGGAAACAGAAAGAGAGAAACAACAGGAAAAACAGCAAAAAAACAAACAAGAAACAGAAAAAGAGAAGGAAAAAATGAAGATAAAACTTCTCAATACAACTTAAAAAATTAATATTTTTCAAAAATTTCAGTAAAAAAACCAAAAAAATTAAATAAAAAAGAGGAGACAGAGACCGAGACAGAGGTAGAGAGAGACAAGGGCAGGTACAGAGACAGGAGGCCTGGAAGGGCTCTTCCTACCACGTGAGTTTTGTGTGCTGGAAGCCAAATTATCAGTGGGAAAGTCTTGATTTCTGTTCCCCCAAAATGGCTAGGTTGCAGAATCCATGTGGCTGCGGCTTCAAGAAGGCCTCTTCCCTTTGCCTCTCCTGGGTTGGGAGGGATTTTTTTTTCTTAAGTTGTAAGAATCATACGAAGAATTCATATGTCTGTTCTCTATGTGTATATTTGTGCATGCACCTATATTTACGCATAATTTTTTCTGAACCACTTGAGAATAAACTATTTCAGAGAAAGAGTAAATTACTCCCTTATCTGTTTCCTAAAAACAAAGATATTATCTTACATAATCATGATATAATTATCAAAATAAGCAAGCAGCATTGATACAATACTGCTATCTACAGACCTTATTCAGGTTTCACCAATTGTCCTAGAAATATCTTATAAGCAAAATAAGATCCTGAATCATGAATTACATTCAGTTGTGTATCTCCTATAATAATCCTTTAACCCTCTTCCTTTGGCAAATTTTAATTTGTATCCTTTACCCTAATAAACCATAACCAAATATAAGAGCTTTCAATAAGTTCTGTGAATCTTTTTTGAAACTGATGATGGCTTTGGAAACTGTTTGAACTTAAAGTTGGTTTTAGAAATAAAGTCAGTCTTGGGACCAGCAGTTAGCATAATGGCTATGTTGCTGGACTCCCATGTAGTTGACTGCAGTTCGCGTCCCGGACCCGGTGGCTTAAAACTCACGCCAGGTGCGTGTGCGTGCATGCCCAAGATCCTGAGAGGAGAACGGAGGAGAAGGGATTATGGTGTGGCCATCCCCCTGGGGGGGTGATTTCTCGCTTTCTACCTCTCTGTCTCTCTCTGTCTGTCTGGCAGGCGCACGCACCCTATAGCAAAAATCTCTCCCCCCCAAAAAAGAAAAAAGAAATAAGGTCAGTCTTGAGGACTATGCCTTCAAACTTTGACATTCTGTCATCTCTGGGCAATATCTTTTGAATTCTGTTGGGTGTATATACCTAGGAGTAGGATTGCTGTGCCTTGTGGTAATTCTATCTTTAAATTTTTGAGGAGCTGCCAAACTATTCTTCATGATGTCTGTACCATTTTACATTCTACGAGCAATGAGGGTTCTAATTTTCCCACATTTTTTCTTTAATTGTCAGAGTGTGTGAGCATTTGCCAAAGAGACAAAGACCCCCCTATGTGGGGTGTGGTCAGACCACCATCCCTTTTCTCCAGTCCCCTTCCCATTAGGATTTTGGGCATACACTCATATATGCTTGGTATCTTTCAAACCACTAGGACCAGGATTCAAACCTCAGCCATGTGGGACCTGGCTTCCAATTCATAGCACTTCACCACTGTGCTATTGGGCTGGCTTTAGTTTCCTAGTTTCTCTACATAGTCACTGACACTTTTTGATGTTTTCCCATTAGATGTAAAGTGATATTTTATGACTTTGAATTGCTTTTCTCTAATGACTAATGGTGTTTGATTATCGTTTGTTGTCTGTATTGGCCATTTGTACATCTTCTTTGGAGAACTGGCTGTTCAAATCCTTCACACAGTTAAAAAAATTGTTGATTTGTAAGAATTCTTTAGATATTTTGGGTACTTGACCCTTATCAGATACATGGTTTGCAAATATTTTCTTCCATTTTTTTGGGGTTGTCTTTTTACTTTATAATGTCCTTTGAAGCACAGAATTTTTAATTCTGATGTAATCTAATTTATCTATTTTTTCTTTTGTTTTTACTTTTGGTATTGTATTTAAGATACCTTTGGGGCCAGGATTTGGCGTAATGGCTATGTCAGTAGACTCCCATGTAGTCAACTGCGGTTTGAGTCCCAGACCTGGTGGCATAAACTCATGCTGGTCGCATGTGCGTGCATGCTCAGGATAACCAAAAGAAGAATGGAGAAGGGATTGCGGCATGGCTATCCCCTCCCCGCAAGGGGTGATTTCTCGCTTTCAGTCTTTCTGTCTTTGTCTTTCTGGCAAGTGCACGCGCCCTATAACATAAACCTTAAAAAAAAAAAAAGTAGGGACCAGCAGTTGTTGTAATGGCTATGTCGCTGGACTCCTGGAGTCAACAATGGTTTGAGTCTTGGACACAGTGACTTAAACTCACGCTGGGCACGTGTGCATGCGTGCCCAAGATCCCAAGAGGAGAATAGAGAAGGGATTGCCGCGTGGCCATCCCCCCTGCAGGGTGATTTCTCACATTCTGTTTCTCTGTGTCTTTCTGGCAAGTGCATGCGCCCTATAGCAACCCCCCCCCCCCCACACACACACCACCGCAAAAAGATGCCTTTACCTAAACCAGGGTCATGAATATGTATATCTGTTTCCTTCAAAGAGTAGATGATATTGTATACTTTGCATTGCAACAAATAAAGATGTACATTTTAAAATTTGCTCAGTGATTTCTACAGAATTAGTGATACAAGAAGGAATATGAATGTTTATTCATAAAAATCATGTCATTTCCTTTGAGAATAAATGTATAGAAGTATTGATAGATAAGTAAAGGTGTCTAAAGGAGGGAGGAGAGAGAGGATTAATTGGAGTCAGGTGGTCTTTACTTTTACTAATAACGCATGGGTTAGCTTCATCTTCCAACAGTGAGTTTGGGCAAGGGACTGAATAGAAGGACAATAGATTAGGGGTTGAAAATAAAGTGGGATGGGAATAAGGGTGGGTGTGATGATACAAGAGCTGGTCATTATTTTGTACAGAGTTTGAGGATTATAGAACTAAAATAAACTATATAGAAATGAATTAGCTTTAGCATTACCAACTTCACATCACTTATTATTATTATTATTTTTTTTTAATAAAGAGATTTTTGCTATAGAGTGCATGCACTCACAGTAAAAACATAGAGAGACAAATATAAAGTGAGGAATCACCCTCCCCTGCCGGGGGGATCACCATGCCACAATGCCTTCTCCTCTATTCTCCTCGTAGAATTTTGGGCATGCACACACATGGACCCAGTGTGAATTTCAAGCTACGGGGTCTGGGTATTGAACCGTAGTCGACGACTACGTGGGAGTCCAGCAATGTAACCATTACACCATCTGCTGGTCCCCACAACGCTTATTTGGTGCCAGGTGACATCTGTAGGATTTGATGTGAGTTGTTGAGATACTAGTTTTAAGACTCACTGAGATGGGGCTCAAGTAGATAAAAATTGGGCTTATAAGATCCAGGGACCAGCAGTTAGCATAATGGCTATGTTGCTGGACTCCCACGTAGTCGACCGCGGTTCGAGTCCCGGACCCGGTGGCTTAAACTCACGCCGGGCGCGTGTGTGTGCGTGTCCAAGATCCCGAGAGGAGAATGGAGGAGAAGGGATTGCGGCGTGGCCATCGCCCCTGCAGGGTGATTTCTCACATTCTGTTTCTCTGTGTCTTTCTGGCGAGTGCATGCGCCCTATAGCAACCCCCCCCACACACACCTCTGGAGGGTGATTTCTCGCTTTCTATCTCTCTATCTCTGTCTGTCTGGTGAGCGCACGCACCCTATAGCAAAAACCTCTCCCCCCCCAAAAAAAAGATCCAGACAATAACATTGTTTAATTTTTTTTTTAAAACTATTTAATTTTATTTATTCATTCATTTATTTTAATTTGATCAGAGAGAAACAGAGAGAGAGAGAGAGAAAGTGAGAAGGCAAGCCACCAGGTCTGGGACTCAAACCGTGGTCGGCCATGTGGGAGTGTCCAGCACCTTAGCCACTATGCCACCTGCTGGTCCCCAACATTGTTTAATTTTGAATAGGAGAAAATTTCACTGTGAATAATAAAATTACCGAAATGTAATACATTTACAGTGATTAAAAAAAAGTACAGTCTGACAATTTTAAACTAGTAAAGAAGAAAAATGAAGTTACTTCTGACACATTAGTTTGTGTAGTAATGTTTCCACTGGGTGGCACTGTGGCATCATGTTTAGCTACAGAAATCACTAGCTTATAGGAGCTTAGTCTTGTGGTATCAGTTTTATATAGGTCTCCTTACCTGCTTATTTTTCTTTTTTGCAGTGAATTTTGCTTATTTTTTTTCTGCTTGTTTTAGGTACAGTTATTTATCACCACTGCAAATAAAGCAAATACCTATCCCTAAGCTGGCTGCTCCGAACTGTCTCGTTGTTACTTGGGTGACCAATAGACAGAAACACCTACGTTTTGTAAAGGAAGAACTTTATCCCTCTTGGTCTGTGGAGACAGTTGCTGAATGGCATTGGGTAAAGGTAAGTTGAGAAGCTAGCTTTTTTGTTACTATTAGCTTATTTATTTCTATAGTGTGATATATAGAGGTTACATAAAGTCATCATCCGCTTTGTAATACTTAAAATGTCACTGGTCTGTTCCTTTGACATGGTCTAATTAAAACTTTTGGTTTGCTGTACACACCTTCTTGTTCTCTGGGCTTTCACCTGTTTTTTCTGTGTTTTTTTTTTTTTTTTTGGTAGTAAGATCCCAAACTACTAGCTTTGAAAAGTCAGTCAGGAAGGTATTAAGATGAACTTTAAAAAGCTCTGATGCCTGCAATTTAAAAAAACAACGAACAGAAACTTTGGGGAACTTACCCATCACAAAACAGAAATAACCTTACCCTTCTTTGTCCTCTCCCCATATCCACAATTTCAGTTAACTTTTGTGACTTTTTTCTTTCTCTCTCTTATATTTCTGGGAATGAAGACAAAGTAACCCTTTATAGAGAGGATGCCAGAACTAGGGATCATTTTTTGCTACAAATCTTAATTTAGGGCCTTAGTGCCTTACATGTTGCTGTGCCTATTTTTGAAAGAAATCATCAAATCTTTAGCACTGGTTGAATAGTCTCTAATGTCTCTGTATGCTGATATGAATACCAAGAAGTACAGAAAAATAAGGCATCAAGTTAGAGATCTTTGGATTTTCTTTTTATTTTCTTTTCCTTTCTCTTTTTCAGACAGGGTTTCACCATGCTGCAGTCCTCCTGCCTCTGACTAACTGCTGTGCCTGGCTTTTAGAGTAGGCCAGGAATTGGACCAAGGTTTCCCATGAGGTCTCAGCCAGCCTGTGCTACTGCAGCTGAGCTTGGACTTACCTTTAAAGATTCATTGACTATTTGTGGACTCAGCTGTGAGGGCACAGGCTGTAGGGTGCTGCTGCATGTTACTGTAGCTATATGGGAGGTCCAGTTTTGGCTCCTGGGTAGACCTGAACATGCTGCACATGACTATACATGCCTGTGATCCTAGCTGACCGGGAGGCTGGGGAGGATTGTCATGTGGTAAAACTCTGTCAAGGTTACTGTTTTTCCCTCTCCCTCCTTCCCTTCCTCTCTTTCTTATGAATTCGTAGGAATTCTTTCAAAAAAAGAATACATTGACAATTCAGGTGAATTCCACTAAAGTGCTCCCAGATTTGAAAAAGATAAGCCAAGTTATTATCCAGTTCAGTATTTAATGCTCATATATATATATATATATATATATATATATATATGTCTAGCATGTTTATTTTACACATAGTAGAGTTATACTTTGATGTGCTTTGTGTATGCTTTTTAATCTATTGGAGTATCTTTTAAAAGCTGTATATGATATTTATTTGTACCTATTTTATGGGTCTTAGGAAAGATCTACAGTTGTGTCTTTGCTTTTGTGGTGTACTTTGGTCTTAGTTTTTTAAATTTTTTTGGAGAGGTTTTTTTTGCTCTAGGGCGCGTGCGCTCGCCAGATAGACAGAGACAGACAGAGAGATAGAAAGTGAGACATCACCCCCCAGAGGGGATGGCCACGCTGCAATCCCTTCTCCTCCATTCTCCTCTCTGGATCTAGGGCACGCACGGACACGTGCCTGGCGTGAGTTTAAGCCACCTCGTCCCGGACTCGAACCGTGGTCGACTACATGAGAGTTCAGAGACATAGTCATTACCCTAACTGCTGGTCCTGAACCAAATAATATATAAAAACTAAGAGAATTTATCTGTAGTAGTAATCCATCCATTCTAAGTAACTTTATGATATGACTAGAGTTTAAACAAAAATTCAATGTATTATGTGAAACAGTAAGTAATTATACATATTATTATATCAAAAGTAGTAATCTCCCTTGAGTATAAAGGCTATTCAAAGAGTAAGATTTGCCAGTGTTATACAGCACTGTGTGTGAGAAATGCTGGGCCTGATTATTCCTATAAGAGAACAAAGGGCTTTCTAATGACTGATTTGGTTGCTTAGGTAAAAGATTCTATAGATCATAGATATGAATATTCTAACATTAAAAATATGAATACCCATGATACATTTCTGAATTCATACTAATAGATATGAATATTTCTGACAGTGAAAATTTGTGTCCCTATGGTAAATTGCTGAATTGATATCATCATTGTAATTACAGTTTGAATATGATTAACTTAAATAAATGAGTTTGGTCATTTCTGGGTGAAATGATAAAACTGAATTTTTGAATTTATAATGAATATCAAGGGCCAGTCTCTGGACTAGGTGTTGTTACCCAGCATTATTAACTTTAGCTTTGACAGTATTTATGACATTATTTCCCATGACTAAGGAAAAATGCTTTAATTTGATATAGGTAGTAATCAATAAATATTAAATGAATGAATTAGTGAATGAATTAATGATTACATAGTTTTCAGGAATAGATTTTAGTAAAAAGTAGAAATTGTATACAAGGTGATAATAAAGTTATACCTAAAATAAATAATAGTATTTTTCTAATCCCTAAAGCTATATAATTCATTATGGTAGCCACTACCACGTGTGACTCTTTAACCAGTGTGGCTGGTCTGAATTCAGATGTGCTTAATGTAAAATGTACATTGGATTTAAAGACATAGGACAAAAGAAATAATGTAACTTATCTCAGTAAGCTTTTTGACTTAATTAGATATTGAAGGGCTAATATTTTGGATATGTTAAATATATAATTAAAATGAATTAAAATTTTAAATTATTGGGTTGTTGGAAAAGTCATGACACATTTTTGCATAGAAAACCAGAAAAATACGTCATTGGTTTTCTGATGACCCAATTCATATGTGGCTTACCATTTGGATTCCCATTATATTTTTATTAGAGGTTTAATAACCTATGTGAAGGGACTGCAAACCACATAGTGATGAAAAATTAATTCTTTTGTTTCCTGCTCTTTCCTATCAGATTACCAGTTCAGGAGAGTTTGTGTTCCCGTTAGATTCTCCACATAAAAAGCCTTATGAAGGTCTTATACTGGGGAGATTTCAAGAAAAAACTGCTTTACCATTAAGGTGGGAAAGATAATTTTGTTCAAAATTGCATAAATGTATTTAGGCTTTAAAATTATTAATACAAGGATCATTGATTTTCTTTAATTTTTACATTTTTGAAACTCTGAAATTGGCCCAGAACAGTAATGAATGTATGGTATGGCACATGAAATTTTATATTATTATTTTTTAAGAGTTTTTTTTTTTTTTTTCCTTTCATAAGAGAGAGTCAGAGAGGGAACCAGCAGTTAGCGTAATGGCTATGTCGCTGGACTCCCATGTAGTCGACCACGGTTTGCGTCCCGGACCCGGTGGCTTAAAACTCACGCCGGGCGCGTGTGCGTGCATGCCCAAGATCCCGAGAGGAGAACGGAGGAGAAGAGATTGCTGTGTGACCATCCCCCCTGGGGGGTGATTTCTCGCTTTCTGTCTCTATGTCTCTGTCTGTCTGGTGAGCGCACGCACCCTATAGCAAAAACCTCCCCCCCCCAGAAAAAAAAAAAAAAAAAGAGAGAGTCAGAGAGAGACAGGGACCCCAATGGAGTCTTGCTATTACCACGATCCTTCCCTAAGACTTCTAGCCAGCCAGGATAACAGACATGCTCCAGGTGTGCCTGGTGTCCGGGTCAACCTGAGACCTGAACCTTGGGGCTTTCCATGTGATCCGAGCATCATGCAGCAGCACCCTAGTGCCCTGTGTTATCTTTTGTTTTACCTAGTCATTAGCATTACACAAAAAAGAATTATAGAAAAATATCTCAATATTTAAATTGTTGATTTCTTTCCTTGACTGAGTTCTAAAATTTGTTTTATTTAAAAATAAAATACTATTTGAAAATACTATTTAAGATACTATTTGAAAGGAAAAATAAAATCAGTGCACCTTTGGTTTATATATAAGAATAGTTTTATAAAAAAATACAGCTTACTTTTTTGTTCTTTTAAAATTAGGAATGCAGATGTTAAAGTGCTTCCCATTCCAGACCATAAATTAATTGTCAGCGTGCCCTGTATTCTTCACTCACATAAACCACCTCTTGCTGGTATGTTTTTATAAAATAGAATTGTTGAGACTTTTATCAAATTGAAAAAAGGACTAAATTTAGTATTTGAATGGTCTACATATTTAAATTAAATCAAATGTGTATTGTTTTAATATTCTAAAATTGTATAGCAGAATTAATAACAAAATTTATGCAATAGAGAATAGATTAGCTTTATATATCACCTTATCTTTTCCTGTTACATTATCTTTCAGGTTCCTCTAGCTGTCATTTGCTCCCCTGTCACTGGTCTTGACAGATGAAGTCTAATGGGGCATCGTAGTTTGGCGAGGGGCCTTCTTTTACTACTAGAGCTCTATTTCTTGCTTGTTCTAAAACTGGGAGCTTAGAATAGTGGTCAGAAAGATGGTTGGAATTCTGTTGATATTTGGTAAAGACTCTTCATTTTTATGTTTCTAAAGAGATAGTGTGATTTTTTGGATACATTTGAAAAGTAATTACTACAGCCTGCCATTTTTTTTTAAGAACTATTTTATTTTATTTATTTATTATTATTATTTTCACTATCATGGACAGGTTTAATGTAACATGGAATGCAAAAGATTAGGACCATTAATAAATACTGAATTCTTATTTCAGCTGTAAAAAATAATTAAATAAAGTGAAAACAGGATAGTGACCAGAATAATAGTACCATTATGGTCACATTAAATAGAAAAGCTTCCACCAGTAATTTAAGAATGTGACAAATGCATGGGAACCAGCATTAGCGTAATGGCTATGTCATTGGACTCCCATGTAGTCGACCGTGGTTCGTGTCCGGACCCAGTGGCTTAAAACTCACTCCGGGCATGTGTGTGTGCTTGCCCAAGATCTCGAGAGAAGAATGGAGGAGAAGGGATTGCGGCGTGACCATCCCCCCTGAGGGGTGATTTCTCACTTTCTGTCTCTCTGTCTCTGTCCGTCTGGCGAGCGCACATGCCCTATAGCGAAAACCTCTCCAAAAAAAAAAAAAAAAAAAAGAATGTGACAAATGCAGTATAATACATTTTTAAGTATTCCACTTGATTTTTTAATACCCCATTTTCCATAAAAATGTTACTCAGGTGCGAGGATTTCAGATGCTCATGAAAAGTGAAATCGGGGTAGAAATACGTATGTTCAGATTTGCTAATTAACTGTTAATAACTTAGATGTGCCATTATATTTACTCTTAGGTATTTTAATGAATAATTATTATGTTTCAAACATAAGATAGGTGGTACTTTATCTACACAGGACTATATAAACTTTCAGTATAATATTTAAATTACTTGAATCATGTTATAGTTTGCAAGGTAATTTTGCTTATTCTATTTCTTTAAAAGACTTACCAAGTTGTTTGTGAGAATTAGTGTCTACAGATGTTGGACTGCACTATATATAGTTATAACTAATTTATTCAGCTTCATGTAATATGTTGGAAATGATCCACTTGTGAGTATATTCATGTATGTTTCTCTGAAATAAAAGTATTTAATTTTATGAATATAAGAAACAACCTTAGTCAATATGTACTTTTTGAAAAATGAGCAGTATGGATAGCAGCCATAACTCCTTACTACGCATACTCTTGACTACAAACAAGTGAAGCCAAACTTTAGAAAAATACAATGCAAGAAAAGATTCAAGTTAAAAATATATTCCTTTGGTTAAAAATCATCCCCTTTGTAATAATTCATCTGTAATCTAAATTCACAGCATGTCCCACCAGCCCCAAATAATCTTCTAAATGTCATTATACTTTTAGTATTACAGTGTTTTTGCCAGTCCAGTATTTATGGAGGTCTCTGGGTTGCCATGACAAAATATTTTAGTTCTAGAAAGGATATTAGCTTGCAGCATTAGCTCCTTTGACAAATGTCTTTCTTTAAAGATTTTTACTTTCTAAACTTCTGACACTTGTAGTTCTCTTCAGATACCGTATATTCAAATTTTTTAATACAAATCAACATTTTGGTGGGACTAGCAGTTAGCATAATGGCTATGTCTCTGGATTCCTATGTAGTCGACCACGGTTTGAGTCCTGGACTCAGTTGCTTAAACTCACTCTGGGCACTTGTGTGTGAGTGCCCAAGATCCTGAGAGGAGAAGGGATTGTGGCAAGGCCATCCCTCCTGGGGAGTGATTTCTCACTTTCTGTCTCTGTCTCTCTCTGGCAAGTGCATGTACCCTATAGCAAAAACCTCTCAAAAAAAAAAAAAAAAAAAAGAAATCAACATTTTTGTGGTAGACATTCACGAGTAATCTTGTAGCAGTTCAGTTTCTTGCTCAGCAAAGTAAGAATTGATAATAACAATTTGCTGGGCTGCTTTCTTCTGCATTGATTAGTAACTACAACATCTTCTACTCTTCGTCTCTTAGCACAGGAGTGGATGAATTTATATTCTATTATCAGAGTGGCTGTAGTAACAATCTGTCCTAGGTTCACATCTTCCACAACCGTAACATAATAATCTCCAGATTTCTTCATATGCTCAAAAGATTTCATGAATTGTTCAGGACTAACAACTCCAGTCTCTGTCAGCTGACCTACTACCTTAAAAAAAAAATAACCTCTATCTAAGTCAGCAATACAAAAAGATCTTAAAACCAGGCCTTCTCCGGGATGTGTTAGGAAATAGCCGGAGAAAATGTAGCTATATTCTGACTCCAGTCCACTTCTTTGAGTAGACGTGGGTCACACACAGGTCTTTTGTCAGGTTTCATCTTTCCCGTAAGGCCGGTGGAGGCGCCCGCAGTTGACGTTGCTCTCCAGGCATCGCCGCTGGAGTCTATTATTATTTTTTAATTTGACAAGAGAGAGAAAGGAAAGGCAAGAAAGTAAGCCATTAGTTCTGGGACTTGAATTGTGGTTGACTATGTGGTAGTCTAGTACCCTAAGCACCATGTCACCTGCCAGCCCTCCTCATTGGTCTTAATACTTTAGTATAATGTTTATCCTTTAATGAAACCAAGCAGCAAGAAATAGTGAAACATTTGATTTTTAAGATTGACTAATGTGGGAACCAGCAGTTAGTGTAATGGCTATGTCACTGGACTCCCACGTAGTCGACCGCGGTTCGCGTCTCAGACCCGGTGGCTTACAACTCACGCCGGGCGTGTGTGCGTGCGTGCCCAAGATCCTGAGAGGAGAATGGAGGAGAAGGGATTGCGGCATGACCATTCCCTCTGGGGGGTGATTTCTCGCTTTCTGTCTCTATGTCTCTGTCTGTCTGGCGAGTGCATGCACCCTATAGCGAAAACCTCTCCAAAAAAATAAAAATAAAATAAAAAGATTGACTAATGTGAGTTTGAATCCTGGCTCT
Organism: Tupaia tana; assembly: GCA_026018925.1. Taxonomy (NCBI): domain Eukaryota; kingdom Metazoa; phylum Chordata; class Mammalia; order Scandentia; family Tupaiidae; genus Tupaia; species Tupaia tana. The sequence goes on along the minus strand of JAKSZU010000007.1, from coordinate 59,112,410 downwards.
GGTACTTGGTCAAGTTACTTTAATCTACCTCAAAGTTCTTATTTGAAGAGAGCATAATGATTTTTAGTCTTTCAGAGTTGAGAGATTGGTTATAATATATTTAAAATTCTGTTGCATATAGTATTGAATTGTTGGGAAAGTCATGATGTATTTTTGCATAGAAAAACATAGAAAAATAACTTGTGACTTTCCCGACAACCTGATATAAGTTCCGTAAATACTGTATCTTCTTCTTCTTCTTTTTTTTTAATATTGCATCTTTTAAATCAGAGTTTAAAAACATGGGAATGTAAATCCTTGAGAAATAATGAATTGAGGGAACCAGCAGTTAGCGTAATGGCTATGTCGCTGGACTCCCACGTAGTCGACTGCGGTTCAAGTCCCGGACCCGGTGGCTTAAAACTCCCGCCGGGCGTGTGTGCGTGTGTGCCCAAGATCCCGAGAGGAGAATGGAGGAGAAAGGGATTGCGGCGTGACCATCCCCCCTGGGGGGTGATTTCTCGCTTTCTGTCTCTAATGTCTCTCTCTGTCTGTCTGGCGAGCGCACGCGCCCTATAGCAAAAATCTCTCCAAAAAAAAAAAAAAAAGAAATAATGAATTGATATTCAAAGTTCACTTTTAAAAGAATTTCTTCAGGAAAAAGAATAAAACTTCAAGCTGGTAGTAATTAAAATTATAGGCAAGTTATCATATTGTTTTGCAGAATGTGGGTTAGTTCATGAGCCAGTATAAGGCAAAGCATTAATGGGACAAAGAAATGGGGTATTATCTGTTAAAGATATCTTTATAGTATTATCAACTGGACTGGGGAGAAAGGTAAACATGTTGGAATATTCACTTTGCAAACTAAATGACATGATCAAATGTATAAAAGAACTTGAAATAAAATAAGATAAAAAATAATGTATCAATAAAGGTCCATTAGTTTGGGGGAAAAAAAGAAATAAAATAAGAAAATGATAGAAATAAACCAGTGGAACACACATACAAACACACACACACACACACACACACACACACACAAAGAAGAAAGTCATAGACTTCAGTAGTTTTTAGAATTGAATTATTTTGTGCTATTTCCTTATCTTTCAAAAAGTTTCTAATGTCATTCCCAAGATCAATGATTATCTTAATACCAGTTGAATTTATTTAGTAAATAGTTTCCCCAGCCTCCACATTGTTTCACATAGTGGATTTGAGTTTTATAAATTTAACAGGTCTGACATTAAAAAGTTTTATGTGATTTTTTATTTATAAATACTAATATTCTCTGTAATTAATGATAATTTAATTTCTTCTTTGTAATGTTTAATCTGTTACATGTGTTTTATGTTCCATTACTTAGCATAGAGTTATTTCATTGTGTTCTTTCTTGGCTAAGATTTTAAAAAATTCTCTCTTAATTTTTACATGTAATTGTTAATGCATTTGATAAATTCCATTTTTAAAAAATTATTATTCTTTAGGATTCACTTAATATATACCAACTGTCTGCACTCTGTGGCCAAAACTGAATGACTAGAGGATATAGAAACATAGAAGATGGTTATAGATACCAGATACAGTGTGGGAAGAGAGTGGGAGAAGGAGGAAAGGCTAAGGAAAGACATTAAAGAGAAAAATAGAAAGACAAGACATTTATGCGACAAAGAAATGGGTTATTATCTGTTGATGATAACATGTATAGTGTCCCCAAGTGGACTAGTGAGAAATGTATTCATGTTGGAACATTGACTTTACAAGCTAAGTGACATATGTGATCGAATGTATAAAAGAAATGAAAATTAAATTTTTTAAAAAAGGATTACACTTAAAAAAAACCCCCAAAAACCCAAATTCCCAAGAGAATTTTTATTGTTAGCATTCATGATTTTTATTATCTTAAATTGCTTATGCAGAAGAGCCTTTATAGTAATTGCTTCATTTGGGAATATTCAGATGTCTGATGATCCATTCTTTAATTTAGAGGGATTCTCAATGACAGAAGAAAGCCTTTACACTTTGGACTGTTAAAGACTCTTCTCTTCATACACGATAGAGCATGCGTGGATGCACATGAGATAGGCAGACAGAGAGATGAACACCCATCAGAGTATGGTCATGCTGTGATCTCTAGTCTTCCAGTTTGGGATCCTAGGCACTCATTTACTGGTGTGTTTGAGGCTGACCATGTCAGGGATTTGAACCACAGTTGCCATGTGAGATCTGGCATTCCTCAAGCAGTGTATTACTGCTGTGTCTCAGCCCCAGCCACAATCATAGACTCTTTATGCACTAAATATATGACTTAAATGAAAAGTGAGATTGTACTGTTTGAGGAAAAAAATATGTTTGGCACTACTTATACTGCATGGTGTGTATATGTGTGTGTGTGTGTGTGTGTGTGTGTGTGTGTGTGTATTCCATTTACTTTAATCTTTTTTATAATTTGGTAAGAAACAAAGCTTAATTTAGTTTTTATCTCCGACCTTATTTTATTTTTTTGACTTTTAAAAATCCAACAACTAAGGCCTTAAATTTTTCATTTTCAAGTGATAGTTAATGATTAATTTCTTTTATATACATTAAATTATATTTAAAGATTAGGCTCTTGAGCCAGCCAGTGATGTGGTAGTTAAAGTGACTGGATCCCAGATAGCTGACTGTGTGCAGTTCAAAGCTGGGACCCAGTGGCTTGGAAAACATGCTGGGCATGTGTGTGCGTGCCCAAAATCCTGAGAGGAGAATGGAGGAGAAGGGATTGCAGCTTGGCCATTTCCCCTGGGGGGAATGCTTCACTTTACCTCTCTCTTTCTCTCTCTCTCTCTGTCTCTGGCAAGCACATTGCACCATATAACAAATTTTTTAAAAAAGTAGTCTCTAGGGACAGGTTTTAAAATAGTGAATGAATGTAAAATAAATACATTTAAAAAACAAGCTAATGAAAATTGTTCTTGCCCTAAAGTTATTGCAGCTTATGTCTATGAAATGCAGCTTCACCACATTCCCAGTAGAGAGCAGCACAACATATTTTTATAATTGAGAACATTTAAAAGCCACAGGTTTGAGGGGGAAAATCTGAACGATTCTCTCTCTCTCTCTCTCTATATATATATATAATCCTTATGTTTTGGTTAAGTAGTGGTAGATAAGAAATACGTGTAGTGTTTTATTTTTGAGTTCATGTTACTATTATATGTAGCAAGGGTATGTATTTTAGGTAAAGAGCAATATACATTAAAGCCATCAAAAAGCAACTTTCAGATTTTGGCAGCATATTTTACTCTGAAATTATAACTGTAAGGATTTGGTATAATATATATTCTGTATGTAAATGTTTAGAACTCTTCTCCCCTTTTCTTCTAGAAATACCAAGTTATATGTATTTTTAAAGTTTAATTTGTTATTTCTGCTGCTAATTTAACAACGTCACCTTGAAGCATATCCTTTGCAAAATGATACATTTACTTCAGGTTTCAAGATTTTCTCCTATAGATTGAAAGATAAGCCATCAATAGCTATGGCTTACAACTGAATACAATGAATATATATCCTCTTTAGAGACTTTTTTGCTATAGGGTGCATACACTTGCCAGAGAGAGAGCGAGAAATCACCCCTTAGGGAGGATGGCCATGCCACAATCCTTTCTCCTTCATTCTCCTCTCAGGATTTTGGGCACACATGCATACATTGCTGGCATGAGTTTCAAGCCACTGGGTCTGGGACTTAAAGTGCAGTTGACCTTGTGGGAGTCCAGCACCTTAACCACTATGCCACCTGCTGGCCCCACGAATGCGTATTCTTAATTTTGAAGTTTTAAGGTAGGGTAGTTATGAAATAAAAGTATTTGAATCAAAATACTGATTTTCATATTGTCTCTTAGAGAAATTTCCACTCTTTACTACGCACAGTTGCTATCTGAAGAGTTAGTCATATTTTTGTAAATTTTTTTTTTTTTAAGTTTTGGTCATATGGCATGTGTGCTCACTGGAAAGAGGGAAAGTGAGAAATTACTCCCCGGGGGGGGGGGGGGGGGCGATGGCCATGCCACATCCTTTCTCCTCTTTTCTCCTCTTGAGCTTTTAGGCACTCACGTACATGTGCTTAGTGTGTTTCAAGCCTCCAGGTCCGGACTTGAACCATGGCCAGCCATGTGGGAGTCCAGTCCCTTAACCACCACACTACCTGCTGACCCTGAGTGACTCATATTTGATGAAATCATATGCAGTGATGTTGGAGCTATTTCTCCTGTCCTTCTGCGCCATGCCATAGAACAAAAGGGAAATGATTGGCTATGTATGGATTATTTCATCTCCACTGGATAGAAGTACATTTTATTAGCGCCAGATGTTATGTTATCGTCTAAGTATATGTATGTCATATTCACGTTTAAATTGATATATTTGCCTTTGCTTTAAAGTAGATATTTAAAATTAGTGAGAATAAGACATTTCTTTTAATTTGTCATTACTTTTTTTATTTTTAAGTTTGTTAGAGGGCATGTGCGCTCACCAGGAAAGAAGAGAGGGGAAATGAGAAAACACTTTCCACAGGGAATGGTCACATCTCAGTCCCTTCTCTATTTTTCCTCTCAGGATATTGGGCATGTATACACAAGTGCTGGGGTATGTTTTTCAAGCTGCTGGGTCTGGGTCTTGGACCATGCAGTTGACCATGTGGGATCCACCTGCCTTAACCAAAAGCCACCAGCTGGCCCATCCATGATTTATTTTACCTTATTTTGAAATAAAACAAATGTGGTTAACATTATAAAAACACTACTTGATTTTCTGTTTTTCACAACTAGAAAGAAAAAAGTCCTGGCAAAATGTATTACATTAAGAAAATATGATGGTAATAAATGGGTTTAGGCTCTATGAGCATTAAAAGTAATTTGAACTGGATGTAGTGGTCTGTGCCTGTAGTTCCAGGAACTTGGGAGTCTGAGGCAGCAAGATTGTGAATTCAAGGCCAGCCTTTTCAATATAGTGAGACCATGTCTTCAAAAACCTTTTTCCAACAAATGACAATGTTCAGTAGTTATTAATACACTGAGTAGTTAATATCTATGGAAATAGTATGGTGAAATTTTAGGTAAAGAGGGACACTCAAATTATATTGAGTGTATTTTACAAAGAGACTTAATATTTTATCTTAGTTTTTAAAGTGAATAGTCTTTGTATTGTTTCTATAGAGTTCTTTATGTATGTTTTATGTTTATTAAAAAATAAGTTAGTACTCAGGAAATATGGTAGTGGTGTTGGAAAATTGAAAAGTCACCTATGTGGGTGTGAAAATCCTAATTTCACATCTACAAATGAGAAGCAATAAATCAGGACTACTGAAAGTTCTTACAGTATTTTTCCCAACTTTAAGGGCATGCATTTTAAATGACTTTCTAACTATATATATAGTAAAGCCCGTGACAGATTCTGTTTTTTTTTTTTTTTTTTTTTTTTGAGAGGTCTTCGCTATAGGGTGCATACGCTCGCCAGACAGACAGAGAGACAGAAAGTGAGAAATCACCCCCCAGGGGGGATGGCCACGCCGCAGTCCCTTCTCCTCCATTCTCCTCTCGGGATCTTGGGCACGCACACACATGTGCCCAGCGTGAGTTTTAAGCTACCGGGTCCGGGACGTGAACCACGGTCGACTACTTGGGAGTCCAGTGACATAGCCATTACACTAACTACTGGTCCCAAAATTTCTATCCTTTTTAAAAAGTGAAATATCCTTCTTTTACAACTCTTAACTGATAAAAGGAAATTGATTCCCTTCTTAATAATAATTTTTCTCTTCTTTTTTTCTTTTTTTTGGACAGAGGTTCTGAAAGACTACATTAAGCCAGATGGAGAACATTTAGAATTGTTTGCTCGGAATTTACAACCAGGTTGGACTAGTTGGGGCAATGAAGTTCTTAAATTTCAGCATGTGGATTATTTTATTGCCCTGGAGTCTGGAAGCTGACAATCATCTAAATTCAGTTAGTGGCATCTTCAGTGTTGCTCACCTCTTCACCCTTGATTCTAATGCATTTTTCCTTTTATTACCAACCAGTACACTTAGAAATGTAAACAGGAGTTGGTTTTCCAGGAAAGCGAATAGAAGTGATTAGCTTTCATGTAACTTTGAAGTGAATTTTGCTTTAGTTGCATGCTCTTTCACATTATTCTCGATTCATCACACATAAAGTTAAACGGTTACAAAAATGGCAAGAGTATGTTATTACAATTCAGAAAGCATGCATTGTGAACCAGAGGCTATAATCCTGCCTATGGATGTGTTTTGTTTGACCCGTATGATATTGTAATAAAAATTCCAACCATCATTCTAAAAGATTGAAAAATTTCATGTATAAGTCCAGATTTCTGCTGTCTTTAAACATCAGAAGGTCTGGTTGCATTAAGGCCTTTGTGTTGTTTCCTGACATCAGTCTGCAAGACCTAGTGGTGGTGGTTCACTTAGGAATGGCCATGTACTCTTGGGTTTACCACTTCTTCCATATGGTTCATTTATATTATTTACTTGGTTCCCTATAACCTGAAATTGCAACTTCTGGTAAATTGTTACATTTTTGGAAAAAGTATCGAAAAACCTCCCAGGTATTATATGAATATATTGAGTTTATACACTATTTTTTGGTGAGTTTTAAATTGTACTCAAGGTCACTTCAGATACTTCTAAGTTTCACATGCCTTTCTACAGGAAAATTAAAGAATATTTCTTATAAAAATGTTTGAAATTGGGCCAGCCCCATGACATGGTGGTTAAGGTGGCTGGATTTCACATGGCTGACTGTGTGGTTTGAATCTTGGATCCGGTGGCTTTTGAAAAACACTCTGGGCATGTGTGCATGTGTGCCCAAAATCTCAAAAGGAGAATGGAGGAAAAGGGATTGTGGTGTGGCCATCCCTTTAGGGGGCAATTTCTCATTTTCCTTCTTTCTCTCTTTCTTTCTCTGGTTTTTGTGTCTCTTGGCAGGCACATGCACTCTATAAAATTTTAAATATAAGTCATAAAGTAAACACTACTTATGATTATAAAAAAATTTATATTATTTGTTGATTTGTCTACTAAACAAAGTATTTTGTCTAAACAGACTCTTTGGAAAACATGTTGCTTTATTATGTATTTATTACTTTTTAAAAATTTGAGGTATAATTTCCATAAAATAAAATTCTTTAATTTTCAATGTAGATTTCTTTGAGTTTTGAAAATACCATTGTCTGCCTCAACCGTCATCATGATATAGAACATTTCCTTCACCCCTAAAACTTCTCAAGTGTCCCTTTGCAGTCAGTCTTCTGCCTCCATCCTTGGCCCTGGCAGACAGTGATTTATTTTCTATCAGTAGTTTTGTTTTTTTCAAATTTTATATAAATGGAATTATACAATGTGTACTCTATTGTGCCTAGCTTCTTTCACTTAGCATTTTGAGAAAAATATTCATACTATTTATAGATTATTTACGCATTTATCTACTAAGTAAAATGTTAGACTGAAATGATTTTGACATGCTTAACAATTTATTTCCTGATTTTGTCTAAAAATATTTTGCAGTTTGTTTATCCTTTGAGTATATGACTAATAACAAAGGAATAATTTTGTACGTATAGAAGTAGTCTAATTTGTTATTTAAAAGGAAAAAGGTATTAAACTTGAAGCAAACTTCTCACAACCTCATTTGAAATTCTCTTAAGTTTCTTGTAGTATTTATAGAGTTAATATTGTTGGTGGATACATTTTACCCTCATCAGGTTTTTGGACTTTTATTTTTGTACCATAAATACTGGTACTGAAATAGTAAAATAAGAATTTTTTTTTTTGAGAGGTTTTTTGCTATAGGGTGTGTGCGCTCGCCAGACAGACAGAGAGAGACAGAGAGATAGAAAGCGAGAAATCACCCCCCAGGGGGATGGCCACACCGCAATCCCTTCTCCTCCATTCTCCTCTCGGGATCTTGGGCACGCACGCACACGCGCCCGGCATGAGTTTAAGCCACCAGATCCGGGACTCGAACCGCGGTCGACTATGTGGGAGTCCAGCGACATAGCCATTACGCTAACTGCTGGTCCCAAAATAAAAATTTTTTATTCAATGAGTCTGGTTTTCAAATGGTAGGAGTTCTAGTTTTACTTCTCTTCCTAAATTGTACAGTCTCTGGGTCTTGTTTATAATGCCAGTTTAATTAAGTATTGGGATCTTCTTTGAATAAAGGATAATTTTGTAAAATGGAACAATAACATCCCTTGTGAGAATAGGGGAATATGAGCATTAAACTTTGACTTCATTACCACTCAGTTATTGCCAGCTAACCTGATGAGCTTAAATACTGTAGAAGGCATTTTCACTCAGAGCTTTTTGTATTACATTTATAACTGGTAATAATGTTATTTTATTCATTAATTTTTAAAATCAAATCCTTTTTACTAGTTTAAGCTGTTTTAACATTCTTGGTAATAACTTGGGCAAAGGGATGGAGATAACATTTACTGAATAGTATGTGTTATTCTGTACTATGCTGTATATAAATACACATGCACACACATATATGTGTGTGCGTGCGTGTGTGTGTGTGTGTGTGTATGCATTCCTCTTCATTACCTCTACTTGAGAGGTAGATAATATCTTCATTTAATATTGAGTTGTTGGAAAAGTCATGATGCATTTTTGCAGCAGATGGCAATACTTCATTTTCGGAAGTACTAGATCATTTGCACCTATGTTATTGCTATGTCATTTTTAGCTGACGTTCTAGCTTCACTCTAAAAAAAAAATTAAGAAGTTTAGTTGAGTTTTGGAGATTTTACATGTTGAAGGTGGAAGACTAAACTGTGCATTTTCATTTTATTTTATGGTTTAACTTCCATAAAGGGAAGAACACGCGTCAAGCTTGTGAAAAGTTAAGTTTATGGTGACAATACTCTCTACAAGAATATCCATGCCCTTGATGGTTCACAAAATTCCAGGCTGGTGATTTTTATCTTAACAATACTCAGTCAGGGAGGCCCACTGAAGTTGATGACGACAAAACAAAGACTTTGATCAAGTCAAACCCCTGTTACGTGACATGAGAGATTACATAACATTGAACATCCATCATTTGAGTGTTCATGACCACCTGAAGAAGCTGGGATAGAAGCTCGATATTTGGGTTCCTCATGAACGTAAAGAAGTTCATTTGATGGCATGTATAAACATCTGCAATATGCTCATTAAACATGAGAAAAAAAGATCTTTTTTTGAAGGAACTGATAACCGATGATGAGAAGTGGGTTATTTACAACAATGGGGTGTGCAAATGGTCTTGGTCCTAATGTGATGATTAGCCTCAAACATTGAAAGCAGACATTCATCAGAAGAAGGTTATCCTCTCTGTGTGGTGGGATTTATAAAAACTGTTGTGTTTTTTGAACTCCTACCAAGAAACCAAACAATCAATTTGAATGTGTACTGTTGGCAGTTGAATAGTTTGAACAGATCCATCATCCAGAAATGTCCAGAGCTTGTTGATCGTAAAGGAGTTGTGTTCCATCATGACAATGTGAGACCACACACAAGTTTGATCCCCTGTCAAGAATTATTGGAGCTCAGATGGGATGTGCAGCCACACCCACCATACTTGCCTGATATTGTGCTGTCGGACTTCTGTTTGTTTCACTCTCTTCAGAACTTGCATGGTGTAATGTTCAATTCAATGAGGCTGTAAATCAGCACCTAGTTCAGTTTTTTTGCTGGTAGAGACAGGTCCTTCTATGAACAAGTAATCATGAAGCTCACTGAAAGATGGCAAAAGGTTATCAGACAAAATGGACAATATGTCATTGATCTTTGTTCTTTATACAAATAAATGACCTTTAAAAAGCAAAAAATATGTCATGAATTTTCTGACAACCCCAAAATTGAAAAAACTGAAGCCAAGGAGATTGTTTTGGTGTAAATACATATTAAGTATTGAAAGTAGAATTAACATGCATACTTTTCTCACTCCAAAGCCCATGCTGTATTCTATAGAAGAACTTGGAAAACTGAGCAAATGACCAAAGGATTTCTAAAGTGAAATCACTGGGGCCAGCAGATGGCATAGTGGTTACATTGTTGGACTACCACATGGCTGACTGGTTTGAGGCCTGGACTCAACTGCATGAAACTCACGCTGGGCAGGTGTGTGTGTGTGCCCAAGATCCCAGGAGGAGAATGAAGGAGAAGAGATTGTGGCGTGGCCATCCTTCCCATGGGATGATTTCTTACTTTCCTTCTCACTGTGTCTGTCTCTCTTTCTCTCTCTCTGGCACACTCATATGCCTTAAGGACAAATGAATGAATGAATAAATAAATAATAGAATAAAAAAATAAATTGAAATCATTGTACTCTAGCCTGACCCCCTCTAGCTGTAGAATTTGGTTTTATTTGACCTTACTCAGAGGCCATGAAAATCAAAATGGACTTCCTGGAAAACGCACACGTAAAAAGTGTCCCTCTCATTTCCCTACCACATGGTTAACTCCTAACTCTATTCAAAAAGTTTAGAAATTGTGCATCATAACATCATATCCTTAGAATTCCTGGCCTTTCTCTTGACAGTCTTTCACCCTCCTACACAGTATCCATTAGAGGGAAAAATAATCACAGAGCATTTAATTACTCTTTCAGGAGTGTATCTTCTTTAATTTGATCCTCTTTGTCACTCATCTTCCTTCAGTCTTTAGTATTTGTACCCTCTAGTCAAAGTTTGACTTATTGATAGTTTCCTTTCGTTCTCTTGGCTACTGTAGGTGCAGGGGTTCTTTCTTTCTTTCTTTCTTTCTTTCTTTCTTTCTTTCTTTCTTTCTTTCTTTCTTTCTTTCTTTCTCCTTCCTTCCTTCCTTCCTTCCTTCCTTCCTTCCTTCCTTCCTTCCTTCCTTCCTTCCTTCCTTCCTTCCTTCCTTCCTTTCTTTCTTTCTTTCTTTCTTTCTTTCTTTCTTTCTTTCTTTCTTTCTTTCTTTCTTGTTTATAAGGCAGTAAAGCCAGTGTAGCACAATCTGTGCCATTTAAAGCCAACTTGGCTAGGGTTGAACTGGCTTTTGACTTTGGGCAAGATAATTAAGTTCCTAGGACTCAGTCTCTCCATCTTTGGATATGGGCAATAGTAATATTACCTTATAGAGCTAATGTGAGGATTAAATGAGTTCATATGTGTAAGGCACTTAGAATAGTGCTTGGAGTATTTTAAGCACTCAATAAATGTGAGAACCCCTTGTGTATTTTTCAGTTTCAGTTTTAAAAAATGTTCTTTATCGCAATCTGGACTCAAATTCAGGGAACTCACCAGAAGTTAAATGTCAGCTCCATCTCTGCCTGAGCCTTAAAATTGCCCATAAAGTTTTTCTCTCTAAACATCCCATTTATTTTGTTTTTGTGTTTGTTTTTTCCCCCATAGGGTATATGTGCTTCCTAGAGAAAGATAGAGCAAGGGAAAGTGAGAAATAGCCCCCGCCACCCCGGGTGGGGGGGATGGCCACACAGAAATCCCTTCTCTATTTTCTTCTCTGGATTTTGGGCACACATGCACCTGGCGTGATTTTCAAGCTGCCAGGTCTGTACCACAATTGGCCATGTGGAGTACATCATCTTAACCACACTATCTGTTGGTCCCATAAACATTCTCTTAAAAAAAAAAAAAATCTATTCGGGAACTAGCAGTTAGCGTAATGGCTATGTCGCTGGACTCCCATGTAGTTGACCGCGGTTTGCGTCCCGGACCCAGTGGCTTAAAACTCACACCGGGTGCGTGTGTGTGCGTGCCCAAGATCCCGAGAGGAGAATGGAGGAGAAGGGATTGTGGCGTGACCATCCCCCCCAGGGGGTGATTTCTCACTTTCTGTCTCTATGTCTCTCTCTGTCTGTCTGGCGAGTGAACGCGCCCTATAGCGAAAACCTCTCCAAAAGAAAAAAAAGAAAAGAAAATCTATTCATTATTATTTTTAATTTGCTATAGGGCACCAGAGAGAGAAAGTGAGGAAGAAAGCCACCAGGTCTGGGACTTGAACTGCTGTCAGCCATGTGGGAGTCCTGCACTTTAACCACCATACCTCCTTTTTTTAAAAAATTTATTCTTGGGACCAGCAGTTAGCGTAATGGCTATGTCGCTGGACTCCCACGTAGTCGACCGCGGTTCGAGTCCCGGACCCAGTGGCTTAAACTCACGCCGGGCGCGTGTGCATGCGTGCCCAAGATCCCAAGAGGAGAATGGAGGACAAGGGATTGTGGCATGGCCATCCCCCCTGGGGGGTGATTTCTCGCTTTCTATCTCTCTGTCTCTGTCTGTCTGGCGAGCGCACGTGCCCTATAGCAAAAACCTCTCCAAAAAAAAATTTATTCTTAAGGGATCTAATTCTTTAATCTGTACCTGATTTCATACATGACAAAGCAATGAAATCTTCCTTTGTTCTCATTGTGGTCCTACCTAAAACCAAAGTAAAAACAAAACAAAGCCATATGTGGCTTTGGGTTTCATTTCCTGATTACTTGCTGTCATGCTGACTCTGAGCTGTGTACCTGCTCTGTATTGCTTTCTAAAAATATTTTTAAAAATTTATTAATTTTAATTATTATTTATACACTTAATTGCTATACATCATTTAGATTGTAAAGAGACTTTATCCAGCGTGACACACACCTCGGTCAACCCAGTTGAGAACATATGCACATCTTCAACAAATAATAAACCGTATCTGTGTCCAACAAATGCCTTACCTCTTAATTTTCCCCAAATTTCCTTTCCTATGCTCTTTCCATCCCCCACTCTTTCTACTTTGACTCTAGTGTCCATAACAATTTTTCCTGCTTGTATGTCCTCCAGTCTTTCAGTCTCTGCTAGAGTGCTGACAGTCGGTATATATTAAGGGGAGACGTACAGTGTCTCTTTTTCATAGCCTGACTTGCCTCACTCAGCAACAGATCTTCCATATTCATCTACTTTCTATCAAATTCCAGGGCCTTCTTTTCTTTCTTTCTTTTTTTTTTTTTGACTACGTAGTATTCCATGGAATATATATGCCACACTTTTTCAATCCATTCATCTGTTTGTGGACATTTGGGTTGGTTCCATGTCTTAGAAAGCATAAATAAGGCTGCAATTAATATAGATGTGCAAGCACTTTTCTGATTGAGCATTCTCCAATCCTTTGGGTAGATACCCAGGAGTGGAATTGCTGATCGTATGGTAGTTCTATTTGGAGGTCTTTCAGGGACCTCCATATTGTTCTCCACAGTGGCTGGACCAATTTATAATACCACCAACAGTGTAGGAATCTCCCCCTTTTACCACATCCCCTCCAGCACTTACCATTTTTTGTTTTTTTAATCTTCACCATTCTGACTGGGGTTAGGTGGTATCTCATTGTGGTTTGAGCTGCATCTCCCTTATGATGAGGGATGTTGAACATTTCTTTATATGCTTTTAGGTTGTTCATATGTCTTCCTTAGTTGTTTATTCAGTTCACTTTCCCATCTTTTAATTGGGTTAAATTTTTCTTTCCAAGTAAGCTGCTTAAGTTCCCCTATATTGCTTTTAAAAAAATTTTTTTTAGAAGTTTTTGCCTTAGGGCATGCACACTCACCAGAGAGACAGAGATAGTGAGAGGGAAAGTGAGAAATCACCTCCCAGGGAGGATGGCCACACTGCAATCCCTTCTCCTCCATTCTCCTCCTGGGATCTTGGGCATGCATGCACATGTGGCGGTGTGATTTTCAAGCCACTGGGTCTGGGACTCAAACACTGGTCAGCCATGTAAGAATTCAGCAACATAACTGGTAGGCCATCTGCTGGCCCTGCTTTTTGTTGACTTTTACAGGTGGTTATCAGTGACTTTTCTAATTTTTCTTCTATATTCTGCGACTTCAGGCTTATACCACAATTTCATTTTCTTGGCTACTGTAGGTTCAGGGTCTTTTAATACATCAAAATAGATGTATTGAATTTTGCTGCCGGTATTATGAACTTAATCCCAAGAGATTTTCCAGTTGGTAAAACATAAAATAAAGGCCTTTCTTCAGGTGTTCTGAAAGGCACTAATGGGAATATCTCTTCTTGGATGTCAGCATTTGAGGAAGGTCAAGATCATCACCAGTTAAATAATTCTTTAAAAAAAAAAAAAGGGCCAGCAGGTGGAGTGGTGGTTAAGGTGCTGGAATTCCCACACGGGCTACCTCAGTTTGAGTCCCGGACCTGGAGGCTTGCTTTCTAACTCTCCTTCTCTCACTCTCTCTTTCTCTGGCAAAACTCATGTGAAATCAGTCAATGAATCAATAAAATAATTCTTTAAAAAAAAAAAAAAGAAAAGATCATCACCAACCAGTGATCCTGGAGGAGGACATAATACAGAAGGGCTTTTCCCCACCCCACATATTACACAGATGCCCTCTTCACAGGCACAACCCTAGCAATGATGAGAACCTGATTAGTGCACAGAAATTTACAAATTGTGCAAGTGAAGAACTTATTTCTCCATGTTGATTGAATCTTGCTTTTGTAGAAGTCAAAGCTTTATTTTTACTCAGCTTTCTTCTACCACTTTCTGTGGTACTTCTAGCATTGTTTCTCCTTGTGTCTGGAGTGATAACAATTCCAAGTTTATTTTCACATTTTTCACACACCATCCTTCCACTGACAGTTTTCCTAGCTACAAAAGCAGTAGCAGCTTGAAAACATCCTGTGTGATGTTTTTAGACAGGTTCTTGCTGTGCTGTGATTCTCTTGCCTTAGCATCCCAAGTAGCTGGGAATGCAGGAGCATGCCACCACACCTAACTTTTATAATAGTTGTCTTTTGAAGAGAAAAATTTAAAAATATTAATGAGTCCAACTATTTGTTTCTTTTTTTTATGGTATGTGCTTTTTGTATCTTATTTTTAAAAAATACTTTATTAAAGTCAAGTTTATTATGATTTTTAGTTTTGTTTTCTTCCAGTAGTTTTATAATTTAGTTCTTTTTTTGGGGGGGGGGATTTTTTTTTGCTATAGGGCATGTGCGCTCACCAGAAAGACAGAGAGAGACAGAGAGACAGAAAGCGAGAAATCACCCCCGAGAGGGGATGGACACACTGCAATCCCCTCTCCTCCATTTCTTCTCTTGGGATCTTGGGCATGCATGCATATGCACCCGGCGTGAGTTTAAGCCACTGGGTCCGGGACTCGAACTGTAGTCGAACACATGGGAGTCCAGCGGCATAGCCATTACTCTAACTGCTGGTCCCTATAATTTAGTTTTTAAATTTGATTTATGATCCATTTCTAGTTATTTTTGCATATGGTATGAGATAAAGGTTAGTGTTCTTCCTCCTCCCAAAGTATTAATATATTCCGTTGATAACAGAACTAATGGTTGATAAAATTTTCAGGTCTGCTATTGAGTTGCCTTGGCAACTTTTCAAAAACAGTTGACAAAAAATATGTGTCTAGGGGGCCAGCAGGAGGCGTAGAGGTTATGGCTCAGGACTCCCAGAAGGCCAACTATAGTTCAAGTCCCTGATCTGGAGGCTTGGAATGCATGTCAGGCATGTGTTTGTGCATGCTCCAAATCCTAGGAGAATAGAGGAGAAGTGATTGCAGCATGATCATTCCCCCTGGAGGGGTGGTTTCTTGCTTTTTCTCCCTCTGTTTCTCTGGCAAGTGCATGTGCGCTATTGCAAAAATTTCTATATAAAAAAACATATGTCTAGTGCTGGACTCTCAGCTTGGTTCCATTGAGCTATATTTCTTTATGACAATTTCAGTCTTTTTTTTTGGTGAGGATAAACATATTTTAATGACTGTAAGAGAATTACCATAGTAATTATTTGTTTCTTAATAAACTTAAACACATTAACTTTCATGCTTTAGATTGCTTTACAAAAAAGAGTCAGTGGTCCATAACAGGAATAACTATATCAGAACAACAAAAGTGTTAAGTTACTTGTTAATGTCTTTAACTAAGTGACTCAGGTATGAATTTCCTCATTATCCCTGAAAGGTCGAACCAGGACTTTATTTTTTTTTCAGTTTCTTTTATACATTCAATCACATTATTTAGCTTGCAAAGTAATATTCCAACATGTGTACATTTCTCCCTAGTCCAGTTGATAATACTGTAAAGTTATCTTCAACAGGTAATACCCCATTTCTTTGTCCCATTAATGCTGAGCCTCTCTATTTTTCTCCTTAATGTCCTTCCTCACTCTCCTTCACCCACAGTCTTCCCACACTATATCTGATATTCACAACCATTTACTCTATTTCTATATCCTTTAGTCATTTAGTTTTGGTTATGAGTGTGGACACTGGTATATAATAAGTAGAGACATACAATGTCTCTCCTTCATAGCTTGGCTTGCTTCATTCAGCAGTAAATCTTCCATATTCATCCATGTTCTGTCAAAAGTCAGGACTTGTTTTTTATGGCTGAGTAGAATATGTCACACAGTTTTTCTTTTTTTAAAAAATTAATTTATTATTTTATTTCATTTTCTTTTATACATTTAATCACATTATTTGGCTTACAAAATGGATATTTCAACAGGTGAACATTTCTCCCTAGTACAGTTGATAAAACTATAAAATATCTTCAACAGATAATACCACATTTCTTTGTCCCATTAATGTTTTGCCTCCCTATTTTTCTTCTAAAAGTCCTTCCTCAGACCCTTCTCTTTCACACACACTGTATCTGGTATTCACATCTATATACTGTGTTTCTATATCTTTTAGTCAATCCGTTTCAGTCATAGAGTGCAGACACTCGGTATATGTTAAGTGGGGACATAGAATTGTGGGCATTTGGGTTGGTTCCATGTCTTAGCAATTGTGAATAATGACACAATAAACAACAATGTGCAAGCACTTTTCTGATTAAAAATTCTTCTGTCCTTTGGGCAGATACCAAGGAGTGGGATTGTTGGATCATATTGTAGTTCTATTTGTATTTTTGAGGAATCTCCAAATTGTTCTCCACAGTGGCTGGACCAATTTACATTCCCACCAGCAGTGCAAGAGTTCCCCTTTCATCACACCCCCACTCCCAGCACTTATCTTTTTTCTTTTTTTTTTTTTTTTTTTTAATCTTAGTCATTCTGACTGGGGTTAGGTGGTATCTCATTGTGGTTTTGATCTGCATTTCCCTTACAATGAGGGATGTTGAGCATTTTTTCATATGCCATTTGGCTATTTGTATGTCATCCTTAGAGAGTGATTTTTTTCAACTCATTCTCCCATATTTTAATAGAGTTGATCATCTTTTTTCGGGACTGCTGCTTGAGTTCCTTGTGTATTCTGGTTATCAGTTCCTTTTCTGATGCGTAGTTTACAAAAGTATTTTCCCATTCTGAGGGCTTTCAATTCACACTTATTACTGTGTCTTTTGCTGTGCAAAAACTTCTTAGTCTGATGTAATCCCACTTGTCTATTTTGGGGATTATTGACTGTGCTTCAAGGTCTTATTTAGGAAGTCTTTGCCTACCCCAGTATCTCCCAGAATTTTCCCAGAGTTTTCCAGGAGCAGTTTTATAGTTTGAGGTCTTAAGTTTAGATCTTGGATCCACCTTGAGTTGATTTTTATCAATGGTGAGAGATAGGGTTTCAGATTCATCTTTCTGCAGGTGGATATCCAGTTTTTTCAGCACCATTTGCTGAAGAGGTTTCCCTTTTTCCACTGGATTGACTAGTACCCTTTGTCAAAAATCAATTGGCTGGGGACCAGCAGTTGGCGTAATGGTTATGTAACTGGACTCCCATGTAGTTGACCATGGTTTGAGTCCCAGGCCCAGCGGCTTAAACTCACGCCAGGTGCTTGTGCGTGTGTGCCCAAGATCCTGAGAGGAGAATGGAGGAGAAGGGATTGCAGCATGGCCATTGCCCCGGGGGATGATTTCTCGCTTTCTGTTTCTCTCTGTTTCTGATGAGTGCACACGCCCTGTAACAAAAACCTCCCAAAAATAAAAAATCAGTTGACTGTATGTTTCGGAATTTATTTCTGGAGATTGTATTCTGTTCCATTGGTCCACCTGTCTGTTTCTGTGCCAGTACCATGTTGTTTATTTTTGGGTCTGGGAGTGAGATGCCGCCCACTCCACTCTTCTTGTGCAGGATTGCTTTGGCAATACGAGGTCTTTTATGACTTCAGACAAATTTTATAATTGTCTTTTCTAGATCTGTAAAGAATATTTCTGGTATTTTGATTGGAATTGCATTAAATATGTAGATTAATTTGAGTAGAATTGCCATTTTGATTATTTTATTTCTTCCAATCCAGGAACATGGGATGTCCTTCCACTTTTTTGTGTCATTATCAATTTCTATTTTTAGCTTCTCTTACTTTTCTTTTTGAGGTTTTTAACTTCTTTGGTTAGATTTATTCCTAGATATCTTATACTTTATGTTACTATCGTAAATGGAATTACTTTATTCATTTCTGCCTCAGTCTGTCTGCTGTTCATGTTATAGAAATGCTATAGATTTCTGTATGTTAATTTTGTATTCTGCAACTTTACTGTATTCATGTATTACTTCCAGGAATTTTTTCATGGATACCATTGGATCTTCTATGTATAAAGTTATGTCATCTGCAAATAGAGAGAGTTTCACCTCTTCATTTCCTATTTAAATGCCTTTTATTTTATTCTCTTTTCTGATTGCATTGGTGAGGACTTCCAGTACTATACTGAAGAGGAGTGGAAAAAGTGGGCATCCTTGTGTTGTTCCTGTTTTTAGTGGAAAAGCTTTCTCCATCTTGATTACTATAGTTTTATAATGTCTTGGAATCAGATACAGTAAGTTCATAAACTTTACTCTTTTTAAAAGTCATTGTGGCTATTCTAGGTACTTTGGTCTCTCACATAAGCTTAAGAATCTATTTGTAAATAAACAAAACAAGGAGCCAGCATGTGGTGTGGTGGTTAAGGCATTGGACTCTCACATGATTGACCACTGTTGGAGTCTTGGACCTGTTGGCTTGAAAATCATGCTGGGCATGTGTGCATGAGTACGTAAGGTCCCAGGAGGAGAATGGAGAAGAGATTGCAGTGTGGCTATCCCCCTGGGGGGGGGGGGGTGATTTCTCATTTTCTCACTGTTTCTTGGTCTTTTTCTGGTGAGTGTGCACACCCCATGGTAAAAACCTAAAACAAAAACAAACAAAAAAAAACACTTCTTGGGTTTTGATTAGAAATAACTTGATTCTATAAATAAGTCTAAGACAATTGTCAATATACCTTTGTGCAGGCACTTGCTGTGCAGAATACCACCCCCTGGCAGTGCCTTGCCTTTGTGCACACTGTTAAGTATGTTGAACACATGTATCCATGTAGCTTCCTTCATATCCCACATCCTTCATATCCCTCATCCTTGGACACCAGTAAGCTGGCTGCAGAAATTCTTCACGTACTCCCTTCCCATGCTCCTTTCTCATCCTTGCACCTCTGTTTGTCATTTATTCTTCCACCCAAGGAAAAGAAGGAAAGAGAAGCTAAGAAAAAGATGGGAGGATGGCAAAGGAAGAGGATACGGGAAAGGAAAGGAATGGGACTGAGATTTCTGAAGTCACATTAAAAAAATAAAATACAAGGACACTTAAACAAAGATGGAGTAATCAACGTAATCAACTGTCTTTTTTTTTTTTTTTTTTTTTTGAGAGGTTTTCGCTATAGGGCGCATGCGCTCGCCAGACAGACAGAGAGAGACAGAGAGATATAAAGCGAGAAATCACCCCCCAGGGGAGATGGCCATGCCACAATCCCTTCTCCTCCATTCTCCTCTCGGGATCTTGGGCACGCACGCACACGCGCCCGGCGTGAGTTTTAAGCCACCGGGTCCGGGACGCGAACCGCGGTCGACTACATGGGAGTCCAGCGACATAGCCATTACGCTAACTGCTGGTCCCATCAACTGTTGATGCCACATATATTTGGAATAAGATAAATGCTCATCAGATCTGACAAGAGAGAGGTCATTAGTCACTAGACAAGAGTGATTTTGTGAGAGTACTGACATAGAAACCTAACTGGAGTGAATTAAAGAGATAATGAAGGGAAAGAAGGTAGAGACAATGAATATACACTTTTTTTACCTCTAGGACTTTTGTCATATGTCATGTGTCAGGCACTTAGTAAGAGCTTTCATTTAAGAATTTACTTAATCTGGGACCAGCAGTTGGTGTAATGGCTATGTCGCTGGACTCCCATGTAGTTGACTACGGTTTGAGTATGGACCTGTTTGCTTAAATTTACACTGGGTGCGTGTGTGTGTGCCCAAGATCCTGAGAGGAGAATGGTGGAGAAGGGACTGTGGCGTGGCCATCCTGCCTGGGGGGGTGATTTCTTGCTGTCTCTCTGTCTCTTTCTGGCGAGTGAACATGCCCTATAGCAAAAAAGCCTCTCCAAAAAAAAAAAAAAAAAAAGAATTAACTAATCCTTACAACATTTGTGAAGCAATATTGTTATTCTGCTGTACAAATATAATAAGAAATTAAGTGATGTGTCCAAGGCCACTGTTGAGATTTTGACTGAATTCCAAGCATAAATTTAAATCACCTTTTAAATTTATTAAGAATTGTTTTTATCACCAAGTGTATGGTTTATTCTGGTGAATATTCCATATGTATTAAGGGCAAAAAAGTATATTCTCTTATGGTTGGAATGTTATTTAAAAGTTAAATAGGTGAAATTGGCTTTTTTTTTGTGTGTGTGAGTTTTTTTTGTTATAGGGCATGTGCACTCGCCAGAAAGAGAAAGTAAGAAATACTCCCTCCCCAAGAGAGATGGTAACGCCTCAATCTATTTTGCTCCACTCTCCTCTCAGGATTTTTGGCATGCATGCACATGTGCCTGGCATGTGTTTCAAGCCTCTGGGTCCAGGGACTTGAAATGTGGTTGGACATATGGGAGTCCAGCGACATAACCATTATGCCATCTGCTGGTCTGGAAATTGGCTTTTAGTGTTACTCAGATTTCCTATATCATTACTGATTTTGTGTCTCCTTGTTCTATCGATTACTGAAATTGCAAGGTATATTTTTAAAAGTTTATTCCATGAATGAGAGAGACAAGCCGAAAGAGAGACAGATACAGTACCTCCAAAGGGTCCCATCATTATAATTTACTTCTAGCCTTAGCTAGTACCAGATCATGGGTACGTATGTTCCAGCATACTTAGGGGACCTCTCTGTACATGAACCTGTAATCTTCCCATGTGGATTTGTCCCACAGAGCATCATGTTTTACCACCACACCATGGTCTAGACCCTACCTATACTTTTTGATTTGTCTACTTCTTTTATTTCTCTTAGCTTTTATGCTTTATGAATTTCAAAGCTTTATTTTATGGATATATACACATTTAATATTGTTATGTTTGTTTATTATTATTAAATACTTCTCCTTATCCCTGCTGATACCTCTTGTCTTTTTTTTACACGTATTTCCATGAGCTTTATTTTTTTCTGAAACATTTTTTAAATTAATTCATTTACATTCATTCCCTAAGCATCATCACAGTATACAAAATGTGATTTCTCATCCAGAATGTACTGTATAGTGGCTTAATCATGCATGTTATCATCAATAATTTTCCATATCTAGTTTTATTTATATATATATATATATATATATATATATATATGTATATATATATATATATACACACACATATACACCCTATTTCTCACCCTCTGCCACCTCTTTATATGTACTATTTCTAATATTAACATAGATAGTTCAGCAAGTATCTTCATGGGATGTCCTTTCCACTCTTTCCATCATTTTGTTTATTAACTTTAAAAATAATCATTTATTTTTATGCTATAGGGCACCAGAGAGAGATGGGGGGTGGTAAAGGGAACGTGAAAAAGCAAGTTGCCAGGTCTGGCACTTGAACTGCATGTAGTTGGCTACATGGGAGTTCAGCTTTTTTTTTTTATATTTTTTTTTGAGTTCAGCATCTTAACCACCATGCCACCTGCTGTCCTGTATTATTTATTATTATTATTATTATTGTTGTTATTATTTTCAATGAGAGGGATAGAAAAAGAGGGAAGGAGAGAGAAGTTTGTTTTTGTTTTTGTTTTTGTTTTGACAGGGTCATGAGTTGCAGTTCTCTGTCCCAGCCTCTCAGTTAGCTAGGATTACAAGTGTTTACCTGGCCTTTTTAGGTTGGTTTTGATCTGAATCCAGGCCTCCCATGTGGTCCCAGTCTTGCATAGTCAGTTATACACTATTGCTTGTGCCACTGTGGCTGGGAACATCCTTTTATTTTTAAATTATCTTTGTCCTTTTTATTAAAATGGGTCTCTTATTGAAACAACATTGCTGGATCTTGCTTTTTAAAGCATCTCTGCTGAAAATCTCTTTTAATTGAAGTGTTTAGGTAATTTAATGTAATCAATGACATGATTAAGTTTATGTCTACCATTTTGTTATTATTTTTTTCTATTTGATTCATCTATTCTTCCCTCTTTCCCTTTTAGTCAATTTCTTTCAGATTCTTTTTCATGATTCCATTTTATTGTCACTGTTGGTTTACAAGCTGTAACTTTTTTTTAATAGTCTAAGCTTTCTAACCTCTAACTAGCTTATCACAGTCTACCTTCAAATGACATTATATTACTTCATGTATAAGAATCTTATGATAATATATTTCCATTACCCTTACCCATTCTTTGTATTATTGTGGTTTTAGATTTTATTTCTACATATAATTTCTACAACGTATTACCATTTTTTGCATTAAACATTCAATTGAGAGGGAAAAAAAGCCTTTTTACTTTTGCCTACATATTTACCATTTTTGGTGCTCTTCATTCCTTTGTACAATAGATCCAAGTTCCCATTTGGTATGATTTTCCACTTAAATAGCCTTTCTTTCTTTTTTTAACCATTTGTTTTTAACCATTTGTTTGCCTGAGTCATTAATCATCTTTACTTTTGAAAGGCAGCTTTTCTGGCTATCCGATTCTAGATTATTTTTCTTTGGCACTTTAAAGATTTTGGACACCTTCAATGAGTCCTGTAGTAAGTATATTGGATTAGTCAGGAACGAAATACATAAAAATATAGAATATGTTTAAGGAGATCAAGTCAGTAAACAAGATAAATAATTTATTATTAGAAAATAATAAGTTCCATAGAGAAAAATATGCAGTGAAAGGATGGGCAAAAAGCTAGAGGCTGGAAAATTTTTTTTTTTAAAGAATTATTTTATTTAACTTTTATTTATTATTACATCATTATTATTTTTCAGTTTGATCAGAGAGAGACAGAGAGAGACAGAGAGAGAGAGGAAGTGAGAAAGCAAGCCACCAGGTCCGAGACTTGAACCGTGGTCGGCCATGTGGGAGTCCAGCGCCTTTAACCACCACACCACTTGCCAGCCCCAAGGCTGGAAAATTTTAAGTAGTGTGGTTAGGAAGGTCTCCTGCGCAATACTTGAAGGAGATGAGAGATCTAGACATCAGATACCTGGAAAGAGAGCATTCTAGAAAGTGGAAACAATAAACACAAAAGGTTCTGAGTGGAAAGCAAGTTTGGTAGGTTTGAGATACAGTAAGAAGGACAAATAGGTAAAACTGAGTAAGAGAAAGTTCAGGTAATAATACCAGGTCTTAAAGGGCTTAATAGGGGCTTGCAGGTGGCCTGGTGGTTAAGGCGCTGGACTCCCACATGGCCAACCTTGATTTAAGTCTCAGACCCAATGGCTTGAAAATCACTCTGGGCCTATATGTGTGCATGCCCAAAATTCCTAGAGGAGAATAGAAGAGAAGGGATTCTAGTGTAATCTTCCCTGAAGGGGTGATTTCTCACTTTCCCTCTCTCTGTTTCTCTTCAGTGAGCACATGCACCCTGTGGCAAAAACCTAAAAACAAAAAAGGGTTTGTAGGCCATTGAAAATTTTGGAGAGGTGAAAAGTCATAGGAGGTTACAAATGAATTGTTGACCTGATGAATGTGTCAGCTGAAGAATAAAAGGGCAAGGATGATTTTTCATGCCTATTTTGAGAGGTATGTTAAGTAATATGTGCTAGGTTATGCTGTATCTTATGAAACCACCTGAGTGATTTACATTAACAAAATTTATTTCTCACTCCACATGTTTGTAACTGCAGGTTGGCTTATATGGTTCTGTTCAGATCACGGGTTATATTCAAACACTACCTGGGTCTTATTCTTCATCTCAGGCTAAAGGGATAACCCCAAATGGGACATGCCCTTCTCATTGCAGAAGGCAAAGGAGAGTGACCTGCCTGAATCACATAATTGAATTTGAAGCTTCCAGTGGGATCCAGCCTAGGTCATATATGCACCTATTCCATTGTCTAAATAAGCCACATGGCCAAAGACAACAACAATAAAATGGGAAGAATTTCCTTTCACAGCATGGCAAGGTCAGTCATATATAATCCTCTTAGGAGGGAACAAGTAATTGCATCCTATTCTCTCAGGTATGATTATGATTTTTCTTACTCAGAAGCCATTTCTCTGCACATCATTGATTCTACCATGCAGCCCGACGCTGGCTAGGTATCAATTCATGGAACACTTACGATAAAAGAAGAGGGACTACAGCAGTAAAATTCACGTATATGGTTTTGTTTCTGTTGTTTTTTTTTTTTTTAACTTGTGGATAGCAGTACTGCAATCCCTTCACCTTCATTCTCCTTTAGGGATTTTGAGCATGCACACACACGTGACTGGCATGTTTTTCAAGCTGCTAGATCAGGGACCCGAGCTGCACAATCAGCCAAGTGGAACCTAGATGCCTTAACTACCACACCACTGTGTGGCTTTATATCATTTTTATAATATGTAATAACACATATTATTTTAGAATCAAGAGGAACATGGAGATTACTAGCTCAACCCCTTTATTTGAAGATAAGTATAGGCTTAAGTTCAAAAGAGGCAGATTGACTTGTTTAGGTCCTATTGCTAGGTAATGTCAGAGCAGACAGGAGGTCTGGGCTGAGTGCAATGGAGAGGACTGTCTTTTTATAACATAATTTGATTAGGTTTCTTATTATAGTAGACAGATCCTAATTGATTTTATCCTCAAAAGATTTTATATTTATAGAGGCCTTGCATCTCAAATTTGACCTAAAGAGGGTCAAATAAAAATGGCTACTAGAAATGTGGAGGGGCTTAGAGAAGATATAGTGACTGTTGTATGAGTCCATGGAGATAGGGGACAAAGGGAGATGGTTGTTACTAGACAATATATAGGCATGGAATGACTGTGGCAGGATCTAAATGCAAGCTCAGTAGGAGAAAATTGTCAAATCATCTTTTTAAAAAATTTTTTAAATTATTCCAGTTATGATTATGGTACCATAGCAATGGCATGGGTGTTTAGGAATCTTTTTGTTTCATGACCAACTATAATTTCACTGCATCTACTTTCTCCTATTCTTGGCTCATGATATGCCAAGGAAGACATCCTTGTTAGGAAGCCAGCCATCCAGTCCTGTTTCTTCTGGAGACTCAGCAATGATGAGAAACCAGAATGGATAGGCTTCTGGATACCCTTAACTCTTCAGAGAAAGCAGGCCTTCAGGTGGCACAATGACAAGGGCATGGAATTTTGGAGTTATAAAACTGACCTACAAATATAATTTCTGCCTATAAAGAATACATTAGTTGGAGATAAAATGAACATTGCAGTGTTGTTGGAGGGTTGAAGGAGAAAGACAGAGAAATATTTCATAATTGCTATAGCCGTTAATTATATTTCTTATTTTTGGTTATTGTTATTGTTTCAGTAGGATTGCAAATGGAGTTTTCTTTCTGTTGATAACATTTGATAGCAATTCTTCTTCAAAAGCCAATCTTTAAATGTATTTTAATTCAATTTAATTAATTAAAGTTAAGTTTGAGAGGCACTCGGGGTATTCAATAAAGAGAGGTTTGTATTGTCTCAGCTTATCAAAAATGAAACCAAAGACAACAGATTAATGGACATGGTAAATATGAGCAGGTCCAAAAAAATTCTGCTTACAAATTAAAAAAAAATTAATAATTTACATTTTTGGTGATTGTTTTTCTCACTTTGACAAATTCAGAACTGAATTTCATAAAAGAAAACATGATTAAAATGGTTAAATTAGTATTGCAGTGGCTTCGTCTAGACTCTATAACTCATGTAACTCATATTTTCCCCTTACTCTTAGAGAAAAGGAAGTGAATATATAATGGAGTCCTTAGGTACATGCAACTAGATCATAGGTGGAACTTGGCATAAAAAGGAAATTATTATTATCTAAAGAATTATTTAATTTAATTTATTATTTTTCAATTTTATCAGAGAGAGAGAGAGAGAGAGAGAGACAGACAGACAGAGATAGTGAGTGAGCGAGAAAGTGAGAAAGCAAGCCACCAGGTCTGGGACTCAAACTGTGGTTCGCCGTGTGGAAGTCTAACAACCCAACCACAATGCCACCGGTCAACTCCAAGGGGAAATTATAAGGAGGTTAAAAGTGCTTTTTTCTATATATTTTTTGAGATAGTCATCTATTTTGGATCTCTTTCTCTGCCCTTTCTTTGCAATCCCCTTTCTTTTCTCTCTAAAAAGGTGGTAAAATGGGCCCAGGATTACTAAGTCTCTCACTTGGGGAGATCACTCTTAAAAAGTATAGGGGCACTGAAGTGGGTCCAGAGGACAAATTGAGAGTCTAATCTAGCCTAGACAAAGTAGTTTTTGCATTTACACTCCATCTGTCTAAGCTCATGACAATTGCAGAGGTCTTAGGAGTTTAGAATCTCAAAATGACTTTGTGATAAAGTTAGGCAGTTAATAGAGGAATCAGGGTCTTGAGATTCTGTCAACATTTTCATTTGTTAAGACTAAGAAATCCAATGTGCTTAATATTATATCCCACTATGATGTTAAGCATATTGATGGGAAGTATCGTTTATTATCTTTGAGGACATGTTCTATAGCAAATTCATTGCTCTGAAAATTTTAATTAAAGAAAATACACGTTTGTTCTCTTGGAATTTAGTAAGTAAAAGAACATAAAGAGGAAAAAATATGAGAATAAAAAGCTTAGGTTAAAAGAAGTCAAGCATTTTGATTATGCTTGTACATAACATGTCTCAAGGTTGTTCTGTTCTGTTACATACAATAGGATGGCTGAGCTCTTGCAGTCTTCAGCTTCCTTCCTATTTCTTTTTGCATGTCTAGCTTCAGCACAGTGCTTCATACCCAGTTCTTAACATCTAAGAACTCAGTAAATACACATTTAATTCTGGAAGGGAGACATTTGTATTATATTCGAAGGTTAAGGTTGGAAAGGGGGAGGTCTTTGATGGAGTGAACAGAAAGTTTAGTCACCAAGTATAATGCATTATAACTTAAAACTTTCCAGGGTACAAAGAACTATTATATAGTGTCTTATTTTTCCTCACAACTCTGTAAGGAAGATACTCTTTTTGCTAAAGATGTCCAGATAGAAGTGACTTGTTTACTACCTTATTAGCTACAGTGACAGTCAGATCTCAAACTCAGTTCTCTTTTCCAAATGGAAGAAAGAGTTTTCCAGAAGGAGGGGATTAACAAAGGCTTCAGGACTGCAGAAATATTATGGAAGATATATTGGTAATATTGCAATAGCATTCATGGTTTTCCTGAGAAGGGCCCATATCAGTGGCATAGAAATATTTGAAGACAGTTAAAGATGGTCAGGTTTCTGAAAGAATGAACACTCATACTTTCTTTTCTTTTTTTTTTTTTTTTTGAGAGCTTTTTTTTGCTATAGGACGCATATGCTCTCCAGAAAGAGAGAGACAGAGAGACAGAAAGCAAGAAATCACCCCCCCCCCCCAGGGGGGATGGCCACTCTGCAATCCCTTCTCCTCCATTCTCCTCTCGGGATCTTGGGCATGCACGCACATGTGCCTGGCATGAGTTTAAGCCACCGGATCCAGGACTCGTTGACTACATAGAAGTACAGTGTCATAGCCATTGCGCTAACTGCTGGTCCTGGCACTCATACTTTCTTTATGGAGGGTGAATTCTTAAGTAGAATGTCTTCTATATTTATTTTATTTTAAATTTTATTTCTTTCATGAGAAGAAAGTGAAAGAGAGAGTGGCAAAGAAAGACAATTACCTCCAACAGGGTCTAGCTCTTCTAGCCTTTTCATCCAGGTCACCAGGTGTATACAGGTTGACGGGGGAGCTGAACCCATGATCTTCCATATGGATCCAGATTCATTTGAGCAATGCATTACAATTGTGTCACTTGACTGACCCTCTTCTCTATTTATTAACTGGAGAAAGTTAATGATTTTACTAGCTGTATAAGCTATTCTGTGACATTAGCTCAGTTGTAAATGTATATTGCCAAATACTTTAAAGTTGTTAAAGTGATTGAACTGACACTATTAAGCATTAGTCAATTCTTTTGTACACAGGAATAATTATTTTGTGTAGTGTTTAAGAGTTACACATTTGTGCCCCATTTCTCTCAGGTGTTCACAAATATTTACTTAAGGTCATATATAATAAGAATTGTTATGTAAAATGTACTCTAATTAGGATTTTACTGAATTTCTTATATCACCAAGTATTTTTTTAAGAGATTTTTGCTATATGGCATGTGCACTCGCTGGAGAGACAGAGACAGAGACAGAGAAAGAAAGCAAGAAATCACCCCCCAGGAGGATGGCCATGCCACAATCCCTTCTCCATTCTCCTCTTGGGATTTTGTGCATGCACGCACACATGCCTGGCATGAATTTAAGCCACCAGGTCCAGGATTCGAACCGTGGTGGACTACCCGGGAGTCCAGTGATGTAACCATTACGTTGTCTGCTATCCCATCACCAAGTTTTTTGTGTTATTTTTTTCTCCAGTGTTCCACAACTCAATTCTGGAATATCTGAAGAAATCAGTATTTCATAAAACTTTCCTTTATAAATGTCAAGAGATTTATGTTTACAATTATATAACTGCTGTCATTCTGATAGTCATAACTATCCCTTGCCCCTGCCTCAGTAGTGCAAAGAATGCACTCACAGTATAGAAATGTAATGCCCACAGGGGTGAAGTAACTATGTGGAACTTGTCCCCACCCCCTGAGACCTGGAGGATTTAATGTATTGATATAGTCTGTTTTTACAATATTCTTAGTATTTTACTTGTATTATCAGTTATTAGAGTTTGTTTTAAATCCTTGATCTATGACATAATTGTTTTACACAAACTCAAGAAAAAGGACAAAAAAATGACATGAGAACATTTTAGAAGTTTTCTCTTCAATATTTCAGCTTATTTTTGTTGTAGTTCATTCTGTTACTGATAACAGATAATACTTGAGTCTGGGTAGTTTATAAAAATTATAAAACTCCCAGGAGTCAATTATAGAGCCCCACTCTAATGACCTCAATCTCTTCCCACCTTTCAACACCATGGATTAAGTTTTTACTCTCTTAATCCTGTTGCAACCAAATCCCTACAGATGAATTTTGAGGGACAGTCAAATCATAGAAATCTTCATAAAGTGGGACATAGAATTATATAGTACCTAAACTTGGGTAAACAATCTATTTCATTCATTAGTTCACCTTTCTTTTTCTTTCTTTCTTTCTTTTTTTTTTTTTAATATACCTACTTATCAGGACCAACAGTTAGTGTAATGGCTATGTCACAGGACTCCCATGTAGTCGACTGTGGTTCGAGTCCCAGACTGGCGGCTTAAACTCACACCGGGCATGTGTGCGTGCATGCCCAAGATCCTGAGATGAGAATGGAGAAGGGATTGCAGTATGGCCAACCCCCCCCCCCCCCCCCCCCCTGGGGAGGTATGATTTCTCTCTTTCTGTTTCTCTGTCTCTGGCTTTCTGGCAAGTGCACGTGCCCAATAGCAAAAAACCTCTTAAGAAAAAATTTATACACACACACACACACTTATCAGGCTATGTGGTGAGGTTATAGTGTAGAACAAGACAGAAGCAGTTCTTGGTTTCTTGGACTTATAATTTAATTATTTTTAGTTTATTATAGGGCATGTGCATTCACCAGAGACAGAGAGTGGGAAAGTGAGAAATCAGCTCTGGGGGAGATGGCCATGCCACAATCTCTTCTCCTCCATTCTCTCATATGCACATGTGCCTGGCATGTTTTCCAGGCCACTGAGTCCAGCACTGGAACTGCACAGTCTGCCGTGTGGGACCCAGCCATCTTAACCTCCATGCCACCTACTGGTCCTTTATTTATAATGTATAATTGTCAGATTACAGAGAGTAGAATAGAAGCCAGCTAATTAAAAAAAATTTGTTTAAAAAGAGATTTTTGCCTTAGGGCACATGTGCTTGCTGAAGAGAGAGTGACAGAAAGAGTGAGAGAGAAAGTGAGAAATCACCTCCTGGGGGGGATGGCCACACCACAATCTCTTCTCCATTCTCCTCCCAGGATCTTGGGCATGCATGCACATGTGCCTGGTGTGAGTCTCAAGCCACCAGATCCAGGACTCGAACCGCAGTCGACCATGTGGGGACCCAGCAAAGTAACTGCTATGCCATGTGCTGGACCCAAATCCAATTAATTGAAAACTTATGTGGTCCTTTTGGCTGGAACCGCCATCTTCCAATAATTAACCAAAATGACGAACACAAAGGGAAAGAGGAGAGGCACCCGATATATGTTCTCTAGGCCTTTTAGAAAACATGGAGTTGTTCCTTTGGCAACATATATGCGAATCTGTGGGAGGCTGCGCACCAGCGACTATCGCCAGTTTCTCAGAGAGCAAACAATTACACAATACCAAAGGCCATGATTGGCTCCCCTTCAAAACCTCACCTTCAAAACCATACTCTGATTGGCCACTTCCCATAAAGGCCATAATTGTTTCATAATATACATTTTCTGTAGACTTTTGAAAGATCCCTCAAAAGAGAAAATTTGCTGGGACCAGCAGTTAGCGTAATGGCTATGTCGCTGGACTCCCACGTAGTCGACCGTGGTTCGAGTCCCGGACCTGGCGGCTTAAACTCACGCCGGGCGCGTGTGCGTGCGTGCCCAAGATCCCGAGAGGAGAATGGAGGAGAAGGGATTGCGGCGTGGTCATCCCCCCTGGGGGGTGATTTCCTGCTTTCTATCTCTCTGTCTCTCTCTGTCTGTCTGGCGAGCGCACGCGCCCTATAGGAAAAACCTCTCCAAAAAAAGAAAAAAAAAAAAAAAAAAAAAAAAAAAGAGAAAATTTGCTGTAAGATTTTAACCTCTCTGTTTCTTATGAAAGGCAGGGCCTAGAAGTACTGAGTGTACATTTGTCTCCTACTAAAAGTTGTTTTTTGTAGAGAGAAAAAAATTTTTACTCTAGGGTGCATATGGTCACTGGAGAGACAGACACAGAAAGGGAGAAATTACCCTCCGAGGGCATGGCCACTCCACAATCTCTTCTCCTCCATTCTCCTCGTGGTATCTTGGGCACGTACACACACATGCCCGGCGTGAATTTTAAGCCACCAGGTCCAGGACTCGATCTGCGGTCAACTACTTGCAAGTCCAGTGATGTAACCATTATGTCATCAGCTGGTCCCGCTAAAAACTCTTAAATTTAGTAATCATGTTTGCTTGCTTTAGTGTTTTTTTTCATTAGCCCATGTAAGGTAGGAGAAAATTATAACTAGACACACAGCTGGAATCACAACTTCTTGCCTAATTGAAAAAATAAAAGGATAGAAACTTCATCTTCCTACTTCTACATCTACCTCCTAACCTGCATCATAAGATTGTCTAGTCATATGCATAAAGTATTACCTCTGTCTAGATCAAGTACCACCTTTCTGTCACTCATCTTTGAAGTTCATTGTCAAGGGAGTTTACACCTTTCAAACACAAGAATGTTTTAAGTATTATAGAATCTCACCTGTAGGCAGAGGGCAGGAAATGTGCAGGCAGTGTTACTAGGCCCTGAATGTGATGAAAAATAAAGAAGAAAAAAAAATTGCTCTCTTTTTTTAAAAAGTATTTTTAAATATATTTTTTAATTTCAAGAAAAGCAGTTTTAGCTTTAATAAATCAAAATTTTAAAAAATGCTAAGAGCTTTGCTCAAAACTTAAAGTCAGAAAACAGGTTAGGATTCTGTTCAAATAGTATGTACATGAACCTATCGACAGCTCGAGACAAGACAAAAATCCTTAAATCTGGAAAAAAAAGCATAGAAGAAAATCAGTAATGTTTTTGTCAAAAGTCATCAGATTCTATTTCAACAGTTCAGTCTCACATACTTAATCTGTCTTCTGTTGTGGTCCGATCTTTCTGTTTAAATTCTGGGGTAGCGTTCAACTCTGGACTTGTCCATTCCATTAAGTTGGCCATTTTCTTAGTTGTTTTTGAACTCTTATTTCTATGTGTCTGACTTTAATTTTCCTTATATAGCTAGCAGTCCCTTCAGAACTTCTTGGATAGCTGGTCTGGTATTGGTAAATTCTTTCAGGTTTTGTTTCTCAGAGGATGTTCTTGTCTTTTCTTCCCATATGAAGGATAATCTTTCCGAGTACAGTATTCTTGGTTGATACTGTTTTTCCCTTAACACGTTGAATATATTTTCCCATTTTTTTCTTGCTCACATTGTTTCCGATGAGAGGTCGGCTGTTAGCCTGTTGGGATATCCTTTGAAAGTAACTTGATGTTTCTCTCTTGCCGATCTTAGCATCTTTCTCTGTCTGTGGTTTTGGTCAGTCTGACTATAATGTGTCTTGGAGAAAATCTTCTTGGGTTGATTCTATTTGGAGTCTTTTGTATTTCTTGGGTCTGGATATTTGAATGCCTCTCTAGGTTTGGAAAGTTTTCTTCCAGGATTTCATGGAATAGATTATGAATGCTCTTCTTAATCTCTTCACCTTCTGGAGTACTGATTATCTGGATGTTTGGATGTTTAATGATATCTAGTATTTCTTGTATATTCTCATTTTTTGGACTATTTTCTCAGTCTTCATGGTGAATTTTTCTATGGCAGAAATTCTGTCTTCTATATCGAAGATTTGATTTTCTGTATGATCTAGTCTGCTTTAATACTTTCAAGGGAGGTTTTCATTTCCTGTATTATAGCCTTCATCTCTCATAGTTTCATTTGATTCTTTTTTATGGTGTGTATTTCCTCTTTCAGATTGTGCAAGAACTTCCTCACCTCCTGGAACTCATTGGCTCCTAGAACTCATCAGCTCTTTTCTCGTGTGTTCTGGAGTCCATTGTCTCTCTTCTCTTGCATCTCTGTTAGCTTTGTCTATTAATATTCTAAATTCTTTACCTGACATTCCTGTGAGTTCCATTGTACTGTCTGTGGATGAAGAGGAGTTATTCTTTTCTCTTGGAGGAGAGGTATTTTCTTGCTTTCTGATATCCCTTGTGCCATTGTGGTGATTTCTGGTCATCTGATGGGTTGTGCATTTCTTCCTAATTCTTGAAGTTTAGTCTGAACGTTAAGAGGTGTGCAGGAGGTGATCTGCAATCTCTCTTCCGTTCTGTTTTTCACCCTTTGTGTGTCAGATTCAGTAAGAATTGAGGAATATTCTGATCCTAATAGTATTCCGATGTTTGGATACTGTTCACTTAGTCCTGTCTAGACATTCAGTGCATGGAGATTGAGCAGCCAAGGGATGAAGGTAAAAAAGAAAGAAAGAAAGAAGGAAAACAGAAGAAGATGAAAGAAAAATGACCAAAAATTATATTTTAGTTTTAAAAAGCAAAAATAAAAGCCATTTAAAAGCAATATTTCACAGCTCAAGTTCAGAGGCCATTTCTGAAGGGCCTTGTTTGTGTCTTTCCTAAATGGGAAGGGGGAAAGGCATCAATTACCAAGTTAAAGGAGGGGCTTGAGAGCCCAGAAAATACTTTACTTAAAAAAAAAAAAAAAAAGACACAGGGAGACACAGAGAGACAGAGAGAAACAGAGAGAGATAGAGAGAAGAATACAGAGGTTGCCCTACCACTCTAGAAATGAATCTGAAGGTGAAATCTTAGCAGAACATCTTCATTTTTAGTCCCTGAAAGCAGTATTTACAGCTCAAGTTCAGTAGCCATCTCAGAAGGGCCTGGGTTTGTGTCTCTCCTCCCCTGGCTCCTTTGTTTTTATTTTTATTTTTTATTTATTTGCTAAAGAGAATGTGCACTTGCTGGAGGGAGACAGAGAAAGAGAAAAAGAGAGGGAAATGAAATGGAGAAATCACTCTCCAGGTGGATGGCCACACTGCAATCCCTTCTCTATTCTCCTGTCAGGATTTTGGGTGTTCATGCACATGTGCTGGGTGAGTTTTTGAAGCAGACTGGGGACTTGAACCATGCAGTTGGCTATGTGGGATACAGCTGCTTTAACCATCACTCTACCAGCTACCCTGAAACTAAAATCTTATGACAGATTTTTTTTTTTCTCATATAATTTTTGTCTCACTGGGAGCAAAACAAATGGTCTTGATAATCTTAGCCAAAGAAAGAAGATATTCCTGTTTTTGAAAAACCCTATGACAACTTGACATTTAAAAATTCTCTCAGTTTGCATTTTAGTTTTAGTTATAACATACTCTAGTATTCAAATATTTAATTTTTATTTAATCAGATTACTTCTCTCCTTTGAACTTTTGCTTTATGTTACGAAATATATGAAACTTCTAATACTACAATTTATTTGTTTGCTTGTTTTTGTTTTTGCCAGAGGGTGGGTGCATTTCCTAGAGAAAGACAGGCAGAGGGAAAGGGAGAAAGTACCTCTTAGTGGGGCATCAATTTAGGATCTTAAAAGAGTCAGGGACTGTAGCAGACTCCACACTCTGTCTCTCCTCTGAATGCTTTTCATCCACAACTGTTAGAGTTATTGGTTGCAACAACAAAAAGTAACTGGTTAACTTAGGCTAAAGAGAAATTTATTGCAAAGATTATCGAATAATAGAAAGATAATTCAATAATAGAATAATTCACTTAACAGGAAAGAGTACCTTTAGGGATAAAGAGTATTGAGAATTCTTTCTTCCACTATTGATGCTTTAAGAAACATTAAGGCACCAGCAGGTGGCGTGGTGGTTAAGGCACTGGGCACGCCCATGTGGTCGGCCACAGTTCGAGTCTCAGACTTGGTGGCTTTCTTTCGAACTTTCCTTGGGAACCAGCAGTTAGCGTAATGGCTATGTCGCTGGACTCCCACGTAGTCGACCGCGGTTTGCGTCTCGGACCCGGTGGCTTACAACTCACGCCGGGCGCGTGTGCGTGCGTGCCCAAGATCCCGAGAGGAGAATGGAGGAGAAGTGATTGCGGCGTGACCATCCCCCCTGGGGGGTGATTTCTCGCTTTCTGTCTCTCTGTCTCTCTCTGTCTGTCTGGCGAGCGCACGCGCCCTATAGCGAAAAACCTCTCAAAAAAAAAAAAAAAAAAAAAAAAAAAAAAAGAAACATTAAATGTTATATGACCTGTGTCCTACTTGTTATTTAAATCATTGCTTGTGTTGTAAAGAATTTCTCAAGTTTGCTGCATGTCACATGACTGTCTCAAGGTCAAGAGTGGGACATGGAATTGGTTGAACCTTGGCCACATTTCAGTGCCTTCTTTGTAAGGGACAGGGGAAGGAGGGAGAGTCTATCCTTTTTCTGATTTTCATGACTTTCTAAGGGTGAGTCCTTCCTCCTACCTATTCTAGAATTTCCCCTTCACTTGACAGAGATTTGGATCCTGGACAGTCAAAAATGGAAGAAAACTTCAGCAGAGTACCTGGCTTCTCTACCTCAAATCTAGCTTTCTTTCAAAGTCTCCATCTCTAAAGTCTCCACCTGTCAAGTGACTGCCATTTCTCCCCATTGAACCAGATCTCGGAAGCAGTGAGGTCAGTATCCATTCTGTCTTTACTACTACACCAGAACCTTTGTTTCTCCTTCAAGTGAGACCTCCTTGCTGCAATCTGACTAGAATAATACCTTCACACAGTTCTAGTTGGAGTTGTTTAGTAAGTTTTCTTTTCCCACATTTATTAGAAATGTCATATAGCTCATTAGTGTATTAGATTATTAGAAAAGTCATGACATATTTTTCCATGCAAATTTTTTTTCTCTGAAGAATATGTCATGACTTTTCTGATGACCCAGTAGTTCTACTTTTGTCTTGAGTAATGACTTTAATCTATTAATGCACTAATTGTCTAACGTTATCACATTACACTGAAAACTGATCTTTTACTTGGCTTTATAGTATGAATCATTCTCCATTTTAATCCTTACTGATAATATGTTAAACTATTAATAAATTTATAATCTTTATTTTTTAAACTTGCATTTATTCCTGAATTATCACTATTCTCCCTGTTTCTCAAGCCAGAAATTAGTAAGTCATTCTGAATCCTTTCCATTCCTGGACTCCCATGCCCACTATAGTTACTGTAGATACCATGGCCTTATATTTTTTAAAAATTCATATCATGATTCTGCTTCTCTTTCATTGCCTTAGAATGAGTTTAGATTTCTTCTCATGTAGATATCTACAATTTCTTTCTAACTAGTTTCTGTTTTTAAAATGCATTCTTTTTAGTCAATCTCACATGCCAAAGTAAACTTCCTGAAACAAGTCTGACAATTTATTTTCTTTGTTGGAATGCTTTTGTGGTCTTCCTAGCTCTCAGATTAATCTTTTAAAGAAAAGTTTGACCTTGATATGATCTGTGACTTTTTTTTTTTAAAGGTTTTTGCCATAGGGCATGTGTGCTTGCTGGAGAGAGACAGAGAAAGAGAAAGTAAGAAATCACACCCCAGGGGGGATGACCACACCACAATCCCTTCTCCTTCTGGGATTTTGTGCATGTATGCACACATGCTCCGTGTAATTTTCAAGCGACCAGGTATGGGACTTTAACCACCGTTGGCCACATGAGAGTTCAGTAACGCCACCTGCTGGCCCCCATTATAAAGATTTCTAATAAAGCCTCTATGTACCTATCTAATGTATTTATGCCTTTATTCATTAAGGGGAATTTAGGAGATTATTTTCAATAGTAAAATTGTTGCAAAATGAAACCATTAGAATGGTACATTAAAATAAGCACAATTTGGGTCAGCAGGTGGCATGGAGGTTAAGGAGGCTGGATCCCATGTGACCAGCTCTACAGTTTGAGTCCTGGGCCCTGCAGCTAAAAAACTTGCCAAATACAAGTGCATATGTGCCTAAAATCCTGAGAGAAGACTGGAGGAGAAGGGACTGCTGTGTGACCATGCCCCCACGGGATGCTTTCTCATTTTCTCTCTCTCTCTCTTTCTTTCTTTCTCTCTGGTGAGCATACATGCCCTGTAGCAAACTAAAAACAAATAAACAAGCACAATTTATGTTATAAGGAATTTAAATTTGTGGAATAAAAAGATTCCTTAGATTGAGATGTGCATTTTAGTCTATTTTTACCAAGAGTCCACCAACATTCCTATATTGAGGCAGTTTCTGTCCATGACTAAAACTATATTTAGTTTTGGGTGATATTTCTGATAAAAGGCAGATGTTTTTCTTAATTTCAAGTTTATGACATCTGCCGGTTGTCTTTAGGTATTATATATGCACATAAATACATATACATGCATATTTTTCTGTTATTTTACATTATTATAACAACATTTAAGTAAATCTACATAAAATAATAGCTGAAAAGAAAACAAGTTAAAATATAGAAATTAATTAACTTTTTAAAATAATTATATGAGCATTTAACAAAATATCTTATTTGTGCCTAGAATTGCACTGAGTAGGGTATAATTCTGATTATCTAGAATTTGTAATCTAAGTGAAGAGATAAGACATATGATAACAATGAAACTTGCAAGAAGTATGTGATTAAATGCTGTCTCAATGGCAATGAAATAAGTACTGCATTTCAAATAAGAGAGAGATATGAAATAAGTTTCCCAAAATGTATAAAATGAGGCAGAATTTTTGGTCTTTGTGTGCTTCACTATACCCTGTGATGAGTTTTTAGTTTATTTTTGTTAAGACACAAGTCAGAAGCAAATTCCCTAGGTGGTCAGTTTTTTAAAAATTTAATTTAATTAAAAAAATTTTAAAGGTTTTTCCTGTAGGGTGTGTGTTCTTACTGGAGAAAGACAGAAGAAATCACCCCCATGACACAGTTCTTCTCTATTCTCCTCCTGGAACTTTAGGCACATATGTACATGTGCCTGGTGTAATTTTCAAACCACGAGTTCTGGGATTTGAACCAAGGTTAGCCATATGGGAGTCCATTACCTTAACTAGTATGCCACCTGCTGACCCCACAGTTTTTTGTTTTTACAATTTACCCTTTATAGAACATTATTTAGAAAGTTACGTATTAGGGGGTGAGGTAGTATTGTTTGAAAAGTTTCCCAACACTTCATATGTGCAGACTATAAATTAAAAAAAATTGGATTGGGTGCAGCAATAATGCAGCTTGATCCACATGGGAAAGGTCCTAGGTTTGTATACGGGGACTTCACGGAGCATACCAGGGGTGCACCTACACCTGTGATCTGGGCTAGCTGAGAATGAGGGTGGATTGTGGCATGAGGACCCTGCTGGGCATGCCTGTTTCTCTGTCTCTGTCTTGCTCATGGAAGAAATAAATGAACTAAAACTGTCTTGAATTGGACTTCGTTTATCCTAATTTCCTTCCTCAAATAGAAGATAGCATGAGCTCAGTAGAGAAATCTTGGCTCCTGGTTTGCAGGACTGATACTGAGTGACAGGGCTCAGATCTAGAGTCTTTGGAAAATACCTAATTCTTTAACCTGTGGGCTCTCATGAGCTTATAGACAAGTAGACACTTTGGACTTCTGTGGGCATTTCCAGTTGCCCTTTCTAATTTGTCTTACCTCTGCCAGGGTATGGTAACAGATTTAGATGTCTAAATCATTTGTGAAGTGTATTCCAAGTGGTGGATGATTCATTTTCCCCACACATTAGCGTGCTTGTCCCACAAAGGTGATACAGTCACACCTTATAATTAGAGTGGAAAAGAAAGGGATAAAATGTGAAATATTGCACATATCTAATAGCCTAGGGTTTTTGTGCTTGTTGAGGATGTGAAAGCACCATTTGTCATATGTGTCCTGATGGGAAAAAAAGGTACAAAACAATTGTTCTAGTAGAAGGACAGAGCCATCTCTCTCTGGTCTCATCTTTCCTTATTGGGAGAGAGAGGTCCCCACTCCCCCCCCTTTGTCTAGGTCTCAAATCTGCTTTTTGGTGGCTGGTCAAAATTGCTTTCCTTTCAGCCTCTTGAATGCCAATTCAATTATACCATTTCTCCTCAGGGCACCCAACCCTTATTCTGACTGCTTTTTTTCCTCATGAAGTTTTTCAGCTTTCTTTGCAATTTTGCCTCTTTATTTTTATTCTCCACGGCTTTTTAGTTTGGCTCCTCATCTGAGAATCAACTTCTGGTCCACTGTTTCAAATAAATACTGATATATTGACCAACTAATTATATTTTAATCCCTCCAGCCTCAGGTGTCTTGGGATTTCTCAAATTGCTTTTGATTTGGGGAAAGAATTTTTTTAAAAATGTTTTCACTGCAATTACTTAATGATTCAACATTCGTAGAAACTTAGGCTTCAGAGCCAATAGCCTCAACATAGGTCTAATTAAGCTTCATGTTACCCTTGTGAAGTAGGGAGAATAAAAATGCAGTCAGTGAGGCTGTAATAATTTTCTCCCAAGCTCAATTAAAAACAAAATTTTAAAATGTTAGACAGGTGCTAATCTGTATGATTGCTCCAGGTTTCATTTGAGAAAGAATTGTGGCTGCTAATATTGTCACTAAAATTTGTGAATCTATTTTCATAATCAGAGTCCCATGGGATGGAGCACAGATTTAATCTGTATTTGGTGCTTACATGTTTTCCAGTACATTGATTAATACTGTCCTCTCAAGTGGAACCTGATCGGGGCAACCTGCCAGAGGATGATTCTCTATGAATTTCACCTGAACTAATATTGGTAGCAATCTTAAAGACTAAAGAATAGTTGATGAATATGCTACAATTAAATTTGCCTTGTGAATTGAAGAATGAAGCAAAGGATAATGAACATAGTGAAATGATTTTATGTGTTTTATGCATCATGACACATTTGTGATTAAAATAGATCCTGAAGGTAAGTTTGTATATACTAATATAATGACTGCAGGAAAGCAGAGTGTGTTATTAAATATCTACCGGACATATTTCCCAAATGGAGAATGTGGAAATTTGGCTTGTTTTACTTCCTCCACAGCTGTTTGTCAGAAACTAGACATAGGTTTATCAGCAAACCATACTTTTTAGCAAATAGGCATAAATATATATATATATATATATATATATATATATACACACATATATATGTATATATATATATATGTGTGTGTGTGTGTGTGTGTGTATGTGTGTGTGTATATGTGTGTGTGTGTATGTGTGTGTGTGTGTGTGTATATATATATATATATATATATACACACACATATATATATATATAGTTTTTGCTATAGGGTATATGTGCTCACCAGAGAGGTACAGTGATAGAGAAAGGAAAAAAGTGAGAACTTACTCCCCCAGGGGGAATGGCCATTGCCACAGTTCCTTCTCCATTCTCATCTCTGATTTTGGGCATGTACATACACACATGTCCGACCTATCTTCCAAGCCACAAGGTCTAGGACTCAAACTGTGCATTTGACCACATGCTATACAGCTACCTTAACCACCATGCCACCTGGTTGGCCTTGTTTTTTCAATAGAGGGCACATGTACTTGCCAGAGAGCGAAAGGCAGAGAAAGCACTCTTCAGTGGGTCATTGTCTTGCCACAATTCTTTATCTTCCATTTCTTCATCCTCTTGGGATTTTGAGCTTGCGTGTGCATGCAGTCAGCATGTTTTTCAAGCAGCTGGGGCCAGAATTAATGCTGTGGTTGGCCATGTGAGATCTGGGTTTCTTTGCATAGTCTTTTAAATGCTGTGCCATGGGGCTGGCCCAAATTGGTTTATATTGATGAAATGTATGCATATTAGATAGATAGATAGATAGATATTAGATAAGTCTTATCAGTTCACTCCAATATATACATTTGTAAACAATATTTTCTAAATAGTTTTAATTTTAATGACTCAACTAAATAACATTTATCAAAATTCTTCAGTCATATGAGGATCCTTCAAAATCTTGGACAGTTTAACAATTGTTGACCATAACAGCTCAAGATTGTATGACCATTGCAGCCAGGTCCACTTCAGGATTTAATAGTAATAACTTACATTTGCAAAAGTTATCGACTCAATGACAGATTATAATGTCACAATCTTTTTTTATCATTTGTTCCTTAAAATAGTTCTGTGAGATAGGAATAAATATTGCTATTTTACAAATGAGGCAAATGGAAGCAAGCAATATTTCCATTGACTTTTAGTTTAGATTGTAAGGACTAGTTATCAATAATCTATTAAATGACTACGGCCCCAAATGAACTATATTTTTTAAAAAAGTATTTTACATTCATTCACTGACATCATCACAGTATACAAAATTCGATTTCTATTGAAAATACACTGTAAAGTTGCTTAATCATACACATTAT
The DNA here is from genome assembly GCA_026018925.1 of Tupaia tana. Lineage (NCBI taxonomy): Eukaryota > Metazoa > Chordata > Mammalia > Scandentia > Tupaiidae > Tupaia > Tupaia tana. The sequence continues at coordinate 59,070,889 of JAKSZU010000007.1, read as the reverse complement.
CATCAAGAAATAATTTTCTATTTCTTGTTTCATATATATATATTTTTTATTTCATATTTTTCATCATCTGCCATTCCCACCCTCTTCCCACACTGTCTCTGGTATCTACAGTTGCTTTCCATTCCTTCCCCCCCCCCATTTTATTGATTCACCCAATATCTTAATTAATCTAAATAATTTCAATAGTAAGTTCAGCTGATATATACACATCTGGGAAGAAAGTCTGACTTTAGGTGTGAAACTCAGTGAGTAGAATGAATGCACTATATAGTAGTACCTAGCTGAGGCTATATAGCTTACTATGGTCATTAGATAAGTATTTTTAAATATACTTTTTATTTGAAAAAAAAAAGCAGTTTTAGCTTTAATAAATCAAAATAAAAAAATGTTAAGAGAAATTTGCTTAAGACTTAAAGCCAAGAAACAGGCTAGGATTCTTTTCAAAGAGTAGGTACATGAACCTATTGACAGCTTAAGACAGGACAAACAAAAATTCTTAAATCTGGAAAAACAAAACATAGAAGAAAATCAGTAATGTTTTTCTCAAAAGTCATAAAATTCTATTTCACCACTTCAGTCTCATGTACTTAATATATCTTCTATTGTGGTTTGATCTTTCCATTTAAATTCTGGAAAATAACATTCAACTCTGGACTTGTCCCTACCATTAAGTTGGCCATTTTCTTAGTTGTTTTTTTTTTTTTTTTGGAGAGGTTTTTGCTATAGGGCTCGTGCGCTCGCCAGACAGACAGAGAGAGACAGAAAGCGAGAAATCACCCCCCAGGGGGGATGGTCACACCGCAATCCCTTCTCCTCCATTCTTCTCTCGGGATCTTGGGCATGCACGCACACGCGCCCGGCGTGAGTTCTAAGCCACCGGGTCCGGGACGCGAACCATGGTCGACTACGTGGGAGTCCAGCGACATAGCCATTACGCTAACTGCTGGTTCCCTTAGTTGTTTTTGAACTCTTATTTCTGTGTGTCTGTATCTAGTTTTCCTGGTATAGCACTCCTTCCGAACTTCTTGGAGAGCTGGTCTGGTGTTGGTAAATTCTTTCGGTTTTGTTTATCTGAGAATGCTCTTGTCTTTTCTTCCTATATGAAAGATAATCTTGCCAGATACAGTATTCTTGGTTGAAATTGTTTTTCCCTTAACACTTTGAATATATTTTCCCATTCTATCCTCACTCACGTTTCCAATGAGAAATCTGTTAGCCTGATGTAATATCCTTTGTGGTAACTTGCCAATTTTAGTATCTTGTCTCTGTGGTTTTAGTCAGTCTGACTATAATGTGTCTTGGAGAAGATCTTCTTGGGTTGATTCTTTTTGGGGTCCTTTTATTTCTTGGGTCCGGATTTTTAAAAAAAATAATTATTTTATTTAACTCTATTTATTTATTTATTTATTTAATTTATTTATTTTAATTTGACCAGAGAGGGACAGAGAGAGAGAACGCAAGCCACCAGGTCCAGGACTTGAACTGAGGTCAGCCATGTGGGAATCCAGTGCCCTTAACCACCTCGCCACCTGCCAGCCCCAAGGGTCTGGATATTTGAATGTCTCTCTAAGTTTGGAAAGTTTTCTTCCAGAATTTCATGGAATAGATTATTAATGCCCTTATTAGTCCCTTCACCTTTTGAGATACTGATTATCCAGATGTTTGGATGTTTAATGGTATCTAGTATTTCTTACATATTATTCTCATCTTTGGGGGGCTATTTTCTCAGTCTTCATGGTGAATTTTTCTATGGAAGAGATTCTGTTTTCTACATCTGAGATTCAAACTTCTGCATGGTCTAATCTGCTTTTAATACTTTCAAGGAAAGTTTTGATTTCCTGTATTAAAAGTTCACCTCTAACAGTTCCATTTGATTCTTTTTTATGGTGTGTATTTCCTCTTTCAGATCATGCAAGAACTTCCTCACCTCCTGGAGCTCATCGGCTCTCTTCTTTTGCATCTCTGTTATCTGTGTCACTGTGAATACTCTCTTTTTAAAATTTATTTATTTACATTCATTCACTATACATCATTACAGCATACAAAATGAGATTTCCCCATCCAGAATACACTGTATATTGGCTCAATCAAGTACATCAACATACATGTTATCAACAAATAATTTTCCATTTCTTATTTCCTGTATATATATATATTTTTTTTTTGCCATCCTTGATTCCCTATCCCTCCCCTCTGCCATGTCCCACCCCCCTCCCACATTGTTTCTGGTATCCATGGTTGCTTTCTATGCCTTTCCCCCCATTTAATTGATTTGTTAATGAACTTAGTCTAAATATTTTCAATAGCAAGTGTAGCTGATATATACATATACATGAACACAAGTCTGACTTTAGGCATAAACCTCAGTGAGTAGAATGAACATACTATAAAGTAGCAACTAGCTGGAGCTATATAGCTTACTGCAGTCATCAAATATGCATTTTAAAAAAAATTTCAATAAAAATAGTTTTTGTGTTTTTTTTTCTCCTGAAACTTTTTTTAAAAAAATAATTAATTTATATTCATCCCCTAAGCATCGTCACAACATACCAAATGTGGTTTCCCATCTGTAATAAACTGCAGAGTGGCTTAATCATGCATGTTATCATCAATAATTTTCCATTTCTAGTTTTATACACACACACACACACACACACACACACACATATATACACACACATACAAAATCTCCCTTGACTTCCTGTATTATAGCCTTCATCTCTAACAGTTCCATCTGATTCTTTTGTATAGTGTATAATTCCTCTTTTAGATCTTGCATGAATTTCCTCATCTCCTGGAACTCGTCAGCTTCTTTCTCCTGCCTCTTCTGCAGTTCATTGTCTCTCTTCTCTTCCATCTCAGTTAGCTTTGCCATTATGAATGTTCTAAATTCTTTATCAGACGTTTCCACGATTTTCATTGAACTGTCTGTGGATGAAGAGGAGTTATTCTTTTCCCTTAGAGGTGAGGTGTTTTCCTGTTTCCCCATATTTCTTGTGACCCTGCAATGATTTCTAGTCATCTGATGGATGGTGTGTTTCTTTCCAAACTTGAAGTTTAATATGAGCATTGAGGAGCATGCAGAAAAGGAAACAGAGAGAGAGAAACAGCAGCAACAATAACAAGAAAAAAAAAACAAGAAACAAAGAAAAAGAGAAGAAAAAGCTAAGAGAAAAACTAAAAAAAAAAAAAAAACCAAATAACTAAAATAAATTAATATTAAAAAAAAGGAAAAAAAAGAAAAAATTAGAAAACCGGGCGCGCCGCATGAAATGACTAGTTCTCAGGAGCCATGAAGGTGTCTTCAAGAAGGCCTGTTCCCTTGCCTCTCCACATGAGTTTGTGTGCTGGAGGCTGAATTATCAGTGGAAAATCTTCATTTCTCTGTTTCTCCTGAAATGGCTAGTTCTCAGGAGCCATGAAGGTGTCTTCCGTCACTATGAATATTCTAAATTCTTTATCAGACATTTCCATGAGTTCCTTTGTACTGTTTGCAGATGAAGAGAAGTTGTTCTTTTCCCTTGAGGGAGAGATATTTTCTCGGTTTCTCATATTTTTTGTGTCTCTGTGGTGATTTCTGGTCATCTGAAGGGTTATACGTTTCTTTCTAATTTCTTGAATTTCAATCTTGCGTTAAGAGGTGTGCAGGAGGAGGCGATCTGCAATCTCTCTGCAGTTCTGTTTTTCTCATGAAGTTCAGTGGGAGTTGAGGAATATTCTGACCCTAATTGTATTCAGATGTTTGGCTACCGTTCACTTAGACCTGTCTAGAAACTCAGTGCATGGAAGCACTCTAGTAGCACTCAGCAGAAAATCTTCTTGAGTCTTAGTCCCTGAAAGCAATAGTTCACAGCTCAAGTGCAGGGGTCTTCTCTGAAGGCCTGTGCTTTTGCCCCTCTACTATAGAATGGAGTCTGGAGGGTGAAGTCTCAGTGGAAAATCTTCATTAGTCTTAGTCCCTGAAAGCAGTAGTTAACTGCTCAAATGCCTATTATTTTTTAATAAATTAAAATTAGCAGGTAACTAGAGGATTCTCATTCAATAAATTTGTGGTAAGGAGTTGAGGGGTCTGGCTACTATGTAGTTCCTAGCAAATCTGCAAACCTCCTGTTGAAACTGTTGAAATGTGGATAGTTGTTATTTCCACTGTATCAAAGAGACACAGCTCTATATCATCCACATTTTCTTGAGTATAGTATTATTTCTAGTTGCTGGATTTTTGCTTTGTAATTATAAATTACTCTTAAGAGTGTTGTGAGATGCTTGGTTAGCTTTATAATGGACCTGTATATTTGTAATACCTGTGTTTTTGGCTCTTCCTTTTTATCATTAGTAGACATTAAGTTGTATATGCTGACTTTTAAGCCATAGAGTTATATATGCATTACTAAACTGTGGATACAAAGATATAGTTATGTATGCATAAGGGATGGGTATGCCTTATGGTCTTTGGCATTCTTTAAGTGGACAGCATTAAAAATTGAGCACTACCTGTCTTCAGAAGTCCTTAGTTGGAGAATTTCAGGCATCTGATAGCCTTACATGTACTTACAGAGGCTCTGTAAGCACATCATCAGTTTTTATAAAGCTCATGTTGATGATACCTTGTATGTGTAGGAAGAGGGTCATAGTTTACATAATATCCAGGCTTTTGACATGATTATGATGAGATAGAATCACAGTAGGGGGCCAGAGCCACCATCAGTTTTATTTGTGAAATGCATGAAACTGTTATTATTTTTCCCTGAAGCCATGATTTTTTACACATGCTAAATTTTTTTTTTTTTTTTGGTAGGGAGATTTTTTTTTTTCTTTTCTTTTTTTTTTTAGAGAGGTTTTTGCTATCAGGGGCCTGCGCTCGCCAGAAAGACAGAGAGAGAGACAGAGAGACAGAAAGCCAGAAATCGTCCCCCAGGGGGGATGGCCATGCCACAATCCCTTCTCCTCCATTCTCCTCTCAGGACTTTGGGCAGGCACACACATATGCCTGGGTGAGTTTTAAGCCACCAGGACTTGAACCACGGTCGACTATGTGGGAGTCCAGCAATGTAACCATTATGCCATCTGCTGGTCTCCATATGCCTAAAATTCTAAAATTACAGTGTACTCTAGACATTTGCCAGTCTGAGCTACAGAGAACTGCAGAGGCTGAGATAGAACCAGTGAGTAGAGCTCCTGATGTTCAGTTAAGGGAGTCTTTTTTGTTGTTGTTGTTAAATTACTTTTTTGTATAGGAAATATATTGACATGGTTCAAAACCACAAAAATTACAAAGGGCTTATGAAAATGTGCCTTCCATTCCATTCCTCAGCCATTCACCCCCCCTCCTTGGAAGGAAACAATGCTGTCCATTTTGTAAATATATTTCAAGAAGTATTTTATGCATAGGCAAATATGTATGCAGATAATGTCCCTCTTCTTTTTTCATACAAATGGAAACATACTTTTCACATGGCTTTGTACTTTTTTTTGGGGGGAGGGTTGTTTTCACTGTTTATTTTTGACAAGTCTCCGGCCTGCCCGGTCGTGGTTCTCTCCCATCAGAACTTCTTGGAGACGATGCAGTCAGCCTTGGCCAGCCGGAGAATGGAGTCATCTGATTCCCCCATCCTGCGAATGGCCCCGCAGAAGGCATAGGTCTTGAACTGGCCTTTAAACCTGTCGGTGACCTCGTCCACCTCGGCCACGTTCATCTGGATAGACTCATGGTCCTTGGCGCCGATGATGCCGTTGCTGGCGGAGCCCTTCCGCGGCACGTACAGGTCCACGAACTCGCCTGCGGCGTTCTGCATCTCGAGGCCGCGCCTGCTGCTGCCACCACGCTCAAGCAGAGAAAGGACTTTTTTTTTTTTTTTTTTTTTTTTTTTTTTTTTTTTTTTTTTTTTTTAAACTTAGCATTTTAAATCATTCTGTATTGTCACAAATAGAGCATCCTGCCCAGAGCCCTGGAGTCTAAGCCAGTTCCCAGACCAGGCCCGTCCCTCAGTCGCCTGCCTCCTCTTTCCTTTCAACATGACAGATGCCGCAGTGTCCTTCGCCAAGGACTTCCTGGCAGGTGGAGTGGCTGTGGCCATCTCCAAGACTGTGGTAGCACCCATCGAGCGGGTCAAGCTGCTGCTGCAGGTGCAGCATGCCAGCAAGCAGATCACCACAGATAAGCAATACATGGGCATTATAGACTGTGTGGTTCGTATCCCCAAGGAGCAGGGAGTTCTGTCCTGGCGTGGTAATCTGGCCAATGTCATCAGATACTTTCCCACCCAGGCTCCCAAGTTTGCCTTCAAAGATAAACACAAGCAGATCTTCCTGGTGTGGACAAGAGGACCCAGTTTTGGCGCTACTTTGCAGGGAACCTGTCATCCAGTAGTGCTGCTGGGGCCTCGTCTTTGTGCTTTGTGTACCCTCTTGATTTTGCCTGTTTCCATCTAACAGCTGATCTGGGTAAAGCTGGAGCTGAAAGGGAATTCAAAGGTCTCTGCGACTGTCTGGTTAAGATCTACAAATCTGATGGATTAGGGGACTGTACCAAGGCTTTAACGTGTCGGTGCAGGGTATTATCATCTACTGAACTGCTTACTTTGGTATCTATGACACTGCAAAAGGAATGTTTCCAGATCCCAAGAATACTCATATCTTCATTAGCTGGATCGCACAGTCTGTCACTGCCGTTGCCAGATTGACTTCATTTGACACCGTTCGTCGCCGCATGATGATGCAGTCAGGGCGCAAAGGAACTGATATCATGTTCACAGGCACGCTGGAGGAAGATTTCTGGAGATGTAGGGGGCAAAGCTTTTTTCAAGGGTGCATGGTCCAGTGTTCTCAGAGGCATGGGTGTTACTTTTGTGCTTGTCTTGTATGATGAAATCAAGAAGTTCACCTAAGTTATTTCCTAGTTTTTTTTTTTTTTTTTTTTTTTTTTTTTTTTGTCCTGTGAGCAGGCATGTTGTATAACATATCTTGAGCATTTTTGACAGTGCCTTGGCTGTCTATCAGTGGCAACTATTTACTGGTTGAAAATGGGAAGCAATAATATTCATCTGACCAGTTTTCTCTTAAAGTTATTTCCATGATGATGATGATGACGGGACTCAATTATATTTTTTATTTCAGTCACTCCTGATAAATAATAAATTTGAAGAAATAAAAACATCTAAAATACAAAAAAAGACCATTCTTATTAGCTTATGTGGCTGCAGAATATTACATTGAATATATATACCATCATTTATGTGCCTAGTCACCTACTGATGGATGTGTAGGTTATTTCTAGTCTTTTGCTGTATCAAGCAGTGATGCAATGGAAATCTTTTACATGTGTCATTTTGCATTTGTTTAAATATATCAATAGGATAAATTCCTAGATAAATAATTTTTTTCTGTGTTTAAAGGTAGATTATCTGGGGGCAGCAGGTGGCATGGAGGTTAAAGTGCTAGATCCACATGGCCAGATTTGCAGTTCAAGTCCTAGACCTGGTGGCTTGACAATCACATCAGGTGCATGTGCCTCTGTGGCTAAAATTCTGAGAGGAGTGTGGAGGAGAAGGGATTGTGGCATGGCCATGCTCCCTGAGGGTGATTTTTCACTCTGTCTCTCTGGCGAGTGCATATATAGCAAAACTATTTAAAAAAAAAAAGACTAGATTATCTGATATATATATATATATATATATAAATATATATATAAAATTATAATAATATATAATAATATATAATGATATATAATAAAAACAATGTCTAATAATATAATATATAATTATATATAATATATAAATATATATTTTATATATATGTATACACACATATATATGTATATATAATCAGATCGCACTTCATAGCAGTTGAGTGGATTCCTGCTAGCAGTATACTATTTCCCCATACTCTTATCAACATTGTGCCTTATTAAACTTATTCATCACTGAGACCAGCAGATGACATAATGGTTACGTCACTGTACTCTCACACGGCCAACTATGGTTTCAAGCCACTGGATCTCAGTGGTTTCAAACCACTGAGTTTCATGCCAGGCACGTGTCATGCATGCCCAGAATCCTGAGAGGAGAATGGAGGAGAAGGGATTGTGGCATGGCCATTCCCCCTACAGGGGTGATTTCTCACTTTGTCTCTCTGTCTCTCTGGCGAGTACACACACCCTATAGCAAAAATTTCTCTTAAAAAAAACCCTTATTCATCATTACCTATCTGATAGTTGAAAAATGGTGTCCTAGTGTTGTTTTAATTTTCAGTTCTCTTATTATGAATAACTTTGTAGTTATTTCATACACTGTGGAGCCATTTTGTCTTTTTTTTCTTGTGAACTCTCTGTTCATATCTTTGACCATTTTCCTACTTGTTTGTTGGTTTTTATGTTTCAGAAATTTTTTATAAGATAATTACTGTAATACAGTCATTTTTTTTTTCTCAGTTAATTCTACTGTGTGCCTAGTATTGGACTAGGATTTACTCTTCACTTTGAGAATAATAGTGGAAACTTAGTTTTGACTATACAGAATATAAAATAAAATACATTCAATATAGACATGGAATTTTCTTTCCTTGGTTACATCTGGAAGAGTTGCAGAATCATCAGAAGGAACAGTGATGCTGAAATATCTACAGTCACTTGGAAAAAGAACCTTTTCTTGTACGAAACTTAGTTTCTGAAAGACTTGCGTTTGTATTTAGTTTGGGAAATTTATATTGTTAAATTAAAAATGATGATGTGGAGGGCCAGCAAGTGGCCTAGTGATTAAGGCACTGGACTCCCACATGACTGACTGTGGTTCGAGTCCCAGACCCGACAGCTTCAAAATCACACCAGGTGCATGTGTGTGTGCCCCAAATCCTAGGAGACGAATGGAGGAGAAGGGATTGCTGCATGGCACTGGGAGGTGATTTCTTACTTTCCCTCTTAGTATCTCTCTCTGGTGAATGCACATGCCTGATAGCAAAAACCTTTTAAAAAATGATTTGGTTGGGCTTTGTTCTGTATTATATCTTTATCTATCTCAGATAAGGAGCTCCCATTTATTATCACTAGGCACTCTTCATTAGGAATGTAAAGTAGGTGTTACTTGCCTCACTGGACAGGTGAGGAAACTGAAGCTCGAAGAGCTTAAGTAAAATAAAAACTGAAAATGTATCATTGTGTAGTGTATAGATCTCTGAGTGGTTTAGGTTTGAACAAAAATAGTTGCTTATTTGAAAATAATATAGATAATCCTAATGCTCAGCTTTTAAACTTTACCTCTTCAAGCCCTCCTGGTCATGGATTTCAGTCATAAGCTGATAGAATGAGAACAACAAGAAGATTTTCTGATGATATCTTGAAAATGAAAAATAATAAAAGTATATGTACAAGGAAGAAATTAAATTTGGTATTACAGCATTATCTGTAGTATACAACATGGGAACAACAGACTAATGATCATCACTGTCTGAGAGGTATTGACGAAAAAATTATTCAAACTATTATCCAAAAATGTCACAAGATATAAATAAAAGAGAGGAGGAAAAAGACCAGGAGTAAATAAATTTGGCATTAAATAAATGATTCTAAAATTTGATGTTATGTTATGAAGTGATACATCTACCTATAGTTAAAAAGGCAATTAATAGCTTGTAAGAGAAAAAAAACACAGATCTTTTCTAAGTAACATCAGCTAAATAGGAGTGTGTCGTCAAGAATTTCTCTTGCTTGGGACTGCATCAGGTCCGCTTGTTAGTCTCTGGGACCTGAAAGTTGACAACTTCTTTGCATCTGGGAGGCTGCTTCTGGCAACTCTGCATCTGTCACTGTGCCACAAAACGAATATATTGAATTACATTGTAAATGCTATGGATACTATTGAATATTCAAAGAAGGCAAAAAAGATGATTGGTCTGAAGGCCAAGCTCTATCATAAACAGTGCCATGCTGAGAAAATACAAATGAAAAAGACTATCAAGATGCATTAAAAAAGAGGAACACCAAAGAAAAAGAATGATAAAAAGACTCCACAAGGAGCAGTACCTGCCTATCTGTTGGACAGGGAAGGACAGCTCCGAGCTAAAGTACTTTCCAATATGATTAAACAAAAACGGAAAGAGAAAGCACGAAAATGGGAAGTCCCTCTACCCAAAGGTTGAGCCCAGGGAGAAACGGAAGTATTAAAAGTTATTTGAACAGGAAAGAGAAAGAAGAAGGCATGGAAGAGGATGATTACAAAAATCTGCTTTGTTGGAGATGGCTTTACTGGAAAACAACCTAAATATGAAGGATTCATTAGACCAGTGGGCTTATGCGGTTCAAGAAGGCCCACGTGGCACATCCTGAACTGAAAGCCACCTTCTGCCTGCCAATACTTGGTGTAAAGAAGAATCCCTCATCCCCATTATATACAACTTTGGGTGTTATCACCAAAGGTACTGTCATTGAGGTGAACGTGAGCTAGTTGGGCTTTGTGACACAAGGAGGCAAGGCTATATGGGGGAAATATGCCCAAGTTACCAACAATCCTAAAAATGATGGATCCATAAATGCTGCCTTACTGGTTTGATAGCAGTTGCATACAAGTAACTCCTTGTAATTTTTGAAGATGATACACTAATCTGGAAAACCATCATGACTGATGTTTCTGAATATAGCCAATCTTACATGTCTGCAGTCATCAAAAGATTATTTATTAAATTGTACAAAAACATTCAAGTGGCCTGGTTTTACAAATTAAAAAAAAAAGAATTTCTCTTGGTGACAACTAGTTGAAGAACATTGAGGGACTGCATAGATGGCATCAATCCATCATTGGTATTAGTGTATCAATGCTTCACTAGCATCAGTGCATCAGTATGTTACTGATCCATCCTTCTCAACAGTGGAGAAGCCACCAAATGAAGGGAAGTGTTCAGCTAACTTATATAAAGCAATATCTATACATTTTACATTAAACAATTCAAAGCACTTTGTGATGGCCATCTGGATCCCATTTCTTTCCAAGAATACACTTTTCTGTCTTACTACTACCTAATTCTTCACCTCTGCCATTCTCCTGTGGTTAGCCAACACTTACTCCTCATTTTACCAGCAGATGGTGTAATGGTTACATCACTGGACTCCCACGTAATCGACCACGGTTCGAGTCCTAGACCTGGTAGTTTAAAACTCATGCTGGGCATGTACGTGGGTGCTCAAAATCCTGAGAGGAAAATGGAGAAAGGATCGAGGCATGGCCATCACCCTGGTAGGATGATTTCTCACTTTCTGTCTCTCTGTTTCTCTCTGTCTTTATGGCGAGTGCGTGCACCCGATAGCAAAAATCTCTCTACAAAAAAAAGTTTCTCTACGTATATATTGGGTTGTCAGAAATGTCATGATGTGTTTTTCTATGCAAAAGTGTGTCATTACTTTTCCAATGACCCAATATATTTGAAGATTATTTATTTTCTTCAATGAGAGTGGTAGAAGAACTCTCAAAAAGGTGTTTTTTTGAGACTGCAATCCACCTCTAGTACAAGCCAACCTGGATTGTGGGCCCATATGTGCACACCCAGCATGCTCAGGCAAGTTGTGAAATATGAACCCGGGCCTTTCTCATGAGGGTCCACTTGTGTTACTGCTGCACCACTGGTTGGCCCCCTGTAAATGTATTTTTTAATGAGGATGTTGTGAACTATAATCTCCTACAGTGAATTAACTTATTTATAAATGTTTTAGCAAGTCACTGTGAGAAATAAAATTAATATTTATGCTGTTTATAATATTTACAGGTATTGCTTTACTAGTGTAATGTTAATCTATTGGATTTTTATTTCTAGAGTATATTCTGTTAGGTTGGGTACTTACAGTGTTATACTTTTATAATAAAATATCAAAATGTTGCATTACAGATTTTATGATAAAAATCGAGATGTATTTTGGTATCTGTAACATTAATAGTATAATACCCAATAGTATAGACAAATCCAATAACCTGGTGGTGTCATTCCAGACCTTTTTGGATTAATGATCTTTAATGAAATTTGACTGTGGTTGAGCATCTAGTAGATAGCCAACTCAGACTGATGTTTTAGTCAATCTGGTCAGCCAAGGTCACTTTACTGTTTTATATAGTTTTCCTGTTTTTAATATGGTTCCTTACAGAGTTATTGAATAATTGTGCTAATGGATAAAAGATAGGATACTATTTTGAGACAGCAGAGTATAATACCATAATATATGATAGAAAGTAAATAAAAGAAATTAGCTAGTCAGGAATCCTGTTGTCCTTTATTCTTGGTGTCCTGAGAGTAGTTTACTTCCTTTAAATTAGTTTACTGTACTATTGGCAAAATCATACATTTTTCTCTCCTGTCCTATTCAGAGGCTGAGTCATGATCATGTTTTCTCTTCTAGTGAGATTATTAAAGGATCAAGGCTAAATGGATGTCAGTAAAAAATAGGACTTCAATAAATGGAGGAATTCTAGAATCTTGTATCAAGGAGTGGCCAGATAGGTTTTAAAGAAAATATGAGTACATGATGTTGAGGCAAAAAGGGGTAGATGGGTGAAGGGAGGTGGTGAATTGAGAAGATGGAAGGGTGAATGAATGTAAAGTTTTGTTTTTTTGCCAGGTTCCAAGGTATGCACCTGTACTCCCAGCTGTTCTGAAACCTGAGGCAGGAGGACTGCAAGTTTGAGTGCCAGCCTGGGCAACATACCAAGTCCATGTCTCTGGGAAAAAAAAAAAAAAAAAAAAAAAAAAAAAAGAAAAACAAAAGAAAAAAAAAAGAAAAAAAAAGGTTCTTTTTGTTTTCTTCTTCTGTACTGTGGTTAGAATTTGATCTTCACTTATTTTTTTCTGGTCACTACCTTTTGCAAGTCAGAAGAGGAGAAGGAAAAATTTGAAAACTTTAATGACACAGGTCTATACGTAGTACTTTACCAAAAGTATGCCTTTGTCTAACCCTGAGAGCAATTAGAACCTGAGGCAAGAATATGCATGCAGATGAGGGAAAGAGGAAAGACAATTCATGGGCTCTTCATCAGGCTGCTTATCACTTTGGACAGCTAAAGCTGAGTCCTACTGGACTCTGAGAAATCATTAAAATGCACCTCTGAATCATCCATTTGTGTGACAGAAGAGTGGCATTTATCCACTGGTTCCCATTTGCCACTGCACCAGGCATTATCCATGGGTTGTAATTCACTCAGGCTTATAGATTGCACATGTATGTACGTGTAATGTCAGAGAAGTTCTGGAGCAGAAGGGGAGAGATGTGATACAGTGGAGGGGAGGAGCTGCCAGCAGGACTGGCATCATGGGCATGTAACTGTGCAGCCGTATAACACCCTGTGCTCAGTTCAGTGCACTTACACCATTGTCTTGAAATTCTTACTAATTTTCAAACAAGGGGTTTTGTATTTCTATTTTGCACTGAATCCCTCCCAGTCCCCAAGTTACGTAGTTCTTCTTGGGTGTTGGATTACACTGCATGAAGCTGGTAATTACACAATGGCTGGAGTGAAAATGTTCCAAGAGTGTGAGGTAAGGCTTTTAGGTGGCTGCTATACTGATTTAGTGTTAATAATATCCTGGAATTAGGTGCCGTTACCTCATTTGAAAGATGAAACAGATTCAGGTAAGGTGATTTTATAATGGTCAATTTCAAGGGTTGGTGGAAAATGATGGAAAGTATTCAAACTCAGGTCTATCTGAATTGAGTCTTGATTCTTTCTACTACACCTGAGGAAAGTGAGAAAGCACAACTCATTGTAGTTGGTAATTAATTAACCTGCTCTTTTTTTTTTTTTTTCCTTGTCTTGTGTCATCTGATCAGACTGTGAAATGCAAAGGTATGTGTTCATTGTCAGCCACAGGAATGCTCCTGCCATATTCTAACACACTGAAAATGTTGCCCGGTGTGTTCTCATACTGACCTGGGAGTCTGAACCCACAGTCAGCAAGTGAATTCCAGCACTACAGTCCAGCATGCTAGGGATCGTGTAATCTAGGCTCGGCCTATCTTGGTGTTTTTTAGAAACAAGTTGTACATATGAGGGAATGAGTGAAAGGAACGAAGCCAGAAAGCCTCAAAAGAGGGAGATAAATAATTATTTTTATAATAGTACAGTTAGAAATGGAACTATGCCTTATATGGACATATAGTGGAACACATTTCTTTTAAAAATAGACTAAAAATCTTTTAAAAATGTAATTTTTTTAGAGAAAATAAGTAGTTCTTATATTTTTCTCTGCTGTTAACCAAGATGTCCATTCCAAGCGTTGCTTTTCAACTTGTTTTCTTTGGAAGATGTTCTTATTTTAAAATCCAAGTCTTTAAAACTTTTGTGGCTTAACTATTCTTGTAAATAATGGGTGTAAAGAACACCTTGGTACCCCACTAGGAGAATCAGTAAAAGACATAATGAGTGGGAATATTGAGGCTTACGCTTTCCACCACGATGGGTGGTTGATGAGTAAATATGCTACCTAACGGAACAGTGTGTTTCTCAGAGACAGAAAACCAATCCAGTCATACCTTGCCTTAGTTGCTGACATCTTCCTGAAAAATTGTGTCTAAGTTGAAGCCCATAAAATGTCCTCAATTTAGTCCACTACAGGTGTTGGGTATACAAGTGTCTGTTATTATTCTTGGTACTTTTCGAAGTTTAAAAATTTCAAACTAAAAAAGGGAAGCATGCTCCAAGGCAATATTCTTTCCTTTTAATTGCTAGAGGTATATGTGAGAGAGACAGAAAGAGAAAGAGGTAGAGGGAGAAAGAACTCCTCTGTGGGGCATAGTCACATTGTAATTCCTTTGTCTCCATTTCTACATCATTGGGATTTTGAGTACACATGCACAGATGCCTAGTGTGGTTTTTCAAGCTGCAGGGTCTGGGACTCAAATGGCATAGTTAGCTATGTGGGATATAACCACATGGCCACAGGGCCAACCCCCAACATTGCTTTTTGTTTGTTTGCTTGTTTTTCATGTTTTTTTTTTTTTTTTTTTTTTTTTTTTGCCATAGTGCATGTGTGTTTGCTGGAGAGAGAAAAACAAAGAGAGGGAAAGTAAGAAATTATTCTTCAGAGAGATGACCACATTACAATCCCTTCTTTCATTCTCCTCTAGAGATTTTGGGCATGCACGCACATGTGCCTGGTGTAATTTTCAAGCTGCCAGGTCTGAGACTCAAACTGTGGTTGGCTATGTGGGAATACAGTGCCTTAACCATTATGCCACCTACTGGCCCATTTAGTGGTATTTTAAAATACAACTATTTGCCAGACCAAGTAACCAACCAACAAAAACTCAAGGCTTCCGATATTATTCAGGAGAGATATCTGAATGGGATCAACTCCTCTAACTGACATTTGTGATTCTTAAGGTGGGCAGAACAGGTACGTAGACTCTTTGAGGTAGATTCTGCATGTGGCCTGTTTCTATATTGGTGTGCCATAGTATTTTTGCTTGGGCCAATGACATGAATATTTTTATAACAAGTACAATACAAGTGACTAGGCTACAAGTTCTTTTGACTGCTGGTAAAACTGTATTCTAGGAAACACACATTCTGTTTAAAATCTCTGGAGAACTTCCACTTGAATACTTGGCAGGAAAAGAATGGCAAACTTATCCAAATGAATTACCCCCTTGAAAGGAATAAGAAGAGATGAGCCTGGGTGTGATTACCCCAGCTTGAAATGTACCTAAGTGGTCTCACTATCTCCCTAGTAAGTTTTTATTTCCTCTTTAGTCCCCTTTGTTATTCTTCTGGACAGATCTAACAGGGAAAAGAAGACTTTCTTTCCTTTTTTTTTTTTTGAGAAGAAGGCATTAAAGAAGGTGGCTTTATGGTCCCTGTCTTTCCTAATAATTTATCAGCAATGAAAACCCTAACAGTGGCCATGGTGACTGCTGTTGTAAACAGTGTGATCTTTTTGGTGTCACAGTTTATCCAGGAGTGTTGGCTGACTTCTTTTCCTTTCCTAGAAAATATAGTTTGTGCTGGTGAATTTGTTTCCTGGCAAGGGAATTCCTTGGGATGTGGAGTATGTATAGCTAGAGATTGGAGGATTATCTTTATAATGTGACAATTACTGTTACAGTTAATTCTCACTATTTAAAGATGGATATTGTTTGGTTTTACTAGTTTAAATATTTAGCTACCCTAAACTATCACTGCTTTTTATGTATGTTTCTAAGTATGTAATGTATGTATTTTTTTAGATTCTTGTCATAGGTATGGTATGTGTGTTCACCAAAGCGAGAAAGAGTTAGAGAAAAGAGGGAAAGAGAGAAATCAACCCCTGGGCGGGAGATGACCATGTCACAATTCCTTCTCCATTATCTTCCTGGGATTTATGGACACACATGTACATGTTCCCACTGTGTTGTTCAAGCTGCTGGATCCAGGACTCGAACAGCAAAATAGGCTGTTTGGGATCTAGCACCTTAACCACTATGCCACCTACTGGCCTTCACTGCTTTTTATTTTAAGGTCAAAATAAACAAGAAATGGGGCCAGCAGTGGCATGGTGGTTGAGGTGCTAGATTCCCACATGGATGAACATAGTTTAAGTCCCGGATCCAGTGGCTTAAGAATCATACCAGTGAGTGTATGTGCATGCCCCGAATTCTGAGAGAGTAGAGGAGAGGGGATTGTGGCATGGCCATCGCCCCCAGGGAGTGATTTCTCACTTTCCCTCTCTGTCTCTCTTTACCAAGTGCATGTGTCCTATGGCAAAAACCTTAAAAGAAAAAAAAAAAAAAAAGGAAAAAAAAAGCAAAAAAGATGTAGAGTCAGTAGATAAAGATAAATGAAGCCTAATGAGTTTAATTTCATACCATGAGTGGGAGAGATTAGCAAACCACAGCCACATTTCAGTTCACACTGGCTTCCGGGTAAAAGATGCGAGGTTCCTGGCCCAGCTGCAGTGGCATGTACTAGTAAGACACTGCTATCCTGTAGGCTGGTAGCCACATGAGAGGACTGGGTAGCACAACCTAAAAAGTCGGACAAGGATCATGACACAGTGAGACACTGTCCTAAAAAAAAAAAAAAAAAAAAGAAAGAAAAAAAAAGTTCTTGTTCTTAGATGTTCATTTATCTTTAATTAAAAATTTCTTTTCTTCTTTTTAAAAAAGTTTTCCTATAGGGCACATATACTCACTAGAGTGAGACAGAAGCAAAGAGAGAGAGAGAGGAAAAGTGAGAAATGTGAGAAATCACCTCTTGCTGGGATGGCCACACCACAATATCTTCTCTTAGGATTTTGGGCACACTCACATGCACCTGGCATGTTTACCTTTTTCTTTTTCTTTTATTTTTTTAGAGCTTTTTGCCTTAGGGCATGTGTGGTCACTGGAGAGAGAGAGAGACAGAGACAGTGAGAGAGAAAGTGAATAATCACCCCCAAAGGGGGATGGCCACATGGCAATCCCTTCTACTCCATTCTCCTCCTGGGATCTTGGGCACACACCACACAGGCCCAACGTGAATTTCAAATCATCTGCTGACCTCGCCCCAGCAAGTTTTTCAAGCCACCAGGTCCAGGATTCAACCATACAGTAGGTCACATGATATTCTGCTGCCTTAACCACCACACTTCTTCCTGGCCCTGTTATTAAAATTTTCTTTACTATTCCCTTTGAGCATTTGTATGTATTAATATTACAGAAATACATGTATGCATTTATATAGTAAAGGCCTGGTTTAATAAAAAATGTGAAAACTAAATGATTCTCAATTTATTATTTGATATCACCTCATGTAGAACTCTAATCTATTGCTACCTGCTAAAGACCTCTTCTTCAAAAATAGAAAGCAGAGGGCCCAGCATGTGGCATGATGATTAAGGCTCTGGACTCTCATGTGGCTGACTGCAGTTTGAGCCTTGGACCTGGTGCTTTCCTCCTCTCTGTCTTTCTCTGGTCAAATTAAAAATAAATAAATAAATAAATAAATAAAATGAAATAAAATAATTCTTAAGAAAAAAAAAAAAAGGAGAAATGACAAAATAGTCTACTCAATGACCAAAAAGAAAAAATTGTTGATCCACATGGATACTGGGAACTAGATATTTCAGGCACAGGAGAAATGAAGATTTTCTACTCATAATTCAGCCTCCAGCAAGCAAAGCTAGTGTGGCAGGAGATTTGAGCCATTCTCTGAGAAGAATCCACATGGATACTGGGAACTAGATATTTCGCGCGGCGCGTTCTATTTTGTGATTTTTTTCTTTAAAAAAAAAAAAGAAAAGCAATTATAATTTTTTATTTTTTTGTCTTTTTTCTCTCTTTTTGTTGTTGTTTCTCTCTCTCTTTTTCATTTTCCTTTTTCTTGTCTCTCCACCCAATATCTACTGAATCTGCTGCACCAACTATCACTACAGAACGGCAATCCGATTCTAGAACACCTCTGTCTGCTTGCTCCTGAACATTGAGGCTTAACTTCAAGAATTTGAAAGAAACACGCCATTCATCAGATGACAAGAAATCACCGTCGGATCACGAGAAATATGGGAAAACGAGAAAATACCTCTCCTCCAATGGAAAAGAGTAACTCTCCTTCATCCACAAGCAGTTCGGTGAAAGTCATGGAAATGTCTGATAAGGAATTTAGAGCATTCGTAATGTCGAAGCTAACAGAGATGGAAGAAAAGAGAGATAATGAACTGCTAAAGAGAAAGGAAAAAGAAGTTGCCGAGTTCCAGGAGATGAGGAAATTCTTGCAAGATCTAAAAGAGGAATTACACACTTTACAAAAGACTCAAACGGAACTGCTAGAGATCAAGTCTATAATACAAGAAGTCAAAATCTCCCTTGAAAGTATTAAAAGCAGACTAGATCATTCAGAAAATAGAATCTCAGATGTAGAAGAGAAAATGGCTGGCTTAGAAAAGTCCACCACGAAGACTGAGAAAATGGCTCAAAAATTTGAGAATGATATGCGAGAAGTACTGGATACCATCAAACGTCCAAATATCCGGATAATTGGCATTCCAGAAGGTGAAGAGACCCATAAGGGCATTGATAATCTATTCCATGAAATCCTGCAAGAAAACTTTCCAAACCTAGAGAGGCATTCGAAGATCCAGTCCCAGGAAATACAAAGGACCCCAAATAGAATCAACCCAAGAAGATCTTCTCCAAGACACATTATAGCCAGGTTGACCAAAACCGCAGACAAAGACAAGATACTAAGATTGGCAAGAGAGAAACATCAAGTTACCTACAAAGGACATCCCATCAGGCTAACAGCAGATCTCTCATCGGAAACAATGCGAGCGAGGAGAGAATGGGAAAATATATTCAAAGTGTTACGAGAGAAGCAATTTCAGCCAAGAATACTGTACCCGGCAAGATTATCTTTCAGGTGGGAAGAAAAGACAAGAACATTCTCAGATAAACAAAACCTGAAAGAATTTACCAGCACCAGACCAGATCTCCAAGAAGTTCTCAAGGGTGTGCTGTATCAAGAAAATTAAACACAGACACACGGAAATAAGAGTCCAAAAACTATGAAAGTGGCCAACTTAATCAGAGGGACAAGTCTGAATTTGAATATTATATCCCAGAATTTAATCAGGAAAATTGAACCAGAACAGAAGATAAAAGTACATGAGACTGATAGGTTCATGCACCTTCCATTTGAACAGAATCCTAACTTGTTTCCTGGCTTTAAGCAAAGTTCCTTGGCATTTCTTTGAGTTAAGTTAAAACTGGTTTTCTTAGTAGTAATGAGTGAACTCACCATTGAAAGTAGTTAGATTATGTAGGAAATTGTGTGATCAATGCAACGTGGGTGGGAAGGGAATGAAGGACAATTGTAGACACCGGAGGTGGTGTGAGAGGAGGGTGGGAAGGGACAGAGGGTCAGAAAGAGGGGTGGAAGTAATTCTAGGAACTAGTAATGGAAAATTTTTTTGTAATGTTCATGATTGTATCACTATGCAGTGTGTACTGGATGGGAGATTGCATTTTGTATGCTGTGATGAAGCTTAGGGAAGGAATGTAAATTGAGTTACAAAAAAAAGTTTCAGAAAAAAAAAATATATATATTCAATGACTGCAGTAGGATATGTAGCCATAGCTAGGTGCTACTTTATAGGATGCGTAAAGTAAGACTTGTGTTCATGGAAATGTGGGTATCACCTGTGTTTGCTATGAGGGTATTTGGATTGATTAGGGTTTTTGGTGATACAATAAAATGTGAGGAGAAAACAGTATAGAAAGCAAACATGGATACCAGAGACTGTGGGAGGAGAGTGGGAGATGGCAGAGGGTAAGAGATAGAGAATCTAGGATGGGGGGAAAAAAGCAAAACATACAGAAGACAAGAAATGGAAGATCATTTGCTGACAATAACATGCTTGTTGATGTGCTTGATTGAGACAATATATAGTGTAATTTGGATGGAAAATCTCATTTTGTATGCTGTAATGATGTTCAGAGAATGAATGCAAATAAATAAAAAAAATTGTTATGTTGTTTAAATTGTTTCTCAAATTAAAAATAATTAATCTTGGGCCAGCAGGTGGCATGGTGGTTAAGGCGCTGGTCTCCCATATGGCTGACCATGGTTTGAGTCCCAGATCCTATGGCTCGAAACTCACACTGGGTGTATGTGCATGTAGGCCACAATCCCAAGAGAAGATTGGAGGAGAAGGGATTGTGGTGTGGCCATCCTCTCTGGAGGGTGATTTCTCGTTTCTCTCTCTCTGTTTCCTTCTGTGTCTCTGACAAGTGCACAAGCCCTGTAGTGGAAATCTCTCTTAAAAAAAAAAGAAAAGTAATCAAATCTTTGGCTTTGTAACGCTGAATGTTAGTTGACTAGTTCTCACTCCCACACCAGCTGGCTGGCAGATCTAGTTATTTCAGTGCTGTTCATGTAAAATCTGGAGTAGACATTGTCGTAGTACATTCCTGCTGCTATAACAAAATACCTAGATCTGGCTAATTTATAAATAACAGAAATTTATTATTCATAGTTCTGGAGACTAGGACATGCAAGATCAAGTGCCAGCATATTTAGTATCTGGTGACATCCCTTCCTCAGAGATGGGTCGTCTCTGTGTTGCTGTGTCCTTGCATGGGAAAAAGGGGAAGAAGTGACAAAACAGACACCCTCAAGCTTTTAAATAAGGTCCCTGATCTCCAATCATTTCCTAAAGGCCCTATCTATAAATACTATTGTGATTTTACTAAAAATAAATACACATACCACATTTAGCAATTTCTCTCTCCCACCACCTCTTACTCCCCCCACCTGTTCTTACAACTATTTTGCTGTTGAAATGGAGGTGTGTCTGAGAGGGCAGGTGATTAGACAGGAAGAAAGAAAAAAAAATGTCTTATTTCCAATGTTGCTGAAAGGGGCATTCTGAAGGAAGATGACTCATATAGCTCCAGCCTGGGGCACGGTTCTCCCTCTGAAGGTTTAGTAAGAATGCCTGAAGATGTAGGGATAGTGTTTAAGGGGTTATCTCTTCGTGCTTTCAGCAAATGAGGCATCAATCTTTGCTCAATTGCCCTGACCATGCTGGATCAAAAATGGCCATAAATTTTTTGCCATTCCTCCCATCAGGAGGTGGAGTCTGTTTCTCTTCCCTGTTAATCTGAACTGACTTTATAACTTTCTTTGGCCAGTAGAATGCAGTAGAGGTGATGTATGATTCTCAGCAAGGACTTAAAACTCTTTCAGTCTGCTTACTCCCACTTGGAATGTTTCTCCACTGTACTAGAAATTGAAGCCCTTCTGCCAGAAAGGCTGTACAGAAGAAAACTGAGACACCCTGACCAACAACTCTGGCTTGCTCATAATGAGTGAGGTCAGCCGAACTGTCAGATGACGAGAACCACCAGAGTGACCTCATGAATAAATGCCAGGAACTGCCCACTGAAGCAAACCAAGTTGCAGAGTTATCAACAAAATTTCCCTTTAAAGAAATATCCAGTAGAAAAGAAAAATGGGCGATACAGGGTAGGGAGGGAGAATTGCAGGAACAATGCTCTATAGTAGGAAACAGTTGGAATCTAATCAAGAAAGTCGAGGGCTAGGAGCATGGAGAGTTCTTCCCGTGTAGCAGAAAGAAAGGAAGCACATACAAATACACGTGGAGATGGGAGTATTTGGAAATTCTTATTACTTCAGTTTTCTCAGTGCCAAGATATGAGCTTGGTACGAAGTCATAGAATGGGAGGCTAAAGGAAGTCATTTGAAGAGAGGGAATGTAATTCAGCAGGGTTACAGGAATGCACCAGGATTGCAGGATAGTGTAATTACACTTAACCAAGACTTGTCAATTTTATGCTTTTCTTCAGCCACATTCAGATGATTGGGTACACATGTAGAGTAGGTAGAAAGTGGATTTAATTGTGATTTGGACTTAGAGTATGACAGAGTTAGGGAGGGTCAAGATAATTGAGCATATATATTCAAGGGACTGACTAGAATGATGCCGTGAAATGAATACAACCCCCTAGGTGAAAGTGAAGAACTGGGGAGGGCAAGGACTTGGGAACACGCGTAAACGAAATGCGTTTAATATAATCTTATGAAGAAAGGTACTGATGGTGTAATTTTCAGCATCTGACACTAGAACTCATTGTGATCTTGGGGAAATAAGTACTGATTCATACAATCACAAAGTTGGACTAACATAAACTTGATTTCTTCGCAGCTCTAATGATCTGTTGTTCTATGATTCTACATAAAATGGCACCTAATGTAGACACCAATGGGGAATAGATCCAGTTAAGTAAAGATGATACTAGCAGGGGCCAGCAAGTGGTTAAGGGTGCTGGACTCCCACGTGGCTGGCCATGGTTTGAATCCTGGCGGCTTGCTTTCTCACTTTCTCTTTCTCTCTCTCACTCTGTCCCTCTCTGGTCAAATTAAAATAAATAAATAAATAAAGTTAAATAAATAATTATTTACAAAGTAATTAAATACAAATAAAAATAATTATTAAAGACATGACACTAGCAAACCTCTGCGAAGGTTTCTCATAACATGGTTAGGTTAATTAGACTGTAATTATTTCCCTCACTTGTCTATTGCATTCTTTTTAAATGATTGCTGCACACAAAAGTACATTTGGAAGAAGTATGAGGGGACTTAAAAAAGTTCATAAGAAATGGCAAAAACCTTAATTATAAGAAAGAAATGGAATTAAAGTATGAGTTTATTTTGGTGCAAACGTTTTTGAAATTCATGTATAGTTTTTCCATAATATGTGTCTTCCACGAACTACTTGAAGACTCATCACATTGTGAGATATAATGGAGCAAATCTGGAATAACTGGAATTGCAGGCTAGTAGGAAAATCAGGTAGGAAATCAGGGCTTCTTACCCAGCTTTCATTTCTGTCTCGCATAAGTCATTCTGCGCACTTTTACTATCATTTATTATAAGTTCAAAGAGACTTTGTGCTTCTCTTAAATATATTTTTTAAAGATTTATCTAAGTTTTTAATGAGGGAGTCAGCAGTATAATAAATCTGGTTCAAAGGAGAAGAGAAAATGTATTTATAGTCACTGAAATAATTAATATCGAATGAAAGATTGCTCTATTAGGCACAAACATAATCAATGTCCTCTAGAGTATCTAAAGAAATATACATATATATTTTTTGTAGGTTTGTTTTTATTTTTTATACATTCAATCACTGTATATCATTACAACTTGTAAAATGAATTTTTCCAGCATGAATACACTACATATTAGTCCAGTTAAAGATACTATCATACATGTCATCATCAACAGATAATTTTCCATTTTTGTGTCACTTAAATATTTAACTAAACCAGAACTGGACACAGATGTTTTGGAATAGAAGATGTAGAATTGTATTTTTTTCCTCACTTATTCACTAGAATCTAGACTGGATAATAGCAGCCATGATGACATTTTGGGAGAGATATGTAAACAAATAAAACATCCTCCTCTAACATTTTAATGACAAATGCTTTCATTTTAGTTAAAAAAGTAACTTCCAATACCCATGCTATTACTCTTTCTGTTAATTACAACCACCACGATATCTGATTGACAGTTTGATTGCAGTTTCTTCAAATTTATGTTCATTCTTTCCTGTCTCTTGGTGTACCTTATTTACCATAAAGCAGCCAGGGGTGATTTTTTTTTTTGAAACGTCAGGTAATTTCGTTCTCCGGTTGCACTCCTCTGCTGACTTCCCATTAAGTTAACAATAAATTGCAGAGTTCTCATGTTTGCCTTCAAGATCTTATAGGAACTGGCTCACACTTTTCTCTCTGACTTTATCCTGAACCAATTTCTGCTTTGTTCACTCTGTTCCAGACACTTTGACATTTGGCTATTCCCAAAACATGTAAAATTCTTCACCTTCTCAGGATTTGGTACCAATGGATCATTTTACTTGGTAAGTTTTTTTTTCAGATCCCTGCAGGACTAGTCAACCACTATTAGAACTTACATTTTTGTTTGTCCTTTCCTTTTCTGTCTTCCCTTGAGCTGGAAATAGGTGGAAATATGTGATATGCATTTGTCTGTCTCATTGGTCGAGACAGCCCCTGTGACTAAGAGAGTATCTAGTAGGTGTTCAGCAAACAGTTTTTAATTGGGAACAGAGGTACCTCAAAGGAAGATGGAGTAGAAGACAACTGTCTGAGGGAACTCGAGAGTGTGCTACTCCATTCCAAAATACTGACTGTATTGGCTGCCCCATGACTATGAGAGTTTACATCTTCAAGTCTTAAATATTTGTAACCTACAAGAGTCCCCATTTAAAATGCAAATAACCCTGAGAGTTTACCTTTTTTTTTTTGAGAGCGATTTTTACTATAGGGCACGTGTGCTTGCTGGAGAGACTGAGAGAGACAGAGAGACAAAAAGTGAGAAATCATCACTCAGGGGGGATGGCCATGGCACAGCCCCTTCTCTTGGGATTTGGGCATGCATGCACACATGCCTGGTGTGATTTTTAAGCTACTGGGTCTGGAACTTGAACTGTAGTTGATTACGTGGGAGTTCAGTGACATAACCATTACTCCATCTGCTGTTCCCAAGTTTACTTTTTTTTTTAAGAATTATTTTTATTTAACTTCATTTATTCATTTAATTTTTAAAAATTTGCCCACGGAGAGAGAGAGAGAGAGAGAGAGAGAGAGAGAGAGTGAACGAGCATGGCACCAGGTCTGAGACTTGAACTGTGATTAGCCATGCAGGAATCTAGCTCCCTTAACCACCATGCCACCTGCCAGACACCCTGAGAGTTTACTTTTAAACTTTGTATCAGCCATGTTTTGGTTCTTAGGAAAAAATAGGATGTAGAATATGTAAGTGGTAGAGTGTCATGAGTTAGGGTTAATTAAAAAAACAGAGCCAAATGCAAAGGCCAACAGGGAGGAAAAATGTCAGAGAAGGACTAAGGAATGAAAAGGTGGTGGGAGGAGAACTACACCAGAATTTTGTTTAGAATAGGAATATTTTTATTTCCCAATCTATAAGATAGTGCAGCATTATTGATGATTGGTAATAAATATTTCCAAGTATCTGAAACTCTTATTTCTTTTTTTAACAGATTCTTGATAGTTACAAATAAATTGGTGAGGAAAGGTAAGCTATGGATCTGCTAAAAAAAAAAAGGAAAAACAACCATTATATAATGTAAGACAGTGTTAGCTTCACAGTATGAGTATTTCAGGGGAAGATTTGGTATCTTATAATGTTGCAGTTACTATGGTGACAATGCATTTTTAATGACACCATTAAATTGTAGTATAACTACTTGTAACTAAGGAGTGCTGAAAAGTTACAGCTGTGTTTTTAGGAGTTTATATGTCTTTTTTTCCAGGATGGTTTTTAGTGACTTTAAAATAAAAATGTTGCATAACAGAATAACAATTTGGTATGTAATATATGCACATTTTAGAAGTAGAGAGAACTTTAGAGAATTTTAATTTTCCCCATTTTACCACACATACACACACACACACACACACACAGGCACATACACATATGTGATATATATATATATATATATATATATGTTTGAAATATATATGTATAAAACATATATATATATATATATATATAATATATATGCCTACTTTACAGAAAAATATCTTGAGACAGAGATTAAGTAGTTATTGCCAGTTTATTTGTCAAGTGACAGAATTAGGATATGATCTTAGGTTTTCTCATTACCGAATTTCTTTCATTGCATACTGCCTTTCCCTAATATAATAGGACACAATGCATTCTACATTCTTCCTTTGTAAAAAAATAATTTATTTCTTCCATTAGTGAGGTAAATAGAGAGAGACAGACAGCACCTCCAACAGGGTCTTTTTTTATAGACCATAGATTAATTAATTAATTAATTAATTTATTTATTTTTATTTTTTTCTTTTTTTGGAGAGATTTTTGCTATAGGGCGCGTGCGCTCGCCAGACAGACAGAGAGAGACAGAGAGATAGAAAGCAGGAAATCACCCCCCAGGGGGGATGGCCACGCCGCAATCCCTTCTCCTCCATTCTCCTCTCGGGATCTTGGGCACGCACGCACACGCGCCCGGCGTGAGTTTAAGCCGCCGGGTCCGGGACTCGAACCGCGGTCGACTACGTGGGAGTCCAGCGACATAGCCATTACGCTAACTGCTGGTCCCAAGATTAATTTATTTTTAACATCCATCATGTCATGAATTCATAGAGAATAGGTTCTAGTAGCTCAGGCTCTTTTCCATTGGTTCTCACAAAGTGTGCTTCTCTGAGTGGAGCAGACTGACGCTTTTAGTTGAACCCAGGTACCTTTCTCTTTGGCTTCTTTCTTTTTATGATCATTTTCCTTCACACATTTCAGGAAGCTATCTCTGCTCTTAGAGTGCTTAATATGCTCAATACGCACATTAA
Source organism: Tupaia tana (assembly GCA_026018925.1). Taxonomy (NCBI): domain Eukaryota; kingdom Metazoa; phylum Chordata; class Mammalia; order Scandentia; family Tupaiidae; genus Tupaia; species Tupaia tana. The sequence continues at coordinate 59,044,032 of JAKSZU010000007.1, read as the reverse complement.
TTCTCTTGGCAAAAATCTTGCTCTTAACTTGTTTGTTCACAACAATGCCAACAGCATGCTGGGTAACATTGTAGACTCTTCCAATTTTATCATGGTAACATTTGTGGGGCATTCCTTCTTGAACAGTACCTATTCCCTTAATGTCTACAATATCACCTTTCTTGTATATTCACATATACATTGCCAAAGGAACAACTCCATGTTTTCTAAAAGGCCTAGAGAACATATATCAGGTGCCTCTCCTCTTTCCCTTTGTGTTTGTTATTTTGGTGAATTACTGGAAGATGGCAGTGCTGGTCAAAAGGCCCAACAGGGTCTTGATGCCACAAATCACCCCTAGCTTCAGTGAGTCCTGGGTCATGGTCATGCATATGCCTGGAGTACTCAAGGAGGTTTTGGGACCTGAACCTGAAACCTTCCCATGTGGGTCAGCCTTGCAGAGTTGCCTTTTACTGTTGTACCATCATTTCAGCCCCTATATTCTTTTCCTACATTAAAACTGGTAAGAAGGTGTTATGATGTGATGAAAGATTAGCATCTTTAATTTACAAAGAGCACATGTAGATCAAGAACAATATCAAGACCCAGTTGAAATTTGAGCGAAGGAAATGGAAATATACAGAACAAAAAGTACAAATGATTAATATAAATTAAAACTATTAATTCTCCTTAGTCATCAATATAGTAAAAACAAAAACAATAAAAAGTTATCATTTTTTACCCAACAGGTTAGCACACATAAAAAAACAAGCATAAGTGACCAGTAGATGGCATAATGGTTACGTCACTGGACTCCTATGTAATTGATCTTAGTTTGAGTCCCAGACCCAGTGACTTAAAACTCAGGCAGGGCATGTGAGTGTGTGGGCTCAAAATCCCAAGAAGAGACTGGAGGAGAAGGGACTGTAGGGTGACCATTCCCCTGGGGAGTGATGTATTGCTTTCTATCTCTCAGGCAAGTATATGCACCCTATAACAAAAGTCTCTCTTAAAAAAAAAAAGCATGATAATATCTATGTAGTGAAAAGGAAGCGGGATAAACAGATTTCTTTATGTTACTGTGGTATAAATTGGTGCAAAGATTTTGGAAGGAAAATCAATAATTTGGATTAAAAACACTCATAACCAGTAATTAAAATTTTAAGAAAACAGCTCTCTTTAAGGCAATAACCAGGAGTACTCATTAAGATTTATGTGTAAAAATATTTATCCAAGTGTTATTTAAAATAGTAAAACATACAAATAGTAAAAAGCTGGAAAGAGCACAAATGTCCTAGGGATGCCCAGTGATGATCATTATGATAAGATTGTCTGGTGGCCTAAGAACACTTTGCTGTCTTTGCTTGGTTCAACTAGTGTTCTTTATCATTTTGTAACCATGAATTACAACATAGGTGTACTTACACCTCACATTTCTCAGGTGTCAGTGTTTTTTAGCAGGATAACTTTTTTTTCAGGATGATTATTTCATCATTTCTGAATTTTGGTTTTGTCCAACCTTCAAGTTGTAATAACAGGTTAGTAATAGAAATAATAAATAACCTCCAAATTAACTTACCCCAGCATCTACATTCTCTATTAGCTTTTAATCCATCTATCAATTTAGTGTTTTGTTTGTTTGTTTGTTGTTTTTAAATTTGCTATAGGGGGCATGAGTTTACTGGAGAGTGAGAGAGTGAGAGAGAGAGAGAAATCGTCACCTGGGAGGAGATGGCCATGCTGCTAACCCTTCTTTTCCACACTCCTTTTGGGAATTTGGGCACACATGCACACATACCCAGTGTTTTTTTTTTTTTTCTACCTTTTTTTTTTTTTTGAGAGGTTTTTGCTATAGGGCGCGTGCGCTCGCCAGACAGACAGAGAGAGACACAGAGACAGAAAGCGAGAAATCACCCCCCAGGGGGGATGGTCACGCCGCAATCCCTCCTCCTCCATTCTCCTCTCGGGATATTGGGCACGCACGCACACGCACCCGGCGTGAGTTTTAAGCCACCGGGTCCGGGACGCGAACCACGGTCGACTACGTGGGAATCCAGCAACATAGCCATTACGCTAACTGCTGGTTCCCCACCCAGTGTGTTTTTCAAGTACCAGGCCCATGGCTCAAACCATGCAGTTGGTCATGTGAGATCCAGCTTTTTAACCGTTATGCCACCTAGCTGGCACTCAATTTAGTTTACATTTAAGATATACAGCTCCAGACAAAAAGGTTTACTTTTTTTTCCCCTGAATATTAGTAGTGATTATGTAAAATCATTATTTAAGCATTTCCTTAGATCCATCTCTTTCTCTGCTGAGTACAGAGAGGAGGCAATTACATGCTTATTCTTCTTATTTAAAATGATGATGCTGTCCAGTAGCTGAGGGTTAGATGGGGATGTAGAAGACACAGTCTAATTTCACCTTAAATTTTATTTGCCACATAATCTATAATGGTTTATTTTATATGTCAACTTTACTGAGCTATGGGAAGCTCAGATAACTGGTAAAACATTACTTCTGGTGTGTCTGTGAGGCTGCTTCCAAGATTAGCACTTGAATTAATAAGCTAAGTACAGAGGATCCTTCCTCACCAATGTGAGTGGGCATCATCTGGTCTCTTGGGGGTTCAAATAGGATTAAAGAAATGAAGGATAGACTCACTCTTTTTTTAGCTGAGACATCCATCTTTTCATGCCCTCAGGAAGCAGAGTTCCTTGTTCTCAGGCCTGTGGACTCTGAGACTTACATCATTGGCTCTCTCTCCACCTCCCACCTCAACTGTAGGCCTTTGGACTTGGACTGAACTATACCACTGGCTTTCCTGGTTTTCCAGCTTGTAGATGGTATACTGTGGGATATCTCAGTCTTCATAATCACATACAGAGCCAATTCCCGTGATAAATCTCATGTATCTGTAAGATATGTATATATTGTCCTATCAGTTCTATTTCTCTAAAGAACACTGGTTAATTTATATCTTAAGCTAAGATTCACTTAATCTCATAATACTTTTTCCTATACTCTTTCTATTCCTATTTATTTATTTATGGTCATGCATTATCCTAAGTTGGATCCCTAAAGCTGTTTTGGTAAACTAACTTAGATCCTGAAACAAAGGAAGAATTCTCAGGAGTGAATTTGGAAAATAAGAGTAAATTCTGAAACATGTACAATAGCTAGGAAAAAATAAGACATGAAACTTAGGAATGAAATTTAGGAATAATAAAATAATAAATAAATAATAAAATAATAAAAAAATAAGTCATGAAATTTAGGAATCCATGAAAGTTAAATATATGCAAAGAAATCCAGGGCTGAAGAAATATGAGCTTGGCTTTGTTGGAGGAAAATTGAAGATAATCTAAAATAATAACAATTATAATGAAAAGATAAATATCAGGTAGAAAAGGGCTTCTAAATATTGAATGTAGAAGGCTCTGGGGAATGAGGAAACATAAAGAAGTATGCAGTGAAGTAACTAATGGGGAAGATTTTTCTGTTTTGTAGAAAATAGGCCAGGATGAATCACACTTATAGACTAAACTTGGCTTATTTACTTAGAGTCTGAGAAAACAGCTTGGGGCTATTTGGTGAAAAACACCCTTGGAAAATTACATGTAGTTACCATTTTGTTTGATAAACTACATTCTGCTTTTGTCCTGAGTCTTTTAACATTAGAACATAGCTGTGTTTGTTCAGAGATTTAAAAGATTTTTTAATATGCTTTATTTTTTAGAGCAGTTTTAGGTTTATTGAAATATTACACAGAAGATACTGAATTCCCCTATACTCCCTCATCCCCTGCACAATTTTCTCTATTTTTAACATGTTGTATCAATGTGGTATATATGCTACAATTAATAAACCAATGTTGATGGATTATTATTAACCAAGTACATAGTTTACCTCAGGGTTCACTCTTTGTGTTGTATATTCCTATGGCTTTGATGAATGTATGACATATATACGCCATTACTGTTTGATACTGAGTACTTTTGCTGCCCTAAAAAATCCCCCATGCTCCACCCATTTATTCTTCTTCTCCTTCTCCTGAACCTCTGGGAACCTTGCATCCTTTTATTCTCTCTTTAATTTTGCCTTTCCAGGATGCCATATAGTTAGAATCAGATAGCATATTCGTATTTTTTTTTAAAACTTAGTAGTAAAATTCCTTCATGTCTTTTCATGACTTGATAGTTCATTGCTTTTAAGTGTTGAGTAATATTCCACTGTCTGAATGGAACACAGTTTATCCATTCACCTTTTAAGGGACATCTTGATTGCTTCCAAGTTTTGTGAATTCTAAATAAACCTGCTATAAATATTCATATGCGGGTTTTTGTATGTATGTAAGTTTTCAAATCATTTGGGTAAATATTATGCAGTGTAATAGCTGGATCATATGGTAATAACATGTTTAATTTTGTAAGAAACTGACAAACTGTCTTCTGATGTAGCTGTACTATTTTTGTTTTTCTACCAGCAATGAATGAGAATTCCTGTTGCTTCAAATCTTGTCAGAATTTGGTGATGTCCATGTTTGGATTTTAGCCATTCTATAGATGTGTAGGAGCATCTTAGTGGTATTTAATTTTCAATTCCTTGGTGACGTATTATGTTGATCACCTTTTCAGTTGCTTACTTGCCATTTAAATCTTTCTAATAAGGCATCTATTCAGATCTTTTGTCCATTTTAGTATTGTGCAAAGTTGTTTGTTTTCTTATTGTTAAGTTATAAGTGTCCTTTGTATATTTGACTACAAGGCCTTTATCAATTACGTGTTTTGCAGAAATTTTCTCTCCGTTGGTGTGTTGTCTTTTCATTCTCTTAACAGTAGATGTTAATAAAATTCAACTTATCAATTTCTTTCATTTACTTATATGCTTTTATTGTTGTATTAAACAACTCCTTGCCAAACTGGAGGTTGCCTTGCTTTTCTCTTCTTTTCTTCTAGAAGTTTTTAAGTTTTGTGTTTTACATTTAGGTTTATAATTCGTTGAAAGTTTATTGTTATGAAAAAGTTAAGGTCTTAGTCTACTCTCACTACTTATTTATTTATTTTTGCATGTGGATGTCCAGTTGTTCTACCACCATTTGTTGAAAAGACTATTCTTTCCTGATTAAACTTCCTTTGCTCCTTTGTCGAAGATCCGTTTACCATATTTGGGTGGATCTATTTCTGGACTCTCTTTTCCATTTCATTTATATTTATCAATTTTTTTCCAATATCATGTCGTCTTGATCATCTTGGTCACTGTAGCTTTATAGTGTGTAGCTTTATAACTACTAGTCAGGGAGTATCAGCCCTCCATCTCTTTCGTTTACCAGTATTTTGTTAAATATTATGGGTCTCTTACCTTTCCATATAAACTTTAGAATCAGTTTGTTTGTAGCTGGTTTGTCTAAAGAAAAAAAGCAAACATTAGAACCAGACTCTGATATGACAGAGATTTTGGAATGATAAGACTAGGCATTTTAAATAAAATTACTAAGTAAAGAGCTTTAATGGAAAAAGTGCACAATATACAAAAATGGGTGCATAATGTAAGCAAAACTGGAAACTCTAAGAAAGAACCAAAAGAAAATGCTAGAAATAAAGACAACAAAAATACCACAATAAAACATAATGCTTTTGATGGGCACATTAGTAGACTGGAAATGGCCAAGGAAAGATTTTGTGAGCTTGAAGATAGATCAACAGAAACTTCCGAAAGTAAGAAGCAAAGAGAAAAGAATGAGAAATTTGGAACAAAATATTTGTGAACCATGGGATAATTACCAACTGTGTAAATATGTGTAATGGGAATACCAGAAAAAGGAAAAGAAAGGAATAGAAGAAATATCTGAAGTATTACTGATTGACAATTTTCCAAAACAAATAAAAGATTTAGGAAGCTCAGGGACTACCAAGAAGGATATACACCAAAAGATTTATACCTATGCATATTATATTTAAATTGAAGTAAAACAAAGACCAAGAGAAAATCTTGAAAGAAGCCAGAGGGGAAAAACACTGTACTAGAGGAGCAAAGATGAGAATTACATTGTACTTCTCTTTACAAACCATGAAAGCAGAAAAGATATTGTAGTGAAATATTTAGTTTTGAAAGAAAGGAAAACATCAACCTATTGGTTGTTGGAAAAGCCAAGACACATTTTTACATAGAAAACCGGAAAAATACGTCATGACTTTTCCAGTGACCCAATATAATCCTATTTCCAGCAAAATTATCTTTCAAAAGTGAAAGAGAAATAAAGGCTTTGTAAAATAAACAAAAATCAAGGGAATTTGTTGCCAGTAGCCAGGCCATGCATAAAAGTGAAAAAAATATTCTTTAGAAAGAAGGAAAATTATATAGGTCAGAAACTAAGACTTTATACAGAAAGAAAGAGTGTTAGAGAAGGAACAAATAAACATAAAATATTTTTCTTATTCTTAATTGATATAATGGATAAAAGTTTATTTTAAGTAATAATAGCAACAATATTTTGGGTGATTATAACTTGTAGATAAGTGGAATGAATAAAAGCAATATTATAAAGGACAGGATGGAGGAAATGGTGATATTATATTATAAAAAAACCTATACTACCTGTGAAATGGCATAGTGTTATTTGATTCGGATTAGTGATAAATGTATATTGCAAAATCTTGGGAAACCAATAAATTTGTAAAGAAGTATAAGTGATATGCTAAGAGAGGAGAGAAAATAGAATCATATAAAATGCTCAATAAAGCCAGAGAAGGGGAGCCAGTGGGTGGCGTGGTGGTTAAGTCACTGGTCTTGCACATGGCAGACTGTGGTTCAAGTCCCAGTACTGGGGGCTTGTTTTCTTGCTTTTCCTCTCTCTCTCACTCTGTCTCTGGTGAGTGCATGTACTGTATAGCAATTAAAAAAACCTAAACTGTCATATATCAAAATATCTTAAAATAAATAAAGAGAACCAGAATAGTTAGCTATAGAACAGAACTGGAAAGTTAATCTATATTTGCTATGGTTTGAATATGTCCCCTCAAAATTTATGTGTTGCAATTTGGTTGTACTGTGATAGTATTAAGGGGGTGGAAACTTAATTTATGGTATTAAGAAATGGGATCTTTGGAAGATAGTTAATTTAGATAAGGTCATTATTTAGATAAGGTAGTTAATTTAGATAAGGTCAATCACAGGGACTTGGCCCTTTAACTTTATAAGAAGAGGGAAAGAGACCAGAGCTGACACATGCTCTTCTCCTCTGGCCAAGTGATGCCCTGTACTACCTTAAGATTTTAGTCAAGATGGGCTCAGCACATGTGGCCCTTGACCTTGGGCCTCCAGAATGTGAGCTGAATAACCCTTCTTTTTTTATAAACTACCAATCTATGATGTTCAGTTATAGCAACAGAAAAGCAGTCTGACATCATTTGTGAATGTTTAAATTTAATATTTTTTCAGCCACATAATCCTACAAGGATATACTCTTATAGGGTAACTGCTAAACCAGCTGAACAGCTTACTTTGTGTATTTTCCTTACAATATTTACTAGGATCTTCCTCTTAGGACCTTATTGAGGTCATAATTAATATTTGACCTTTGTATATATAACTTATCATAGCCATTAAGTTAGATCCTAAATCACTGACTTCCTCTAATACTTTATTGTGCTTCAAGTTCCACTCCCTTCTTCTCACCATCTTTTCAAGGCCAAAGAAACTGACAGGTAGAAGAATAGATAAATGTTATCTATACAAAAGAGTCTCAAACAGTTTATAGAAAAATGTGTATTAAGAAAAAGACTACACATGGGTTTTTAAGTTTTTTGTGTCAGAATAAACTCAACATTGATTTTATTTATTCACAAACCTTCTGAGGGTCCCTTATATATTTATATCATGGAAGGGATTTGCTCAACTGAAGAAATACATAAGATGAACTATTGTTGAGATCTGTTTATTTTCTAGGTAATAATTAATAATAATAGTAACAGCAGTCAATTACAATAGCAACACAACTCATTTGTTGATGTGCCAGATACTGTGAGGAATAGATGTCAAAGTCTCATTCTTATTTTTTAAATTTTTATTTATTTATTATTATTTTTTTCCATTTGCTATAGGCATGTGCACAAGAGAGAGAGAGAGAGAAAGAGAGAGGAAGTGAGAAAGTTAGCAGAGAGAGAGAAAAAAAGTAAGAAAAGCAAGCTGCCAGGTCTGGGATTTGAATTGCGTTTGGCTATGTGGGAGTCCAGTGCCTCAACCATCATGCCACCTGCTGGCCCTACTCTTATTCTTATTTTAATAGTTTTCACTTTGATGGAGGCTGTTACTTCCAAACAACAGGGTTTTACTAATAGATTTTAGTAGAAAACATTTAGTGGCTTATAAAAGCATTAGGAGGACTGGAGATGCTTATGTGGGTTCTACACTACAGAACTGGTTATGTAAAAACATGGCTGCCTATTTCCTCCCTGCCCTCCCCATACACTTGCACTTCTAACACTGATGACCCAGGAAGGTAGATAGAGCCAGTAACTCCATTTTCTTGAAGCTCCAGGAACTTAAATGTGCTGCAAAGCCCCACTGTAACCAGAGAGATTCTTTCCAATCTACTTCTTTGCACCATTAGTGACCAATTTAAAGTCTGAGGCAGGTTCATCAGATTTGTGGAGGCTGTCATTGTACTCAAAAGAATAAAAGTGGTAGCAGCATCAACATTAGTTGAGAGCTTCTTAAAATTGCAAAAATGCAGTCGACTCTATCTTACTGAGTCAGAAAGTCTGAGGGTATCTTAACAAGCCCTCTAGGTTTGGGAAGCCCTCAAATATGATATACTGTGCACACGAAAGATTGTAAAGTACTTGTCAAGGTACATGTTCATACCTGCTGAGGAGGGGGATGGGAAGCAATGGACATTTATTTTCAGCTTTTATAGCAAAGAGGTGGCTCAGTCTCTCCCAAGATTAACAAGGTGGGGAAGTCCCAGAGGGAGTTCAGTGGTTTACCAGCAAAAATAAAAAATAGAAAAACTACCAGTAAAACCGCTTGGATTACTGTGACTGCACTTTCTGTATCTGTAATGATTAACAGTGGCATTTAGTCTGCTTTGTGAAGGAAGGTCTCAGGGTTGGCGATCCTCATTAACCCACATGTGATTGTAGTTGTCTCTCCTCTTCAGTGACTTGGGTCATGACTGCCTTCCCATGGTTTCTCTTCTGCCTTTTCTGGTTTTTTTTTTTTTTTTCTTCCACTCCTTCCCATTTCCTTTCCTCTTACCACATCTAAAGTTGATCTGAAGTGAGTTTCCTTAAGATTTTGGGGAAAAAGGAAGTCATTTTTCCTCTATTAAAGGCTGTTGTACTCACGGCTTAAGAAGTTAATGACGTTTTCAGAGGAAGATCTTTTTTTTGGAGAGGTTTTTGCTATAGGGCGCATGTGCTCGCCAGAAAGACAGACTCAGAGAGACAGAAAGCAAGAAATCACCCCCCAGGGGGGATGGCCACGCTGTAGTCCCTTCTCCTCCATTCTCCTCTCATGATCTTGGGCATGCATGCACACGCGCCTGGAGTGAGTTTAAGCCACCGGGTCCAGGACGCGAACCACAGCTGGCCACATGGGAGTTCAGCAGCATAGCCATTACGCCAACTTCTGGTCCCTGCGGGGGAGAGCTTTTTCAATTTTGTTTTTTTTTTTCCTTTTCTATCAGGCTAAGATAAACATCCAGGTCTTGTTCTAAGCAATGTATTGAAGCTGAGAAGCTGCTTTTTAGTGCCTTTAGCTCTCTTTCAGTTTCTTTCCCTTCTTCTTCTTTTTAACGATAGGACGTACAAGAGGGAGAGAGAGATGCCCTGTACAGGTTTTCATTTTTTTCATAATTTCCTTTTTCTAGTCCTCCAACTTTTCAGGATTATGGGCCCTGTGTTGTGTATTTTCAGGCTTCCCTAGGGATCTGAATCCACAGTGGGTCATGTGGCTCCCAATCTGGCAGCGTACCATAGAGACAGGGCCCCGCTTTCCTTCTTGTTTCACTTTCCCCTTCAGTCAGCTACCCACTCCCATCAAAGCATGTTCTTAGGAAAAGGCCATATCCTCAAAGACTGTGTCACTAGTTGTTTACTCACAAATGCTCATTTTTTGGTCTGGCTAAAAACAAATTTCAAAAACATCGATCAATTGAAGTAATAGTTTATCACTCCCTTGCTGGATTAAGGGATCCTGCTCATAAACTTCTCCCATTGTTTTCCCTACCAATTTCAGTTTTCCATTTCTTGCCTTTGTAGTTTGAGAACGAGACAGAACTTTCTCGCCCTACCTGTGCCTCATGACAGGGTGAAAGACTCTGGAATGAAGTGTTACAATAATATTCTGGCCCTTAGGAGCCAAAACAAGTACGTTGATTGTTCTCTCTTGTCCCTACCATTCACCTAAACACCCCCAAACACATTCAGAGGCTCCTTTTTATGAATCCAGAAGAGCCCTTGTTAGAATTGCCAGATGCCATATTGCCCTCCTTGCATAAGCTAGTCTCTTCCATGATCTTGACTTCCTGACTCTATATTAACTAGGATCAAAGTCCCAAATAAAAACATTCTTTTGTGTCACATTTTAAAAACCTTTCAAGAAAAGAGATATATGGGGACCAGCAGATAGCGTAATGGTTACATCGCTGGACTCCTACGTAGTTGACTGCAATTTGAGTCCCAGACCTGATAGCTTAAAAAACTCACACCAGGTGAGAGGAGAATGGAGGAGAGGGGATTGTGGCATGGTCATCCCTCATGGGGGGGGGGGGGGAGGTGAAATTTTGCTTTCTCTCTCTCTCTGTCTCTCCAGAGAGCACACACACACACACACACACACACACACAGAAAGAAGAAAAAAAGAAAGAAAAAAAAAAAAAAAAGAAAGAAGAGAGATATATGGCTCTTCCTACTATAACCAAAAAGTGAAGAGGCAGGCGTCTAGGTTAATTATGTTACCTTATCCTGGTGGGAAAAAAACGCTCTTCCCTAGGATAAGTTTCATTTATAGCTATTATCTTGAATTTGATCCCAAGGACTATGGCGTAGGATAGTGTAAAAAGCTAATGTAAAAGATGAAAGCCAAATTGAATAAGAAATGTAGAAAATGTAGAAAATAGAATGATATTTCACAGTGCCATGAATGTTATAATACCAATGTTTGTTTTTCTTTGTGGCTGTAATTAGCTTTCAATAGCATCATAATTCTTAGCACCAAATAATGACATGTATAGGATGTAACTACTAGGAGTGAAGAAATTAAAAACAAAACAAAATCGTATGGTAAAAAGGATAAATTGGGAAAAATATAATAAATTCATATCACAGACAAAAGGTTAACATACCCTAGTCTTAATATAAATAAGACTTAGAAATAGAGGGGCAAGTGATGGTGCAGTAGTAATGCAACTGGACCTACTTGGGAAAGATTCTGGGTTCACATCTCTGAGTCTTCCTGAGCACACTGGGTACATGATGCCTGTAATCTATACTGGCTGGGACTTGAAGTGGATCATGGTCTGGGGACTCTGTTGGTAACATCTGTCTTTCTGTCCTCCTCTCTGTGTCTGTCTGAGATAGATAAATAAACTTAAAAAAAAATAAAGGAGAAAGGCTGATGTCCCAGCTTGAAGTCGGGCAGAGACAACAAATTCTTTTTTATTCCACAATTTTGTTCTCTTTAGGGTGTCAAAAAATTGAATAAGGCCCACTAACATTATGGAGCACAATCTGCTTTATTCAGTCTACTGATTCAGATGTTCATTTAATCCAAATGCACCTTCATGACACACCCAGAATAATGTTTAACCAAATATCTAGGCACCTTGTAGGCCAATCAAGTTGACACATAAACTTAACCACCACAAGTCCACTACTCCTTATCAACTTGGTACTCATACTAATTTTCTTAAACTATACTTAATTTCCAAATAAAGACAATAATAAGATCGTAATTCTGCCAAACATGACTCAGCTATCTTTTGTACAACTAAAATGCACTAACTGCTTCCTGAGGAGAAGACATAAAGTCCTTGGGCGATACTTACTTTTTCTTTGGCATCTCATAATTTTTTTTTGAGAGTTTTTTTTTTTTTTTTTTTTTTTTTTTTTTTTTTTGCTATAGGGCTCATGTGCTTGCCAGACAGACAGAAAAAGACAGAGAGACAGAAAGCGAGAAATCAACCCCCAGGGGGGATGGCCATGCTGCAATCCCTTCTCCTCCATTCTCCTCTTGGGATCTTGGGCATGCACGCACACACACCTGTCGTGAGTTTTTTTTTTTTTTTTTTTTTGGAGAGGTTTTTCGCTATAGGGCGCGTGCGCTCGCCAGACAGACAGAGAGAGACATAGAGACAGCGAGAAATCACCCCCCAGGGGGGATGGTCACGCCGCAACCCCTTCTCCTCCATTCTCCTCTCGGGATCTTGGGCACGCACGCACACGCGCCCGGCGTGAGTTGTAAGCCACCGGGTCCGAGACACGAACCGCGGTCGACTACGTGGGAGTCCAGCGACATAGCCATTACGCTAACTGCTGGTTCCCACCTGGCGTGAGTTTTAAGCCACCAGGTCCAGGACTTGAACTGCAGTCGACTACATGGGAGTCCAGCAACATAGCCATTATACTAACTGCTGGTTCTGGCATCTCATAATTTTAAAACTATGTAAAATTAACAGTATTTAAATATTATGATAATAAATTAATGCAGTGTATGTTACATAATAAGAAATGAAAGGGAAAAAGAAAATATGTTTATTTAATATACATTATATATTATAATTAAATGTATTAATATATACATATACAAACATAATCATAAAAAAGGAGAGGTACTTATAATAATTACAGTATGGTCACATAGTCATAGCTGGCATTTAAAACTACCTTCTTCCATCAAACATTCTGTATTCCCTTTGCCTTTGGTACGCATATTTACTGGTCGTTGTTGTTTACCTGGTAGAGTGACCCGAACTTTCATTCCTGCAGGGTCTTGGTTATTAAGTACTCCTACCTAGATTAGTTTGGTGTTTTCCATTGACCTTAATCATAGTAATATGAAAAGATGTCTCAGGGAATCTGTATTCCAGACATACTCTTCCTTACCAATATTGTGGAGTAGCAGTCCGATTTCCCTTTGGTAACAGGATTGGCCACCCAGCCAGTATAGCCAGTTCTCCTATTGATTTAGAGGCATGAGGAGTCCAGAGTGGCTGAGAGGCAGTCTGGATATCCGTTTCAGTAGAATTGTTGTTATGTTTCTTGGTGGAAACATTCCTACCTTTGGAACTAAGATGTTTAGGCTAACAGAGCAAGACCATGGGACAGGAAGCAAAACATTTTGCTCATGAGGCATTAAGAACAATAGTAAATAGTGGGCCAGCCCTATGGCCTAGTGTTAAGAGAACCAGATCCCACGTGGCTGACCATGGTTTAATTCCAGCACTAGTGGCTTAAAAAACCATGTTGGGCACGCATGTGCATGCCCAAAATTTCAACTTGATGGAGAAGTGGAAGAGCAAGGATCGTAGCATGATCATGTACCACTGGGGCATGCTTTATCCCTTTCTCTCTCCCCTTTTCTCTCTCTGGCAAGCAATGTGCCCTCTGGCAATTAAAAAAAAATAAAGAGTTTTACTGCTATTTTACTCCTTAATTATTGAACCTATGAATCTTGGCTATGAGAGAAACAGCAGCTTACTTTGTACATTGACTCAGGATAAATTCAGCCATCTTGAGAACTTTGATCATGGTCTGTTGAGGATGACTTTCAAGGTATTGCCACCTAACTGACACTGTAGTTGAGTATTCAAAAAGTTGTTTTATTATTATATCAAAACAGATGCTTTAGGATGGGGCTGGAGGGAATATGGTAAGGCCAGTGAATTCATGAGTATGGGCCCATTGCTGTGCTTCTTTTGCTGTGAAGTGAGTTTCCCATCACAAGCCATGCTGTGTAGAATCCCATATGGTAGGTTAGGCATTTCATAAGTCCGTGGATGATAGGTTTGGCAAAAGCATTATATGCAAAGAAGGCAAATATGTATTCAGGTTAAGATTCATTTTAGTAAGAGTAAATGTTGCTTTTTCCATAATGCATGTTGTTCCCTTATTACTCTAGGGAATAGTGCCTTCTTGAGGACTCAGTGTTTTTTGTTTATGAATGGCTATGGTTTTAGATCCAATTTTACAATAACCCAAAATTGACAAATTTTGTCATTTCTGTGACAAGAACCATTTAGCATTACAAGTATGACTAATAACATACTAATACATAACAGATATTTAAGGAGCTCATACAATTTTGGAACACTCATTGACATAAATTTCTAGACACAGAGAGCTAAACACCATTTCATATTTAACAGTGTTTCCCATATAATTTTAACACATCAGAAAGTTTAATCTGTCTTTTTTTTTTTTTCAACTGTGGCAATACTCAGCAATTTTTTTTTCCTTTTAGCAGAAGGACATGGAAAGTAAATATATTTTCAAAAGAAAAGCAGCAAATTTAACCTGAGATTCAATTTTTCTAAAATTATTCCAAAGTAGTTAATCAGGGACATTGTTGATATTAAGACACTATTTACTAATTTAAAAAATGAAGAGAGAGAGAGAGAGAGAGAAAGCACCCCTCCTCTACCCCGTAAGGGATGGTCACACCACAATGCTTTCTCTTTCTCTTTTCAAGTTTTCGGACATGCACACACATGTGCCTGACATGTTTCTCAGGCTGCCAGGTCTGGGACTCAGCTGCTTAGTCAGCCATGTGGGATCCAGCTGCCTTAACCAGTATGTCACCAGCTGGCTGCTGTTACTAATTTTTTTAAGTTTTATATTTATTGAGGGGCAGAAAGAGAGAGAGAGAGAGAGAGAGAGAGAGAGAGAGAGAGAGAGAGAGAACTTATAACAAAGTATCCTTGCTATTATTCTCCTCCCACCTTCAGCCAGCTCTGGATCATGGGCAAGAACATGATTATTATACTCAGAAGGGTCTCTATGTTTGAACTAGAAACCTTTCCATGTGGGATTGCCTTGCAGAGATTCATGTTTAGTGCTGCACCACCTTCTTTCCCATGGTATTTATTTTAAAATACATATTTGATTATGTAGGAAAAGAGCCTTGTCTTGTGGAGGTATAATCCAAAGTATTTATGAATGAAATGATATGTTTGGGATGTGCTTTAAAGTAATCCAGTGGGTGGGGAAATGGGTGGGATGTAGAAATGAGAGGTGGGTGACAAGTGAAGGAAATTAAAATGTGTATAATTAAAGCTTTTTATTTTTTTCAAGACTGTACATTTCTCGGGATGTAGAAATAAGAAACTGATGTACTAAAACTTCCCAAACAGACATATGCTGCAACCTTATGCTGAGCCATTTGGCTTCTTTGTCTCTTTGGGATTGTTACTTGTGAAACATAAGCACATGCAGATTAACATGGTGCTTTCTTAAAAAGTGCTGTTCAATGTGGCAATGAACATAGAAGTGCATATAACTCTTTGAGGCAGTGATTTAATCCTTTGCATATATACATGAAGTGGGATTACTGGATCATACTGTAGTTCTATTTTCAATATTTTGAGGCACCTCCACACGTTTCCGTATGACTGTATCAATTTACATTCACACCAATAGTTTTCAAGGGTTTTCTTTTTCTCAACATTCTAATCAACACTTCTTTTCTATTGTTTTTTTTTTTCTCTTGTGTTTTTGATAATGGCCATCCTAACAAGCATGAGGTAATATCTTGTGACTTTTATTTCCCCAATGATTAGTGATGTTGGATATCTTTTCCTGTACCTGTTGATTATTTGCTTGTCTTCTTTAGAAAATTGTGTTTTCAGGTCCTACTCCCATTTTTCATCAAGTTACTTGTTTTATTATTATTATTATTATTATTATTATTATTATCATTGTTATCTTTTTTGTTATTTAATTGTATGAGTTTCTTGTATCTTTTGGATATTAACCTTTTTTTTTTTTTGAGAGAGATTTCTTGCTATAGGGCATGTGTGCTTGCTGGAGAAACAGAGAAAGACTAAGAGGGAGAGAAAGTGAGAAACCACCCCCCAGGGAGGATCCCATGTCACAATCCCCCCTCCTCAATTCTCAGGATTTTGAGCACTCACCCACACACTCCTGGAATGATTTCAAGCCACTGGGTCTGGGACTTGAACCACAGTCAGCCACGTGGGAGTCCAGTGCCTTAACCACTGCTACCTCCTGGCCTCTGGCTATTAACTTTTATCAGATATGTAGTTTAGAAATATTTTCTCCCATTCTATAGGCTGCCTTTTCATTTTCTTGATGTTTCTTTTTCTCTTCTCTTCTCTTCTCTTCTCTTCTCTTCTCTTCTCTTCTCTTCTCTTCTCCTCTCCTCTCCTCTCCTCTCCTCTCCTCTCCTCTCCTCTCCTCTCCTCTCCTCTCTCCTCCCCTCCCCTCCCCTCCCCTCCCCTCCCCTCCCTTCCTTTTCTCTTCTCTCCTCCCTCCCTCCCTCCCTCCCTCCCTCTTTTCTTTCTCCCTCTCTTTCTTCCTTTCTTCCTTTCTTCCTTTCTTCCTTTCTTCCTTTCTTCCTTTCTTCCTCTCCTCTCCTCTCCTCTCCTCTCCTCTCCTCTCTTTTCTTTTCTTTTTTTTTTTCTTTTCTTTTTCTTCTTTTTTCCTAGAGGGTGTGTCATAGGATGGGAGTGTTGAGCTGTGTTGTGTAAAATCTTTGGTTCTTTGAGTCCAGATCACTAAAATTAGAGACCTGTCCCTAGGTGAAAAATAAAGCCACAAACACAATAAAAGTAGGTAGAAAAGAGAATTTAATAGGATAGGAAGATTTTAGAAAAGAACACTGAAAAGACTTTTGGTCAGGTAGGTTGCTAGGTAGCAACTGCGTTTGGAACTGGTTAGGTGTTATTTTTATTGCCAGAGGTGATAATGAATATTTAACAGTGGGAGGTCTGTTGTACTATCTTTGTTCTTTGTTTGAATTTGCATGCTTTTTCCTATGCTTGCAACAGCTTTCTCAAAGGTGAAGAATTTGAGAAATTTTTTTCCTGTTTTTATTTTTAAATTTTTTTTTAAAGTTGCAAGTTCTTTTATACATTCAATCACGTTATTTAGCTTTCAAAGTGAATATTCCAACATGTGTACATTTCTCCCAAGTCCAGCTGGTAATACTATAAAGTTATCTTCAACAGATAATACCTCATTTCTCTGTCCCATTAATGCTTTGCCTCTATTTTTCTTCTAAATATTCTTCCTTAGACTCCACTGAGCATGCCCAGTGTGAGCCATGATGATAGGAGCATCCTTATTAGGATGAACTACCCAATTAGTTTATTGGAACCAGACAATTTGGTCATTTTGCATTTATGAGGAGTGATAAGAGGGAAATTTACAGTCATCCCTATGTGTCTTCCTCAGGTACCAAGGAAGGAAAATGGGATTTTTTCCTCACCTTCCAGGTGCCAGGAACTGGGTGGGAAGAAGGCATTTTCATGGAGAGTTTGGCTGTAACTCCTGATAAATTGTGATTGATGTGACATGTGTCCTTCTGCTATTTTCTTAGGACTGCCACTCATTACTAGCTAATGTCTAGCACAGGTGCATGCACTTTCCAGAGAGAGACAGAGAAGAGAGAGGGAGAGAAGAAAGCCCACACTCCTCCTGGCCATTGGGAATGTTCATGTTGCAATTCCTTCTTCTTCATCTCCCTTTCCTTTTGGGATTTTGGGCATGCCACACATGTGCCTAGCATGTTTCTCAAGCTACTAGTTTTCAAACTTGAACCATGTGATCAAGTATGTGGGGTCTGGTTGCCTTTACCACCAGACTATGGAGCCACTCTTGTTGATTATTTCTTTAGCTGTGCAGAAACTTTTTATTTTGATGTTATCCCACTTACTTTTTGCCTTTATTCCTTGTGCTTTTGGTGTCATATGAAAAAAGTCATTGTGAATAGTAATGCTAAGAAGCATTTAAATTTTGCTATAGGGAGTGTGCACTCACCAGAGAAAGAGAAGAAAGAAAGAAAGAAGAGAAAGAGAGAGAGAGAGAAAGAGAGAGAGAGAGACCAACCTCCCCTCTCCCCAGGGGTATGGCCCTGCCACAATACCTTCTCCTTCATTCTTATCTTGGGATTTTTGGGCATGCACACACACATGCACCCAATGTGTTTTTTAAGTCACTGGGTCTGGGAATTGAACTGTTCAGTCAGCCATGTGGGATCCAGCCACCTTAACTACCATACCACAGGCTGGCCCAAGGAATTTTTAACCTATGTTTTCTTCTAAGAATTTTAATGCTTTCAGTTCTTACATTAATCGTTTACATTGAGGACTAAGTTTCTAGCACATGAACTTTCAAGGAACAAATCATATTTAAACTGTATCAGTAGATAAAACTATTCAGTACATTTCGTTACATAGATTCCTCTGATGTCATCTCTTGACTGACAAGGGTCTAAAGTTGTCTTTGGTGGTCAACCATTGTCTTTCCTGATAGAGAGGGGAAGAAGGAAAGAAAATATTTGCAATCTCATGTACTGCTTCTCTGCCTGCCTGGCGAGCGCACGCACCCTAGAGCAAAAACCTCTCAAAAAAAAAAAAAAAAAAAAAAAGTTACATAATAATGACCTGTAGACTATCCTTTAAAAGAATATATGAAGTGAGCCAGCAGGTGGCATGGTAGTTAAGGTGCTGGACTCTCATATGGCCAGCTGCAGTTTGAGTCCCAGACCTGGTAGCTTGAAAATCACACTGGGTACATGTGCATGTGTTCCCAAAATCTCAAGAGGAGAATGGAAGAGAAGGGATTGTGATGTGGCCATCCCCCTGGGTGGCGATTTCTCACTTTCCCTTTCACTGTCCTTCTCTGGGTCTCTCATGAGCACACACAGCCTATGGGAAAAACCTTAAATAAAAGAAGTGTTATGTTTTGACCAAAAATTTTTAATTGATTTTGTTTCGACAAAAAAACTTAATGTAAAAAATTAAAGGAATATAATGGCATGTTGTACTAAATTTAACATTAATATTAAAGAAAGAGTGAATTGCAATATAGCAGCTAATCTGAGAGCAGAAGAAAATAGGAGAAAAGTTTTTAAGAAAGGATAGGGAAATTATCCAACATTTGTATTTATCCCATAAGTAATGCTTCCTTCAAGCAGCAAAGGATGATTAAGATTTAACCATTAGTTCATGTAAATTTCGACTTTTTTGTGAATCCTAAGTACTTATATTCAATTATCAAGTATAATTGGTAATTTGCTGCATTGCAGAATAGCATAATGTGACTGTCTTCAACTGATGCAATGTAGCCACAGCCATCCCCAAGCTGATACTTAACACTATCTGTTCAAACACACGATGGCATATTTACTCCTGGTACATGTTTTGTTTTGATCTCATGATAAAGCTGTATTTAGTTGTAAATTGTTTTGGCAGAAAATTTGTAAAGGAAAGAGATCAATTGATTTAGGACCATAAGGCTGACTTTTAGCTGTAGCTGCTTATAAGAAAGCTTTGGTAGTATTATAGCACTCCCTGTAGAATTCTGTAATAGCTGAAGTGTCATGCAAAACAGTTTGCCATTTGTCATTATAATGTAATAGAGACATACCTTATGGGGATGAGGTTAGAAAAGACTTTTATATGATTACATCATATGTGATAGATGCTAACAATTTGTGCCTATTATGAGAACTGTTTTCCAAAGAGAATTCTTGATAAATTTTTGCAATTGCCCTTCTGTGGATATATATAAATATAGCTAATATTATGTCATAAATATAAATAAGAAACTTAGGAATAGGCGAGAGAGATTTAAGATATGTCTGGATAGAGCAAATTAGAATTTGTGCATATTTGCTTAAATATGGTCTCATTTTGACTGAAGGATGCCTGGGAAACTGGGAAAAAAAGGACAATTTGGAAAATATTTACTAGTATTATAATCTATGCTTTTGTGACCTCTGGACTAAATTATCGAAAGTCACACAAACAGAGATTAGAAGAATATTCCTTAGATATTAGAGCTGGAATAATATATAAATAACCCAAGATAGCCTGAGAATGATTAGGTATTTAGTGAGTACTACATCTCAATTCTTAACGTTCAGGTCACAAGGTAAGTAACAGGCCCTGGTACTACCTCTCACAATAGATTTTGGAGTTGATAAACTGAGACTATGGATACTTCAGAAATGAGGGTGTCAATTTCTTTCTGACTTCAGTAACTTTGGGGCTAATCTTACCCAGGAAGAGTTCAAAAGCTCTGCTAAAGTCTGATAGTTACTATGCTATACAGATGGAGGGAGGTAAATAAAATGTGTATGTGTGTGAGAGTGTGTGTATACGTATACATGTGTGTATTTTACATGAGTTATAAACCATGTTGTCAATGTTAGTCTACACATATTTATTGTACTCTGACTATAACTTTAACATTATGAGTGATATCATGGCTGATCAAGAAAGTCCAATACATGGTTCCTACTCACTAATTAGTGTAGTCATGCCTACTCCAAATTCTATATTTATATATGGTATACATTTGGTAGGCATTTTTTGCATTATTTTATTTAATATTTCTAATAAGTTTGCAAAGATGTCATTATTTGCAATTTGTCCAGAAACCCCAGCTATTTCAGAAGAGGGAGTCAAGTTAACAATATAAAAAATGGGAAAACATTTCACAAAACCAAAGGAACAATGCCAATTACACTCTATATACAGGATCTTGCTTATTTTATGTATAAAAAGCAAAGTTCCAGAAGCTATATAACTTTCCTAAGTTTGTACTACTGGAGCAATATGGGGGGAGGGGCCTTCAAAAAGTTCACGGAAAATACGTACTGTGAAAAAAATTATACATGGATTTCAAAATGATTTGGCACCAAAATAAATTCATACTTTAATTTCTTTTTCTATGAACGTTATTTGGCAATTTATGTAGAGCTTATATTTAAACTTGAGGTTATTGTATGTCATGTTGTGTTCCTCTTGACAAGAGATTTCAGCTAGGCCTTGGCAGACAGGATTTTTATAGGCAGAGAGGCATATACATAGGTATAATAACCACTCAGCTCTTGAAGTGTGAGTGGAGAGATGCCCATTTCTGATTTTCAGTAAGACCAACCCTCATTATTGTGCTTTGCTTATTTTAGGTACTTAGTGCACTTTAGTTGAATGAGTGAATATTTGAATGATACATACTCTGATTCAAATTCTCCAATGAGCTCATAAAAGACTTTTGCATGAGTTGAAATCATTTATCTTCAAAGGGAATATATTGCCCCCATGTTCTTTTGACAAACGCTTGCTGATCACTAATTTTGAAACTACTGAAGGTAAAGATGAAGATCTCAATTTGAACTCTCATTAGAGCACTTAATGCAGCTGGGAATAGATGTCCTGATCCCATCTGCTTCTGGAGGATGTAGAAGCCATCGGGCAACAGGAAGCATCTTCGCATTGTTGCCATTTATCACTTATAGGGCTCACTGGTTTTCACCAGATGGGTTTTTATGAGTCAAAGTAGAGCTGTTTTTCTTTTTAAATAGGTTACATACATCCTTTTTTTATATAATTCAACTCTGAAATTACCAGAAAAATGAACTGCTTGCCATAATCATTAGTTTGAAAAGTTTAAATATCACCCATTTTGTGCATGTTGTATTTCAGGATTAAGAAAAAGTTCATCTAAAAGGTGAAAAAAGTAGTGACAGAAGTTTTTTCCAAGAAACATCAGGTTTTCCATCCTTAATTAGTTAATACAGTCATTGTAAAATACTTAGAAGATAAAAAGCACCATGTAATTAAGTGTTGCCTTTCTTATCAGCACCAAGACTTTAATCATATTATAAGGTCATCGACTATCTAGTTTGCTACATTGGAGAAAGAGGATTTTTTTTTATGGCAGGTATTATTTTAGAAGAAAATATGAAAAGAAACGATTTTCCCTGAGTTTCTTTCAATGTCTCCTTCCTTTACACCAAATGAGATATCTGTAGTTTTGCAGGTTTTATAATCTATAGTCATAGGTTTATAGTGCCTGGGCGGGGGGAGGGGAGGCTGTTGAGGTCTGGCATGATGATAAAATGTACATATGCTTTACTCATCCTGACCCCTCATCTTCTGAGAACTACTTCTTATCTATAGGACAGTGGTCCTCAGCTATCTAGTGACACCCTAAACATGAAACACAATTTGAACAGAGCTTTCCATGACTATTGCCCATGATTTTATGCTGATTTAAGCACTGCCATCCTATTTACTTTTAGGATTGTGAATATGTACTTATCATTTCTTACTCATCTTCAGTCTGCATTATCTAGCCAGCTACTAAGTTCCAAGCATAATGAATTTGTCTTCTCTTTACCAGGACCCCAGCTAGTTTAGGCTTCTGGCCACTTGCTACTTTTCTGTGTCCCTTTAGTTTATATAAGCACTTTCCTGCATTTTGAGAGATGTTGAACCTCCCAGATTAATTCCTTTGAACAAGAAATTAAATTTAAGCTATGAACAATTACCTCATACACCATGAGGAGCATTTGTTATATCATCATTTGATGTCAGTATCTTTTTTTTTTCTTTTTAAATTTACCAGAAGACACATGTGCTTGCTGGAGAGAGACAGAGTGAGAGAGAAAACAAGAAAGTACCCCCTATGGGGCATGGTCAAATTACAATTCAGTTTCCTCATCTCTCCTTCCTTTTGGGATTGTGGGCACACACACACATGCACAAAGTATATCTCAAGGCTCTGGGTTTAGGACTTGAACTGCATGGCAGCCATGTGGGATTCAGCCACAATTGGGAGCCCTGCCCAAGAAATTTCTAAATGTTTGTGAGAAAGTGGATTTTTTTATTAATAATTATTTATTTTTATAATTAATCAAAGTTGGCATATATATATATATATATATATAAAAAACAAATATATATATATAAAATTGTAGCTCTAACAAATGTATATAAATTTATATATATATTTAAATTATATATGTCAATATATAATTTATATATTAGATAAATTGCAGCTCTAACAAATTTGTCCTGCCACTATTATGAAACAAGGCAAATACATAGCAAAAACAATCTTTTACAACATGGTTGGCATATTCTTTTTTTTTTTTTCTTCTGAAATTACATCACTGTTTGGGTGGTTTGTTTGTTTGTTTCTTTTTTTCTTTCTTTTTCCCCTGAGAAATTTTGGCTATAGGGCATATGTGTGCTTGCCAGGGAGGCAGAGAGAGACAGAAAGAGAGAAAGTGAGAAATCACCTCCTCATGGGGGATAGCCATGCCACAATCCCCTCTCCTCCATTCTCCTCTTGGGATTTTGGGATGGATGCACATGTGCCTGGCATTAGTTTCAATCCACAGGTCTGGAATTTGAGCCACGTCAGCCTTGTGGGAATCTGGGGTCCCCCACCACTGCGCCACCTGGTGGTTCCTGAGAGATTTATTTAATTAACATTCTTGTTATGGGAAAATTTGTTTCCACATTAATATAGTTTTTTATAAACCAATGATATTTAATTGTAGAGATCTTAAATATACCCAGCACTTTATTAGGCTGATGTAAATACAAAAGGAAATAAGACAGCATCCCTGCCCTTGAAAAACTTGTCTAAAATAAGATAAAAATAAGGAAGTATTTTTCATAAAGTATAGGACATTTTCATTGAAAAAAAAACTTAATACACTGGGACCTTAGCAATGGGATACATATTCCAGACATGATTTGGGAAATGGTGTAACAATGGAACATGTGGGAATGACTTCCTGGAGGTTGTTTATGTAAACCAGAGTATTTAAAGATTGAAAAAAAAAGGCATGGAGGTTAATATACCTCGGTTGATGTCAGCAACAGTATCAATAATGACTGAGATTGTCGAAGGTAGAAATATTTCAGGTAAGGGTATTTTTCTTGATTTTTTCTTCATTATTTCCTATTTCTTCTTTTGCATAAAAATGAGTAAAAAGAACTCCTTGTGTACGATGTACCTGCTAAGTGTCATCACCTGCAGACTCGGAAGTTTCTCTTTAGTAAAGTGCAACATAAACTTTCAAATCATAACCTGTTTTCTTTTTTCTCCTCATGATCCTTCTGTCTGTGCATTAGTAGTGCCTGCGTAATCTCCAGCGTCACTAACCCTGAGGCGGTATCTCTTCGTCTTCTGTTTGTCATTTAATCTTACAGTCTTTGGTCCATGAGTAGCTTATGATAGTGTAAGAGAATCACCCTATATCCAGTGGAAAGGATGATAAGTCCTATCAGGGAGAATCCTGAAGTATCTTCAATGTGAATTATATATACTTAGAAGAGGCATAGAGGTACATTCTTTATACTTTTGTACTGAAGACACACAATTTTTAAAATTCATAAAATTCTAAGCACTTATTTATTTATAATGCCAATACCTAATAATCTAGGTGGGAAAAGAGTAATGGAGTCATATTTACACAGAGATACAACTCTAACCTTTATGCCTGCTGCCTTTATGGTATGGTGGTATTTCTGTTTACACTCTCTTTCTTCTTCTTCTTCTTCTTTTTTTTTTTTTTCTTTTTTTTTTTTTAGAGAGAGATTTTTGCTATTGGGTGCACATGCTCATTGGAGAGACAGAAAGAGAGAAATCACCCACTCCCCCATGGGGATGGCCATGCGGCAATACGTTCTCCTCTATTCTCCTATCGGGATTTTGGGCACACATGCACAAACGCCTAGTGTGAGTTTTAAGCAGTCTACTGTGGGAGTCCAGCGATGTATCTATTATGACATCTGCTGGTCCCCACTCTCTTTTTCTTTTTTTTTTTTTTTTTTTTTTTTTTTAGAAGAGAGGGTTTAATAGGAAAGAAAAGAAAGTACACCCAAAGAGGCTCTTGGGCGGGCAGATTGCCAGGTGGCAACTGCCCACTCTCTTTATTCTTAATAGCTGTGACTTTTGAGAGATTTGTACCTGTGAGAGTAAAAAAACTAGATTTTAGCTACAAACACATTCAATGAATGAAATTAGCTTTCTTTTTTTTTTTTTACTCAACTATTTTTTTTTAATAAAAGACACAACTGGAGATAATTTTTTTAAAGAGAGATTTTTGCTATACACCACACAAGCTCACTGCAAAAATAGAGAAAGAGAAAAATCGAGAAATCACCCCTAGGGGGGGATGGCTATGCCATAATCCCTTGTCCTTCATTCTCCTCTCAGAATTTTGGATATATATGCATATGCACCAGTGTGAGTTTAAGCTGCTGGGTCCAGGACTCGAACTGCAGTTGATTACGTGGGAGTCCAGTGATGTAACCATTCTGCCATCTACTGGTCCCACTTTTTTTATTTTTTATTACCAGAGGATGCACAGACATCTGTTTGCAGCAGAAAGAGAGAAAGAAAGAGAGAAAGTAAACCTCTCAATGGGGCATGGTTAAGGTACAATTTTTTTTCCTTCCATTTGTCCATTCTGTCAGGATTTGAGGAATGCATGCACATACACATGGTATATTTTTTAAGCCTCTGGGGCCAGGATTCAAATTGTGGTTGGCCATGTGAGATATGGCTCTCTATATGCAGTGCTTAACCACTACACTGCAGGGCCAGCCTTGTCCTTGTTGTGTTCTGTTTTACTGTGTCAAATAATGATGGGTGTGATGTGGAATCTCATTGTGGTTTTGACTCGTAGTTCCCTAGTTTTCAGTGATAATGAATATCTTTACTTGTATGAAATGTTGTAGTTTTATTTGAAATTGATGTTTTCTTTCCTCTCTCTTGCCCTTTCTTCCTCTCTCCCTTTTCTTCCTTACATTCCTCACAACAATACAAATAATATTTGTAATGTGAATGCCGCACTGTATTAGGTCTCGAACTACAAGAAACTAGGAGTGAAGTGAGAGAATTGATCAATCAACAGATAACTACAACAGAGAGATCTAACTGACAAGAGACAACATTGGAGTATGCAGAAAACGAGGAAGAAGACTCACCCACAAGAACTGAAATGGGAACAGGCGTATGGGAAGCAGGGCATATCTACATATAATGAGCTAAAGAAAGTGGTAAGTTATCCATTTGTTACTACTTAAAATGGGTTCAGAAAACATGGGTGTATTTGGACTTCTTAAAAATCTACTTTGAGGGACTAGCCAATGGCATAATGGTTAGGTTACTGGACTTCCACATAGTCGATCGTGGTTAGAGTCCCAGACTCAGTAGCTTAAAACTCACACTGTGCACATGTGGGAGACCAGCAGATGGTGTACTGGTTACATCGCTGGCCAACCACAGTTTGAATCCCAGACCTGGCAGCTTGAAAGTCACGCTGGGCACATGTGCGTGCATGCCCAAAATCCCAAGAGGAGAATAGAGGAGAAGGAATTATGTTGTGTTCATCCTCCTGCAGGGAGATTTCTCATTTCTGTCTCTCTGGTGAATGCATGTGACCTATAGCAAAAATCTCTCTCTCAAAAAAAAAAAAAAAAATCTACTTTGAGTATTTCAGCATTCTTTTAATCTATCTGCTTCTTGTTTTTCTAGATTAAAAAAAAGTTATAGCCACTCCACACTTAATGACCTACCTATTTAATCAGAGATAGGACTTGCAACCTGTTTTCTAGTGTGGGCAATCCCCTTTTCAGTCTACGTGATTCTCAGGAATTCCATTTCTCTGCCTCTGTCTCATTTCCATAGTTACTTAGCATTTACTACATGAAACACTGGCAATCATGCAAGACTACAGTTTTTGTTTACACATTTGTACTTTAGCAAAAAGGAAGAACATGACTTCACCAGGAGGTAGCATCAAGATTGAAGGAATTCTATCAATCTTGAGATGAAAATAAAGATCATAAATGAATATGAGAGTTAAAAAGATAGCATGTGATTTGGAGTTGATACATTTGACCATTTTAATGACCTTGAAAGATGAAGATAGAGTTAAGGAAGCAGTAAAAACACTAATAGGACTTAAAGCCATAATAACTAGGCAGCAAAAAGGCCTCATCCAGGAAATGAAACAATTACTGATGATGTGCTTTGACAACCAGATACAAAAAAACAATGCCAATGAGCCTTTTAGTATTTCGAGCCAATGGGCTAGAAGATGATATAGTGGTTAAGGCACTGGACTCTGATATGGTTAATTGTAATTCAAATCCTGGACCCAGCAGCTTGAAACTTACATCAAGTGCATATATGTGTGCCTACATCCTGACAGGAAGAAAGATTGTTATGTAGCCAACATCATTCCTAAAGGATGACCTCTCACTTTCCCTGTCATTGCTTCTCTCCAGCAAGTGAATATGCCCTATGGCAAAAAATCTAAAAAAAAAAAAAAAAGAAAAAGAAAAAAAAGAAAATTTAAACCAAAGCAGGCATTATCTTCACAACAATACAAGCATGCAAAACGAGAAGAATTGATGAAAACATTTATGGAAGTCATGGATAATTTCAACATTTCCTCAAAGATTCAACCTGCATAATTGGAGTATCAGTGATGAAGCAGCAAGTACAGATGTAGAAGCCATGGAAAAATTTGTTGGCCAATTTGATAAAATGATCAAAAAAGCCAGCTACCACCTGTAATAGATCTTCAATGTGGATGAAAATGGGATTTTTTTGAAAAAAAAAAAAAAAACAAAACTTGGAAATTCCTACATATACACAGAAGCTAAAACTATGCCCAATTTGAAAGGCTTTTAAGGACAGGATTATGATGTTGGGAGGAAATGTTGAGGAAGAGCTAATTAATGAAGATGTAGTAGAGTTGGAAATGTAGCAGCACTTAGGAAAAAAGGAAAGAATAGAAAAAATACCAAAGAAGTTCACTGTAAGAGGATTAGCTGGTGTGTTCTTGAAAGTGACTGTAAAGTTATGCAGCACAATTTTTTTTTTTTTTAAAGAATCATCCCCTTTAACTTTATCCATCACCATCATTATTTTCCAGTTTGGTCAAAGAGAGGCAAAGAGAGACGGAAAATGAGAGAGCAAGCCACCAGGTCTGGGACTTGAACTACGGTTGACTGTGTGGGAGGGAGTCCAGTGCCTCCAACCACCACACCACCTACCGCCCTGCAGCACAATTTTATGATTTTATTTTTTATTTTTCAGTTTACTATAAGGCATATATGTTTGCCAGAGATGGAGAGAGAAAGAGAGAGAGAGAGAGAGAGAGAGAGAGAGAGAGAGAGAGAAATCAATTGCCCCAGGGAGGATGGCCAAGTCACAATTCCTTCTCTGTTCTCCTCTTGGGATTTTGGGCATGTAAGCACACATGCCTTGCATGATTTTCAAACTGCTGGTCTGGGACTAAAATTGCATACTCGGCTATTTGGATCCAGTGCCTTAAATACCATGCCATCTATTGGCCCCACAATTTTCTCTTTTATAACTTCCACATTTTAGAAGTTTTTATTGTATTTTATCATAAGCACAGATTGCAGACCCTTAAAGGGTTTCTTAGAAACCCTCTAGTCAACGTTGAATCCCATAATTTTATCTTCTCTTACAATATCATTGAAATATTACCAATTCCTGTTCAAACTCTTAGACTGGCATGAACTAGCTATTTTAACTGAAGTTCTTTCCATTGTTGAAAACTCTTACAGTGAATAGGAATCTCTGTCATTGTTATGGCTGCTCATTAGTAGATAGAATAAAAGTAATCCTGTTTCCTCTTCCTTGAGAGACTTTCAGCAATTTGAAAAGTTGTGTCTGCCTGGATTCTTCTACGTTCATATTTTTTTCCTTTGTAATATCTATTGTGAAGAAAGGTTTTGAAGAAAATCTTTAACTTGTAATCTCCCGTTCTTTTTAATAACCCAATATGTTTTATAATTACTTCTGTTTTGAGAATGCTGTGGAAATACAGTGTAGATGTCTTGATGAGTAAGATTATTGCGTAGAAAGTAATTTCCATTAAGACAATTGTAGACACCAGAGATAGTGTGAGAAGAGGGTGGGAAAGGACAGAGGGTCAGAAAGAGGGGTAAAAATAATTCTAGGAACTAGAAATGGAAATTTTTTTATAATAATATGCATGATTAAGTCACTATGCAGTATATTCTGGATGGGAAATAACATTTTGTAGGCTGTGATGGTGCTTAGGGGAAGAATGTAAATTAAGTTACAAAGAAAAAGTTTCAGAAAAAAAATATCTATTCAATGACTGCAGTAAGCTATATAGCCCCAGCTAGGTGCTGCTTTATAGGATGCCTAAAGTTAGACTTGTGTTCATGGAAATGTATATATCTGCTGTGTTTGCTATGAAAATATTTAGATTAATTAAGGTCTTTAGTAATTCAATAAAATGTGCGGGGGGGGGACAGTATAGAAAGTAAACATAGATAACAGAGACAGTGTGGGAGGAGAGTGGGAGGTGGCAGAGGGTAAGAGATAGAGAATCAAGGATGAGGGGAAAAAAAGCGAAACATACAGAAAACAAGAAATGGAAAATTATTTGCTGACAATAACATGTTTGTTGATGTGCTTGATTGAGACAATATACAGTGTACTCTGGATGGAAAATCTCATTTTGTATGCTGTAATGATGTACAGTGAATGAATGCAAATAAATAAATTTAAATTAAAAATAGAAAAAAGAAAGTAATTTCCATGAATAAGAATGTACAAGGGTACTTCAAAAACTTTGTGGAAAATGGAATTAAAGTACACATTTATTTTGGTTCAAACAATTTTTCAAATCCATTATAGTTTTTCCACAGTATGTGTTTTCCATGATCCTTTTGAAGATGCCCTCACACATGATGTCTACTAAGGGGATGACATCGATGACTGTTAATTCAAAATGTTTAATTCTAATATTGTGTGCTGCGGGGGAAAAATTCTCATCTATCTTCTTAAATTCTCCAGCTGGCTCTGTAAAATAAAGTGATAGTAGACAAATTAACAGTAGAAAAGGCATACAAATTTATTTGGTGGAAAATGTTTCATGTGGTGTGGTGATGGTGAGGTTCATAGAAAATAGAAGGAAAAAACCCAACAAAATTAATAGGTATGGAGGCTTTTATAACATTAGGACAAAAGAAGATATATGTGAAAATAAGTGACAAGACAAAGGAAAGAGACTTTGAGTTCTAGGGTTGGCAAACTGTGGGAAGGTCAATGATGGTAGATTAGGACAAGTTAGTAATATTTGTTAGATTCTTTCTTTCTTTTTTTTTTTTTACAGAAAATTGCATTTTAATTCTGCTTATTGGGTAGAGGCAAGAAAGTGATTATAAAAACAAACTTATTCTATGCTGCATTTATAACGTAGTAATTCTTTTTTTTTCTCTTTAAGTTTATTTATTTTTTACATTAATTCACTAGACATCACTACAGCATACAAATGAATTTTCCATCCAAAATACCCTGTGTATTGGCTCAATCAAGCACATCAACATACATGTTTTCAGCAAATAATTTTCCAATTCTTATGTCTTGTATACTTTGTTTTTTGTTTTGCCATCCTTGATTCCTTATCCCTCACCCTCTGCCAGATTCTTTCTTGATGCTATCTCATTTGTGATGGAATTGTTATTCTTCTCCTGGTGTGGGAGGCTGAGGCAAAAGGGGGACCATTACAGACAATTGATCTGGTTTTAGGTAGCTAGGTAGACAGATCATCTTGTGCCTGCTTTTTTCTCAGTTACCTTCAATTAAAAAAAAAAACAATCTGTATTCCAGAGAGGCATATTTTGGGGTGGCATATTCTGATATACAGAATAGGATGTAAAAATATCCTGTAAAAACCTTCCATTTTGGCAGGGGTCTCAGAGTACTGTTAAGGCTCAGAAAATAAAAACTTTAAGTATGGTGCTTTGACATGTGAGTACTGTTTTTAAAAAAATTAGTTTTTAAAAGTTAATTTTTAAAGAGACAGACAGAGAGAGAGAGGAGGAAAGAGAAAGAGCTATCAGGGTCTCCACACACTGAGATCCACCTTTGTCTCAGCTCGCCCGGATCACAGGTAGTATGTGTCTGGCGTGTACAGAGAGACCTTGGGACACAATCTCAGACCTTCCCATGTGGGTCTAGTTGTGTTACCACTTAACACCATCTGGCTCTAGCATGCTGAGTGTTTTGAACTAAAGGACACTGGAAGGCCTCAGAAACAGCTAGAGCCAACTCTGACCTTCTTCTGCCTCTTGCCTTTCATTTTCTCCTGCCTCTCATTTTCTCCTGAAGTGAGTCTTAGATACCAGAATCCCTCTTTCCTAAGATTGCCATAGAAAATGGGACATCTTTTCCTCAAAGTTAGCTATCAAAAACTATTATTATTATTCTAAGTTTTCCTTAATTTTCTGTCTATGAGCTGGCCTCCCTTGTCCAACAGTAGATCATAAGACCTTTGTACCGGAGGGGTTCTGCCTCATTCCTGGAAGGAAAGAATACTATACAGAGAGATCAGGAAGAATTGGGACTGACAGGCTTTGCTGGGTCTTCTTATCTCAGCCTACTAGCATGAGAGCATACCTTTTTTTCCAATCATATTTCTACATGGCTGTCCATTCTTTGTTGAACCTAAGCATAAAAATGTATGATTTCACTTGGTCTTTGAGTCTTTATTCTGAAGGCTCCCAGGTTGTACAAAATTTTCATAACATAAGTCTAATACACTTTTTTTCTTGTTAATCTGTCTTTTATTATAGGCACATTGATTGTGAACCTTTTGATGAATGAAGACAAGTGTCACTCTTTCCACTTCTTTTGTTCCAGAAAAAATGGAGAGTATTTATTTCCTCCAGATTGTCACAGTGGATAAGGGGAAGATGGCCCAGATTACTCATTGATTCCCATGTAGGAGGTAACAGTCTTAAAAAGCCATTCCAGGTTAGAGCAGCTTCAGAGATTTGATCTCTAATTTCTGTGTTCATCTCTGACCTTTAATATTTTTAAATAAGTTAAAAACAAGAAGAGAAGTCAATGTATTTCATTTCTCTCCCTTCCTCAGTTTGCTTTTCTGAATAAATAGGGGTGGGGGAAGAAATAAACTGCTTCTATTATTGGTTTCTAAGCAGTACTTGAAACCTGTGTCAGAGTAAATGATGTTTTAATACTGTGTTTGAAATGTAAATCAAATGGTCTTGGTCAATATTTCTCTTAATCATCTAGTGATAATTATCTAAAACTGAATCCACACTACAGCTTTATGAGCGCACAATATTTTCAAGTTCATTATCTGGACCCTTTGACTAATGAGGCTCAAGTTTTCATTATGCTCTTTGACTGTTTTATACTACTGGCTCATTCTGATTTTATCCTTAAACAAAGTTAATTTTCATAAGAAATGTACCCCAAACAGATCTCCTATGGTATATTTGTGTAAGTTAACAGAAAGCTCAGCATTTAAGTGCAGAATTTGACATGCATTCTTGTCTAGTTTTTCTTTTTCATGTTGTTGTTTCAAACCACCAAGATTATTTTGAATATCGAGCCCACCAATCATCACACTGACACTTTGGCTTTCTATGAAAGTCTGATGAAAATATCTTTATTGTCTTCATTTATATAAAGAATTACAGAGTGCTGAGTGAGCTAGAAGTAAGGTCAAAACCCTGTGTTATGGCATAGAAGCTCTTCCTTTAGATCATATTTAGCTATTGGGTTGTCAGAAAAGTCATGACACATTTTTGCATAGAAAAAGACAGAAAAATATGCATGACTTTTCTGATGACCCAGTATTTGTCAGCGCTCGGGGTAGTTGATGCAGATCAGTCAACCATGCCTCTCTGCAGTTCTCTTGTCATGCAGCTAGAATTTCAATATTTTAACTACATGAATTGATAAACTTACATTTTAATAGAGATGATATCTAAAAGCAAGATGTATGACATAGCCTTCTCTCAGTATACTACTCCATTCTTAAACATTAGGAGTTTTTCCCTTCTTTTTTCCTGTATTATTTTCATTAATGTTTAATTATTTTGTCATTAAATCCTGCCAAACTTCTTCCTTGTCTATTCTCATTACTCTCTGATCTATTATCATTTTGAGGCATTCTGAATACATCATTTCAATGTAGATGTATATTTAAAGGAAATGCTTACTTATTTACTCTTTGGATACTAATTAAGAACCTCTTCAGCAGTAAGCCTGAGTGGTTCTTAACAATCAAATGTTAGCTTCTCAAAGACACCAAAAAAAGAAAAAAAGTATTTTTATCTTTAAAATATCGATCTATAGGAATGGAGAAATTGTTTTATTTTCTGCTGTTGAAATAGAACTTGTGGGATTTTTGCTTATGGGTGAAATAATAAGAAAAGATCAGAGGCAAAGAGATGACAGGATGCTACAAATTTTAAATGACTTTACTAAAATCTCATGATCTTCACATGAAGTATTGCAACCAGTTGCAGAGAGACAAAAAAGGTGAGTGAAAAATAAACACAGAGGGGTATTGTTCAATAATGGAGGATAAGTTTGGCAGATGTCAGACTCAGTTTTCTGCTCCCAGCAGGGGGTGGATAAAGTGGACTTTCCTTTGTAGAAAAGAGAAAAATTGTTCTTTTTCATTTCGATAGAAATCTGCAGATCTGGGTATGTCCTTAACCTTTACGTGATTTCTCAGCTCTATGGTGCTGACTTGTCTGGGATGTATCACCAGAACGTCCTTCTTTGTACTTTAAACAATAGTCCTGGTAAACCATTTTGAATTCCTACATTAGAATTCTTTATGATCACTTGCAGTGAGTCCTCAGTACCAAAGAAATTAAGGGAATGTATAAGTTGGTCATACCAGTTAGAGTACAGTTGAAGTCTTTCAGATGCCAATGGACCAGTTATATAATTATAACATTTCAGGGTTGGAAGTCACTTTTGGATTATTTAATCCAACCCTCTTATTTTTGGAGCTTAGTGATATATTTGGTCTAAGGACAGAATTTTTACCTTTGAAGATAATTTGGGTAACATTAAAGTTCTATGTGCCAAGGTAAAACATTTAATAAATAGCATTTATAAATTCTATTTGATAATGATAATAAAAGTAAGCATTTAGGGATTGCCAAGCACTACCCTAGACCTTTTGTACGTATTAACCTCTTTATCCTTTACAATCACTGTGGGAGATAGGTGTAACTTTCACTTACTGTTTTGTATATGGCGAAACACAGGCTCAGGAAGGTAAAGTAATTTACCTAAAAACTGCATTTGAGCCCTAGATTTAAACCCAGAAAATTTAGCTATAGAACGTATAGCAGTTAACTGCAGTGTTGTTCTATCTTTCAGAATTGAAGAGGGATAAAGCAACCATGAATCCAAAGTGTAAATTGTTTGCTGGAAGTCACTGAATTAGAGGATTAGATGATTAAGTATGCTGTGTTGGTGGAAGTTTTGTATTGATGACACAAAAATGCTGGAGTTTTCAAATTTAAGTATGTCCCTGATAGGTATGGTGGTTTTGTGTAATAATAATAAGAATGTCTGATTTTTTTCCCCCTAGGTATGAAGTTTCTAAAATCCTTGGGGCTTCCTAAGTGGTAGAAATATCTTTTTTATTCCAGAGCCCCTTGGATCACATATGAGTTTATGCTAATGAGACTACTCATGGTGAGCCCCTAACTAGCTTCAGGATGGCGCCTGGTCACTAGAAAGGCCAACTGTGTGATGAAAGTGCTGGGACTGTGAGTTAACTGGACTTCTGGGGAGGGAGAGAATACCGATGGTTGAGTTTGATCACATAGCCAATTATTTATTAGTCATGTTTATATAATGAAACTCTGATAAAAACTCTGGATACTGAAGTTCAGTAGTGCTTTCAAGCTGGTGAACCCATTGGTGAGGAAGAGGGTTATGTGCCCTGATTTCATGAAGACATGACACAGAAGCTGCATTTGAGGCCCTGCTTAACCTTACCCTGTGTGTCTTTTTATTTGTCTGTTCCTTAGTTGTATCCTTTCTGTTAATAATAAATCTGTAATCATTGGGACCAGTAGTTAGTGTAATGGCTATGTCACTGAACTCCCACATAGTTGACCGTGGTTCGAGTCCCGGATCCAGTGGCTTAAACTCACGCTGGGCGCGTGTCCGTGCGTGCCTAAGATCCCGTGAGGAGAATGGAGGAGAAGGGATTGCGGCATGGCCATCCCCCCTGGGGGGTGATTTCTTGCTTTCTGTCTCTCTGTCACTCTCTGTCTCTCTCTTTCTGGTGAGCACACGCACACTATAGCAAAAACCTCTCCAAAAACAAAACAAAACAAAACAAAACAAAAAACTGTAATCATAAATATAATGTCTCCTTGAGTTCTGTGAGTCATCCTGGTGAGTTATCAAACATTAATGGGATTGTGGGAAACCTCCAGATTTGTAGCTAGTTGGTGTGAGTGAAGGGTGTTTTCTTGTGGACAATGGCCTTTCATCTGCGAAATGTGCATGAACTCCAGGTGTTGGTGCCAGAATTCAATTGCAGTATACCTGTTAATGTTGAGACAGAATAAAGGTAAATGTTAATCATCACTACCTCATATATGATAACAAAGCTATGACTTTATGTCATTAAAGTACTTCAAGTAAGAATGTGGAGGGTAGGCCAGCAGTTGGCGTGGTGGTAAAGTGATGAATCCCACATGGCCACCTGTGCAGAGCAAGTCTCAGACCCAGAGGCTTGAGAAATACACTGGGCGTGTGTGTGAGTGTGCTCACAATCCTAAGAGGAGAATGGAGAAGGACTACAGCATGGCCACATCTCCACCCCTGAGGGATGGTTTTTTATTTCCTCTCTCTCTCTCTTTCTGTCCAGCCAGCACACACACCCTACAGGAAAAAAAGAATGGACAGTTACAGAAGATGACTTTGGTCTTGACTTCCTCCTGAATGTGTGTGTGTATGTGTGTGTATATATATATACACATAAAAAGTACATATATACATATATGTATACACACACATATTAAATGCATGGCAGGTGCCGGTATATAACGTAGGGACATTTTGAACTCTTAAGTGACTATAAACTTTAATTAGAAAAATCTTACCAAGAAAACAGAAACTGAAAGTTTTATTGACTTAGAATCTTCTTTATCATAGTAAATTTGAACACACTAGGCAGGAAGGAGCTTATAATATCACTGAATTGAATGTCTTTATTTTAGTGATGATGACATTGAAGAATAGAGATTCAGGTTTGATAACTCATGTAAGTCACGTGTTCAGTCAGGACAGGGCTGAGACTGGGTTCCAGACAGCTTTAACACTGCCCTGCAATCTAGCCTTGATCTTTTGCAGTCCATAGTTCATTAGAACACAGGTTGTGCATATATATTAAACATATATAAGTGTACTTTTCTGTAAATTGGGAAGTAATACATAAATGCATTCTCTTTTTTTCTTTGAGAGATTTTTGCTATAGGGCACGTACCCTTGCCAGAGAGACAGGGAGAGATAGTCAGAAAGCGAGAAAACAGCCCCCCAGGGGGAATGGCCACACCACAATCCCTTTTTCTCCATTCTCCTCTTGGGATTTTGGCACACACGCACAACACTCCATGTGAGTTTGAAGCCACCAGGTCTGGTACTTGACGTAACCATTATGCCATCTACTGGTCCCAATAAATGCATTCTTATTGAAGATTTCAAGTCACAGAAGTAGTTAGAATAAATATCAAAGTTTATTTTCCTCATACCAGTCCATTCTCTTTCAGAGGAAGGTCTTTGTACAGCTGGGTGTGTATTCTCCAAACATTACTTCATACATATACATACCTACAACAACATATCAGTTTGGTTAAAAGTGCTTTTCCGTAAAAGAGTTCACCAATACACATTGTTCTTCAGCTTTTTTTCACACTCAGTGATAGGTATTGGGCATAATTCTATGTCAGCATTGAAGCTCTACTCCATTATTCTAATTACACATAAATTGTAAATATTCAATTGTGTGTAAAACAATAAAAAAGAAGACAAAATTTACACCATCTGATTAAG
Organism: Tupaia tana; assembly: GCA_026018925.1. Taxonomy (NCBI): domain Eukaryota; kingdom Metazoa; phylum Chordata; class Mammalia; order Scandentia; family Tupaiidae; genus Tupaia; species Tupaia tana. The sequence goes on along the minus strand of JAKSZU010000007.1, from coordinate 59,007,139 downwards.
AGAAAAACAAAAGTTTTGTTTTTACTTTGTGGATGTCCACTGCTTTCCTTTTATTATTTGCTTGTTAGGCTTGTTCCCTGAAATTGAAGTTTGTTTTCTCAAAAGGACTTTCATATCTTTCTATTTGCTAAATGTATTTACAACAATTGCTTTTTGCAGCAGTATTATTTAACTGCAGTTTATTTAAATACTTCAGCATGTGATTAACTGTAACTCTAAGTTTAAGTCTATAATTACTCTGCCAAGAAGGGGATTTATCATTATTAGAATTAGAAATTATTTGTGAGTTGCAAATAAAAGAAACAGAAAAAATAATTGCACGCTTCACTTCTGTGCAATCACTTAAAATGTTTTCTATGTTTGTGAGCTGACATATAGTACCATATCTTTTATGTATTATTTATTAAGTATTCTTAGTACCAATTAAAAATATTAAGTGTCTGTTTTACCTAGAAAGATTAGAAATTAAGGATAGGCTCAGTGACTGAAACATGTTTGCACAGCTTTTCCTTGATTTAATCCTACTTAAAATTTTTGGTTGAATGAGTTCTCTAATTCTTGTTTCTCATGCTTGTTCAGTTCTGATGAAGACTGCCTAAAGCCCAATTAGGTTAAAAATTAACTTGTTTTTTTATCGATTGTGATTGGTATTTTATTGCATAATTTATGACCTACAAAATTCATACAGTAGATTGCATTAATTCTTATGTATAAAGTTAAAAACAAGCAGGTTTCAGGTAGTTTGCAAATAGGTCCAAAATAGAAGCATCATTTCTAGTACTAAATTTGCTATGAAATTTGAATAAGTGGAGCATATTAAATACATATTCATACAGATGCTTTCTTCTTTTTGTTAAAGACTTTTGCCATAGGTTGTGTGTGCTTGCTGGAGAGAGACAGTGAGAGGGAAAATGAGAAGCCACGCCTCAGGGAGGTTGGCCATGTCGAAATCCCTCCTTTTTCATTCTCCTCCTGGGATGTTGGGCATGCACGCACATATACCTGTTGTGATTTTTCAAGCTGCTGGGTCTGGAATTCGAACCATGGTTGATCATGTGAGAATCTAGCCCCTTAACTACTATGCCACCTGCTGGTCCCTATATGCTTTCTTCTTTTTAAAAATTAACATTTAGTTTTCAATAGGGTGCATGTGCTTACGAGAGAGAGAGAGAGAGAGAGAGAGAGAGAGAGAGAGAGAGAGAGAGAGGAGGGGAGGAGGGAGAGAGAGAGAGAGAGAGAGAGAGAGAGAGAGAGAGAGAGAGAGAGAGAGAGAGATCACCTGCCTCTTCAGGGGGATGGCCGCTCCACAATCCCTTTTCCTTCATTCTCCTCTCAGGATTGTGAGCATGCACACACATGTGCCTGGTGTGTTTTTCTATTCTTTCTTTTTTTAGGTTTTTGTCATAGAGTGCATGCTCTTGCTGGAGGGAGACAAAGAGGAAAAATGAGAAAACATCCTGCCATCCCTTCTCTTTCATGGTCTTCCTGGGACTTTGGGCATACATGCCCATGTACCCAGCATGATTTTTTCAAGCGGCTGAGACTAGGACTCAGACTGTGCTTAGTATGTGAGAGTTCAGTGCCTTAAGCACTAGGCCACCTTGTAGTTCTACTGGCATGTTTTTCAAGCTGCCAGGTGTAGGCCTTGAAGGGCACAGTTGGCCATGTGAGATCCAGCTGCCTTAAATTCCATGCTACCTGCTGGCCTTATGCTTTCTAAATATATAAATATATATTAAATAAATAGATAAATAAATTTAATTAGAGATTAGGTATTTTTGCTGTAGGGCATGTGCATTTGCTAGAGAGACAGAGACAGAGAGGCAGAAAGTGAGAAATCACCCCCCGGTTTGGGGTGGGGTTGGCCATGCTACAATCCCTTTTTCTCCATTCTCCTCTTGGGATTTGGGGAACACACGCACATGTGGCTGGCCTAAGTTTTAAGCTGCCGGGTCCGGGACTTGAACTGTGATTGACTACTTGGGAGTCCAATGACATAACCAGTATGCTATCTGCTGGTTCCCTCTAATTATATTTTAATGTATTTCTGTTATATTGACCCTTTATTAGTTTACCAGTGACTAAGTAAATTATATTCATGTTCCCCAAGTTTTTGATGTATTTTGATTTTTCTCACATCTCATATTCTTACTCCTTACTCTATTTAAACATATTACTATAGTTATAAGTTCAGAGCCTGCGTGTGAAATAGGTCTGTCAAGTTTGGCAAGAACATAAGACAAAAAATAATAACAATATCAATCAAATCAACTGCTAAAGTAGTACAAATTTCTTTCATAATCTCAAATTAGCATTTCTGGGATCAGTAATTTATGACAGTAAATAGTAAAAAGGAGGTAGCTTATGTGGGCTATTAACAGATTTGTGATACAGAGGAGAAATAAACCAGAAAAAAGGATTTTTTTTTTTTTGAGGAAGGCTTACTTTAAAGAATCTTACAGTTTTTTGTTTATTGATTATCTTAGATAAGATAATTGTGTTTTATGCCTACATAGTGAGGTGTAGTCTAACGGTATTCACATTATTGATTTTGTCATGGCATAACACATTGAGTAGCATCTGTTATTGTCTGAATGTATTTGCCCAACATTCATGCACTGAAATGTGGTTATACCATTAGGGTATTAAGAAACTTAATCTGATCATGGTATTGAAAGTTGGGACCTTTGGGAAGGGATGAGGCATCAGGGTGGGGCCCCCATGACTGAGTCCTTTTGGGTTTATAGGGGGAAGGAATGAGACAGATATAGACATTATATAGTAATTTTAATCTTAATATATCAATGTTTCAAGGCATGCTATTACCATACCATCACCCACAGTTCAATATTTGAACACATTGGAGAATATGTTGCATAGGATTGGCATAATGCAAGTTAAATAGGTACCTCAAGTCAAACTTGTTATAAGATTATAGTTTTTCTTTGCGAATAGTTTACTGAACTATAGTTTATATAAATAAAATACTGTATGAAAAATCCAAATGTAGGGAACCAGCAGTTAGCGTAATGGCTATGTCGTTGGACTCCCACGTAGTCAACTCGGTTCGTGTCCCGGACCCGGTGGCTTAAAACTCACGCCGGGCGTGTGTGCGTGCGTGCCCAAGATCCTGAGAGGAGAATGGAGAAGGGATTGTGGCGTGACCATCCCCCCTGGGGGGTGATTTCTCGCTTTCTGTCTCTATGTCTCTCTCTGTCTGTCTGGCGAGTGCACGCACCCTATAGCGAAAATCTCTCTCAAAAAACAAAAATCCAAATGTAAAGCTTAATGAATTCTGACATAATACATGTGTCTTTACTACCTAAACCAAGACACAGTCCCACCCCTCAAATTTCTTGTGTGTTTCTCAATGTCACCCCAACCCCTGTCTTTTGATGAGTTTTGCTTGTTCTTAAACTTTATATAAATGGAATCATACATTATGAATGCTTTTGTGTCTGCTTCTTATACACAGCGTGTTGTTTAAAATCATCCATGTTGTTGTATAACCAATTTGTTTCCTTTCATCGTTGAGTACAATTCCACTGTGCAGGTTTCTTTCTTTCCTGTAGATGGACATTTGGACTTTTTTCTTATTAAAAATTAAAATTATGGTAATTTTATATTAACAAATAAAAATGTATATATTTATCATGTATGTGTTTTGAAATATGTATACATTGTAGAATGGATTAATTGAAATAATTAACACATTACCTCATGTAGCCTTTAGAGACTAGCAAGAATATGATACATTATTAGTAACTATATTTACCATAATGTACAATAGATCTCTTGAACTTATTTCTCTAAACTAAAATTTTGTATACTTTGATCAGCATTCCCTAATCTCCCTTCCCTCCCACCAGACCACGTAACCAGCATGCTGGTAATCAGTTCTCTGCTTCTGTGAGTTCAGTTTTTCAAGATTCCATATATGAGATTCCATGGTATTTTTCTTTCTGTGCCTAACTTACTTCACTTAACATAGTGCCCTCCAGATTCATCCATGTTGTCACAATGACAGTATTTCATTTATTTTGAGAGCTGAATGGTATTACATTGTGTATACATGCCACATTTCCTTTACTCATTCGTCTATTGATGGTTCACTTAGTTTGATTCCATTTCTTGGCTATTATGCATAATATTTCAATAAATGTGGAAGCTACGGATAACTTTTCAATGTACTGATTTAATTTCCTTTGGTAAATGCTCAATTCTGTTTTCAGTTGTTTGAGGAACTTCCATACTGTTTTCTGTAATGGCTATACTAACATGGATTTTGAAAAATAGTGTGCAGTTTCTCTTTTCCCCATGTCTTCATCACATCAACACTTATTTTTGTCCTTTTGATAATAGCCATTCTAATGCATGTGAGGTGATATCTAACTGTGACTTTGATTTTCATTTTCCTATGATTAGTGATGCTGAACTTTTAAAAAATATACTCTTCAGCCATTTGTATGTCTTTTCTTGATAAGTGTTTGTTCGGGTCCTTAACCCAATTTTAAATAAGGATGTTTATTTTCTTGCTATTGAGCTCTTCGAGTTCCTTATATAATCTTTTTATTAATCCTTCGTTGGATGTATAAATTGAAAATATTTTCTCCCATCCTATACATTATCTCTCCACTGTTGATTATTTCCTTTGCTGTGCAGAAGCTTTGATATTGATATAATTTGTCTATTTTTGCTTTTGTCGCATATGCTTTTGAGGTTATATTAAAACAAATTGTTCAGACCCATGTCATGAAGTTTCCCTCTCTCTATTTTTTTTTGTAGTTTTACTGTTTTAGGTATATGTTTAAGTCTTTAATCCATTTTGAGTTGATTTTTGTATATGATGTGGAATAGAATTTAATTTAATTCTTCTGCATGTGGATATCATTTGAGTTATTTTTAGGGATTAAAATTTATTTTTGCTATAACGAATAAATCTGGTCTGAACATTTTGTTTGTGTTTTATGTAAAAATGGGCTGCTTTGATGAATGTTCCAGTACAATTTTTATAAATCTTCAGTGAAATGTTCTATAAATATGCATTAGCAAGCCAATTTTGTTCAAAATATTAGTCAGATCCTCATTGTTTTTGTTTGTTTCTCAGGTCATTCTATCAATTACTAAGAGATGTGCTGGAATCCCAACTTTGTGCATTTTCCTCTTTAGTTTTGGTAAGTCTTATGGTTAGCATTTGCATAGTATAATTTTTAAGTTATTTTTTTGTACCCAGCCTATGTATATTCCTATAGTAAAATGTGCCATTTCTAATCAGCATACATTTTGTAATTTTTCTTTGTTTGGAGAGGTTTTTGCTATAGGATATGTGTGCTCTCCAGAGAGACAGTGAGAGACAGAGAGACAGAAAGCAAGAAATCATCCCCCAGGGGGGATGGCCATGCCGCAATCCCTTCTCCTCCCTCTCCTCTTGGGATCTTGGGCATGCACGCACATGCGGCACGGTGTGAGTTTAAGCCACAGGGTCCAGGACTCAAACCACAGTTGACCACATGGGAGTCCAGTGACATAGCCATTATGCCAATTGCTGGTCCCAGTTTGTAATTTTAAAACTACCTTCATAACTCTGTCTTTTCAGTGACATGTAAGTTCATTTACTTTCAGTAGTTCGACTATGATGTGCCCAAGAAAGTTTTTCTATGTATTTGTCTTGGTTGGTTTATAGTGAGCCTCTTGCATCTATAAGTTTAGGTCTCAGAAAAGTTAGGCACTTTGGATTAGGACCACTGACGACCTTCTGCCCAGACTTCACCCTCCTGCCCCCAAGATGGAGCCTGATTAGAGCACTCTAAAAACTAGGAAAAAACCTCATAATCCATCAGATGACCAGCAACCACTAAAGAGGCACAAGAAATATGAGAAACCAAGAAAATATCTCTCCCTTAAGGGAAAAGAATAACTTCTCATCTTCCACAGTCAATACAAAGGAACTTATGGAAATGTTAGATAAAGAATTTAAAATGTTCATAGTGACAAAGCTAACAGAGATGCAAGAGAAGAGAGACAACGAACTCCAGAAGATGTAAGAGAAAAGAGACAAATTCTAGGAGGTGAGGAAGTTCTTGCACGACATGAAAGAGGAAATATGCACCATAAAAAGAATCCAATGGAATTGTTAGAGATGAAGGCTATAGTAGAGGAAGTGAAAAATTCCATTGAAAATATCAAAAGCAGATTAGATCATGCAGAAGAGTGAATCTCAGATGTAGATTATGGAACATCTGACCTAGAAAAATTCACCAAAAAAACCCGAGAAAATAATCCCCCAAAATGAGAATAACATATGAGTAATACTAGACCATTAAACACCCAAACATCCTGATCATCGGTATCCCAGAAGGTGAAGAAACTAATAAGGGCATTGATAATCTATTCCATGAGATCCTGGAAGAAAACTTTCCAAACCTAGAGAAGCACTCAAATATCTAGACCCCAAAAATACAAAGGACCCCACATAGAATCAGCCCAAGAAGATCTTCTCCAAGGCACATCATAGCCAGATTGACCAAAACCACAGACAGAGACAAGATACTAAAATTGGCAAGAGAGAAATGTCAAGTTACTTTCAGAGGATATCCCATTAGGCTAACATTGGACATCTCATCAGAAACAATGAGAACAAGGAAAGAATGGGAAAATATATTCAAAGTGTTAAGTGTAAAACAATTTCAACCAAGAATACTAAATCCAGCAAGATTATCCTTCATGTGGGAAAGAAAGCCCAGAACATTCTCAGATAAACAAAACCTGAAAGAATTTACCAACACCAGACCAGCTCTCCAAGAAGTGCTTTAGAGGGTGCTATACCAGGAAAACTAAAGTTGGACACATGGAAATAAGAGTACAAAAAACAACCAAGAAAATGGCCAGCCTAATGGTAGGGACAAAGCTGGAGTTGAATGTTAACTTCCAGAGTTTAAATGGAAAGATCAGGCCACAGTAACACTGCAAATTCAACAGAAGAGGGATTAATTACGTGAGTCTAAACTAGTGAAATAGAATATTTTTTTTATTTTAGACTAAAACATTACTGATTTTCTTCTATGTTTTGTTTTCCATATTTAAGGATTTTTGTCTTCTCTCGAACTGTTGATAGTTTATTCTACCTACTATTTGAACTGAATCCTAACCTTTCTCCTGGCTTTAAGTGTCAACAAATTATTGAGTTTGATCTATTAAAACAAAAACTGTTTTTTTTTAATTAAAAAAGGCATTAAAATTCCTATTTAATGACTGCAGCAAGCTATATAGCCCCAGCTAGGTGCTACTTTGTGGTATGCTCACTTTAGTCACTAAGATTTACACCTAAAGTCAGACATGTGTTCATAGATATGTATATATCAACTGTGCTTACTATTGAAATTTTTTAGATGAATTAAGAGCTCTAGTGAGTCAATAAATTATGGGGGGAAAAGGCATGGAAAACAACTGTAGATGCCAGAGACAGTATAGGAGGATAGTAGGAAATGGCAGAGTGGGAAAGATAGGGAATCAAGGGGAGGAAAAAAAAAGCAAAATATATGAGAAACAAGAAATAGAAAATCATTTGTTGATGATAACATGTATGGTAATATCCTTGATTAAGCCAATCAACAGTGTATTCTGGATGGAAAATCTCATTTTGTAAACTATATTGACGTACTGTGAATGAATGTAAATAAAATTTTTTTAAAAATCAAAAAAAAGAAATTAAGCCCTTTTTCCTTCAAATATTTTTTGTGCCCATGCTTTCTCTTTCTGGGTATCCAATTACTTATATGGTTTTTCTGTACAAAATACCTACAGACCAGCCATGATATTGTAGTTGTAATACGACACTCCAAGCTGAGGCCAATGGGAATGCCCAAGATTCAAATCCTGTGGTGTCCCTCTACTCACTGGCTGCATCTACATGTGCATGTGATCCCGGCTGCTTGAGGCTGGGGGGTGCATTGCTGTGTAAAGGCCCTGTGGGGTGTGTCTTTCTGTCTTTCTTTCTCATGGAAGAAATAAATAAATACACTTAAAAATACTTATATAAATGCATATTTGTATTTTACTAGTGTCCCACAGATCCCTTAGATTGTATTTACTTGTTTAAATATTTTCTTGAATTTTATTATATTTTTATTACATTTCTCTAAACAATGTATTTATTTATTTAGCAGGCAATTTACTTGGTCGAATCCACATTGCAACTCTGTTGTGATAAGCAATATTTCAAAATCTCAGTTCATTTCTTATAGATTTAGCTTGGCAACTTGGAGTCTCTCCTGAGTAGAAGCTCTCCTAATCTATAGAAATAGATTAGGATTTGACCAAACAATTATACAGAGTTTGTAAACAGAAATTGAGCTCCTCTTTTATGGCTCTCTTTTTTCCAGGCTGTATCTCCTCACTTTTCAATGGCTATCTCAAGTTCTGAATTTTTATTCCTAAATCTAGAATTTTTTTTTTCCTTTTATAAGATTTTTAGCAATCCTTCATGGTGCAGCCTGGAGTCTTACTGCTTTAGGCTAAAAGCAGTAAGAAATGGGAAACTCAACCTGTGCCATGTCTGCTTTTTGTTGCTTTCCAATGTTTTTAGAAAGTTGATTTTTATATTTTGTCTAGAGTTCGTAGTTGTTTTCTGAGAAGGGGTAATCCTATAGAAATGCACTTGGCCATTCTCTATGTATAATATGGTGGTGCACCACATAACAACATTTTGGTCAACTGCAGATGATGTATGCAATGGTGGTCCTATAAGATTATAATGGAGCTGAAACATTCCTATCACCTAGTGACCTCATAGCTGTCATAATGTCATAGTACAATGCATCACCCACATGGTTGTGGTGATGTTGCTGTAAACTTCCCTGCCATACTGCCAGGTGTATAGAAGTATAGTGCATAAAGTTATGTACAGTTCATAATAGTTGACAATGAGAATAAATAACTGTATTACTGGTCTATGTATTTACTATACTATACTTTTAATCATTATTTTTAGAGTGTACCAATTATATGTATTAAAAACAAAAGTTTACTGTAAACCAGTATGCCACATTACACCGGCAGCAGCTTCAGACAGCTCATATTTATCAAGTCTCTTGACTGCAAAGTTCCTCTTGTGTTTAATTTAGTCTCATGTCATCTTGTTCACTTTGACCCTTCCAATGGAACAAGATGTAGAGGAGGAAGATAGTGATGTTGGTGATCATGATGCTGTGTAGGCTTAGGTTAATGTGTGTTTTTGAATTAGCTTTTAACCAAAATTTTTTAAAAAATTTAAATAGAAAAAAGCTTATAGAATAAAGATATAAAGAAAGAAAATATTTTTGTATGGCTGGCTGTGTTTTAAACTAAGTGTTATAAAATATTTAAAAAGCCAAAAAATTTTTATGAAGTAAAAACGTTATGGTAAGATAAAGTGAATTTACTATTGAAAAAAATAAAAATGAAATTATATTCTGCACTCTAACTAGAAGTGGAATCATGAATTCATTGTGCTTATTAATGAAAGAGGTTAAGAGAAAGTCTTTCATTACAGGTACTTTGACTATACTTATACCCAGGGTAATATTCTAAATATTTAATGATCAGTGTAGTAGAAGAACACTTAAAAACAGACTTTGGCGTGTACAGCCACTAGTAAGGAGACTGGCATATTTAAAAAGACACCGTTATGACAAAGAACATGAGTATAAAAGGTAGGTTGATTCTGAAATTCTCATGAACTAACGAATGAAATAAGCATTTTAAACTTTGCATTTCAAATGAAAATTTAACCAATATAACTCTCATTCTTAATGCCACTAGTTGTATTAAGTTCAAAGTAACAGATCATTTTTTTCTGTCCCTATTGTTTGTCTAGTATTTGATAGAAATCAAGGCATGAACCAGTATTCCCTGTATTTCTTATCTTTTGACTAGTTATATACTCTATACCAGTTTTAGGGACCTTCACTGGTGCACTTGCTGAAGCTCTATTCTTGAAAATTCTTTAAGTTGGCACTTGTAAAATGAGCACCACGGGAGGAAAATCAGAAGCTCAGCTTCCTTTGTAGATCTTACAAGGGGAGGCGGGGGCCAGAGCCCTGTCCTGCCGGCAGCCCAGTGTTGCAAATCAGGCTCTGTCATTTCAGTCAGCTTCACCTATGGCGAGTGAAATAGTGAAATCTAGGTCTTTAAATAATGTATGGCTGGGCTGTAGTCTCACTGCTCCTAGAGAACGTGATCGAAGTTGTTCGTTTCTAATTTAAGCTAAGACAGAGAAAATGAAGAGGAAATAACAATGAAGCATTTCATTTATTTTGAAAAGAAGGTAGACTATAAAGCTCCAGTAAATAAATGAAGAAATAAAATAACTATATTTGGGGGTTGATTTTATAGTCCATTGCAATCTGGTTGTACCTAGAATCCTTGAAGCCCATTGCATTTTAACATCTTTATCTTATATTTCAAAATATGCATCAGGAGAATGTAATGACTTTTTTTTTTTTTTAAAGTTTTACATTCATGACAGTATATATTGTAATATAGAACTTTGATTCAAACCTTATACTTAAGGGTGCATTTCTGAGTCCATGCCTTGAAAAAATATATCTTCAAAAGAAGAACAAACCACAGCAACAGCTACGTATTATCATTATTACCAACATTATCTGTACACTTACTAAGTACCTTACTTGCCTTACTCTGTACTAAATGTGTCTAGTAGTTCAGGAAATCTAAACCCTTTGGACATACTGTGATACATCAACATACACAATATGAAAATTTTGTACTCTTGGAAAGTAGTAGAAATTTTAGAATGATACTTTTCAAATTGAAATAATAGTAGTACCTTTTACAGAAATGTCTAAGCACTTAAATGAAAGGGATTTGAAATCCCATTCCACAGATAGGTAGATATTAAATCTCTAAAAGGATATAGAATAGACACTTTTTGAGCCAAAGGCCTTGGGGTGTGTGTGTGTGTGTGTGTATGTGTGTGTGTGTGTGTGTGTTTGAGAGAGAGAGAGAGAGAGAAAGAGAGAGAGGAAGAGAAAGAGATACAGAGACAGAGACATAGAGACAGACAAGAAATCACAAAACCATCCCTAAATTCTGAAGAATTTTTCTGGCATAATTTCTAAACATTCATTTACTATTTTACTGGGCATTTCACTTTGTTGGTACTCTCTCTATACTTGCTTTTACAATGTTTTTCCAGAGTCTGCTGGTATACTACAGGAGCATAGGGGTTATTGATTACTGTATACTTAGAAATTTAAATGTAAACCTACGTAAAACTTCTCCTTGACAAGAGGGAGGTGATGAAAAATATTTTGAACACTGGAAAATGGACAAAGGTAGTTTTTCTTAGGTAGAAATGCTCAAATGAGGAATTCTAAGCTGTTTTTTTTTTTTTTTTTTCTTTTTTTTCCATCCAGGTCTATTTTCCATCTTTTTTCACTCTGTTTTATTGCCCCAAAAGGATTACCTATATGTACTATATCCATGGGCTCTATTTCCTTTGTCTTCAGAGGTTTGGGCCAATGGAGAACCCATGTAAAAGACCAGAGGGAGGGAGGGGAGTTCTGGCTGAATATTTATTCGCCTGGGTTTATAATTCTGAGATTGGCCTCTTAGAAGTCTCTGGTCCTCTCAAGGGATTTTTCTCTACTGAACTCTCACTTCAGATTCCAGTAACCACTGCCATGCCTCATTCATTTTGGTGTAGGGATGGTGACCATTGGGCTTCTATCAGATTTGCAATGACTCTTCCATGTATTGTTATTCTCTACAGCAATATCTTTTATTTGACTTTAGCTAATGTACAGTTTTTAAACAGTTTTGTATTTACTTTTTCCATGAGCAAAGTGAGTGAGAGAGACCACTCCCCTTATGGATCCCTGACACTGCTATCTACCTTGCACCTTCATTCAGTCCCAGATCATGAGCATGTGTATGCCCATTACACTCTGGGAGGCCTCTGGGCTTGAGTCCGGAATCCATGTGGGATTGCTTTACAGAGCCGTTTGTCCCACCATTGTGTCGCATTCCAGCCTCTCAATGCCTTTTTTTTTTTTTTTTGGAGAGGTTTTTCGCTATAGGGCGCGTGCACTCGCCAGACAGACAGAGAGAGACATAGAGACAGAAAGCGAGAAATCATGGTCACGCCACAATCCCTTCTCCTCCATTCTCCTCTCGGGATCTTGGGCACGCATGCACACGCGCCCGGCGTGAGTTGTAAGCCACCGGGTCCGAGACGCGAACCGCGGTCGACTACGTGGGAGTCCAGCGACATAGCCATTACGCTAACTGCTGGTTCCCTCAATGCCTTTTATATTAATGTTTTTGTAAATGGACTCTTCTCAAATTAGTCTATTTTAAGTCAGTCATCCATTTTTTACTGGGACCCTGAGTGGTAAAAATTCTATTGATTTACAAGAAGTAAAGTCATTAGCACACTGTATATTAAGCATACAGTGTTATATTTTATTACAACAAATGAAAATGAAAGACTGATATGATTATTTTCTTTTTTACCCATAAAAACGTTAAAGTAAGTCCATTTGCATTTTAAATACCATGTGACTGTCTTTTTTTTTTAATGAAATTTTCTGGAGAAAAATAAAGTTATGCATACACAACTGGTACTTGAGTAATAACTTTTACTTTTTCTTCACAAAGGTAGGATTGCTTTCAACTCTTTCTCATTTCTGTGAAGAGACAGCTTAAAAACCCAGAACATTTATGTCATGAAATACAATCATGATTTAAATAGAAATACAATGAGTTTGTACCATATTTTAGGGAGACATCTTGTCAGAGAGGTCTACTTAACCACAGAAGTGTTATGTTAGAGAGGCTGGAATATTATTTCTGAAGAGGATGACAATGAAAGCAGTGCATGTTTTTGTCTTTAAGTTATCTTGGGTAGGCGCACAGCAAGAAAAAGATGAGATGAATTTTTTTCAAACAATCTTTTAAGATATACAAGTCAAGGAGTATCTATATCTGCCAGAGGCTGAACCAGGTGATAGAGACAGTGGAAAATACCATAGGGTGGACCAGGACTTCTTGCAGATTATAGGTTGGCAGAAAAAATAATGCTAAGGCACTTCCAGTATTATGAACTGTGTACCCAAGAGTGGTTTTTGAGTTCTATCACTCTTTTCCACCTTCCCCATAAGAGGCAGTCACCAAGTTGTAACTATTTTCGCATCTTGTACTTGTTTCCGTCTCTATATCCTTACGACCATTTCCCTAGTTGAAGTCCTCACGATTTCTCTCTGGTGTCCTGCACTCTACCCCGCCTCTAGTCATGCCCTTCCAACTCGCCTTTCACATTGTCATCAGAACGTTTTAGCTATAAAGCAAAACTTTCCATTTTATAGCCTGTGAAAATTCCTTAATAACTTTCCAATCTATGAAAGATTAGATTCTGCTTCTTAGCCTAATGTAAGAAGGTCTCTGTGACCCAGACTCTGTTGTACCTCCAGTTGTGTCTCTCCCTTGAAAGTTAGGTACTAAATATTGAGTAGATGAATTAAAAGAACTTATCATGGTTTCATCTACTAGAGACAAACATAGAAAATATTTTACTAAATTACACATAGATTAGGAAATGGTTCCATGCTAGTTAAACGTTTTTTTTCCTTTTTCCTCCCTCAAAGAAACTTAATTAATTACATGTTGATTTAATACACATGAAGACTGGACTCCAAAGGGATATATGATTTATAGTCTGACATAAAAGGAGTTTACAATTTTTCTGACAGGATATCACTCAATTCGGTATTAATGCAAGACAGGTTAAACAAAGGCCAATAGTGAGGCAAGTTATTGGCACAATGGTCATGCACTGGACCCAGATGGGAAGGGACCTGGGTTCATGTCCCAGGCCTCACTGAGCACACTGGGTTTATGAATGTCCATGATCAGGACTGACTGAGATGGGGGTAGATAACAGCATGAAGACCTATTGGGGGTGATTATTTCTTTCTCTCTCAGAAGAAATCAATAAATGAACTTAAAAGAAAAAAGAGAGCCAACATTAGTAATTTGAAAGTACTTCCTGTTAAAACTCACAAAAGAATAAAGTTCTTTGTGAGGCAGAAGATTGGGCTGGATTGGATGTGTGAGTGAGTTCTGCCCTAAGAATGGCACTGTCTTTTTGCGAACTGGTACACTATTTTTTGAACCCAGGGAGTTTTCAAACTAAGCCTTGTCACCCTGAGTCAGTAGAGCTCAGCATGCCCACTGCTGAGATCTGTACAGCAGAAAGGTGGCTGTTGAAACTATCCTGACTCTTCTGGAATATTTTAGCCATGGAACTAGGGCCAATATCCTACCTCCCCTTAGGTTCTTTTGAGAAGTGGTATTCAGGCCCTCAGTGGAGGCTGGAAGAAATGATGAGGCAGCCTTGTGCAGGATTCTCCCAAATGCCTGAGTGAGAGGATAAGAAATATTATCAAACACCAGGAAACAGAAAATGTCTGGTTTGTGGCCTGGCAGTTAAGAATGTTGTGCATCCAGATATTCTGTCCACTTGGACTCTGGGATTATGCTACAAGATATTTTTCTTGTACAAGAAGGCAACAAGATGATTTTTCATGTCTTCACTTTAGCAAAAGGGATGTAGAATGTCTCTGATCATTCTGTTCCTTTTTCCAAATGTAGTATGTTCTCGAGGAGTGGAGGAAGATGTTAATCCACTTAAAGTTTTGTGTTATTATATATAAATTTAGATGCTAATGTGTTAATTGTATAAAAAGCCAATTTCTGGAATTCCTTATGTAGTTAATATTCTAGGGTTTGACCAAATGTTTTTCGGATAGCTGCATGTTTTATTGATCCCCATTCATTGAAATATACATTTAACAGTAGAATATGGAAAGGTCTACTTCTGGTTCTGGAGAGAGTAACATATTTGGAAAATATAGAAAACTCAATTTTTCTCAATCTGAATTTTCTTTACCCAAAAGGGAAGGAAATTTAGTACTATAATTTCATGGTGACTTCAATAAAAAATAAAATTCCTAGAATGGCCCCAAAACTATCATTGATGAAATAAAATTAGGATTTATGAAAAGCTCGGCTTTAAGAATTGACATGTCCAAAAGATCTCATTAGGCCAATTTCATATATGATTAAAAGTGTTACCAGTCTTCAGTGGGAGTAATGAATAGAATCTGATCACTTTCACACCTTCCCTTCCTTCTAGACCCTATGGCATATTCCTAGTTTGTACGTTTTTTTCCAGTGGTATTATAAACTTGTAAGTATCTAATTCATATCTTTATTGAAGAAGAAGGCTATTAAATTAACAAAACTGCCTATAGGTATATTCTCATAAATACATACACACAATAATTTATAAACATTTTAAGGGTAAACTTTGCTACAGCCAAAACAGCTAATAGTTGCTAAATGCTTACTATGTGTCAAGTACCATTCTAGGTGTTTTATATGCAACAATTCATTTAGTCATGAAAACAATATTATGAAGTAGTTGCTACTACTGCCCCTTCTATTGTTCAGAAAATCAAGGCATAAAGAATTTTGTTAGCTTCCATAAATTCTTCCAGATTATTTTTAGATTTGAACTCAGATGTTCTGACTTCAGAATCAATGCTTCAAGATTGTATTGTACCACTCCTTCATAGAATATTTAAATTGATGTGCCACAAAATGATCAGGTGGTTTGCAATCTTTTTTTTGGAGAGGTTTTTGCTATAGGGCATGTGCGCTCGTCAGAAAGACACAGAGAGACAGAAAGTGAGAAATCACCCTTCAGGGGAGATAGCCACACCGCAATCCCTTCTCCTCCATTCTTCTCTTGGGATCTTGGGCATGCATGTACACATGCCCGGTTTGGGTTTAAGCCACCGGGTCTGGGACTTGAACCACAGTCAACTACGTGGGAGTCCAGCAACATAACCATTACACCAACTTCTGGTCCCAGTTTGCAATCTTAAATTCATAGATAATGCTTAAGGTTTGGGAAAGCCTGTGGCTTGGTCATTTAAAAGGCTGACTCCCACGTGGCTGATCAAATACTTCGAGTCCTGAACCTGGTGGCTTGAAAAATATGCCAGGTGTGTGCCCATGTCCCAAAATTCTGGAAAGAGGGAGAAATGAAGAAGAAGAGATTGTGGTATGACTATTCTCCATGGGGAGGGGGTACCTTCTCGCATTTCCTCTCTCTATCTTTCTTCAGCAAGAACACATACCCTCTAGCAAAAGTTTAAAAAAATGTTTAGGGTTTTACCTTTATATTCTCTTTTGTTGTCAGTTTGGGAGATTTCTTTTACCATACGAAGTGAATTGATCAAACATTTACTGAGAAACTACCCTGTGTGTTGGCTCTCCTCCCTCCCCCTCTGTAATTTAAGAGTAAAGAGCTGAATGAAATGTTCCTGTCTTTTCAGAGTGCTGGATGGTATCAGTAGTAAGATGCTATAGGAAATTGCAGAAGATGGCAGGTAATAGGGAGGAGACATGGGGGCGACATCACACTGGGTGGATGACTCACATGGTAGGACACCATGACAATGAGTTTAGTCATTGTGTGCCTCTGGCCACGCTGTGCTATGCAGAGGCTCCAGTCAATCTTGCAAATAAAGTAGTGTTTATCAGGAGTGAATAATGTGTAGATTTTGGTATTTGAGAGTGAGTGTTCCAGAAGCTGCTTATAGAATGGATTACAACTGAAGATACAAGATAGTGGTCCAGTTAGGAGGCTGTCACTATGTACAGATGAAAGACTGAAATTGGATGTAAAACAAAGCAAAAGTTCAAGAAAAGTTGCAGAAAAATATGGAAGATGATGTGTCGATAAAATTAGAAATGCCAGTTTGTTGTAGGAGAATGAAAGAAATCTAAAATTTAACCTAGGGATTGACTATTTCACATATCACCAGCATATTCAAATAGAGATGTGCAGGAGTCATCTGGATACAGGGAGAAGACTGTAGATTCCTTGTCAGTAGCACAAATGCAGCATTTTGTGCTCTGATCATTCCATAACCTCCTGCCTGGTCTTGCTGTTTCTTCCCTTCTCTCTTTCCTACTCATTCTCTAGGCAACAACCAAAGTGATCATTCAAGGAAAGAATCAAAATACATTGTTTCCTACTTAAAATTCTTTATTACAATGTTTCTAAATGAGGGAGAAATACATACTTAGAAGGCATTTTTAAGATGAGAAGGCATCCTTTTTGCTGTTAGTTGGTGAGTGTACTCACCAGAGAGAGACAGACAGAGGAGAGGAGAAAGCAACCCTCATGGAGAATGGTCGTGCCCACAGTCCTTTCTCCTCCACCTTTCCATTCTTTTCGGATTTTGGGCATGCAAAACACAATTCTGGCATGTTTCTCAAGTCACCAGGTCTGGGACTAGAACTATGGGGCCAGCCATGTGGGATCTGGCTGCTTTACCCATCAGACCATGGATCCAGTTTGAGAGGAAGTGTTTTAAGTTGTCATAATGAAGGCAGAAATGACTATTATATAGTGGACATGAGTCAGGAATTATCCACATCCTGAAATGCTGTAACACCTAATCTGGTTATAAATTATTATTTCATCTGATTATAAATTATTATTTCTCCTTTATAGTATAATTAGGATATTATATTGATTTTTTAAAAAAGTTATGTGTGCATGAGCAAGTTATATATTATCTATAGATTTCATTTCAGAATAAGAAGGGTGCTTTATGAACTATTTCTTATAAAATTTCACTTTGTTTATCACTGAAGGAAAATAAGGAAGAAATAAAAAGTATTAGTTCAAAAGAATATACTGAGATTTGGAGGGACATTATAAATGTAGGTAAGTCTAAATTTAAACACAATTACTTTTAGCCCTTGAGTTCTCATTATCACTAACAAGAACGAATACAGTGCTGGGTGCCAACCTGAAGTTAATTTGAGAGAAGAACACAAGAGCTGTCATTCTGGGTCAGGCCCAGACCAAACCACCTGGAAGACTGTCTCAGAGAGTGGCACAGGAGCGCAGGTTGGGTATGTGCTAAGTGACAACTCTGACATCTGCCCAGGGCACTAGGTTGTATCCCTCCTACTTTCTTTTAGTAATCTATGATAACTATGCCATTCGTAAATCCATTCTAAGGTGTTTCTGAATATGTTTATGTTTTTGTTCTCTACCAAACTTGATAGATATATTCTGTAAATTTACTACCTACTGTCCTACATAGTGTTCTCAAGCTATAAGAGATGCTCCCTAGGACAAATATCCTGGAATTTTGTGAGTTGCAGGGATTTGCAAGGAGCCTGCACAGCATCTATGGCACACTTATCTATCTAGCTCCTCTATAAAATGGGTACTGTGGTGAACTATGCTTCGAATACCCTTAATATTATTCCCTTTCTAAGAGAGTTGTGGTGTCCATTAACATATTGAAGATGTGCTAGGAAATGTGATCACAAAACTTCTCTATGTGTAGCATCATGCCAAGTTAGTGTTCCATGGGGGAAACTGTTCTAGCAATTTAGGAACAAATTGTTGGAGCTTTTTATGTCTTTATATTGACTAGGGAAAGTTGCCAGATTATGACAAGTAGAGCATTTTTCATCCTCCTAACCCATTTCTAATACAAATGGATGAAGATGAGTGGTGACATGATGGACCATTCATCTCATGATTCTCTCACTAATATCAGGGAAGCCAACAAACAAGGACTAGCAGTTCATCCAAAGAACATGGGATTTAGATTTGAAAAGATGAGTGGGAATACCTGCTCTGTTAGCTATCCCTTGCAGCTGTGTGATCTTGGGAGTGTCACTTGGTTTTGAATTTTCTCATGTATGAAGTGGGGATAATGCAATGACTGTTTATTACTAGAATTATTTGTGAATTGTATTTGTTAATGTGTATAGGAACTTGGCAAAATGCACTTTAAAAATATGTTTAAAGTACTCAACAAATTCTAAATGAGAATGAGTCCTGGTGTTCTAATTAGTGAGTTGAATTATTAATCATGTAGTATGTCTCTCTTTAGCTTTAAAACTAAAATCATAAATTTTAAATGGATAAAAGGAAGAAAAAACTAAGCCTTGCCCTGACAAAAAGGGAAAAAAAGAAACCACTGAGGCTGATGACTGAGTGCTGGTTCACTGCCCCAGGTGTAAACATCAGCCCATTAGACCTGTAAAGCAGCTGGCCCAATTTATAGCTTTTAATCACTGCTCAGTGGGAACTCATAACACAAAGACTGGCTCTGGAAAACTGATTTTAATACCTTGCTAAGACAATATTCCCAAGAGTTTAGGTTCACAAATAAATTTTTCATTTTTATCCTTTCCTTTTTGTAGCAAACACAACTTCAATTGGGCTTTTTAAAAACAAAATAATATTATTCTTCTTGTTTAAAGAAACAAAAAAATGGTTAAAAACAGAGTTCAGATGTTTTCTCCCCAGATCCAAAACAGAGACAGAACTGTAGTGCCCTTTCTAGTACTTAGAACCAGAAATAGTTGAAGAAAAATGTTGACTTTCTGAGATAATTTGAGAAAATATTCTTAGGTGCTGAATATTTAATAGATATGCAATTAAAATAAGTTTACAAGGCAATACTTCTCAGCAGAGGCTTTGCCATTTCAGAACAAAAATTATTTGAATTTATTCCCACTTAGAACACATGTATGTGTCATAGGCCACTGCTTAGACATAGGAGTGATGCAGTTATCAGAGTATGGGTCCCTTCTGTCGTAGAATATAAACAAGGCATAGCTTTATGCTTCTAGGCAAAAAAAAAAAAAAAAAAAAAAAAATAAAAAAAAAAAATAAAAGAGTTTGTCTTTAATAAGTTGTGAAAGTTGGATTTAAATTAAATTTGGACAGCTGAGGGACCAGCAGTTAGCGTAATGGCTATGTCGCTGGACTCCCACGTAGTCAACCACAGCTTGCGTCCCAGACCCGGTGGCTTAAACTCATGCCAGGCGCATGTGTGTGTGTGCCCAAGATCCCAAGAGGAGAATGGAGGAGAAGGGATTGCGGCATGGCCATCCCTCCTGGGGGCTGATTTCTCGCTTTCTGTCTCTCTGTCTCTCTCTGTCTTTCTGGCGAGCGCATGCGCCCTATAGTGAAAACCACTCAAAAAAAAAAAAAATTAAATTTGGACAGGTGAATCTGGGGAAGGACTTTAGGCATTATGAATGACCCCCACAAGGAAAAGTATCAAGGATGGAAAGAAAGGAAAATCTTACTTTGTTTTATTATTCCTATTGTCAGTACTGGTGGTGTTGGTGTTGGTGGGGTGTGCGATGTGGATATGTGAGGATGAGGGACTGTGCAGGAACTAAATCTAAGCATGTTGGACTTTAAAGTCATGCTGGGCCTGTTAAAGATTGAAAGAAATATGGCAGAGTCAGGGTCAATGACTCAAATGCCCTGGGCATAGCTGGTAAATCAAATAATGAAGACTGTAATGACTGGTGTGTGCTGTGATATACTGAACAGGTACATCATCTAAAGACTTTCAAAGGCCGTTTTTATTTTTGAACACACCACGCAGACCTAACAAAATAGCTGTGTGGGCTCCAGTCCATCTCCTGGATTGATGGCCAGCTTGAAAGTTGTGGGCAGAAGTTTAAGGGGTATGGGATCTGGGGTCAAATTATCCAAATACAGACCTCATCAATCTGATAAATTTGGCAGGTTATTTAGCATTGGAAAGCCTTATTTTCTTCATCTCTAAAATGTAGGTAGTAAAGTACTTTGCTTTTAAAATTTTTGCAAGGACATTGAGATAATGTATCTACTCAATGTATTTACTAGAATGATGGGTACCTAGTAAGCATTTTGTAAATGTTAATAGTTTGTACACACATACATGAAAACATACATTCAAATGATAATTTACTCCTTCACATACCCATCTGGGGAAGCGATATACTTTGTTATTTATTTATTTATTTTTGGGAGAGGTTTTTGCTATAGGGCACATGTGCTCACCAGAAAGACAGAGAGACAGAGAGATAGAAAGCGAGAAATCATCCCCAGGGGGGATGGGCACACTGCAATTCCGTCTCCTCCATTCTCCTCTTGGGATCTTGGGCACGCATTCACATGCCACCGGGTCAGGGACTCAAACTGCGGTCGACTACATGGGGATCCAGTGATGTAGCCATTACACCATCTGCTGGTCCCAGAAGCTATATACTTTTATGGTGATTAATTTGACAATAGCTACCTTATCATCAATCGTTTTCGTGCCCTCTCATTTTGATGTGCCTTCAGATCATGTAGGATATTCTTTGCATATAATTGATGGCAGTCAATATTTTATTTCAGAGAGTGGGAGAGCATTTGGGTTTTGGAAAATATCGTAAGTCCTCTGAAGTACAGACTAACACGTAAGATAAATAATCAAATTGGGTAATGCAATTTGGAACAAAAAACCTAATAAAAGGGAACAAGAATTTAGGCATAAAAGGATATGTGGAGTAGACATGGAGAATCATTTAGAGAAAAATGTTTGAGAGCACTGAGGCTCAGTAGCTGAACCTCTTCTCATGCTTCTTACATGATCATTTCCATTTTCAGGGCTTTATGAGTTTGTTATTTGCTTAACTCCTAAATATACATCTAGCTTCTGTTCTCTGGACTCTGAACTTATATAAGGGTAATCCACAAAGTTCATGAAAAAATAAAATTAAAGTACCCATTTTTATTATCTGTGAAAAAGTGAAATTAAAGTACCCATTTTTATTATCTGGTACAAAAATATTTTGAAATACATACATAGTTTTTTCATGAGACACATTTTCCATGAATTTTTTTGAAGACATCCCCTCTCCCCTCCGTGTGTTTGTGTTTGTGTGTATGGCCACAACACAGTCCCTTCTCTTCCAGTTTCTTCTTGGGATTTTGGGCATGCACACACACATGCACAGTGTGAGTTTTAAGCCGCTGGGTCCAGAACTTGCACTATAGTCAACAATGTGGGAGTCCAGTGATGTAACCATTACACCAATTGCTGGTCCCTGTTTCTCCCTTTTTAATACAAAAATGTGATATTTTAAAAAGTTTACATTTAATCACATGTCTTTATAGTTTACAGCATTTCTTTTTCCAGCACAAATACTGTGCATGTCAGTGGAGACATGTATACAGTATACATTATCATCAGCAAATACCTTTTCATTTTTTGGTCAATTAAGCATACTTTTACCTGTTTTATGCTTCCCCTTTCTTTTCCCTCCCTTACATACTAAAGAGAGACCTCCTTACTTTGGTTAGCTAGGTGTTGGGCTGAAAGAAAAACTTGGGGGCAGAGGCTTTTCAGTTAAAGGGACAGGGCTGGGCCCACCTCAGATGAACATGGATTCTCTGTTCACTAGGTGTTGGGCCGGAAGCTATGTTTCTCCTTTTAAGGTTAGCTCTAATGGTCTCTTTCTTTGAGGGAGACTAAAACCAGACAGCAAGTTGGGGGAAGAAATTCTCCAGTTGGTCCTCAGCCTCTCATTTATCAAACTGGCTTAACATATTCACTCACCAAGATGGCAACTTACTTTGTTCTACTTCATTAATACTGACGCCATAACAAGTTATATGTTTTCTGAAGTATCTCTACATTTATTGATTGGCATTCTAACATCGTCCTGTGAAAGGTTGGTCCAGTTATATTGACATCTCCATTTATAGAAGGTAGAAGCAGAGAACCAGGGAGACAGAGTGACTAATTGACAGTCACAAAGTTTGTCAAGGCCAGATACTATAAGAAGTGTTCCTTTTCCATTATAGAGTTCTACCATTATGATGTTAAATTCAGAACTGGTAGTATTCTTGCCAAAGTCTGCAAGTCTGGAGTGGTGAGTTGTTTAGAACACTTATATAGATGCTTCTGCAACTCATGGAGTGCCAGGAATGTCACAAAATTTTGTTTGAGATTCAGAGATTTTCAATGACATTTGAAATTGAGACAATAGAGCCTTTCAACTTTGGGCTTTGTAGGATAAGTACTCTTTTCCTTCTCTCCACTTAAATCATATGACGGTAATAGTCATACCTAGGAAATCACCAGAGTAGCAATGCGATTATGTCCTCTAAATCGCTAGTTAAAACAGGTCACTATGTGGAACAAAATGTGTTTAATTTTTGAACAACAGAGCAGAAGTGAGCAATGACAGATATAACTATTCAGATAATCATTAACCAGTGAAGATTTTTTTTATGACAGGGTGCATCCATGAGAGAGAGAGAGAGAGAGAGAGAGAGAGAGAGAGAGAGAGTGCAAGTACTGCCCAGTGGCTCTGGACATGCCACACTCCTCTTTTCTTCAGTTCTCCATCTTGTCAGGATATTGGCCACATGTATCTGCCTGCAGTGTCTTTCAAACTGACAGGGTCTGGACTTGAGCCCTGGTCTACCTTGTGGGATCCAACTTCCTCAAAACAGCACCTAACTGCTGTTCTAGGGGGCTGGCCCCAATGCAGAATTTATTTATTATTATTTAAAAAAATATTATTTAAAAATTATTATTTAAAAATTATTTTTAAAATTTTATTTTAGTATTTTTAAATTTAGCACAGGGCACACATGTTGACTAGAGAGAGCAAGAGAAAGAGAGAGAGAGGGAGAGGGAAGGAGGGAGGGGGGGAGAGAGAGAGAGAGATAAAGGAAGTTGCCAAGCTCAGGACTCAAACTGGTTGGCCATGTGGAAGTCTAGCTCCCCAAACAGCATGCCACCTGCTGTCCCCACCAATAAAGAATTTTAAAGGGACCAGCAGTTGGCATAATGGCTGTGTTACTGGACACCCATGTAGTCCACTGCAGTCGACTGCAGTTTGAGTACCGGACCCGTTGGCTTAAACTCATGCCAGGTGCATGTGCATGCGTGCCCAAGATCCCAATTGGAGAATGGAGGAGAAGGGATTGCAGCGTGGCCATCCCCACTGGGGGGTGATTTCTCGCTTTCTGTCACTCTGTCTCTCTCTGTCTTTCTGGTGAGCGCACGTGCCCGATAGCAAAAACCCCCCCCCCCCCAAAAAAAAAAAAAGATGAATTTTAAAGACAGTAATCCAAAATCAACTGTAGTAACTAGGAACTTTATGATAGCATAGCGAACACAATAAAATTTAAGGACTGAGCTATACAAGTTCAGTATCAGTTATCTTATTTAGACCAGTTTTAATTAAGTTCATTTCAGACAGATTTAGCTACTGGTAAGATGACCTTAAAAACCAAGGCATATTGTACTGAGTTCCAAGATTAGTATGTAGAAAGTAAAGAAAGGTTGAACCAAGTCTGTTTCTGGAAAACCTGGAGAAAAGTTTCTCATAGCTCGATTTTTTAAAACACTATCTTTAAAATACCATAATTTTTGCTATATGTCGCACGGAGGAGAGAGTTGAGAAGGTTAAGTGTAATGACGATAATGTATGCAGTATTGTCTCTGAGGTCTTACTCCTGGACATAGGACACTTACGGCAGGAAGTGTTGGGGTATACGAATGCAGGTCTTTTTTTTACCTGGAGCCCAATATTGCAGAGACACTTCCTGGCAAGGGGATAGATGAAACCTTCCTCTTGACCCCAGTGACCCAGAATGCGGCAGAGAGAATGAAGACTTCTTCACATGAAGTTCATGTTAGAGTTCCCTGGACTGGCAGACAGATAAAAGCTATTCTAAGAGTTAAGGAGAAAGCAGGTTATAAACATTTTGTAAAATATATTAGAATGAAACAAAGCTTCAATAGAAATCAATAGGTAAAGGAGAACTTGGAATAATCCCATATACTAAGACTGGTCATACAGAAGGGAAATAACATTCCTCAGGCAGCACAGCACTAGGAGATCCAGCAGGTCAGGGGCCGCCCAGGAAGATGTCCCTGATGAATCCCAACTGGGGCTGTGCTATTAGTCACTAGCCACGTGTGCCTGTCAGTATATTTGGAAAGTCAGTTTCAGAAACTCATTGCTTATTATTTGTAAATTTTAAAAAATAAGTGTGGGTTGAGTCATTCCCAGTGAGCACATTTGGCCTACTCATAGTGCTCAGCTAAAAGAATCCCTCTAGGAACTGTTATATTTAGATGCCTGGAAAAGTGAACCCTGAATGGTATTGATACATGTGAAGAGACTATGCATGTAATGAATGCTGTATTAGGGCCAGTTTCTGTTTTAGGAACTAATGTACAGCTCAACAGTCTCTGAGAGAGATTGGTTAGAGTCCTTCTTACTATGCATTGCTTCTGGAATTATATGCTCTCAGAATTATAATATAACCTTGTGTTTCATTGTAACTTTTCTGGGTAATCCCCAAAATTACATATGAACATTCTTATACATCTTTTTTTTTTTTTTTAACCTTAGATCAGTTTATTTTTAACACCCATCATGCCATGAATTCATAGGGAATAGGTTCCAGTAGCTCAGGCTCTTTTCATTGGTTCTCACAAAGTGCTTCTCTGGGTGGAGCAGACTGGCGCTTTAGTTGAACCCAGGTACCTTTTTCTTTGGCTTCTTTCTTTTTCTGGTCATTTTCCTTCACATGTTTTAGGAAGCTATCTCTGCTCTTAGAATGCTTAATATGCTCAATACGCACATTAATTCTCTTGGCAAGAATCTTGCCCTTAACTTATTTGTTCACCACAATGCCAACAGCATGCTGGGTAACATTGTAGACTCTTCCAGTTTTGCCATGTTAACATCTGTGGGGCATTCCTTTTTGAACAGTACCCATTCTCTTAATGTCTACAATATCACCTTTCCTGTAGATTCCCATATATGTTGCCAAAGGAACGACTCCATGTTTTCTAAAAGGCCTAGAGAATATATATCAGGTGCCTTTTCTCTTTCCCTTTGTGTTCATCATTTTGGTTAATTACTGGAAGATGGCAGTTCTGGCCAAAAGCAACATTCTTATAAATCTTAAAGATGGTTTTCCAGAAGCTATAAAATAGAGATTATTTCCCTAGTGCACGTGTGTGTGTACAAACTCGTTCATGCACACACATGAAATAAAATGAACATTTTTGGGGAGGATACCATGGTAAGGGCCGACTTCATGTGCCAGACAACTCATTCATAAATCTTTTCTTTTTATCAAAACCTAACTAAAACTGTCCCTGAGTTCTTCTACCCTGGTAACTAATTGCCTAGAAGGTAACACTTTGCAGGGGAGGCTGATTTCTCTTTTCCTCTCTTTCTCTGTCTCTCTATGGGGAGTGCACGCATCCTATAGCAAAACATCTTTAAAAAAGATTCACTTCTTAACACTTTTACACTGCTGGTGGGAATATAAATTAGCCATTATGGAAAACTGTGGAGGTTCCTTAATAAACTAAAATGAACTACCCTGTAAGTTAGCAATCCTACTACTAGGTAGATGGCCAAAGGAAAGAAAATCAGTATGTCACAAAGATGTCTTCATCCCAGTGCTTATTGCAGCACTGTTCACCATAGACAAAATATGGAATCAACTTACGTTTCCATCAACAAACAAACGGATACAGGAGATGTGGTATACATGTACATATACACACACTACACACACACATAGGACATGTGGTATACATGTATACACACACACACACACACACACACACACACTCTGGACTACTATTCAGCCTTTAGAAAAAGTATAAAAGCCTGTCATTTGAGGTAAAATGCGTCAGCTTGGAGGACATAATGTTAAGCAGAATAAGCCAGTCACAGAAGAGAAATACTGTATGTTCTCACTTATAGATAGAAATAGAAAAGTGACCACGTAGAAGTAGAGTTGAAGAATGACTATTAGACGTTGGGAAGAATGGGGTAGTGTAGAAAGAGAGATATTGATGAATGGAAACAAGTTATAGATGTATAGAAAGAAAGAACAGTTTCTAATGTTCCCAACACAAGGTAATGCAAAATGGCTGAAGTAATGAATATTCTAATTATCTTGATTGAATCAATATGCATAGTATTCTTGTACTGAAAAGTCACATTGTACTCCACAAATATGTACAATTACAATGTGTCAGAAAAGGGGTAAATATGGTACCAGCATATGGCATAATGGTTACATCACTGGACTCCAACGTAGTCGACCGTGGTTCGAGTTCTGGACCCGGCAGCTTAAAACTCATGCCAGCCGTGTGTGCCTGCAAGCCCAAAATCCCAAGAAGAGAATGGAGGAGAAGGGATTGCAGTGTGGCTATTCCTCCTGAGGGAGGATTTTTTGCTTTTTGTCTCTGTCTCTCTGGCAAGTGCACCTGCCCTATAGCAAAAATCTCTCTTAAATAAATAAATAAATAAAAAAATGGAGTAAATAGATTCTTTTAAGGGGGGGGGGAGAAATAAAATAACTTCTTAGATTCTAGCAACTAAGAGAATGTCTCATATAAAAAATAAAAATCTTGGGGCCAGCAGGTGGTGTGGTAGTTAAGATACTGGACTCCCATCTGGTCGACTATAGTTTGTGTCCTGAACCTGGTGGCTTGCTTTATTACTTTCCCCTTCTCTCTTTGTCTCTTTATCTCTCTGTGAGCAAATTAAAAAATAATAATAAATAAAATTAAATAACTTTTTTAAAGAATTATTTTACTTAACTTTATTTATTATTGTTATTGTTGTTATTTTCCAGTTTGAAAAGAGAGAGTGAGAGGGAGAGGGAAAATGAGGAAGCAAGCCACCAGGTCTGGTACTCATACTGTGGATGGCCATGTGGTAGTCCAGCGTCCTTAACCACCACGCCACCTGCTGGCTCCAATCATTCTTTTTTTTTAAAGAAAATAAAAATCCTAAGAAAATAATAAAAGTTCAGGTTGAAGTTACAGAGGATTTACTTGAATACTTATTTTAAAAGGATTTTCATTTTTTAAAATTAATTGCCACTGTACACTCGCCAGAGAGAGAAAGGGAGAGAGAGAAAGCACTCTTCCATGGAATATGTTCATACCATTTTGCTTTTACCTCCATTTTTCCATCCTCTTGGGATTTGGGGTACACACAATGCATTTTTTAAATTGTTGGGGTTGGGATTTGAACTGTGTTTGGCCATGTGGGATCTGGCTCCCTACACATAGTACTCAACCTCTGTTCCATGAGGTAGGGTTGGGGGAGGTTGTATGCTTTATTAATAAAAACTGTAGAAATATAAAGGAGGGTTGTTAAATGAAACTTTCTACATGCCATAAGGGAGAAAACATGTTTGCATCACTCAGTAAATGGCATTGTGTATTTGTTTTTTCTCTAAAGGCATGTGCCTATGTTTGGGGAAGAAAAGTAGGCACTTCTGTTTAAAGTCTGTCCTTTTTGAATGTATAAATCATCCTTCTTGATAAAAGTAAAGTACAGTCACTCGAATGTCCTAGGTGAGGCAGCGTGATTCATGCTGTCTCACTGGAATCATATAGGTTTTTTCTGTTTGTAGGCACTTAGCTCGGGTCTGGTCATTCACGGTACTGTTAGTAATTGGAGTTTGGACATCCGTAATGTTAGCAAGGTTGAACAAAGTTAACTGGAGAACTGGGCTTCGGGATTTAATGTATATTTAAAAATCTATGTCCTGGTACACTGGAATTTCAAATCTCTGTCCCTGCTTCCTGTTCGTCCCCACCCAGTACCCTCTCCCTAGAGGCTGCCTCTTGGTATTCCCTCATTGTCCTGAGAATGCAGCATGCTTCTTTCTTTCTTTCTTTCTTTCTTTCTTTCTTTCTTTCTTTCTTTCTTTCTCTCTCTCTCTCTCTCTCTCTCTCTCTCTCTCTCTCTCTCTCTTTTTCTTTCTTTCTTTCTTTCTTTCTGGAGAGGTGTTTGCTATAGGGCGCGTGCGCTCGCCAGAAAGAGAGAGACAGAGAGACAGAAAGCGAGAAATCACCCCCCACTGGTCACGTGGCCACGTTGCAATCCTTTCTCCTTCATTCTCCTCTTGGGCATGCACACATGCCCGGCATGAGTTTAAGCCACTGGGTCCGGGACTCAAACCATGGTCGACTACATGGGAGTCCAGCGGCATAGCCATTACGCCAACTGCTGGTCCCAGCAGCATGCTTGTTTCTACCTGTGGTCCTTTGTTCATACTCTCCCTGTAACTAGGCTGATCTTTCTTTTTTTTGTTTTGCTTTCTTTTGGAGAGGTTTTTGCTATAGGGCACGTGTGCTTGCCAGACAGACAGAGAGGAACAGAGAGACAGAAAGCGAGAAATCACCCCCCACGGGGGATGTTTTGATATTTAACACATTCAAAGTCTGGATATTTTTCAGGTTGTTGCTCATTTGGTACTTCTCTCAACCTTTTTTGCTATCTTAAATATGTTCATTTATCTCTTCTCAAGCTAGTATGGTTTTTTAAATCTTATTTAATTATAAAAAGAGGCTTCACAAAATTCATGGAAAAATGAGATTACAGTAGGTGTTTATTTGGATGCAAAAGGAATTTAAAACCTAGTTTTTTTAATAACATTAATTTTCCATGAACCTTTTGAAGACCCCTGTATAATTATATTATTGATTGTTTCAGGGATATTTGTGGGCCATAACAAACCTCTATAGGGACCAGGAGATGGTGTAGCAGTTACATTGCTGGACTCCCACATGACCAATTGGAGTTCATGTCTGGGACCCGGAGCTTGAAACTCACGCTAGGCATGTGTGTGTGTCTAAGATACCTGTATGGGGGTAGAAGAGACTGTGGCATGGCCATCTCCCTCTCACTGTCTCTGTCTCTCTGTCTCTGGCGAGCACACATGTTATAAGGCAAAAACTTCTACAAAAACAAAACAAATCTCTGTAGTATTTTCTGTCTTTGAGATTCTGACTCTAGGTTGTCTCCTCAACTAAACAGTGAGCTTTATAAAGGATGAGAGTCATTTTTGTGAATCATTTACCATACCTAGAACAGTGCAGAGCATATTCGTGCTTGATAATATGAACTGGTGGAAAGAACTGAAATTGAGATTTAAAAAATCTAATAAGCTATCTATTTTCCACTGCAAAGACACAGACCGGCATTCAGAATGAAACCATTTGAATTGAATTATAAAACTGACACAACTATTTAAACAGTCTTGCTAAACTACTTATACTTTAATGCACATAGAATAAGAAAAAAGCCTAAATGGATTCACAAATTGAATTCTCATCAGTGGCTTATATGGAGCACCTGAATTTTAAAAGCTATAGTTTACATTAAATCACAGAACTATAAAACCAAATATCCTAGTTAGACTTGCTGTCGCCCTATATTTGACTTTGCTCATCTTCTCTTCTGAGGGAATTTAGGCAGGAAAGAATTAAACAAGTCACGAGGGCACAGGAAAAAGATACAATAAAAAGAGATCACCCTCTGCCTTAGAAAATGAAACAGATCAGCTCTTAGATTCTACTGCTGAAAACCGACTCCAATGTTTCCAACAGGTTTGAGGGTAGCAGTAAATGGGTTATTGGCTGACCCGTATCTTTTGTTAATTCCACTTCCTCAGGTGAGCTGAGATTTCTTTTTTTCCCCTTTGTTCTTTTCTTTTCTCTCTTCTCTCTTTTTTCTTTTCTCCTTTCTTTCTTTGCCAGAGGGTACGCGTGTGTGTGTGTGAGAGAGAGAGAGAGAGAAAGAGAGGACATTCCCCAGCAGGGCCTGGTCGTTACTGCAATTCCTTTTTCTTCCAATTCTCTATCCAGTCAGGATTCTGGGCTCCCATCTACTCAGTGTTTATTTTCAAGCCATCAGGCTGAGATATGAACCCTGGTTGGCTATGTGGGATCCCATTTTCTCTGCAAAGTGCTCAACTACTGTTCTCTGGAGCCACCTCAAGCTGAGCCTTCTTATTAGAAAAATATAGCCAACTCGATAGCATAGGCTTAGGGCTTAGAGTGGACCATGTGAACCATTCCAAGAACTACCAGGCCACATGCTGGCTCTTATTATACATACATAACATACAATAACATTTTAATAAAAATCCTAATTTCACCTATTTGCTTTTTTAGTTACAGTAGAATCAACTTTCCTCAGTGGCTCCATGTCTGAGTTTTCCTAACACTTCTAACTGCTTTATTGCATCCTGTTTGTATCTGACTCATCATGTGTCTGCTCAGGGTCTCTGGGCTCACCTTGCCTCCTGCTCCTCAGCTGTTAGCTCTGCCTCAGCTACCACTTGGCAGGCCAGTTCTGAGCAGGACCAATAACTGCATGCCCACATTTGCCTTCCCAGGGGCTGCCCAAGTACTTGACAGTACAAGATGATGAGTGAGAAATTAATTCTCCAAGGTGTCAATGTCACCCAATGGGAAGTAGAAGGCAGGAGGAAGCCAGATAGAAAATGTCCTCTCTGGGACAGCCTATGGCATGGTAGTTAAGATGGCTAGATCCGGCATGACTGACTGCATGGTTCGAGTCCTGGACACGTCAGCTTGAGAAACATACTGGGCACATGTGCGTGCATGCCCAAAATCCCCGAAGGAAGGAGAGATGGGAGAGAAGGGATTGTGGCATGGCCATCGTCCATGGAGGGTATTTTTTCACTTTCCCTCCTCTCTTTCCCTTTCTCTAGCCAGTGCAGGTGTACTCTGACAAAATTGAAAAAGAGAAAAAAGGGTTCTCTCTTTGCTCCCTATGGACATCCTGTTCAAAGCAGTGTCTCTGTGCGGAGTCAGCAGGGAGACGTCTGAGTAACTGAGCAAAATATCCTGCCCGAGATGGGCCCTGTCTCTCCACGGTTCATGGTAAAGTGACTGCCAGCCCGATAATGTGTGACTTTGCATTGCTTCCATCTCTCTGGGCTTCCTTACATTTTTCCTTGCTCTTCCTCCTCTCAGACTGTATCCCCCAAACAAATATTCAGAGCTTCATCCTGCCTTGTTTATTTTGTCTAGAGAAACTTGGCCAACACGATATCAAATGACTTGTTTATATGTTTGCCTTTTCCTGGGAAACTGTATACCCCTTGAAAGCAGGAACCATGTCATTCATTATTTGTGTTCTGCCTGTCCCAGTATCTGACATAAAATAAGCCAAAGGTCCATATTCGTCTAACAAACATGTGCATGAAAATATACGGAGTCATACAATAAAAATGTTCTTGGTAAACTGAATATCTTCAAATATAACTATTATACAAGTCTTTAATCTTATTGGTTAATATTTAAAAAGCATCTCCTGAATAGTAAATATAAGGTACTATTTGAACCAAAGAGAAAGTAAGAAAAAGAAAGTTTTACTAAGTAGTTAAAAATCTCCAGTGGCATCTTTGCAATTTTGTTAGCACCACCAATAAAATCATTTTCATCAGAAACTAACCTGGAAAATTCAAAACCTGTGCAGTATATTTAAACAGCTTAGAATTTGGCCATCACTGATAGATAAAGGGTAAATAAATAGCAAGGAATAAGCATTTAAGAACTTTGACAGGAAATAAAAGCAGAAAGTCCATTGCTTTCATAAACAGAGATGCCTAAATAAAGCCAGATTGGGAATAAAGCAAATCTCAGCACCTTCTGTTGAATTTGCAATAAACTGCAGATGCTAAACATTCATTTCATTTAATTCTTAGTCTGGTACTTAGCTTGACTAGAGTACTCTAAGCATTTTCCAAACTGGATTAGTGATGGTGGAAGAAATCCTGCAATTACAGATAAGAGGATAGTGGGAAGATTGTAAACCCAGGATAATTTATGACTGAGAATATATCTTGATCATGAATGCTTCATGTCTGGGGCTGTAAGATATGGTGTGAGCCCTGTGTGATTACATTCAAATTTGGACACAGATGAAACAAAGTGTGTATTTTAGGAATTTATACCGTGATCCAGACATTAAGTCCACTCCTTCACCTTTTATTTCTAGTTTTGTTAGAGAGTATTTGTATATGTGTATTGAAAGAGAATATCAGATCAATAGCCAATAGCAATATTGCACTTAAAGACAAAAAATAGCACTTAAATAGTGTGTATGGAAAATGTTCTAGATCTTGGAGTTCCAAATTTAAGCATTTCAGAAAATCTGACCTTTTAAATAAAAATGGGATAAGAGAAGTCCAATGGAAAATAGAAGAAAAAAGATATTAAATTTTACAGAGAGAGAAGCTTTGCATGTATCATCTCACAACCCATCTTTTGGAGTAGGTCTGGATATTCTTATGCATAGTTTTGTTTTTTGAGAGGTTTTTGCTATAGGGTGCGTGTACTCACCAGAAAGACAGAGAGAGACAGACAGAAAGCGAGACCACCCCCCCCCCCCCCCCGCCCCCAAGGGAGGATGGCCATGCCTCAATCCCTTCTCCTCCATTTTCCTCTCAGGATCTTGGACATGCACGCACAAGCGTGGACTACATGGGAGTCCAGCAACATAGCCATTATGCCAACTGCTGGTCCCTTCTTATGCATAGTTTGAGGAAACGGAAGCTTATGCAGTTTCACTGCAGCCTGTGCCCCTGTCATATTGGCTCAGTCATGCCGCATGGTTATCATTAACCAGGCAGAGTTTAAGGTTCTTTTTGTGTCTTATTAGTTGCATTATTTTTACCCATGAGGCAGCTGTGACTTCACTAACCTTTTACTTTTCTCCATTTCATCTAAGTTTTAGTGCAAACTGGAATGGCTTAGAATAATGGCTCAAAACAAACAAACAAACAAACAAATAATGGGAAGTAGGCCTTGGATCCTGTGTTGGTCAAGGTTCTTCAGAAAAAAAAAATAACAGAGTGAATCGTTATGGTTAGGTAATCTCTGACATCTCTGGTGGTTAGTGTCTTTAGTGTGATCCTGGGGCTGATGATAAAGCTGGTTCCAGCCTAGATGAGGGTGATACTTGAAGCCATGCCTTCAAATTCTGTCTTTTTTTAATTAAAAAAAAAATTTTTTTTTTATTGCCGGAGGATGCCTGTGTTCTCCAGAGAGAGAGAAAGAGAGAAAGCATCTCCAAATGATATGTGGTCATGCCACAATTCCATCTCTGCCATTTTTCTATTCTGTCATGATTTTAGTCACCCATGCATATATGCCCCTCCTGTTTTTCAAGCTGGGATCCAAACTACAGTTGGCCAGGTGAGATCTGGTTCCCTTAACTGCTGTGCCTTCTGCCTCTTGATTTTGTCTTTGGCTCTATGCTTGGTACCAATATTTACCTGAATTTTATTTTCGATGTGGCACAGTGAAAAAGCCATTGAGATATTTTGCCTAAACTTACTCAATTATTCAGCTTTCTGACTGCTTGTCTAATAAATGTATTGTTTTAGAAATATTTCTTTTATCAATGGTCCATGCACCACCAATAATTAGAATACTTTGTTTTCTAGGATAGAAAATGTCTCATATTTTGGAATTGGTATATATATATGTATATATATATATATATATATATATATATATATATATCTCACAAGCAAACAGACATTGAGATGCTATAAAAAAAACATGTGTACGTATGTATGTATGTAATTGTTTTTGACACTGGGTCAAAATTCAAGGTAATCTTTTTTTCCCTTTATCTTAACATACCTTTTTTACTCTTTTCATTTCTTTCTGTAGGAACTGCAAATATCACCATGCTGAAATTTCACTTCTTCAGTTTCCTGAGCTCATAGGTCACACTGCTTTTTTACTGGAATCTCTACCTGGCTCAGTAACCAAGGCAACAAATCCCTGGTTAATGACTTGCTAGAAATTCACTGTGGAGGCGGCTTATTAGTTTCTTCCCCCAAGAGCTAGGATAAAAAGCTTGCTCGTGATTTTTTTCACCTATTTCTCTTTTCTCTCTTACTTGCAATCCAGAACTAAAGAAAATTTAATTAAAATCAATCGATAAAAAAATCCAGCACTTTCAAATACTATTTTGGTACTCATAGTGTATACATATGTAAAGATGAAATAACAAGTTTAAGAATATTTTATTTTATGGCTATTTCTTTCAGTTTGCACATGGAAGAAAAGCCAGAACAATTTCAAAATGGTAGGTTTGAGTTTAAATAGTATTTTAACCTTGTGAAGAATTGTTTGGAAAAGGTATCTCTAAGAACATACTAAGCATACCTTAAGGGAAAGGAGAGAGAAACAAATAAAAATCTCATGGAAATTCAAAAGGAAAAAAGTCAACTTTATGAAAAAAGAGTGAATGTGGGAAGAAACTGACAAGAACAAAAAAAAAAACCCTAAAATACAAAGTAGTCCTTGGCATTGCTTAAAATTATTCCATAGTTGGGCCAGCAGGCAGTGTGGTGAAGGCGGTTGGATCCCACATGGCCAATTTTGTGGTTCAAATCTGGACCTGGTGGCTTGAAAATCACAC
Source organism: Tupaia tana (assembly GCA_026018925.1). Taxonomy (NCBI): domain Eukaryota; kingdom Metazoa; phylum Chordata; class Mammalia; order Scandentia; family Tupaiidae; genus Tupaia; species Tupaia tana. Next base: position 58,971,946 of record JAKSZU010000007.1, on the reverse strand, counting down.
CAGGCACATTTGTGTGTGCACCCAAAATTCCAAGAAGAGGATGAAGGAGAAAGGATGGCAGAGTGGCCATACCTCCTGACTGGTGATTTCTTACTTCTCTCTCTTTCTGGGGAGTGCATGTACTCTACAGCAAAACAAAACTTAAAAAAAAAAAATAAAAAGGACATAGAAAACAAAGATATAGTTTAAAATTTTTATTTAAAAAATTATTTTATTTATAATAAGTGTGCATGTACATGATAGAGAAAGAGAAAGAGAAGCATCCTTGACAGGGTCTGCCCGTTCCGTAATCCCCTTCTGCCAGCACTCCAGCTTCTCAGGATACTGGCCACAAGCGCTTGTACCTAAGATATTTTCAGGCCTATCATGGGATCTGAATTGTAGTTGGTCGCATGCAACTAGCACTGCAGTTCAGTTTTCTATCAACCATGCCACCAGGTTGGGTCCAATTTTTTTTCCAGTTTGTTTGTTTGTTTGTTTGTTTATTTATTTATTTATTGAATGTGAGAGAGAGACAGAGAGAGAGAGAGAGAGAGAGAGAGAGAGAGAGACAAAGAGGGAGAGAGGGAGGGAGAGAGAAACTCCTACAGGGTCTTGACACCGCAATACACCTCAGTAAGCCTTAGATCATGGCTTGCACTGTCTGTTGTACTCAGGAGACCTCAGGATGCAAACTAGAACCTTCTCAAGTGGGTTAGCCTCACAAAACATCATGTCTGACCATTGTGGTCCTAAGATACAGTTTTTTTTTTTTTTTGGAGAGGTTTTCGCTATAGGGCGTGTGCACTCGCCAGACAGACAGAGAGAGACATAGAGACAGAAAGCGAGAAATCACCCCCCAGGGGGGATGGTCACGCCGCAATCCCTTCTCCTCCATTCTCCTCTCGGGATCTTGGGCACGCACGCACATGCGCCCGGCGTGAGCCCCAAGCCACCGGGTCCAGGACGCGAACTGCGGTCGACTACGTGGGAGTCCAGTTAGCCATTACGCTAACTGCTGGTTCCCCTAAGATACAGTTTTAAGGATGCATAAATCTAAATATATTTCTGGGAATTTTTTTTCTACTATCAAAATATTTAAAAGAGAGCAAGAGGGAGGGAAATGGTAAAATGACATTTGCCATACTTCTCAAGTGTTTACAAGGGAGAAAAAAGGCAGTGACATAGTCGACATGTTACCTGACTTGAAAGTGCTAAAAGGAATGGGCCTCTTCAGAAAGGTGTCAAGGAACAGGGAAGACATTAACAGCAGACCTGTAACATGCTCCCCTTTGCTACAGGAACTTTCGGTACCATGTTAAAAAGGGTAAAAATAACTAAAATTATGAATAAGGGACTGTTAACGCAAGGAAGTATTTTAGAATCCCAACTAAGAATTGGGGCCAATATAAAAATATTCTTTATAAATTAATAGAAGGTATTGATCTATAACATTGTAGTTGTTCATACCATCAAAAATATATAATTAAAAAAAATCACAGGGAGAGGCGCCAAGCTGCTGGAGGTGGTGAGAACCTAGTTGCGGTGAGCCAGAATATTTTTAAAATGACCACAGCAAACAAGACACCTCCTGGTGCTGACTCAAAGCTGTTGGAAAGGACTGGAACAGTATGGGAAATTGGGTCACAAGTTGTTTGGTTCCTCTCATCTTGCAAACCAGGATTTGGAATGGACCGATTACATGATGACAATCTAAACTTACTGGCAATCAGATGGCTTCCCAGCTCCATTTAATGAACATCCAATTCATGAGAAAAAGAACAGTGATGACGTTGTGAATTTATGCAGACTACAAATCTGATGAAAGCTATACTCCAAGGAAGATCTCGCAGTAAGGAATAACTTCCACAACCTTTAGGAAATTTGGCAACTTGAATGGGTGGAACCACTTGGCTGGATTCACGTTCCCTTAACTCACAATCATAAGAAGCCAACTCATACATTCATGATACAGATTGGTGTTCTAGCCAATCACCAAAATGGAAGCGACACCCACATGAGACAGATAAAAATATACACAGCAGTGGAAGAGTGCTCCATTGGTACATTTCCTAGATGTACAGCTATTGATTTCATGATGTATCATTCAATAAGGTGCCTTTAACACAGAACAGAAATCATTAGACATAACTTTGTTTTATCTTGTCATTAAATATTACATTTGCTATTTTTACTTTAAGAAGTTTTATTTGTTCTGAAAGTTTGTATGCATTTAAAAGTATTTTATTGTAACTTTGATAAATAAATCAAACTGGGGGCCATAAAAAAAAATCACACAACTTCGTTACATTGAGAGTTTGAGAAGAATGCATTATATGATGGTGTGAGTCTAGATAGACTATTAGTATGTCAGTAATTTTTTTTTTTTCACGAGAGGTATTTGCTATAGGGCATGTGTGCTCGCCAGAAAGACAGAGAGAGAGAGAGAGAGAGAGAGCGAGCACACGCAAGAACTCACTCCCCGGGGGAGGGCCACACTGCAATCTGTTCTCCTCCATTCTCCTATTCTCCTATTGGGATCTTGGGCATGCACACACAAGTGCCTGACCTGAGTTTAAACCACTAGGTCTGGGACTCAAACTGCAGTCGACTATGTGAGAATCCAGTGATGTAATCATTACACTATCTGTTAGTCCCAGTGTGTCAGTAATTTTTAAGTTAATACAAATTTGGACACTGCTTCTGGAAGAACAAATACAGATTTTTGTTGACAGTTCTATAGAATGTGTTTGTCATTAGGGCACATCCTACTACAGAAATCACAGAGGACAACTATTTTGGCCAAATCACTGTTAGGGAAAATAGTAACAAATCACCTAAAAGTCAAAAGTGAATGCAATACTGCAAATGGCCATGGATTTGTTTTGTCCCTCCATGTTCATTTTTTCCCTTTTCAATTTTCCCTGGAGCCTGTAATACCTTCCTTCTTAACCTGCAAGCTTTGTTTGGGCTGTCTCTTCCTCTGGGTGCCATTGCTAAGGACTTCATCCAAACTGATCCATCAGTACTGCCAAGTTAGTCTCTACCTCTGGGTGCTATTGCTAGCGACGTATCCAAGCTAGTCCATCAGTACCACCAACGTGGTCAATTTTATCCAAGGACACTCAGTCAAATACTTTTGTTTTAACTTTGCTGGACTCTCCCTGGCACTGGGCTGTGTGTGTGGTGGAACTTGCAGGGATCACTTCCAGGAGCCTGAGAAAGGAGTCGACTCCAAGGAAGCAAAGAAAAAGAGGCGACTTATCTGAGCTCTGAATAAAGTCATACCTGAAGTCATGACACAGTGTAGAATTTTCATTTAAATGAATAGTAAATACTTTTTCTGTTTAAGCCAGTTTGAGAATTTTTTTTTTTCTTTTCACTTGCAACCGAAAGATTTCTCACAGAGACAAGAGTGCTTTAACTTATCCACAGGAGCAGACCTTCCAGAGCACAGCCAGTAGGGGGCAAGTAATTCTGTAATGAAGACAAGTGTAGCTCTTGTGGGGGATCTTTTTTGGCTAATGACTGGAATATCAAAAAAGAATTTAAAGGCATGTACCATGTCTTCACAAAGCTTGTATATTAGGTAAGGAAAAAAAATGGCCAAAAAAAAAAAAAAAAACCCCAAAAAACCAATTAGGCACTATGTTCTGCTATTCTGATTTAGTAAATGTGCAAAGAGCATACAGGAGGGGATAGTCATGAGAAGGAGCAAATAAGCAGAATAACTGGGTTCAATGCCTACTTCATGCACAGGCTTACTAGCATAGGCAGTTTGAAAATTTTAAAATTTCATATAGTTTATTCCAGTGAGATTGGCTATGTTGGTTAACGTTGTAGCAGAAAGTAAGTCATCGGGCCGTTTGATGTCTTAGGAACAGGTAAAGAAAAGAACTGTTTCCGTTTTTGGACCCTAACTTGGGAACCAGGGTACAAAACGGAGAACATATTTTAAATACCTTCGTAGCAGATAAGTACATTTTCCACTAGTAATGAGATTCTCTTAAAAAGAACAAGTATTCTGAGATTTGGCACTTGCAAACAGTTGTGTGCTTTATAGACACGTTGCCTTATGAGAACATATCACAGATTCCCCGCTCAGTTATAAGGAATATTTACCCTCCAACTACCTTATTCCTATTGCTGAAAGTTAACATTGGGATAAAGTTGAAGGTCAGTCAGAAATGACACACACTCATATTTTCATGCATGAGTAGAGGTCAAATACTTCTTTGTTCTAAATCAAATAGATGAGGCATAGGAAACTTGGTAGGTGACAAAAGGCAGTCAGTAAGCTAACTAGGAATGAATAGAGTCTTCATACTGAAACACTGAAAACATAAAAGATCTTAGCATTGTAATGGACCTCTCTTGAAAAATGAGTAGATGGATTTTTTTTTTAGGGGTGATACAAAATAAGCGAAACGTACACTGAGAGCCTTTTGGATTCTAGTAGAAGTATAACAACTGAGTTTAAGTCTGAAAACCGAATCTGACACAAAAAAGGCTGCAATGAATTTGTAGATGAAAAGAACAGAGAAGAGGTAATGGAAAATACAGTGAGTAGAGCATGATTTTTTCCCATCAGAAATGTTAATATACTATGTGTCTGTTTCATTCAGTTCTCTTGTAGAAAATAATTCAGAATATCTTGGACATTTCCAGTTCTTCAGAATAGATAACCTTGCAATTCAAGTTGGTTCGAACTTGTACTTCAGTTAAATAGAAATACATTGGGTTCACTGGGCAGGATATGAAAGTCTATTTTTACAGCTGTCGAGAAAAGTGTCTGTCTGAGTGATGAAATACCTTCTCTTTTCGTATAAAACCATTAATTCTCAGTAAACAGACAAAAATAATTGATATCCTGTTGGTTTGTGTTGTAAAGCATAGAGCAGTGGTCCTTATGGATAAATCACAGATAAAAAGCACAGGTGGTCAAATTAGCTAATTGCAGGGCATTATACATCTCTAAGAAAGCTCTTCCTTAAGCCCAGAAGCGGAAACACTAAGTCATCAATCCTCTATAAAGCAGCACAGCAAGTCCCACTCTAAGAAAACAAGACTGGAAAAGATGCAAGGCCAGTCTGGCCTTTCTGATTAGTAATGTTATTACTCACTTCCGATGACAACTTATAGACACCCAGTAGCTAATAAGTATTCTTATAAAAATAACAAGAGAATCTCTTCACAGGGTTAGGAGTTAAACACCTTTCAAAGATGATGTTTAAAGGTAACTTGAAAACCCTAGCAAAGAGTTTTAGTCAGGAGTAATAAGTGTGCTATGTGGCATATTAATTACTTGTTTAAAGTACTTATATTTCTTTGCATACATACAATCTTCTTCATTTTTAAGAATCTGCCAGAGGGCATGTATGCTTATTGGATAGAAAAAAAGAAATGAAAAGTGAGAAAGCACCACCCATGCGGCAACGCCGTGCAGCAATCTCTTCTCCAATTCGCCCTCTTTTTGCGATATTTGGGCATAAAATGCCTGACATGTTTTCCAGCTGTTGGGTTTGGGACTATGAAACAAGCAGCTGGCATGTGGGATAAGGCTGCATTCAACACCACACCACTGTTTGGCCTGCAATCTGTTTTTACCAGTTGACCCACTACATCAGTTCCTTCCAGCTATTGTTGTTCTCTTCCTTAAACAGGCCAGTTTTAGGATTAGGAGGCTTACAGTCATTCTGCAATGAAGAAAGGCCCTAATGAGAGCAATCTGACAAATGCTAGATTATAGGGAGAGCTGTTTGAGGAATGAAGAGATCAGAAATCAGGAAAGGGTATTTGAAGGAATCAGGATAATTACTCAGGGGAAAGCATTTGACTGATTGTAGTGAGGAATGATTTGCACTTGGTTGTGTCTTGTACCTACAAAAACCAAGAACATGTTGTGCTTTTTGAGTCTCTTTGGTGGTGCTTGCTGTCTCCCTGTAATTGGTTCTAGAAATAAACTCCCTTCTTCTCCAGCCTCTGCTTCTCTTTTATTGACCATGAGAAGCAGCAGCCAGACTTGGTTGGCTGGTAACAGTTGGTACTGTGAGCTTGATCATCAGAGGAAATTACCATTGGAAATGCTCTGTGGCTGCCGAAACTAGTTTAGTTGCGGGAAAGTTCCAGGTGCTTGCTGCCATGTTCTACCCCTGGATCTAGCTGGAGTAAGAATGGAAGTTGGGAGCAGACACTGTAGATCTGAGTAAGTGAAACCGTTCATAAGCTGGTGAGTCAAAGACCTTTCCTGTTTGGGTTCTGTAGAAGGAACCATTCGAATGCCCTGGGAAAGGAAACCAGGGTCACTTGGCTTTGGGGTGTATTTTTTTTTTTGAGAGTTTTTTGCCATAGGGCGCATGCGCTTGCCAGACAGAAAGACACAGAGAGACAGAAAGCTAGAAATCACCCCCCAGGGGGGATGGCCACGCTGCAATCCCTTCTCCATTCTCCTCTTGGGATCTTGGGCACGCATGCACATGCGCCCGGAGTGAGTTTTAAGCCACCGGGTCCGGGACGCGAATGGCGGTCGACTACATGGGAGTCCAGCGACATAGCCATTACGCTAACTGCTGGTCCCATCTTTGGGGTGTACTTTTGTAGTTGGTGAGCCTTTCTTAGTTGGTAAATCATCATGATTTGTACAACTGTTTGTTGGGCATCATACGTTTTGGTTTGCCTTGAGGGAAACTAGACTTATTTGAATGTGAAGTACACTTTTGTTATCTGTGGCCTTTTGTAGTTGGTGATGTAATTTGTGTTTGTGTGAGTGCTATAAATGGGTAACTCAAGTTCTAAAGTTTACTCTGATAATCAAGCAGAGACAGTGACTAATACTCAGCTGCTAATAGACTCATTGTTTAAATGATGTGCTCCTGTGCTGATGGAAGCCGAAGGAGGGGCTGAATTCCTGTCTCCTTATGGGGAGGTTATAGAGCCTTTGTCTCCTCAGAGGCCGGGAACTACTTTCCTTTGGGAAAGATCCTTGCTCAAAGCAGGGCAGTGTCCTCTTCATCAATATCTGATGGGGATGAAACAATAGGGAACTCTGGTTAGACACAACTGGGCCTATAGCCCTTTATTTACTTCAAATTCACTTGACTGGAAGAATTCTCCCTCAGAGGACTTTTGCTACTCATAACCTTACTTGGGGAGATATTCAGGCTCTTATGAATATCTTACAGCTGATGAAAGGTGGCTAGTGCTAGGTAAGGCAAAAAAAGAAGCAGAGGATGGGCCAGTTTGGTGGCGTGGTGGTTAAGGTGGCTGGATCCCACATGGCTGGCTGTGTGTTCTGAGTCCTGGCCTGACAGCTTGAGAAACACACTGGGAGTGTCCAAAATCCTGAGAGTGGAGGTGAAGAGATTGTGGCATGGCCAAATCCCTGGGGGATGCTTTCTCTCTCTCTCTCTCTCTCTCTCTCTCTCTCTCTCTCTCTCCTCCTCCTCCTCCTCCTCCTCCTCCTCTCTGTATCTCTCTGGTGAATGCATATACTCCATAGTAAATTAAAAAACAAAAATAACAGATTCATACTGAACACCCAGGTGATACACTAACCCAGAAGGTGCCATTCTTTGCATCCACAGATTGGGACCCTGATGATGCAAATGGACAAGGAATGGTTAGACCAGAACATTACAGAGGTATATCTTAGGAGAAATAAAATCAGGGGCCCCCAAACCTGAGAGCCTCAATAAAATACAGGAATTACAACAGAAGCCTTCAGAGAATCTATCTGAATTTATGGAAAGAATTTACCAGCTTACAAGAAGTTCACAGACATTGACCCCCAAGCTCCAGGAAATGAGAATGGTCAATATGACTTTTATTAGTCAGAGTGCCCTAGGTATTAGAAAGAAATTGCAAAGTGGAAGGAGCAATAGGAGTGGATGCTTTGCAGCTGGTAGACATTTCCTATAAGGTGTATAATAATAGGGAAGCCAAGGATTAAAACAAGAAACTATTTTGTTTGCTGCTTCAACAATGGAGGAAAAGGGATGCAAGGAGAGAGAAAGGTGTGGAAGGAGCAGTATGTTTCTTATGGAGAAATAGGGCACTGGAAGAAGGAGTGTCCCAACTGTAATGAAAAAAACACTCCAGGAACTTTTCAGGTAGTTTGAGACTTTGAAGTTATGAGTATTCATAAAATGTCTGAGTTATCTTAGAGTTAAGATACTTTGATTAATATGGAATATAAAGTTTTCCACTTTTGGCTTTATTAAATCTTCTAGAGACAAAATATGGGACAGATAATAAGGTACGTTTGTTTTACACTGAAAAATCTGTCAAGAAAACAAATGGTGTAAAAAATTATAAGAGGGAGGCACTGAACTCCCACATGGCCAACCATAGTTTGAGTCCCAGATCTGGCTTAAAATTCACTCCAGGTACGTGTGTGTGTGTACCCAGAATCCCAGGAAGAGAATGGAGAAGGAGTTACAGTGTCATCTCCCTGGGAGTGATTTCTTACTTTCATTTGCACTATTTCTCTGTCTCTCTGAGGTGAGAGCACACACTCTATGACAGAAACCTTAGAAAAAATAATAAGTAGACAGACAGATAGATAGATAGATAGATAGGGGCCAATAGGTGGCATGGTGGTGGTTAAGGTGCTGGACTCCCACATGGCCGACCTCAGTTTAAGTCCCAGACCTGGTGGCTTGAGAATCATGCCAGGCACATGTGCGTGTGTGCCCAAAATCTCAAAAGGAGACTGAGGAGAAAGGATCACAGTGTGGCCATCCCCCCGGGAGGTGATTTCTCATTTTCTCTTTGTCTCTTTCGGCACCCTGTGGTAAAAACTTGAAAAAGAGAAAAAGTATATATAAGAAACATATGCATAAGCTGTTGGTGTGACAATCCAAAATTTCATGCTTCTAGGAATTAAGGTTGCTAAAATGCTGGTTAATTTATGAATTTTGGCTAAATCATAATTTATTTAAAGTTGTTTCCAAAAATAAACTTATAAAAAGGGAAACAAGCTAGGAAAAAAATAGTAAGAAAAAAAACCCCCCTAGAAATAAAAGATTTATTTCTATTTGGTAAGGTTTTGTACTTAATGTAAAATGGGAGGATTATTTATATATGATTTCTCTCCTGTATTAAAATAAATTTTTTCTTAAAGTATTGCTCTGCTCTTGGTAAAAGCAATCATACTTCAAGAAGTTCTTCCTTACATCGTGATAACTTACCTAAGAAACAGTGTTTATATTTGGTGGGTTGGATAATTTTCTGTATTTGATACTAAAATATTTTGATTGTCATTTTGCTTAAATAAATGGTTCTTGTTTCTCAGTGACCCATGATCCTATTTTGATCAAGTGTAAGTTTTCTGATGTGTTTGATAGGCTTCCCTGAGATCAAATTCTAAGTTAAATATTTCACCTAGATTTATCTGTTATATCAATCTATGTGAGAAGGACTGTCAATTGATGAAGTACATTTATTTTATTGCTATATATGTTCTAAAGATCATGCAAGATTCTTAAAGTTCTGACAGCACTGATGCAATGCCATTGGTCAAATCCTGTTTGTTAACTTTAATGCTGTGTACAATAGAAATGACTGAATTTTTGTCAGTTGCATCATTACTAAAATGGATTACTATCAGCTTGGCTATATTAATTATGGCTATTTTAAGCTTTTGTTATCCATAGTTTCAAAATTGATTATTGTGGAAAAGACGCGAACAAGTACTCTTGAACACAGATTTCTGTCAAGTGTAAGATCTGTGGACTTTAGGTAAACTTGGCATGCTAGATATTCCCTCCAATCTTCCCTTGTTGCTCAAATGTGGCCAAAGGAGGGTTTTGACACTTACTCAGTCTTGGGGCCTTCCTCTCTGGTGTGTGACAACCAGACCAACAACTGGGACAGGTCCATAATGCCACCAAGGGACGATTGAAGCATGACCATAGGATAAACCATCAATTATGCTTATAAAGTAGATATTGTTCAAGGAGGAGAAAACATGGAAGATTTCAGGATCAGGATAGTCATTTATGTCAGTCCTGACTAAACTGAGCTGGGAAGGATGTAGAGGAGGTATTTTCTCATGCTAGAATGCCTGATAGTAAGAGCTGTTATTGAGAAAACTCTACTAGTGAAAAACTTCAGCAAACATGTTTGAATATTATGCTCATCTGAGTTGGACCCTAGTGCAGTCTTTGTCTCAGTTTCTTGAGAACTGGTGAATGATAAGAAGCCCCAGGTACAATTGATAGTGGGGAAACAAATTGGGTTTTCTTGCAGATCCTGGAGCTACTTACTAGGTAATTAACAAGCAGTTGACAAGTTCGGCAGGTCTTGACAAATACCCAACTAACTTGGTGGATGTTTCCAGCAAGATCAAAGAATAATTTTTACAATTTAAGGAATGTCTGAGATAAAGCCGTTACCTGTTGGGACTTCAGCACAGTAGGTTGAAATGATCACTAACCTGAGAGCTGACTCTATTGCCAGGGGAAATGAACTTGTAAAATATATAGACTCTAAGTGTACATTTACGGTTGTGCAAGCCTACGGGCTTATATAAAAAAAGCAAGGGCTGCTACCAGCTGACAACAGGGAGGTCAAACAGGGCACCTGTTATAGATCTTGGAACTGCGGGAGGCTATTGTATTACCTAAGGCTGATGAGGCCAAAGGGAATGGACTGGCAGATTAGATGCCTTGACAAATAGCAATCAACATAGGAAATGGCGATATTCAAGCTCCGTTACTTCCACAGGTAGATATGGCCAGATACCACCGCTGTTATGAACCAGATGAATGCCAACTGGTCCAGAACACATACTATGATAAAGAGATGGAAGACTGATGAATCGGGAAGGCCATGTCTAGATGCCACATAAGTTCTTTATCTACCATCTTGGAACATTTTCATGACTGTGTCCATTTTGGTAGAGCTGCTCCTCTGTAATTAAGAGGAAAATAACTGGACAGAAGATGGAGTGTACAATAGAAAATGTTATCGGATGTTGTCTATTTGCCCATAATGAACCCAACTATCATACTGGGCCCTCAGGGTGACAATAGTGAATGAGTAGCTACATTAAGGATTAGATGGAAGTTGCATACCACACAGAGGCCACGGTCTTCGGGGAAACTGAAAGGATAAAATGGACTTTGGAAAAAAAAAAACAAAAACAACACAACATGAAACTCACTTAGGACAGATGTTAACTACTGTGCATAAGCTTGTTCCTCCTAGGTCACAAGTGTTTCATGTGTCCAGCTAGCACCCATTCATCCTGGAGATCAGGTGCTGGTAGAGGCTAATGAGAAGGCAGTTCAACTCAGCAACTCCAAGAGAAATGAAAAGGACCATACAATATGCTGATGACAACTTTTTTTTTTCCCTTTTTTTTGGAGAGGTTTTTGCTATTGGGCGCATGCGCTTGACAGAGAGAGACAGAGTGACAGAAAGTGTGAAATCACCCCCCAGGGGGAACGGCCACACCACAATCCCTTCTCCTCCATTTTCCTCTCGGGATCTTGGGCATGCACACATATGCACCCAGTGTGAGTTTAAGTCACTGGGTCCAGGACTCAAACCACAGTCGACTATGTGGGAGTCCAGCGACATACGACATAGCCATTACGCTAGCTGCTGGTCCCTTGCTGACAACTTCTTCAGCCTTGAAGTTGGCAGGAATCAAGCCATGAGTACATCACACCTGACAGAAGCCGTGCCCACTCACCATGGAGAAGTGGCAGCTGGATTTAGTTGTCCAGTAATACTCCAATTCATTTTCCATGTAGCAGTACAGATGATCTTTACAAAATAAACATCTTTGTTGTCCCATTCTCCTTCTTCATTCTCCCTCAATACCCCCTTCCAAGACAGCCATGGCAGCACACCTCACAGCAATCTGCCTGTGCAGCACGTAATGACCTAGGGCTCCTGCTAATATACTCTAAAATCAATTACTGCTTTTTCTCCGAGGCTGAACTTCCCTCAAGGTGCTCCCTACCAATGATTGGATATAGCAGTTGTTACTAAGGCAGGCATTTCAAGGGAAACACAGGATTCCTCTGATGGCTACTTGGTTCAAGGACACCCTGACAGCCTTGCTAAACCTACCTGAGACTACAGGACAGTCAAGAGATCTTCTGCCCAAGGAAGCCAACTTTTCTGGCACATCCTGGACTGCTCTGAGTTCAGTCTTGTCCCAGGAAACTGCACAGTCCCAGGCAAACCCTATATCCACCAAACTTCTTTCCCTTTCTCCTACACTAGCGATCAGACTTAGTTGTGGCCTGACTTCTTTTTTTTTTTTTTGGAGAGGTTTTTGCTATAGGGCGCGTGTGCTCGCCAGACAGACAGAGAGAGACAGAGAGATAGAAAGCAGGAAATCACCCCCCAGGGGGGATGGCCACGCCGCAATCCCTTCTCCTCCATTCTCCTCTCGGGATCTTGGGCACGCACGCACACGCGCCTGGCATGAGTTTAAGCTGCCGGGTCCGGGACTCGAACCGCGGTCGACTACGTGGGAGTCCAGCGACATAGCCATTACGCTAACTGCTGGTCCCTGGCCTGACTTCTTCATACTCTCCTTCCCACCTCATTTCCTCTTACAAGGCTTTCCCCTAATAAAATCCTTATGTGTTTAATCCCAAAATAGTGTCTGTTCTTGGAGTACTGGGATGACTGCAAAGACCCGGCAAAGGCTTCCAATATGACTTTTTTTTTTTGGAGAGGTTTTTTGCTATAGGGCGCGTGCACTCGCGCGACAGACAGAGAGAGACATAGAGACAGAAAGCAAGAAGTCACCCCCCAGGGGGGATGGCCATGCCACAATCCCTTCTCCTCCATTCTCCTCTCGGGATCTTGGGCACGCACGCACACGCGCCCGGCTTGAGTTTTAAGCCACCGGGTCCGGGACGCGAACCATGGTCGACTACGTGGGAGTCCAGTGACATAGCCATTACGCTAACTGCTGGTTCCCCAATATGACTTTTCAGAGAAAAAGCCAGAAATATTGATCACTGTGTATAAGACCTTGCCAGCTGAGAGGCTGATAAGAGGTGGGGGGGATTGTTTTAAACTATTTTGCCCTAAAACAGCTGTTGTAATCCCACACTGAGATTCCTGTGGAGAAGCCAAAATTGGTATGTGTTAGACTGTTTTCCTGAGCTGTTTGCTAAGTTACAGCCAGTCACACTAGCTGCACTTCAGTCAACCACAGAAAGCCCACCTTTTGGGCTGTATATGCAGCCTACCACCTGCAATCAGTCTAGTTGTTTCTCTACCGCATTCCTTCACTTTCGTTTTTGTACGTCATTTTCTCTTTTTCAGAACTTAAATACCGAGTTGACCAGGAGGCTAGCTGGAGTTGTCTGGAAGTCTGGGGAAAACTGCCTGATTTAAATTGTGTTAAGATTTGCTCAGTTAAAACTCTATTATATTGAGGACCAGCAGTTGGCATAATGGCTATGTCGCTGGACTCCCATGTGGTTGATCGCCATTCGGGTCCTGGACCTGGTGGCTTAAACTCATGCCAGGCATGTGTGTGTGTGTGCCCAAGATCCCAAGAGGAAAATGGAAGAGAAGGGATTGCGGCGTGGCCATCCCCCATGGGGGGGGGGGGTGATTTCTCACTTTCTGTCTCTCTCTCTCTGTCTTTCTGGTGAGTACATGTGCCCTATAATAAAAAGCTTTCTAAAAAACCATACTAAAACAAAACAAAAAACTATTAAATTGTCTGGTTTCTTTTTCTTTTAACATAGCCTCCCTGGTGCGAATCTCACCTGGCAACACAGCCACACTAACTTCTTTCAGTTCTCTCTCTTTTTTTTAAACCTTTATGTCTTTCTTTTCTTTTTCTTTTTTTTTTGGAGAGGATTTTGCTATAGGGCATGTGCGCTCACCAGACAGACAGAGAGAGACAGAGAGACAGAAAGTGAGAAATCACCCCCCAGGGGGGATGGCCACGATACAATCCCTTCTCCTCCATTCTCCTCTCGGGATCTTGGGCACGCACGCACACGCGCCCGGCATGAGTTTAAGCCACTGGGTCCGGGACTCAAACCGTGGTCGACTACATGGGAGTCCAGCTACATAGCCATTATGTCAACTGCTGGTCCCTCTTTCAGTTCTCTTTACCCAATTCCTTCTCCTGGTTCAGAACTATAACATCCCAGGAAGGTTCACAGCAGAGTGTAGAATTTCCTCAGTAAGACCTAAGATAGGCCCAGCTGCAGTGGCACAGAAAGTGTGGTATCCCTGTGTAATACCAGAGCCAGTGGGGGATTTGGGTTTCGATCCTGACTTGACCTAAACACACCAGGTGGACCTGTAGGCACCTGTGATGCTGCTGAAAGACATAGGGGGAGCGATGTGGGTAGATTTTGTTGAAGGTACCTGTCTCTCTCAAGAAATAAACTTAAAAACAAGGCAAAAAATTAAACTCGAACAAAAGTAACCAAGCCAGAGCACTCCTTCCTCAGCCTCAAGCTTATACAGGTTTGCCTAGCTAAGGTTCACTCTGTGGGATAGTCCTCCCCTGTGATATCTGGGGAAGACATCCCCACTTGCCTCAGAATCGGGTTTACTGTCTACCCACTCTTAGCACCAAGAACTTTGCTTCACACCATGTACTACAGCTGATAATATATATTCATTGAATGACTATTTCAGTCCATAATGTCACCTGAACTGGACATTAAGTACTGCAAGTGCCGTCCATGCTAAGTGAACTTATAGAGACAAATCTCCAAGCAAAACGATTTTAGTTGGGAGTAATGTATTAGAAGTATTGATTGTTGGAAAAGTCATGATGCATTTTTGCATAAAAAATATATCATGAGTTTTCTGATGATCTAATAGAATTTCAATTTGGGCTACACAAAAATCAGGGTGGCTTCTGGAATGTGTGAACAACAAATGAAAAGTCTGGGGTGTTACTGGGGAAAAAAAAAATGCCAGTAGGTTTAAAAGGTTATTGGTGTGTGTGGCTTTGTTTTTGGCAAGAGCTGGAGAGATCTGATTGGCTTGTGGTGATGACTAGTAGGTAAATGAGTATCAAGTCATAGCAGGCAATTTTGTTGAACTAGGCTTGCAAGACAGTTTCTGCAGCAGACATTTATGACCTGAGTACTTTCCTTTGGCCCCATGGTTCTGTTTTAGTTGAGTATCATAGAAATGTCTCGCTTTTATAATAATTTTTTTCACAGGGCAGAAATACACCTTTGAAAAAATTTCTTCTCGTCCCTGTATCTCTAGTTTTTAATACGATACCTATCACACATAAATAAAGAAATACATATTCAGTAAGTATCTGTTGAATGACAATTCAAGTGTGTGGTACTTTCAGAACTCTTAAAAGGACATTTGCTAATCTAAAACATTTTTCTATCATCAATTTTCATCTTGCTTGTTAAATGCTAATATTCTCTAAACCTCTGCCTCTTACATTTTTGTTATTATGAAAGGACCAGTTTAATGGACAGCTTCCTAGAACTTATATTAAGGTGGAATTGGTTCAGTGCATTTGAAAAAATTCTTCTTTGCAATGTGTTCTTTAGTTTTTAGTATCAAGGTTGACCTACACATGGTTGTCAAGTAGTAACACAAGGTATGTAACTAAGAATTCTAACAGTTCTGCTCCCCTAATATTGCAACTTCTAGGTTTTTACTCTTTGAGACGGATAATGGTTTGTCCCCTAAAATCTCATGTTTTGGCATTTGGTCTTAGTGGGTGGGGATTGGATGTCCTTCAGAAATTCATGTGCTGGGACTTAATGGTGTTAAATTTAATTTTTTCATGGTGTTTCAGGATGGGGACTTTGAGTGTGATGATGTCATTAGGGTGGGACCTCCATGACTGAATTCTTGTTAGGTTTATAAGCAAAGAAATGAGACCAGAATAGCAGAGAAGGCCATATTTATACAGACCATATTCTCCTCTGCTCAAGTTCTGCCTTTAGCCATTTCGTGATGCCTTTAGACATTTTGGCCATTAGAAATGTGGGTCAAATAACCTCCTATTTCTTTCTTTTTTTTTTTTAATTTTTATCTTTTATTTTTCTTTCTCAGATCAATTAAATTCACATTTTACATAAAGTCCCCATTATGATGTATACAATATACATATATATATATATATAGTTTTCAACAGAGAACTCTACATTTTTTTGGTGTTAAATGATTCTTCCCTTTGCCCCCCATGCCCACTCTCCACCACCCACTCCCCTCCCCTGCAGCCTCTGGCATCCACATTCTTCCTTTCCACTATCATATCTTCAGATCTTTCTCCCTTTGCCAGAGTGCTGACTTTTTTTTTTTTTTATTCATTGCACATCTTTACAGTGTACAACTTGGTTTTTCCCAGCATGAGTACAGTGCACATCAGTCAAGACAATATTACCATATACATTATCAACAGACAACTTTTCATTTTTGTGTCTATTAAGTGTGTTGTTTGCTCCCTGAATCCCTCCCCTCCGCCCTCCATCACTCACCCCCATCACCTCTCCCACACTGTCTCCAGCATCTGCAGCTGCCATCCCTGCCACCATACCCTCCAGTTCCCTCAGTTTTTTCTTTCTTTCTTTTTTTTTTCCAGTTATCAGCTCATACAGTCTTCAACAACAGGGAGCACAGATTCTACTTAGGGTTGGATTAAGGGTGGGTCCCGTGCAGTTCCGCAACTGCAGGTGAGTCTCCACGGAACATAGTTTCAGGAAAGCGGCTCTGTTAAGCAGAGATGGTTATCAGTTGATGCGGCACGGCATCCAACCTGTGACCACCGGGAATGGTGCTGTGGGGATCTGCAACGCGAGTCATACTCGGGCATCTGGCCTCCCCAAGAATGGCAGAATAGTTCCTGTTCTTCCCTGAGGTAATGCAGGGCTGGAAACCATCATCCTCTCACTGTCCATAGGCAGAGACAATCCTTCCATACAATATATTTCTCAATTGGTTTAAGACAGCTTAAGTTTCTTTCTGTTGCTTATAGTTGCAAGTTCTTAATCCTTGTTTTTGGCTTCAGCTTGCTGCCCGCGGCTGGTGGCCACGCGCAGGCGCAGGCCTGGCAGCCACGCGCAGGCCCGGCGGTCACGCGCTGGCCCGTCAGCCACGCACAGGCCCAGCAGCCACGCTCAGGCATGGCGGCCACTTGCAGGCGCAGGCCCAACTGCCATGCACAGGTCCGGGGGCCACGCACAGGCTCAGGCCCGGCGACCACGTGCGGGCCCGGCGGCCACGCTCAGGCCCAGCGGCCACCCACAGGCCCGGGGGCCACGCGCAGGCCCGGCAGCCACGCACAGGCCCGGCGGCCACGCGCAAGCACAGGCCCGGCAGCCACGCACAGAACCGGCAGTCATGCTCAGGCCCGGCGGCCACCCGCAGGCATAGGCCCGGCTGCCATGCGCAGGTCCGGGGGCCACGTGCAGGCCCGGTGGCCACGCACAGGCACAGGCTCGGCGGCCACACGCAGGCCCGGCGGCCACTCGCAGGCGTAGGCCAGGCTGCCACGCGCAGGCCCGGCTGCCATGTGCAGGTCTGGCAGCCACGCGCAGGCCCGGCGGCCACCCGCAGGCGCAGGCCCGGCGGCCACACGCAGGCCTGGCGGCCATGCGCAGGCCCAGCGGCCACGCGCAGGCCCGGAGGCCACGCTCAGGCCCAGCGGCCACTCGCAGGCCCGGGGGCCACGCGCCGGCTCAGTGGCCATGCGCAGGCACAGGCCTGGCGGCCACGCACAGGCCCGGGGGCCACGCTCAGGTCCGGCGGCCACTCGCAGGCCCGGGGGCCACGTGCCGGCTCAGCGGCTGGTGGCCACGCACAGGCCCGGGGGCCACGCTCAGGTCCGGCGGCCACTCGCAGGCCCAGGGGCCTCACACAGGCTTGGCGACCATGTGCACAGGCCCGGCGGCCATGCTCAGACCTGGCGGCCACGTGCAGGCCAGGGGCCCCGCACCGGCCCGGGGGCCACACGCTGGTCCGGCGACCACACTTAGGCCTGGCGGCCGCACGCAGGGGCACACCCGGCTGCTGCGCGCAGGCGCCGGCCCGGCGGCCATGCGCCGGCCCAGCAGCCACACGCCAGCCCCCAGCGCGCGAATGCGTGTGGGTCCTTGCGCCACCTCCCGCCCACCCTTCTTTTGTGATTCCTTCTTCACTCCATCGTTCATTTAGAGCAAGTTATTTAGGTTCCATGGTTTTCCTTCTATTACTGATTTCTAACTTCAGCCCATTATAATTGGAGAGATACTTTATATATCTTTTTAAATCTATGGAGACTTAATTTGTGGCCTAACATGGTCTAGCTTGGAAAATGTCTCATTTATGCTTGAGAAGATTATATATTCCGTTGTTGAGTAGAGTGTTCTGTCTAGTTTGTTAGATTTATTAATAGCTTTAGTTTTTTTTTTTTTTTTTTGAGAGGTTTTTGCTATAGGGCGCTTGCGCTCGCCAGACAGACAGAGAGAGACAGAGAGATAGAAAGCGAGAAATCACCCCCCAGAGGGGATGGCCACGCCGCAATCCCTTCTCCTCCATTCTCCTCTCGGGATCTTGGGAACGCACGCACACGCGCCCGGCATGAGTTTAAGCCACCGGGTCCGGGATGCAAACTGCGGTCGACTATGTGGGAGTCCAGCGACATAGCCATTACGCTAACTGCTGGTCCCAAATTTATTAATAGCTTATTGTGTTATTTGAGTTCTAGGGAAACCTGGTTATGTTCTGTCACGTTTCTACTCATTGAGAGTAGGGTATTGAAGTTTCCAACTGTTATCGTAAACTGACTGTTTCTTCTATTCTGCCAATTTTGCTTCATATATTTTGGTGATCTGTTATTTATTTATTTATTAAAATTGGGACCAGCAGTTGGCGTAATGGCTATGTCGCTGGACTCCCATGTAGGTGACTGCACTTCGAGTCCCGGACTTGGTGGCTTAAACTCATGTGGGACGCATGTGTGTGCGTGCCCAATATCCTGAGAGGAGAATTGAGGAGAAGGGATTGTGGCATGGCCATCCCCCCTGGGTGGGTGATTTCTCACTTTCTATCTCTGTCTTTCTAGCGAGAACACGCACCCTATAGCAAAAATCTCTCCCCCCACAAAAAATTTTTTTTTTTTTTTAAATTTATTATCATTATTCTTCAGTTTTGACCAGAGAGAGACAAAGAGAGAGAAAGGGTGAGTGAGAAAGCAAACCGCCAGGTCCAGGACTTGAACTGTGGTTGTCCATGTGGGAGCCTCAACCACCATGCTACCTGCTAGCCCCGGTGGTCTGTTGTTAAGTGTATAAAAGCTTATAATTACATGTTTTGCTGTTTCAACACTTTTATTTACACATAATGTCTTTTGTGAACATTTTAATTTAAAGCTTATTTTGATGTTAGTATAACCACTCCTGCTTTCCTTTGTGTTGCCATTTGTGTGAATATCTTCCATGCTTTTAATCTAGTTGAGTCTTTGGACTTAAAGTGAATTCCTTAAAGACAACATATAGTTGGATCATTAAAAACAACAACAACAAAAAACAAAACAAAAAAAAACCCTATCTCTCTCTTGATTGGATGTTTAATTCATTTACATTTAAAGTAAACATTTTTAAACATTTCTTTCTTCTTTTCTTTATCTGTTTGTTTTGATTTTCATGGTGCTGGGTCTGGAGTTGGCCTTGAGCTGGAGTCGGCCTTGTGGGAAATCAGCTCCTCAACCACCGCACCACCTGCTGGCCCCTTAAAGTAATTTCTTTTCTCTTTTTAAAAAATTTTGTTTACTGTCATTATTTTATTTTTATTTTTTTGAAGTTGACCAGAGAGAGACAGAGAGAGAGAAGGAAAGTGAGAAAGTAAGCCGCTAGGTCTGGGACTTGAACCGTGGTCAGCCATGTGGGAGTACAACTGCCTTTACCACACCACCTGCCGGCCCCAAAGTAATTTTTGATAAAGATGCACTTCTGTTATTTTGTATATATCCCGTATATGCTTTATAACTTTTTAAACTCTCATTTTTCTGCAGTACTATCTTCATTTTAATTTTTTGTACTGAAACATTTTAATTGCTTTCTAATTTCTTTTTGTTTATATTCTGTAGCTATTTTCTGTGTGGTTAACAATGAACATTCAGAAGTTATCACTCTAATTTGAATTTATACCATCTTAACTTCAATAGAAAGAAAACTCTGCTCTTTTTTTTTTTTTTTGGATAAATTTTCTATAGGGCGCATACGTTCCCTGGAGAGATGGAGAGACAGATTGAGACAGAGAGAGACAGAAAGCGAGAAATCACCCCAGGGTTTCTCCCTCATTCTCCTTTCGGGATTTGGGGCATGCACGCACATAGCCTGGCATGACTTTTAAGCTGCCAGGTCTGGGACTCGAATCATGGACAGCTACATGGGAGTCCAGTGATGTAAACTGGGCAGTCTGGTAGTTCTCTCTGCTGCCTTTTATAGCTGCACCCTAGCCCTTTCAGTTGTTGCTATCACAAAATTACATCTTTACACATTTTTGTCCAAGAACATAAGCTCATTTTTAACTGCATTTATTAAATTATCAATATATAGAAAAAATGTGGAGTTACAGATTATTTCTTTATTTATGACTTTAAGTTCCTCCATAGTGTTCTTTTGCTTCAGTCTAAAGGACTCTCTTTTGTATCTCTTGCAAGGCAGGTCTAGTAGCAATAAACTCCTTCAAAGTTTATTTATCTGGAATGTTTTATTTTCTTCTTGCTTTAGTAGGACATTTTTCCTGATAAAGGAGTGTTGATTGACAGTTTTTTTTTTTAGCACTTTAAATATACCAATATATTTCCTTCTGGCCTCTGTTTATTGTTTTTTCCCCCTCAGAGATTTTTTTTTTTTTTTTGCTATAGGGCATGTGCATTTACCAGAGATATCGGAGAGGAAGAAGGCAAGGAATGACCCCCAGTGGGAGTGGCCATGTCACAATCTCTTCTCCTTCATTCTCCTTTTGGGATTTTGGGCACGCCTGCATACATGCCCAGCATGAGTTTTAAGCTGCTAGGTCTGTAATTTAAACTGCTATTGGCCACGAGGGGTGTCACACCACAATCTCTTCTCCTCTATTCTCCTCTTGGGATTTTGGGCACACATACACACACACACACACACACACACACACACACACACGATGTGAGTTTTAAGTCACTGGTCCAGGACTCAAACTGTGGTCAACTACATGGGAATCCAGTGATGTAACCATTATGCCATTTGCTGGTCCCTCTGTTGTTTTTAATTGATTATTCTGTTTATAATTTTATTTAGGGTCTCTTGTTTGTGAAGAGTCATTTCGCTCTTGGGACCAAGATGAATTTCCAGTGTTTCCAACTCTACCATCTCCCTAGAATTTTCTCTAAGATTTTCATTCACACCTTTTAGTTTTAGGTTTTTATCTTAGGTCATGTGTGATTTCCAGAGAGAGAAAGAGAGAGAGAGAGCAGGAAAGTGAGAGATCACCCCCCTTCTTCTCCCTTTTCTTCAGATTTTGGGCATGCATATACATGTGCCTGGCATGATGTTCGAGCCACCAAGTCTAGGACTCAAGCTACAGTTGGCTATGTTGGAATCCAGACACCTTAACCACTACATCACCCACTGGCCTTATTTTCTCACAGCTTTGAAGGCATTGTCTTTCAGATTCTAGTGCTCCTATTGAGAGGTGTGATGCAATTTAATTCTCGATGCTTTGTGTGTGAAATTATTATTCTGTCTTTGGAAGTTTTTATTTATTTATTTTTATTTTTTTAAGGGAGATGTTTGCTACAGGGCACATGTGCTTGCCAGAGAGAGACAGAGAGAAAGAAAGTGAGAAATCACCCTCCCCCAGGGAGGGTGGATGGCTACACCACAATCCCTTCTCCACTGTCCTCTCAGAATTTTGGGCACACATGCACATGCATCCAGTGTGAGCTTCAAGTCGCTTTTTCCAGGACTCCAACTGCCATAGGCCATGTGTGAGTCCAGCAACAGCAACATAACCATTATGTTATCTGTTGGTCTCTCTCTTTGTAAGTTTTAAGAGTAGTTTCTTTGCCTTAGAAAGCTGATTCTTTTTGAGGATGTGTCCTAGGATGGCTCTATTTGTATCCTTAATCATTTATTCTGATGGACACTTGTATTTTGAAAATATAAATCCTTCAGTTTTAGAAAATATTCTGGTTTTGGGCCAGCCATCAGCATGGTGGTTAAGGCAACTGGATCCCCCCTTTCTTCCTTATATTCTGCCCTTGTTTTTTCCTGAGTCTTTTTGCAATTGTAAGTTTAGGCTTTCTTAAAACAAAACAAAACACTCTTTAAAGTTCTGTTGGTGGACTTACAAGGGAGAAAAGATACGTATGTGTGTTCAATTTACCACATAACTAGCCTGAGAAAAATAAAAAAAAACAATGGAGCAATATTCACTTTATTTAGTTTCATAAATTTTATCTTAAAATATCAAATCAATATGTCATAATTAAAAGTCATATTTCAGGACTTTTTCATTTTTGTTTTAGATTAGATAATGATACACTTTAGTATTTTCTATAGTCCTGAAAAAATAAGTATTAAGAGTTGGACAGGATGCCTGTAAGCAAAATCAATATAGTTGAAAGAACATTTCACTTTTTTCTCTCAAAAACTCCAATAAAACTTCAACACTTACACATTATAGAACTTCAAAGCAATTATTTTGCTCAAATCTTTTTTTTAAAGAAATGGTTTCATTGTGTTGCACATGCTGGCCTTGAACTCATGATCCTCCTGCCTTAGCCACCTAGGTAGCTGGGATCACAGGGACACATCGCTGTGCCAGGCTCCAAATATTTATAAGAAATTGAAAACCAACAGGTCTGTTAAAATAAATTGGCAGGGAAATAGACAATTTACTCCATACTGAAAGCAATCGGATAAGATACAAGTGGAGAGAAAGTGTTTATGCTCTGTAATAGATGAATGTACAGTGAAATGAAAATCTTTTATTTTCTTACATTTTTAGAAAGTAAAGTTAATAATTAGTGTAGGGATTTGTCTGCTTGCATATAATAGAAATTTATATAATTTAGCAATATGTAACAAGAGCTTTCTTTGTTTTCATAGAGATTTTTGCTATAGGGCACATGTGCTTGCAGGAGAGACAGACATAAAGTGAGAAATCACCCCCTGGGGGGATAGCCATACCACTATCCCTTCTCCTCCATTCTTCTCTTGGGATTTTGGGTAAGCGCGCGTGCGCGCGCGCACACACACACACACACACACACACACACACTCCTGGTATGAGTTTCAAGCTGCTGGTTTGAGGACCAAACCGCAGTTGATTATAAGGGAATTCAGTGAAGTAACCATTATACCATCTGCTGGTCCCAACAATAACTTTATTTATTTTAAAAACATGTATTTAATCTTATTTATTTATTTTGAGAGAGAGAGAGAGTGAGCGAGCAAGAAAGCAAGCCACCAGGTCTGGGACTTGAACTGTGGTCAGCCATGTGGGAGTTCAGTGCCTTAACCACTATGCCACATGCCGGTCCCCAACAAGAGCTTTAACAAAAATGGCCTCTGATGTAATGTAAAATACAGTTTAAGGAAAAAACCTGAAATATAGATTAAAAGATTGATGCTTAAATGCATTTTTCAGCACTGATTTATAATAGTAAAAATCTATATAAATAACCCCAAATAAAAAGATAATATAGTAGTATAACTGTATAACAAATATTTTAGAACAATTAAACACACTTGCCTAGCACTTCTTTCTTTTTTTTTTAAGAGAATTTTGCTACAGGGTGTGTGCTCTTGTCAGAGATACAGAGTGAGAAAGAGAGAGAGAGAAATCACCCCTCTGGGTCACACTACAAATCCTTCTTCTCCATTCTCCTCCTGGGATTTTGGCATGATTTTCAAGCTTGGAGGTGCTTTCTTATTTTCCCATTCTCCAGCAAATGCACATGCTCTCTGGCAAAATGAAAAAATAAAAGGCTTAGGATATAGTAACAAATGTATTAGAACATCCATTATGTTTGGCTTTAAATTATGGGATTATAGGTATTTTTTTTCTTTTTGAAAGGATTTAAAATTTTTTAAGAGGCATATGGTATTATCATAACTGGAAAAGAATAAATTAGAAAAACAATCACAATCCTTTCCATTTATAAAGTTTCATTTGCATTTATTTTAATTTTTCTTTGACTTTGTACCATCCTTTCTTTGCCTCCTTTTTAATATAAATTTATTTTTCAGATATTTTTACTTTTTAATTTCAATTGCAGTTTTCTTTATCTTTTCTTAACCATTTACCCATTGTTGTTATAATTTTATGTCTTTTCATCTTATGTGCTTATTTCTATCTGGTCCTTTCTTTCCATTCTTAGAAATATTTCTTCTGGAATATTCTAATTTTATTGCTTGAAAACTGATTTTGACAAAGGTTTCAAAAACCTTTTCTGCAGCTTACCTCTGTAAAGGCTCTACATTATAGTTAAAGAAAAAAGAAAGACTAGTGCAGCGATAAATGCCTCTGTGTAATCTATCTTCTAGTAACTTTTGGAAAAAATTATAATATTTTCTATTTATGTTCAGTAACAGTTTGGTATAGTTATAATTGTACAAATAGCATCAGTCTTATGGAAAGTGCTAAACAAATAATAATATTAACCAACAATGAGTTCAGGTATACATTTTCTTTCAGGTTTAGTAATTCTGATTTATTTTTCATAATTTCTTCTTCTGAAAAAAGGCCTCCAATAGGGTCTTTGTTCTGCAATCCGCCCCTATCTTCAGCCAGCACTAGAAAGGCACATATGTGCCTTCTGCACTCAGGGAGATTTCTAGTGTGAACTCAGAGCCTTTGTATGTGAGTCAGCCTTGGACAATGTGGCATTTTTACTGCTGTGCCACCATCTGACCCTTGGTTTAGTAATTCATGGAAGGCATTGATAGATTTAATTGAAGAAGTAATAGATATATTTTTCTTTTGGACTTCTGCCCAGCTCCACTTCCAGTAACATTTCTTTGTTACTATTTCTTCAACTCAACTCCACTCTTGGTGATATTACTTTGATTATGAGGAAATTAAATGAGTTTTTGAGTTCTCCAAATTCCCATTTTGTGTTCTTTGTTCCTGTTTTTAAAATTTCATAATTTCTTGTTTACATTTAATTGCTGTACATCTTTATGACATACATTATGATTTTTCAAAACATGGAAGTGGAGTGTGACTATCAAATCAAGGATATTACTATATACAAAATTTTTAACAAAAAACTTTGCATGTTTTTGTCTATTAAATGCTTTTTCCTTGAACTCCTCCCACCCACTCCCTATTGTTTTCCCCCCTCTCATACAGTCTCTGGTATCTACACTTGCCTTCCTGACTATTATATATTTAAATCTTTCAATTTCTGCCACTGATTGCAGATATTTGATATACATTGAGTGGGGATATATGTTTGTTTTTTAAAGTCTGGCTTATATAATTTAAAATTCTATATTCAACAGAATATATTCATCCACTTTGAATCAAATTAGAGACTCACTATTCTTTATGTCTGAATAGTATTCTATAGTGTATGTATGCCACATTTCTTTCAATCCAGTCATGAGTTCTTGGGCACTTAGGCAGAGTTTATGTATTAGCAATTCTGATGAATGCTGTAAGAAACATGGATGTGCAGGTCTTTCTGACTGTTTTCTTGTCCTTTGGGTAAATACCAAGGAGTGAGATTACTGGGCCATATGGTAGTTCTAGTTGTAGATTTTTGAGCAACCTCCTAATTGATTTTTACAATGGTTGTACTAATTTAAACATTCCCACAAACAGTGTAAGAGGATTTTCTTTTCACCACAGTCTAACCAGCACTTATCATTTCTTATTTTCATCAATTGCCATTCTGTCTGGGATTAAGTGATAGCTCAATATCTCATTGCAGTTTTGATTTGCATTTCCTTTATGATAAGTAAAAAGTGAAGTTGAACTTTTATTTTATTTTATTTTATTTTATTTTATTTTATTTTATTTTATTTTATTTTATTTTTGCCATAGGGCAAGAGCATTTGCCAGAGACAGAGAGAAGGAAAGTGAGAAATCACCTCCCAGGAGGATGGTCATGCTGCAGTCCCTTCTTTATTTTCCTCTTAGAATATTCAGGCATGCACACACACATACCTGGTGTGATTATCAAGCCACCAGGTCTGGGACGTGAACTGTGGTTGGTCATGTGTGAGTCTAGTTAGTGCCTTAACTACCACACCACCTGCTGGTCCCATGGTGAATATTTTTTCATATGCTTTTTGGCCATACATATGCTCCTATTAGAGAATTGTCTGTTTAGTTTATTTGCCCATTTTTAAATTGAATTATTCTTTTTTTTCTGGGAAAGGTATTATATTCTAGTTATCAATCTCTTATCTGAAGCATAGTTTACAAATATTTTTTCCCATTCTGTTGGCTGCCTCTTTACTCTATTTATTGTTTCCTTTGCTGTGTAGAAGCTATAGCTTGATATAATCCCACACATCTATTTTTAGAATTTTTGCCTGAGCTTTAGGGGATCTTGTTTAATAAGCTTTGCCTATTTCAAGTTTTCAAAGGTATGTTTCCCACATGTACTTTTGTAGTTTGAAGCTTTACATTTAGATATTTGATCTATTTTTAGTTGATTTTTTAAATGGTGAGTGTTAGGGGTTCAGTATTATTTTCCTACAAGCAGATATCCAGTTCTTCCAGCACCATTTGCTAAAATGACTTCCTTTCTTCCACTTGATTGCCTTGTGTCCTTTTCAAAAGTCAGTTGCTTATATGTTTTGAGGTTTATTTCTGAATTCTCTGTTCTATTCCATTGATGTACATGTCTGTTTGTTCCAGTGTTATGCTATTTTGATTACCACAGACTTGTAATATATCTCAGGTAGAGATATGCCTCTTACTTTATTACTTATGCACAATATTTCCTTGGTGTTATGGGGTCTTTCATGATTATAAAAAAATTTTATGCCTTTTTTTCTATTTCTGAGAAGAATGTCACTGGCAATTTAATCAGAATCACAATGGATTTGTAAATTAATTTGGGTAGAATTGATGATTTTATTATATTGACTTTTCCCTTCCAAGAACACAGAAGGTCTTTCCACTTTTTGTATCACATTCAATTTTTTTTCTATACTTTGTCATCGTTTTCCTTGTAGAGATCTTTTACTTCTTTAGTTAGGTTTATTTCTAGGTAATTTTTAAAAAAAGTCTAAATGGGATTATATTCTTCAGTTCTGCCTCAAACTCTTCATTCTTGATGTATAAAAATGCTGTAGTTTTTTTTTTTTTTTAAGAGAGATTTTTGTTATAAGGTGTGTGCACTCATCAGAAAGACAGAGACAGAGACAGAAAGCAAGAAATCACTCCACAGGAGAATGGCCATGCCGCAATCCCTTCTTCTCCATTCTCCTCTCATATTTTGGGAATGCACACACATGCCCAGTGTGAGTTTTAAGTTGCTGGGTCTGGGCATCAAACCATGGTTGACTACATGGGAGTCCAGCAATGTAACTATTATGCCATCTGCTGGTCCCTTTTTAAAAAAAAATTTTGAAAGAAACTTTTGCTGTAGAGTGTGTGCACTCACCAGAGAGACAGAGAGACAGAAAGTGAGAAATCACCTTCCAGAGGGGTTGGCCACACTGCAATCTCTTTTCTTCCATTCTCCTGTCAGGATTTTGGGTACACATGCACATGCACCTGGTTTGAGTTTTAAGCTGCTAGATCTGGGACTCGAATTGCAGTTGACTACTTGGGAGTCTAGCAACATAGCCTTTATACCATATACTGGTCACAAAAATGCTATAGATTTTGTATATTGATTTTGTATTCTGCTACTTTACTGAGTTCATTTATCACTTCTAAGCATTTTTTTTTTTGATGGATTCTTTTGGGTTTTCTTTGTGTATAATCATGCTGCCTGCAAACAGAGATATGTTCATTTCTTCTTTTCCTATATGAATGCCTTTTATTTTACTCTCTTGTCTGATTTTATTGGCTAGGACTTCCAGTAGTACTGTGTTCAAAAGGAGTAAAGAAAGTGGTTAGGAGGGCCCTGCTTCCCCTTGGGCTCATCGCGCTGTGCTGCTAGGGCGCTTCCTCACGGCTGCGATGGGTACCACCG
Source organism: Tupaia tana (assembly GCA_026018925.1). Lineage (NCBI taxonomy): Eukaryota > Metazoa > Chordata > Mammalia > Scandentia > Tupaiidae > Tupaia > Tupaia tana. The sequence continues at coordinate 58,943,859 of JAKSZU010000007.1, read as the reverse complement.
TCTGTTGGCTAGGACGCCGACGTCGGGTTCTATCCTTGGGACAATAAAGACGTGGCGAAAGCGTGGAGGTTAAGTTCATGGAGAAGAGAGTACAGGCAGCTGAGGAGGATGCTGGTGAACCAGTTAGGAAGCTACTGCAGCCATCCCAGCAAGATGTGGATTTGAGAGATGGCAGAGACATGTAGAAAAGTGTCCAGATTGCAGAGGTCTATAATCTCTACTCCGCAATTTCAAAATAAGACAAAAACAAAAACACTGTGAAAACCAGAAGTATTTTCTTAAGTTTGGCACCAGGACTGTTTGGCAATACAACCTGCAGTGAATAAACAAGAAGCCTCTGTTGTCTCACACTCATATCCATTAATCACACATACCTCTGCTGTCTGCTGACATTCAGTGATTTGGGGGTTGATTACACTGGAAAATGTCCAAAAGAGTTCAAGATATACCTATGGGTAACAGTGAGAAGAAGAAAAGGAAGCATCTGTCTTTATCAATAGCTCAGAAAGTAGAGTTACTGCAGAAGCTTGCTGGCGGTATGTCTGTACGGTGTCTTACTGAAGAATATGCTGTGGGAACCACCACCATATATGACTTAAAGAAACAGAAAGACAAGTTGTTGAAATTTTACAGTGACAGTGATAACCAAGAACTAATGAAAAATAGAAAAACATTGCATAGGGCCAAAAATGAAGATCTTGACCGTGTGTTGATTGAATGGATTCGTCAACAAAGAAGTAAAGACATGCCACTGACTGGTTTGTTGGTCATCAAACAAGCTAGAATATACCATGAAGAACTGAACATCGAAGGGGAGTGTGAATATTCAGAAGGCTGGCTACAGAAATTTAAAAAGTGTCATGGTATCAAGTATCTTAAAATCTGTGGAGAAAAAGCTTCTGCTGATCATGAAACTGCTGAAAATTATATTGACGAATTTGCTAAGATCATATCTGATGAAAAACCTTAGCCCTGAACAAATTTATAATGCTGATGAAACAGCTCTGTACTGGTGCTATGCTCCTAGAAAAACCTTAACAATGGCTGATGAAGGGACACCACCAGATTTCAAGGATGCCAAGCAAAGGTTAACTGTTCTTGGGTGTGCTAATGCTACTGGCACACACAAGATAAAATTGGCAGTGATTGGAAAAAGCCTGTATCCAAGATGTTTAAAGAGTGTGTGTAATTTACCTGTGCATTATTATGGAAACAAGAAAGCATCAGTCACAAGAGAAATCTTTTCTGACTGGTTCAGTAAGTACTTTGTTCCAGCAGCACAGGCTCATTACAAACAAGCCGGACTGGAAGACAACTGCAAAATTTTGTTGTTCCTAGACAACTGTTCTGCACACCCCCCTCCTGAACTTCTTGGGAAAAGTAATGTTTTTGGCATTTACTTTCCCCCCAGTGTGACATCTGTAATACAGCCTTGTGACCAAGGAATTCTACGCTCCATGAAAAGTGAATATAAACACTATTTTTTGAACAGCATGCTTGCTTCAGTTAACAGAGGCTTGAAAATCCAGGATTTCCTTGAAGAATTTAGTCTTAAGGATGCCATCTATGTGATTGCAAATGCTTGGAATGATGTTGATAAGTTAACATTAACAAATGCTTGGCACAGACTTTGGGCTACAATGATGTTTGAAAATGACCTTGCTGATGGAGATTTTGAAGGATTTAGAGACTCTAATGAAAAGATGATGATATCAAAACTCATTACTTACGCAAAAAGTTTATCAAAGTGTAAATAAGTTAGAAGAAGCTGACATTGAAGAAATGCCGAACATTGATAACGATGCACCCGTGGTGCAACCTTTGAGTGATGGGGAAATTGCTGAGATGGTGTTAAATACAGATCAGTATGAAGATAGTAGCAGTAATGATGATGACATTATGAGCATGGGTGAAAAAATCTCCATAGACCATATGGTGAAAATGTGTGACCGATTAATTGCTGGCCTTGAACGTTGTGCATTTATCAGTGAGCAAGAGCTCATGGCAATATTCTCAATTAAAGAAAAACTTATTAGACAGAAGCCCATGTAGGAGGAGGCAGATGATACTGGGAAAAGTCTAAAAAGACTCTATGATAATATCTATTCTTCATTTGAGAATCCTGTTTCTGGCTCATCAGATGTCTAGCTCTAGCCTGGTTTCATAGACAACGGTAATATTCGTGTCACCTTCTTTCCAAGATTCTCAAGCATCCAGAAGTGATGAACATTTATTGCATGTATGTGTGTTTCGAGTTAAGTTCCATCTGTAGAAATACTAAAGTTTACTAGAAAATGTCCTTAGAAATAAGCTTTATCAAAAATGATCAAAGAAATAAGAAATTTATAGTGTGTATGGTCTATCTTTATCCTATTTCATTTATCGGTAAATTTATTTACCCACAGATGTCATTATAAATTTACTAGTTTGTTTGTCTAAATAAACTAATATTATTTATGGTCTTTATTCCACTTAGTGTGAATTTTTGTGTATCTCTTTTCAGAGATGTTAATGTATTTCATTACGAAGTGCAGTTGGAAATACTTATTGGAATATTACAAAATATGTATTATGTGCATTATATCCCAAAGAATTCCTGTTTCTTTCTCAATTCCAAAAAATTCTCACTTCCAAAACATCTGGTCACCAAGGTTTTGGATAAGAGATTGTAGACCTGTAATAATACTTCTTAGTTTTGAAGATCCCTTGAGATACTCTATGTAAAGTGCCTGGCACAAAATACATGCTTGTTATGTGCTACTGTTCCTTTTACCCTACTTTTAAAATATAGGAGAAGGTCATTCTGTTATAGAAATTCATAAGTCGACCTAGCATAAGTATTCATAAGTGTTCCTCAAATTTTATCACCCTAAGAGATTCTTTGGCAATGTACTGCTGATAATATGTGCTAGAGATCTCCCAAATCTCTATCCAAGAATTGGAAGCATTTCCCAAATTAGAGGATAGAAAATGTTATGGCACATCAAGCCACATTGCATGTTAGTAAACACCTCTAGTTAGCCCTTATTTATTCGTCAAAGAAATACAATTAATTGTGTGTCTGTCAGCTTACCATTCCCAAGCTCCTTCTGCCACAAGCACTATATAAACAAGAGTTTGATCTGATTCTTAACCCTCTTTGTTGAACCTTCATTGTTATCATAAGGCTTCCAACTAACTGAATAAATAAAATTGGTACTCTGTTTTATACTCTGTTTTATAAATAAAGTTATTGTTAGCCTGATTAAAAAAAAAAAGAAAGTGGTTAGTACAGTTTTGTTCTAGTTCTTAGTGGGAAAACTTTCAGCTTTTCTCCATTTAGCAGCATGTTAGCTATGGCTTTGTTATAAGTGGCTTTTATTGTGTTGAGAAATGTCCCTTCTATACCTATTTTGCTGAGAGTCTTAATCATGAGACATTTGTATTTTGTATGTATTTTACCAGTTTCTTTGTGTCAATTGATGTGATTATATGGTAATAAGGTGGTGGGGGCTTTGTAGAATGCATTCAGAAGGGTTTCTTCTTTTTGGATCTTTAGAAATAATTTGAGGAAAACTAGGGTTAGTTCTTCTTTAAAAGTTTTGTAGAATTCAGAAATGAAATCGTCAGGATCAGGTCTTTATTGGGAGAATATTTCTTACTGGTCAATCTCATTCCTTGTTATTGGTCTATTCAGTCTTTCTATTTTTTTACTGGTCTAATCTGGGTATACTGTATGTGTCCAAAAATTTGTCTGTCTTACCTAGGTTTTTTAGTTTGTTAGCAGATACTCACTTAATAGTATTCTCTCATGATCGTTAGTATTTCTGTGATATCTGTATCTGTTGTAACATTTCCTGTTTAATTACTGGTTTTATTTATTTGGTTCCTTTCTCAGTTTTTCTTGGTTAATCTAACTAGTGTTTGTTGATTTTATTTATTCCCTCAAATAGACCAGCTTTTTGTTTCATTTATTTATTTATTTATTTTTTTAAAGAGGTTTTCGCTATAGGGCGTGTGCGCTCACCAGACAGACAGAGAGAGACATAGAGACAGAAAGCGAGAAATCACCCCCCAGGGGGGATGGCCATGCCGCAATCCCTTCTCCTCCATTCTCCTCTCGGGATCTTGGGCACGCAAGCACACGCGCCCGGCGTGAGTTTTAAGCCACTGGGTCCGGGATGTGAACCGCGGTCGAATACATGGGAGTCCAGCGACCTAGCCATTACGCCAACTGCTGGTTCCCCTCATTTATTTTTTCATAGTTGTTTTAGTCTCAATTTTATTTATTTCTGCTCTAATCTTGATTTTTTTCTTCTAGGATTTTTGTTTTGCTTTGTGTGTGTGTGTGTTTTTTTTTTGTGCTTTTCCAGTTCCCAGAGATGCCTTATTAGGGTATTTGTTTGACATCTCTCTATTTTTTCTTTTCTTTTGAGAGATTTTTGCTATAGGGAGTGTACGCTCACCAGAGAGACAGAGACAGAAAGTGAGAAGTCACTCCTCAAGGAGGATGGCTATGCCGCAGTCCCTTCTCCTTCATTCTCTTCTTGGGATTTTGGGCATACATGCACACATGACTGGTGTGAGTTTCAATCCACTGGGTCTAAGACTCAAACTGTGGTTGACCACGTGGGAGTCCAGTGCCTTATCCACAACTCCACCTGCTGGCGCGCTCTCTCTCTCTTTTTTCTTATTGGCACAAATTGCTATAAACTTCTTAGAACTGCTTTTACTATGTCCAAAAGATTTTGGAGCATCATGTGTTCATTATCATTGATTTCAATGAATCTTTTAATTTCAGTCTTAATATTTGCAGTAGTTTTGAAGTCATTCAGGAGTAAATAGTTTCCATGTTTTTCTGTATTTTCAAAGGCTCTTTCTCTTGTTGATTTTAATTTAATTCCTTGGTGATTGGAAAAGATGCTAGATGTATTTTGTACACTTGAATTTGTAAAGGGTGGTTTTGTGCTATGTGGTCAATCTCTATGTGGGGCTGAAAAATAATGTGTATTTTGTGGTTGTTGAGTGAAATGCTCTATAGATGTCTGTCAGGTCTACTTTATGGTATCATTTAGCTCCTGTGTCTTTTTGTTTATTTTTTGTCTAGATGATCTGTTGAGTGTTGACACTGGGGTGTTGAAATCCCCAATTGTTATTGTGTTACAGTCTCTCTCTTTAGATCTAGCAACCCTTCTTTTTATGTATTTTGTTGCCCTAGTGTTGCTTGCATAGATATTTATAATTGTTCTATCTTCTCTGATGTGAATCAGTCTCTTTAGTGCTATGTAGTGTCCTTCTCTGTCTCTTTTTGTAGTTTTTAATCTTGAAATCTATTTTGTCTGATATCAGTATTATGACTCCAACCTTTTTTGTTTTTGTTTTTGTTTCTGTTCCCATGAAATGACTTTTTCCAGGTCTTCACTTTTAATCTATGTACATCTTTATACTTGAATTGTATTTCTTGTAAGGAGCAAATAGTAGAATCCTGCTTTTACATCCATTCAGCCAATATGTGTCTTTTAATTGAGGAATTTAATTCATTAACATTCAATTTTACTATTGATATGTACTAACCTTTTGTTAGTCATATTTTTATTTTATTTATATTTTTCTGCCTTTTTTTTTCTGATGTCCTATTCTATTAAGTATCTTCGAAGAGGTGGTCTACTAAATTATTAGTAAATTATTTCAGTTTTTGTTTACCTGGGAATTATTTGATTTCTCCTTCCATTTGAAGTATAATCTTGCTGGTTATAATATTCTTGGCTGAAATATTTTTCTTTGAGAATTTTAAGTATGTCTTCCCATTCTTTCTTTGCCTGCATCATTTCTGATGAGAGGTCTGAGGTTACTCTGATGGGGTAAACTTTGTAAGTAACTCAACATTTATCTCTTGCCTTTTAAATAATTTTCTCATTTTCTTTGACTTTTGCCAGTTTGGTTTATAATATGCCTTAGAGAGGATCTTCTTATGTTAAATCTATTTGTTGTCCTTTGTATTTTCTGGGTCTGAATGTCTATATGTCTCTTTAGATTTGCAAAGTTTTCAGAGTATTTAATAGGAAAGCTTCTTTATGTCTTTACCCATCTCTTTGCTTTCTGGAATACCCATTATGTGCCTATTTGATCACTTAATGGTGTCTAGAATTTCTCATATGTTGTCCTTATTTTTAAGATTATGGTGATTATCATTCTTTTTGTTGGCTTGGACTAAATTGGTGCTTTTGTCTTCCAGGTCAGAGATTCTTTCTTCTGCATGGTCTAATCTGTGAATACTTTTCAGAGAGATTTTGATTTCCATTTCATTCTTTTTTTCTATCTCTTTATGGAGTTCCTCTTTTGTGTCATGGAATATTTTTCTCATCTCCTAGAACTGACTGTTTTATTTTGCATTTTATTGAGTTTTGTTATGATGGATATTCTGAATTCTTTTTCTAACATTTCTTTCTTTCTTTCTTTCTTTCTTTTTTTTTTTTTTTTTTTTTTTTTTTTTGAGAGGTTTTTGCTATAGGGCGTGTGTGCTCGCCAGAAAGACAGAGAGAGACAGAAAGATAGAAAGCGAGAAATCACCCCCTGGGCGGATGGTCATGTTGCAATCCCTTCTCCTCCATTCTCCTCTTGGGATCTTGGGCACACATGCACACGTGCCCAGCATGATTTTAAGCCACCGGGTCTGGGACTTGAACTGTGGTCAGCTACATGGGAGTTCAGTGACATAGCCCTTAAACTAACTGCTGGTCCCTCTTTTTCTAACATTTCTGTGATTTCCTGTGTTTTATCTATGGTTAATGAGTTATTTTATAAATTTTTGGGAAAAATATTTCCTTTTTTTCATATTTCTTGTGTCTCTGTGTTGATTTTTAGGCATCTGGTATGGTGCTCACTTCTTTCAGTATTCGGAATAGATTCTGTGATGCCAGGAGAAGAATAGCTCTAGGTCCTAAATGTGTCCCTGGCAATGAGGGTCAAGATGGGCAGAAAGTCAACCATGACTTCTAGAACAGAGCAGGGCTTTTGTAGTCCATGTATGAGACCTGAAAGCAGAGTAACTATTCAGATGCTCCTTGGGGGCAAGGTGGTCCATGAGGACATGGAGGTAAGCCTATTTATAAGATCCAAGATATGGTTCCTAAGTGTCTTATGTGTAACACCTGAGAGCAGTGCCTTTCTCAAGGTCTGAATGTGGCTTTGGGAAGGCAATTGAGGGGCGAGGAAACAGGGCAGCCTTCAGTTTCTGGGTGTGGTCTTGGCTAGATATTCCCAGAAAGGGCAGAGGACCGCTGTGCCTTTCAAGTCCTCGCTAGGCTTATGGACCCTGCCTCTAATTACTAGTAGTAGGCCACTTTCCCAGCCAAATGAAGCCATGGGAAGGTCATCCAGGAGGAGCCGGAAGCAAATCTCTGTGAGACGCTAAAGATGGGGCTGAGTGGCTGCATAGGACAGCCATAGGCAGAGTATTCCTTTGCGCTTGGATGTGGCCCTGGGAAAGTCATTGATGAGAGGTGAGAGGCAAACTTATCTGACCTGGAGGGAGGAATCCCTGGTACCTTCCTCTAGTCAGGTGTCTCTCCCTTTTTCTTTACCCACACTTATTGTTCATAAAGGTTCAGAAGAGCTACACTGTGGGTGGCGTCTAATCTCTGGTCAGTCAGGCAGAGAAGAGAAGAGACATTTTAGACCTGCAGAGAGAGACTGCAGAGAGAGAAGGGTGGCAAAGACAGGTTAGTTATATGAATGCTGTCTATGCAACCTGTGGAGTTTGAGGGTCTTGCGGAGAATGGAACCTCCAAAAGTCTTTGGACCTACTTGCACCTAAGCCCAAAGGGAGAAACTCATTCTCAAATTCATCTTTTGAAGGTTTTCCTGGTCAGCTCCCTGGAAGAGTGCAGGGTAAAGTGTTCATGGGATGATTTTTTTCCCTGTGTTTATTAATTGGAGACTGATGGAACAATAGGACATTTTCCAGTTTGGTTTTACTGATACAGAGGATATTTTCCTTAGAGATATATAGGGTAGGGGAAACATATGAATTGAATTAATTGATTTTGTTCCATATCTGCCATTTTGCAGCTACTTCTGTATGAGAAATTTTTGATAGACAATAGCCAGAGAAAATCCCTATGCCTTTAGGCCAAGCTTCCAGATGGTCTCTTATGGGAGAGTTATTAAATCCTTAGATAGGAGTGGGTAACAGAGACCTCTTCCCTATGACATAAACTATTAATTTAAAAGTTGATTAAGGCAGTTTAGTTGCAAATCTGCTTCTCATCTCCTGAAATATGTCTTGGCCGCTGTTTTACTGATTTTTTTTTTTTTTTTTTCCCTTCAGTCACAGAAACTACTAAAGGGTGTTGACAGAAATCCTTTTTGTTTATATTAAGCAAGGTTTCTGGCTTATAAAGATCCAATCTTACTATCAGCTATAACCTCTCAGATATACATCACCATGAAATTAAATAATAATAAAAAAGCAGAAAACTAAAAATAACCTGTGGCTATGCAGCTTTAGTGAGGATATGAAAACTGCCCCCAGTAGAAATTACAACAATTCTGGAGCTTTCTTCATTGTCAGACATATAGACAGCATGAGCTAGCTGTGAACTGTTTTCCCATAACTTTCAGCCTCAAAAGCTCCCTGATCCCATGGGAGAGATCAACTCTAAAGGAAGGAAATGGTCTTTGGATTTCTATCATATATCTTTTTACCTTTTCTTTCTCATTTTTGTTTCTTTGTCCTCTTGCATTTTTCTTTTCCTCACAGAAACACTCACCCCCCCCATAAACTCTAGATTTATTTTTTATTTTTTTTTCTGTATATTAGTGGCTTTTCCTGATAATTTGGATCTTCTTGTAGTCTTAATGCAGTAACATTATTTGGCAATTTTGATATCATTTGAGAATTCCTTTTTTCCAGACCTCTCTAGTTTTGTAAAATCTAAAGCAAACTGCTGTTCTTTTTTTTTTTTTTTTTTTTGAGAGGTTTTTGCTATAGGGCGTGTGCGCTCGCCAGACAGACAGAGAGAGACAGAGAGATAGAAAGCAAGAAATCACCACCCCCCCAGGGGAGATGGCCATGCTGCAATCCCTTCTCCTCCATTCTCCTCTCAGGATCTTGGGCACACACGCACACGCGCCCGGCATGAGTTTAAGCCACCGGGTCTGGGACTCGAACTGCGGTCGACTACGTGGGAGTCCAGCGACATAGCCATTACGCTAACTGCTGGTCCCCAAACTGCTGTTCTTTATTGGGATGCTGTAATAAATCATGAGGCTGAAAAACAGACAGGCAGGTGGAAATATGAAAAGACTGAAAAATGGAAGGCCTGGAGGCTAGCAGGTGGTATGATGGTTAAGCTACTGGATTCTCATATAGCTGACCACAATTCAAGTCCCAGACCTGACAACTTGAAAATTATGCTCGGCATGTGTGCACATGTACCTAAACTCCCAGGAGGAAAATGGAGGAAAAAGAATTGTGGCATGGCCATTCTCCCAGGGCATTATTTCTCACTTTCTGTCTGTCTCTCTCTCTCTGATGACTACATGCAGTATGTGCCCTATGGCAAACCTTAAAAAAAAAAAAAAAAAAAGAGGAGGGCCTGAATACATGGAACTCTTTATTTTGTTATGGACAATTCTAATAATTGGGGTCCTAGTTAGTATATTTATGAATTCTTTCTAGGTTAATTTAGTATAGAAATATGTGTGCTGAACTTGAGTCTTATTTGCAAAATGCAAGATAGTGATATTAAAACTTAGCATTAAGTGATCATCATAAGTATCATTAGCAAAAACGGATTATTTCCTTTAAAATATTATTATCCTTGATCAAGGGAAGCTAACAAGGAACCTAAGACATGAATATGTTGATTGTAATCTATAATAGGAGGTGGTAAAAAAAGACTCTTTTAATACTATAGATTTCTAGACTGTAGGAAATGGATATAATATAATATAAAAGTATATAGAAGAAAGACAGAGTGTAAAATACAATGTAAACTTTAGAAGAGGAACAAATTATTTAGGGTCATTGTTGATCTATGTAAATAAAAACAAACAATTTTGTAAGTAATCATTTCTTTTTAATTGAATAGCAGTGGAGTGAAGAATAGTTTATGATTGGAATTTGGAAGATTTTCTAGATTTTATGAAAAACTAGAAGTGATGTTTTAATATAATAAAAATCTTAAATAAATGTTTTGAACTTTTTAAAAGAAATTTCTGGACATCATTGAGCTTTTGAATCTTATAAGTATATAGTTTTATAAACTTAAAAAATATTAGAGGAAATATTTTGCATTTTTCTTCCTGTGTAAAATGTTATAATGTTAGGATTTAATTTTTATTGTTGGATTGTGCAAAGTGGTTGACCTTGGTTGCCAATCCACAGTAATTTATGTACTTGCAAAGTAGGAAAATAACTGTCATTCACATTGTAATGTTGAAGCTTTTCTACTACATCAAAGTGTTTTCAGAGAGACAGGAACATTCAACAATAGTAGTTTCAACATTCTAAATGTGACCTTCAATGCGGTAGGTTTCACTTGGCTTCAATACATACAATCTTTCGCTTGCTGGGCTTAGGTATACATGAAAGAAAGTAAAAAGGGAGTTTTAATTATGAAGTAACTGAAAACAGATTTAAAAATTTTAAAAGATTAATACACAAAGCTCTTAGAATTATATAATATCTCAAGCCATGAAGAAATGCATAGTATATATTGAACAGGTTTGTCTATGCAAGCACAAATGAAAACGCAATTCTTTGTTGTTGTAGTATTCTTTCATTTAATTATGAACCTCTCTGAATCTATGTTTAGTACTTCAATTTATTATCCACTCTATGCCAAGCTGCATAAAGCATTTGTAAGAATAATAACTAATTTTTGTTATATGATGTATAAAGTAACCCTCATAAATCCCATTTCTCTTTAAAATAAGAATGGAAAAAAAAACCACTTTCTGAAAAAGCTTTGACCGATTAAAGAGCTATTTGAGGATTGAGAAGGAAGATAGTAGGGTACTGTGAATCATACATATGCTTATATATATAAACATATATGAGTTGTCAGAAAAGTTGTGATGTGTTTTTCTACGCAGCCACTCTCTCTATATACAGACAGAGAGTGAGAGAGAGAGATTGATTGATTTTTGACAGTCTCTTGTGATGTGCTCCTCCTGTCCCATCCTCTCACGTAGCTAGGATCACAAGCAGGTGCCACTATGCCTGGCCTGTTTACATTGGACCAGGAATTTAACCCAGGCCTTCCAAGTGGCCTCAGCCACTGAACAGTGGTGCCCTCCCATTGGACCTCATATTTTGAACTGAGTTTTAATACAAAGGTATACAAGCAGCTGGCAGAGTTGTAGGCTATTCATTGAGAAATTAGAAGAGCTGCATCCAAATATTAAGTCCTTCATTCAACTTTTGGGGATATGTAAGAATTAATCTGACCTTTCACTGTCTTGAGTTGGGGTTAATAATATGCTGGTGTTGGACTGAAGATGTTTTGGCTATGACATGTACTGCTTCATTGATCCTAGAGTTTATTTTAAAGACGAGACTGGCATGGCAGCCAGTTATGGTTATGTTTAGCTCTCTAAGTATATTCTCTAGCAAAAATGAGGGGACTTCAAAGATTTGTTGAAAAATAGAATTAAAGTACAAATTTACTTTGGCACAAAAAGTTTTGAAATCCGTGTGTAATTTTATTTCATAATACACAGTTTTTAGGAACTTTTTAAAAGACCCTTGTATACACAGTTCCTACAGAAAGAGTCTATCAGTTAAGGCTGACTAGGTTGTGCTTGGTAGCAAACAGCCTCCAAATCTTGGCATCCTAAAATGACTAACATTGCTACATGGGTTAGGAGTAAACTTTTCTCTTCAGACAGAAGGGGATTATAGAATAAGTCTGTGGCCTCAGAACTCAATGCACCACAGTAGTAATGGATGCGCTTTTCTCTTGGGATGACATTTTGCTTCACTCAGATACATCAGGAGGGTAAAACAAATAATCCAAAGTTTCTCTCTTTCTTTCTCTCTCTCTCTCGTTTTTATAGAGATTTTTGCTATCAGTCATGTGTGCTCACCAGAGAGACAGAAAGTGAGAGGTCACACCCCAGGGGGATGCTCACATCACAATTCCTTCTCACTTCTGTTGGGATTTTGAGTATGCATGCACATGCACCCAGCATGAGTTTCAAGCTGCAAGGTCTGAGACTTGAACAGCAGTCAACCGTATGGGGAATCCAAACCATCGACACAACTATTTTGCCATCTGCTGGTTGCCAAATAATCCAAAATTTTATTGTCATTTGCCTAAAATATTTTTGGGAGTGATGGAAATATAATAGTGATGACGATAAAAGCTTGTTTATGAGCATTATATCTTCTTGATGAATTAATCCTTTTACTACTATATAACACTTATACATATTTATGCATCCAAACTCAGAAACACTCAAATATGTGAAGGAAAGACTGCTAGATCTGAAAGCGGGGATAGACTATAACATACTAATCACTGAGGATCTCAACATACCAATATCTCCTGTGGACAGATCATCGAGACAAAAAAATAAACAAAGAGATACAGGATCTAAATGATACCATAAATGAAATGTACTTGACAGATATCTATAGAACCTTCCACCCAAAACCCAAGAAATACACATTTTTCTCATCTCCACATAGAACCTTTTGGAAGATTGACCACGTGACAGGGCGCAAAATAAGCCTTTACAGATTTAAAAGCATAGAAACTATCTCCACTATCTTCTCCCACCATAATGGAATTAAACTTGATATTGATTTCAGGAAAAACCTCAAAAATACATGAATATATGGAAGCTAAACAACCTACTCCTGAATGATTACAACTACTGAAGAAATTAAGACTGATATCAAAAGATTCATTGAAACCAATGATAATGAGTACATGAGTTTCCTTAACCCATGAGACACAGCAAAAGACATTAATAAGAGGAAAGTTCATAGCAATTAGTGCACATAAGAAAAAGAAAGGTAGCAAGTGGAAACCTAAATCAGGCCTCAGGGAATTGGAAAAACAACCAAATAACCTCCCCACCCCCCAAAATGCCAGGAGAAAAGAAATGATTAGAGCAGGAATAAATGAAATAGAAGATAAACAAAATATACAGAAAATAAATGAAACCAAAATATGGTTTTTTAAAAAGATAAACAAAATTGACATGCCATTAGCCAGACTAATTAAGAAGAAGAGACAAGAACCAGATAAATCAAATATGCAGTGAAACAGGCAACATTACAACAGACATAATAGAAATACAAAACATTATTAGAGGATACTGTGAGCAACTATATGCCAATAAACAAAAAAAAACATGGAGGAAATGGACAAATTCCTGGATGCATATAATCTACCAATATTGAATTAGGAGAACATAGAAAGCCTGAATAGACCTATAACAAGTCATGAGATTGAATGAGCAATAATCTCTCAACAATGAAAAGCCCAGGTCCTGCTGGTTTCACTTCTGAATTCTACAAAACTTTTAAAGAATAGTTAGCTCCCATTCTACTTAAACTATTTCTAAAGATCCAAAAGGAAGGAATCCTTCTAAATTCATTGTATGAAACTTCCATCATCCTCATTCCCAAAACAGATAAAGATATGACAAAAAAGGAAAACTACAGACCAATATCTTTGATGAATATAGTTGCAAAAATTCTTAACAAGATACTAGCAAATTGAATCCAACAACATATAAAAAAGATTATACATCAAGACCAGGAGGGTTTTATTCCAGGGATGCAAGGGTGGTCCAACATGCACAAAACCATAAATGTAATATATCTATTAACATAAGGAAAGATAAAAACCATATCATATCAATTGATTTATGATTAAGACTCTAAGCCATATCAGTGTAGAAGGATCATTTCTCAGCACAATAAAAGCCATCTATGAAAAACCCATAGATAACACCATACTGAATGGGTAGTAGCTGAAAGCTTTTCCACTAAAAACTGATACAAGACGAAGGTGCCTACTTTCTCCACTCCTTTTCATTATAATGCTGTAGTCCTATGTAATACAATCAGAAAAGAGTCAAATAAAGGGCATTCAAATAGGAAAAGAAGAGGTAAAATCCCTATTTGCAGATGACATGATTATATACATAGAAGATCCAAAAAACTCCTGGAAGTGTTAAACAAATACATTAAAGTGACAGGATACAAAATCAGCATACAAAAACCTATAGTATTTCTATATACAAACAACAAGCAGACTGAGGTAGAACTGAAGAAAGTAATCCCATTTACCATAACCACAAAAAGTATAAGATACCTATGAATAACTAAAAGGCATATGAAAAAATGCTCAACATCTCTCATTGTAAGAGAAATGCAGATCAAAACAACAATGAGATATCACCTAACCCCAGTCAGAATGTCTAAGATTAAAAAAACAAAAAATGATAAGTGCTGGTGGGGGTGTGGTGAAAAGGGAACTCTCTTACACTGCTGGTGGGAATGTAAATTGGTCCAACCGCTGTGGAGAACAATTTGGAGATTCCTCAAAAATCTAAAAATAGAACAACCATATGATCCAGCAATCCCACGCCTTGGTATCTACCCGAAGGACAGAAAAATACTTAATCGGAAAAGTGCTTGCACATCGATGTTTATTGCGGCACTTTTCATGATTGCTAAGTCATGGAAACAACCCAAATGCCCACGAACTGATGAATGGTTAGGAAAACTGTGGCACATATACTCAATGGAATACTATTCATCCATAAAAAACAACAAAACCCTGGCTTTTGAAAGGAAGTGGATGAATATGAAAGACTTACTGCTGAGTGAAACAAGCCATGCTATGAAGGAGAGGCATTGTATGTCCCCACTTAATATATACCGAGTGTCTGCACTTTATGACTGAAACTAATTGTCTAAACGACATAGAAACACAGTATGTAGATGTAAATACCAGATATAATATGTGTGAAAGAGGAGGGTCTGAGGAAGGACATTTGGGGAGGGACAGGGAGGCAAAGCATTAATGGCACAAAGAGGTGTGGTATTATCTGTTGAAGATATTTTGTAGTTTTATCAACAGTACTAGGGAGAAATGTTCACCTGTTTAAATATCCATTTTGTAAGACAAATAATAATGTGATTGAATGTATGGAAGAAAATGAAATGAAAAAAAAATAATAAAAGAAAAGAAAAGATACCTAAGAATAAATCTAACCAAGGAAGTCAAAGACCTCTTTGAGGAAAACTATAGAAATCTTAAAAAAGACATTGAAAATGACACAAAAAAGTGGAAGGACATCCCATGTTCCTGGGTCAGAAGAATTAATACAATCAAATGGCAACTATACCCAAATTAATCTACATATTTAACACAACCCCAATCAAATAACCAGAGACATTCTTCACAGATTTATAAAAGACCATCATAAAATTTGTAATCATAAAGGACCCTGTTTTGCCAAAGAAATTCTATGCAAGAAGAATGAAGAAGGCAGCATTTTACTTCCTGACCCAAAAATATATTACAAAGCTGTAATGATCAAAACAGCATGGTATTGGCACAAAATCAGACATGTGGACCAATGGAAAAGGATAAAGACCTCAGAAATAAATCCCAAGCCATACAGCCAACTGATTTTTGATAGAAGTCACCAGTCAATCCAGTGGGAAAAAGATAACCTCTTTAGCAAATGGTGCTGAAAAAAAACTGAGTATCCACCAGCAGTAGGATGAATCTGGTCCCCTATCTCTCACCTTTAACAAAAATCAACTCAAATTGGATCAAAGAACTAAACCCAAGACTTCAAGCTATAAAACTACTGGGGAAACTCTGGGCAACATCAGAGTTGGCAAAGACTTCTTAAATAAGACCCCAAAAGCAAAGGCAATAATCCCTAAAATAGACAAGCAGGATTACAACAGATTAAGACGTTTCTGTATGGCAAAAGAACCAATAATTAGTGTGAATCAACAACCCTCAGAATTGGAGAATATTTTTGTAAACTATGCCTCAGATGAGGTGCCGACAACCAGAATACACAAGGAACTCAAACAGCTAAGCCCCCCTCTAAAAAAAATGATCAACCCAATTAAAAGATGGAAAATTGAGCTAAATAAGCAACTCTCTAAGGAAGACATACAAATAATCAAAAGGCACATGACAAAATGCTCAACATCCCTCATCATAAGGGAGATGAAGATCAAAACCACAATGGAACACCACTTGACCCCAGTCAGAATGGTTAAGATTAAAAAAAAAAAAAAGTATTGGCAAGACTGTGGTGAAAGAGGAACTCTCCTACACTATTTGTGGGAATGTAAATTGGTCCAGACACTGTGGAGAACAATATGGAGGTTCCTCAAAGATCTACAGAGAGAACTACCCTATTATCCAGCAATTCCACTCCTGGGTACCTACCCAAAGGGTAGGAAAATGCTTAGTCAAAAACCTACTTGCACATCTATGCTTATTGCAGCTTTATTCAAATGTCCATAAACAGATGAATGAATTGAAAAAGTGTGGCACATATACACTATGAATATTACTCTGCCATAAGCAAAAACAAGACCCTGGCATTTGATAGAATGTAGATGAATATGCTGAATGAAGCAAGCCAGCCTATGAAGGAGAGACATTGTATGTCTCCACTTAATATATACCTACTGTCCACACTTTATGGTGGAAACTGAAAGATTAGAGTATACAGAATCATGGAAAATAGTTATGGACAGTGGAGATAATGTGGGAAGAGGGTGAGAGACGGAGGAGACTGAGAAAAGAATCAAGGAGAAAAATAGAGAGGCAAGAAATCTAAGGGACACAGAAATGGAGGATTGTTGATGATAATGTAAATGACATCTTCAACAGGTGGGAAGTATTTTCATGTTGGATAAATTCATTTTACAAGCTGTAGTGAGGTATAGCAATAGAATGTATAAAACAAAGTAAGTAAAACAAAACAGATTTGAGATTGCAAGTGTTTTTCTGTTATGTCCTAATGATTTATAGTGATTGAATATAAAAAAAGGAAAGGTATCTTTTGAAAGATAAAAAATACTTGCTTATGACCATCCTATACATTTTCTATGTGGTCTGTATGAATTAGTTCTAAGGCAAGATACATTATTACATCATTCATATTCTGGGAGTTGGCTTTTCTATGTAGAAATCATGATGTAGAAAAGCTTTCTCAGGACCAGCAGTTAGTGCAATGGCTATGTTGCTGGACTCCCATGTAGTTGACTGCGGTTTGAGTTCCGGACATGGTGGCTTAAACTCACGCTGGGCGTGTGTGCGTGTGCGCCCAAGATCCCAAGAGGAGAATGGATGAGAAGGGATTGTGGTGTGGCCATCCCCCCGTGGGGTGATTTCTTGCTTTCTGTCTGTCTCTCTCCGTCTTTCTGGTGAGCGCACGCACCCTATAGCAAAAACCTCTCCAAAAAAGAAAAATAAAAGCTTTCTCCATGATTTCATCAAAGGACCCAGTAAATTTTATATCTCTTTTCCCTTAATTTTTATTTATTTATTTTTAAAAGCTTATTTACTTTTTTCTATTTCAAAGGGAAACAGAATGAGAAAAATAAAAGAGAGAGAGAGGCAGAGAGGTGCGCTCACAAGAGTCCTCATGCTGCAATTCATTTCCAGTCTCAGCCATCCAGAACCACAAGCACATGCATATGGGACCTTCTTGTACAGCCTCAGCTTTGCTGAATGTTGCGTCACTGCTGTGTCATTGTGGCTAGCCTTATATTCTTATCCTATAAAGTGACTCTTTTTATAGTCAGTGTGAACTAAGCAGCTATAGATATTTCCATCTGTCAGGGGAGTAATGTAATGAAGGTTGTTATTAGAATATATTATGCATACACACAGCTGAAAACTAGTTTATAATACACATAACAACATATCAACCTATGTGAATTTTCTAACATTTTAAAAAAACACATTGCTAAGACTTCGCAAATCCCCACCCTTCCTCCTCCTTGGAACCCAGGTTGGTTGTATGGGACTTTAAGACGAACTCGCACCCCACCCTACCCAAAAACCGGATAGAGCCAGCCAGCAGTTCTGGACACCAGGTGACCTGACCTGTCACTTATCCTCTGGCCCTCCCCCACTTGCCTTTGATCTCTCTGAATTTTGGTGATTTGAATAGTGTGCGGCATGCATTGCACACTACGTGATTTCCTTTTTTTTTTTTCTTTGCTCTTGAGGTGTTGCTTATTAGATCAGTTGGAGGCTCACCACTCCTTAGAAACAGGGAGGAGTTTGGGCCATCCAGGACTAGTGGCAACAGTTAATGGTAATTGTGAGCAACAGGTAGGCCAACCATAAGAGAAATCATCAATTTTCTAATCCTGTACAACTTTTAACACTCAGAGATACCTTAAATAATTTAGGAAGCAACATATAGATTACCTGATGACTAGGAACAATCGCAGAGGCTCAAGAAATATGAGCAGCCAACAAAAGGCCTCTCCATCATGGGAAATCCTCAAGCCCACATCGCCCACAGTAAGTACAATGGATGTTGTGGACATGGTCCAATAAAGAATTCAGAATATTTGTAGTGACCAAACTAACTGAGATGAAAGAGAAAAGAGACAAGGAGCTCCAAGAGATAAGGAAGTCCTTTCATGACTTGAAAGAAGAAATGGATACCTTAAACAAGAACCAGATGGAACTTCTAGGGTTGAAGAATGTGATACAGGAAATCAATACCTCCCTTGAAAGTATTAAAAGTAGGTTAGACCAGGCAGAAGATTGAATTTCTAATGTTGAAGATAAAACATCTGACATAGAAAAAAATATCAAGAAGATTGAGAAAACAGCCATGAAAAATGAGGATACTATACAAGGAATACTGGATACCATCAAGCGCCCCAACATCTGGAAAATTAGTATTCCAGAAGAGGAAGAAAATAATAAGGGTCTAGATAATTTATTCCATGAAATCCTGGAAGAAAACTTTCTAAACCTAGAAAGGCATTCAAATATCCAGACCCAAGAAATATATAGGACCCTGAGTAGAATCAACCCAAGAAGAACCTCTCCAAGGCACATCATAGCCAGACTGACAAAAACAACAAAGACAAGATACTAAAGTTGGCAAGAGGGAAACATTAAGTTACTTACAAAGGTCACTCCATCAGGCTAACATCAGATTTCTCAGCAGAAACAACGGAGGCAAGGAAAGAATGGGGAAGCATAGTCAAAGTGTTGAGTGAAAAACAATTTCAACCAAGAATACTATACCCAGCAAAATAATCTTTCATATGGGAAAAAAGATAAAAACATTCTTGAATAAACAAAATTTGAAGGAATTTACCAACTCCAGACTAGCTCTTCAAGAGGTTCTGAAGGGAGTACTATACCAGGAAAACTAAAAAATCAGACTGACAGTTATATGAGAACAAAAAGCAACCAAGAAAATGGCTCACTTAACGATAGGATCAGGTATGGAAATATTGATAATCACATTGAATGTCAGTGGATTAAATTCTCCAATTAAGAGACATAGACTGGCTAAATGGATAAAAAACAAGAAACCCTCTATCTGTTGCCTACAAGAAACTCATCTTATGGATAAAGACATACATAGACTAAAAGTAAAGGGCTGGAAAAAGATATTCCATGCAAATGGAAATCAAAAAAGGGCTGGAGTAGTGATAGTGATCTCAGACAAAATAGATTTCAAGACAAAGACTGTAAGAAGAGACAAAGAAGGGCATTATATAATAGTAAATGGGGTAATCCAGCAAAAAGACATAACCCTTATAAATATCTATGCACCCAACTCAGGTGCCCCTAAATATGTGAAGAAAAGACTGCTGGAGCTAAAAGGAGAGATAGGGAGAAATACTATAATTGTTGGAGATCTCAACACCCCATTATCTACTTTAGACAGATCTTTTAGACAGAAAATAAATAGAGAGATACAGGACTTAAATGATACTATAAATTGAATGGGGTTGACAGATATCTATAGAACTTTCCACCCTACATCCACATCATATACATTTTTCTCACCCCGACATGGAACCTTTTCAAAGATTGATCACATGTTAGGACACGAATCAAGCCTTTACAGATTCAAAGGCATAGAAACTATATCCAGCATCTTCTCTGACCATGATGGAATTAAACTCAAGATTAATTTCAAGAAACAACCCCGAAAATACACGAACACATGGAAACTGAACAACCTACTTCTGAATGACTTCTTCACTACTGAAGAAATTAAGGCTGAAATAAAAAAAATTATGGAAACAAATGATAGCAAGTACACAAGTGTCCATAATCTATGGGACACAACAAAAGCAGCTATAAGAGTGAAATTCATAGCAATTAGTGTGCATAAGAAAAAGATGGAAAGATGGCAAATAGATAACTTATCATCATGCCTCAGGGAATTGGAAAAATGACAACAAACAAGCCCCAAAAATGCCAGGCGAAGAGAAATAATAAAGGTTCGAGCAGAAATAAATGAAATAGAAAATAAATGAACCATACAGAAAATAAATGAAAGTAAAAGCTGATTCTTTGAAAAGATTAACAAGATCGACACATCATTGGCTAGACTGATCAAGAAGAAAGAAAGAAACCAGATTAATCAAATATGTGATGAAACAGGCAATATTACAACAGATATAGCAGAAATATAAAATATCATTAGAGGATACTATGAACGACTATATGCCAACAAGATAACTTGGAGGAGATGGACAAATTCCTGGATGCATATAATCTACCAAGATCAAATCAAGAGGACATAGAGAACCTGAATAGATCCATGACAAGCCAGGAGATTGAATCAGTAATAAATAACCCCCCAACAAAGAAAAGCCCAGGTCCAGATGGCTTCACTTATGAATTCTACAAAACTTTTAAGGAAGAGTTAACCCCTATCCTACTAAAATTATATCTAAAGATTCAAAAGGAAGGAAACCTTCCAAATTCATTTTATGAAGCCTCCATCATCCTCATCCTCAAAACAGATAAGGACATGACAAAAAAGGAAAACTACAGACCAATATCATTGATGAATATAGATGCAAAAATTCTCAACAAGATACTCACAAATCGTATCCAACAACATATAACAAAGATTATTCATCACGACCAGGTAGGCTTTATACCAGGGATGCAAAGGTGGTTCAATATATGCAAAACCATAAATCTAATACACCACATTAACAGAAAGAAAGATAAAAACCATATGATCATTTCAATTGATGTGGAGAAAGCATTAGATAAAATTCAACATCCTTTTATGATTAAGACCCTCAGTAAGACTGGTATAGAAGGGTCATTTCTGAACACAATAAAAGCCATCTATAAAAAACCTATAGCTAACATTATACTGAATGGGGAAAAGCTGAAAGCTTTCCCGCTAAAAACGGGTACTAGGCAAGACTGCCCACTTTCTCCACTGCTCTTTAATATAGTACTGGAAGTCTTAGCTAATGCAATCAGAGAAGAGAACAATATAAAAGGCATTCGAATAGGCAAAGAAGAGTTGAAAATATCTTTATTTGCAGATGACATGATGGTATACTTAGAAGACCCAAAGGTCTTCATGAAAAAACTTCTTGAAGTAATAAGTGAACACAGTAAAATGGCAGGATACAAAATCAATATCCAAAAATCGATAGCATTTCTATATATGAACAACAAGTTGAACAAAGTAGAGCTGAAGAAAGGAATCCCTTTCACCGTAGCCACAAGATGTATAAAATACCTAGGGATAAACCTAACTAAGAAAGTCAAAGACCTTTATAAAGAAAACTATGAAAGTCTTAAGAAAGATATTGAAAGTGACATAAAAAAGTGGAAGGACATCCCATGCTCCTGGTTTGGAAGAATTAGTATGGTCAAAATGGCAATTCTACCCCAATTAATCTACATGTTTAATGCAATTCCAATCAAAATACCAGAAATATTCTTAACAGATCTAGAAAAGACAATCATAGAATTTCTCTGGAATCATAAAAGACCTTGTATTGCAAAAGCAATCCTGTGCAAGAAGAATGGAGTAGGAGGCATATAACTGCCTGATCCCAAGATATACTATAAAGCTGTGGTCATCAAAACAGCATGGTATTGGCATAAAAACAGACATTTGGACCAATGGAATAGAATAGAGACCCCAGAAATAACCCCCAAAGCTTACAGCCAACTGATCTTTGATAAAGGATATCAGTCAATCCATTGGGAAAAGGAAAACCTCTTTAGTAAATGGTGTTGGAAAAACTGGGTATTCACCTGCAGAAAGATGAAACTGAACCCCCATCTTTCACCATTAACAACAATCAACTCAAAATGGATCAAAGATCTGAACCTAAGACCTCAAACAATAAAACTACTGGTGAAAAATGCTGGGGAAACTCTGGGAGACATTGGAGTAGGCAAAGACTTCTTAAATAAGACTCCCAAAGCACAGGCAATAATCCCTAACATAGACAAGTGGGACTATATCAGACTAAGAAGTTTCTGCACAGCAAAGGACACACTAACAAGTGTGAACCAACAACCCTCAGAATGGGAAAATATTTTTGTTAAATATGCCTCAGACAAGGGACTGATAACCAGAATACACAGGGAACTCAAGTGCCTTATGCGAAAAAAAATGATTAACCCAATTAAAAGATGGGAAAATGAGCTGAACAAAAATCTCTCTAAGGGAGACATACAAACAGCCAAAAAGCATATGAGGAAATGCTCAACATCCCTCATCATAAGGGAGATGCAGATAAAAACCACAATGAGATACCACCTAACCCCTGTCAGAATGGCAAAGATTAAGAATATAAAAAGTGATAAGTGTTGGTGGGGATGTGGTGAAAAGGGAACCCTCCTACACTGTTGGTGGGAATGTAAACTGGTTCAACCACTGTGGACAACAATATGGAGGTTCCTCAAAGATCTACAAATAGAACTACCATTTGATCCAGCAATCCCACTTCTGGGTATCTACCCAAAGGACAGGAGAACGCTCAGTCAGAAAAGTGCTTGCACATCAATGTTTATTGCAGCATTATTCACAATTGCCAAGACATGGAGCCAACCTAAATGTCCACAAACTGATGAATGGATTGGAAAAGTGTGGTATATATACTCTATGGAATACTACTCAGCCATAAAAAATAATAAGATCCTGGCATTTGATAGAAAGTGGTCAGATATGGAGGATCTCTTGCTGAGTGAAGTAAGCCAGGCTATGAAAGAAAGATATTGTATGTATCCACTTAATATATATCGACTGTCTGCACTCTATGGTAAAGAGCGAAATATTGGAGGACATAAAAGCAGTGAAAGTACTTAATGAGAATAATACAGTGGGGGCTGGGGGGTGAAGACATGAGGATAGAGAAAGCTAGCAAGAGAACAAATAGAGAGGCAGGACGTTAGTGGGAAACAGATATGGCTTACCTGTTGATGATGATGTGTAAAGTCTTTTTACAAGCAAAATGAGAAATAGTGATTGACTGTTTAAATAAAATAATTGGAATAATAATAATAATGATTGGGAAAAACATTGAAAAGATACTGAATGATGAAGTGGGGAGATTAATGTCTCTGTATTGACTGACATGCATGGCATTCCCTTTTGAAAAAGCAATGTAATACACTGTAAAGTTATATGTAATCCAATGTAATATAAAGAAGATTATGGTGATAATAAAAATTAAAAAATAAAACAAGAAAAACCTCTCAAAAACACATTGCTAATATCACAGCAAGTTCCTCTGTCTCTTGGTATTTAACATCATAGATGGTATTCATTCAGGTCTAAGATTTGCAATAGAGAATCTAAATGTGCCTGGAAAAGTGTTTGCATCCCAAGTTTTTTTACTTAAGTGACATCTCTAAGTGGTTTTTTGAACTGCTGCAATTTCTCCTTTCTTGCGTATAGAGGAGAAGTACATTTGAAGCATGAAACATCAGTTCTTGGATTCCTAAATATACTATGCAATGTAATCAAAGTTAGGCATTTGCATTTTCTAGTTGCTAGGAAATGACATTTCTGTATATTTGGCACGGAGAAAAATCAGGAGTTGCTGTATTATACATAGACATATTTGAGTTGAATTAATTAGATTCTGACTTCCTTTCAATGAAAGGTGAAATATTTGCCGTATGGGCCCAGCCATACATACACAATTTCTGTTGCTATTCTTATGCTTTCTATAGTTTTTAATAGTTATTAAATTCAACAACTTGTTAGTGTGTTTCACTGTAATTCATTTCATTGTATAGAAAAACTCCCCAAATGGGCAGTCTATTTTGGTGAAAGAAATGATATATCATTTTAATTGTTGAATGCACCAATTAACCAGTTGAATTATTACAAAGGGGAAAAAAATAAAACTATGTAATAACTAACCTCCTCCTAGAAAATCTAGAAAGGTATATATCTGGTCAATAATGGTGTTCAATAAATACTGAATATCAGGGACCAGCAGTTAGCGTAATGGCTATGTTGCTGGACTCCCATGTAGTCGACCGCGGTTCGAGTCCCGGACCCGGTGACTTAAACTCACGCCGGGCGCGTGTGCGTGCGTGCCCAAGATCCTGAGAGGAGAATGGAGGAGAAGGGATTGTGGCGTGGCCATCTCCCCTGGGGGGTGATTTCTCGCTTTCTATCTCTCTGTCTCTCTCTGTCTGTCTGGCGAGCGCACGCGCCCTATAGCAAAAACCTCTCCAAAAAAATAAAATACTGAATATCATAATAACATTTATAGTTTTTTTCTTATTCTTCTTATGGTAGTTTTTGTTTCAGTTGACATGTTTTTTTAAAAAGCTAATTTAGGTATTGTGAGAAGAAGAGCAAGAGAGGAAGATATTGCAGAGTCTTCATGCCATGATCCACTCCCAGTCTCAGCCAGATAGGACCACATGCACTTGTGTGTGTGCTTGGTGTATACAGGAAGACCTGGGATGCAAACCTGGAACTGTCCCAGATAGCTTCATGGAGTATTGCACAGTAGTTTGCCAAAGATTTTTGCTAAATAGTTTTATTATGGTATACCTTTTGTACCATAAAATTCAATGACTTTAAATTTGCAATTCAAATTCAATTTTACTGTCACTGTCCCCTCTGCCCCCAAGCGCTCTGTGCCCATTTGTAATCAGTCCCTTCTTCCATCCCCAACCACTGATGTGCTTTTGGTCTGAGTTGTTTTTTGTTTGTTTGTGTTTGTTTTTATTTCTTATGGAACCATTAAATTTATGATTTAAATGGAAAATTTTATTCTGGTTATATAGTCAGCCATAGAATTTCCATTTATTTCTATTTATAGTTTCTATTTATTGAGAATTCCTATTTGTTGATTCATTGTCATTATATTTTCATATTTGCTAAATTCAGCATCTGGATCTATTGTAAGTTTATTTCTAATGAAGTCAATGGTTCACCTTATTGTTTCTTTTCATGACTTATTATCTTAAAAACAGAATATATTAGGTAATCTGTTTTGCTAAATCTGGATTGTTTGATTTATAAGATTTTTCTTTTCTTTTTGTAGTAACTTTCCTTGACTTAAACCAAAAATCGGTCTCTCTTCTGATATATACTAGGTTGTCAGGAAAGTCAAGATGTATTTTTCTGTTTTTCTATGCAAAAATGTGTCCTGACTTTCCTGACAACCTGATACAATGATGTTTTTAAATTTTAATTTCTTACCTTAGCTTTATAGTTTTTTAATTTCACTTGCTCAGTTTTTAAATGTAAAGTTCTTCCTTGACTGCCTTAGAAATTCTAGGTCTATGTAGCTTAGAGGTTAACCAGTAATATGCAGAGTTATTATGTTCAAATCAGTGAAGTTTCTCCCATCTCTGAGCTGATCTTGTGTGGATTGGGAGCATATTCAAAGTTCATCTAGTTCTTCAGTCCTCTGGCTCTTGGTTTCTGTCAAGATTTCTTCTGTCTTTCTCCAGCTGGTGGTATTTCTCTAGTTGGCAGGGGTTGTGAGAATCTTCTTACTTATCTATGTTTTCTCCTTTTCTGGTCTCCCAATTAGATCTCTGACTCATTGACTGTTTTCCCAATTCAAGACTATAGCCTCAGGCTAGCAATGTTGTAGGTTTCTGTAGTTGCTGCTTTCCTTCCAATGTTGTCCCTTAGCTGATAAAATCACCAGTTTCTTTTGTTTCTGTCAAGTGTATCTCACGTCCTTTCTGGTAGTAAACCTGCTGTGTTTCAAGGGTAGTCCTACACTGGTAGAGCTAGTGCTTTTACCATCTGAGCTGAATGGGAGCTAAGGGGTGAGAGCAAGTCCCAGGCAAAAAGGCTACCAGTTCCCACTGTTCTGAACTAAAATTTCAGTATTTTTTCAAGAATAAATCTTCTGAATTTGTTGTTTGGTGTTGATTCATTTTTTAAGTGCCCTGTCAATATTGTATTTATTCAGTCTTATTATTATTATTATTATTTTAAAGAATCATTCTTTCAATTTGACCAGAGAGGGACAGAATGAGAGAGAGAGGGAGAGGGAGAGGGAGAGGGAGAGGGAGAGGGAGAGAGAGAGAGAGAGAGAGAGAGAGAAGGTCGCCAGGTCTGGGATGTGAACCATGGTTGGCCATGTGGGAGTCCAGCACCCTTAACCACCATGCCATCTGCCGGCCCTATATTATTATTTTTAAGAATTATTTTATTTAACTTTATTTATCATAATTATTATTTTCCAGTTTGATCAGAGAGAGACAGAGAAAGAGAGAGAGGGAAAGGGAGAAAGCAAGCCACTGCATCCAGGACTTGAACTACAGTTGGCCATGTGGGAATCCAGTGCCTTTAACCACCACACCACTTGCTGGCCCTAGTCTTATTATATTATTATTTGTGGTGAGGGTTCACCAGTTTCTTTACATTACTAAAGCTGAAAATCCCTTATTGTCTTTTTTTAAAGATAGTAATATGCTTTAAATTTTTTTTAAACTTTAAAAAAAGATCTCCATGTGTATGTGTTTAAATAGATGGTAACATATTACCTTTGAGGAATAATTCTATAACTTTCACTGACTTGGAATAAACCTTGACAGTGTGAAGTCTAGTTTAAACAAAGGCTAGAGTGCTTCTCTTATTTGTAAAATTAAGAGTGATTAAATGAATAAGTTTTAATAGTACTTTTAGAGAAAACAGATTGGAACTTTATAGCTTACATAATGTAGAAAGAGGTGGCAAATTCTATTGATTATGGCTATTCATAAGGAATTCATTCCATTTCAGCTTAGAAATCTTAAGGTAAAATGAACAGAAAATATAAGGGTATGTAAGAAGCTGCAGTAATTTCCAGTTTCCTAACTAGATAATAAAATATCAATTATATGCATGCACAATTAAATTTAAGCTTAATTGTTACTGGCTTAAATGCACATTTTCCCAAATTAGGTTGCATGCTTATTGGTCAATGTCAGAAAGGCAAAACACGTGTGAAAATAAACTATACAATAAAAATATCTGCCTAGTCATTTAGAAGTGGGTAAATAAAATGTGTATCTTATTCACTAAGTTATAGAAACATGGTAAAATGAATATATAAGTAATAGGAATGAAGCTGTTCTAAAGGTTTTGTATGTGCTTTGTGTGTGTGTGTGTGTGTGTATGTGTGTCTTTGTGTATATCTGTGTGTAGATAGAATTGGACAATGACACACATAAACACTCATTTCAGGAGAAGGAAGAGTATTTTTTTTTTTTTTCAAAAGCATCATGTCAGATTAAAACCACAATGAGATTTCATCTAACTGCTCTCAGAATGGTGAAGATTGAAAATAGAAAAAGTGATAAGTGTTGGCGGGGTTGTGATAAAAGGGGAATTCTCCTACAGTGTTGGTGGGAATGAAAATTGGCCCAGCCACTGTGGAAAACAGTATGGAGGTTCCTCAAAGATCTACACATAGAACTACCATTTTATCCAGCAATCCTATTTCTGGGTATCTACCCAAAGGACAGGAGAAATGCTCAGTCAGAATACCACTTGTACATTAATGTTTGTTGCAGCATTATTCACGATTGCTAAGACATGGAACCAATCCAGATGTCCACAAACAGATGAATGGATGAAAAAAGTATGGCACATATACTCGTGGATTGCTCTTCAGCCATAAAGAACAAGACCCTGGCATTTGATAGAAAGTGATTGAATATGGAAGATTTATTGCTGAGTGAAGTAAGCTAGGCTATGAAAGAAAGATTATATATATATCCACTTAATATATACTGATTGTCTGCATTCTATGGTAGAGATTGAAATATTGGAGGGCATAAAAGCAGTGGGAATAGTTGTGAATGCTGAAGACAGTGTGGTAGGTCGTAGGGAGAAGGGAAGAGTATAGAGAAGGATAGCATGAGAACAAATAGAGAGGCCTGACATCAGTGGGACACAGAAATGGTTTATGACCTGTTGATGATAACATGTATAGGATTTTCAACTGGACTGGTCTGAGAAGTATTTCATGTTAGGTAAATTCTCTTTACAAGCCAAATGATATATAGTGATTGAATGTTTAAAAAATAATGAGAATAAATAATAATAATAATAAAATGAAAAGCTATTTGATGATGATGTGGATAGTAATGTCTATCTTGACTGATATGCATGGTAATTGTGCTGAAAAAATGTTATACACTGTAAAGATATATGTGAATAAATGTAATATAAAATATATATAATGAAATTTAAAAAAGCATCAGGTTATTAATCATCCTCATTAGGTTAATACGAAGGTAATATTTTGACAAATGTCTAATGAGGCTTCAGAACTTAATGTTATCCAAAAGATAGCATAATAATTAGTATTTTCTTCTGAATTTAAAGATCACTTACTACTTCATATTGTTGTGTCTAATTTTTAAGTAAGAAACATACCAGATCTAATGATCTGGGAAATGATTTTTTTTTTACATTTAGAAAAACATTTAATTTTCAAATGAATTGATGGGAAAAAGCTTTATATTGTTTTCTAGTACTTTAGAAATAGTATCTTCACAAGAACTTTTCCTCAAATCTCTTTAGGTTTGAGATAACCTTTTTATATGCTCTTACAATTCAACTTTTGAATCCCTCCAGCAATATTCTTTGTTCATTGGAAGGTGCTTAATTGTACTTGTTGAATACTTGATGAGTATATGACTGCATTTATTAGGAGAAATTGTACGAAATTGTATTGCCAATATTGGACCCTTTGACCTACAGAAATGGTGATTTTTATAAAGTTCAACCCAGAACACATTAATGATGAGCAAGTACCGATCCTGTTTGGGTCTCAGCTTTTCCCTCCACCTCCTTCAAAGGCTGCAATGTCCTTCATTACCCTAGCTTACATTGTGTTTTCCCTTTTCTATTAACTCCTATCTGTAACAAGTAACCTACCTTAGACCTGCTAAAAATACCCTTTGATTCCCTAGGAATTTTTTATTTATAGCTATAAATAAAAAATGTACAATCTCACAAAAATTTTATACTTTTAGTTGAATACATATAAATGTTTTAAAGGTAATGCTCTGTTTGTATCTGTTTTATTGCCAGAGAGAGAGAGAAAGCACTGCCTTGATGGGGTGTAGTCATGTTGCAATCCCTTCTCCATTTCTCCCTCCTGTTATTAGGGGCATGCACGCACCTGTGCCCCGTTTGTTTTTCAAGCCACTAGGCCACATTCTTTGAGGGAAGGTGTTTATTAAGTCAATCTTCACAGTGACTGGTACAATTAACCAAGTTCTTTAAGTGTCTACTAAATACCTAGAAATATACTGGGGAAATATGAGTAGGGTTAACAGGTATCTTAATCCAAGTAGAGAAGGGGAAATACACAGTTGCATCTTGGTCCCTGGAGTTTAAAATGTGTATAATCTAGTTGAGATAAAGGGTACATACACATGCAATGGCATGAGAATAAACACTCATATCAAAATGCTTTTTGGATGAAAAACATTTTTGAAACATTCTTATGGGCTGAAAAACTAAGAACAAGAATTTATAGGAAGGTACAGAAAAGAAGAGAGTTTCTTTTCTGAAAGTTCAGTCACATTTCTTGGAAAAGAAAACTACTGTTGTCTAGTAAGCCCACTGGTCACCATCTGGCGCTGTTCATTAACAAAACAGTCCCAGCAGGGGAACTTGCTGGTCACAGCAAAGTTTGGAGCCCAGTGGGTTTCAGGTGCTTAGCAGGAGGTAAGCAGTTACAATCCGTGCTCCCAAACACCTGAGGTCAAAGAGCGACTTGTTCCTTCGATATGCTCTGTAAGATGCCTTTGACCGGGGAACCATATTAATGTCCTCGTGAGTTTCGTTTTCTTACAGAGAATCAAGATTTAAAAGAAGTTTGTGAAAAAACAATCTTGACTGCAAGAGGCAGAAGATCAATAGCAAGGTTGATCTAATTTAAGGAATTCATGGTGTTACCATTTTTACTATTTTTAAATTTTTGCACAGGAAGTTCACTTGATTTCTTGTTAGAAGAGATAATTTATATAAACACACACATTTAAATAAATGTGTTTATGAAGGGAATTGCCATTGTGTCCCATGCACCGCATACACATTAAAACGTACTGGACACAGTGACAATTTCAGTTAGATGGTTAGTTTGAATTCAAGTTTAATTTCTTAGCACCTCTGCACTTCAAGTGTCAATAAATATCTCTGGACTTTAGCGTTCTTACAATTTTTTTTTTTTTTTTGAGAGGTTTTTCGCTATAGGGCGCGCGCGCTCGCCAGACAGACAGAGAGAGACATAGAGACAGAAAGCGAGAAATCACCCCCCAGGGGGGATGGTCACGCCGCAATCCCTTCTCCTCCATTCTCCTCTTGGGATCTTGGGCACGCACGCACACGTGCCCGGCGTGAGTTGTAAGCCACCGGGTCCAGGACGCGAACCGCGGTCGACTACGTGGGAGTCCAGCGACATAGCCATTACGCTAACTGCTGGTTCCCAGCGTTCTTACAATTTTTAAAGGTCTCATTTACTTCACAAAGATGAGTGAGATAAAATGAGATCTTTATATAAAAGGCTTATGTAGGCAGTGAGTGATACAAACTTTAGTCATCTTTAATACAATCTGGAGAATTGTGCTAGGGGTTTTTAGAAAGTAGAATCAATGATCTGTTACTGTGCTCAGAAGTGGAAAGCAATTGTTTTCAGCTCTGCTGCTACAGTTCTAGGTGGTGTGGGAACGAGTATTTAGTTGTAGACATGCTTAATTGGTTCAGACTTCAGCATCTCTCACTTTCTCCAGCAATACTTGCTGGAAGATTGTAGTGTTAGGATAAGTCATTTCTTATTGCTAACTGGAAGAGCATATAACATTAGATTGGTTCAAATGAACTTTGTTTTAGTTTAATACAGCATCACAAATGATGCTAATTACTAATTACAAGTGAAATTAGTCAGTACAATTTTGAATTGAGACATTGTATATTCAGGAATCAATTATTAAAATGCAAACAATGCAACTTTAGGAGGAAAAACAAAAATAATCTGTGATCCATAGAGAATTAACACTTAGAGGCATGTTTACTGTATTATCTAGACTTACTAATCTAAATCCTAATGTTTTCGACTCATTGAAAGAGAATGATAATTTGATATTATTCTAATATAATCACTTTGTCAAAGAATAATACATAACAGTTTCATGTAATTTTGTTTTAAGAGGTATTACGGAAAAGTGGATTCCTAGATGAGATTTCTGTAATTATAAAGAAAGGGAAAAAGTTTTATTAAAGTCTCTTTTATCCAAAAGTCTAATTCATAAACATTCTATTGTACCTTTCTCATGTATTCCCTTAAAGTAAGTAATAAAATTTTATAAGATCAGCAAGCCTTGGAGCAATAATAATTAAGAATGTGAAGGTGTTAGAAAAACAACCAAAATTAAATTTAGTGTGATATTGATGAAACCTGATAAACCAAATATTTGTCAGCAAACTCAATATCACAAGATAGTTCTGCCTAGAACTTCCTTATCTGTGAAGCGTCTTCTGTTAGCCCTATCTCTTTTTTGTATGTCTGTCAAAACACCTGAAAAATTGCCTATTCCCATTTCTATACTCATCCTCCACTTCCTTTCAGCTTACAACCACCTGGTTACTGGTCTCATCACACTTAAATTTATTGAATGATTAGTATTTCCTGGGCACTGTGCTAAGCAAGTTATATATATATTATCACTCATTCCTTACAATAATCTATGAATAGATATTAAGTATTCCATTTTCCTGAGACCAATAGATGGTAGAATGGTTACGCTGCTGGACTCCTACATTTGGAGTCCTGACCTGGTGGCTTAAAACATGCCAGGCATGGGGACCAGCAGTTAGCATAATGGCTATGTCGCTGGACTCCCACGTAGTCGATCGCGGTTTGAGTCTCGGACCTGGCGGCTTGAACTCACGCTGGGCGCGTGTGCGTGCGTGCCCAAGATCCCAAGAGGAGAATGGAGGAGAAGGGATTGCGGCGTGGCCATCCCCGCTGGGGGGTGATTTCTCGCTTTCTCTCTCTCTGTCTCTCTCTGTCTTTCTGGCAAGCACATGTACCCTATAGCGAAAACCTCTCCAAAAAAAGAAAAGAAAAGAAAACAAAACAAAACAACATGCCAGGCATATGTGTGTGCGTGCCCAAAATCCCGAAAGGATAATGGAGGAAAAGAGATTAGCTGGTTATTAATGAAGGAAACACGCCCACACTGCCTTAAGTAAAGAGAATGTACAGAGTCATGCAACTGAAAAGTGCAGGACTTTTGTTGGCTTTAGGCAGTGTAGAAACCTCCCTCTCTCCCAGTTTTGAAGTTACTTTTTATGTATTGCTTGCATTCTACAGCAGGAACTCTTCATATAGTAGCAAAGACTGCCAATATTAGTTCTGTACTCACATTTTACTAATTTACTAATTTCAGTGAAAAGAGAGTGCCTAGATCCTAGTAACAGGTCCAGATCTGTTATTGGTCAGGCATAGATTTTGTGCTGGTTTATGAAAATAGGACAATCTTTTGTGTATTGTATAAGCAAAGTTTCTTAAACAAGATATTAAAACCGTGATCCACAAGAGAAATTAACAAATTGAAATTTTATTTTTCATTTTGTCTTGTATCCATGCAGCATTTAACACTAGTGAGGGAACCAGCAGTTAGCGTAATGGCTATGTTGCTGGACTCCCACATAGCCGACCGCGGTTCGTGTCCTGGACCCGGTGGCTTAAAACTCATGCCGGGTGCGTGTGCGTGCGTGCCCAAGATCCTGAGAGGAGAATGGAGGAGAAGGGATTACGGCGTGATCATCCCCCCTGGGGGGTGATTTCTCGCTTTCTGTCTCTATGTCTCTCTCTCTGTCTGTCTGGCGAGCGCACGCGCCCTATAGCGAAAATCTCTCTCAAAAAAAAAAAAAACAAAACACTAGTGACAACTCATACGGTGATGTGACTTCCTACTTTTACCATAGATTTCAATTTAAAAACAGTTTTTTTGGATGTCAGACACTACCAGATACCAGGTAGACACTAAGTAGGACAGAGTTATGTCCCATTTACATCGACACTTGGTACATTGTTTTAAAAATTTTAGATGTTCTGATAGGTGTGTAATGGTCTCCCACTGTGGTCTTAATTTGCCTTTGTCTAATGACTAATGATATCGAGTACCTTTTTTGCATACTTATTTGACATGCATATATCTTCTTTGGTAAAGTATTCAAGTATTTTGATCATCTTTAAAAAATGGGTTCTTTCCCTTCACTCTCTTAGAAAACATTTACCAGAGATTGTGTACACTTGCCAGAGAGAGACAGAGAGAGGAGAGGGAGATTGAGAAAGCATCCCCCAGTAGGATGTGGTCATGCTGCAATTCCTCTCCTACACTTTTCCAAATTGTCGGGATTTTGAGCATGCACACACTTGCCCAGTGTATTTTTCAGCTTCCGGGGGCCAGGACTCAAACTGCTGTTAGCCATGTGGGATCCAGCTCCTAAGCACTAGCCTAGGGGCCCACTTCTGTTTATGTTCTTATTGAGTTTTGAGAATTCTTTATAAATTCTAGTTATAACTTTTAAAAATCAGATATGTGATTTGCAGACACATTCTTTGTTGTTTGTATTTTCACTTATTAACAGTGCCTTTGGAAGTTCTATAGTTTTAGGCCTGACACATAGGTCTATAAGTCATCTTGAGTTAATTTTTGCATGTGGTATAATGTGTGAATTGAAAAATTTTTACTCCATCCTTTGGCTATGGATGTTCAATTTTTCTGCCATTTTCTGAAAAGACTATCATTTCTTCACTGACTTCCTTTACAACTCTGTAAATAATGAATTAATCATATGTGGATCTTCAAAATTCATATGTTGAAGCCTTCTGTAGGGAGTAGTTAGTGGCAGAGCAAGATTTGAGCATTTCTAGTAGATCCATTGAAGTATCAACAAACAACCCACGAAATCTCCACCTGTTACATCTTCAATGGCAGCATGGAAGAAATGCCACCCTTCATTGGAGCCACCATTCTTTTAAAGATGTATCTAGGGTGGACAAGCATAGTTGTATGCCACAAAGCAGGTACAGTGGTGAATGTTTCCTAAGGAGTCAGTTTCGGCTATGTAGTGCCTATCTACAAACTCATTCAAAAAATACTGTCTTATCATTCAGAATATACTTGGTTTAAAACAACATATAGGTCTAGTTAGAGTTATATTGTCAAATCCCTTTTTTTTTGAGAAAATGGGTTATGACATTTTTTAGAAATAAAGAAGAACTAATCTTATTTCACATTATAAGAGGGATTTAAAGGTTAACAGAAGAGCACATACCTACAAATATTATGTTTTGAAGACAAGACATACAAGAAAAAAAGGAATATACACTAGTGAAAAAAGAATAAAAGCTTGAGTTTGTAAGGAAATAAAAGGCCTTAAGATGAATTTTCTTAGAGAGTTTTATTAAATAGTTTCGTAAAAAAGTAGAAACATAATAAAGAAACATGACGTGTGCATGTTTAAGGGTATCTCTCCTTGTTAGAATTAATCAAAGTCATCATTTCTTTGTTCCTGAATTTCTTTTGGAAGTAAATTTTGAGCTAATGGTTTTTGATGGTAGATACTCACTTTTCTTCAGGCAAGGCATAGATTCACAAAGTATTTTGAGTTGTTTTCTAGCCCCACATCTATGTTTGAAATGTAGCAAAGAGTGTTGAAAAGTCTATAATAAATAAAAGAAAAAGAGAGATGGGTGCTTAAGGGTTGGTTCCAGGAAAGAAAAAAGTTGGAAACTCAAGCTTTATAGAACTGTCTATACTTTCAAGTCTATCTTTCAGGATTTATTCTGCGATACTACAAAGTTCCAGTGGAACTTGATGTAAGTTCAGTCCAAGGTTCCTGTATTTTTATGTGTGTATTTTTTTTTATAGTCAGGAGACGGAAAAGATAATGATGACAAGTGAATAAGGTTCAATAAAAGTCAGTGATATCTTGGTAAAGAGTGAATAACATAGAAATGAGGAAAATATTCTCCAAGGGTGAAGTACTTTTGTTTTGTCATATCCCAAACACTCAGCGTGTAGAAAAGAAGAGATGTTCTGTGTGCCTGAATAATTCTCTGACGTTTATTCTTCATAGAGGGCTGACCTTGGAAGACAGTATTAATGAATACCTTCTGGTAAAATAAAAATCAAATCTTTCAGTTATCTTCCACACAAAAGCTATTGCTCTCCTTTATTCTGTTGTATTTTTGTTCTTCCTTTCTTAGTAGAGTGGATATTTGGACGCTCTCTTTATAATTTATAATGATGATAAGTTTGTTTAGAATAGCCATTGACTGCAAATTGTTTGGGAAGAAAGATCTTAGGGCATCTTTCTGGCTCTTGATTCTTCCTGAAACAGAAAAAGCTGGTCTCAGTTTATAATTCAAGTGCATCTCTGAAAATGTGTTCTATAAAGAGCTGAGTGAAGAGGGTAGTAGTGTTCTTGCTGCTACCACTAGAACTTTCTGTAGCCTCCTGGGACCACGAGGAGGACTTTAGGAAGGCCACAGGCACCTTCTCCATCTCTATCAAGTCAGTGGCAAGGAAGGTAACGTTTACTTTAGATGTCAACTTTTATGCTCTTTCACTGATGGTTTTTAACCACCCCCTTTTGTATTTATTTCATACTCTGCATATATATATAGTTTTTATTTGCTAAAGGGTGTGTCCATTCTCCAGAAAGGAGGGAAAAGAGAGAGAGAGAGAAAGAGAGAAAGAGAGAAAGAGAGAGAGAGAGAGAGAGAGAGAAAGAGAAAGAAAGAAAAAGAAAGAAAGAAAGAACAGTAGGAGAAAGCACATTTCTTTGCTTTTAGACAGTAACAACAAGGAAATGAACTATTAGATTGTCAGAAAAGTCATGATGTATGTTTTTCTATCCAAATATGTGTCATGACTTTTCTGAAGACCCAATACGAAGCCAGTGATCGAAGGAAACGTGTGGATGGTTAGGCTGGGAGAGTCCTTCTGAAGAGTTACTCCGTTAGGTAGCAGCAATTCAGCTGGCTCACCTGGTGATTAGTTTGGTACTAGGGGTCATGGATCTGACTTTTTGTTAAAATGAAAGGACAATCAATGATCTAGAAGAGGAGGATCATAAAGTTTATGCTTCAACTATTATGATAAATATTAAAAGAGGTATTTAGTTACTTTTTAGTATTATGAAATACTGTGACATTGACACAGAAAGTGCTACCCATGACTAACTCCAAGGTCTTGCTGCTAAAAGAGGTAGCAGAAGAGTATTGACCTGACATAGTCAAGCCCTGTTAACAGGACAGGGTGGTCTAGTATAATGATCTGATGTCAATTCTTTCGGTAGAGATAATTATTTTTTTCTTGTTTTCTAAGCTGATTGTCATTTTCCCTTCTAGCAAAGAAAGGCACACTGTGGAGATCCTGTGAATTGAGTATAGGAAGCATTTACAGTAAACACCTGGTTTGGTTACCTTGAAACCTAGAATCTTTCTCTGACAAAATGATGTAAGCGAAAGAGAACATTGGAGAATGGTTGAAATAAAGTGCTACTTTTAGTGTCACTCTTAAATAATGTGGTAATTGCTTCTCAGGTAAACCAAGAGAAAACTGTGCTTCTCTAAGGCCTGCTTAATCACTTTGTCCCATATTAATACATACTGGTAAATATAGAAGTCATTCTCTTCATTTTCCTGCTAATGTTTTTCTTAGCACTAAAATGTAAACTCCTCCTCATGGACAAAGATTGTCCATTTTACTTCTTATACTTCACACTGCTAATTATTAATTAGTCAATAAGTTTTTCTTATATTGATGGTGTTATCAACGTATCATTAACAAGCAGAAAGAGCCTGGGGGTATATTTTGGTTTTTGGGCTCAACACACCATTGCTGGTAGTGTGACCTTGGGCAGTACTTAACTTCCTCTGAACTTTGATGTTCTCATTTACAAAAAGAAATATAATTCCTGCCTTACTTACAAAAGAATGCTTTAAGAGTCAAGTTACTTGATATTGAAATGTTTTTTTTTTTAATTATAGAACATTTTAAACTATTGAGGAATAAAAGTATGGGAAGAAGTTTTTTTTTATACTTTCATAATGCCTTGTTAGAGACAGTGAAGTTAAACCATTCCATTCTAAATGAACTAGAGCTAAAATTTGGATATAACTGATATAACCTAATAAAAACAGTTATTTGCATAACTTTTGTTAAATGCTATTCAGGACTCAATTACTTTAGTTTTTTTGGGGGGTTATTAAAGATCCTCTAGCAGTACGTTCCACATTCTTTTTGTTATTGTTCTTTTTTTAAAAGAGGGTTTTGCCTTAGGGTGCATGTGCTCTCAGAGAGGGAGAGAAGAGACAGAAACAGAGGTTTAAGAGGAAAAGTGAGAAATCACCCCCTATGGGAGGTGAGAGGGGGATGGCCACATTGCAATTTCTTCTCCATTCTTCTCCCAAGATCTTCGGCACACATGCATGCACACACACCCACATGGTGTGATTTTCAAGCCACTGGGTCCAGAACTGAACTGACATCAACCATATGGGAGTCCAGTGACATAACTGATACACCATCTGCTGTCCTCAGAATGTTTGATATTCTGACAAAATAAGCATTTTGTAAAAATTTTCAGCATGAAAGTAATGAGAACTCTTCTCTTGGGTTGTGGTGAAAGAAAATATAATGAATCCTCTTCAGTAGGTATGCACTGAAATGTGAGGAAATATATGTTTTTGGACAAACTGGAATAAAATTCTTCTAGCATAAATATAGCTTCTACTTTGAAAGGGAGTTGAGAGATTAAAAGA
This sequence comes from Tupaia tana, assembly GCA_026018925.1. NCBI lineage: Eukaryota > Metazoa > Chordata > Mammalia > Scandentia > Tupaiidae > Tupaia > Tupaia tana. Next base: position 58,905,566 of record JAKSZU010000007.1, on the reverse strand, counting down.
TAAAACTTAATGTTTATGAACTAGTCTGAGTGCCTCTATTAATACATATTTTATTTAAGAAGTCTACAATGATAATACATAACTTTTCATAAAGCAAGTTTGCTTAAAAATTTGAACTCAGAATAGTTTACATAAGAAACCAGGAGTAATCATCAAAGTGATAGTTTAAAAATGCCTATTTCCATTTCTAATTTTGTAAAACTGTAGTACTTTGGGGTAAGAGAGGTATTTACATGTGTTAAAGTATGTATGTTGCTATTAATCAAATATAAAAGCAGAAGTTCACATTTCATTAAGGAAGAACATTCACAAATGCTGCTTCTGAATGTTATTTTTTGTATTTTTCTGTCTAATGATAAATGTGCGTTCTGTGGAAACAATATGATTTACATAAAAAAGAAAATGCACACAATGTTGTATAATAAAAATTGTGTGCAATCAGAAATGGGAATAGTTTTTATTTGTATCACTGTAACACTAAAATGAGCTCATTTGGAGCATGTTCTTAATTTAGTGTCTATGATAATGGAAAAAGAAAGGCTTTTCTACAACAAAAACTCCAGCTATTAAAAACTTACATAGAGGGAACAGCAGGTGGCATGGTGGTTAAGTGCTGGACTCCTATATGGCTGACTGTGGTTCATGTCTTAGACCTGGTAGGTTGAAAATTATGTTCTGTGTGTGTGTGTATGACTAAAATTCCAAGAGGAGAATGGAGGAGAAGGGATTGCTGAGTGGCCATCTGGGGGATGATTTCTCACGTTTTCTGTCTCTGTCTCTGGTGAATGCATGCACCCTATGCCAGAAAGTTTAAAAACAAAAACAGAAAAACTTACATTAAAAAGAAAACTTCTAATTTGAGTGTTGAGCACAAAAACAGTATTATCCCTTGGATTTGAAAATGAGGTACAATTCTTAGTGGATAGTTTTGGTTAACTAAATTTGAAACCGAGCAAGGAAGATTTTTCACACATTTTTAAGGGGGGAAAAGTGGGGGAAGTGAGAGGAAGGGAATTAAAGGGAAAAAGAAAGAAACAAAACATTTAAGGGTCACAAAAATGGAAAATTATCTGTTGATGATGACATGTATGATAATATCTTTAACTGGACTAATACACAATATATTCATGCTGGGGAAAATTCATTTTGCATGCTTTAATGTTATACAGTGATTAAATGTATACAAATATATTAATTTTTAAAAAATTGAAATAAGGAAGGAAGGAGGAGTAAAAGATTGAGGATGACCTAAAATTTAGCATAAGATTAAACTTCTAGAGACTTCTGTTTGATACTAAGCTTATCCTCTAACAGATAGATTTCTCATCATATTACAAAGCTATTTTTTCAGTTAGGCTTGATTTCTCTTTTTGTGCTATGACTTTTTAAAAATGTAGGGTAAGTGGAAAAATGTGCATTGGTGAGATATGTGGAGAAGGACCGTGAACAAATTCTTGGTATCATACAGAAACTGGCCCTTCTGTTAGAGGTGTTATCTTATTATTACTCTGTCTTACTTATAGGAAGAAAAAGTAATAAAGTTTTAATTTTTAGTTTGATTTTTAGGTATAGCAAGACTCAATCATTAAACAAAACCACATCCAACACACTCTAAATTCCTTCTATAAAGATGTAGTAAGTTGTTAAAAATTTTCACTCAAATGAGATAGATCAGCTATTAGGTCATGGAAACATCTCAAAGGCCTAAAATAAATTCCTAAGACAACAAAACAAAACAAATTAAACTGTTTATCTCTTGGTTGAATGAATTCAGAATCCTTGGAAAATAAAAATAATTATTTTGAAAAATGTTGAAGTATAATGAAGGTAAAAGAAGCTGTGTATACACAAGTGATGAAGCAGGAAGGATTAGAGGTATAGTAGAATAATCTCTTGAGGTCTCATTAGTGTTTGAAGAGACTGAAATTCTTTCTGGTCTACAGAAATATGTAGCAGTTTGAAATAGCATAAGTGAATCTAAAATATATACTATGAAAGCTTTGATAGGGTTGTGTTCACTTTTATGTAAAAAGTATTAAAAATTGTTATATGTATTTAAGTGGGCCCTAAAGAGCACTTGGTACCTAATTGATTTTTTCCATTAAAAGAATGACTCAAAGAGCTTTATGTTTCATTATTTAAAATAATCTCATATGTCAAATATTTTCTGCATGACATATACCTGTTAATGCCAAGAAGGGTGACAATATCCTAAGATTTTTGAGAAAGACTATATTGCAGAAATCACCTGGGGGCCAGCAGATGGCGTAGTGGTTAAGGCACTGGACTCCCAAATGGCTGAGTGTGGTTTGAGTCCTGGACTTGGTGGCCTGAAACTCTCACCAGGTACATGAACATGCGTGCCCAAAAATCCCAAGAGAAGAATCGAGGAGAAGGGATTGCAATGTGGCCATCCTCCTGGAAGACGGGTGATTTCTCACTTTCTCTGTTTCTCTCTGTGTCTTCAGGAATGCATGCACCCCATAGCCAAAATCTCTCTTAAAAAAAGGAAAATTATCTGTGGAATGGAGGTGAGAATCATTTGGAACTTGGAACTGGAAATCTCAGGTCATGAGAAAAAAGTAGTTTCATCAAGTATATATCTATCAGCAGAAGTCCTTGAATTGGGGTGATATTTTGAAGTTCAACAGATGTCTCTAAACAGCACATGGGTACACAGTTTTTTTCTCTTTTTTTGGCAAGGAGGGGGATAATGCTTTCCTTGTAATTCTTTTTTTTTTTTTTCTTTTCTTCTTCAATTTTCCAGAGTTTGTGTGTACTCACCAGAAACAGAGAGACAGAGTGACAGAGGGAGATGGAGAAAGAACACCTCAATGTGTCGCGGTCATGCTGCAACTCCTTCTCCTCCATTTCTCCATCTTATTGGGACCTTGGGCATACACACACGTGTGCCCAGAGTATTTCTGAAGGGGGAGAACTGGGACTATACTGCTGGGTCAGCTATGTAGGGTCTGGCTCTCTAAGCTACTAGGCCATGGGGCTGGCCCAATTTTTATTTGTTTTATGTTTATTTATTTATTTCTTCTGTGAGAGAGACAGAGATGAGACAGGCATCCCCAACAGGGTCTTTGAGCTGAAGCTCATGCTCATTTCTCAGGTGTCCCAATCACGGGCACGTGTTTGCCTAGTGTGGCCCGGAGGTAACCCAGGATCTTCCCCAGTTGGCTCCAGTGATGTCACCACTGTGCCATACCCTGGCCCCTGCTTTTTCATTTTTTATTTTTTTACATTTTTTTCAGAGTGTGCATGCATTTGTAAGGGTGAGGAGAAGAGAAAGAGACAGTACTCCCCCACCTCACAGGGCATGATCGTGCCATAATCCCTCATCTATCTCCTCCTCCTTTGGAATTTTGGGCATGCTTGTACACACGCCGGGTCTGGGACTTGAATCACATGGTTGACCATGTGGGATTCAGTCACCTTCACCACCACAGCACAGGCTAGTCTCCCCTCCTATTTTTTAAGTTGTGTTAGAGCATGGGGTCTTTGTTGCTTTTTGGGAGGGAGAGAGAATTCTTTCCTCAAATATATATATATATATATATATATATATATATATATATATATATATATTTTTTTTTTTTTTTTTTTTTTTTTTTTTTTTTTTTTTTGGTGTGGACCAAGAGTATTTCTAGGCTTCAAGCAGTCAGAATGCAAAGATGAAAACAGCTCTACTGACAGTTTTGGAAAGGTTAAACAAGCTACTAGATTGGTAGAAAAGCTCTGGTGTATCTTTCTGTTTTGTTTGTTTGATTGTTTGTTCGTTTTTTTTTTCTTTAAGAGGATTTTGCGATAGGGTGTGTGCACTCACCAGAAAGACAGAAAGAGACAGAGAGACAGAAAGTAAGAAATCACCCCCCAGGGGACATGGCGACATTGCAATCTCTTCTCCTCCATTCTTCTCTCAGGATCTTGGGCACGTATGCACGCATGGCTGGCATGAGCTTAAGCCACCAGATCTGGGACTCAAACTGCTGTCAACTACATGGGAGTCCGGCGACATAGCCATTATGCCAACTGTTGGTCCCTCTTTCTGTTTTTCTATGAAAACATATATCTTGACTTTCCCAATGACCCAATATTAATATTAAGTAGCAGCTCTGGGTCCTTGAAAGTAATTTCTATCAAAAGTGTTTTATAACATGAGTGCATACATATTTTCCTTTTTTTAAATGTTGCTCTGTCATCTATTCAAAATTAATTTATGATATGTTAAAATAGTGTGGTGCCTTTTTTTAAAAAAAAAATCAAACCCTTATTTTAACATTAGAAAAAAATCATAGTGTCAGGAGCAGCAGTCATGAAATTGTATCTTTTGAGGTTGTCATTTTTTTTAGGTTTTGTTATAATACATAATGCAAAAATTTTTCTATTTTTATTAGTTTCTGCCTCAAGGCTTCTGCTATATCTATTTTATCTTGGTTCAGATCCATAGAAAATAGAAACATTTACTTCTGCTTTTTATTTTTTGTGAGGCAGAAAAAATATTCAATATGTAATGTAAGTATAATGGTAGATAAAAATCAGTTACACAGTTGTTCAATGTGGTCATAAATCTGCTATGAAATGTTTGATGATTCAAATGTTTTAGTATTCTGTACAGTCAAGAACAAAATTATACAGGTGTGATCTGGTGCTATCTTTTACAGTTTTTTTGGTTTTTCAATTTGATTTGGTCTTCCTCCACTTTTGATCCAATTTCCTTTAGTGCTGTCTAGCTTATTGTAGGAAATTGCTTTAAATGTTTCTGTATGAAAATAAAATATCTTTAAAATAGCATTTATGTGTCAATTTAAAAGTAATGCATTCCTACAAGTTTGGTAAAAATGGAGAACTTTAAAGAAGGAAATTGTAATAATGCTGCTGCTTCTACCTAGAGATAGTCCTTTATAGCATTTTGCCTTCTATCCTTTTTTATTCATATGTAAAATATAAATCTATGTATCATACATTTTTATTAATATAAATTATAAAAATACACGATATTATAATACATATGTTTTAGATTTATATTGTTTTATATATATTTATATATGTATATATAAGAATATATATATATACAATAAACATATTGTATATATATGTTAAATTTACAATAAATATATTGTATTATATATATGTGTATGTGTGTGTGGTATATATATATATACACACACACATATATACACACACACACACACACATATATATATATATATATATGTATATATATATATATATATATTTTTTTTTTTTAGGTTTTTGTTGTAGGGCGTGTTTGTTTGCTAGAAAGACACAGAAGAGGCAAGGTGAGAAATCTCCCCCTGGGCTGCAATACTTTCTTCTTCATTCTTCTCTTGGGATTTTAGGCAGGCATGCACAACTGCAAAGAGTGTTTTTCAAGCTGCCAGGTCTGGGATTCAAACCACAGCTGGTCAGCACCTTAGCCATCATGCCACCTGCTGGCCCTAAAATATGTATTTTAATTCTTTTTTGTTCACTTTATGTCATATTCCTATGATAGATTAGAATAGGCACTGATTCATTGCCAGCCTTCTCAAGGAAAACTGCAACCCATTTTCACTTCTCTTGAAACAGAGCTGGATCTGGGACTTGTTTTGACTGATAAAACACAGCAGAAGTGATGCCATGTAACTTCTGAGAGTAGACCTTACGTAGCTTCCACCTTTGTTGCTTAGAAAGTTTCTCCTTGGGTTCCAGTTCCCATTCTCTGAGGAAGTCTAAGACTCATCTGGAGGGGCTCGTGTGGAGAACTCAGGGCTAGGTTTGTGAAAGGAGCTATTTGGACCTCTGGCTTTCCCAGGTCCTAGCCTAAAACACAAAAAACACAAGACTCACAGTTAACCCACAGAACTGAGAGAAACAATAAACTGTTACTGTTTTAAGGCATTACGCTTTTGGGGTGGTTTATAATAGAGCAACCTGCTTAATCATAAATATTCTCATACCACTAATTTTTTTTTTCTTTTGGTTTAAGTTTGTTCACTTCTGAGAGAGAGAGAGAGAGAGAGAGAGAGAGAGAGAGAGAGACAGAGAACAGAGAAAAGCACTCCCCTGTCTTGTCCCTCAAGTTGTGATCCATACCCAGTCTCAGCTGGCCCAATTCATAGGCACACACCTGTGCCTGTGCCTGGCGGGTTTAGAGAGTTCTCAAACATGAACTTAGAATCTTTCCCATGTGAGTACAAATGTGTCATTGCTGTGTCACCACTTGGCCTCATCCATTAAAATATTTATAAACAGAGGCTGGCAGGTGGCAAGGTGGTTAATGGCGGTGGACTCCCATATGGTCGACTGCGGTTCGAGTCCTGGACCTGGAGGCTTGCTTTCTCACTTTCTCTCTCTCTCTTGTTCTTTCTCTCTCTCACTCTGTCCCTCTCTGGTCAAATGAAAAAAAATATATATATAAACAAAATAAAATAAAAACAATTATTAAAAAATCTTTATAAACATGATAGAAAAATATATATATTTTTTTGCCAAAGAGTGCATGTGCTTGCTAGAGAGAGAGAGAGAAAGAGAGAGAGAGAAAGAAAGATACTGGTTGATTGAGATTGAGAGATTATGAACATTTAAAATTTTTATTTACTTAAATTTATCTATTTTTATTATGACTTCTGTTGCCTTTAAATTGAAATGTTTCTTCATCCACAGCACCTTTGAATATTTAGGAAAATATAATTTACATTCCTAATGGTTAGATATTTAAAATTTCTCTTTTTCCTTTCCTTTTTTGTTTTGTTTTGTTTTGTTTTTATATTTCCTTCAGGGACTTATATAATTTGTGTTTTGTGCCATAAGCTGGTTTTCTCTCTGGCCTAGTCATGATCCATTTTTGTAAATGTTTGATTTATAGAAATGCTTCCTGTTTCTGGGTTACAAAGTTCAGTATATATTAATGTAACCTTGTTATAGAGTTCAATTCTTCGATGTCCTTATTTATTTTTATTGAATTGGTTTGTCATAGATTGATAGTGGTGTGTTAAAATATCTCATGATTACATAACTGTCATTTCTACTTTCATTTATAACTTTTACTATTTATCTATATAATTTTTTTTTTAAGTTGCAAGAGGATGCATGTGTTCATCAGAGAGAGAGAGGGAGAGAGAGAGAAAGCACCCCTCATAGGATGCCACAATCCCTTATTCTCCATTTCCCCCTCATTTTGGGATTTGAGGCATACACACCATGTTACTGGCATGTTTTTTAAGTTGCCAGATCTGAGACTTGATTTGTGCTGTCTGTCACATGGAGTCTAGCCAACTTAACCACTACATCACTGGCTGATGCATTTATCTATTTTGATGTCATGTTATTTAGTACAAAAGAGTCAAGCCTTTGTCTCATTCATTTATTCAGCAATTGGTCATGTACTGGAGATTAAAACAAAATAAAAAGCCATGTTCTTTCCTCCTAAAGAATTTACAGAGTTGTGTGTAAACATACCAGAAGTGATGATGACAATATAGTTAGAAAGAGTTGAAAGTGAGGTGACAAGGTTGGGGAGAAACCTAATTCAGACTGAATGAAGGGAGGAGAGATATCAAGGCCTCTTGAAAGAGAGATCACTCCCACAGAAATAGTTTTTTTTCTTTTAAATTGCCTAGTTCATTCAAAGTGATTCACTAGCTTGTTTAATAATTTCATATCGAACTCCATTTAACAACTTCACTACCATTCTATTTCTATTCTTTTATAAACTGCATATAATTGAATTTTCTTTTAAAATTCAATCTGACAGTCTGGTTTTTAGTAAAATAAATATTGAATTCATTTAACAAATGTACTAAGTTCTTACTAATACTAGGCACTGGACCAAGCTTGGGAATAAAATGGCAGTGTGTTACTCAGTTCTCAAGGAACTTGCAGTTGAGTGTAAGAGCAGCAAACAAATAAACCAACTTAGCACAAATGGAGCCCAAGTGAGGGGTTCCCAGCCTGCATATAGTCTTGAGCCCTGCAAAATAAGTAGGCATTATTAAAAGTGAGTGGCAGGGATGAGTATCTCAGACAGGACGGCATGTCCAAAGGCCAAGAGCTGAGAAAGCACGGTCCTTTCTAGGAACTCTAAGTAGTTGGTATGGTGGGCCACAGCAGCAGTAGGATAACTGGTGGGAGTTGTGAGATTTGATGGATTTCACAGTGGGACAGATTGTGATGGATCCCATTTGAGGGAGGCAGATCACGATAGATTCTATAGGAGGTTCAACTTTGTTCAGAAGGTTCTCTAAAGCCATTTTAGGTAATAAATAGATTTGCTTTTAGTGATACCTTTAGTAATGGCATCTTCTCTTTTACCTAGCAGCTCTGACAACTGTTAGTAGGTTCTCGTTCCTACTACCATGCTAGGAGTAGTTTCTGCTATTGCGTGACTCAACTTACTTGTTTTAGTTTTTGATTTGCTTGAGGATGCATGTACTCACAAGGGAAAGACAGAGATGGAGCGTAGGAGAGGGGAAAGCATACCCGTACTTTGGGGTTGAGATGTAGTCTTTTCTCTTTCATCTTTCCATCCTGTCAGGATTATGCGGTATGCTTGTGCATGCTCCTTGCACGTTTGTCAAGCTGTTGGGAATGGGACTGAACTGCAGTCAGCCATGTTGGATCCAGCTTCCCTTAACCGCTAAGCTATAGGGTCAACCTACTCAACTTTTAATTTTGACTTGCTCAAGTGACCTTTCAATGCACCTTCTCCATTTTAGTTACTGCTCCTAATTGCCAGTTTTGTAACTTCAAATTAAAATTCTAGAGATTAACAATCACATCAGTTCAGACTATCTTAATTAGATCAGAGGCTTTTCTTTTTCTTTTTTCCATTAGGATATTTCACAAGGCACTAGATACCCTTCTGCATTCATTGTCTATTTTGTCCTAGCTCTCAGTTTCCGATTTCTTATACAATCTGATACTGTATGTTCACCTCTGTGTTCATGACTCCTGAGGGGACATTGGAGAGAGAACATTAGGGCATGTGGAACCTCAGGGGACTATATTGAAACCTTCTAGAAGGTTAGTCTTAATATGGAGATAGGGTATGCCCAAACTTAAGCCTCAGGCTTAAGTAGCTTCACAGTAAGTTTTGAAATCAAGAAATATGAAACTTCCACTTTTGTTCCTCTTTTTCAAGAATTTTTTTGGTTATAAGGGGTCCCTTGAAATTTCATATAAACTTTAGGATGGGTTTTCTATTTCTGCAAAAAATATCAATGAGGCTTTAGTAGAGATTATATCAAATCTGTAGATGATTTTGGGTAGTATTCACAGTATTTCTTCCTATCCAAGAACACAAAATGTCATTCTATTTATTGGTACCTTCTTTAATTTCTCTGACTTTATTTTTCTAGCTTTTTTATTTGGGGGGGCTGAAGTCTAAAAGATATGTTTTAAAATAAAGCATTTACTATGGATATGTTTAGAATTGCAGATAAGTAAGCATGATATTAAGAGAAATTCAATCTCACACAATCCATAGACAGCCTTGTAAAAATCCTTTAAAAACCCCTTTCTCGTATTTTTTTGCTTTTTTTTCTTTAAAATAAAATAATCTTAGTGTACACTTCCTACTTTTAAAAATTTAATATTGCAATATATTTTGGCTATCTTTCCATATGGAAAAACCAATTCTTTTTTTTTTTTCCAAGCCAAACTGTATCCAGCTTTATTAAAGATACTTTTCATAAACAATCATGGTATTTCAGGCAGGACATGGGCAGACAATCATTAACAGTATACAACAACTTTCAAACTCCCTTCTTCAATGGACTACCAAAATCAGAAAGCCACTATAAAACCCAGTGAAGTCTTCATTTGATGCTCTCAACAGGGAAAGGTTAGAGTGAGGGTTGACATTTCACATTTAGCATGTTGTTTAACAACTTTTCACAAGCCGACCCTGACTTTCGGGAAATGAAAATGGCAGAATGTCAACCTGAAGATCCAACAATACAGAAAAGGAACTGCTGCTCCTTTGAAGGACGCCATCTCAATGCCATTGGCAAGTCTGGACTGCCTGACACACTGGCATAACCAATTTCCTGTGGTCAGGTCCCCACAGGACTCTGGTGTAAGGGAGTTAAGTCTATGCTGAAGGCAGAGAGGGAGAGGACATAAAAGCAAATGTTAAGTGTTTCACACCACAAGACATCTGTGCCAAGGTGGCTGTGTGTCAGGGAATCCCTCTCAGGAGCCAAGAGGAAGGCTCTCAACACTAGAAGGGAAAGATGTTGTCCAAATCAATCCAGCTTCAGAGACATTCTATTAGTGACAAATGCCCCTTCTGCAAAAAACAACAATGAAGTGTTCTGTGTGCTAACAACATAGCTTAAAAAAAAAAGGTAAAACAAAATTCTGCATTTTTATAAAACTTGATAAAAAATAGTATTTCAAACTGTACAGTCACCAGAAGTACACAGTTATCAAAAATGCACACACTTCACTCGGCATCTCCAGCACCTTCAGCTTTCTGTGCCTGGTCTGTTTTGGCATCTCCATTTTCTGCAGGGTTATTCCCATCCTTGCCAGCATCAGCTTTTCCCTTTTTTCCTTTGGGTACCTTCTCTCCCTTCTTTGCAGGGGCCTTTTTAGGCTTGGGCTCTGGCTTTGGAGGAGCAGGTTTTGCAGACAACCTTGCAGATCTTCTCTGTGGTTCGTCCTTCACCTTGGCTTTATCTCCTTTAGCATCCCCTTCAGCCTTTCTCTTGGGCATGGTGGTGACGACGGCGGGACTTAGGCGCTGGGTGCGGGGGATGCAGTGGCGCGCAGGCTTTGGTCAGTCCGGGGTCGCTCTTGCCTCTTCTTCTTCTGAAAAACCAATTCTTTAGCATCATCATAATTGGTTTGTAGAATGCCACACGAGAGGGACATACCCTATTTATTTGATCAGTTTTTTGTTTTTTGGACATCTAAGTTAGTTATCTTTCACTTGTTACATGAGTTGCTTTGCATCTTAGAAAGATTGTGCCAAAAGCTTGTGGTTAAAAATCTGTTGCTTCCTAGCTTAGTACCTTGGGCAAATCACTTAACTTCTCTCTGTCTTATTTTCCTTATTGTAAAATGATAATAATAGTGCCAATATTTACTGAAAGCTTATTGTGCAGTAGGTACAGTGCCACGTGCTTTTGTGTGCATCGTGCCATTTGAACGTTAAGCATGCGACATAGGTATTACGTCATTACTGTGCTGCAGACGGCATCCTAGACTTAGGGCTTTGCTGAAGGTCATATGTTAGTAAGTAGTAGAGCCAGGAAATTTGCTTTGGAATTTCTGTGAAAGCTAAATGGGAAGGTGTCTATAAATGTACTTCTCAAAAGTTATCATTCTGTGTAAACACTGAGATGACTCTTCCAATTCTCTCTAGGGAAATAAAACAGTGGCTTTGAGGGTTTAGGAAGTTTTAAAGAATAGAAACTAAATTTGGAAGCACAGTTCACATCATGGCTTTACTTAAATGCTAGAATAGCTTCCTGTGGTGGGCAAGACTAAACACAAATGCCTTGCTTGGAACTCATAATTTACCACTTAATGGTGCTGACATTTCAGCTCACCCATGCCCCTTCTTTATGCCCTAGCTGGAGTGGATTTCTGACCACTTTTCTGAATATCTCAAGATTTCCTTCTTTATTGTCTTTACACATTTTCCCCTATGTCTAAGATAGGAGGTACACGCTTCTCCCCCGGTCCCTAAATATTGATAACCTTCAGACTTATCGCAAGTGCTACTGTTGCGTGAAAGCATTTCTGACATTTGGAAAGGACTATAAATGTCTACTCTGTTCTAAATTGACATCTGTCTGTGCCTTTTACTGCAAATATTTGTGTCCTGATATGTAGCCTAAAGGTCAGGTTTAAGATTCCACCTTTTTTTTTTTTTTTTGGTATTGCTTTAAGAACCTGAGAGTAAAAAAATTGTAAAAAGGTCAATGTGTAGGGGTATGTGTGCATGCTCGCACACGTGTGCACATGTGGAAGTGCTGGGAGAAGGGATACATCATTTAATGAACTTTTTCAACTACTGTCTAAACTAATTATGAGTCAATCTTTCTTGTGAGTTTTGGCTTAGAAATATTTTTCTTTCCACTAGAGAAATTGAAACCATAATATATAAAAATCAAATAAGGATGAGAAAGGTTAGTGTAAGTTAGATGTGATTAAAATCTAGCCCAGTCTAGTACATCTAGCCTGACACAGACTAGCCACAAGTTTGACATGAATTTCACTGATTATTTTCCAATGTATAATGATAGAAACTGTAAGGAGAGAAAGCTTTTTTAAATTTTTTTTGGAGAGGTTTTTTGCTATAGCGTGCGTGTGCTCGCCAGACAGACAGAGAGAAACAGAGAGACAGAAAGCGAGAAATCACCCCCAGGGGGATGGCCACGCCGCAATCCCTTCTCCTCTAGTCTCCTCTCGGTATCTTGGGCACACACGCACATGCGCCTGGCGTTCAGTTTTAAGCCACCGGGCCCAGGAAGCAAACCACGGTTGACTGTGTGGGAGTCCAGCGACATAACCATTACGCTAACTGCTGGTCCCAAGAGAAAGCTTTTTCAAGTTTACGTTTGTATCCTTTGGTCAATAAATTAGCACCACATATAGTCGAAAGCTTCCTAATCACTTGCAGAGCAAGCATAATGCTCCCTTCCTTCCTCTTCAATGTGTAATTTTGAGGAAACACCACACACACAAACACACTCACACACACATGTGCGCACATAGTGTGACCTTTCTTTGTTTCTTTAACCTCCTTGCCTCAGAAATTCCTTTTTCAGAGAAAAGTTTCTTTATGGATTTTGATAACATGACTTTTTTTTTTTTGGAGAGGTTTTTGCTATAGGGTGCGTGCGCTCACCAGACAGACAGAGAGAGACAGAGAGACAGAAAGTGAGAAATCACCCCCCAGGGGGGATGGCCATGCCCCAGTCCCTTCTCTTCCATTCTCCTCTCGGAATCTTGGGCACGCACGCACATGCACCCAGCATGAGTTTGAGCCACTGGGTCCTGGACTCAAACCGCAGTCGACTATGTGGGAGTCCAACAACATAGCCATTACGCTAACTGCTGGTCCCGATAACATGACATTTTTTTTAAACCTGAAGGAATCATTTTGAAACAGTTTTATAGCTCCAAAATGGTAAAAGATAGAAAGATTAAAAAAAATGCCTTAAAATTTTCTGAATGTGCATAGAATTAATGCAGAAAATGTTAAGTGAAATTGTTTAGTCTTTTTCAAGAGGATTTATAAAAAAAAATATCTGGTATATATTTATACAAAAGCAATTCCTTGTCACTTAGCTGATACTTAAATTTAACTGGGCATGACATCACTCTGCCTTGTTCTATTCATTATAATCCAGTCCATACACAAGGGGAGAATTAAGTTCTTATACTTGAGTTCTTTATATCAAAGAACTTAGGGATGCACACTGAAAAACACAGCAGTGGGAAGGCCAGCTGCAGTGGTGCAGCAGTAGTGCAGTGCTCTGTGATGCTGGACCCAAGTGCAAAGGTTCTGTGTTTGTGCCCTGAGGTCTCCCTGTACACGCCCAGTACACATGTGCAACCCATGATGCAGGCTGGCTGGGCTGGAGGTGGGTCATGGTGTGAAAACCCTGTTGGGAGTGCTGTCTCTTTCTCTCTCTCATGAAAGAGAGGAATAGCACAAAATAAAAATGAATAAAACAGCAACAGAGCAGTGGGAAAGCATATATGAAGCAACATACAGTGTTCCAATGTCCAGACACAGTAAAGTGACTCCCCAGGGTTGAGCACCTGACCTAAGCTCTACTACATCACAGTGCTTCTCTAGGATTAACATGTAAATATTGAAAAGGAGACATTCTCTTTCTATTAGTTTGGTTACCTTAAATAGCAGAAGTCTCAGGGGTTGTTGGTTGTTTTTGTATCTGTAAGAAGGAAGCATATCCAAAGTTAAAAGGGCATGTGGCCAATGTATGAAGGCAAACAACATCAAGGTGGAAAAAATGAACAAGGTCTTCGTCAAAATCATTTGAACCTCTGGATCTAGTATCCTTGGATGTGAGAGTTATATGTGCTTATAAAACTCCTTTTTAAATAGGTTTATGAAGAGGTTTTGAATCATTTAAATAGGTTTTTGTCAAAAAGTTGACTATTAAAGACATTATCTCTGCCAAAATAATTGAGAAGCTCTCTACAGCGAGAGCTGTGAGAATGACATAAACAACATGTTATAGCAAGTCAGATGGTGGTGACACCTTTATGAGCTATAAAAGACAGGAGGACTCTATGGACCATCTGATTTGATTTAGCCCTTAAATATAAGTAGCATTTTGAGAGAGGAGCATGGTTTAGGTAAACCCAAGCAGAAGAAGTGAAAAAGCCGTAAAGACATGAAAATTATTACTCCATGTTTGAGTAATAGCAAACCTTGGATTGTCGGAAAAGTTATGATACATTCTTGCACATATACTCTATGGAATACTACTCAGCCATAAAAGACAAGACCCTGGTTTTTGATAGAAAGTGGATGAATATGGAAGATTCACTACTGAATGAAGCAAGTTAAGCTATGAAGGAGAGTTTCCACTTAATATATACTGACTGTCCGTACTCTATGGCTGAAACTGAAAGATTAAAGGATATAGAAACATGGAAAATGGAGAAGAAGATTCTTCATGGCTCCTGTGAACTAGTTATTTCAGGGGACAAGAGAAATGAAGATTTTCTACTGATAATTCAGACTCCAGCAGATCCATTTAATGTGTTTCTAGATGGATCTAAGGGCATTGTAGCTAAACATCCAAATACTATTAGGGTTAACATATTCCTCAATATCTACTGAATCTGCTGTACCAGCAATCACAACAGAACAGCAAAGAGATTCCAGATCACTTCTTTCTGCTTGCTCCTGAACATTCAGATTGAACTAAAAGAATTAGAAAGAAACACACCATCCATCAGATGACAAGAAATCACCACAGGACCACAAGAAATATGGGAAAGCAAGAAAATACCTCTCCTCCAAGGGAAAAGAATAATTCTTCTTCATCCACAAGCAGTTCAATGCAAATCATGGAAATGTCTGATAAATAATTTAGAGTATTCATAATGGTGAAGCTAACTGAGATGGAAGAGAAGAGAGACAATGAACGGCTAAAGAGAAAGGAGATAGAAGTTGACGAGTTCCAGGAGGTGAGGAAATTCTTGCAAGATCTAAAAGAGGGATTACACGCTTTAAAAAAAAGTCAAACAGAACTGTTAGAAATGAAGTCTATAATACAGGAAGTCAAAATCTCCCTTGAAAGTATTAAAAGAAGACTAGATCATACAGAAAATAGAATCTCAGACATAGAAGAGAAAATTGCTTGCCTAGAAAAATTCACCACGAAGACTGAGAAAATGGCACAAAAATTTGAGAATGATATATGAGAAGTAGTAGATACCATCAAATGTCCAAACTTCCAAATAATTGGCATTCTAGAAGGTGAAGAGACCCGTAAGGGCATTGATAATCTATTCCATGAAATCCTGCAAGAAAACTTTCCAAACCTAGAGAGGCATTCAAAGATCCAGTCCCAAGAAATACAAAGGACCTCAAATAGAATCAACCCAAGAAGATCTTCTCCAAGATACAATGTAGCCAAGTTGACCAAAACCACAGACAAGATACTAAGATTGGCAAGAGAAAAACATCAAGTTACCTACAAAGGACATCCCATCAGGCTAACAGCAGATCTCTCATTGGAAACAATGTAAGCAAGGAAAGAATGGGAAAATATATTCAAAGTGTTAAGAGAAAAGCAATTTCAGCGGAGAATACTGTACCCTGCAAAATTATCTTTCATGTGGGAAGAAAAGACAATATTCTCAGATAAACAAAACCTGAAAGAATTTGCCAGCACCAGACCAGATCTCCAAGAAGTTCTCAAGGGTGTGCTATATCAGGAAAATTAAATACAGACACACAGAAATAAGAGTTCAAAAACTAAGAAAGTGGCCAGCTTAATCATAGGGACAAGTCTGGAGTTGAATTATATCCCAGAGTTTAATCGGCAAAATTGAACCAGAATAGATGATAAAGTACATGAGACTGATAGGTTCATGCATCTACCATTTGAACAGAATCCTAACCTGTTTTCTGGCTTTAAGAAAAGTTCCTTAGCATTTCTATGATTTAAGTTAAAACTGGTTTTCTTAATAGTACCATGTGAACTTACCACTGAAAGTAGTTAGATTATTTAAGAAATTGTGTGATCAATACAATGTGGGTGGGAAAGGAATGGAAGACAATTGTAGACACCAGAGATAGTGTGAGAAGAGGGTGGGAAAGGACAGAGGGTCAGAAAGCAGGGTAAAAATAATTCTAGGAACTAGAAATGGAAAATATTTTATAATAATATGCATGATTAAGTCACTATGCAGTATATTCTGGATGGGAAATCACATTTTGTATGCTGTGATGACTCTTAGGAAAAAGAATGTAAATTAAGTTACAAAAAAAAAAGTTTCAGAAAAAAATCTATTCGATGACCGCAGTAAGATATATAGCCCCAGCTAGGCGCTATTTTATAGGATGCCTAAAGTTAGACTTGTGTTCATGGAAATGTATATATCAGCTGTGTTTGCTATGAAAATATTTAGATTAATTAAGATCTTTAGTAATTCAATAAAATGTGGGGCGAAAACAGTATAGAAAGTAAACATAGATAACACAGTGTGGGAAGAGAGTGGGAGATGGCAGAGGGTAAGAGATAGGGAATCAAGGATGGGGGGAAAAAGCAAAACATACAGGAAACAAGAAATGGAAAATTATTTGTTGACAATAACATGTATGTTGCTGTGCTTGATTGAGACAATATACAGTGTACTCTGGATGGAAAAATCTTATTTTGTATGCTGTAATGAGGTACAGTGAATGAACGTAAATAAATAAATTTAAATTAAAAAAAAAGAAACATGGAAAATGGTTATAGGTACCAGATACAGTGAAGAAAGAGGGTGGGAGAAGGAGGAGAGCCTGAGGAAAGACATTAAGGGGAAAAATAGACATGACATTTATGTGACACAGAAGTGAATTATTATCTGTTGATGACAATGTGTATAGTAACCTCAACTGGAGTGGTGAGAAATGTTTTCATGTTGAAAAACTTACTTTACAAGCTAAGTGATGTCTAGTGATTGAATAAAGTAAATGAAAATAAAATATATATAAAAAAGGAAAAACACAGAAAAACGTGTCATGACTTTTCCAAGGTCCCAATAGTTTCATGGTAACTGTAGCATGTGTGCAGGTGACAAGAAGTAAGAGGTAGCAAAGGCTGAAAATGATGGGACAGATCGGACCTAACATGTGAAGCTGTTAGATATTATCTCATAATGGTGGCATCTTTCAAAGTTTTAAGGTGGTGTGTGAGATGGTTAGAAATGTTTGAGAAAGCTAAATCTGGTGGCTATGAGGATGGTTTGAAGGGGTAAGGAATGGAGGCTATGGGATCTGATGGGAAGCAACTGTACTAGTCTAAGTAAAGGAAGAGCGAGGCTTAGGCTGCTACAGTAATGGTGACTGTAGAGAGAAGTGGACAGAAGTCAAAGGCTTTTCTAATCTCCATCTTCAGTCTCTGAAGATTTTAATATAGGTCCTTATTTTCTTCTCACCTAGAATGCAGTAATAGCTTTCTAATTAGTTTCTCTTCCTTTTCTCGGATACCTCCCCTGCACATAGCTACCAGAGTGATATTTGCAAAATGCAAGCCCAAACATAATCTTCCTCCATTGGAATGGTTCAATAATGTTCTGTAATACTATTTTACTTTTTGCTATAGGGTGTGTTCATTCCCTGAGCAAGGAGAAGGAACGTGAGAAATCACCCTCTGGGGGGATTGCCAGGCTGCAATCCCTTCTCTCTTCTCATCTTGAGATATTTTGGCACACATGCACATGTACCTGGTGTGTTTTTTAAGCTACTTGGTCTGGGACTTCAACTACACAATTGGCCACATAGGGTCCAGCCACCATAACCTCCATGCCATCTGCTGGCCCTCCACATTTTAATAAGGTAAAGTTTGTGCTCAATTTAGAATGCAAGCTTCTTTATTAGCTGGCCCCTGGTTCCTGCTCTTCCCTCATCTTTATTTTATTTTTTTCTTTACTTATTTTTTTAAATTTCATTTTCTTTTATACATTCAATCACATTATTATTTGGCTTATAAAATGGATGTTTCAACAACTGAACATTTCTCCCTAGTACAGTTGATAAAACTACAAAATATCTTCAACAGATAATACCACATTTCTTTGTGCCATTAATGCTTTGCTTCCCTATTTTTCTTCTAAATGTTCTTCCTCAGACCCTCCTCTTTCACACACAGTACATCTGGTATTTACATCTATATACTTTGTTTCTATATCCTTTAGTCAATTAGTTTCGGTCATAGGGTGCGGACACTCAGTATATAATAAGTGGGGGACATACAGTGCCTCTCCTTCATAGCCTGGCTTATTTCATTCAGCAGTAAATCTTCCATATTCATTCACTTCCTGTTAAAAGCCAGGGTTTTTTTTTAATGGCTGAATAGTATTCCATAGAATATATGTGCCTCAGTTTCTCTCCTCATCTTTAGATCTATTGACCCATTAGTAGTGCTAAAAAATGGATCATGTTCTATCTTATTTGCATAACTTCCCACATGCTCTTCTCTCTGCTTGGAATGATTTCCCATGACTCATTTTCCTGATTAATGCCTATTTTACTATCAAGTCTCTGCTCTATATCACTTCCTTTGACAGGAATCATGGGTTCCTAATATGATCTACATACCTCTTTCTACTGAGCACTGAAATAATTACATTACCCATCTGCCTCTCCTAGTAGACGGTGAGATTCTTGAGTCAGGGACTATCTTGTTTTAATTTTGTGTTGTTTGAATTATTAAGGTACAGTCATAAATGGCTATGGAGTTGGTACTGAATGACTAACATATATTCAGTACAATTTTAAAATTTCATATGATAAATGAGTGCATTAAACTAAACATCTTAGTTTTTCAAAAGTAGTACTTTATTGTAAATAATTCAGTTATTTATTATTTATTTTTAAACTTTATTTTGTTCTTTCATGAGAGAGAGAGAAAGAGACAGAGACCTCCCACAGAATCTTCATGCCATGATCTACCCCAGCCTGAGCCAGTCTGTATCACAGATATGGGGAAATTTTTTGTTTTGTTTGGAGAGGTTTTTGCGATAGGGCGCGTGCACTCGCTAGACAGACAGAGAGAGACAGAGAGACAGAAAGCGAGAAATCACCCCCCAGGGGGGATGGCCACCCCGTAATCCCTTCTCCTCCATTCTCCTCTCGGGATCTTGGGCACGTACGCACGCGTGCCCGGCGTGAGTTTTAAGCCACTGGGTCCAGGATGCGAACTGCGGTCGACTATGTGGGAGTCCAGTGACATAGCCATTATGCTAACTGCTGGTTCCAATATGTGGAAAATTAAAAATAAAGGTCCTCTTGAGAGAAAAAGAGAAATAATATAACATTAATTATGTTTATATTTTATATAAAAACATGGAATTAGATAATTTTTAAAAGAATAAATATGGCTTTTATTGGGAAAATTAGAAATTACTGATATCTTGCCTAATTAGTGTAACTTGAATGTATTAATACTACTTTATACTAATAATCAATGTATCAGATAGCAGCTGGTTCTCAATCCTAGGTGGATTATATTTATCCACACATTCATAAATGTCTCAGATATTAAGAGACTAATGACTTCTTAAACTATAAAATTCCACTTATATTTTTAGTTTTGCAACTTTTCTTGGTTAACAAAAAATAATTTGGTTGGAATTTGAATTAAGGCTTGTACTAATATATATGTGTATATATATTTGTGGCACATATATGAGCATATCATGTTAACAAATAAAGTATAAGGTAACTATAGTTGATATTAATAGCAAATTGTGATCTGTAAAAATAAATCTCTAATCAAGTGTTATCCCAGAAACCACAGGAAAAAAAAATTTCAGCTTTTAAGATGAGACATAAAATGATATCTTTTAATTTAAACTTTTAAAAATAATTTTATTTCAAGTTCTTTTATACATTCAATCATGTTATTTAGCTTGCAAAGTGAATATTCCAACGTGTGTACATTTCTCACCAGTCCAGTTGATAATACTATAAAATTATCTTCAACAGATAATACCCCATTTCTTTGTCCCATTAATGCTTTGTCTCTCTATTTTTCTCCTTAATGTTCTTTCTCAGACTCTTCTCCTTCACCCCCCTTCTTCCCACACTATATCTGGTATTCACAACCATTTACTATCTTTCCATATCCTTTAGTCACTCAATTTCAGTCATAGAGTGCGGACACTTGGTATATAGTAAGTGGAGACATACAATATCTCTCCTTCATAGCCTGGCTTGCTTCACTCAGCAGTTAATCTTCAGTATTCATCCACTTTCTGTCAAAAGCCAGGTCTTGTTTTTTTTTATGGCTGAGTAGTATTCCATAGAGTATATGTGCCACAGGTTTTCAATCCATTCATCTGTTCGTGGGCATTTGGGTTGGTTCCATGTCTTAGCAATTGTGAATAATGCCACAATAAACATCGATATGCAAGCCCTTGTCCAGTTAAGAATTTTTCGGTCCTTTGGGTAGATACCAAGGAGTGGGATTGCTGGATCATGTGGTAGTTCTATTTGTAGATTTTTGAGGAATCTCCAAATTGTTCTCCACAGTGGCTGGACCAATTTACATTCCCACCAGCACTGTAATTCAATTTAGACAATAAACATCTATTTCCACTTGGATTTTTCATTTGACAGTTCTCACAACCTTTGCCGTATTTTGTTTTGTGCATTTAGATAATTCAATTCAATTAATACTTTTAGTTAAATACTATTAAAAATAGCCCTCACTCACTGCTGAAGGGCTGCTTCACGACAGGCACGCCTTGCAGCTGCTCTGCAGAAAGGCATCGGTTACCCATAGTCCTTTGCCAGATGAGGCCCATGTCCAGGGCACTGGCACCTCATCTCACTCAGGCTTATGCCAAAGTTGTAAAATTTGGTGCGGATGCCTGTGCCTTAATGCTTCAAGGTGTAGACCTTTGAGCTGATGCTGTAGCCATTACAATGGGACCAAAGGCAAGAACAGTAATTGTTGAACAGAGTTGGAGAAGTCCCAAAGTAACAAAAGATGATGTGACTGTTGCAAAATCAATGGACTTAAAGGATAAATATAAAAATATTGGACTTAAACTTGTTCAAGATGCTGCCAATAACACAAACGAAGAGGCTGAAGATGGTACCACAATGGCTATGGTACTGGCACGCTATATGGCCAAAGAAGGCTTCCAGAAGGTTAGTAAAGGTACTAATCCAGTGGAAATCAGGAGAGGTGTGATGTTAGCTGTCGATGTTATAATTGCTGAACGTAAGAAGCAGTCTAAACCTGTGATGACAACCAAAGAAATTGCTTGGGTTGCTACAATTTCTGCAAATACAAAGAAATTGGTAACATTATTTCTGATGCCATGAAAAAGGTTGAAAGAAAGGGTGTCATCACAGTAAAGGATGGAAAAACAATGAATGATGAATTAGAAATTATTGAAGGCATGAAATTGGATCGAGGTTATATTCATCCATACTTTATTTTAATACATCAAAAGGTCAGAAATGTGAATTCCAGGATGCCTACATTCTATTGAGTAAAAAGGAAATTTCCAGTGTCCGATCCATTGTACCTGCTCTTTAAATTGCCAATGCTCACTGTAAGCCCTTGGTCATAATTGTTGAAGATGTTGATGGAGAAGCTCTAAGTACACTCATTTTGAATAGGCTAAAAGTTGGTTTTCAGGTTTTAGCAATCAAACTTCCAGATTTTGGAGATAATCCAAAGAACCAACTTAAAGGCATGGCTATTGCTACGGGTGATGCAGTGTTTGGAGAAGAGGGTTTGACTCTAAATATTGAGGATATTCAGCCTCATGACATAGGAGAGGTTGGAGAGGTCGATGCCATGCTCTTGAAAGGACAAGGTGACAAGAATCAAATTGAAAAATACATTCAAGAATTCATCAAGTGTGAAGAGTGGCAGTTTGAGAAAACAAGGTGTGACTTTTAGAAGCATGCAGAAATGCACTTTTGTGAGCTACTTTAGCAGGGCCATTCAGAAGCATTTACATATGAAAGTACTATTTGCTTGTTCTTAATGGCCATTTTTGTTCATGCTGAGCAGGTCCCAGCAATCAAGTAGATGTCACAGCTAGTCAATATGAAAAGAAAAAATGGAATGAACATCTGGCAAAACTTTCAGATGGAGTAGTGGTGCTGAAGGTTGGTGGGAATAGTAATGTTGCAGTGAATAAAAAGAAAGTTACAGATGCCCTCAACACTACAAGAGCTGCTACTGAAGAAGGCATTGTTCTAGGAGAGGGTTGTGCCCTGCTTCGGTGCATTCCAGCCTTGGAATCACTGACTGCAGCTAATGAAGATAAAAAAAAATTGATATAGAAATTGTTAAAAGAACACTTAAAATTTCTGCAATGACCATTGCTAAAATGCAGGTGTTGCAGGATCTTTGCTAGTTGAGAAAATTATGCAAAGTTCTTCAGAAGTTGGTTATGATGCCATACTTGGACATTTTGCGAATATGGTGGAAAAAGGAATCATTGACCCAACAAATGTTGTAGGAATTGCTTTATTAGATGCTGTTGGAGTGGCCTCTCTGTTAACTACAGCAGAAGTCATAGTCACAGAAATCCCTAAAGAAGAGAAGGAGCCTGGAATGGGCAGAAAGGGAGGTGGTATGGGAGGTAGCATGTTTTAATTTCTAGAATAGTGCTTTACCATTATTCATGAACTGTGACAGGAAGCCCACGGCAGTGCTCCTCACCACATAACTTCAGAGAAGTTAGCTGAATAAAATACAAGTGAAGAAAAGGCTGGCCGATGTTTAAGAAAATCACTATAGCCATTAATTGCTGGTTTCAGTTGACAATACATAGTGGTTTTCTGCTGTCATTGTCCGTGTCTACAGATAATTTATTTTGTATTTTTGAATAAAAAGACATTTGTGCATTTCTGATACTGGGTGCAAGAGCCATGGACCAGCATGCTGCTTTTAATTTAAATCATTGAGGCATTTTTACTACTATTCTGTTAAAATCAGGATTGTAGTGCTTGCCATCACCAGATGAGAAGTTAAGAAGTGGCCTTTCTGTGGAGAGTAAGAATAATTATGTACAAAGTGGAGAAATATCCAATTATGTGACAACCTTTATGTAATAAAAATTTGTTTAAAGTTAAAAAAATCAGGATGATGTTCTTAGTCATTTATAAATTGTTATATTCAGTAAAGCCAATAATAAATGACAAATTAAGATGAAAGCAAATACTCATAATTTTATCATCCATGTGTAGTATTAAGTTAGAATACAGAGCATGGTGAGTCAGATCATGCTTTATTAAAAAGACTGAGTGATCTTTGCATCACAATAGTTTAGAGATGGCAAACATCTTACATGCTTTTTTTTATTTCCCTAAACCTTCTCTCACTTATGCCTGTGACAGACATCACAAATTGATTATAGCATTTTTTTCACTGAATGACCTGTACTGGGCCTCATGTTTCACCTAGAACTCAAGGCATCATTACTAATCAACTGGATTTGGCATGTGAGATGAAACTTCTTTGCCATCCTTGAGACAGACAATTCTTCTTTTTTAGAAAAGGGAATTAAAAGTCAGAGAGAGATGAGACTCTGCTCGCATCACATTCTAGCTCTGTGACTACATTCCAGATTGGTACCTGTCAGTCTAAGTCTTTTATTCCCTGGTTTATATCCTTTTACTGTATTTGATTCTTAAGAGAGTTTAGTAAAGAATTCTACATATGGTGTTCATTCCAGGGATATTTTTGAATGACAGGCTTCATATTAAGCATAAAGTCATTTTATTAGAAACTAAATGGAGCATAAAATGATTGCAAAAATCATTAAATGCTCTTTCCCTCACATACTTTTGGCTGAGTGAGATGTTGTGAGATGCTGACAATTAAGGACAAAGGGATCCCGTTAGTGATGGAGAGCGTGCTGGCCTTTTGCTTTTAGGGAAAATGGAACTATGGAAATGTAGGAGGTTTTCTGTGAAGGCAAGAATGTAAAAAATGGCAAGCTAAGATAATAACTGGTTTATTCAATTGTGGGTCTATGAGAAACTTGCTAATGGCTTCTTCCGAACAGAAATACAATGGAAAGAAGAAAACAACTTGGGTGTAAGCTATTAAGTTACAGTATAGAGCAATATTTGTTGGATGGATACACTATAGAGGAAGGGAAGTAAAATAGGCCAGTGATTAAGATGATGGGGCTAGCTAGGGGAAATGTGTGACTTAGAGCCAATTTTAGCTCTAAAGTGATTGTCTTCTTAGGAAGCCAACAACTTATATTGAATGGTCATTGTAGCTCATACTGATGCATTTTAGTGGCTTTGAGCTAGTCTTTCTCTTGCCCAACTGCCCTGTCTAGCACCTTCAGTACATTGAATAGAAGTGATAAGAGTAGACATTCTTGTCCTGTTCTTGATACTAAAGGGAAAGCATTGGTCTTTTACCAGTAAGTATGATAGGTTACCTGTAGATTTTTGTAGATGCCCTCTGTTACACTGAGGAAATTCTTGTCTATTCCTAGATTATTGAAAGTTTTAAATCACAAAATCTTGGACTTTGTCAGATGCTTTTTGTGAATCTATTGAGATGATCATATAACTTTTTAAAAAGTCTATTGTTATTATATATTATTAATTTTGAGATGTTAAACCTACTTTACATACTTAGGAAAAGTCTCATTTAATTATGATGTAAAATTCTTTGTATATGGTATATGTTGCAATAGTAAGAAACGTTAAGCTATGTTTTTTCTCTTTTTTTTAAGAATTATTTTATTTAACTTATGTATTTATTTTAATTTTACCAGAGAGGGGCAGGGCAAGAAAGTGAGAGAGCTAGAGAGTAAGAGAGGGAAAGTGAGAAAGCAAGCTGCCAGGTCTGGGACTTGAACCACGGTCGACCAATTTGGGAGTCCAGTGCCACTAACCACCATGCCACCTGCTGGCCCCGTGAGGCTATGTTTATCTTTGTGGATAATTTTTTGGTACTATTTCAATCTATTCATTTTTTCTAGAACTATTCAGATTATCTATTCTTGAGTCAGTTTCATTAGTTTGTGTCTTTCTAGAGAATTATTCATTTCATCTAAATTTTGACTTTGTTAGCATATAATTTTTTATAATATTCCTTTGTAACATTTTTTATTTCTTTTTTTTTCCCACTGCGACCACATTTTTTATTTCTGTAAAGTCAGTAGCAATGTCCCGTTTTATTTATAATTCTGGTAATGATTCTTCTCTTACGTGTAGTAGTCAATCAAGCTAATACTTCGTAAATTTTGTTGTTTGTTTCAAAGAACCAGCTTTTTGTTGCATTGATTTTCTATATTATTTTTCTATTCTTTAACTATTTTAACTCTAATCATTATTCTTTTCTTTCCTTCCTTTATTTTCCTCTCTCCCTTCTGTTCTTTCTCCCTTCCTTCTTTCTTATATTCCTTTCTTGCTTTCCTTTCTTTCATTTTCAATTTTTTCCTTTTCTTGTCCTTTCTCTCTCCCTCTTTGTTTTCTTTAGTTTCCTTATCTTTTTTTCTTTCTTTCCTCACTTTGGGTGTACTTTTCTTTTTCTAGTGTCTTAAGGTAAAAGATCACGAGATTGAGACTCTCTTTTTTAATAGAGGCATTTATAACCTGTATTTCCTTCTAAGCATTGCTTTAGCTGCATTGCATAAATTTTGGTATGTTGTGTCTCTGTATTTATACATCTCAAAGTATTTTTTGATTCTTGTTTATTTTCCTTTGACCTATTGGTTATTTAAGCATGCACTATTTTATTTGCACATTCTTTTGAGGCCCAGAAAAAATTTTCCTATTATTGATTTCATTTTTTTTTTTTTTGGAAGAGGTTTTTGCTATAGAGCGCGTGCACTCGCCAGACAGACAGAGAGAGACAGAGAGACAGAAAGCGAGAAATCACCCCCTGGGGGGATGGCCACGCTGCAATCCCTTCTCCTCCATTCTCCTCTTAGAATCTTGGACATGCACGCACACGCGCCTGGCTGAGTTTAAGCCACCGGGTCCAGGATGCAAACTGTGGTTGACTCCATAGGACTCCAGCGACACAGCCATTACACTAACTGCTGGTCCCTCCTATTATTGATTTCTAATTTTATTCCAGGGTGCATACTTTGTATCATTTCTATTGTTTTAAATAAACTGAGGTTTGTTTTATGGTTGACTATGTACGTTATCTTGGAGAATTTTCCATGTACAACTTGGGAAAACTGTGTATTCTGTTCTGGTTGGATGGAATGTTCTATAAATGTCTGCTAGGTCTATTTGATTTACGGTATTATTCAGACCCATTTAATTGTTGATATTCTATCTTGTTGTTCTATTCATTATTCAAAGTGGGATACTGAAGCCTATATCCATTATTGTTGATTTGTCCACTTCTCCCTGTGTGTGTATGCATATATATATATACATACAATTTGTCTTTGCTTCATATATTATGGTACTCTGTTTTGTGCTCAGATGTTTGTAATTGTTATATCTTCCTGATGGCTTGTCTCTTTTATATATATATTTTTCTTTCTTTTGAGATGTTTATGCTATAGGGTGCGTGCGCTCACCAGAGAGAGAGAGACAGAGACAGAAAGCGAGAAATCACTCCCCAGAGGGGATGGCCATGCTGCAATCCCTTCTCCTCCATTTTCTGTTCAGGATCTTGGACACATACGCACAAGTGCCCGACATGAGTTTAAGCCACCAGGTCCAGGATGCGAACCGTGGTCGACTACATGGGAGTCCAGCAACATAGCCATTACGCTAACTGCTAGTCTCTCTCTTTTATATATTTAAAATACCTCTTTTTAGTAACTTTTTTGTTTATTTGAAAGTATATTTTGTCAATAGTAGTATATCATTCCAATCTCCTTTTGATCTTGGGCACGCACGCACACGTGCCCGGCGTGAGTTGTAAGCCACCGGGTTGCTGTTTGCATGTATATGTTTTTCAGTCTTTGTACTTTCAGTCTGTTAGTATCTTTAAACCTAAAGTGTGTCTCCAGTAGATAGTACATAATTGTAACATTTTTCATTATGCATTTTGATCGATTTGTTTAATTCAATGAAAGATTTTTATTGATACAGTTGTGTACATGTTTGCTATTTTTCTTTTTGCTTTTTATATGTCTCATATTCTTCTTGCTCATCTGTTTTTCCATCACTGATTTCTTTTGAATTAAGTGAATATTTTCTTTTTGAGAGATTTCTGCTCTGGGGTGTGTGTGCTTGCTGGAGAGACAGAGAAAAAGACAGAAAGCAAGAAGTCATACTGCTGACCAAACCCAAATGTTAAACTTTACTAGTCTTCACTAATTATCAGTTGATTGCTCTGCTGTTTTCAATAATATGTTGGAGTATACATTGTCCTAAAAGGAATCAATTTCGGGTCTGGCAGGTGGTATGGTGGTTAAGGACGCTGGACTCCCACATGGCTGACTACAGTTTGAGTCTTGGACCTAGCAGCTTGTTGTCTCACTACCCCCTGAATCCCCTGGCCCTATCCAGTCAAATTAAAATAAATAAATAAATAAGTAAATAAACAAAGTTAAAATAATTCTTTAGAAAAAGAAATCAATTTCTCTAATGACTAACAAGGTTGAAAGTCTTGCTTCTGTTTATTACCCATTTATTTTATTTATTTATTTTTTTTAAGTACACAGGAAAACTAGTCTTTGCTTATCATTCTATTGTGTGTTGTGATAATCTGTCTAGATTTTTATAATCTTCTAGATTTTGGCCCCAATATTTCTCACTATTTCGTTATTTCTCTTATGAAAAACTTCTAAGAAGATATTTTTATATTTCAGTCAACTTTTTAGTTTTCCTCAAAGAGGGATTTGTTTGAAATGGTAGGTTGGTTTGTCCTTACTGGAAGTAGAAATCATTTATTCACTTATAATGTTCATTTCTTTGATTTCTAATAATACCTCAAATTCTTTTTTTTACCACTTGGGCTTATCAGCCATTCAAGTTTCTGTTTTTGTTTTTTTTTCTTTATATTCAGTTATTTAATTAGGTTCTTGGCTGTGGAGCTGAGGAATAGCTCTAATTTTTGGTATGATTTGCAAGTCCACAGCTTTCTGATCAAACTTGCACTGTCTGTAATCTCATATTTCTCCTTCTCTGTGTTGAAGATCTCACCTTCTGGTGTCTGGGTTTCTGCAGTTTCTTTTTCTTGAAGTAAGTATCAGTAAAGTGTTTTGGGATTTTTACTTTGCTAATATCACTTTTCATGGACATGGCGATGACAAATTTCTAGAGTGTTCTACGCGGTGGAACTTGATTGAGGACCAAAGGTCCAGTCATACATAGCAAGCCACTGCTCAGCTGTTTCATGAAAACCACTCTCTTGCCTCTGTGGTGTCCAGTAAGAATGATCAGAATGGTCCCGGGAATGATGCTAGCTTGTAGCTTTCTCACATGCTGACTGAAGGGTATTTTTGCCATGACTCAATAGCTTTCAAGACACAGTAGGATAGTACCTAGGCATTTTGTGAAGTTTAACCACCCACGTATCACCATGCTTGTCCCCACCAACTGTATTTGTGACAGTGGTAAGGACCTTCTCCTTTTTCTTTTCAATCCTGGATTTAGTGGCCAAGTACTTCCTCCTGTATATGGCATTCCTGGAATATATGGCAGATCAAGAATATCTGATACCATGGATTAGGATTGGGTTTTGGCTGTAATTGGGGCTTCCCTTTCTTGAGCCTTTTAGCCTTGGGGTCACCATTTTTGATTTGCTACTGGCATCAGCCTTCTTGGCTTCAGGTTTCTTCTTACTATCCTGCTTTGTGGCTTTTTTACCTGCTATCTTGTAGAGTGGGAAACTTTAAGTTTCTAAGATGAAGTTTCCTATTTATATTCTTTTCTTTTTTAGAGAGACTTTTGCTACAGGGCATGTGTGCTCGCCAGAGAGACAAAGAGAGACAGAGACAGAAACTGAGAAATCACCCCCCACAGGGGGATGGCCACACTGCAGTCCTTTCTCCTTCATTCTCTTCTCAGGATGTTTGGGCTCATACATACATGTGCCCAGTGTGAATTTTAAGCCTCTGGGTCTAGGACTTGATCTATGTTGACTGACTACATGGGAGTCCAGTGACGTAACCATTATACCATCTGCTGGTCCCCTTATTTGTATTCTTTACCTTTTTTTTTTTTTTGAATTGGGTTGATTACATATTTCTAATTGATTTACATGCAGGGTCTTAAAGAAGTTTATAGAAAATGCATATTCAAAAACTGCATGGATTTCATATTTATTACATCTCAATACATTTCATATTTATTACATCTCAATACACTCATACTTTAAGTTTTCAGAAAACTTTTTATAATCCCCTTGTATATTCTGAATATTAATGCTTTGTGAATTACATGGTTACGTTATATCCATCTCTTACATTTTCAGTACACTTATAGCATATTTTTCTTTTTTTGAAAATATATTTTATTTTGGGACCAGCTGGCCTGGTAGTTAAGGGTGCTAGACTCCCACATGGCTGACCATGGTTCAAGTCCCAGACCTGGTGGCTTGATTTCTCACTTTCCCTCTCTTTCTCTCTCTCACTCTGTCCCTCTCTGGTTGAATTAAAATAAATAAAATAAAGTTAAATAAAAATAATAATTCTAAAAAATATAAATATTTATTTTGATTTCTTTTATACATTCAATCACTATACATTGCTTAGCTTGTAAAATGAATTTTCCAACATGAATACGCTACACACCAGTCCAGTTGGTTAT
Organism: Tupaia tana; assembly: GCA_026018925.1. Lineage (NCBI taxonomy): Eukaryota > Metazoa > Chordata > Mammalia > Scandentia > Tupaiidae > Tupaia > Tupaia tana. The sequence goes on along the minus strand of JAKSZU010000007.1, from coordinate 58,875,625 downwards.
ACTATACACACTATCAACAGATAATAATCCATTTCTGTGTCCTATAAATGTCTTGCCTCTATTTTTCTCCTTAATGTCTTTCCTTAGACTTTTCTCCCACCCTCTTCCCACACTGTATTCAATATCCATAACCACTTTCCATGTTTCTGTATCCTCTAATCTTTAAGTTTCAGCCACAGAGTACATATTTTGCTCTTTGAAATCTTCTGTTGTGTATTTTTATTTGCCAGAGGGTATGTGCACTGGCCAGGCAGAGGGGAGAGTAAAAGCACCCCCTCAATGGGACATGGACATGTCTGTCACAATCCCCTCTCCCTCATTTCTCATCCTGTTGGGACTTTGGGCACACATGCACATGTACCTGGTGTGTATTTCAAGCGACCAGGGCTGGAATTTGAAGCACAATGGGCCATGTGGGATTGAGCTCCCTTAAGCATTGGGCTACAGGGCCAGCCTCAGATTTTCTCTTTTAATTATTTGTGTTTCTAAACTTTCTGGAGTGTTCTATGCAGTGGAACTTGATTGAGGACCAGAGGTCCAGTCACACATATGGTTGTTTTTCTTTAAAAAATACTCCTTGGGGTCAGCAGGTGGCATAGTAGTTAAGGTGCTGGACTCTCACATGAACCATAGTTTGAGTCCCAGAACCAGTGGCTTGAAACTTATGTGCTGCATGTCCAAAATCCTGAAAAAAGAATGGAGAAGGGACTACAGCATGACCACCCCCCTTGGGTAGTGATTTTTCTCTCTCTTTCTATCTGTCTCTCTCTGTTTATCTAGGGAGTGCACATGGCCTATAATAAAAATCTCTCAAAAAAAAAAAAAATTCCGAGCAGTCTTCCAAAGTGATTGTGTCATTTTACATTCCCACCAGGATGAATGAGAGTTCCTATTTACCCATATCTTCATCAGCATTTGCTATTGTCAGTGTTTGAACTTTGGCTGTTTTGATTTTGGTATGTGGTAATATCTCATTTTTAAAATTTTCATTTTCCTGATGACCTATGACTTTGAGCATCTTTTCATGTATTTTTTGCCATTGTATATGTTCTTTGGTGATACATTTTTTCAGGGCTTTTGCTCACTCTTGAATCATTTGTTCTTATTTCTTATTGTCACAATAAAAAAAATAACAGAAACAAAAAACTGTCAAAGAGTGGATGTGTTCGCTAGAGAGAGAGAGAGAGAGAGAGAGAGAGAGAGAGAGAGAATGAGAAAGCATCTCCTGTTTCTCCTCTCCCCACCCAGAGAGTAGTCATGTCACAATCCCTTCTGCTCCATTTCTCCCTTCTTTTGTGATTTTGGGCATACACACACATGCACACATATTTCCCAAGCTGCTGGGTGCAGGACTTGAACTGTGTGGTTGGCCATGTGGGATCAAGCCACAGGCTCACTGCTTATTGTCACATGCTAAGAGTTCTTCACATAGTTTGGATAATAGTCTTTTATTAGATCTATCTTGTTTAAATATTTTCTTCCAGTCTGTGGCTTGTGTTTCATTTTCTTGGCAGTGTCTTTACGAGAGCGTGAATGAGCTATATTTTGATTATTGGAATTCTGCTTTAAGGCAGCCACAAAATAAAGTGAGTTCTCTATGCAGTTAGCCTCCCTAAAATTGGCTTTCTGTAAAGGAGTAAGAGGGAGCTGGCAGGTCTCTTCTGAAGAAAGCTAAGGACAGAGAGAAATGAAAGTGGCATGGACTTGTGTTTTTGTCTCATGCAAATGACGTCACTATCTGACATGTGGTAGATCCTCAGGTACTTAGGATGGAGAAGGAGCAGAAAGGTTTACAAAACAAGGCACCAGTCACTAAGTGTAGTTAGTCCGAACCCAGTACTTACCATATGGCCTGGAACAAGTATTATTCTTCTTGAGCCACAATTTCTTTACCTCTGAAATAGGTACAGCATTACCTACTTTGCAGGACTGCTGTGAGAATTCAGTGACACGCTGTACGCACTAACACAAGCTCTGTGCTTGGCTTGTGGTACATGCTGCCCACATGAATTCCTGCTCCCCTTTCCTTCTTCCCTAAATGCTCCCTTTTTGGAGGTCCTTGAGGCTATAGTTTTATGAGGCTATAATTTTTATTCAATACCAATTTTAAACACACCTAGTGAATCTGAGTGACCATGTGTGTTTTTATATCAAAAACCCTTACCATATGTCACTTCTTTTAAATAGTGTGCTGGCAAAAAGGCCCATCTGGAAATAACCAGTGAGAATGCAGAACCTAGTTTTAATAATAATAATAAAAAAATGTTCTGAATGACTGGAAGGCAAAACCAAACTAACAGTTCCAAAGGTCATGATGAATGAATTAGGAAAGCAATCAAAATGGCTTAGCAAAGCAATGCTGTCATTCTTCATCTTAATGAATCTCTTAAAGAGTAAATAAAAGGAGAAAGATGAAAGTAATTATTGACTGTGTACCTAGTTATTGGAGCTGCTGGGATCTCCAAGGAATACAGTTCATAAAGCTGAAGCTGTAGGTGAATATACATCTACATCATGCAGCTGCCTCAGAGCTGGGGAACTATACATCATGTTTACACAGTGGGTGTATAAACACTGCGTTTAATGAACATGTTATGTAGACCTCTATTTCTCTGTCATGCCCTACTCAATTTATAGAGTGAGTTTTGAGTGTTAGAAGGGCTAGAGGGAAGATGGCAATAAGAATCAGAGGCATGGGTCAGCTCCCATCGCTACCGCTTCTTGCTGAATAGAGAAAACCTTAAATTTTTGTGACTGCCATTGAACAGCAAAAGAGATGGAGGAGACAAATGAGGGGAAAAAAACATTTTTAAAGAAAGCATTCCAAAAAAGGAAGACAACTTACAGTATTATTATTCTTATGAGAAGAGCTATAAATCCTCTTTCTATGACTACTGTATTGGGGGTGGGTTGGCTGGTGCAGATTTTATTCAAGTCAACACAAAAAGGACACTGCTAGAGCTGGGGAATTCTGTTCCTTAATTGATAGCTAGAACATGTGCAGGTTAGCCTTGTCATTTTGCCTGATGCAGCAATTATAGCATTTTGTTCAATACATCGTAATGCTGATTATATAATAATATTAGTTTACTTGGAAGGTGATGACCAGAGGAACAAGAAACCACCCAACAGTGAGAGACATGTTGGAATATGGTTCTGGATAAAGGATAATGCACCTGTGATGAAGCAAGACACCAACTATTCACTGAAAGCCCCAGACCAGGGAAAAGTGTTTGTCATGGACAGGTTGCTGGGGCCCCAGCCAAACAGTTTTAGCTACAGTCTAGTTTTATGTCCTAGATACGCCCAGGGGTCTAGAAGATATTAGAGGGTAGAGGTTGTCACTTCTGTAGGATCTCAAATTCCAGACACTTGACTAATTCCTCATCTCAACTTCTCCAGAAACATTTTCAGAAGGGAGGTTGCTAAAAACCCTTCAGATTTGGTTATTATCGACATAAGACTGAATGAAGCTGCTTTGTTCAACTAAAGTTGTTCAGGGCTGAGGGAGGCTGTGAGTTTGACATGCTCTCTGTGTAAGTGATAGAAATGACAGATGTGTGGCCCAAGGCTGCAGATACGACTGATATTTACAGAGCCTCTTGCTGTCTGCCATTTAGGCATGTCTAGACAGAAAATTAGGACTGAAGAACAATCAATCCAGACCTTTAGACATTTTGATAGCAGAATTGAATCAAATGCAACCAAATGAATATCTTCAGTCTAAGCCAATCCTAACATGATCCTCCCTTAAAAGACAACAAAAAAATTGCACTGGGTGGTCAAGGTCTGAAATATTTGCCTCTTGAAATCCTTGTTCCAGAAGAATAATTTTACAGTAATAGTTATTAGGAAAACTCATTTCTCCCTGTTGCTTCCACAAGTTGGAATCCTTATACTATGGTAACATGTAGAAGATTGTCTTATGATTTCTAGGGGACTTTCTAAAAAAAAAATCTCCTCTTTAGCCTTCTACTCCATAGTAAAAACTAAGTTACTCAACCTAGTTCATCAATTATTTGGAAAACCATGTTTGTTTATTTTATTTTATTCTTAATTTGCCATAGGGCACATGTGCTCATGAGACAGACAGACAGAGAGAGAGAGAGAGAGAGAGAGAGAGAGAGAGAAAAGAGAGAAAGAGAGAAAAACACCTCCCTTCAAGAATGGTCATGCCACAATCCCCTCTCCATTTTGCCTTTTGGGATTTCGGACATCACACACACACACACACACACACACACCGAAGTGCCTTTGAAGTTGCCAGGTCCAGAACTGAAGCCACACAGGCAGCCATGCTGGATCCAGCTGCCTTAACCACCATTCCACTAGCCGCCCCCCTTCAAAGTCATGTTTTTTAGCTTTAGAATCACTGTCGATATGACAAAGGAAAAAGTGTGAACTATGTTTCATTTTGTTTGCCAGTATTTAATAGAAGGGTTTATCAATATCTGTACTAGTTTAATAGTTTCTGTCAAGTGCTCAGAAAATTGGAACAGTTACATTGCCTCACCAAGGGAGACATGAAAAAAAATAACTTTTCTTTGCTCAAAAGGATAGCTATGGGATCCTATTAGAGGGAAATATACTAGTAATCAAGGGTATCTGAATTCTATGAAGTGAAATTTAGGTCAACCTTGTTGGATTTATAATTCTATGTATTTCAATATTATATTCTACTTCACAAGATTTTTTTTTAAAAAAAATTAACAGGTTAAGTATGCAGTCTTGGAACTGATTCTGATTAGGTAAAAATCTACAAAGTTATCCATAGGACAAGCATATTACATAGAACAAAATGCTGATATATAGAATATTACTTATAATTTATTATAGGTTATATTGATTTTATCACACATTTCATAATTTTCAGTTTTGTGATCAGTTTGTATCTACATACATATCAAAAACTAGAAAAAGCTCCAAAGGAAAAGCACCCATGCAGAATTTCCTATCTTCCTCATTCTCCAAACAACTCAGTTTACTTCTAACAAGAACATCAGAAAGTTTCTTACTGTGGGAGAGTGACCTTTAAAAGAAAAGACCTGACAAACAGATAAACTACACACCATTTACAGAGGGATTCAGTGGAATTTACTCCATCTATTTCCCTGGTCTCTAGAGGAAATTATTCATTCTAGAAGGGCACAGTTGATTGAGGAAAGAAAGCACACGGATTGAAAGAGACAGTGCTTTGAACTGTGTTTACAGGAGAGGCTAGACCTCTGGATTCTTATCTGTAAAGGGAAGCAGTTGGGCTAGTTTAATTTAAAAGAAACTTCTGAGCTGAACAGGATGGGTATTATGCTGAACTGGCTGTGCTGTTTAGATAATCACAAGCTCATTATCAGACTGCAAGCACTTGGCTAGATGAGTCCAAGAACTTCAGCTCACTAGGTCTTCAGTGTGCGGGTCAATGCCCGGCCAGCCTTCTCTACTCTATTTTATCTGCCCAGGGATTCTTTAGAGATGTTTTACCTCCCCGAGGGTGTGGTGAGGGGTAAGTAAGGTAACATATTTAGAACTGGTTCCTAGAGTGCTACAAAGGCTTTTCATTTTTAAAAAACGGCATATAAAGGTGTCATATGTAGGAACTAAGAATAGTCTGAGGCCAGCAGATGGCATAGGGTTACGTCGTTAGACTCCCACATGGCCAACTGAGGTTTGAGTCATGAACCCGGCCACTTGAAAATCACAGGGCATGTGTGCCCAAGATCCCAGGAGGAGAATGAAAGAGAAGGGATTGTGGTATTGCCATCTCTCTGCAGGAATGATTTCTCATGTTCCCTCTCACTGTCTCTGTCTCTCTCTCTCTAGCAGATGCATGTGCCCTAAGGCAAAAACCTTAAAAAATAGTCTGAAGCTATTTCTTTGATTCTGATCATTTTAGAATTGAAAGAAAATGTAATGAGTGTCTAGTACAGTCTACTTATTTACAATGGAGGGAGCAGATGCGAGCAGGAAAGTGACTACCCGAGGAGGCAGCTGGTGGCTGAAAGCAGGAAGCCGTGATTCTGAATTCATCACCCTGCAGCTTTTGATTAGTTCATATTAACATTTACAAAAGAAGATAAAGCGATGTAAGGGAAAAGAGGCTACCTGCACTAATATAACCCTCAAGGTCATTGTGATGTTTGCCCTTGAAGATTTCAATTAAATGGTTATTTGGAAAATTATTTATTTCTTCTGAGAGTGAGAGGTACCTACAATAGGCTTTCCGTGCTGCAGTCTGCCTCTGGGCTCAACTGGCCTGAATCACAGGCACAGGGATGCTCCCTGCATAGTCTGGGAGGTCTCTGGATGTGAACCCAGGACCTTTCCCATGTAAATCCAGTTGCATTATCACTGTGTCACCGCCTGGCCCCAAATCATTTTACACAGAGAAACACTGTAAATCATGTCGTCTTCATAAAGCAGTGGAAGGACGAGTCAAAAGGTGAGAACAGTTTAATTTTAGATAGTGACTTTTGGTTTATCATGGGTGACTTTAGAAGAAATTGCAATTATTTGTCCTCATTAAGTTAGTTGGCATATATGCAGGAAATGATTTGGTATGTGACATATACCAGGTCCTCAATTTGCTTCATTATTTCCTTTCAGGGCAACCATGTATGTGTGCAGAATGTTTTAGATAGGGTCTTACTGCGTCATGATCCTCTTGCCTCAGCCCCCTGAGTAGCTGCGGCTATTAGACATGTGCCACCATGATTGGTTTTAGGGTGGACCAGGAGTTGAACCCGGCCCTCCTATATGGCCTCCGTTGTGGAGCAGCAGTGTCTAGTGTGTGCTATTGCAACTGGGCCACTATTTTATTATTTTTTGTAAGAATTATTTTAACTAACCAATTTTCTTCCTTCCTTTTTCTTTTTTTCTTCTTTTTGTCTTCTTTCAATTTGACCAGAGACAGACAGAATAAGAGAGAGGGAAAGTGCAAAAGCAAGCCACCAGGTTTGGGACATGAACTGTGGTTAGCCTTGTGGGAGTCCAGAGCCCTTAACCATCATGCCACCCGCTGGCCTGGGCCATTATTTTTAATGATCATATCTAGGTGTTTGTGCACTAATTTCAGCCCAATCATGGAGAGCTTTATGTATATTCTTCTTCCTTTTTTATTTATTTTTTTTTTAAATTTGCTATAGTGTGCATGTGCTTACTGGAGATAGAGAAAAAACAAGTGAGAAAGAACCCCCTCCTCCCAGGGTGGGGATGACCACACCACAATCCCTTCTCCATTCTCCTTTCAGGGTTTTATGAGCATGCACACATACGTACCTGCATGTTTTTCAAGCTACTGGGTCTGGGACTCAAACTGCATAGTTGGCCATGTGGGAGCCAGCTGCTCCAATCACCCTGCTACTGGCTGGCCCCGTATTTACTTACAGGTGTAATTTTTAAGTGAAATGCTTGAGAATGTTTTAGTTTATTGGGCTCAGAAGAGATTCTCCAAGCTCAGGAAGATATTAAAACAACAACAACAACATTGCTCTGGGATGAGCAGATGGCATAGTGGTTAAGGCACTGGATTCCCACATAGCTGACTGCAGTTTGAGTCCTGGACCCACAGCTTGAAACTCATGTCAGATGCATATATGCGTGTGCCCAAAATTACAAGAGGAGAATGGAAGAAAAGGGATTGTGGCATGGCCATCCCTCATCGGGGGTGATTTCTCACTTTCTGTCTCTGTGTCTATGGTGAGTACACATCCTCATAGTAAAAATCTCTCTAAACAAAACAAAACAAAACAAAACAAAATAAAACAAAACAAAACAAAAGGGACCAGAAGATGGCATCATGGTTATGTAGCTGGATTCCCACATGCTCGACCGCTGTTAGAGTCATGCACTTGGAGGCTTGAAACTAATGCTCTTGTGTGCGTGCCCAAAATCCCGAGAGGAGAATGGAGGAGAAGGGATTGTGGTGAGGCCATCCCACGTGGGGAGGGGGTGGGTGAGTTCTTGCTTTCTGTTTCTCTGTCTCTCTGGTGAGCGCATGTGCCCTATAGCAAAAACCTCTCACAAACAAACAAAAAACTAAACAAAAATCTGCTTATGTTGTATGCAGATATGTCTTTAAGATGACTGGAATTTTCAAAATTATCCACAGATGATAAGAAATGGTGTTCATTATAACCAAGGCATCCCTGCAGTGGAGATATGGTGTGTGTGGGAATTAATAATATGGCAATTAGCAGTTGAGTGCTTAGAAAAATCAGACAGGAGAGACAATAAGAATTAAGCGTACTCTTCATATCTATAGCTTTAAAAATATCAGTATAGTCTTATATATGGTCATTTTAGAATATTTAGAGATACTTATAACCACAAAGAGAAAATAAAAAAAAATAAAAACACAGCTTCCTACAGACCTATTATTCAGAGATAACTGCTATTACCAGTCTGGTGTATAGCACCTCTAGACTATTTTGACATATTTAAATAATATGTATAAATAAAAACAAAATCCTTTTGCTTTATAATCAGTCTTTTCTACCTACAGTGCCATGAATATATTTTCCTGTAATTAAGTGTATCATATTCTTTTTTTTCTTTTTGGAGAGGTTTTTGCTATAGGGTGCGTGCGCTTGCCAGACAGACAGAGACAGAGAGACAGAAAGCGAGAAATCACCCCCCAGGGGGGATGGCCACGCCGCAATCCCTTCTCCATTCTCCTCTCGGGATCTCGGGTATGCACGCACATGCGCCTGGTGTGAGTTTAAGCCACTGGGTCTGGGACTTGAACCGTAGTCAATTATGTGGGAGTCCAGCGACATAGCCATTACACTAACTGCTGGTCCCTCATATTCTTTAAATCACATACCAAAAATAGATTTCTTAGGATTACTAGAATGGAATACTAATAGGGACATGTGAAGTTAGTTTAAGGTATTGTAAATTAATTCCTATCAACCTCCTACTTTGCTCTATGCCAGGCACATAAGAGGTGATGTTTCATTAGAATGTGGTGCTATGTATGAGATAAAGTTTTGATTGCTTGGGACTTGTGATTTTAAATTTATAGCACTGGTTTTCAGGCATAGTCATACTTACAATCTAGAAATTACAAAGTTTCTTCCCAGAAGCAGTCTTTTATTATCTTCATGAGGAGGACTTAGGATTTTAGAAGTTGTAGACAAAGGCAGTTTAATAAAGTTAACTGAATTATGATATGTATTGATTAGGGCTCCTAATGTAGAAACTCCTTGAAAATATCTCTTTATTGCATCAAGGAACTACACATGAGCTAAACCTGCACTATCGAACACCGTAGAACTGTCCTATATTTGGGATGTTGTGACTGAGATAAATCATCATATTTGTATCGAAAGGACCAAATGTTTAAAAGAAAGAAGAAAAGCAGTATAGTTTTAATTATAATACACAACTCAAAAACTAATTACATGTTCCTTTAACTGGACATAATTTACTAGAATTTTTGCCAAATAGTAATAGCAAACAATCATCTGAAGAATCTAACTTTTTTTTAGAGAGATTTCTGCTGTAGGGTGTGTGTGCTTACAACAGAGACAGGGAGACAGCTGAGTCTAACTTTTCATAGGTGGCTCACTCGTGTGTGCATTCAACTATTACTAAAAATATGTACTCAAATCCAGCACTTAACTGACTTGGCTCAGTCATTGAGTATAAGGATGAGTAACACACTTAGTAGGAAAATGGGTTTTCTGTTACTGGAGGTTAGACTGTTGTGGTCATTGTATGATACTGAGTATTGTGGTGACTGAGGTTGAAGAGGCAGCTGTTCTCATTAGAGGGTAAAATCTTTCATGTCAGTTACCTGGAAAAAGGTTGATCTTTCAGTTTGGTTGATCTGAGCTAATGAGGGAAAAGCTCTTAATCATCATCATCATCATCATTTTCTTCTTCTTCTTCTTTTTTTTTTTTTTTTTTGGAGAGGTTTTTGCTATAGGGCACGTGTGCTCGCCAGACAGACAGAGAGAGACAGAGAGATAGAAAGCGAGAAATCACCCCCCCAGGATGGATGGCTACGCCACAATCCCTTCTCCTCCATTCTCGTCTTGGGATCTTGGGCATGCACACACACGTGCCTGGCGTGAGTTTTAAGCCACCAGGTCCAGGACGCGAGCCACAGTCGACTACATGGGAGTCCAGAGACATAACCATTACGCTAACTGCTGGTCCCCTTCTTCTTCTTTTTTAACAATTATTTAAGAAGTTTATTAATAGGTGCTTGAAGTTTGTTGACTTTTTTGAGAAAAAAATTAAGTCGTAAACTTTTACTAGAAATTAAAAATAAAGTTCTTAAAAATCTCAACCTGATCAGATATGAAACAGTTTAAAAACATTTAAAAGAATATTGAGAGGGCCCACCAGGTGGCTTGGTGGTTAAAGGTGCTGGACTCCCACATGGCCGATCATGGTTTGAGTCCTGGACCTGATGGCTTGGTTTCTCACTTTCCCTTTCTCTGTCTCTCTCTGGTCAATTTTTTTAAAAAGTAACAAATGTAAATAAATAAATAAATCTTTAAAAAAAGAATATTGAGGAAAAAACAGGCTTTTTAAAACACATGTTGGTCATTACCAAAAAGAGACATGTTTAGGTAAAAATGATAAATAAATCTATGCTCCATAGATAATGCAGATAGTTATAGTTAACTGGTCAATGGGCAAAAGCAAATACTTAAGGTCTTTAATTCCAATCTTTTGTTTCTTTGTTGTTGTTAGAATTTTATACTCATTTCTTGTTGGATGACTAAATTGGAAGATGGTGGAGATGGCAAGTCGGCATTTGCTCAACCCTGCCCTGCTCAGCCTTGGGAGCAGATGAACTGTGAGTGGATCCACTGCTTTCATCTCTTTGTCATGTTGTGGTTTAGGGTTTTCTGGGCATCTGCATAGGTAATTGAAGTTGCAGAGGTATGGATGTTAAGGTGGCTGTTGCCATTGAGTTTCATCTCCTTGATTAGGTACCGCTGATGATGTGACTGTTGACCTTGCGTCTCATTTCCTTAATTTTTCTTATTTTCTTTATTTCCATTCTTTCTAGGCTATCTTTGGTGAGGAGGCTCCCTGAGAAATCGTGGGTTATAACCCTGATAGATATTCTGCCTCACCAGTCTCCCTTGTTCTGCACCCTGGTTGTCAGCACCCTTCATCACTTCTCCCTAAGAATGTTGGAATGCTGTGGTAGATGCCCATAGGGTCTCTACGTGTGATAAAGAGGGACTCTCCGCCTACTGTAGGGGCAGTGTTGTTGGGCCTGGCCTTTGGGAGCTTTCTCTGATCCCACCTTCTTTTCCCCACTATCACCATTTCAGTAATTTTACTGATAATTGTGGAGGACTCGTACAACACGGATAGCTTCTGTAATGGTTATTCCCGGTTGCATATTTATTGCCTTCAACTGCAGCCACAAGAGCCTGTAACATTCTCTGCATCCACACCTTTTTCTCCTTCAAAAGATCATATTCCACAGTCTCTCCATCTCCTACACTATGAAGGTACTTCCTGGGGTTATTCTTTAGGGCAGTCTGGTATACAAATACATCTTCTTTGGTGTCATTTCTGATGATAAAACAATATTTGTTTCTGACTGAAGACCCTTTGCCCAGACTTCACCCTCCTGCTCCCGGTCTAGCCAGGAGCCAGGATAAGCCAGTCAACAGCCATCTACATCTCAGTTAAAAGTGGCCCCTTGGGACCAGCAGTTAGCGTAATGGCTATGTCGCTGGACTCCCACGTAGTCGACCGCGGTTCGAGTCCCGGACCCGGTGGCTTGAACTCACGCCGGGCGCGTGTGCGTGCGTGCCCAAGATCCCAAGAGGAGAATGGAGGAGAAGGGATTGCGGCGTGGCCATCCCCCCTGGGGGGTGATTTCCTGCTTTCTATCTCTCTGTCTCTCTCTGTCTGTCTGGTGAGCGCACGCGCCCTATAGCAAAAACCTCTCCAAAAAAAAAAGGAAAAAAAAAAAAAAGTGGCCCCTTTCAGGGATTTCGACTACTGATGACCGTCTGCCCAGACTTCACCCTCCTGCTCCCTAGACTAGCCAGGAGCCAGGTTAGAACACCCTACTCATTCTCTGTCTCTTTCCATCTTTCTCTATTTTAGTATTTTTTTTTTTTAAATTTAAACTTAGCTCTTTTCAGCTCTTTCGTCTTTCTAATTCTTACCTTTTTCCCTGCTCCCATAGGATAAGCCAACCAGCAACCATCTACATGTCAGCTAAAAGCAGCCCCTTTCCACAGTGTGCTAGCGCCACTGCACAGTTTTAATTTTTTGACAAAAACAACTTTTTTATTCTCCTTTTCTTATTGTTTTTGTCTTATTTTTTCCCTCTTCTTCTTCTTTTTTTTTTTCACCTATTCCTTTCCTTTTTCTTTTTACCTTTTCTCACTCTTCTGCTCAGACTCCGTACACTGATTTTCTAGACAGGTCGAGGTGCTCAGTAGTCAGATATCTGAATACTTTTATAATCAGATTAATCCTCAGGTTTCATTGAATCAGTTTTGCAAAGGGGTAAACATGATACTAGGTACAGACTGCAGGTCACCTCCTGCTACATTCCTCTGATTGCTCAGATTTAACTTCAAAAAATGGGAAAAAACATAATCCATCAGATGACCAGAAACCACTGCAGAGGCACAAGAAATATGAGAAACCAAGAAAATATCACTCCTCTAAGGGAACAGAATAACTCCTCTTTGTCCACAAAGAATACAAGAGAACTCATGGAAATGTCAGATAAAGAATTTAAAATATTCATTATGATAAAGCTAAAAGAGATGCAAGGGAATAAAGACAACAAACTCCAGAAGATGTAGTAGAAAAGAGATACCAAGTTCCATGAGGTGAGGAAGTTCTTACACGATCTGAAAGAGGAGATACACATCATAAAAAAGAATCAAATGGAATTGTTAGAGATGAAAGCTGTAATACAGAAAGTCAAAACTTATGGTAAGTTAAAATAAATAAACAAACAAACAAATAAATAAATCAAAAGCAGATTAGACCATGCGGAAGATCAAATCTCAGATGTCGAAGATAGAATCTCTGACCTAGAAAAATTCACCAAAAAGATTGATAAAATAACTCCCAAAAACGAGAATAACATATGAGTTATACGAGATACTATTAAATACCCACACCCGGATCACCTGTATCCCTGGAGGTAAAGAAACTAATAAGGGTGTTGATAATTTATTCCATGAAGTTCTGTAAGAAAACTTTCCAAATCTAGAGAGGTGCTCAAATATCCATACCCAAGAAATAAAAAGGACCCCTCATAGATTCAACCCAAGAAGATCTTCTCCAAGGCACATCATAGCCAGATTGACCAAAACCACAGACTGAGACAAGATGCTAAAATTGGCAAGACAGAAATGTCAAGTTATTTTCAAAGGATATCTCATCGGGCTAATGTTGGACCTCTCATAAAAAACAGTGTAAGCAAGGAAAGAATGGGAATAGATATTCAAAGTGTTAAGTGAAAAACAGTTTCAACCAAGAATACTATACCCAGCAAGATTATCTTTTATATGGGGAAAAAAAAAAAAGACAAAAACATTCTCAGTTAAACAAAGCCTGAAAGAATTTATCAACACCAGACTAGCTCTCCAAAAAAGTGATGAAAGGAGTGCTATACCAGGACAACTAAAGCTGGACACACAGAAACAAGAGTATAAGAAACAACCAAAAGAATGTCCAGCCTAATGGTAGGGACAAATCCAGAGTTGAATGTTAACTTCCAGAGTTTGAATGGAAAGATCAGACCATAGTAACACTGCAAATTCAACAGAAGAGAAATTAATTATACAAGTCTGAACTAGTGAAATAGAATTTTTTTTACTTTAGACTGAAACATTACTGATTTTTTTCTATGCTTTGATTTCTATATTTAAGGATTTTTGTCTTCTCTTGATCTGTTGAGAGGTTCATCTACCTACTAGTTGAACTGAATCCTAACATTTTTCCTGGTTTTAAGTCTTAAGGAAATATCTCTTAACATTTTTTGATTTGGATCTATTAAAACTATAATTTTTTTTAAATTTAAAAATACATTAAAAACACCTATTAAATACCTATGCAATTACTGCAGTAAGCTATAAGATAGCCCCAGCGAGGTGCTACTTTATAGTATGTTCACTTTGCTCACTGAGGTTTACACCTAAAGTCAGACATGCATTCTTTTTTTTTTTTTTGAGAGGTTTTCGCTATAGGGCGCATGCGCTCGCCAGCCAGCCAGCCAGAGAGAGACATAGAGACAGAAAGCGAGAAATCACCCCCCAGGGGGGATGGTCACACTGCAATCCCTTCTCCTCCATTCTCCTCTCGGGATCTTGGGCACGCACGCACACGTGCCCGGCGTGAGTTTTAAGCCACCAGGTCCGGGATGCAAACCACGGTCGACTACGTGGGAGTCCAGCGACATAGCCATTATGATAACTGCTGGTTCTCAGACATGCATTCTTAAATATGTACATATATCAATTGTGCTTGATATTGAAAGCTTTGAAATTAATTAAGATCTTTAGTGATACAATAGAATGTAAAAAAAAAAAAAAAACAACAAAAACAAAAAACCCATATCCATTTCTTACATTGAGCCATTTTACTGTTTCTAGAAACTTCACTGTGATGACCTTCTTTTCCTCTCTCTGGAGGTGCCACCAGTGTGAGGCCTCCTGGGTTGCTGCTTCATGTATCAGTGTGGTGGTGCCAGGCTTGGTGTCTGCAGGATGGTGGAAAGTTCTCTGTTCTTAATTGAACTCTTAAACAACCTCTTCCTCTTTCTTCTCTTCTTCTCCTCCTTCTTCTTCCTCTTCAGAGAGGAGAGAGAGAGAGAGAGAGAGAGAGAGAGACCTGAAACAAGGTCCTGATCTGTCATTTTTTTTCCCTGCTTCAGCCAGCTGGGATGATGGGGGCACATCTAGCATGTCACAAGAGATCCTGAGACAGGAACCCAACACTTTTACCATGTGGTTACAGTTGTGCTGCCATGGAACCACCCCCTGGTCCCAGAAAGTTCTTAATTTTGAAGAAAACATTAAGATTTCTAGAAGTGAGATTAGCTTGGGGGTTGCATTTTGGGATGTGGTATGTTTCCTTTGGCTCAAGCCTTAGCTCATAGGAAGGTGTCTATTTAACTTTCCTCAGTTACTTTTACTGACTCTGTCCTGTAAGATAAGAATCATTTTATTTATCTTAATACAAGGAAACTAGATTTTAGAAAGAGAAAACAACTCTTTAGGGTAGGGACAAAGTTGCAGAGGACAGAAATTAGCTATTTTAAGTGGGAAGGAATTTAAATCAAGAAATTAGATGCTTATGAAATTATGGGAAGAGCTAAAGCAGCAGTTGCTCACCTGACCTCTAGGAGCAACCTCTAAACACCACCCCAGAACTAGACTGCCAAGGAAACTTCTATCTCTGCTGCAGCTGGGCAACTGGGAATCCCAAAGCTGCTGCTACAATACTATGTAGTCTTAGCTGTGATCTAAGGTTTAGATGCTGTTTTCAGAACCACAGTTCCCAGAGCCAAGCTGAGTTTGCTATACCTTGATAACTGGCTTCTTAACACTTTCTAAACTAGTTACTGAACACTGGGACCTCTACTAATGCTGTTTTAGGAAAATCAAATCCATATGACTGCATGTTAGCAGAAACAGTAGGATCTGGGGCCAGATAGCAGTACAGTAGCAAGGCGATGCTCTGCAAGGCTAGCCCCTTGGGCAGGTGCTGGACTCATGTCTAGAGACCTCCCTGAAAACACAAGGTGCATGCATGCCCAGACTGGCTGAGATTAGGGGTAGATCATGGTTATTACCTGCTGCATATTTACTGCCTTCAAACCCTGTGAGGGTGGCTCTCAACAAACAAGAAATTGTAGGAGTTGCTGAAGTGATTTCTAGCACCTTCTGTTTTTTGAATTTCTCTTGAGTTCTTTATGTTAGCAGAACCTAAAGCACTTCCTGAGCTTTACTTGCAAGGGAACTTAGGAGAAGTGGTTTTCAGGACAAGATGTCAAACCAAGAGGAAGGCAGAATAAATTGCATCAAATGACTATACCTATCAGAAGTGAGGAGCTGGTATTTGGAATCAGACTTGTCTGAGTTTAAAGATCTGAGTTCTTTTCAATATACATATGTTAATTAAGAACCAACATATAATCCACTGAGGGGGGCCTACTGATTATTTCCACTAATTTCTAGTAATTAAGGGGAACCTTTTGATCAGGAAAGACTTGAACCAAACCTAGAGAAAGTTGTATAACCCTCCTTGGAGATGGAAGCCTGAGGGGCCCCTGACTGAGAAGGAATACACAGAGACCATGATCATGGTCAGGCTGAATGAGAGCAAGAGTAACAAGAAGAGATAAAATGATGTCAGCTCAGTTTTGAGGGAAAACATTTTCTGTGTGTAGAGAATGTATGTACAGCTAAAAATCATGGGCAAATCATGAATCTAGGAAGGGTTGCATTTGAGAGATCTGGGATATTTCATTAGTCCTTGAGGCTCATATTTGCTGTTATTAAGCCATTTTTGAGAGTATTCAAGGTAAAAAATGGATACAAATTTACAGGAATGAAGATAGAAGTTCTTTTGGCCTCCTAACCCACTCAATAAAGGAGAGTTGAAAGTAAGGAAACTTCTTCTCTTGATTTACCAGTAAATCTTACTGATTTTTCTCATCTTCATAATGAGCCTTGACAAATTCAGAGAGACCGTGGTGCATAGCATTCTTTTTCAAGGAATGCTTATCTCTACTAGTTAAAATTACAGATTTTCAGATGGCAGCTCATACTCATTGGATTATAAACCCCATGAAGAGCCATGGGGTTGATAAACCATGTAGTCAATGCCCATCACAGAGTTTGGAACATTTAGCATGCACTTAGTACCTCTCTTCCCTTTAAGAATTATTACCAAGTTGAGAAATGAAGTTAAGAGTAAATAAAAGATGACCATTTATTGCAATTAGAGGCTAAACTGTAGGCCATAGCAATGTGTGAGAATTAAATGTCTGCTAATCTCACTCCCAAAATGAAAGTTGGAAAGCTAAGCTATTTGTTCTTCCCAAATTAATTAATAAGGTAAGTCATTCTCCACTTCCTAGGGATAGGGCGAGTAAAGGGAATCAAAAGGAACAATGTAGGAACAGGCTTTGGGAAAATTTCTCTTCATGAGAACCAGGAGTGGGGGAGAAAGCCTTCTTGTCTATCAGTGGGTACTTAATAGAGTTTCATTGTGAACAAATGAATGCATACATGAGTGAAAAAATATTATGGGTGTATGAATGGTATTTCTGACTGAACTTAATTTTTTCCGACAGATATTAAGCTCATCTAGAACCTAACTTACCCTAGATATGGCTGGTGTGTTCAAGTGATTTGATTTTTTATTTAATTTTCAACAAATTTAACCGGTTAATAGCTTCCTTGAATCTTGGAAGCTGGCTCAATCTCAGTCCTCATATTGAGGAACTTGACCTTGTTACCTAGACAGTGCTAGCCTCTTCTAGCAAGGTTGTCTCGTTCTTAGACTCTATGAGTTTTCTTCAGGTTACCACGTTTCAGCTCTAATGATCCACTTGATGTTAGGAAATTCAGTCATTCTAAAATATTGGTACTGTTTTTCATGCATTTTTACCAGATGAATATAAATGTCTGTCGGTTTTTTCTTTTGTCAAATTGATATTCCCTCATACTCTTTGAACCTGAATGTTGGACTCAGATTCTTTACTTATCCTTCCATTCTAGATGGGTGACAATAAACTTCTGTTGTAGTTTTTGTTAACCTAGTTTATTTAGCTCCCCTATAGCTAACTATGACAGTTGTTTTTAAATTAAGTTGCCAGCTCATAGAGAAGTAGAGCCTGTATTTTATACTTTTGTAAACTCAGGCTTTTAATTAATGCCTACCGTTACGTGTAAAAAGGAATGTCTGAGGAACTCTCTTACCAGCTGTCTGGGAATTACAAAGTTGTGAACAGTCTCCAAGTAACATAAGACTGTAAAGTCTCTGAGTGCGAGACATGTTGAATACCTTGAAGCTAAGAAGAGTTGAAGAGAAGACAATCAAAGTGACTGATAAATCACTGACAGAAAAATGCACTCTCATTAATTTGCAATGGTTGCTTGTGTTATTTCTCATTGGTACCAAAGCCAAAGAATAGGCAAAAATAAATGAGGGAAGGGAAACAGAGTGAGGACAGAGTATAATTTTAGAGAGCCTTTACTGTGCCATATGTTATTTAATTTAAGCATTGCAATAATTCACTGGAGTGGGCACAGTGTTTATTTATTTATTTCATTTAAAGACTAAGAAGTTGAGGATTTGTGAGGTTTGTTAATTTTCCTAAGGTCATCCTCACATGGTTCTTGTAGAGTTGAGATTCTAATCTTTATCTATTTGGTTCTTTTGGGGTAGAATTTCCTTTCTAGTGGTTAATTGGCACAATATGAGGATATCTACTGGGATTATATTCCTGATGTGTCGATACCTCTCATTCGAGAATTTGTCAGTTAATTTGGTAGCAGGACTTCTACATCTTCTCTTTTTCTTTTACAAGTTAACTGCTTACAGGAAGCAGGCACTTTGGCCTTCACTGTCGCCCACATGCATGCCTTCCACAAAGTCAGTGCCTAGAACAGAGTCTGGTATTGATAGGGAAATTTGCTATATTCTGGGGTTCAGTTTCAAGAATCTTATGGTTGCTAGAATCTAAGTCATTATCAATGATATAGATATTAAAAGTGATATTTGATTATTAATTTATGCTTTTTCTGCTTTGCTTGGTTCAGAAGTAATTTTTGGAAAAAAGGGACTTATGTATTGACTCCAAATCATGTTCCTTTCCGTAGATAAATGCTAAAAAGAAAATTAAACATGAAATGGACAGCAGGTAAAAAGAAGATAGTAAATAGCAGACATGAAGTGGAAAAGAGAAAGAAAAAATAAAACAACTCAGTAACTGGCAAAAATTCAGAGGAGATATAATCAAGTCCATATATCACAATCCCAGAGTGCACAGTGCAATAATTAATGTTCATGATGACAGTCCCTGATTTATCAAAAAAAAATTAAATTATGTTTAGCAGACTTCTTTTTCTTCACCTAAGCTAGAAAAGAATATGTAATTCACTTTAGAAAGATTTATTCTTTTGATAAAGAAAACATCATTTTACTTCTATTTGCTGGACTTTGTAAGGAATACCTTTGTGAAAATACTTAAGTATAGAAAAAGAGGGAATTGTTGAGGATGACTTCTTAAGAATGCATATCTTTAAAATGAAAGATTCTACCACTGTATCTTCATTTTTCTACTCTACTTCAATTTGCCTAATTAGGATTAATTTTTAAATATTTATCTTAATTGATAAATCAGCTCTAAGTGCCTGTATTTAGCATGATGAATCAAGTTATGTTTGATTTACATGCAAAAGATGTAAAGCATCTATTTTGATTTAAATTAAGCTGAATTTTAGGGTTTAAGCTCATCAAAGTTAAATTATAATTAAATAATTTCACAATAATAGGTAAGCAATGTTCTATTCATTCTAGAACACAGATACTTTAGTTGACATTGCAGGTGGGAAAAAGCAAGTTTGACAGTCTGAGTGATTTTAGATGTGAAGATGTAAAATTCTCACTTCAAGATCCTCAGGGTAGCATTATGTTGATGAATGTCCTAGCTGCCTAGACCTGGTTTTGTCAGCCTCCTGGAGTTGAGCAGACAGGGGCAGGCTTTATGCTAATCCCTTTTCTAAGAGAGACATATACAAAGCAGAATGCCAACAAACCAATTCACAATGGAGTACGGTATTATGAGGAGGAATATTCATAACCTCCTTTAGGGTTCCTTCTTCATAGCATCGGGATACCTGGTAGACCAAATTAATAATTTAAGAGTTGTTTGGTAAGCATAGTGTTAAGACAAAAGGAGGTGGATAATTTGAAGATTTCAACCAGCCAGTGGAAGGGCTACTGAATCATCCCTGAGCCATAGCATAGTTAGAATAATATGTGGTGGGACTGGCAGTTGGCATGGTTGTTGGGGGTGCTGAACTCCCACATATCTGACTGTGGTTCAGGTCCCAGACCTGGTGGCTTGCTTTCTCACTTTCCCTTTCTCTCTCTCTTTCTCACTCTGTCCCTCTCTGGTCAAATTAAAAAAATAAATAAAGTTAAATAAAATAATTCTAAAAAAAGAATAATATACAGGAATATTTACTAATCTTCATGCCAAGCACATTATAAATGCTTTGCTTCTATTAATTCATAAATCCTCCCAGCAACTCCATGAGACAGCCTCTTCTGAGGAGTCCTCTCCATTAAGTAGATGACAAAGTAGAGAGACCAGAGTGTAAGTAAATCTCTTAGGGTTATACGGTTGGCAAGTTTCAGGGGTTGGATTTAAACCTGGTGGTCAGGACACAAAGCTGACACTCTTAATTGCTATGCTAATTTGTCTCTCTAAGGGTAGTTGTTTTCTCTAAATTTAGTGTTTCTTTTCTCAGGGAAATGTTGGATAAAAACCACCAAGCTCTCATTTCTTTTGCTTTCCATATCTAGCTTCTTAGCTCTCCATTGCGATTTGGTTCTTAGAGTCTTTCTCAGATAGATTGCAACCATATGGGTCGTTTCTGTTTGCCAACTTAAAGCACAGTCTAGTCCATTCATTGTGATATTTTATTCAGTCTTCTTGGACTGCACGTAGGTGTTTGCAAATCTTGTGATCATCAAATTATACAATGTTTGAATTGCTCTCTGAGGAACTACCCTAAAGCTTGTTCTCATCTATTCATGTGTGCTTTTACTTGCTTCACTGCAATCTGATTTCTGTTACTTTCAAGTTTGGGAGGGGATTCTTCTAATTATTGCCTTCATGTACCATCAACAATAAATAGATAAAGTATTCATGGAGAATGGTTTCAGAATGGATTACAAAACTATTTAACTTTTGAAAAGTGAATAGCTCCTAAAGACTTCCAAACTACTAGCTGAATCCCAACTTTTAAAAATTGACTTTCTGGGACCAGCAGTTAGCGTAATGGCTATGTCACTGGACTCCCATGTAGTCGACCGTGGTTCGAGTCCCAGACCTGGTGGCTTAAACTCATGCCAGGTGCGTGTGCATGCGTGCCCAAGATCCCAAGAGGAGAATGGAGGAGAAGGGATTGCGGCATGGCCATCCCCCCTGGGGGGTGATTTCTCACTTTCTGTCTCTCTGTCTCTCTCTGTCTCTCTGGCAAGTGCACGTACCCTATAGAAAAACCTCTCCAAAAAAAAAAAAATTGACTTTCTAACTTCAGTAGTGATTTTTAAGAAATAGGACCAATAGCAAAGTATTGCTTATTGTCTCAGTTTATTTTTTAATCTGCACGTTGAGACTAAGAATAGTATGGAAGGGGATTTTCTATTTATAGTTTCTAGTACCATCAATTTGTAACAGTAATAATGTGAATCATAGCTGTGAAGTGAGTTTCAAATTTTTACCAATGTATTTTATGTCCTCCTGCAAGTGAAGAGGTAACATTTGACTTGAATACTAATGTTAGGATATATTTCAGATCCTCTGAGCAGTTCCTTGAGATCTTACTTAGGAAGAAAGATTCTTTATATAGCCTCTTACAAAGTATTTGCGACAGCACTTGTGAATTACTATGTGCTGACAACTTTATCTGACTGTACCAAAAGTCATGGGGTGGATTATGAATCAGCTCATGGAGACAACTCAATTTTATGGACTGTCAGTCACCTTAAAGACAGGTGAGGTCATATAACAAATTACCCTTGCTCCTCCAAAAATCCTATATGAATGCTCAAACCTTCCGGGAGCTTTGACTGGATTTCTTGCATTGGCAGTAAACTGTCAAATGATCAGCAAAGTCAGTGTGTCACTTGGCAGAGCAGCAGGGCTGGCTGCTGCGCTCATACCAACAGGAGGAACAGAAGGGGATGGGATTTTCTAACCCGCTGTACAGATGTGAAACCTGGATTATGTTCAGTGTTCCATTCAGTCTTTGGAGATGTTTCAATTCATAAGCGATAAATGTTGTATATTGCTGTGCAGGTCATGAGAAAACTGCAGATGATAATTCTAATACTGTTATTAAAGGAAAGCAATCCCTTGGAAGAAGAGGAGGCAGAATGAGGGACAAAGAGAAGGAATTAGAAATGCATTGAGTTGAGAGAAGCTGAAGTAGTGCTATGATGACAATTATAGTTTGGAAATGTCAGCAGCAGATGGGATCTGCCATCACTTGCCAATTGTAGCCTGCTTTGGGCCCCATAACAAATGCGTGGCTCCCTTGGAGCGAAGGGTGATTACACAAAACAATAGAAATGTCTGAGGAGTTTGAAACCATGGAAGAGCTATTCGGCCACCAGCATATCCAACCAGGAGAGAGGTGTGAGGGAGCAAGATGCAACAAGGAAAATACAGAGGGGAGCCAGCTAATGTTTAAGGATGGTGTCTTTACTTTCTTGAGTTGGCTATTTTTGAATGAAGTAATCTGCCTTTTGATTTTGGAAAATTGTTTTAAAGAAATAGTTTATCAATTGATTTTAAAACCAAACTATACAAAATGAAATCATAGTAAAAATAATATTTTTCCACGTTCAAAATATACGCATATTTATGTCACACAATGTACCACCTTTCTTCAGGATAATTTAATGCAAATATAACATTCCCTGCTTAATGCTCTCATTTGGTTACCTAGCAGCAAGCAGAAATGTAGAAAGGCAGTAACAGAGAAGGCTGCTCCTCAGAGCAAAAGCGTTCTAAGTAAGTGCATTGTATCTTTTGTCCTCTAGTACATTTATTAAGAAATACATTCTCTCTCACTAGACAAGATAGTGAAGAAAACCCTCTGCTCTATTTACTTTTTGTTTTCCTCTTCATCTCCTCCACATCAGGTCTGAGTAGTGTGGTGCACATTTATAAGTGAGCTTTTATTTCTTCTTCATTATTGTTCTTTTGTAATTGCCAGAGGGCATGTTTCCTCACCAGAGATTGATAGAGAGAGGAGAGGGAGAAAGGACCCCCTTACTCCCATCAGGGCATGGTCCTGGCTCAACCCCTTCTTCGTTTGTCCATCCTGCTGGGATTTGGGGCATGCATGCACATTGTGACTGATGTGTTTTTTATAAACCACTGGGACTGGGAGTCAGCCTGTGGTCAGCTATGTGGGATCCCACTCCCTTAACCATTAGGCTACAGAGTAGCCCTGCTTCTTCCTTCTCCTGCTCCTCTCCTTCCTCCTTCTCCTCCTCTTCCTCCTCCTCCTTTCTTCATCTTCTCAAAGTTTGTTGATTTATTTCTTCTATGAGAAAGAGAGAGAGAGAGAGAGACTGGCTGGCTGGCTGGCTGGCTTTTGGCTGGCAGACACAGTGGTGTCCCTTTCAGATCATTCTTTGAGAAAGGACTGGCTGACAGCTATGAGGAGTATGTTAGTTGAGAGACTCCAGTTGTTAGCTCCTCCACGGTCAACATCAGGTTCTGAGCCACCATCCTGTTCTTTCCCATGGAGCCCCAGGCGATGACTTAGCAAGACATTTGTAGCAGATTCTTCCTGAGTCAGCCCACAGTCAGTAATTGGACAAGTCATTGGTTCACTGACCTAGCCACTTCCTTGTAACAGAAATCTCCTCTAAGCAGCACTGAAGTTCCCCATGGGCTGGCAGAGACTTTGTCAAGTTTTCAGGTCTAATAACTCTCCTAACTCAACCAACTTCTTCTTTTTCCATTCACTAGTGTCACTCCTCAATAAACCTCTGTACTCCTAATTCTGTCTCAGCGTCTTTGTCCTGGGAAACCCATCCAGCAAGCTTAATGATGGAACTCCCATAATATGACCAAGATCTGATTCCTCTTTTTCCATTTTTTGACTCCAAAGACTTCAGTATTGATGTTGCACTCTGAATTTATATTGTAGCAAGACAGCTGTAGTTCTTCACATATGCTCCTGTTTGAGTCTAGCAGGAGAAATTCTCTGCCTCAATCTTCAAAAAGGCCTTCTTGTTTGGGTCCTGTTTTCACTCCTCAACTAAACATTGAGACCAAGGGGATAGCATGTTCTAATTGGCTTAGGCCAATGAGGGCCCATTCCTGAAACTAAGTGTGAGATTAGCCATCTCAAACCACGTGGGCTAAGAATGGGACTTCTCTAAAAGAGAATCAGACTCATCCAAGTTGCTTTCATCTCAGTCTCTAGCTCTGTGTGATCAGGGATCTTGCCTTTTTATCTTATAGAAACTGTAATATGTTCTATTTTTGGTGAGGTTAGCTTTCTCCTCTTTTTTTTTTCTTTTTAGAATATTCCTACCCTTGAATACATGTGCTTCCAAAAGGACTACATATGATATATATGTTTAGTTTCAGAAGGGAAAGAAAATTGATGCTTTTATTAGTATCACATTATATTTGTATATTAATGGAAGGAGAATGAACCTTTATGATATTGAGTTTTCCTATGTAAGCATATATACTCATATTTTATTTTTCATTTTTGATGTCTTTAATGAAGTTTGCCCTTTCCTTAATATAGTTTTGGATATTTATATCAACTTTTTGTCTATAAATTTTATGTGTTACAAGATGGGGCTTCCATTCTTCCATTTTATTGTGAGTTTATATAAAGGATATTTTTGCACTGTACAGGTTTTTGTTTGTTTGTTTGTTTTTCCCATCTCCCAGGGGAGATGGCCATGCTGCAGTCCTTTCTACTCTTTTCTTCTCTTAGGATTTTAGGCACACATACACTGTGCCTGGAGTGATTCTCAAGCTGCACGGTCTGGGATTTGAACCAGGGTTGGGTATATGGGAGTCCAGTGTGTTAACCACTACACTACTTGCTGGCCCTGAAGTTTTTTTAATTTTTTTTTTTTTTTTGGAAAGGTATTTTGCTATAGGGCGCGTGCGCTTGCCAGACAGACAGAGACAGAGAGACAGAAAGCGAGAAATCACCCCCCAGGGGGGATGGTCACGCCGCAATCCCTTCTCCTCCATTCTCCTCTCGGGATCTTGGGCACGCACGCACACGCGCCCGGCGTGAGTTGTAAGCCACCGGGTCCGAGACGCGAACCGCGGTCGACTACGTGGGAGTCCAGCGACATAGCCATTACGCTAACTGCTGGTTCCCAAGTTTTTTTAATTTTTTAAAGATGAGGTCTTGCTGTGTTGCAGTCTCTCCTGCCTATGCCTTCTGAGTCACTAGGATTACAGGTGTATACTACTGTACTTCATCTTTAAGTAGGAGTTGGGAATTGAACCCAGTCTTCACATGTGGTCCTAGCATGCAGAACACTGTCTTAGCAGGGCACCCCACCATGTCTGGGCCCTTGTGTAACTATTTTAAAAAGCAATTTGGCAAAATGTATGCAGAACCTTTGACATTATATTTTTGATGTGTTATTTTTGATATGTCCTCCACCATATCTTGAACTTTCTATTATACATGGCCACAATTCAGATTTCTACTGACTGCTCCTGTAGTCTCTCTCTGCCTTCTGTCTTTTCCATCTCAGTTTTTCTTTCCTTTTTTTTTTTTTGGAGAGGTTTTTGCTATAGGGCGTGTGTGCTAGCCAGAAGGACAGAAAGACAGAGAGACAGAAACTGAAAAATCACCCCCAGGGGAGATGGCCACATCGCAGTCCCTTCTCCTCCATTCTTCTCTCAGGATCTGGGCACACACACATACACGCCTGGCCTGAGTTTAAGTCACTGGGTCCAGGACTTGAACTGCGGTCGACTACATGAGGGGGAGTCCAGTGATGAGCCATTACGCCAGCTGCTGGTTCCTCCATCTCAGTTTTTCATGGCATGTTCCTAGTCTCTCAATCTCCAGTTTCTTTCACACCATTTTAAGCAATTTTTTTAGAGATAATTTTTTTTCCTTTGCTATAGGGTGTGTGCGCTCACTGGGGAGACAGAGAGAGACAGAGTGACAGAAAGTGAGAAATTACTCCCCAGGGGAATGATCATACCATAATCCCTTCTCCTCCATTCTCCTCTCAGGATTTTGGGCATGCATGCACATGCTACTGGCATGAGTTTTAAGCACCGGGTCTGGGACTAGAACCACGGTCAACCATGTGGGAGTTCAGTGACATAACCATTATGCCATCTGCTGGTCCTTAAGAAAATTCTTTAGATTCTATCTTCAAAATACAGGGACCAGCAGTTAGCGTAATGGCTATGTCGCTTGACTCCCACGTAGTCGACTGCGGTTTGCGTCCCTGACCCGGTGGCTTAAACTCATGCCGGGCACGTGTGCGTGCGTGCCCCAAGATCCCAAGAGGAGAATGGAGGAGAAGGGATTGCGGCATGGCCATCCCCCCTGGGGGGTGATTTCTCGCTTTCTATCTCTTTGTCTCTCTCTGCCTGTCTGGCGAGCGCATGTGCCCTATAGCAAAAACATCTCCAAAAAAAAAAAAAAAAAAAAGAAGAAAAAAAAATACATCTGGAATAAACCTTGCTTCAACTTCTCTACCACCATAACCCCAGTTTAAGCATGACCATCACTCGTCCTTGGGGTTCTACTTACCACTTGTTTATTTTTGAATAGCACCCAGAGTGATCCTGTTAAAACATAAGGCAGGTGGGGCCTGAGGGTGGTGCAGTGGTAAAACACAACACTGCAAGGCTGGAAGGCTTCCAAGTTTGTGCCTGGGGACCTCCCTGAGGATGCCAGGCTTGTGTTTTCCCATGACCCAGGGATGACTGAAGCTGACTGTGGATTACAGCATTAAGACCCTGTTGGGGGATGCTGTCTCTGTCTCTCTTTCTCTCTCCTTTCACTCGTGGAAGAAATAAATAAGCTTTAAAAAAATTATAAGGTAGAGCATAGCCATCCCCTGCTCAGACCCCCTTTTCTGACCTTTCATCTCATTTGAACTGAAACAAAAGCTGGCAAGAAGGCTGAGAGAGCTCTTCCCACCTCTCTTGTCTTATCTCCTCCCACTTGCTTGCTTTGTTCCAGATACAGTAGTTCTCCGAACAGCCCAAATATGCCCCTTCCTCAGAGCCCTTCCACCTATGGTTCCTTCAGCCTAGAGAATTCTTTTCCACGGAACTTCATGTTCTACTCCTCAACTGCCTTCATGTTTTTGCTGAAAGAATCGCCATTCAGGAGGTTTCCACTTTTACTCGGTATCCCTCTGTGCTGCTTTCTCTCTCATGGTATACCTTCCCATCTGGTAATGGCTTATGTGTTTGTTGTCACTCTCCCTCAAGTAGACTGTAGGTTCCATGGGGGTTAGGACTTTACTTTTCTATAGTATATCCCAGCACATAGAAAAAAATGGTAGGAGCTCCATAAATACTCCTCGAATGAATTTCACTGAGTGGTTATAATTTACTGGAGCCTTAAGGAGGGTAAATTACTGTTTAAAGAAAAATTATTTTAAGTTATTTGGTGCCGACTTTATGTCCTATAGAAGTCATGGGAAAATCCATGTGGGCTTGAGTTATTGACAGATACTTTTGTGGGAGAAAGGGCTTAAATAATGAGATAACTGGTGTCCCCATTTCTTAATTATGCTGTTGTAGCAGGAAACTAGCCATAGACAACTCATAAATAGTGTGACTGTGTTGTAATACATTTATGTACAAAAGCAGGTGGTGCCTGGATTTGTCTTGTGTCCATTGTTTGTTATTCCCTACTCTAGGCCACACTTGGAAGTGGGCAAGGCTTGTCTTTGGTGTCTCTCCTCCTCTTCCTGATCTGTGCAGGTGTCCCTACTCCTAGCACTACTCCAGTGTCCTGTTTCCTCAGGAAATACTCCCATTAGTTGACTCAGTTGACGAATCACCAGATGAGGTATTCTGTGAATCTTAATACTGACATGTCTGTATTTAATAGGGAATTCTGAAACAAAAATATAAAAGCTTTGGCTAGGTGGTAGCATAGTGGTAATGCAACTGGACCACATGGGAAATACTCTGGGTTCACATACCAGGAACTGCCTGAGTGCACAGCACGTGCTCTCATGCCTGTGATTTGGGACTGGACAAGACTGGGGGGGGGGTGGATCATGGTGTGAGGAACCTGCTGGAGGTTCCTATTTCTCTCTCCTTCATAATAAACAAACAAACAAACAGTCTATGAAAAATACAGTTAATTTTTTCCTGGTGATAAAAACAAAATGTACTGATTACAAAAAAGTTGGAACAAAAGAAGGAAATAAGATCACAAATTTCACTACAGTCAACATTTTGGAGCACTAGTGAATTAATTTTCTGTTGGAGTATTTCAGGCCCTCCGGAATACAGCTGGCATCAACACCTGAGATAGCGGGCTTGTCTTGGCCTACCATCTGTTGACGGCTGCCCATTTATTTAATTTTTGAGGGTGACTCTATTTCCATATCTTCTTTCACTCTGCCTAGCTCTTACTTTCCTCTCTCTGTAGGAAGACACATTCTTTGACACAAGTACTGAATTATGTCACTGACTGAAGAAACAGAA
The DNA here is from genome assembly GCA_026018925.1 of Tupaia tana. Lineage (NCBI taxonomy): Eukaryota > Metazoa > Chordata > Mammalia > Scandentia > Tupaiidae > Tupaia > Tupaia tana. The sequence goes on along the minus strand of JAKSZU010000007.1, from coordinate 58,847,178 downwards.
TGACAAAAAAATATGACTTGAAGCCAAGTCACCATTTTCTGTGAGTCTCATTTTCCTTTCCTGGCAAATGAGGGGGTAGATTCAGGTGATGTCTGAGGTACATGCAGCCTGCACATTCTAGTATTTTGTAAAAATAATGTTGACTAAATTTCAGCCTCAAGGCCACTTTAGAAGCTAGTAAGATGGAAGACTAAATGAAACTAGTATGAAATTAAGACAGAACCGAGTTAGCTGTGATGGTGCAGCAGCGACACAGTGCTCTGTGCTGCTGAAGCCACATGGAAGGTCCTGGGTTTGTGTGCCAAGGTCTCCCTGTGCACACTGGCCGCATGCATATGTGCTCAGGATTCTGGCTGGCTGAAGTTGGGAGGAGATTGTGGTGTGAGGATCTGGTTGGAGGGATTCTTCCTCTCTCTTTTACTTTTACATTTTAAAAACAAATTGGATCACGGATATATGCACTTGCTGGAGAGAGACAGAGAAGGTAAGTGAAAAGCACACCCCCCTCCCCCATTGATTATGGTCACATCGAAAAACCTTACTTTTCCATTTCTCCCTCCCTTAGGGATTTTGAGCACATATACCCAAGCCCAGTGTGTTTTCAAGCTGCTGGGGCTGGGACTTGAACTGCATGGTTGGCAATGTGGAATTCAGCTGCCTTAACCAGCACACCACAAGCTGGTCCTTTCTCACATTCATAGAAGAAATAAACTTTAAGAAGTGGTTTCTGGGTCCCAGGAATATAATGGAATATACTTACAAGAGAAAGCCAGAGTCAGAAACATTGTGGGAACATAAGAAATGAAATGATAATTTACTTAAAGGGATTCAGGTCTTGCAATGGAAGAATAGAAAGTCAAGAATAATTAATCTACTCATTCCAATAGATTTGTGTTAAGAATCCTCCACACACAGGGTCAGTAAACTTGGGGGCACAACATTAAAAAAGACATTACCCCTTTCTCTGAGGAGCCAATAATCCAATTGCGGAGACATAGTAACAAATAATTACCATTTAGTCTAATGAGTGCTTCACTAGAATAGTGATTCACAAATGGTAGGTTGTCACTGGGTCAAAATGATCTGATGTTATAAAGTGGCAAGATTGCAGAGTTTATACTGAAGGCAACATTCTATTCTAAACCTAGAATGAAGTTTACTTCTTAGTTTCTTTAAGAAGTTATCCACATCCCAAATTCACAAAACACGCTGAAGTATTGGGTGGTCAGAAAAGTTGTGGCATTTTTTTCTATTTTTCTATACAAAAATGCATCATGGCTTCTGGCAACCCAATAGAATTTCTGTGATTAAATTTACTTACAATACTAACTTAATAAAATACTTGCAATGTCAAGTTTTCAATTTAGGACCAAGTCTTACTTTGTTTTTCAGGGAAAGATGGGATGATGGAGAATCACATCATTAAAAATTAAGTCTAGTAATTGCTGATTCAATCTTCACCAAGCCCAGCCAATAGCTTGTTAGATTTAAATAAAACCTGTCATCTTGTGACAAAATTCAATTTTGAGAATCCGTGAAAATCCATTTCAATTTTCAGTTGTTTAGCATACTAGCAAAACCAAAAACTTATGGTAGTTTTTTTTCATATTTATTTTGCATCAGGTGACAGGGAATTAAATCCCCTATGACCCTAGAAGATGTTAAGATTGATGAGTTGTTTACATAGGCAATCAGAATTCAGTTCAGATATTATTAAACAATGTATTGTCTCAATTTATTCTAGCTTAACATGATTATAACCCTTACTAATTCTGAATGACACCACAAACAAATTTAATTAGTTGATCTTTTGCCCTTAAAGGTATTTCTATATGGTAGTCTTTTGAGAGTTAATGTATGATTAGTAATTATTCTTACTGACTTGTAAAATTATCAAAAAAATTTATATTTTAGAGGTTAAGATGCAGTAATTATTTTTCAGTATAAGGAATGAACAATGTTTAAAGCCTGAAGTACAGGATACGGGCATCAGGAGGAGAAAAGTTATAAGATCACAGAGGCCATAGCAATGTGGCAACATTGTCCCAACACATTTTCTTACTAACCAAACTTAGTAAATGTCAGCTAAGCAAAACTACCTCACTTTATGGTGGCTAAATTAATCCAATCCACTTTACAATTACAAAAAAGTAGGTGAACGCAGTTTGTTCTTGCTAGTTGTCAATTCTTACTAGTTATTTCTCTCTTGTTTATAGAAGAAAATGTTTTCTTTGTCTCTTTTTGACCCTTTTCTAATCAATAAGATTCTTTCCCAAGAAGTAAGGAGTATTTGACTTGTATCATGATAAATGAACTTTGTTCTTTTTTTCTTTCTTTCTTTTTTTTTTATTTTTGAGAGGTTTTCACTATAGGGTGCGTGCGCTCACCAGACAGACAGAGAGAGACATAGAGACAGAAATCGAGAAATCACCCCCCAGGGGGGATGGTCACGCCACAATCCCTTCTCCTCCATTCTCCTCTTGGGATCTTGGGCACACATGCACACGTGCCCGGCGTGAGTTTTAAGCCACCGGGTCCGGGATGTGAACCGCGGCCGACTACGTGGGAGTCCAGTGACATAGCCATTACGCTAAGTGCTTGTTCCCAACTTTGTCTATTCTTGAACTTCATATAAGCATATAGTTTAGTTCTATGATTATTAACTTTTTAAATCATGTTCATGTCATCGATATACATTTATTTAGATGTATGGTATACCAGACTTCATGCTTTAAACTCATCATACTCTTTCCAATGTTAGATTTCCTATCTGTATCAAATTTAAAGTGGGTCTCCTTGGCTTCAGTTAAATAATTCTTAATTCAAATGGGATGGAATGAAATGGTTAATTTTGGTAGAATAGAATACCTTGCAGATGTAGGGGTATAGGGCTCTGTGTTGGTCAAGGTTCTCCACAGAAACAGAGCCAACAGGATAAATACATTTATGAAAGAAGGGATCTATTATAGGAATCATCTCACTTGAGCACAAGGTAGAGAAGTCCCACAATAGGCTGTCTGTAAGTTGGAGAAACAGCTGAGACTCAGACGCAGGAAGCTGGTGCAGTTCTAGTCTGAGTCTAAGGGGGTCTTCATGAGGTTGTGTGCCCCAGAACCCTTGGATGACTGCTAGTATGAGTCTAGAGTCCAAAGGTTAAAGAACTTGAAGTCAGCCTGGCTCAGCCTGAGTAGGGGAGTGGGAGATGAGGGGGCTAAAATCAAGTGGAGAAGCAAGGATGAGGCAGGCAAATGTATAACAATAGAATACACAGAATGCTCTGGAAGGAAAGATTGAGATAGAGGGAAGGAGAGAAGAAACAGGCCCCCTCTTCCTCTATACCTTCCATGTTCCCAGAAAGTTAGACGTATCTGCCCACATTATGGTGGGTCTTCCTCTGTCAGCCTACTGGCTCACATGCCAATCTTGTCTGGCAATAGTCTTGTGGCAATCTTGTCTGCACACTTAGGAATAGTGTTTTAGCAGCCATCCAGGTGCTCTTCAGTCCAGTCAAATTGACACCCCAAATTAACTATCACAGGCTTGCCTCCTTATAGAACCTATGAGATAAAGGCCTGGCATCTGAGCAGGGCAGATTTGCCTCTTATTGACTGACTTCAGCTGCCAGAACTCTAACAAATGCACCCTAAGAATCAAACAACCCAAGTCTGAATAGATTGCTTCATCTGCTGGCACAGCCCTTCCCCCAGATTGAAAGTGAGAAAGTGAGCTTAGAGAATCAACCTATCTGGGATCTCCTCTAAACTCTGTCTCTTACTAGCCCTCTCTCTTTGAGACTCTGGGAAAGTTACTTTACTTTTCTGAGTCTCAGTTTCTCAGTTTGTCCAAGCATGATGCAATAGTACCTACCACTTGGGTTAAACAAAATCCTCTGTGTAAGAGGCTGGCAGACTTTATCCCTGGATGGAAAAGGAAAAAAGAACTCATTTAAACTATTTGACCTTCAGAATTCACCTAAGACATTCTCTATTCAGAAATCTGCCCCACCCCACCAGCCTGCTCATGGTACATTTTATAACAGTTTTCTTTCTAGCCCTTCTCTGGCTACTCTACCACCTGAGGGAAGCAACCGTGTTGCTCACATGTACAGTTCTAGTACTCCATGGCGTCTGGCACAGAGTGGGTACTTAGGAAACATTCTTCACATGCATAATAGTTTCTTATTTGGCAATAAATAGTACACATCATTTGTTTTGAGTGGCTTTCTTTTGGTGTACACATTTAAGTTTATTTTGCAAGGATGATATTAGTTTCAGCAAATCCTTCAAATTTATCTTTAAAGCTTCTCTAGCTACCTTAAATTGGCTGACAATCAATGTGAACACAAAATTACCTTTTATGAAATGATGCTGTTGGAAGGCTCTGCTGTGATAGAGTGAAAATAGCTGTAATTTAGCAATCAAGTAGCATTTACCTCAGTGAAGGAGTTAGTAGAAATGAGAACCTTTCACTCCAGCTGTCACCACAGAAACTGTGTCAGACCTCTGGGATGAAGATTATATAGAAGCCTGGTAATTAATTTCACAGTATGTTTTGACCATTTTCAGAATATATGAAAGAGAAGGTTCTGACTACAAGCTCCAACACTTGAGAAATGAGACTAGCAAAACTAGCAAACGCTCCCACCTACCGGAAATATAAGCACAAGTTTCTGTTGTTATTAGATTATTGCGACAAGAAAAGAAGCAAACCGCCTCCGTGTTCACCTGTACAAGCGAAGGAAGCAAGCTGAAAGCAGCAGGAAGTTCTCGGATTACTACCAGCAGTCTGTATCCATTTCCTGGCTCCCCTAACATCCTTCCTAAGATGCCCACAAATGCTTTCGACATGCACAGACAACCTACATTTTAAAACAGATTGTAGAAGAGAAAAAAATTATTTTTTTCTCAGCCCTCATAAATTCTTAGTTGGGACACACCCCTGTAGTAAAGGACAGATTAGCAAAAGTAAAGCAGTTATTAACCATATATGTTTGATATACACATGGGAGATGTAACGAGTAGTTCTCAGAGAGGTGGCTTTGGGATTCTATTTTATGTAGCATCCTCAAAAATAACAGTAAATCTTGGGACCAGCAGTTAGCATAATGGCTGTGTTGCTGGACTCACATGTAGTCGACTGCAGTTCGAGTCCTGGATCCGGTGGCTTAAACTCATGCCAGGCGCATGTGCATGCGTGCCCGGGATCCAGAGAGGAGAATGGAGGAGAAGGGATTGCGGCATGGCCACTCCCCCGGGGGGGGGGGGGTGATTTCTCACTTTCTGTCTCTCTGTCTCTGTCTGTCTGGCGAGCGCGCGCGCCCTATAGCAAAATCCTCTCCAAAAAAAACCAAAAAACAAAAAACAAAAAACAAAAAAAAAAAAACAAACCCAGTAAATCTTTTTTTAACCTAGCAATTATTATTTTTTAAATTATTTTTAATAGTAAATACTGTATATCATTATAGCATGCAAAATGAATTTTCCCAGCATGAATACACTTGCATATTAGTCCAGTCAAAGATATTATCATACATATTGCCAACAGATAATTTTCTATTTTTATGTTCTTTAAATGATTTGCTTCTTTCTTTTTCCTCTTGATTTCTTTGCTTTCACCCTCCCCCATTTCCCACCCTCTTCTCTCACTTTCTCTAGTATCCACAATTGTTCTCCATGCTTTTATATCTTCCAGTCTTTCAGTTTCTACCACAGAGTGCAGACATCTGGTATATATTGAGTGGGGGCAAGCAGTGCCTCTCTTTCATAGTCTGAATTGCTTTGCTTAGAGTAAATCTTCCATAATCATCCACTTTCTATTTTTATATTTTTTAAATTTATTTATTTATATTCATTCACTGTACATCAATACAGTATACAAAATGAGATTTTCCATATAGAAAACACTGAATATTAACTCAATCAAGGATATTACCATACATGTTATCATCAACAAATAATTTTCTGTTTCTTGTTTCTTATATATTTTGCCTTTTTGTCCCTCCCTTGATTCCCTACCTCTCTCTGTCATTTCCCACCCTCCTTCCACACTGTCTCTGGTATCTAAAGTTGTTTTCCATGCCTTTTTTTCCCACATTTTATTGATTCATTAAAGATCTTAATTAATTTAAAAACTTTCAGTAGCAAGCACAGCTGATATATACATATCTATGAACACATGCCTGACTTCAGGTGTAAATCTCAGCAAGTAATGTGAACACACTGTAAAGTAGCACCTAGCTGGGGCTATGTAGTTTACTGAAGTCATTAAATAGATTTTTTAATGCATTTTTTAATTTCAAGAAAAACAATTTTAGTTTTAATAGATCAAAAAAATGTTAATAAAGAGAAATTTGCTTAAGACTTAAAGGCAGGAAAAAGTTTAGGGTTCCGTTCAAATAGTAGGTAGATGAACCTATCAGCAGTTCAAGAGAAGACAAAAATCCTTAAATATGGAAATCAAAGCATAGAAGAAAATCAGTAATGTTTTAGTCTAAAGTAAAAAAATTCTGTTTCACCAGTTCAGGCTCATGTAATTAATCTCTTTTCTATTGAATTTACAGTATTACGGTGGTCTGATCTTTCCTTTTTAAACTCTGGAAGGTGACATTCAACTCTGGACTTGTCCCTACCATTAAGCTGGCCATTTTCTTGGTTGTTTTTTGTACTCTTATTTCTGTGTGTCCGACTTTAGTTTTCCTGATATAGCACTCCCTTCAGCACTTCTTGGAGAGCTGGTCTGGTGTTGGTAAATTCTTTCAGGTTTTGTTTATCTGAGAATGTTTTTGGCTTTTTTTCCCATATGAAAGATAATTTTGTCAGGTTTTGTTTATCTGAGAATGTTTTTGGCTTTTTTTCCCATATGAAAGAGAATTTTGTCAGGTGTAGTATTCTTTGTTGAAATTGTTTTCCCTTGATACTTTGAATATGTTTTCCCATTTTTCCTTGCTTGCATTGTTTCTGATGAGAGGTTGGATGTTAGCCCGATGGGATATCCTTTGAAAGTAACTTTACCTTTCTCTCTTGCCAAGTTTAGAATCTTGTCTCCGTCTGTGGTTTGGGTTAATCTGGCTGTGATGTACCTTGGGGAAGATCTTCTTGGCTTGATTCTAGGTAGGGTCTTTTGTATTTCTTGGGTCTGGATATTTGAGTGCCTCTCTAGGTTTATGAAGTTTTCTTCCAGGATTTCATGGAATAGGTTATCAACACCCTTATTAGTTTTTTCACCTCTGGGGATATCAATGATCTAGATGTTTGGGTGTTTAATGGTATCTAGTATTACTCATATATTATTCTCATTCTCTTTTTGGGGGGTTATTTTCTGTCTTTTTGGTGAATTTTTCTAGGTCAGAGATTCTATCTTCTACATCTGAGATTTTATTTTCTACACGATCTAATCTGCTTTTAATACTTTCAAGGAAGGTTTTGATCTCCTATATTACATTCTTCATCTCTAACAATTCCATTTGATTCTTTTTTTATGATGTGTATCTCTTCTTTCAGATTGTGTAAGAACTACCTCACTTCCTGGAATTGTCTCTTTTCTGCTGCATCTTCTGGAGTTGGTTTTCTCTCTTTTCTTGCATCTCTGTTAGCTCTGTCACAATGAATATTTTAAATTCTATTTTTTTTTTTTTTTTTTGAGAGGTTTTTGCTATAGGGCACATGCACTCGCCAGAAAGAGACAGAGAGACAGAAAGCAAGAAATCATCCCCCCCCCCCCCCCCAGGGAGGGTGGCCACTCCACAATCCCTTCTCCTCCATCCTCCTCTCAGGATCTTGGGCACACACAAACATGCACCCAGCATGATTTTAAGCCACCAGATCTGGGACTCTAAACACCGTCGACTACATGAGAGTCCAGTGACATAGCCATTATGCCAAATGCTAATCTCTATTTAAAATTCTTTACCTGACATTTCCACAAATTCCCTTGCATTGTCTGTGGAGGAAGAGAAGTTATATTTTTCCCTTAGAGGAGAGATATTTTCTTGGTTTTTCATATTTGTTTTGCTTCTGAGGGGGTTTCTGGTCATCTGATGGATTATACATTTTTTCCTAGTTTTTAGAGTGAAATCTGAGCATTGAGAGGCATGCAGGAGGAGATGGCCTGTGATTGCTAAACAGTACCATATTTCTCCCTGGTGCAGCAGATTCAATGAAAATTGAGGATTAATCTGACCATAAAAGTATTCAGATATTTGACTACTGTGCACCTAGATAGACCTGTCTAGAAACTCAAGGTGTAGAGGCTGGGCAGAAAATTGAGAAAGATAAAGACAAAAGGAAAAGAAAACAACCAAAACAAGAAAAAAATAAGACAAAGACAATTAAAAATAATATTTTTAAGCAAAAAATGAAAACCGTGCAGCTGATGATTGACTTGTCCTATGAGGGTACGCGGGGAAGGTATGAATTAGCAAGGTAAAAGAGCGAAAAGAGAGCTAAGTAGTTTAAAAACTAAAAAAAAAATTAAAAATAGAGAGATGGAGAGAGGCAATAAATGGGATGCTCTAACCTGGCTTCTGGCTAGATCTGGGGCACAGGAGGTAGAAGTATGGGCAGTAGCTCTTCAGTGGTTCTAATCCCTGAAAGGGGCTGTTCAGAACTCAGATATAGATGGGTGATAATTGGCTTGTCCTGGCTCCTGGGAGGACAGAAGGTCTTCAGTGGTCCTATCCCTGAAAGGGGCCTCTATGAACTCAGATACAGTTGGCTGATGATTGGCTTGTATTGGCTCCTGGCTAGATATGGTGGCAGAAGGGTTAAGTCTCCCATATTCATCCACTTTCTATCAAATGCCAGGGTTTCATTACTTTCTATAGCTGACTAGTAGTCCATAGTGTATATGTATCACGCTTTTTCAGTCCATTCATTTGAAGAACAGTAATTTTTTTAAAGTTATTAAGTCTATATATTTACTCATTTTACTAACCAGAACAGTAAAGTTTTTAAAGAAATGACAAGACAAAGGAAAAGGACTTGGCATTCTTTAGAGTGCAATTCAAAGACTGGCATATACAGCCATATGAAGGGTAGTTAGCAAAGCTCATTGATGTAGATACTTTTGGGGCCATGTCTAGGTGCAGAACTATCCAAAGTTATCACCAGTGGTTACGCTTTTTTTTCCCTAGTATAGAGATAGATAGGATAACTTTTCTTTCAGTAAATTTATGGTCTGCTTTTAGGCAAATAGAAGGAAGGCATGGGGCTTTCTAGCATTAGTTTCTTAATTGCTTTGAGCTCAACAATCCTGCCAAAGAACCATACTTTGGGATGACATATTGTGATCTTCTGTAAAACAAAACAACTCATTCTTAAATTCATTGAACTACAGGTAAGTGTTAATCCAGTAATCCAGGTCTTGTCCTCCATTATGACCAGGGCATTATAGACTTGATATGCTGACCATCTTTGTCCCAAGGTTGTGTTTCCTTTTTATTTTATTTAGGATTAAAACACATTTCAGGGACAGCTTCAGTGATGCAGTGGAAACAATGCTCTGTCATGCTGAACCCACATGAGAAGGTCCTGGGTTTGTTTCCTGAGGATTCTCTGCGCACACTGGGCATGCATGCGCTTACACCTGATCCAGGCTAGCTGAGGCTGGGGTGGATTGTGGCAGGAAGACTCTTTTAGGGTTGTCTCTCTGTCTCTGTCATTTAAGTAAATGTTTGAAAATCCACACATTTCAGAACATAGGTAATTACCTGTGATTCAGGGAAATTTAAGAAACCATCTTGTAAATCTAGGTAAATTATTCCATTTTATGTATTAATGAGAGTTATCATAATTCATAATTGTTATCCTGGGGATATAATATTGAATGGAAATTTAAAAAAAGAAAACTATTTAAACTATCTTTAGTTCTTTTTTTTATTTTTTGGAGAGGTTTTTTGCTATAGGGCATGTGCGCTCGCCAGAAAGATAGAGAGAGACAGAGAGATAGAAAGCGAGAAATCACCCCCCAGGAGGGATGGCCATGCCACAATCCCTTTTCTTCCATTCTCTTCTTGGGATCTTGGGCACGCACGCACATGTGCCCAGCGTCAGTTTAAGCCACCAGGTCTGGGATTCGAACTGCAGTCTACTACATGGGAGTTCAGTGACATAGCCATTGTGTGAACTGCTGGTCCCAACTATTTTTAGTTCTTAAAGAAGTTACAGAAAACTTAGGAGAGATCTAAAAAATATAATCTTGGCATTGTGACAATAGTTTTTCTATTTATTATTTATTTAGAGAGACTTTTTTGCTATAGGGTGCATGCACTCACCAGAGAGACAGTGACAAAGCAAGAAATCACCTCTCAAAAGGCATGGCCACACTGCAACCCCTTCTCCTCCATTCACCTCTTGGGATCTTGGGCATGCAAGTACACGTGCCTGGCATGATTTTTATGTTGCCAGGTCCGGGCTTGAACTGTGGTCAACTACATTGGAGTCCAGCGATATAACTATTGCACCATGTATTGGTCCTGTCAACAGCTTTTCAAGGAAAAGATGAAGACAGTAAGAAGCAGAAGTTCTTTCTGCTATGCTGCAATGAATGCTAAGTCCATGTTAGTTAAGAGAATTTTTACTTGCAGCCAGGGTCTGTATTCAACTTCTTAGCCTATATGCTAACTACCTTTTTTTTTAAAAAATAACTGGAGATTTGGTTTATTAAAATTTGATATACATGTATTTTTTAAGGTTTATTTTTTTCACTATTGTATTCTTTGCAATATGGCTGGCAACTACTGTCCCTGAGGTGGTAAAGCTAGCTATTATATATAAAAAATAGATAGCTTTTAAAATATATAACTATCTATTTATTTATATATGCATATATTTAGTTATATATAATATATTAAATATTTGACTCATATATATTTATATATATGATACATATATATTTAAATGTATATTTAAATATATATATTTAAATAAATAAATAAATAAATAAATAAATATATATATATACATATATATATATATTTGGTGCCAGAGGATATGTGCATGAGAGAGAGAGAAAAAAAATACCACCTCATGTGGAGTGGTCAAGCTCCAGTCTCTTCTCTCCATTTTTTCATCCTGTAGGGATATTGGGCATGCATTTGCATATACCCAGTGTGTTTTACAAGCCACCTGGGCCAGAATTCCAACGTACAACTGTGCATTTGGCAATGTTGGATTCAGCTCCCTTAACCACTAAGCGTTGTGGCTGGCCCATGAGTTACAATACTTTGAGCATTTACTGTAACCCAGGACATTTACATATATTTATTCTAGTCTTAGAAATCCTAGCAAGACTTATCCTTTTATTCTTTCTGTCTAGTTGAGGAATCAGGTGTTGTAAGAAGTGGAAAAATTTGCCCAAGGATATAGTCAGTTGGAATTCAGCCTCAGCCTTGCCCAGTTTCTAGACCCCTACTTTTCCTACCACCTCCTGCTCTGGGGTGGTCTACTTGTAAAGAATGCACATGAAATACAGTGGTCATGCAGGGGCTTGTTTTAGATATTCCTTTTGAAATTCTGTCCAATGTGGTTACCAGACTAAGTTGCTACTTCAGTAATGCTTAGCTATGAAGATGTTATTTGGGGTATTCCTGTACCTTTGCATTTTTTTTTTTTTAACACACTTTAAATTAGTTGTTGAAGATTTAGGTCCCTTTAGATTTCTCAGCAATCACCACATTGCCAAAGGGTATTCACTCAATAAACCACTACTCTGATATAGGCGTCTCACACAGAAGTTTCTTTTTTGTTGTTCTGGAAAATATCCGTTTTCTGAAAGCAAGACACTTGATGAATGTCCAAATAAGGGAAGCTGCTGAAGGTTAAATAGACATGATTAGCATTTAACTCTTCTGGCTTCATGTTACAAACTGCAGGAGATGCTGTTACAGATGCACATGCATGTGTAAAGAGTGCTGCAGAAGAGTTATACAGCACTCCTACATGGGAATCTTTTCCAAAGTGTTTAATTTCTTTCTCAAAGAACCAAATGTGTTACAGGCTCTGAACTAATCTTCATTTCTCTTGACATTTCCCTGCTATTCTGGTGAACTGGAATCAGTAGCACATGTTAATTATGTAGGTAAATCAGGCAGACTCTGTACCTCATGCTTAAGAATCTTTATGGTTCCCAGTGTGGGTCCATCAGGTACGTACTCTGTGGTCTTAAGCAAAGTTATTAACCTCTCTGGGCCTCACGTTTCTCCACCTGCAAAATAGGCCTGGAAAAGGACAAATGTGTGCTATTCTTTGTGTGCTGAATGGTGAGGTTTAAAGAGAGTAAGCTGAAAAGCATTTGGAACACACAGAGAAGCCAATAAATATTAACGACTATTTTTTAGGGGATATGCTACAAGTAACAATGTTTCCTTTACTTTAAGGAGGCAAATACATATTTGAATTTTTCTGAGATAAAATAAGCTTTAAAAAGGCAGTAGGATATAGTACAAAATAAAATCAAGTATTTCTAAAACATGAAAACACTTTAATGAATTTCAGACCAGAAAGTATATTTGATCCATAAACATTTATTATCTATCTAGGTGTGCAGGGATAAATAATTACAGTCTAGCTGGGGAAGGCTAGATTGTAAGGCTAGATAATACGTTCTGAGAAAAGATAAACAGAATCCGAAGCAGAAAAGTGCACGGAGTTGGAGTTTACAGCAGGCGCTCCAACAAAGGATGAGAGCAGGTGATCTGGAGCAAAGGGCCTCGGCAGGACGCTCAGAGCTGGAAGACTTTGGCCAGAACAGAAAGGAGGCTTTTGATGTGGGAGTATCATGACACCAATGAGCCACTGCTTTTCAAATGTCAGTGAACACATGAATCACCTCATGGACTTGTGAAAATGCAGAAGCTGGTGCCACAGGTTGGGGTAGAGCCTGAGATTCTGCATTCTTCAGCAGCTGTTGCATAAAAGGCCATTCAAAAAGAACAGAAAATAAATAACACTTGGCTAAATCCATGGGGAACAGGGAGAGGCATCAATGGTCATCTCTGGTGGGAGGGGAATGGTGTGATGGATGTAAGTTGGAAAGGTTAAGGGGAGAACTTTCGGGGAGAGGGGTGCGACTAGCTTGATTTTCGAGAAGAGTACAGAAGTTCACTCAATAAGCCCACTGATAACACTTATTTGAGTTTTTAAAATGTAGAGAAAGCATTATATAGTCATAGGAGAAAAATCTGTAAATATAAAAATATACACAACAATGAAAATCAAAATCACATAGAATTTCATTACTGAGAGAAGGCTTTCTCATTCTTTCTTACTGTGTGTGTATGTGTACACTCTTTTATGTCTTTTCCTTTGCAAACATATATATTTGTGGGAAGGCTCTGGATTCATGTCTGGGATCTCCCTGAGTTTCCTGGGCACGTGCATGCCCATGATCCAGGGCTAGCCAAAACTGGGGCTGGATTGTGGCATTAAGACCATATTGGCGGGACCAGCAGTTAGTGTAATGGCTATGTCGCTGGACTCCCATGTAGTCAACCGCAGTTTGAGTCCCAGACCTGTTGGCTTAAACTCACACCAGGCACATGTGCGTGCGTGCCCAAGAATCCGAGAGGAGAATAGAGGAGAAGGGATTGCGGCATGGCCATCCCCCTCTGGGGGGTGATTTCTCACTTTCTGTCTCTGTCTTTCTGGCGAGTGCATGTGCCCTATGGCAAAAAACTCTCAAAAAAAAAAAAAAAAAGGCCATATTGGGGGGTACTGTCTCTTTGTCTTTGTCTCTCTTTATCTCTTTTGCTCATGGAAGAAGTAAATGAATAAACTTTGAAAGAAAAAATAAAGGAGAAGGGAAATAAATTTTATAAAGAATGTATTTAAAAAAAGACAAATATTGGCATCATTCTTGAGAGCATAGGCCTAGGGAATGAAGAAGAGATGAGGCCATGATAAATAAGTGCAGACTGTAATAATGTATTACTGTCACGTGAACTGAGAGCACTTGGACATACAAACAAGTTCACAGGTATGGGTGAGAATTAGTGGGTAGACAGATTGTATTTGAAGGAATTACCCAACTCTGTTTGGTCCTCCTGTTCTCATGCTGCAAGTCCTTGAAATAACTTAAAAAATCTATCTGACAGAAATTTTTAATTGGTGTCAGGAATGAGAGAATAATATATCTTTTTTCAGTGTAATTTTAAAATTTTGTTTCTTCCATGGGTGACACTCTGACCTCATCTGTAGGACTCAGACTCTTCAGACAAATTGTTTTATGTTTTTTGACTCAAAAGTCCTCATTTCCTATTCAGAGGTACATAGCAACAGACTTAAATGCCATGTATTTTGTCTGTTTTTATTTCCCTTTGGTTTAGTTAAGTATAAGAATGATTGGGGCCAGCAGTGTGGTGGTTAAAGCATTGGACACTCCCACATGGCTCACCACAGTTTGAGTCCTGGACCTGGTGACTTGCTTTCTCACTTTCTCTCTCTCTGTGTATCTCTGGTCAAATTAAAGTAGAAGAATGAGTAAATAAAATTAAAATAAATAATTCTAAAAAAAAGGAGAGAATTATTTCTGAGGATTTGACGTTGGTCCACTGCGAAGGGTGCATCTGCTGCCTTTTGTCTCCAGGTGGGTGGTCCACAGCCCACATTGTGCTCACTCTGCTCCGAGTTCTTCAGTCTCTGCTGATCTCACCAGAGGCCATGATGACAAGAGCAGCAAAGGAGGCTCAGGAGAGTTCAGGAAAAGGAAGCATGACAATTGTCCATATAACTGAAGAAGAGAAGGAAGGACGTTAATTCTTCTTCACCTGCGATATTGGCCTTCAAATCGTTTCAGCATGAACTTGATGCAAAGCATGACAAGTATGAGGGACTTGTGAAACTTAGTCAGGATATAACTGTTGAAAGTAAAAGGACAATTTTTCTCCTCCATAGAATTACAAGGACTCCTGATATGGAAGAAATATTGATGAATCAGAAATTGAATTGGTTGGTGGCAGGCAAGAGATAATACAGGTAGCCCAGAAGAAGAAGGCATGTATCAGTCCCATCTAGCCGTTACTATGGGACTGTAGGAATAGATAGAAGCTGTCTCTTTTCAGCACATCAAAACATGATCATTAATTAGTATGGATGAAATTAACAAACAGTTGATATTTACAACAGAAGACTATGGGAAAAAAAAAAAAAAACAAGACTCCCTCCTCCAATGTACGGGATAAGCAATTTGATACTTGGAGACTGAAAATTACACCTGTTGATTACCATCTGGGAGTGGCTGATTTTCCTGGAGAATAGATATGGATGTATATTCACAGTGTGGGGAATGGGGACATCGATCGCCCCTTTGAAGTGAGCCAGGTTTTACATCAGGTTTATGATGGGTTTTCATTCATTGACAACAGAGGTTTCTAAGAATCTGTATTCCTTAAAGCAAAATCTGGCCAAAGTGGAGAAAGCTTGCTGTGCCCTGAAAGTCAGAGGTTAAGAAATTCCCACACATATGTTGGTAGATGTATTTTCAGTTAAAACAGAAATGATTGATTAAGAAGCGAGCATTTCTAATGCCCTACTCAATATTCTCCTAACAGTCCTAAGAGAGACCAATTTGTAAGATATTTTTAGTATTTCATTTGCCTGTATTGTGGCTTTTACATAGAAATGTTTTCAGTTGTATTTGTTTTAAATTGTATGCAAACTGTACATAAAAGTATAGAAATTAGACATATCTTATTCATGAAAGTTTGCATAAGTGTGCAAACGTTTAGATGCCTATTTGAATTTTTGCTGATTAACCTTCCTTGTTTATCTTTGTAATGTGAACATGCTTTTAAGTGCACTTTCTGCAATACCTGTTTTAATGTACTTTGTGTGAATTTGGAATGGTAATTTTTTGGATATCATTTATAATTTAAGTTGGTGGTTTTATTATTTATAAAAGATGTTTGGGAACCAGCAGTTAGCGTAATGGCTATGTCTGGACTTGAGCTTCCTTTCGGACCCGGTTTACAACTCACGCCGGGCGCGTTGCTCAAGATAAGGAGAATAGGAGAAGGGATTGCGGCGTGACCATCCCCCCGGGGGGTGAGTCTCTCTGTCTCTCTCTGTCTGTCTGGCGATATAGCGAAAAACCTCTCAAAAAAAAAAAAAAAAAAAAGATTTCTTAAACTTCTGGACTTGAGCTTCATGTGCCAAATTCCAAAATAATCATTCCATGAAAAAATAATTAAAAATTAATATGCTATCAGTACATTTTAACTTAGATACGAGTTTATCAGGTATTATAGTGGAAATTCAAATTCTATTCTGCTTAATTTTAGTTTGAATTTTGAATTTATATGAAACAGCCTTCCAGAAAAATTGACAGATACCCAGATATTAGTTTTACCATTTACTTTTAAAAATAATTATTTCATTTTTTCATTATTATTGTTATTATTTTTATTTGATGAGAGGGAGGAGAAGAGAGAGAGAGAGAGAGAGAGAGAGAGCGAGCAAACTGCTGGGTCCAATACTCAAACCACAGTTGGCCATGTGGGAGTGCCTCAACACCACATCACCTGCCAGTCCTACTCTCCATTTACTTTTTTTCTCCTTTCTTACAGGTCTGGTAGGGATTTAGAGTTAACACTGTAATATTTTCACTGGTGAAGTTGAGTTGAATTATATACATGCACATACAACGGAAAAGTTTTTTAGTAGTGATTTTGTTAGCTTTCTTCCCCCTCATTCTATTAAGCATGTTTGGAGCTTTCTTTTTATTTTTTTTAAAATATTTTTCTTTATCTTTTTTTTTGGAGAGGTTTTTGCGATAGAGCGTGTGCGCTCGCCAGACAGACAGAGACAGATAGCGAAAAATCTACCCCCAAGGGGGATGGTCACGCTGCAATCCCTTCTCCTCCGTTTTCCTCTCAGGATCTTGGGCACACATGCACACGTGCCTGGCCTGAGTTTCAAGCCACTGGGTCCGGGACGTGAACTGCAGTCGACTACATGGGAGTCCAGCAACATAGCCATCCCGCTAACCGCTGGTCCCTTTGGAGGCTTTCTTATAGCATCTATTTAGAAATTACTTTTAAATAAAGAAGTTTTGAAATACCAAATTAATCCTTTATAGTTGTCTCATGCTATTAGTTGATAAATAAAAGTTTCCAATGAAAATTTCTTAAGCACAGTTCAGCAATAAGACAATTGTCAACACAGCTGAGTAACACAATGGTAGTCTCTAGTAATATTTAGAATTCGAATTTGCCTGCTGAAATTAGCTATAGATTATTGTGATGTGAAACTGTCTCGACCATGACACTGTGAGCCGACCACTAGACCTTTCCGATCACTTTTATGAGTTTCGCAGTCTAGATCCTGGATATTATTTTTTGGAAGATTAGCTCTGTTTGTAAGGGCCGATTCTTTGAAAGTGTAATATTCTAAAAAAAGAAATCACTAAAAGAAAATAAAACATTGACGTGCCTAATTAAAAAAAATATTAATGAAAATTTTAGTATTTATATAACAAAAATATGGGCTGGCAAGAAATAAAGGATGCACACTTTCCATTCTTATTTCTCTCTGCTTTGAACACTTCCTTGTATTTTTTTCTGTATATTCAGGCTGGTGTTATTGTCATGGTAGTAGATTGTTTCCAGAACAGTTTTTTCTATATGAGTCAATCAAAACCATCAGCTGTGACCTGCCTAGCACTGAACTTGGGTGGAGACTCGGCTGTGCAACCAAATTGTCTTGTGGTTTAGGAAAAGTTACTTGTCTTAACTTGATGTTTTGCTAAATAAAATAGTTTGACTTGATTTTCTTTTTTACAGTTCATTTATTTATTTCTTTAGACAGAATAAGAGAACCCCAACAGGGTCTTGGTCCTCGTGCTGCCTCAGCTAGCCTGGATCACAGACATGTGCCCCCTGTGTGTATAGGGAAGTCCCAGGATGTGAACCTCTGACCTTCCCATGTGAGTTTAGTGTGTTTTTGCTGTGCACACCAGGTGCCTATGACTTGATTGTTTTTATGATCTCATTCAAGGTCCTGAATTCCATATCTATATTTAAATTTGCACAGCATTCATCAGATTAATTAATTAATAATTATGGTTGTGAACTACCCACTATTACAGCACTGTGAGATTATGCCAATGGGTACAATGGAAAATGAGTACTGGCATGAACCCTGAAGTGACTTGGAGAATAACATTGCTATTGGGGCTGTTGGTGTCTCAGAAAGTCAATCAGTGGTTTTAAAGGTCACCTGTGCAAAATTACTCAGATTATGAATATGGTTCTTTTCCTACCAGATAATCTTTATGAGACATTACTGAATATAAGTGAAAAAGATCACACCGTACCGGATAATCCTAGGAAATAGTCATGCTGTACTAAAGGAAATTGAGGCAACAAGAGCAATTATTAGAGTCACAGCAGTGAGTTGAGGAGAAGGTTGAAATGACATTTCCAATTTAGAAATTCTATTTATAGTCACTGGAACTTTCCAAGACTCTTCAGCCTTGGACTAACATGTTTTGGACATATTCTCGCCTTTAAAGTAGTTTATCTGAAGAGACTTATGTAATTCTGTTTATCTGAGCTCATAAGATATGACAGAGAAAATAAGCTGATACATATTTTTTTAAAAAAACCAAAACTATTTTCCCTACATGTTAAAGAAAAGCCAGATAAGTAACTTACACACAGAGACTTAATGACAGCATGATTCATTTTAAACACAGATCTTAATAAGGCAATTCTAATGAAGTAATTCTAGAATATAATCAACAGTTGACTATATATTATTAGAATTTCTTTGGAATAAATGCTACCTCTGCTGTTAGTATGAAAACAGGTACCTCTTTTATCCCAGAAAGATAATTTTTCAGAGAAAAGGTAAAAGGAGTTTAAAGTTCTGTTTTCTAATACATGACTGTAATGAGGAAATTCATGTAATCAATCAGTGAAATATACTGGCAACCCTTACATTTATTAAGGAGCAGGGGACCAGTTGCATATTCACCAATATTACTTCATAAATACTTAATAACACATTCTATCATCTAGCTATTTGGTTTATAACTAGTTGGTCTGGATCTGATTTGCAATTTTGCCAGGATATTTAAATCACATCTGTCAGATGAGGCCATTGTCTTGTAACAAAATGAAAAAAACAAAAACCAAGGGATCCACCAGAATCAGACATCTTACCATTTTGCAGTTTTAGGAGGTAGGATAATAGGAAATGCTCCTCTGTAGAATTTCTTAGGAAGAAACTAAGATGAGACGTAGAGAAAATTTGTTTATCAGTTATTATCGTGCACGTTTACCAGAAACTCCCAAGGTAAAACGAATAAATAAATGAAAGCAACTAATTTTTTTCATTTTGTCAGTATAGTTACTCTAGAGGGATTGTTCTTGCACTAGTCAGCCCATTAGAAAATAGAAATGGAGCAGATAGACAGAGACATAGACTCTCTCCATCCATTTCCAAATAAAACGAATGTGGGCTTTCTTGTTATTAATATTTGATATCTGAAAACTGCAGACATGCCTGGCCTCATTAATACCTTGCTGAACTGCATGTGCACGCACATACACACTCTTTTTTTTCTCTTAAACACACAACAAGAAAAAGACAAAAAACAAAAACCTCACAAAGTCACTATCATTTTGCCTCATAAAACTCTCATTTGATTCTTTGGATTAAAAAACCCAGGAGAAAAAAAGTTTTAGCACCTCTCTGCTTTCTGGGATTTAAATCAAATATTTAACAATCTAGAAATTAAATTATTAAACAGTAATATAGACAGGGTTCCCAGAAAGATGCAGTTTTGTCATTCATTTAGTTGGTCCCATCTGGTTAAATTGAACCAATCAGAAAACTCAGACTAAAACAATACTGGGAAATTATTGCAAATTAGCCAACAGACTTTGAGAGGTATATCATGAAAATGTCTCATGTATTTTCCCGTGTGGGTCTAAAATACTTTTCTAACTGCTTGGTGAGCCTTCCTCAACTTTACAAGGAGTGTGAAGAGAGACTAATTCTTGTAAGTTGATTGGAAATCTGTTCACCGAGGTACCTAGAGGGCCATTTTGCCAGAAGCAAAATGCTCTACCATGTTGAGAAACAGTTAGGCAGGGGTCTGCTGGATGAAATAAAGAAATCTGTGTTCTGAAATGGTCAGGAGCTGGGGAGTAAAATGTGAAGACACTTGGTACATGCATAAGTCAAAGTGCAGTAAAACAGGAAAGCTAGTTCTAGAGTTTTGTATTACTTTAAAAAGTTTTTCCTCTTTTCCTCTTTCTTCTGCTTTGAGGAACCACTTTTTCATTGCATATAAGTCTAGATGATTGTGTCAATCAAGAGGACTCGCCTTTTCAAGTCAATACATAGTCATGTATTGACCCAAGATAGTCTAATCAGATACTTTCCTGGGATTTTAGATCTTGTATAAGCAACCTGAAGGGTTGCAGTAGAGTTGATTCATTCTGATTGCCTTAGGTCTCTACTACTGAGTGGCTTAAAAAAACACTAACTTAGGACCAGCAGTTAGTGTAATGGCTATGTCGCTGGACTCTCACGTAGTCGACCGCGGTTCAAGTCCTGGACCCGGCAGCTTAAACTCACGCCGGGTGCGTGTGCGTGCGTGCCGTGCCCAAGATCCCGAGAGGAGAATGGAGGAGAAGGGATTGTGGCGTGGCCATCTCCCCTGGGGGGTGATTTCTCGCTTTCTATCTCTCTGTCTCTCTCTCTCTGTCTGGCGAGCGCACGCGCCCTCTAGTGAAAAACCTCTCAAAAAGAAAAAAAACAAAAAAACAAAAAAACCCACTAACTTATTGTTTTATAGTTCTTGAGGTCAGAAGTTTGCTATGGGTTTTACTAGGCTAAAATTAAAGTGTTAGTAGAGCTGTGTTCTTTTCTGGTGACTCAAAGGGAGAATCTGTTATCTTACCTTTTCTAGCTACTAGAGACCTTTTCCTTCTTTGGTTGAAAGGCAGATGAGTCCTTTTCTCATTGCATCTCTCTGACCTCATCACTCATCCTTCTCTGATTCTGCTCTTCTTGAAATCTCTTTCACTTTTAGAGACTGTTATGATTATATTGGCAATACCTAGGTAACCCAGGCTACTATCTCTATTTAAATATAAGCTGATTAACAACTTTTATTCCATCTTTAACCTTAATGCCCCTGGTCATGTAAAATGACCTACTCACAGGCTCCAGGGGACAAGGCATGGGCACCTTTTTGCTTTGAAGATCCTGTCACTAGCTCCTTCTTTCCAGATCTCAGGCCTGCTTTGATTGTAGTCCTGAGGCCTGATTTTTGGAATTCTTTTCTGATTCTGAAAACCACTTTGTAGCCTTCCGATAAATTTGTTCTTTCTGCTTGCCTTAGTTAGAATTTACTTCTTTTACTTTAGAAACAGGAACCCAAATTGAGTACATGCTTGCTAGACTCAAGAACTGATAAATAAAATTGCTAACAGAAGAAAGAATTTCAGATTCAGTTTCCTCTGTCCTTACTTTCTTTGCAGTAGAGGATACCAGTAAGACAAGATTAGGGAGAGGCTTGTGGCTTAGAATCTTGTGTTTCCTTGGCACACAGATCCAGGGCTGAGATTTAGAGATGAAACTTTACACATGAAGGTGATGAAGAAGGATGCAGTATACTTTCCCTCTCTTATAAGTAGTAGTGAACAGAGCTTGATAATATTTGTTCATGTAGAAATGTTTGAATGTATAAGGTCTCTTTGTCTCTGTCTCTCTGACTCATGAAAGAAAGAAACTTAAAAAAAAAATGTAAACCTGAACAAAAGGAGTCCTGGTTTGGCCCCTGTCTTTTTGTGGGACCCTTTTTATTATATTTCTTGTCATATTTCTTATCAAGGAAGAGAGGAATCTTTGAGAACAGGTACTCTATAACCCATTCCCTTCTTCCCTGGACATGTCCTTTAGGCTCCTAGGGGGCCATTTACCTTTTACCTCCTCTTTTCCTCCAGAGTAGATCATAACTCTTCTGTGCATAGTTTAGTCCTGACAGGAGTTCAAGAGCATGTGGGTAGATGTTGAACTTGAGGCCTGAGGTGACCTTATGTATGCTAGGGAAAGACTCATAGTGCTGGGTAGAATACCCAGTGGAAGCAGCTGAGTCTGCTTTGCATACAACACCACGCTCTACTGTAGAAATCTGAGAACTCTGAATTCAAACCCAGCCTGCCATGTTGTTATTAAAGTATAGTAGGGAAGACTGGAGGATAGAAGTTATTTTGTCAAAAATTTGTTGTTGTTATAGTTTTAAGACAGTTGAACATATGGAAATGGGCCTCTATTTATATCCTTGCCTTGGGCTCCACAAACAATAGGTTAGCCCTGCTCAGAATAACAAGTGATTTTCCTGAGCTCCCTGCCAATACAGAATTGCAGAAAGGAAGATGGATGGAGCATCTAGTATTCTTCTCCTTCTGGCCATTAATGAGGTATAGATGTAAATGGCTGGACTGATTGCCCTGAAGTCTAATCAGTCATGGTTAGTCATTGGGTAGTGTTTCCTAAGTATACAGCTTTACTCTGAAAGGATTTTGTAAAACAAGATTTTAATGTGCTTTGAAAATTTGTCTAATGAATAGGGGTCTGCTGTATTTTTAGTGGAAATGTGAAGGGAAGGAAGGGGTCTAGAATGAGGAGTGCTAAAACTAGCGAATTATGCTACTGGTCACTTCAGGAAGAGGTGTAGTTTGACTTTACCAAGCCCCGTGCCCCCATTCGTTAAAGTTTGGTTGTATTGTGAAGATATTAAGAGAATGGAGCTTAAACTAAATTAGGTGTTGAAAAGTGGAGCCTTTGGAAAGTCTTTAGGTTATTAGGTAGGTCATCAGGTTGGGGTCCCTATGCCTGAATTCTGGTGACTTATAAGCGGGAACGATGAATAGTATTCTCAACGGGATTGGTCTGAGGTGTATTTCCTATTGGGTAAATTCTCTATACAAGCCAAATGATACATAGTAATTGAATGTATAAAATAATAATAATAATAAATAATAGAGGGAGCGAGACCAGAGCAGAGACGTGGACATAGACGTGCACTCTTGCTCCTTCTTGCCATGTGATGTCCTGTACCACCTTAGGATGCTGCAGAGAGTCCTCATCAGCAAGAAAATTAACCAGATGTACCACCTTTATCTTGGACCACTAAAACTATTAATAAACCTCTGTACTTTACAAATCACCCGGTATGGTATTCAGATATTAAGCAAAAGAGAGTGGACTAAAAGAAGAGGTTTGAAGTGCCTTTTTAATGTATTTTGGTCATTTTGCAAAAGGCAGATCTTTTATTTTAGCAACATAACTATGCTGGTTTTAGCTATTCTGAATTAAAGTAGTTTGAAAATTCAGAGCAATTAATAATTCACTGCATGAAACCATCTGTTAAAATCTATATAAGTGTATATGCAGTTTTCTATTTCAATGGCTTACTCTTCTTACTATTCTTATTCTTATTCTTATTGTTTATTATTCTCATCATGACACGTACCCGCTTACCAAAAAACAGAGTCCTATTAAATTTGACCTGCACTCAGAAACTTCAGATGTCTTACTGAATTTTTTGAATTGAAAGCTGACGAGTACTATAATGTACATGTCTAAAAGAATTGGTAATATAAACTATAATTTATTTCTGAGATTTTACTTTAGTTTGATGCTTTATTGCAATATAAAGCAAAGCATGATTAATAGCAAGTGTTTGATGACATTTACTTAAATAAAAATTTTAGTGTAGAAAGCAGTATCATGGCTGGACTCCCACGTTCGACAGGTCAAAGAAAGATCGAGAGGAGAATGGAGGAGAAGGGATTGCGGCGTGACCAATTTCTCGCTTTCTCTCTCTATGTCTCTCTCTGTCTGTCTGGCGAGCGCACGCGCCCTATAGCGAAAAAACCTCTCCAAAAAAAAAAAAAAAAAAAAAAAATTTTAGTGTAGAAATATCAGGGCCTTCAGGTCAAAGAAACGAGTTTAAAATGAATATGGAATTGGACTTCAGATGACTTTGATTGGAGTCCAGGCTTAGCCACTTAGCTTCTTTCTGACCTCCCATTTTTTCTTCCTGAGGATAATAAATGTAACCAAGTTTATAGGGTTGTATGAAATATAAAATATCATGACTACTTAAAAAGGAAGGGCCAGATGGTGGTGCAGTGGTAAAGCCCAGCTATCCAGGAAGCTAAACTGGAAAGGTTCTGAGTTGGTTCCTGGAGAGCTCTTTGAGTACTTTGGGCACACATGTGCCATGATCGAGGGTTGGCTGAGGCTGGGAATGGATTGTGGCACGAAGAAAGCGAGAAATCATCCCCCAGAGGGGATGGCTATGCCGTAATCCCTTCTCCTCCATTCTCTTCTTGGGATCTTGGGCACGCATGCACACATGCCCGGTGTGATTTTAAGCCACTGGGTCCTGGACTCGAACCACGGTTGACTACATGGGAGTCCAGAGACATAGCCATTACGCCAACTGCTGGTCCCTCATGTGTTGTTTATCTTAAAGGATACTATAGCTAGAGTCACCTTGCTGTGATGCTCTTATAAGTATTCATAGTTCTTTTTAGTGATAATGATCCCATGTGCACACATGCACAGATGAGAGAGAGAGAGAGAGAGAGAGAGAGGAGTGTGAGTGCAAATGAGCAAGAGAAGCACCTTTTACAGGGTGCCATCACACAATAATTCCTTTTCTTCAGCCCTCTAGCTCCTCAGGATTATGACACCCAGTGCATTTTCAGGCCAGCCTGAGGATCTGAAATGCAGGTGCTATGATGGCTTCTAGCCTTGCAGGGTACTTAAGGTACCACTGCACCCAGCAGATAGGACCAAGTATTCATTTTCTTTTCTTTCTTTTCTTTTTTTTTTTTTTGAAGAAGTTTTTGCTATAGGGTGTGTGCGCTTGCCAGAAAGACAGAGACAGCGAGACAGAAAATGAGAAATCACCCCTGGGGGGATGGCCATGCCACAATTCCTTCTCCTCCATTCTCCTCCTGGCATCTTGGGCACACATACACATGCGTACATTGTGAGTTTAAGCCACCGGGTCCGGGACTCGAACTGTGGTTAACTACATGGGAGTCTAGCGACATAGCCATTACGCCAACCGCTGGTCCCAGTATTCATTTTCTTAATCATCCTTTAAAACTGTGTGTTTTTTTCACATAGTGGTCAATTAATACAAAACTTGTTTTCCAATATAAGCATCAAAGAACTGAACTTCCTGTGTTGTGTGAATGATATCAGGGTTTCCTTGGCCTTTTCATAGAGAATCTAGAGACAGTTCGATAGAAAACCTGGTGAATATTGTAATTTGAGACAGGAAACTCATTTCAAAATAGGATGTGTGTGTGTTATATGTGTGTATATAATGACTTTTGTCTTGATAAATATGAACCAGTACTCATTGGAATACCAAAAGATTTTCTATTTCTGCCAGCTACTAATATAATTGTCTCTCAAAGAAAATTTAATAAATAGCTGAAATGGAATTTTTGCTGACTCTCAACATCTTACTTGGTAACTTGTGAAGCAGATTCTTAAAACTGCAAAAAACAATAAAAGACAAGACAAGAAGCTCATCAGACAATGATCATACGAGGCAAACATAACACACACAATCAACTCAGAAACTTTTTTGATTATAAACTTCATAAGTCAAGAAATGCGTTCTATATGTATGATTCAGGCACTCATGTTACAGAAATGTCAGTCTTCTAAATTACAATATTTTGTTTCAGAAAATATATTGATCTTTTTTTTAAAAATTTCATTTCTCATTATTATTATTTTTTGATTTGCTACAGGACACACACAATCCTGAGACAGATAGAGACAGAGACACACACACACACACACACACACACAGAGAGAGAGAGAGAGAGAGAGAGAGAGAGAGCGCTACCGGGTCCAGGACTTGAACTCAGTTTACCATGTGGGAGTCCAGCACCTTAATCACCATGCCACCTGCTGGCTCCTGTATTTATCCTTTTAACTTTTTGCTAATTGTGTTTTAGGAAATGAGCTTACCCATGAAATTTACGATATCCTCCCTTTTCTCTTTACCTGTTCTTTTTTTTTTTTTTTTTTTTTTTTTTTTTTTTGTGGAGAGGTTTTTGCTACAGGGCACGTGCGCTCGCCAGACAGACAGAGAAAAAGAGAGACAGAAAGCGAGAAATCACCCCCTGGGGGATGGCCACGCCGCGATCCCTTCTCCTCCATTCTCCTCTCGGGATCTTGGGCACGCACGCATATGCGCCTGGTGTGAGTTTTAAGCCACCGTGTCTGGGACTCGAACTGCAATCTACTACATCGGAGTCCAGCGACATAGCCATTATGCTAACTGCTGGTCCCTTTATCTGTTCTGTTCGTTTGGCCATAAAATTTACCTTACTGGATCTAGCAGTTAGAGTAGTAGTTAAAGTCTTGGACTCCCGCATGGACGATTTCGCTACTCAAGTCCTGAACATGGCAGTTTGAAAATCATGTCATGCGCGTGTGTGTGCATGCCCAAAATTCCAGGAGGAGAATGGAGGAGAAGAGATGGTGACATGGGCATCCCCCCGGGGGGGGGATGATTTCTTACTTTCCTCCTTACTGTCTCTGTTTCCGGTGAGTACATGTGCCTTATGGCAAAAATCTTAAAAGAAATTTACCTTATTGACCTAGAAAATAGGAAAGATTACCTACATGAACGAAGGAAACGATGTATTGTAGCACATGCTTCTTTCATATAAATCAGTGAAACTTTTTGGTAAATATGGGATTAGAAATACAAATTGAGGGCTTACTACATACCACCCATTGCACTGGTTACGATAAGATGAATGTGTTTATTCCCCTCATGAATTTTTTTTTGTATTAAAAAATCTAACTTTATTGAATATAAGAATGGATGGATTTTCAAGTTAATTATTTTAGCTTTACGGTTATTACTTTTATAACCCCTCTGACCCATGGCAAAACTTTCTAACTGGCATATACAAAAATGCTTGTCTATTCTTGTCAAGTTTCTATTTAGTTTCAGTTCTATAGGTGCATAAACAAATATATTTAAATACACAGGATCATCTGTCACTGAATTACTGGTACATAGTAATGCATTGCAGCTGGTAGTAAGAAATCAACTTCCAAGTACAAGTACAACTTGTATTTTATGCAAAAATTCAAGTTTTAAACTTTCTTGTTCTTACACAATTGATGTCACTAACTTAAAGGCAAACAAATACTTTTGTTTTCTATCTCTTAGCTGAGCAAAAATACAGAGCATTTTCATTATTTCAAATAATGCAATATAATCCTTTTTTTTTTTTTTGAACAAGATGGTCAGGATGCTAATGAAATCATCTTTGGAGGAAGTGTTTAATAAGCATACTGTATTTAAATAAATTCTCCAGTAGGACATGGAGAATTCATTCACTGTCTTTGCTTAGAAGGCTGTGTAAATAGTTATCTGTCAATTTATACGCGCTGCTCACCAACAGTCCCTTATTGAAAACATCAGAATTTCCACATCACAGTTCTTAAAAGGACTTTAAGTCTTAAAATTCTGGTTCTCCTTTGGCTTGTTTCTCTCTTGATTCCACCCAGGCTTCATTAATGGTTCGCTTCATATCATCATCTCCATCTTCATAAATTTTCTTTAGAACATTCATCAGTCCCTCACTAGGATCTGTTTCAGTGTCGTATGAAGGCTTTTCTTTCTCTTTGCACTCTTTTTCAACCTGGGTCAGGTAGTCTCATCGTGTGTTTTCTGTTTTCTTTCTACATAATATGAGAACTGTATCGGTCTTAACTTTTTTTGAACTGCCTTCAACAGAGATGGGTTTCAAAAGATTGTTCACAATCATGGAGTAACTCTTGCCATTTAGGTTCTTTACCAAAAGATCAAATGACCTCTCTGAAATGCACCTGCACATTCTCAGCAGGAACTCGATGAATCCAGTTAAGGTAATGTAGATTTTCACAAACTTATCTGACTGATCCCACCCATAATTACTGATTTTCACTGTATATCCTGTTGTAATGGGAGCAAGCACAGCAGCTGGCTTTTCATTGTCAAGAAGTTCTGTTTTTTTTTTTTTTTTTTTTTTTTTTTTTTTCTGATTTCTGTTGCATCTTGTTCTTGATTTCTGTCTCAATCTTGAATTTTTCAGCTGTAAGGCCATCACATACTCTTTTCCTAGTGGCCTTTTCCAGTAACACCTTACTTCTAGATCTTTCTGTAGCTCTTCCAGAGTTGAAGCCATGGACTTCGCTGAGCACTGACCACCCGAGCTGCTGCAGCCGCTCAGGAGAGGGGACATCAAACAGAGCGCGCTCACTCTAGCGCAGCGCCGCATCCTCATGAATTCTTTTATTTAATTGACAGGAGAAGATATAAATTTACTTAGAAAAATATAATGCTACGTGA
Organism: Tupaia tana; assembly: GCA_026018925.1. Lineage (NCBI taxonomy): Eukaryota > Metazoa > Chordata > Mammalia > Scandentia > Tupaiidae > Tupaia > Tupaia tana. The sequence continues at coordinate 58,818,780 of JAKSZU010000007.1, read as the reverse complement.
AGAGTTTTTTTTAGTGTAAGAAATTTTACAAGAATTGGATAAATATAATAAATTGCCAAATGATTATATAATTTGGCATATAATTTGCTCTTTGCATGATTAAACTCTGCTAAATTGAATTTATCTAAAATTTTTAATAATCAAAGTGTCATAATTTATTGTTCTATTGCTATTTAGATTTTTTCTATGTTTTACTATTATATGTGATACTGAGATAAACATCTTCATGGCTAGAGACACTGATAAGGTTGTATTCTTTTTCTGCCTAAAGTTTATATTTACTTATTTGGAAAAAAACGAGTTACCCTTGACAGAGTCTTTCCACTCTGCAGTCCTCCCCCTGAGGCTCCCATCCCACCAGGATCACAGGTATGTAGGCTCATCTGGTGTGTTCTGGTTGACCCAGCATCTTAACCCAGGACTTCCATGTGGCTTCAAGTAGTGGTACCCTATGACATATACCACCAAAGCTAGGCCAACAATTTTGTATTATTAATTTTCCTAAAGTGAGATGGGTAGTTCTAAGTACATTACCTTTTTAAATTTTTTCATTTTGTCACACAACTTTCCTAAAAAATTGTGGGAGGCATCAACGTGGCTAAAAGCCTAGACCATGAGAACAGGTGGTTTAGATTTAAATCCTGTCCAAGAACTTTATAGATGTGTGATCTTAGGCAAGTTACTTAGTCGTGTTTCAGTTTACATATCTGTTTGATGAGGGTAATAGGATAACCTTTTTTTTTTAAAAAAAAAAGATTTGTGAAAATTCTTAGTCTGGTAGCAAAAATGTAAGAGAATATAATTTTTATTGAATTTGCACCAAACTTAGTTCTACTTGAAAATGTTAATAAAAATAAAATTAAAATAAATTAAAACCACTTTTAATTTATATATTATTTTAATTCTTTTTTTCTTTTTAGTTTACTATAGGGTGTCTGTTCACATGTTCATATGTGCATGGGTACGAGAGAGAGAGAGAGAGCGAGAGAGAGAGAGAGAGAGAAATCACCCCCTAGGGAACATGGCCACACTACAGTCCCTTCTCTTTTTAGGATTTTGGGCATACATGCACACACACCCAGCATGATTTTCAAGCTGCTGGATTGGGGACTGAACTAACTGCACAGCCAGCCAGGTGGGACCCAGCTGTATTGACCTCCATGCCACCTGCTGGCCCATAATTCTTTTTTTTCTGTTAAGTAGTTTCAAGTCCCACTTTGGGAAAAATGAAAATGGTTTAGTCCCAGATATTTGTGACATTTGTGAGCTTTACCTAAATAAAGGAAAATATGTTTCCATTCTTAGGATGAAGTCCTTTAGGAGCTGTGCGAAGATTAGTTTCTCAGCAGGGGTAGAGAGTGTAAAGGGATTTCTAAAATGCTGTTTACAAGTAAGTTGAAAGCAAACAATGTTTTTCTAACTAACTGTGGAATAATGTTGAGGGAGGTTATTGGTAGCTTAGACTTTAGTATAGCTTCTAGAATAAAGAGTGAGATAATAAACAATTAATGGTTATTTAGTTTGATATCATGTCTGCCCTTAGCTTCTTCCATGTATTTGTGCTTCTACTGTATTATGATATTTTGTGTGCGTTTAGCTGTTTTTCCAGCCAGAGAGTTTAAAATCATAGATTCCATGGGGGAGTTGTAGAATCACAGCATTTGGTAGTAGCGTTTGATCGCTATTTAGGAACAGTCTGGGCTAAGGGGTTACCACGAAACGTGGAAACAGGGTAGAGAAAAGTGGGTAGGATTAGGCATCAGAGGGTGGTGAAAACGTGGGGGAAGTTTTTGCTACAAAATCTCCTTTGTACACCAGTGAGTAGGGAAAAGACATGTTATGTCTCAGTTTATTTATGCTTCCATAACAAAATACCAGAGACTGGGTAGTTTATACAGAACAGATGTTTACTTCTTACAGTTCCGTGGTTTGGGAAGTCCAAGGCAGCAGCAGGTTTGGTATCTGGTGTAGGTGCCTCTGTGCTCCTACGATGGTGCCTTGCTGTTGTGTCTTCCAGAAGGAAAACATGCTACGTCCTCACATAGCAGAGGGGCAGCAGGACAGAAAGGGCCTCGAGTCCACTTGAGACCTTCTGTAAAGTATTAATTCCATCCACGAAAATGGAGATCTCATGGCCTAATTGCCTCTTAATGGCTCCACCTCCTAATGAAGTGTATTGGGGATTAAATTTCATTATGAATTTTGGAGGGACACATTCAAACCATAGCATGTTACTATTGAAAAGTCAAGACTTGGGAAACTTGAAAGCAGTCTGTAGAGTTATTGTCATAGAAACTGAATCAAAGGAAAAAAAAAGCCAGGCAGCCTTCATATTAAACATCTAAAATAAAGGGGAAGAGAGAATGAGCAAAGTGTCACAGACTCATAAAATGGCAGTGGCATGAGGCAGTTTCTAATTGTTATCCAAAATCTTGCAGAAATTTTTAAAGTGCTTTGATCTGTATCTTTTTTTTTAATTTATTTTATTTTTTTAAGATTTTACTTAACTCTGTTTATTTATTTTAATTTGTCCAGAGAGGGACAAAGCGAGAGAGAAGGAAAATGAGAAAGCAAGCCGCCAGGATTGGGATGCAAACTGCAGTTGGCCACGTGGGAGTCCAGCACCCCTAATTGCCATGCCACCAGCCAGTCCCTTCGATCTATATCTCATAGAGGAACTTACTATCAGGGAAAAACTCACTCTGAAGCAGTTCACAAAATATTTTTTGCCAACTATTTTTTAAGGCAATGTAGGAGAATTTATTTGTTGTTCTGCGTCATAAATAACAACTTTAGATAGCTGAAGGAGGAATGTTTCAGGTATCCTGAGATTGAAAAGGAAAATTAACTCTGTCATTTAAAATGCAAAGCAGTCTTGGCTGCCCAAATCAAGATGTTTGCAGAGCTGGGCGTTTCTATTTTTCTGCCGCACTGAAGACTGGGCAGGAGTTGCTAGGAGCTGGGCACAGTGTTTCTCCAGCCCTGGAAGTAGTGGGAGTAGATACTGAGGCAGAGCGCCAGAAAGTAATGTGGAAGTTTCAAGTTGGGGAGCAAGGAATGGTCAGAGCAGAAAGGGCACGTATTTGGTAGAGGTATGTTTTAAGGACCCCAGCAGACAGCAGGGCTATGATAAAAGAGGTTTCAAGTCCTCTTTGTGAGAACAGACAATAGATCATAGATTCAGAGCAGGCAAGAGAGTTGCAGCAAGGAATCAATGGTTCAGTTTTCACAAAACATCCTGATCCTGGGGATAGTTTCTCATTCAGGCCCCTACCCACTTGATTCTAAGGGAGTGCTGGTCCTGGGGAGAGCTCCAGTGCAAATAGACCTTTCCTGTGGATTGGAGCATTATGAGCTGATCACTGGAGATAGCCATTTCTTGAACTCTGTGCAATGGCAGATGACCTAACAGGAGCACCCCGGGCAGGAGGAAGAGCATGCTTTCTGAAGTTAGAAAGCTGGGCCAAGTCCTGTCCTGCTATGTGCTAGCCATGTGAGTTGGAGAAGATTAACTTCTCAATTATCCAGTTTATGAAATTGGAATAGTAATATATCATATGCTCATTATATCTTTTTGAAAGTAATGTAGGTTGAAATGTTTAATGAGAATGTGCTATAATTAATAGCTTACAATACTGAACTCTAGATTTTAGTGAACAGAAGCTGCCTTATTTGATATGAATTTCTATTCGAGCTATGTCTAATTGCTATTTAATCTGATTTAAATGAAAGAAAAAATATATAGTTAAGGGAGGTTGCCAAGTATAAGGATAATGTCCAATTTGGGGGTCAGAAATTGGGGTTCAGGTTCTGACTGTCACTTATGAGAGTAGGAGGCTTGTCTGAGGACCCACTGAGGCTGCAGTGGTAACTATTGCTAAGAAATTGTGCTCCATAGCCGGCAGATGGCACGGTGGTTAAGGGCACTGGACTTCCATATGGCTAACTGTGGTTCAAGTCCCAGACTTGGTGGCTTACTCCCTCCACCCCCGGTCCCTCTCTGGTTAAATTTAAATAAATAAATAAAGTTAAATATAATAATTCTTAAAAAAAATAAAAAAGAATTTGTGCTCCGAAGACTGAAACCACATGGGAGCCAGGTTCATTTCTGGCCAATCTAAAGGCTGGGCATGGTGGTGTATGTTCTATTTCCAACCCCTTGGGAGGCTGAAGGAGGAAGATCCTGAGCTCAAGGCTGGCTGGGACAATAAAGCAAGACTGTATTACAAAACAAAACAAAACAAAACAATGAAAAGGAAAGAAAAAAGCAGTCTGGCCTTAGGCAAGTTCCTTAACTGATGAAATTCAGCTTTCTTAATGTGAAAGTAAGGGTAATTATAAGAGTTTTATACACTTTGCAGAATTATGGATAGGCTTTATCATGGATAAATCTACCGTGAAATTATTATTTCGGCTGTGATCCATCCATCCCTATGGAATGATGGTCTATCTGAATTCCCAGAAACACAAGTGGGTGATAAATTACCAGAGTGGAGTACCTAATTAGAAAGAGCATAGGGCTTCAACCAGAATACGTATGGTAATTACATGTTTAGGTGCAAATACCCTGTGGCTGATTTAACTCTTTTTTGGCTGAGAGTATGCTCCAACTTGGCTAGAATCTCTAGGATGTTAGTTAGTTTACTTCAGGAAAACCCACAAGTCCTAAACTAAAGTATGTCTTTGGATAAACTGTTATTTTTTACTTGACTAAAAAGTGCAACTTCTATATATTGAGTCATTCCTCTTAACTTCCCAAGAGCAGAATTTCCAAAGACTACACATTTCTAGGGTCAGTCCAGGTAAGCCCTGCCCTTGATTTAAATAATCGAGAAGTGGAGATGAAGTCAGAATAGATAGGAGCAATTTTGCTTCTGTAGGGTTTAGAGTAACCAATTCCAGGGTATTTGTTCATTCATTATTGACTTCCTTTGCTTACTATTTGGTTTCCTGGTGAGATTCATAGGGTCGTTTTAGCTTATTCCCTAAACATTTACATCCTTTCTTCTGGGCAGAGTGCATTTTTATTTCTTTAGTAGTAACCCTTTTGTTTCATATAACCTCAAATGATGTTTCTGACTGTCTTCTGATCTGTTGCGTTCTTAAAGGAAAGAACTATCTTGCTAAAACTAAAGAGACTTTGAAGTGGCAGAGCATCGATCATTTATACCATGGAGCAGTTGATGCGACCTTCTTTGAGACTAGTAGATTTTAATGTGTTTGAAAAGCTCAGTTTTAGAGTATAATTGTATAAATGGTCCTTCATATTTGTAAGCTCAATTTGCTTAGATGTTTTTAGATAGGAGAACTTAATAAATATCTTTGAGTAACATCGAAATACAAACTGAGAGCCTGTTGCTTGGCTTTGTTTCTGTTAGAGAGCACAGAGGCAGCTGCCACTTGGACAGGCCTGGTTGCACTCTGAGCAGGGTCTGTGCCAGACTCCACATCTATCTCTTCCTGCCTGGGGACTTCAGTAGAGAAAAGCAGCGCTGGAACAGTCACAGTTCATTTCATATTTTGGGCCTGTGGTCCCAATGGAAATGACTGAGAACAGAGTTGGGGAGGAGTATTTGGGATCTCTGCTTGAATAGAAATTGAGCTGGGAGAGAGAGAGAGAGAGAGAGAGAGAGATAGAGAGAGAGAGAGAGAGAGAGAGAGAAATGAGTGGGGAGCAAGGCTTTTGCACTCAAAGATCACTTTTCTTTTCCTTTTTTTTTTTTTTTGAGAGTTTTTTTTCGCTATAGGGCGCGTGCGCTCGCCAGACAGACAGAGAGAGACATAGAGACAGAAAGCGAGAAATCACCCCCCAGGGGGGATGGTCACGCCGCAATCCCTTCTCCTCCATTCTCCTCTTGGGATCTTGGGCACGCACGCACACGTGCCCGGCGTGAGTTTTAAGCCACCGGGTCCGGGACGCGAACCGCGGTCGACTACGTGGGAGTCCAGCGACATAGCCATTACGCTAACTGCTGGTTCCCAAAGATCACTTTTCCTAAAGACGGAAGAGATGATGTGGGGAGGAACAAGTCACTATTGCGTACCTACCAAGAGGAGAGCCCTGTGCTTTACTTGCACCATTTCACTTAATGCTCACACTGGGAGGTGATATTTTAATGTTGAGGGACTGAAGCCTAGAGTAGTTGAGTAACTTGCTCGTGGTCCCACAGCTAGTGATGACAGCACTGGATTCTCCTTCATACATCCTGATCTTCCTAGGACGTCAGAGAAAATTCAAGAACCACCCTTCTCTAATCATGTGATTCTTTGTTACATTTAAAGACAGGAGCCAGACCCCACTCAAGTGGAGGAATGGGTCTTCCCCTTCAAGGTATTGTCAAAGTATTAATACCATATGCACCACCTGTTTTATCACATGCAGTCACCTCTGGCACGTATCTGATTACAACTTCATTGTTACAAACAAACTTGTGGTAATTTCCTCTTTCTTTTCTTTCCCTGAGGGTTCTCATATCTGTACATGCATGAATGAGGGGGGAGCACGCCAGTGGGGTGTGGTCATGCTGCAGTCTTGTTTCTTTCATTTCCTCATCTCATCAGAATTGTGGACATGCATGCACACATGCCTGGCATGTTTTCTAAGCCTCTAGGGCCAGGATTTGAGCCACATGGTTGACCATGTGGGATCTGCCTGCCTTAACCACTGAACTTCAGGGCTGGCCTTCATGCTGCCTTCTTGTTCTTCATCATGCCTTTGTCCCTCCAGCACTTCTTTTTTCTTTTTCTTTTTTTTTTTTTTTAAGAGAGATTTTTGCTTTAGGGCACATGTGATTTCCTGAGAGAGAGAGAGAGAGAGAGAGAGAGAGAGAGAGATAAAAAGTGAGGAATCCCCCCCGCAGGGGGATGGCCACACTGCAATCCTTTTTTCTCCAGTCTTCTCTAAGAATCTTAGGCACACAAGCACACGCGCCTGGTGTGAGTTTTAAGCTGCTGGGTCTGGGACTTGAACAGTGGTCGACTACATGGAGTCCAGGGATGTAACTGCTAAATCATCTGCTGGTCCCACATCTTCTATTGGTCTCCTTTGTCACAGGCCATGTTTGCATTCTAAGTACTTGCTTATTTCCCAACACCCACTGCTAGCTCACTGAAGGAGAAATAATATCCTTGATCGCAGTTACAGTCCCAGAAACTAAGACAGGGCATTCCATGCAGTAGACACTCAGGGTGTGGGAGTAAAAGCATAGTAGTATCAAGGGGGTGTGGGGGAGGATGTGTTAAAACCCCATTGTGGGGACTAAATGGCATAAGGGTTATGTCACTAGACTCCCACATAGTCAACTGCGGTTCTAGTCCTGGACCCGGAGACTTAAAACACACCAGGTGTGTGTACGTGTGTGCCTAAGACCCCAAGAAGAGACTTTTGGAGAAGGGACTGCAGCATGGTCATCCTACCTGGAGGGGGTGATTTCTCACCGTCTGTCTCTCTGTTTCTGGTGTATGCATGCATCTATAGCAAAAATCTTTCTAAAAAACAAACCAAAACAAAACCAACCAACAAACAAAAAACCACAAAAATCCCACTGTGACCCCAACCACCTTTTGTAATCACAACATCTAAGTAGAACAGTGTCATCATATAAGCACAGCTTTAAGACAAGTCTGCTACTTTTTGCCACTGGAGGGCTGTTCTAAACTCAGTTCCTGTTGAGTGGCCCTGAAATGTCACTTGAATTACTGTTTACATGTCCCTTCTCCTTTTCGTTTCCCCTCCCTTTGTTTCTCCTTCCTTTTCTTCCCTTCCCCTATCCCTCCTCTTCTCTTATTCTATTTAAAAAAAAAAAAAAAGAAACAAATAAGAATTATTGCCCCAGTCTTAAGGTTTGTGAATTCTAACTTAGGGATTTTTTAAGATTTGGCAACAATGGTAAAAACCAATATTAATTCTAATATCCTAAAATGGATAAAAATATATTTTTATTTGATGCAAATGACAGTTATATTTTAATTGTGATAAGTATTAACTAACATACCTTCTCAATGGGCACCAAACAGCGCTAGTGCCAACAAAATAATTATTAAGAACTTACTTTTTTGCCTATTATAGCAAATCTATAAGTGGTTTAAAATTCTGGGCACATTAAAATTCTTAGTCTTGTTATAGGTAATGGCCTTGTCTCCTGTGTACAAATATTAGTTGACATATTTTTTTTTTATTGAAGAAATTGATGAACACTTAATGTTTGTGCTACTCAGTTCCACTCATTATCCTAGATTAATTGATTTTCCTTCCATGCATCTGTGATGTTGTTGTTCTGTATTCAACTTTCGACTCATTAGAAGATCCTTGTTATTTCCTGGCTGAGAAAGATTACCTTCTGACAGTAATCAAAATGCAGGAGTTAGTGAAAGGAAAAAATAAAAGGAATAGGAGGAGATGGGAATATATAATCTTTTTTTTGTTTTTGGAGAGGATTTTGCTATAAGGCGTGTACACTCTCCAAAAAAACAGAGAGACATGGGGCCAGAAGGTGGTATAATGGCTGTGTAGCTGGACTCCCACATAGTTGACCATGGTTTGAGTCCCGGACCCGGTGACTTAAACTCACACTGGGTGTGTGTGTACGTGTGCCCAAGATCCCGAGAGGAGAGTGGAGGAGAAGGGATTGCAGCGTGGCTATTTCCCCCCCCCCCCCCCCCGGGGGGGGGTGATTTCTCACTCTCTGTCTTTCTGGTGAGTGCACATTCCCTATAGCAAAACCTCTAAACACACACACACACACACACACACACACACACACCCACCCACACACACATACAGCGAGACAGAAAGTGAGCAATCATCCCCAGGGGGAATGGTCACACCACAATCCCTTCTCCTCCACTCTCCCCTCGGGATCTTGGGCACACACGCACACATGCCTGGCGTGAGTTTAAGTCACCGGGTCCGGGACTCAAACTGCTGTCGACTATGTGGGAATCCAGCGACATAGCCATTATGCCAACTGCTGGTCCTGAAACATATAATCCTTAGGCATTAAGATCCTACCATCTTTGAATAACAGTTGAATTGCTGAAAAAACCAAAGCTTTAGCAGAATGGAGGATTGAGAATGTATTTTATTGCATTGTTAGTACTTCCTATCACAGTTTTATAGCACAGCTTTAGAACCCTGTTAAAATTGTTTTCCTCTGAAATAATCTACAAATGTATATCTATAATAGACAAAAAATGTAATATGTAAAATGAATATAACAGTATACAAATTTATAAAAATAAATTTTCCATTAAAGAGAATCCCATGAGAAGCCTTGAGCTTTGAGTGTTCAGATTTTCTCTTCCACCCATGCCAGTGTGCCTCTCAGAGCTATCTGTGGGGACAGTGATACCCCAAGAGTTCAGCAGGATATCGTGACAGTGCCATCCACACGTCTGGTTATCTTAATTTGGGCTGCTATCACAAAGTACCATGGACTGGGTGGGTTAAAAACAACAGAAATTTCTTTCTTACAGTTCTGGAGGCTGGAAATCTGAGATCGGTGTGCCAGCATGGTTAAGTTCCTGCTCTCTTCTGAGTTCCAAACTGCCTCCTCCTTACTGTATCTTACATGGTGGAGAGCAGACAAAGGAAACAAGCCAACGCATCTCTTAATTTTTTTATATTTTTCTGGAGGGTGAATGTGCTTGCCAGAGAGAGACAGAGGGAAAGAGAGAGACAGAGAGAAGAAGGGAAGAAAGTACTCCCTGACAATGGGGCATGGTCATGCCTTAATCCCTTTCCCTCCACTTTGCTATCCTACCCTCCTGTTGGGATTTGGGACATTCATGCATAAGTGCCAGACCTGTTTGGCAAGTCACTGGGGCTGGATTCAAACTGTACAAATGGCCATGTGGGTTCTTCCTCCCTTACCCACGGGTCATGGAGCCAGTCTCATGACTCTTCTTCTAAGAACACTAATTCCATTCATGAGAACTCTACTCTTAGTGACCTAACCACTTCCCAAGGCTCCACCTCTTAATATCAACATATTGGTTGTTAGGATTTTAAAATACAAACACATTCACATGAACATTATGAGCAGTTGAATAAACAGTACATTATACTAGGTATTGATAAAAATATTCTGTCACTAAATTGCTAAATTGAAGGGTTTGGGAACATCATTGCTTTTCCAATGACAACTCCAATTCAGAGAACAGTAAAAAGAAATGAATTGACCAGCAATGCTGGTGGTAGGAGTGAGGTCAGTATCAAGGAGTAACTTACTCTGGGGGGGACCAGGAATGGTTCTTGATGAAACACAAAACCATTGATTTTGAATTTGTAAATTAAAGGATAGGATTTTCCCACCTTAGATTCAAACAGAAAAATGATGGTATTAATGGTCAACTAGGAAACTAATACCAACCACATTTCCAGAAATATGAGAAATGACATAAAATTTTACATGCCATTCAGAAATTCTCAGACTTTGAGTTTCAAGACTTGTTCTTGGTATACCACCAACCTTGTAGAACATAGTTTTTCTTCATTGTTTTTTATTGGTAGATTGGTTTGAATTTTACCTGGTAAAAGCTTTAGAACAGCAGTACAGGGCCTTTTTCCTTGTTCTAATAGGTTGACTTTCATTTTCTGTTATAAAATTATCTCTAAATGGTGTAATATTCATATTGAATACTACAGCTGATGAACAATATCCTTTCAGTCCAACTTGTCACAACACCACAGGGCACAACTTAGAAGTGACTGTTTTCCTGATTCTCTGCTCACAATGAGAACCACCAGCTGAGGAACTTGGCCAGTCCTTAGAGGGTGTGCTTAGGGATCAGGAAGCGATGCTTAGGGGTTGATTTTATATATATATATATATATATATATATATATATATATATACACACACACACACACACACACACACACACACACAGAACATCACTACTCTGTGTTTCTCCTACCATCTGCCAGGATGGGCTATGTTATGAGATTTGGGACAAATAAGTTAGGCTATATTTCCCTGGAGTGATAAATTTTAGTGGCTTACAACATTTAAGGTTTATTTCCCACTCTAATTTCATGTTCATTGAGGGTTGGCTGTAGCTTTGCTGTGTGAATCTCCATGCCAGGAGCCCAGCTGATACACAATTCCTAGGTGGAATGTGCCAGGGTTGTAACAGAGAGAGGCCGGGGTTACTCTATGATGTCTTTTAGAGCATCTGTTCAAAAGTGGCTCATGTTATTTTCCCTTACATTTCATAGGCCCAAATGGACTTAGCCAATGTGAGAACTGCAATTCTTCCACACGGAAGAGTGGACGAAGTAGCAAATATTAGCGCAATGAAACAAACTACCATAAGCTCTTTAGCCTCTCTCTCTCATTCCCATAAACCAGGAGTCTCATGGATCCATTGTACTTTGTGAATGCAAATGCACCATGTTCTCATGACTTCCCATTTGCCTTCCCTTCAGAATGTCTCCTCCTTTTTTTTTTTTATTCATCTGGTGGTCTTCTCCCTCAAGTATTATCTCTCCAGAGAGGTCTCTTCTACCCCTCTGAAGGAGTGCAGGGTACTCTTTCTCTCCCATGGCTCCTAGTAAACAATTCTGTCCTACTGTTTTGTAACTTCAGTGGATTTGTTTCCTTCAAGAGACTGTGGTGCTCTTGTGGATAATGTACGCATCTTGGTCACCTCTGGTTCACAGTACCCAGCCCAGGGTTTGCCATGGATTAAACATGTTATTAAATATTAAATGAAATGAAGCAAAAACAGATGATGAAAATGAGAAAGCTACTTTTTACTCCAGCCCTTGTTTAGACTAGTGTTTTCCAAACTTACCCATGATGAAGGACTATGATTAAAGTTTCTGTTTTGATGCAAGCCAATACTTTTGTAAAACACAGCAAAAATTAAATACTGGAGAAATTATTAAGCACATGTCACATTGTTACAAAAGTGTCTAAATGCTTACTTCTTTTTTTTTAAATTTTTTATTATCATCATGTTCTTCTATTATATTACATTGAATTACATATAACTTTACAGTGTATTACATTGCTTTTTCAAAAGGGAATGCCATGCATGTCAGTCAGTACAGAGACATTAATCTCCCCACTATAACATTCAATATCTTTTCTATGTTTTCCCCAATCTTTATTATTATTATTCTAATTATTTTTTAAAACAGTCAATTGCTACTTTTCATTTTGCTTGTACAAATACTTTGCCCATCATGAAATACTTCTCAGACAAATCCAGTTGAGAATACTATACATGTCAACATCAACAGTTAATAAGCCATATCTCTTTCTCACTAATGTCCTGCCTCTCTATTGTTCACTTGTTATCTTTCTCTATTCTCTTCTCTTCACTTCCCCCATTCCACACTGTCCTATTCTCGTTAAGTACCTTCACTGCTTTTATGTCCTCCAATTTTTTGCTCTCTATTATAGAGTGCTGATAGTCAGTATATATTGAGTGGATACATACAATATCTTTCTTTCATAGCCTGGCTTACTTCACTCAGCAATATATCCTCCGTATCTGACCACTTTCTATCAAACTCCAGGGTCTTGTTATTTTTTATGGCTGAGTAGTATTCCATAGAGTATATATACCACACTTTTCCAATCCATTCATCAGTTTGTGGACATTTAGGTTGGTTCCATGTCTTGGCAATTGTGAATAATGCTGCAATAAACATTGATGTGCAAGCACTTTTCTGACTGAGCATTCTCCTGTCTTTTGGGTAAATACCCAGAAGTGGGATTGCTGGATCAAATGGTAGTTCTATTTGTAGATCTTTGAGGAACCTCCATATTGTTCTCCACAGTGGTTGAACTAGTTTACATTCCCACCAACAGTGTAGGAGGGTTCCCTTTTCACCACATCCCCGCCAACACTTATCACTTTTTATATTCTTAATCTTTGCCATTCTGACAGGGGTTAGGTGGTATCTCATTGTAGTTTTTATCCGCATCTTCCTTATGATGAGGGATGTTGAGCATTTTCTCATATGCTTTTTGGCTGTTCGTATGTCTTCCTTAGAGAGACTTTTATTCAGCTCATTTTCCCATCTTTTAATTGGGTTCATCATTTTTTTTCGCATAAGGCACTTGAGTTCCCTATGTATTCTGGTTATCAGTCCCTTGTCTGAGGCATATTTAACAAAAATATTTTCCCATTCTGAGTGTTGTCGGTTCACACTTGTTACTGTGTCCTTTGCTGTGCAGAAACTTCTTAGTCTAATATAGTCCCACTTGTCTATTTTAGGGATTATTGCCTGTGCTTTGGGAGTCTTATTTAAGAAGTCTTTGCCTACTCCAATGTCCCCCAGAGTTTCCCCAGCATTTTCCACCAGTAGTTTTATTGTTTGAGGTCTTAGGTTCAGATCTCTGATCCATTTTGAGTTGACTGTTGTTAATGGTGAAAGATGGGGGTTCAGTTTCATCTTTCTGCAGGTGGATACCCAGTTTTTCCAGCACCATTTACTAAAGAGGTTTTCCTTTTCCCAATGGATTGACTGATATCCTTTGTCAAAGATCAGTTGGCTGTAAGCTTTGGGGGTTATTTCTGGGGTCTCTATTCTCTTCCATTGGTCCACTTGTCTGTTTTTATGCCAATACCATGCTGTTTTGATGACCACAGCTTTATAGTATATCTTGGGATCAGGGAGTGATATGCCTCCTACTCCATTCTTCTTGCGCAGGATTGCTTTTGCAATACGAGGTCTTTTATGGTTCCAGACAAATTCTATGATTGCCTTTTCTAGATCTCTGAAGAATATCTCTGGTATTTTGATTGGAATTGCATTAAACATGTAGATTAATTTGGGTAGAATTGCCATTTTGATTATGTTAATTCTTCCAATCCAGGAGCATGGGATGTCCTTCCACATTTTTATGTCACTTTCAATGTCTCTTTTAAGATTTTCGTAGTTTTCTTTATAAAGGTCTTTGACTTTCTTAGTTAGGTTTATCCCTAGGTATCTTATACACCTTGTGGCTACAGTGAAAGGGATTCCTTTCTTCAGCTCTGCTTCGTTCAACTTGTTGTTCATAAATAGAAATGCTATAGATTTTTGGATATTGATTTTGTATCCTGCCACCTTACTGTATTCACTTATTACTTCAAGCAGTTTTTTCATGGATACCTTTGGGTCTTCTAAGTACACCATCATGTCATCTGCAAATAAAGATATTTTCAATTCTTCTTTGCCTATTCGAAGGCCTTTAATATTATTCTCTTCTCTGATTGCAATAGCTAAGACTTCCAATACTATATTAAACAGCAGTGGAGAAAGTGGGCAGCCTTGCCTAGTACCTGTTTTCAGAGGAAAAGCTTTCAGCTTTTCCCCATTCAGTATAATGTTAGCTGTAGGTTTCTCATAGATTACTTTTATTGTGTTCAGAAATGACCCTTCTATACCAATCTTACTGAGAGTCTTAATCATAAAAGGATGTTGTATTTTATCAAATGCTTTCTCCGCATCAATTGAGATGATCATATGGTTTTTATCTTTCTTTCTGTTAATGTGGTGTATTACATTTATGGTCTTGTATATTAAACCACCCTTGCATCCCTGGTATAAAGCCTACCTGATCGTGATGAATGATCTTTGTTATATGTTGTTGGATACGATTTGCGAGTATCTTGTTGAGAATTTTCACATCTATATTCATCAATGATATTGGTCTGTAGTTTTCCTTTTTTGTCATATCTTTATCTGTTTTGGGGATGAGGATGATGGAGGCTTCATAAAATGAATTTGGAAGGTTTCCTTCCTTTTGAATCTTTAGAAATAATTTTAGTAGGATAGGGGTTAACTCTTCCTTAAAAGTTTTGTAGAATTCACAAGTGAAGCCATCTGGGCCTGGGCTTTTCTTTGTTGGGAGGTTATTTATTACTGATTCAATCTCCTGGCTTGTTATGGGTCTATTCAGGTTCTCTATGTCTTCCTGATCCAACCTTGGTAGATTATGTGCATCCAGGAATTTATCCATCTCCTCCAGGTTATCTTGTTTGTTGGCGTAAAGTTGCTCATAGTATCCGCTAATGATATTTTGTATTTCTGCTATGTCTGTGGTAATATTGCCTGTTTCATCACATATTTGATTAATCTGGTTCCTTTCTTTCTTCTTCTTAATCAGTCTAGCCAATGGTGTGTCGATCTTGTTAATCTTTTCAAAGAACCAGCTTTTGCTTTCATTTATTTTCTGTATGGTTCGTTTATTTTCTATTTCATTTATTTCTGCTCGAACCTTTATTATTTCTTTTTGCCTGGCATTTTGGGGGTTTGTTTGTTGTTGTTTTTCCAATTCTCTGAGGCATGATGATAAGTTATCTACTTGCCATCTTTCTATCCTTTTCTTATGCGCACTAATTGCTATGAATTTCCCTCTTAAGACTGCTTTTGCTGTGTCCCATAGATTCTGGACACTTGTGCACTCATTATCATTAGTTTCCATAAATTTTTTTATTTCAGCCTTAATTTCTTCAGTAGTGAAGAAGTCATTCAGAAGTAGCTTGTTCAGTCTCCATGTGTTCGTGTATCTTCGGGGTTGTGTCTTGAAGTTAATCTTGAGTTTAATTCCATCATGGTCAGAGAAGATGCTGGGTACAGTTTCTATGCCTTTGAATCTATAAAGACTTGATTTGTGTCCTAATATATGATCTATCTTTGAAAAGGTTCCATGTCGGGGTGAGAAAAATGTATATGTTGTGGATGTAGGGTGGAAAGTTCTATAGATATCTGTCAAGCCCATTCCATTTATAGTATCATTTAAGTCCTGTATCTCTCTATTTATTTTCTGTCTAGAAGATCTGTCTATAGGAGATAATGGGGTGTTGAGATCTCCAACAATTATAGTATTTCTCCCTATCTCTCCTTTTAGCTCCAGCAGTCTTTCCTTCACATATTTAGGTGCACCTGAGTTGGGTGCGTAGATATTTATAAGGGTTATGTCTTCTTGCTGGATTACCCCCATTTACTATTATATAATGCCCTTCTTTGTCTCTTCTTACAGTCTTTGTCTTGAAATCTATTTTGTCTGAGATCAATATTGCTACTCCAGCCTTTTTTTGATTTCCATTTGCATGGAGTATCTTTTTCCAGCCCTTGACTGTTAGTCTATGTATGTCTTTATCCATAAGGTGAGTTTCTTGTAGGCAACAGATAGAGGGTTTCTGTTTTCTTATCCATTCAGCCAGTCTATGTCTCTTTACTGGAGAATTTAATCCATTGACATTCAATGTAATTATCGATATTTCCGTACCTGATCCTATCATTAAGTGAGCCATTTTCTTGGTTGCTTTTTGTTCTCGTATAACTGTTTCTGATTTTTTAGCTTTCCTGGTATAATACTCCCTTCAGAACCTCTTGAAGAGCTGGTCTGGAGTTGGTAAATTCCTTCAAATTTTGTTTATTCGAGAATGTTTTTATCTTTTTTTCCCATATGAAAGATAATTTTGCCGGGTATAGTATTCTTGGTTGAAATTGTTTTTCACTCAACACTTTTACTATGCTTCCCCATTCTTTCCTTTCCTGCATTGTTTCGGCCGAGAGATCCGATGTTAGCCTGATGGGGTGACCTTTGTCAGTAACCTGGCGTTTCTCTCTTGCCAACTTTAGTATCTTGTCTTTATCTGTTGTTTTTGCCAGTCTGGCTATAATATGCCTTGGAGAAGATCTTCTTGGGTTGATTCTACCCGGGGTCCTATGTATTTCCTGGGTCTGGATACTTGAATGCCTTTCTAGATTTGGAAAGTTTTCTTCCAGGATCTCATGGAATAAATTATCTAGGCCCTTATTATTTTCTTCCTCTTCTGGAATACCAATTATCCGGATGTTGGGGCGCTTAATAGTATCCAGTATTCCTCGTATATTATCCTCATTTTTCATGGTTGTTTTCTCAATCTTCTTGATACTTTTTTCTAGGTCAGATGTTTTGTCTTCTACATTGGAGATTCGATCTTCTGCCTGGTCTAACCTACTTTCAATACTTTCAAGGGAGGTTTTGATTTCCTGTATCACATTCTTCAATCCTAAAAGTTCCATCTGGTTCTTGTTTAAGGTATCCATTTCTTCTTTCAAGTCATGGAAGGACTTCCTCATCTCCTGGAGCTCCTTGTCTCTTTTCTCTTCCATCTCAGTTAGTTTGGTCACTACAAATAATCTGAATTCCTTATCAGACATGTCCACGATGTCCATTGTATTGACTGTGGGTGGTGTAGGCCTGATGATTTCCCTTGGGGGAGAGGCCTTTTCTTGGTTGCTCATATTTCTTGAGCCTCTGCGATTGTTCCTAGTCATCAGGTAATCTATATGTTTCTTCCTATCTGATTGTTAAAAGTTATACAGGCTTAGAAAATTGATGATTTCCCTTATGGTTGGCCTACCTGTTGCTCACAATTACCATTAACTGTTGCCACTACCCTGGATGGCCCAAAGTCCTCACTGTCTCTAAGGAGAGGTGAGCCTTCAATTGACTGAATAAGTAAAACCCCAAAAGCAAAGAAAAACAGAATGAAGAAAAGAAATTGCGCGGCGCGCGCAAGCGGCGCGCGCTATTTAAATCACTACAATTCAAAGAGTCCAAAGGCTAGTGGGAAAGGGTCAGAAGATGAGTAACAAGACCAGGTTGGTCGGGCCTGCAGCCTGAGTCCGCCTGGAGCCCGGAACTGCTGGCCGGCTCGATCCGGGTTGCGGGTGGGGTGGGGTGGGAGTTCGCCTTAAAGTCCCAGACAACCAACCTGGGGTCCAAGGAGGAGAAACGGTGAGGATGCGTGGAGATTCAGAAGGGTCGGGCCTGCAGCCTGAGTCTGCCTGGAGCCCGGAACTGCTGGCCGGCTCGATCCGGGTTGCCTAAAGGCTTACTTCTGATTTCTGTATTTATGTAACTGCAGACTTTGTGGTCTACAGACCATGTTTTGTATAGTGCCATGTTAGATTCATTGATCCACTCAACGACGTCTACTAAATTCCCTGTGCTAGGCAATGTTCAAGGGGCAAGGGATTCACTCGTAAACAAATATTCTGTTCTCAAAAAGTCTACTTGCTAGTGGGACAAGTAGACAGTAAGAAAGCAGCTAATAAGTAAATAATGTGCCTTGGAATAATGATTAGTGCTATGAGTGAAGTAAAAGAAAGTAATGAATAGAGAGTGATTGGGTAGAGAGATTATTTATGAGAATAGTCTTTAAGAAGGTGACATTTTAGCAGAAACCTGAGCATTCTAGACAGAGAGAGCAGAAAATGTTGAAATTGTGAAAGAGAAACAAGCTTGGGAGCCATCAAGGAATGAAGAGAAGGCCAGCATGACTGAAGCTCAATAAACATAGAGGGTTATGTCAGAGGCAGAGTCTGATAGTCAGGCCTAGGCCGGGTCATACAGGACTTTTCACCATGTTTTGAGTTTATTATTAGTTACCTGAAAACCACTGAAAGATTTTGAGTGGAGATATCTCATAGTCTGGTTTACATGTAAAGCAAATTACTCTGGCATATAGGTGCTGAGATTACATAGAGGAATTCATCAGTAGAAGGTCCTTTTCTTTTTAAGTTTATGTTTTTCTTTCTGGGGAGGGGGAGAAAGAGAGAGAAAGGGAGAGAGGGGCAACCCCAGAAAGGTCTTTATGTCATGATTCAGTCCCATTTTCAGCCAGCCCAGACCCAGAAAGGTCTTTATGTCATGATTCAGTCCCATTTTCAGCCAGCCCAGACCATAGACACAGACCATAGACACATATGTGCCCAAAGTACTCAAGAGAGTCTCAGAACTCAAATCAAGGACCTTTTCTATATGGGTTCAGTTGTGCCACCTCTGTGCCTCTTCGTGGCTTCAGGAAATTATTTTAAAAGTTCTCATGAGAGGTGGAGAAGGCTTAACTTAGCAGTAATAATAGAAGTCAAGAAATTTCAGGATATATTTTGTAGAAAAAGCTAACAAGACTTATTAGTGAATTGAATACTAGGTGTGAGGGAAGGAGAGAACTCAAAGATGGCTGCTGGTGTTTCAGCTTGAGTAAGTGGGTGAAAATGATTGTTACTGACATGGGGAAGATGTAAAAGTACCATTTAGGTGATAGAGGTGTGATGCCTCAAAATAAAAGAAATTTGAGAACAGCAGATGGCATAATGGCTACATCACTGGACTCCCACATAGTTGACCATGGTTCGAGTCCCAGACCTGATGACTAGAAACTCATGCCAGGTGCACCACTTGTGTGTACGTGTGCCTATATCCCAAGTAGAGAACGGAGGAAAAGAGATTGTGGCATGGCCATTCTCCCCTAGGACGTGATTTCTTACTTTCTGTCTGTCTGTCTGTCTCTGTCTCTCAGGTGAGCTCATGCACACTAAAGCAAAGATCTCTCTCTCTCTTTAAAAAAGAAGAAATTAGTGTAATGTGTCTTCATTAACTATGTTGCAATAGATTTTATTCAATCTTTATTATGCTTATAGAAAATTATTTTACTTTACTTTTCTAAGTGATATTTTAAAAATCATAATTAGATACTCAAGTTTACGGAATGTTTCTTATGAACTTCCTAAAAAATAGTTTTATTTCTTTCTTTAGTTCAGGAAAAATCTGTACTACCTTGAATGATATTTTTTAAAATGTTGAACAAAAACTCCATTCCATGATAAACTATATTGGTCATGTTATATAATTATACCCTGTACAAACAGGGAATACACACTTACGTAAATATACCTAGAATGAATTTATGAAAATTGACCTTGTTTTAGGTCATAATTTTAAAGAATCAGCTATACATTTTATGATAATGAAATGGAATAAGAAATAAATAACGAAATGATAAATTCTTATGTTTGAAAATTAAGAAATGCTTATATGTAATTTAAATGTAAATTAGATAATACTTGGAATAGGACAACAATGAAAGTTATACCAATCAACACTTGTATGATGTGGAATATTTGGGGAAGATTTATAGACTTAAATACTTTTATTACAAGTATTAGCTTGAAGATTGTAGGCTGACAAAATATCAAAGATTCAGGCCTCAGGCACATGAAAGATCTATATTTTTCCATGATTTATGAGGTAAATATTTATTACATTTTTTTATTTAACACTCATAGAGAGTTAGGCTTACCTAGAGAATTCTTCCTAGATTCCTCTAGACGTAATTTTTTCTTATTATTTTCCTACTTCACCTTTTCTTTGAAAGAGTAGTCTATTTGAATCCAAGTTTTCTCTGGTAAGGTCTCTAACCAGACTTTAGGCCTGCATGGAGCAGGGCCCTGGTTAGAGATCATACCAGATAAACGTGGAGATTAGATGGATGACTCCTCTTGTATATTAAAACTTAACATCAGGAAATCCTGTTATGTTTCACTTAGTGATGGGGTTATATTTTGAGAAATGAATTGTTAGGTGACTTTGTCACTGTACTAACACCATAGAACATATATGAACCTAGATGATGTACTTCCTGCCTATGTAGATTATATGGTGTGGCCCATATGCTCCCACAGAGGACCTACAAACCAACAGAGCTTGTTACAGTACTGAATTCTGTAGGCAATTGTAACACAATGGGATTTGTGAAGTTAACATAACTAAACATAGAAAAGGTACAGTAAAAATGCAATATAAAGATAGAAAATGGTACTCATATAGGGCACTTACCATGAATGGGACTTGCAGGATTGCAAGTTTCTCTGGATGAGTCAGAGTGAGTGGTGAGTAAATGCAAAGGCCTAGTGTAGACTATAAACACTGTACATATAGGCTTCACTAAATTTATAACAATTACTTTTATTCAATAATAAATTTACCTTAGCTTATTATACATTTTTTACTTTATAAACTCTTAGATATTAAAGCTTTAAAAAACTTATAACTCTTACAATACTGAAAATGCAAACATACTGTATAGCTGTATAAAAATATTTTTTCTTTTTTAAAAATTTGTTTATTGAGAGAGAAAGAGAGAGAGGAACAGGCAATTCCAACAGGATCTTCAGTCTCTGATCCACCTCTAGTCTCTGTCACTCTGGATCATAAACAAATGTGTGTGCACCCTGCATGCACAGTGTGGCTTTGGGGTAGGAACCTAGGATCTTCCCATGTGGGTCCAGCCTGCAGAACATTGCATTAGTTCTGTTCCACCAGCTGGCTTTTATTTTCTTTCTTTTTATCTTTAAGCTTTTTTTTCTATTTTAATCTTCTAAATTTACTTTTTAACTTTTGTTGTTAAAAATGGACACACAGGACCAGCAGTTTGCATAATGGCTATATTGCTGGACTCCTATGTAGTCGACTGTGGTTCGAGTCCCAGACCTGGTTGCTTAATCTCACGCTGGACGCATGTGCATGTGTGCCCAAGATTCCGAGAGGAAAATGGAGGAGAAGGAACTGTGGTGTGGCCATCCCCGCTGAGGGGTGATTTCTTGCTTTCTGTCTCTCTCTGTCTTTCTGGCAAGTACAAGTGCCCTATAGCAAAAAACCTCTCCAAAAGAAAAAAAAAATGGTCAGACAACTATGCATATTAATCTGAACCCACACAAGGTCAGTGTCACCCATATCACTGGATGACATATCATCCATGTCTTCCACTTCCACATCTTGTCTCATGAGAAGGATTATGCTGAATAAAAACTATATGAGATAAAATCAAGCACAAGAGAAAGTAATGCAATCAAGAGACTTGGTAAGCACAAAATATTTGAGGCTGTTAATGATATAACATGGCATAGTGTTTTACAGTACACTTTATAAGCAGAGAGAATAGACTCTAAAATAATGGTGAAAGTATAGTATAGTAAATACATAGGCCAGTAACATAGTCACTTATTAACATTTCCAAGTATTATGTACTCCACATAATTATATGTGCTATATATGTATACAACTGACAGCACTGTAGGTTTGTTTACACCGCATTGCCACAAACACATGAGTAATACATTGCTCTGATGTATGAAAGCTCTGGTGTCACTAGACAATAGGAATTTTCAGCTGTATTATAATCTTATGGGACACCTTTGTATATAAGATTTATCATTGACCAAAGCATCACTACATAGCACATGGATGCTTATGCTCCTAAAGTAGCTGATAATTTCAGTGTTTTTCTTTTTTTCACTTCCCTAGACTGATATTATGGTTTTGTTCATGGACTTATGTTTATCTTTTTTCTCTCTTTCTTTCCTTTTTTCTTTCCTCCCTCCCTCCCTCCCTCCCTCCCTCCCTCCCTCCCTCCCTCCCTCCCTTCTTCCTTCCTTCCTTCCTCCCTCCCTTTCTTTTCTTTTCTTTTCTTTTCTTTTCTTTTCTTTTCTTTTCTTTTCTTTTCTTTCCTTTTCTTTCTTTCTTTCTTTCTTTTTCTTTCTTTCTTTCTTTCTTTCTTTCTTTCTTTCTCTCTTATGTAACCAGCTCATCCATTTATTTGAAGTTATTTTATTTTCAATATTTTCTTCCAAACATTTGAAAGTGTTATGTAGCAATAAGCTTTCAATACTTCTCATCTTCTGCACGACTAGAAAATTCAATCTATCCCATTACTTTTTATTTTTTATTTTTTTGGAGAGGTTTTTTATTTTTTTTTTTATTTTTTTTTATTTTTTTTGCTATAGGGCGTGTGCACTCGCCAGAAAGACAGAGAGAGACAGAGAGATAGAAAGCAACAAATCACCCCCCAGGGGGGATGGCCATGCCACAATCCCTTCTCCTCCATTCTCCTCTTGGGATCTTGGGCACGCACGCACACGCTCCCGGCGTGAGTTTAAGCCGCTGGGTCCGAGACTTGAACTGCGGTAGACTACGTGGGAGTCCAGCGACATAGCCATTATGCTAACTGCTGGTCCCCTTTCCCACTACTTTTGATATGCACTGTTTCTCAGTTCTAATAATTGTATTGTTTCCGTTATGATTCCTTACGTTTTAAAATTTTTATTTCATGGGGTGACGCATTTCCAGCATATAGGGATACCTCTGCTCCTTTTATCATATTCCATTTTTTATTGCATTGAGGTAATATAATTTGATTGGTATCTAATAGTTCCTTTGGTATTCATGAAAACTTGTTTTAAGGCAAATATTATGTCAATTTTTATGAATATTCAATTATTCACTTAAAAATATGTATTTCAGGCCAGCCCCATAACACAGTGGTTAAGTACTGTGTGTAGGAAGCCCTAATCCCAATGTCAGATCATGGTTTGAATCCTGGCCCTGGCAGCTTAAAAAACATGCTGGGTACATGTGTGAAAGTGCCCTAAATCCTGAAGAAATAGAGAAAATGAAAAAAAGGGATTGCAGCATAACTATACACCACTGGAAATTGCTTTTTCTCTTTCTTCCTGTTTCTTTTTGGTGAGAGCACATGTTTTATGGCAGTACCCAAAATTCTGAGAAGAGAATGGAGGCAAAGGGATTGTGGGCATGTCCCAAATCACGTGGGGGGTGATTTCTTACTTTCTCTCTCTGTCTCTGTCTCTCTCCAGCAATTGCACATGCACTGTGGCAAAATCTGAAAAAATAAGAAATAGAAATAAGTAAATACTTCCCAGTTTTTTTTAAATGTATTCTTCAATTGTTTGGTTTAGGATTAGACATGTGTAAAGCCTGTTAATGGTGTGCACAGTGCACATTTTTTTTTTTTTGTATCGGTACTAATTTTTGTCTGTTTGACCTCTCAGCTATATAGAGATATGTCACTATTTCCATCTCTGTTGGTGGGTATGTCAGTGTCTTCTCATTTTTCTGCCATATTTTCATTCATACATTTGCTGCTCGTTTTAGGTCTCCCATCTTAGAGTTCTGATAATTCTACTTTAAGGCAGCTGCAGTCAGCTCATTGTTTACTGCTGCCTTTCATTTCCTTTTCATTTCTGGAATTCTTTATACTTCTCACCGCAGTTCATACATTTAAAATGATTTTTGCTCTTTCTATGCAGTATTTATTATTGCATGTTCTATTCAGTATTTTCAACCTATTTGAGGTTGGAAGTGGGAGGGTTTTCAGATTCTATCTTTCCAGGGCTATGAGTTTACAGATTTCATTTAACCTATAGAACTTGATGAGGTCATCTAGGGAGAAAATGTAAAATGAAGAGAAATGTGGGGAGAAATGATCCAAAGAGAATTCCAATATTTAGAGGATGAATGAAAATGAGATAAACTTGAGTACGGCCTCCCTCTAGTCTAGAATTTCTGTAAGCTCTCATCCCCTTAGAGGTTTATAAGCTCTCAAGAATGTCAAAAACCCAATGAAACATAGGTAATAAAACAGAGATCAGCCTTCTATGAAAATCCACTAATATTTTAACCAAATATAAAATGAGATAATAAGAACCTCAGGAAATAGTACATCTTTGGTTCATGAAGGCAGCTTGTTTTTTTTTGTGTATAGAGATGTGTCGAAATCAATCTTTCTTTTATTGAGTGTTAAGTATAAAGAAAACTTCTATTGCTGGCATTTTATAAAATTAATGTGATGTCTACTTTTATTTGCTTTATATTGAACCCCGTGGCAAAAGACAGCTCAGGCGTTGTTTCTTGTCAATCTTCCAACAGGGAGGAAAAGAAGCAGGAGGATTTGGAACGGGTATTCTGTGAAAGTCAAAGCAATAGAGAAAATGGCAAAGATATATGAAAGATGAGGAAATTTATAACCTTAACTACATGTTAGGGATGAGAAAACTTGAAGAGACCCATAGTACAGCAAGATTAGAATAAATCCTGAAAGTTCTAAAAGGTTTTAGAGATCTACCCAACTTCCTGAGCCAAACCACAGCAAGAACAAAACTCCAGAAATATTACAAAACATTTCCTGTCACAAAATCTTTTTTTTTTTTTTTAACCTTAAGTGCTTCTGTAGTTCCCAAGATCAATAATCACATTGTGAAGAGACAGGATTAAAATTTAAAAAATTACCAGGGATATAAAATCAATAAACAGTTAATGAGTATTTAAACTTAGGAAAGGGGTAAAGTGGCATGTAATGCTGGGATTGACAGTTTGTCAATCAGGAGAATATCTGTAAGTTGTTTGCAAAGTGAAGAGGACTTCTCTGCCATGGCTCAGTTTTCAGATGTACAATTCAGTTCTTTAACATTAAGAATTTGCCAGCAGCCTGTTTGTTTCTAAGCCCTCCCAGAATAGCAACTCCGACCCTTCCACCCTTTTGTGTCCTAAAAGTTTCTTTACTGTTGCCAATTTAGGACACAGAACAGGTAACAAAGAACAAATCAAATCTGCAGAAAAGTTATGAGCTATTCTAAAAGCATAAGGAATTTCCTCTTTCTGAGACATATGGGTTGAATGGTGTCCACCGAAAGTTGATATGCTGAACTCCTAACCTCTCTTAATTAGGACGTGAACTTGACACTGATCATGTGGGTTGGGGAATCCAAGCCACTCTGTTTTGCCCAGTGTCACTCATGCCAACGAGCAAGGCTCAGTTTAGTGAAATAGAAACTTTATTCTTTGATTAACATATGGAGAAGAGGGAGCTTGTGTTCCAAAGGTACCTTTTCTGCAACGGCCATTGTCATTTTTGCAGAGACGATAGCCGTTGTCACAAAATGGGAGGGGACTCCTCAAGCATGGCTGACACTCTTTCTTTACATCTAGCACCTTCTTTTTTGCATCCAGCACCTTCTGCACACATCTGAATTTGCACCCCACCACCATCTGACTTGAGTTAGTTCTGCAGTTTGGTCTTTCTGCAGTTTGGTCTTTCGAACTCTTGGTTTCTGCAAGTAATCCCAGCTAAAAAGGGTAGTTAGTTTCTATGTCACTGCAGTTTTCCGAACGGATTTTTATGGTGGGAATTTCTGAATGTTCCTGGTGACAATCTTATTTTAAAATAGGTATGATACAGAGATTGTCAAATTAAAATGGAGTAATGAGGTATCCTAATATGACTGGCGTCCTTATAAAAAGGGGAAATTTGGACACAGTGATGCACATAGAGAAAAGACAATGTGAAGATTCATAGGGAAAAGAATCATCTGCAAGCCATAGTGAAAGGTCTGGAACAGCCTTCCCTTACAGCCCTCTGACAGAGCCCACCCTCCGACTCCTGGATTTCGAACTTCTAGTCCCTAGACTGAGAAAACAAATTTCTGTTGTTTAATTTGCCCATTCTGTGGTATTATATTGTGACAGCTCTAACAATCTAATATGGTGATGATCTGATGATGCTTTTCTAAGACAATCGTCACCATGCTTTATTTTCCAGGATGGATTGATGTCATCCTTGTCAGTACTCTCCTCTCTGTCCTACTCTCCACATGGCTGTAGTCAACTGGCACCTGCACTTGCAGCATGAATTTTGTCTCTGGGATCAGTCTAACCTTGGACTGGGCTGAAGGTAAAACAGTTCAATAAAACGACAGGGCAGTTAACATCAAGTCCTTCTCTCAGTCTGAGAGTAGGGGCTTTTGCTAATAGCTGATATTTCTAGTTATTTGCTGTTGCCACCTCTTTGAAAGTTGAACACCCCCCCTCCCCCACTGACCCAATTCTGAGCAACACCCACTTGAGCAACACTTTCACTCCTACCCCTTGAATATTGTGCTGTCTGTTTATCAAAGAGGACTTTTGTCATTTCTGTAGTTGGACCCACTTCTCCAGTTCTTGTCTCTGTTTTGCAGATGTGTATCTTCTAGGTTGCAGGCTAATCCATTCTGCCTCATCTTGTGTCAGCTGTCCTGTACCAGGTTGTTTTTAGATGCAAAGTCTTTGCACATCACAATCACTCTGCTAGAATGCTTTTCCAGATACTTGTCCCACTAACATAAACTGTTCTCTTGGATCTAAGCTCAAATTTCTCTTTGTTAGATATTCACTTTCAAATCGAGTTTGGTCTCCTTTCTAGTCTATAATAGTAGCCTGTAACTTTCCTTCATAGATCTTATCCTCATTTTTATTATATATTCCTAGAATTATGTGATGAATGCTTTTCTTTTTTTTTTTCTTTTTTTGGAGAGGTTTTTTGCTATAGGGTGCGTGCGCTCGCCAGCCAGACAGGGAGGGACATAGAGACAGAAAACGAGAAATCACCCCCCGGGGGGATGGCCACACCGCAATCCCTTCTCCTCCATTCTCCTCTCGGGATCTTGGGCACACACGCATACATGCCTGGCATGAGTTTTAAGCCACTGGGTCCGGGACTCAAACTGCGGTCGACTACGTGGGAGTCCAGTGACATAGCCATTACGCTAACTGCTGGTCCCGATGAATGCTATTCTTAAGCAGTAGACTATGAGTTCTGTAAAGTCAGTGACTGCCACTGTTGTGTCTCCAGTGACTAGCACCAAGACTGATACATAGTAGGGAAGGACATTTATTGAATGAAGTGAATGAAATGTAACACTTAACACTGACCATTTATATTGGATCATATAGGTTTCTAATTCTAATCTCTTATTTCTTCAGTGTGACCCCCTAACTTATCTTCTTCACTTCTGTTGTTGTCATTTACCGTGCAATTGCTGGACATTTCTCTAGACTGGCTACTGTAGTACATTTTGATTGAATTATTTCAAAAATCTGTGCTCGAGGGACCAGCAGGCGGTGTGGTGGTTAAGGCGTTGGACACTCCCACATGGCCAACCTGGTGACTTGCTTTCTCACTTCCTCTCTCTCTCTTTCTCTCTGGTCAAATTAAAATAAATGAATGAAGAAATAAAATTAAATAAATAGTTCTTTAAAAAAAATCTGTGCTCAAAAGATGACCCATAATTTTTCATGGCACGTTCTATTTACATGCTTACATTTACTTACTCTCTTAAGACTCTGGAAAGAGTACTTTTTTTTACCCATAAAACATATTCATGAAGAAATTTTATTAGATTTGATTTTACAAGGGAAAACAGTTCTGTTTGGTTTACAAGGAAGCCACTAGACTCAGGTTGATTAAAAACCTCTTCTACAAAATGCAGTAGCAAGAATAGAAAATGCAATAAAGCCAAAATCAGAGATATAGCTTTATCCTTACTTTTTAGTATCACTATATTTCCCTCCTGGATATTGCTTCATTGAAGTATTGTTTAATCTCTTTTGTATTCTATTGCTTCAGTCTAAGATGGAAGACACATAAACCAATTGAACAGAGCAGGAGGAAGTTACCAAAGAAAGTAAGACCATTCAGCTTCACCATTTCACATAGGCTTAGTGATTGACAGGGCAGAGTACATCAACAGCCTGACAGCCTGGGCTGTGGCCCCCTCTGAGGTGATTAGCCTCTTGGCTGATCAGAAGCCTCTGACAAAGCTTTAACTTTTTCCATTTTCATATGGAAGAATATCCTACTTATTTAAGCATCCCAGAACTGTGGTAAAGAGCATCCATGGTAGCAGAATAATAGTCCCTCAAAGATCCCATATCATAACCCCTATAAACTGTGAATGCAACCTTACTTGTCAGGGCTTTTGCAGGTGTGATTAAGTTAAGGAGCTTGAGAGGGGGAAACTACTTGTTTACCCAAGTGAGCCCAGGGCAAAAACTAAGTCTCAATCAGTATAACTGGGAGGTAGAAGGGTCAGTCTTACAACCATGTGGTATGAGAAAGACTCAACTGGCCATTGCTGGCTTTGAAGATGGAACACGGGGGCACAAGCTAAGGATTGCTGTCAGTCAGTAGAAGGTAGAAAAGGCAAGAAAGCATATTTTCATTTAGGGCCTTCACCAAGGAGCACAGCCCTATTGGCACATGAATTTTAGCCCATGGAGACCCATTTTGAACTTCTAATTTTCAGAACAGTAACAATATATTTATGTTCTGTTAAGTCTCTAAAATTGTGGTAATTTTGTAAGAGCAGCAATATAAAACATGTATGGTGCCCAATCCTCATAATTAAAATTTAATCTCCATATGGTATACCTAATCATCCTGCATTAAAAAAAGATACTGCCTCATGTACTCCTTTATGGAGTTTTGACCCACAATTTTGTGCTGGTGCAACCTGTACTCCTTAAAATTTGAAGTATAAACATACTCACTGAAGACATTTGAAGAGTAAGATAACTAAAATCCTTTGAGTTCTTTAAGGTCCTGTCTGCTATGGCTTATTCTAGATAAGACGGCTAACTAAGGTTTGCTTGAGCTGCTGAGAGTTGGTCCAGACCTTTGACAATGTCACATTATGTTAACAGTTTAATACATTGTGATTCTTCTCTCACAAGTTATGAGTGGAACTTATTCTACCATAAAACATTTTAAAGCAGGAAATTTATTTGTGCCTTTCTGCTTTAGAGGAGGAAAAGAAGGGAAAATTCTTTGGATTTATACATAAATCATGTATATAGTAGCAGTTTAGAAATGGTATTCTGGTGGCCTGAAATCTTATATCATCATTCATAAAGTAGTGATTTATTAAATGCTAGCCCTTACTTACTTTTCTTCCTTTCATAAGAGAGAGAGAAGGCAAGAGACAAACATCCTCAATAATGTCTCAGACCCTAACTACCTCACTTCCCGCCAAGCCCTCCAGGCAGCCAGGACCATCGGTGTGCATGCCCAGTATGTACAGGCCAACAAGGGGACTGATTCTGTGATCTTCCATATAAATCTAGTATCACTCAACCAGCCTGTTACCACCGTGCCACTGAGCTGCTTCTAAATGACAGCATTTACTAAAGGGTGTGGGGCTGAAATGGTTAATATTTACATGTGATTGGGTAGCTACTGGGCAGCATTTTGTATCATCTGAATTCAGTACAGAACAAAGCTCACTCAAAATAAGAGGTAACTTTTCAGGGTTATTATTGAGTTTTCTGCTTTAGTTCTAACTGCAGAATATAAACCCTTTGCATTCTTTTGAAGACTTACGCTTCACTGAGTCCCGGAGTTGTTTCACCAAAGCCAGTCCTGAAGGCAAACTAATTGTTTCAGCCTCTGCTGGTGGTACTTCCTGATACAGTTAAACTAACTTTGGGCATGTGTCTAGTTTTATTTAATTACTTCATTCTAGTTGTTGCAGATAATTTTTTCATAATTGACCTAGTCCAAACTCTTTTCCTTTAACTCAGCTTCCTTTATTCTTTTCCTAGACTAAGATAACAGACTTTGGACAGCATTTCTGAGCCATTGATTTCTCTCCTACATGCCATACCAATGGTAGAAGCATGCTGTTTTTCCTCCCTATTAATAATCCATAGATTTGGGGCCCAGAATTTCTGTCATCTTGAGGTATTCAGTGCCAGTCAGCTAGATGTTCCCCAATTTCATGTCCCTGTTCTTATCAAGGACTTCTTAGCTAGTGAGAGAATGGAAATTAGTGTACATGGAGGTACACAGGCAGTGGTTATTTGGAATTATGGAGACATAATAGGCACATTAGTAGGAAAGCTGGATCCATCCAAGATGTTCTTTTTTATGCATATGACTAGGTAGGTGTGGTGAGGTGCTCTTCCAGGCAGTTTTGCTTGATGCCCAGGCTGGACTAAATGCCCTCTTTTGTATACTCTGTCCATAGGCCCACAGCAACTCACATCTCACACACCTGCCTCTAGGTTGTGAGCTCCTTGAGGATAGAGGCTGGGTTCTCTTCATCTGTGTATATGACTAGTACCTGGACTAGTGATGGCCTCCCTAAATGTTCGTTGAACTGTGCAGCATAAATGTCTACATGACATCAGAGAAGCTTCCAGTAATTCATACGATTGTGGAAACTAGACAACTAAACACAGAAGTGGAATGCCATGAAATATTAGTTTAGCAATGTTTTTATGTGCAAAATTTTTATTTAACAATGTAAAATAGTGTAATTAATTTAATAGAAATAAACAATGTATTTAATAGAAATAAACAAAATGTTAAATATGCTCCAGTTCATCCACTCAATGGAATCTGATGCTGTAGTTTTACCATATCTATAATGCTTAGTGTATAAAGGTAATGAAAAAAATCATATCACCAATTTATGTGGTTGCCATGACTACATAAAAACATAATGTTGAAACCTTGAGAACTTGTAACACTATTTTTTCAATGATCTAAATCCTTTAATACTATTTTATAATTGAGAAAAGGTAGATTTTGAAAATAATTTTTGCACAGCATAATCATGATCAATTAATTTTAAATGTTAATCTTATTGTTAGTCTTATTTTATTATGACACAAAACTATACATTTATTCTCAGTCTTTGCTGTTGTGTATATAGTGGGCTATCTATCTGACCATAATTAAAAAAAAATCAGTTACTGATTAATATGATAGAGTAGTGTTTATTTACTTTGGTTATACTGTGGGAGATTAGCTACTGACATCAATCTCAACTGACTTGAGCACCACTGTGATTGTCCTGGAGACCTTTTTATGATCTAGTAGCTTTGCATAGTGAGGTCTCTGGAATTATATCGACCTAGGCTTACATCCAATATTGTCACTTACAAGCTGTGTGACCTTGGGAAACTTCATTTCTCTAAGACTACCTTTTTTTTAATTTGTAAAATGGGATTAACAGTACTATAATCTCATGGTTTTATTGGAAGTATTAAATGAAACACTATATTTGAAGGCCCTAGCACAGAGAGAAAAGCATGTGTCATCTATGACAATTGGTGAAGATGATTACACAGATAATGCTCAGTAGCCCAGAATAATTCTAGAAACACATTATAGTAAGTGCTACATGCCTCCCATTTAGGTAAATGAGTTCTGGTTTTCAGCTGGCACATTATGCCAAACATTTTCTCCTTTGCACGTGAGATAATATAGTCTCCTTAATTGAAAGGAAGTAGAAGAGTCCCCTTGATTTTTTTCTAGGTGCTGATTTGAAAAGTGATTGTGATGACTGGAGCTCTATCCTCTAACTTAAGTCATTAGGGCAATGGCCATACTTGAAGATAGTGTCTTGTAGATGTAGAAGCCATGTAGAGTTTTGACTGCCTTAATTAACTGTCATACCACACCAAGAACCTCTGTTCCAGCCTTAGAGAATGAAATAAACTTCTAGATTATTTTTAGCCACTATTAGTTTTTTCTTTTGTTTCCTCCAAACTGAATCACTGAATATTATTATTCTTTACTTTTTTTTGAGAGAGATTTTTGCTATAGGGCGCGGGCACTTGCCAGACAGGCAGAGAGAGACAGAGAGACAGAAAGCAAGAAATCACCCTCCAGGGGGGATGGCCACGCCACAACCCCTTCTCCTCCATTCTTCTCTTGGGATCTTGGGCACGCACGCACACGCGCCTGGCGTGATTTTTAAGCCACCAGGTCTGGGACTTGAACTGCGGTCGACTACATGGGAATCAAGCGACATAGCCACTATGCTAACCGCTGGTCCCAATATTATTATCCTTTAAACTAAAAATATTTTATTCTGGAAAGATTTAAAATTAGAGTACAGATGCTGTTGAACCAGCTGGAAACCATGAATTTTCTAGGAAGGTAAATTCAATGCTAAGAAAGCGTGAATGGAGTCCTATAAGTAACACTGGGCAAAAGAAGGGAGGAGGGTTAAACCACTCAGTAATCCTGGGGACTGAGAAAGTAGCCCTAGAGCAGAGTTTTGGCAAGAACACTGCGTAGAGGTTATGCCTAGTTAAGTGTGACTATGTTTATTTTTTTCTTCCTACCATAGTATTTGCCTGTATTTCTGGGGCTTAAGCAAAAAAGCCTCATGTATATATATATATTATTAAGGTCTGATAAAATAGGGTGGCTCTTATTTACTTTTCTTACTACCTACAGACTTGTAGCAGTAGCAGCTTATTGTATTGACAAACGGCATTCCTTTATTTTTTCAAGTGTCTTTAAAGGATTGGTGTGCATGAGCTTTACACAACATAATGCAGGCGATGCCACAAAGCGTGAACTCGTTGCCCACTGTACTCTGGTTATTATGGAAATGCATTCCACTGAAAGATCATAAAAACTTTCAAATTGAGAGGATGATTACTGTTTTAAAATACTGGATTTTATTTGGTTGTAAATAGAGTGTAGAATTGAGGGACATAGAAAGTAAACCAGCTTGCTTGTTTATATTCTTTTATTTTCCAGTTTTATTTTTTTTTTCTGAAAAAAAAAAAAATTAGATCTGGAATGTGAGCAAGGCAAGAGGCAAACGTGAGATAGTGGGTTTCTCTGTCCTTTCCTCACCATAGGCAAATCTGTTTACCTGAGCTGCAAAGGCCGACTCACAGTGTGGGCTTCATTTGTAGCTATTTTGTAGATGAATAATTAGAGTAATTTCCAGCTTCCAGAAGAAAATTTATACAGTAAAAACAGGCTGATGCGTTTTTCCTCTTTAATATATCACCTTCTTCTCTGCCTCTCCCTAAGGAAAAACCCTACACATACAGAAATGTCTCTCTCTTCAGTAAAAGCATAGACTCTGGGTCATGCTACCTGGGCTTTCTTTCAGAAGTGACTCTTCAGGGCCACTAAAATCCACATATTTGCACACACACACTTGAAAAATATTGATGAAAAATTTTAAGAAAAATACAAGGGTACGTGATTTTACAAGCGCTCAATAACTGTATATATCATTTGAATTTTTTAAGACTCAAGAGCCAGTTTCTTTTTCTCTTAAATGTCCTTATGTTTCAAGTTTCCCCAAGATAATGCCTTTTTGTCCTCCCTTGTTTCTCATTTTCAGTTCACTCTACTAAATTTTTAAGCGGCATGTTTCACAGTCGAGGATGCTCTGTCAGCATGAACATATCTTAGGATCTCTGATTTCTTCTCCTTCCTTACAAATAGAATTCTTATTTGAGGATTAAAAAAACCCACTTTTCATGCAAACATTGCACATCTGGTTCTTTTGGTGCTTTTAAGACACTGTTCTTTGGCAAGAGGTTCCAGTTGCACCATTGCTTTGGGGGCATTCCATTTGGAATCAAGAATTAATGAGCAAGAGGACCAACCAGCTTTGAGGAAAGTAGTCCTAGTTGTAATTTTGTGTGAGGATTATTATAATGCTTTTATCATCTATGCATTTCATGGTTTAGAACAATCAATATTTTAAAGCATCTTTACAGAAAATGAAACTATAGGACTCCCCATACTGCATCTGAGAGCTAATATAGCATTTTATAAATAGGCATGTGATGTCTAAATTACTTGTAATATACACTAAAAGCATCTCGGGTTTTATGATGCTTGTATATGATCCAGAATTATAATTATAAATAATGTATTGGGTTTTGTTGTCCTCTGTGATTGCCTACTTTGTTATGCAAGGAGGGATTTCTACTATGGTGCCTGATTTGAATTGTACAGTATCTTTTTGTAGCAGCTGCTCCAGAATAATGTGAGCTCACTGGGAATATCCATAGCATATAGAAATCTTTACTCCCTGTGTTTCACGGAAAGATTAAATCTCGGAACTTTTTTCAAGGATTGGCTCATCCAGCATAATTTAACATGTGTTATGAGCTGGATCCCATGTTTTAGCTAGATGTTGTCATAAATTCTTGTATCCCTGATATAAATGAAGAAAGAAGAACATATTTTACTCATTATTTGGAGATGAACATTATCAAATTCTCATAAAAATAATATAAAAATTACAGAGCTGGTTGAAGTACACTGCATCTTCCAAACATGATGTGTACAATGCTTTAGCTTTCTGTGTTCCACAAAAAGCCTGTGTCTCATTCAGTCTTAACTATGTTCAGGGCATAGGTTTGTTTCAAGAACTACCCATGTTAGAAAAGGCTGGATTTTTAAACCACAATACGAGATCAGGGGATAATGACAAGACTAGTTTATGGCACTTTATAGTTCTCCTTCCTTACGACTGAACAGGCTTTATAATCTGGACCAGGAATAGCCTCTAGGTAGAATTAGGTTGCTTCTGAAATGGATGTTGAATATCAGACAGAAAGCAGGCTGGTGGTAATACTGGCTGAGATTTTGGGCCATAGTGGTGGTCGTGAATACATGGCTTTTCTCATTGAACCGAGGAGACTGGAAAGAAGTGAGAGAAAAGAGGAAGCAAGGACATTTTCTTGATTTATTTTTGCTGGGGCAAATAACTTGATTCTTGTAGTATATTGGGATGGAAAAGGAGCAGGTTTTGGAGTTTCAGAAAATAAAAAATTCTTTTGAGTGTTTAATTTTGAGGTGCCTGTAAGACCTTTATGAGGAAATGTCAAGCAGAAAGTTAGTCTTTAATCTGGCAACTTGTTCTAGTTCTTCATGGTTTAAGAAATTTGCAAGGTTCAGAGGATAATGAATTTTAGAACTTGAAAAAATATCAGAAGTAATAGAATTCATTTTATCTAGATTCAGATTGATGCAAGTTTTATGAGCACAATAAGGGTTGGTAAGATTATAAACTGGGCTGTCCAACATCTAGATTCTGGTGTAAGAGTTGATATTTTTTGTAGTCATATATTTTCAGTAGGCATAGTTTCTCCCCATCTACCAAACTATCTCCAAATAAGCCATTCCAGAAACACAGTAAGGAAGAAGCGATTTAGGAAATAATTAAGTAAGAAAATTGGAAAGAGAATAAATTTTAAATTATAATTAAGATTGTTCCTTCCACTTTCAAGAGAATTCCTAAAGTTGGAAATGAGTAAAAAAGGATATACTAATATGTGATATTTCTTTCATTCTTAAACTGTATGTTCATAGTCACCATGTGTTGGGTCTGCCTTATGAAACCTTTGTATTTGAACTATTCCTTCCTATAATTCATTAGCCAAATGTTTGCTTAATACTTACTATTTGAAGATATTTGACTAGATGTATTATTCCTAAGAGCATTCAGACTTTAATTAGTTACCTAAGTAAAACTTTAAGATGAAAAAGAAAGAGAAAGATTATGTATCAGCTGAGTGAAGTGTTCTTGATGTACCTAGCTATAGCCGGGATGATGTTTGCCGAAAATGGGCCTGGATGCTCCCCAAACTCCTTCCCTGTCTTGTGCTGCCCACTTTATAAGCAAAAGTCAGGACAGGCTAGTTGAATAGCAAAGAGGAGTGAACATTTTTGTCTCAGTGAAAGGAAAATTCTGAGACATTTTCATGCCAGAGTGATGATTAAATTAGAGCAAGATGAGCAATTCAAATGTTCTCCCTCATAAATCTTATTCAAAAGGGAAATACAAGACAGATAGTTTCACTTAGAGACAAGACTACACCAATCCTTAGAGACAGGACACATCGATATCAAAGTGACAAATGCAATTTTAGCTACAAGAATGCTCTGTCATTTGCCAACTGAGCCAATGGCTTGGCTAAAATATGAGAAAAAGTAAAGAATTGAAATAAAAGCTCTAGCGGAAATAAGGTTCACAGAACAAAGTCCGAAGTTGGCTCAAGGAATAAAGTCTTGTACTAGCAGTCCTTTCTTTAATTGATTCTAACTTGGTAGAACAGTTTACATTTTTTTCCTTGATTTCTTGTAAAATGTCTATTTTCAGAGTAAAATAAGAAAGATAAAAATGGATGGAAAATATAGGAACATCTTGTAAAGGTATATTGCTTTCCTCTGCACAGGATTAATACATGACATTTAATCTCTACACCTGTTCAGTGTCACTATAGGTCATTTATATCTGTCTTATTTATAACATCTGTCTTAGGTTGAAAACAATATGTCAGAGAGGTTGTCTACTGCTGAATTGTGAAGCAGACACAATTTTTTTTTTGTCATTTATTCCTCACCTTATTTTGAGCACCAAGTGCCTCATTTATTCATTCATTCATAAAACTTTATGGATTATGAGCTATGTATAAGTTACTATGTTAAGGGAGGTGTGAATTGAGTTAAATGAATGGTATGATAGTTGTCTCAGTCTGTCTTCTGTTGATATAACATAATACCTGAGACTGGGTAATTTATAAAGAAAAGGGATTTACTTAGCTCATACTTCTTAAGGTTTGGGATATGTAGATGCATGTGGTGAGGATTTTGTGTCGTGTTATAACATGGCAGATGGCATCAAACTGGGGAAGTGTATGGAAGAGCAGTTGACGGGCATGTTCTAAAGAAGCTAAACATGAGGCACAGCCTCGAGTCATAACAACCAGCTCTTGTGAAAACTAATGTATCCTGGGAAGAACTAACTCAGTCTTGACCAAGCTAGCCTTATCTTGCAAGAAAAACATTAACCCATCTTAATGATTTAATAGTCTTCATTAGAAATACCTCCCATCAGTGCTAAACAAACAAACAAAAAAATCAGGCTTCCAAATGAGTTTGGTGAGGATAAACCACGTCCAAATCATGGTATCTTGCCCCTCACTTCCCAAAGCTCATATCTTTCTCGCATACAAAATATAATCATTCCATCTCAATGGTTCCCCCAATTTTAACTTGTTCCAGCATCACCTCAAAAATTCAAAGTCCATGCATAAGTCTGTGAAATCAATAAGTTACTTGATTTCAAGATAAAATGATAGAACAGGCATAAGGTAAACAGTTGCATTCCAAAGGGAAAAATAGCTAAAAAGAAAGGGGTAGTAGACTTAAAGCAAGTCTGAAATACATGATGACATTCAATCTTCAAACTGGAGAATAATCTCCTTTGACTCCATGCCCTACATCCTAGGCACACTGGTGTGGGAGTGGGGCCCCCCAAGTTCTCAAGCAACCCTACTCCTGTGGTTTTCATGGGTGCAATTCACATAGCTCTTCTACCAGTGGCTTTTACACTGGTGTCTGTGGCTTTCTTAGGCTGGTGTTGCATGCTGCCAATGGCTCTACTATTTTAGGGTCCCAGCAGTAGCTCTACTCTCATGGTTCTACTAGCCATTCTAGTGAAGACTCTCTGTGGTGGCTCTCCCTCTGTGGCAAGTGTCTGCTTGGACCCTTAGGCACTTACGTATATCCTTTGAAATCTAGGTGGATAAAAACACATATCCTTAGCTCTTGAATGTTGCATACCTAAAGAATTAGCACTATGGGAATGCCAAGGCTCAACACTTGCACTAGACAGAGAAGCAGGAAGAATTGTGGTTCAAGCTGCACTTGGGCCATTTGAGCCACAGTTGGACTTGATGAGGGTCCAGCTGTGATGGAAGGTTCAGAGACCCAAGACAACCCTGAATAATGGTCTGTCCTCTGAAGCCCTCCTCTAGAGCTCTGGTTCTGTGATGGGATGGAAAACCTTGAAGATCTTTGAGGTGTATTTGGTCCATTTTTCCTTGTCTTGATGATTAGCACCTGGCTCTCTTGTATTTATGCCAATCTTGTTAACAAATTGCCTTTGGCCCACATCCAGAATTTGCTCTCCTGAACGCTTTTTGTTTTTCCACTCTATATGACCAAGTTGAGAATTTTGCAAAAGTCTGTTCTGCTTCCCTTTTCTCTAGCATCTCACATAAGCAGTTATAAGTAATCATACAGCAACCTGAGTTCTTTGCTCCTTAGAAATGTCTTCCACCAGAAATTCTGTTTTTTTTTAACCCTTAAATTTTACCTAGCATAAAGTTCTAGAGCATGAATACAATGCAGCCATGTTCTTTGTAGCTATATAACAAGGTTAGCCTTTACTCCAGTTCCCAATAATATATTTTTCATTTCTAAGAGCTCACCTTTATTGTCCAGATGTCTATCAGAATTCTAGTCACAACCATTTCAGCAATATTGAAGAAGGTCCAAATTTTCCCATTTTCTTGTCTTCTGAGCCCTGAGTAAAACTGCCCATAATGATCCATTTGCTACATTCTAGGTTTTTTCTAACCTGTTCCTGAAAATTATTCCAGCCATTACCCATTACCCACTTCCAAAGCCACTTTCAGATTTCAGATGTACTTATAGCAACAACCTCACTCCTTGATACCATTTTCTGTCTTAAGATAATTTTCTGTAGCTATAAAGAATACTTCACTAGGTTATTTATAAAGAAAAGAGGTTTATTTAGCTCACGGTTCTGAAGGCTAGAAAGTTCAACATTGGGAGGCTGTATCTGTTGGGGGTCTCATGCTGCATGAAAATATGATGGATGGCATCATATGGCAGAAGCACATGCAGGAGTTGTGGGTGTGGAACAAAAGAGACAAAACATGAGACCTTCTTTTACATGAATTCACTCTTGTAAAAACTAATCCATTCCTATAAGAACTAACTCAGTCTCATGAGATATGAGCATCGTGATGACCTGATTACATCTCCGCTGAACTTCATCTCCCAATGCTATCTTGGGACCTAGTTTCAACATGAATTTTGATAAGGTTAGATCTCACCTGAACCATAGCAATAGATGTATATAACAAATGCAGGAAAGCATGAAGAAGGAGGAAATTAGCTTGTGATTCTTACAAAACTGGTTTTCATTTGCACTTTTTTTTTCTTAAGAGAAATTTTTGCTATAGGGCATGTGCACTTGCCAGAGAGACAGAGCGAGACATAGAGAGAAAAGCAAGAAATCACCCCCTGGGGGGGATGACCACACCACAATCCCATCTCCTCCATCCTTCCAGTATTTTGGGCATGCACACACATGCACCTGGCATTGAATTTCAAACCTCTGGGTCCGGGACTTGAACCATGGTCAACTACATGGGAGTCCAGCAATGTAACCATTATGCCATCTGCTGGTCTATTCATTTGCACTTTGATTTTATTTACTTCTTTCAACTAGTTACTAAAAAGTCTCACAAGATGAGACAAAATCCTAATTGCTAGGGGGTGCTGCTATTGCTTTTCTCATTGTACTTATTTTATTTACTTATTTTTTAAAGAGAGGGTCTTGCCATGTTGTAATCCTCTTGCCTCAGCCTTCCAGCTGATTATTCAGGTGTGTCCTACCACATCTACATCTCCAGAAAGGGTCACACTATGTTGTCCAGGCCAGTCTTAAGATAGCAATCATCCTCCCTCAGTCTACCAAGTCTCTAGAATTACAGGTGTACACCACTATGCCTGGCCTTCAGGATGAGTTGAACCCAGGACTCCCATACGATCCCAACTTACAGAGAATAGCCTCTTAACGGTATAGACTACCGTGGTTGGGTTTTCTTTTATTTTTTATTAGTATACTCAGAACATCTCATCTGCTTTTAAAACCAAGAACAGTGGTACTTCTCCTGAATAATTGGTAAGATTTTTATCTTATGGATAATATCATACTATAATTGACAATACTTCTTTTCTATTCAATGATATGTGATTTTTATATCTGTCTTTCTACCTATTGTCTATCTACCTATATCTATCTCAGTCTTGGGTTCTTCAGTAACTTCACATTTGTTTGCATTTTACTTTTACTTAAAATATAACCTATGTGTACAAAAATATACAGATGATAAAAATAAAGCTCAATGAATTTTCACAAAGTAAATGTCTCACCTGTGTAACACCTTCTAGTTCAGAAAATAGAGCATTACTACTCCCTTGTTTTAACTCACAGTCATTATGTGATCTTTCCCCAAAATTAAATGGTATTTTGACCAGTATTGTCTATCTTTTTCACTTTTCTTATTCTGATGCATATTGATTGGTATCAAATTGTGGTTTGCATTTGCCTGATAACAGATAATGATATTGAGTATCTTTTCATATAGTTATTAACCACTGGAAATCATTATTATTGTTTTCTATAATGTTCCTATTAATAGTTTATGTACACTTCAAGTTCTTTTTCTTATTGATTTGTAGTTCCTTTTATATACTATGTATACAGAAACTTTATCTAGTACACATGCATTGTAAATAACTTCTTTTACTTTGTGGCTTGCCTTTTTACTCTTTTAAGGATGCCTTTCAGTGATCAGAAATTTAGAAACTTTTGTTCTCATTCTCTGCTTTAATGTTTGCTTCCTACACCATTGTTTTCTGTTCTTGTTTATTTCTCCCCTTTATTTTATTTAAGTATAAATTTGCTATTTTTCCCATTTTCTTGAGATAATATTAGATTAATTTAAACATTTTTTCCTTAATATATTTAAGGTTTAAAAGTTCATCTTGAAATAGCTTTAGCAGATTTATTCAATTTTAAATAGTATTTTCAATATTATGAATTTTAAAGTTTTATAATTTTCATGATGATATCTTTTTTGACACATGCATTTTTTTCCAAAAGTACATACATTCCAAATATTTAGAAATATTTGTTATTGGTTTTTAAAATTTATTGTAGTCAGAGAATGTATCTTATATGATTTAAAATTTCTTAAATTTGTTGGAGACCAGCAGTTGGCGTAATGGCTATGTTGCTGAACTCCCATGTAGTCGACTATGGTTCGAGTTCCAGACCCGGTGGCTTAAACTCACGCCGGGCGCGTGTGCATGTGTGCCCAAGATCCCAAGAGGAGGATGGAGGAGAAGGAATTGCGGTGTGGCCATCCCCCCAGGGGGTCATTTCTCGCTTTCTATCTCTCTGTCTCTCTCTTTCTGGTGAGCCCACGTGCCCTATAGCAAAAACCTCTAAAAAAGATTTCTTAAATTTGTTGAGGTTACTTTAGAATAGTATATAGTCCTGGGTTAGCTTATGGTATAGTGGTTAAGGTGCTGGCCTTCCACATGGTTGACCGTGGCTCGAGCCCCAGACCCAGTGGCTTGAAACTTATGCTGGGTGTCTGTGTGTGCATGCCCAAAACCCTGAGAGGAAAAAGGAGGAGAAGGGATTGTAGCATGGCCACCTCCCCTGGGGGTTGGTTTCTCATTTTCTGTCTCTCTCTCTGGCAATCACACATACCATATAGCAAAAATCTCTCAAAAAAATTGTTTATAGTCTAGTTAGCTGTGTGGCATAGTGATAATATGCTGCTCAAGAGAAGTCAGATTTCACAT
The DNA here is from genome assembly GCA_026018925.1 of Tupaia tana. Lineage (NCBI taxonomy): Eukaryota > Metazoa > Chordata > Mammalia > Scandentia > Tupaiidae > Tupaia > Tupaia tana. Next base: position 58,777,143 of record JAKSZU010000007.1, on the reverse strand, counting down.
TGTTGACTGTTACTTGAGTTCCGGGCCCAGCAAGCAAGAATAATTCTGGGTACATATGCAAATGCCCAAGATCTGACAAGCTAGAGGACTGTAGGAGGGGATTACATTGTGACCATATCCTGTGGAGGATGCTCATCCATTTTCTCCCCCCCCCCCCTTTCTCATGTTCATATGCTTTGTCGTAAATGAAAAATATAAGAGAATAGTATATGGTCAGCTTTGGCAAAAAGACTTTATGCACTTGAAAGGACAGCTTGTCTACTTTTTCTATTGGATACTGTTAGTGGTGTGTTAAAATGTCCTGCAATGGTTATAAATTAATGTTCTTTTAATCCTACCAGTTTTGATTTAATAATATTAGGATATATTATACATACACAATTTATAATTTTAACAATAGATTACAACTTTTGTCTTAAAGAAATGCTACTCTGAACGATTTCTCTGTAAGAAAAATACAAGTAGTCTGAGTAGGCTATTCCAGAGAGTCTAATGGCTGGAATGAAAAGACAAGCTTGGAGAATAAAACATTATTGAATATTTTTAGCTAGGGAGTAGAAAGGTGAACTTTAAGAATCTTAATGTGGCTGGTTGTATACGTAGAGCAGATGTCAAAAAAAAAAACAGGAGGCAGAACAAGTGTATCAAAGCCTATTGTGGCAGTTCTAGGCTCTGTTTCTAACAACTGTTAATAAATCACTGGGGGGGGGGCTCATTATAAAGGAAACTATTTACATACATTAATGAAGATACTATTCGAATTTTATCTTTTTTACATCAGTTTGAAACCTAGTTACCTATTTAGTAAGGAAATGAATAGAAATCAGATGAACATGATGACTCCGTTACTCAGAAAATTATTCAGTTTGATTCTTATTCATATGTTATTAATTTGGACCCATAATAGACCATTGGTTAAAGTCAGAAAACATAAGGAATGTTGACATTGAAATATAATGGATTAATAAAAAGTATACAATTGCGATATACAAAATTGCTGCAAGATACTTTTTCATAAGTCGGTAATTTGGCAGGCATTGGCTCAGAGTTCTCACATAGAATATCAAGACCTCGCCAGCACTTCAGTAAAATGTCAAAAGAGAAAAATATAGAGGTGATTTTGTTTCATTTATCATGTCCCAATCATTGATTGGGAATAATGATCTTTTACTGCCCTAATATCTTATTTGTCATGATAAGTCCTCGCAAACAAGATGCTGAAACTCTCTTTCACCTTGCTCTGTAGAAACAAAATACGAAAATTATAAAAAGGAATCAGTTTATTAAGTACAAGATTTACAAATAGAATATCAAGAAAATTTAAAAACCCATTATTGATACTTTATCTCATGGTAAACTTCTAGGCCCATTTTAAATATAAATATAATATAAAGTTAATTCTCAACTAAAATATGGTATATGTAGGATTGACTCTAAATAAAATGAAAGTCTTTGTTAGCAATTATTATATTTCTTTTTTTTAAAATACAGAATGCTTCATGAATTTGTTTGTCATCCTTGCACATGGGCCATGCTAATCTTCTCTGTATTTTTCCAATTTTAGTATATGTGCTGCCGAAACGAGCACATAATTATTATATTTCTGAACTAAGTTCAGTGGAACAAGACCAGGCGTCTGCGAATCATGCTGTATTTAAATATTCTTTGGTTAGAATATATTGGCCTGGAGGACTGTATTTATGTTGCTGTTTACTTTATTCTCTAGGGCAAAATATTATGTACAATATATTGGTAATACAGAGGTGGATGAGATGTCCATGACCCAGTTCAATGGGTCCTAACGCATATCCAGTTGGCTTATGGGTATAATTATTCTCTTTAAAGTCTTATTTCCCTGAGTAGCCTTTCAGAAAATCTACAGTACCCCATTTACTCAAATAACGTATTTCTTAATGAGAATCATGTTTTATGATACAGTGTTGTTCTCTCTTATTTCTGGAAATATCTTTCTTTTGCCTTTGTTTTTCAGAATATTTAATTATAGGTAGGCAATTGTATCTTAAAGTACTTTAAAGATATTCTTCCATTGTGTACTCACTTACATTATTTATCTTCAGTAGTCAGATGTCATCTGTATTTTTGTTCCTTCGAAAGTAGGCATATTTCTTCTTTTTTTTTTTTTTTTTTTTTTTTTTTGAGAGGTTTTTGCACATGCACTCGCTGGAAAGACAGAGAGAGAGAGAAAGACAGAAAGCGGGAAATCACCCCCTGGGGGGGATGGCCACGCTGCAATCCCTTCTCCTCCATTCTCCTCTTGGGATCATGGGCACGCACGCACATGTGCCCGGTGTGAATTTAAGCCACCGGAACCAGGACTCCAACCGCGGTTGACTACGTGGGAGTTCAGCAACATAGGCATTATGCTAAGTGCTGGTCCCAAGTAGGCATATTTATTCTTGACTGCTTCTCAGATTAGTTAGTCTTTTTAAAAAGTCTAAAAGTGTGTGAAAAGAAATATAAACTAGCCAATTTAACAGAGTTTTAATAGTGTAAATCTTAACACGATTTAAATCGGGCAATTGTCTCTGGACTTTCGGACAAATCCAGCCAGCCTTGTGGTTAACTTGGCTGTTTAAGTAGGCAGAACAGGAAAGTGTAGTATACAGAGCATAAGTGAGGGAGTGAGGTAGAGGAATTACAAGTTACATTTTGAAGTTTGTCTGTATTAAGACGGTTTAAAAGGTGGGATGGCTGTAATTGACTGAAGCTGCTATGCTTGGTTGTAACTTAGCAATCAGCTCAGAAAAACACCCTAACATGTGCTGTTTTGGCTTATCCATAGGAACCAAAGTATCACAGTTCAGTGGCTGTTTTAGGCCCAAATAGTTTAATTTAACAAGCGTTTACCTTATTATTACTCTGTGGATGATCACACATGCTGAATATTTGTCTTATTGTGTTTTAACATTTGGGGAAAATTTGAGTCCATTATCTCCTCACAGATTACCTCAGTCACGTTATTTATCATAGTTCTCTTTTACATGTATGCTAGAACTTCTTACAGGGTTCGTTATATCCAGTATCCTCTTTCTATATTTTATATTTCTTTTTTCCCCTGTGTCTCAGGAATGATATTTTTTAGTGACCTATCTACCAGTTTATTAGTCCTGTATTCCAACAGGTCCTATCTGCTGTATAATCTTCTATTGAGTATAAAACAGTTTTTCGCTTCTAGAATTTCAGTTGGAAATTTTCATATATTATTTTATTTACTTATCAAAGTTTCTAAAAATTATTCTAATTTTTTTGAGAGATTTTCGCTCTAGGGCGCGTGCACTTGCCAGACAGACAGAGAGAGACATAGAGACAGAAAGCGAGAAATCACCTCCCAGGGGGGATGGCCACGCCACAATCCCTTCTCCTCCATTCTCCTCTCGGGATCTTGGGCACACACGCACACGCGCCCAGCGTGAGTTTTAAGCCACCGGGTCCGGGACGCGAACCGCGGTCGACTACGTGGGAGTCCAGCGACATAGTCATTACACTAACTGCTGGTTCCCAAAATTATTCTAATTTTTGATTTACATGTAATTGTATATCTTTGTGGAAGTATAGTATGGTTTTTTCAAAGTATGCATGCAGAATGTCATAATCAAATAAAGGATGTAAACACAGCCATCATCTTTATCATCAGTCATCTTCTTTGAACATTACGTTATGTCATACACCTTCAGTATTCATTGTTCATTGTTTTTTTTTTTTTTTTTTGGAGACATAGATTAGACTGGCAATGACCTTTTTAAATTTTGTTATGGTACATTATTTTCCATAACCTATTCCTCTTGTTTATGTGCCTTTTTGTGTTCTGTGAATAATTTTCTCCCGAACCTCATCCAACAACTTTCCTACTACATGAACTTCTGTGCAGCTTCTGACAACTGCCTTCATTCTTTCTACTTCTGTACCGCTGAGTTCTTCAGTTTCTGCTATCAGTGTGGACATTCAGTGTGTGTTTAACAGAGTCATATGGTATTTGTCTTTTATAGCCTGTCTTATTTCACAGTATTATATCTTCTAGACTCATCTACTTTGTATCAGATGATAGAATACTATTGGTCTTTATGGTTGATCTGTATTCCTTTGTACATATGTGCCACATTTTCTCAATTCATTAATCATGGGCAGATGGGAATATAAAATGTTATAGCCACTATGGAAAGCAGTATGGAGGGTCCTCAGAAATCTGAAAGTAGAACTGTTGTATGACAGTAATCCCACTCTTGGGTATTTACCTAAAGTTCAAGAAATAACTATCAGAGAGACGTTGCACATGTATGTTTATTGCAGCATTATTCACAAAAGCTAAAACATAGAATCAACCTAAGTGCCCCATATATTATACATTTCTTTGAAAATATAATTTTACTCATTTCTTCATTGTTTTTATTTTCACTTAAAAAACACTTTATTAAGGTGTGATTGACATTTAAAAAGCTATATATATTTTACCCATTCAACTTGATGAGTTTGAAGAATTTTACTCCCTCCCTTATTTTATATTATTGATGTTAGAATTTACTTCTTTTTATACTGTATCCAGAAAAACATTTTTACTTATAGTTATTCTTTTTGTTGGGGGAGGAGCTAGAGGGTATGCTTGCTCACCAGCGAGAGACAAAGAGAGTGAGGGAAAAGGAGAAAGCACTCCCAGTGGGAAATGGTCACACCACAATCCCTTCTCTTCCATTTCTCTCTTCTTTTAGGACTTTGGGCATGCACTATATATGTGTGTGTGTGTGTGTGTGTGTGTGTGTGTGTGTGTGTATATATATATTTCTAAAATTGTTATACTTTCTGATTTATTGTGTTTTTACATTTTTATATATGTTATAGTTATTTATATATGTTTATAAATGATTTCTTATTTCCATTTCACAACATAGCCACAATGGAAATCAATGAAAATTCCTCAAAAATCTACAAATAGAACTTCCATATGATCCAATAATCACACCCTTTGGTATTTACCCTAAAGGATAGAAAAATTCTCAGTTGGAGAGAGACTTGCACATCTATGTTTATTGCAGTATTATTCATGATTGCTAAGACATGGAATCAACCAAGAATGATGATTGTATGGTTATTCTTAATATGTTTATCTTTTAACTTTTATGCTAAAGTTAAAAGTGCTTTATTTGCTGCAATACAGTATTACGATGTCTTTAAAAATATATTTACCTTTACCCATGAGATTTATCAATTTTATATGCTTTCTTATTGCTGTTTAGTATCCTTTTATTTCAACTTAAAAATCTCCTTTAGAGAAGCTTTTTTTTTTTGGAGAGGTTTTCGCTATAGGGCACGTGCGCTCGCCAGACAGACAGAGAGAGACAGAGAGACAGAAAGTGAGAAATCACCCCCTAGGGGGGATGGCCACACCGCAATCCCTTCTCCTCCATTCTCCTCTCGAGATCTTGGTCATGCACGCACACGTGCCCGGCGTGAGTTTAAGCCACCGGGTCCGGGACGCGAACCGCGGTCAACTACGTGGGAATCCAGCGACATAGCCATTACGTTAACTGCTGGTCCCTAGAGAAGCTTCTTATAACTGAGGTCTAGTGATGTTGAACTTCCTCAGTTTTTATGAGAAGGTCTTTATCTCTTTCTTTCTTTCATTTTTTTTTAAAAAATTTTGCCGGAGGGTGCATGTGTTGACCAGAGAGACAGAGAGAGTGAGACAGAGAGAAATCACTAATGGGGTGTAGTCATGCCACAATCCCTTGTCCTCCATTTCTCCATCCTGTTGTAATTTTGGGTATGCATGCATACACACCTGGTGTGTTTCTAAGTCATTGCATCTAGGACTCAAACTCTGCAGTTGGCCATGTGGGATCCAACTCAATGAACCCACTATGTCATGGGGCCAACACTGTGTTTTGTTTGTTTTTGTTTTTAAAGAATAGTTTTCCCAGGTATAGTAATCTTGGTTAGGACTTTATTTAGTTTTTTCAGCACTCTGAATATATCATTCACTCTCTATCCTGGCTTGCAAGGTTTCTGCTGAGAAATTGCAGATAATTTATTGAAGTGCCCTTGCATGTGGTAAGTCACTACTCTCTTGCTGCTTTCAAAATTCTCTCTATATTTGATTTATTTTCTCCAAATTTTGCTACAGGGTACATGTACTTGAGAGAGAGAGAGAGAGAGAGAGAGAGAGAGAGAGAGAGAGAGAGAGAGGAGAGGAGAGGAGAGGAGAGGAGAGGAGAGGAGAGGGAGAGAAAACAGAAGACAGAGCAAAGGAGAAAGAAAGAGGGAAGAGTGAGAAAGCACCCTCTGGGAGTGGGGACGGTGACCACACTGCAATCTCTTCTCCATTCTCTTCTCAGAATTTTGGGCATGCATGCACATATGCCTGGTGTGTTTTTCAAGCCATTTTGTCCGGGACTCAAACCACATATTGGGCCATGTGCAATTCAGCTGCCCTATCCACTATGCCACTGGCTAGTCCTGTATCTGACTTTAAACAATTTAATTATAATGTTTTTTTGTTATAGACCTCTTTAGGTTCAACCTATTTGGCATCTTTTAGACTTTGTGAATCTGAATGTCCATTTTCTTCACCAGACTTGGGAAGTTTTCAACCATTATTTCTTTTTAGTAAGCATTCTGTTCCTTTCTTTGTCTCTTCTGTAAGTTCTATAATGTGTATATGGGTTAGCTTGATGTGTCCTCTAAGTCCTGTAGAGTTTCTTCACTTTTTAATTATTATTATTATTGTGTTGCTTCCCTGACTGGATATTTCAAACAATGTGTCTTTGAGTTCATTTATTCTTTCTTTTGCTTAATTAAGTCTGCTGGCGAAGCACTATTTAATTTTTATTTCAGTCATCATATTCTTCAGCTCCAGAGGTTGTTTAGGTTCGTTCTTATGCATTCTATTTCTTTGTTGAACTTCTCATTTTGTTCATATTTTTTTTTCATATTTCATTTAGATGTCTGTGTTTTCTGATAGCTCACTGAATTTTTTAAAGATAATTATTTCAAATTCTTAGGTACTTCTAGATCTCCATTTCCTTTGTTACTATAGCTTCATTTTGTTTGTTTGGTGTTGTCATGCTCCATGTATCCTTCATGATCTTTGTAGTCTTGTAGTTTTTTTTTTTTTTCACATTTAAAGAAGCAGTCACCTTTTCACCTTTTTCCAGTGTTTACAGGCTGGTTTCATAAGGGAAAAGCCTTCACAAGTCACTCTTGCCATAGATTTTGGATGGTCTAGTTAGTAAGGCTGTATATGGGCCAGCTGGTGGGATATGTGCCTTTCCAATTGTAAGGGTCCATGTGTTGATGGGCAGGCCTAATGCCAGTGGCTGTAGGCTGGCTATTAAGATCTGTGCACTGGTTGAGAGTTCCTACCCGTTTTCTTTGTTCATAGCTATTAATACTTCCAGGTGATCTAGTCATATTTATTCTGTCAGTGCTGATTCTTGGTAAAACACAACAGAAGAAAGTCTATAAAACAAGCTATAGATATGCCTCAGTCATCTATATATTTTTCTTTTTTCTTCACCTGGTCCTTGTATTTTTTATATACCTGTTAATTTTTGATTAATGCAGTACATTTTATATAAAAGATTTTGGAGACTCTGCATAAGACTTTAGCTCTGGCAGGCAGGCAATTTAAAGGGAGGATGAGCACCTTGTTCTAATTAGGGGGAAATTGATTTGCAGGCATGTTTCAGTCTGCATAAGGCACAGTCTATGCTGGCTTGTCATTGCTCTTACAGTGTAGCCTTTTAGAGGTCCTAACTCAGAGTTTGGTATGATAATCAGGGCCTATTTACTTCGATGGGATCCGACTTTCAATTTTTACTTCTCCACCTGTATGATACTGTCAAATGTTTTCATTGGTTTTCAACTTCTTAGCTTAGTTTAGGAAGGCATCACAGCTCATAGGCTAGGTGACTTAGGAAAAATAAATACTTTAAGAGGAAAAATACAGTAAAATGTTGGAGGTTTACTTTAATGGTGTCTTTCGTATGTTTATTTTTAGGTTTTCTTTTCTTTTCTTTTTTTCTTTTCTTTTCTTTTCTTTTCTTTTCTTTTCTTTTCTTTTCTTTTTTTTCTTTTTTTCTTTTGTGTGTGTGTGTGTGTGCCATAGGGCATGTGATTGAAAGAGAGATGGAAAGAAATCTCCCTCCAGGGCTGATGGTTATGCCACAATTCCTTCTCGTCCAGTCTATTCTTGGGATTTGGGGCACATTCATACATGCGACTGGTATGATTTTTCTGCTACCAGGTCCAGAACTGTGGTCGGCCCAGTGGGAATCCAGCACCTTAACCACCACACCACCTGTTGGCTCCTTGTTCTGTTTTTTAATTTGTGAAATGTTAGCCTCTGGTTATTTAGCTGACTTTTTCAGGCCCTCAGATATACTCAGAGAGGTTTCTAGGCATGAACCTGGAACCTTCCCATGCATCACCATCTGGCTCTGTATTCTAAGTCTTAATTTGGGTGCTGGCTATATGAATGTCTTTACCTTGTAAAAAATTATTGGGCAATTAACCTTAAAATCATGTACTTTTCTTACATGTTATATATTCAAAAATCTATTTAACATAGATGATAAATAACTGCCATTTTAATGGACAAAACAATATAAATAATGAGTTGATATTTGAGTTAAAATTTGAAGATCATTCCAGGCAAAATGAAGTATTGTGGTATTGCCTAACCACATTATTCATCTTTCTCTTCTCCTTTCTGCACTCTTTCCTCCTGTTAAAACTGACCTATTTTTAATCATTTTTTTTCTTCAGACACTATGTACTTCTAGATAATTTCGTAAGTTTAATTTGTTACTACTACCAGTTTTATAAAATTGTAGACTAAATATGTTATTCTGAAAAGCAATTGTATGTCCCCACTTAATATATACCGAGTGTCCACACTCTATGACTGCAACTAATTGACAAAAGGATATAGAAACACAGTATATAGTTGTAAATACCAGATATAGTGTGTGTGAAAGAGGAGAGTCTGAGGAAGGACATTTAGAAGAAAAATAGGGAGGCAAAGCATTAATGAGACAAAGAAATGTGGTATTATCTGTTGAAGATATTTTGTAGTTTTATCAGCTGTACTAGGGAGAAATGTTCACCTTTGAAATATCCATTTTATAAGCCTAATAATAATGTAATTGAATGTATAAAAGAAAATGAAATTAAAAAAATAGCAATTTATCTAGATAACGAAACAGGCAGGTGGGGAATTGCTTTTATTTTTCAATTACCCCTTTACAAATCACATCAAATAGGGTATGGCCATTTTTTCCCACACCAAGAACTCAATTCCACAGTGTTTTTGGCGTGTGGCCACACATAGAATACATAGATAGGTTCTTTTAAATACTGAGATAGCATTTACTGTCATTAGCTTTTTCTCCAAAGAAGTCTCATATTTCTAATGACTAAATTTTACCATCAGGAGCATCACAATGTTTGTATCAATCACAATGACTTATCTCTAAAATCCAGATTTTCCTAAGACAGTTTAAAGAACTAAAGTAATAAGGCACATAGCTCTTATTTTAAAATTACAGAGGAACATTAACATTGCATATTAAGATAAGCTCTATTAAGGAACCTGTTAATGATTCTGAATTAATTTTATCAAGAATTAAAGAATTGGGGCTCGCCTATGGCATGTTGGTTAAGGTGGCTGGATTCCACATAGTTGACTGTATGGATTAAGTCTTGAACTTGGCGGCTTGAAAAAAATATGTGCCTAAAATTCAGAAAGACGAGAGAAATTGAGAAAAGATTGTGGCATGACCATTCCCCATGGAGGTTGCTTTCTCACTATCCTCCCCCACATCTCTCTCTGTAGGAAGCACATGAGTCTTCTGGCAAAATTAAAAGAAAAAAAAAACCAGAAAAACAAAAATTAAAGAATTGAGTTGTGAGAGAACAAAAAGGATAGTTTTTTTTTTTTTTTTTTTTTTTTTTTTTTTTTTTTTTTGTCTCAGATTGCTTACTAAGTCCAAAGTGAGGGGAGAAGAAAACAAGGCCCATGGTATCAGAATTAAAGAGTCAGTGCTGACATTTGGGTAGCTAAAGAACTATCTGTTTTAAAGAGCGATTCATTTAAAAATAGGTACTTTAAGGCCAGGTGCCATTAAATGGAAAAAAAGAAAAAAAAAGTGGAACCCAAAGGTTGTAATACATCCTCTTTTCTTTGCATTCTTACTATACTCCCATTTATTACTTCCAAAGAATCTAGTTGTGCATGATAATTTGACCTGATGGGGGCAGTGTGTGCCCATCAGACCTAGATGGAATCTAAATCCTTACAATGAAGAAAAGTAAGTGAAATATGCCCTACGGTTTTTAAAGAAGGGCTGCAATAGGCAGCTGATGACTTTACCAGTTCTGAAACAGCAGCGTATATATGCACAAAACTAAAAAGGGATCAAAATAGAAAAAACCTGACAAAGTTTTGTCAGGTTTTCCACAGTCCAGTCGAAGAGAAGCTTGTCAGAAGATTATTTTGTAAAATTCTCTAGTAGGCTTTCCGAAGCCTCTTTCTTAATGCAGTCAAAGCAGAGATAATGATGTTTCCGCAGAGATCTGCCTTAAGAACAGCTAATGGATTTTCAGGCATTCCCCATAGTCATGATTTGCTTATTAGAAATATACTGTTCTTTGCACATGTGCTTGTCTTTATTTTATTTTTCAATTGGAATGTGAGCAGAAGATTTCTCTGTTGCATTAAGTTAGAAACTTTTGCTCTTCTGAGGAATATCACTGTCTGGCCAAGGTTGTTCTGAGGGTGGGTGGGAGGCTCTAATAATCAGTCTAGAAAGCTTGTTTTATTTATTTATTTATTTTTGCCTTTGTCTAAGACAAATGTATTTTCTTTTCCAGCCTCTCAGGCACAAGGCATAAGGCAGCATAGGCAGCACCTTCAAGCTCCTCCTATGTCCTCATATCTCTTTCCTCATAAGATGGGCTCGCATTGACCCGAACGTCCCATTTGGAGTCCACTAATTTTATTCTGTAAGCAGAGAGAAAAAGCCCTTTATGGGAATCAAATGCTATCTTCTCCTCTAATTCCAGTATGCTTTCTGAAATACTTCTAACTTGAAATGATTAACAATATGAAGATTCACTTATTTATATTTTAGAAGTTGATAAATGTTTACAAGTTTATCTATTTCATCAGAGAGAAAGAGAGAGAGAGAGAGAGAGAGAGAGAGTGTCTGAGTGTTATGATCCACCCCTAGCCTTACCCCACTTCTCCACCATCTGACTCCTCATTAATTTGTATTTTAAGGATTAAAAAAAAAATTTACCAAAGGATGTGTGCTTACGAGAGAGAGAGAGAGAGAGAGAGAGAGAGAGAGAGAGAGAGAGAGAAGAACCTGAGCACGAGTACCCCTGTGGGAAATGGTCATACCACAGTCACTTCTCTCTTTTTCCAGCCTGTTGAGATTTTGGGCATGCACATGGATTATTTCTCAAGACACTCAGTCTGGGACTGAGCTGCTTTAACCACTAGGCCATAGAGCTGGACCAAGGTTTTTTTTTTTTTTTTTTTTTTTTTTTTTTTTTTTTTTTAAAGCCTTTTTTTTTATTGTGAAATATAACAACTGTGCAGATAAATGTACAATAAAAGATTCATAATGTAATAGTTTAAGGGGCTATCAAGTTAACAAAAAGATTAAAAATAGGACATTATCCTGAAAGCTTTTCTCATGCTTTTTGTTTTTGTTATACAGTGTGTGCACTCACCAGAGAAAGAGGGAAAGAGAAAGTAGGAAATGCCCTCTCCCTCCTGCCCAGGGGTAGTGGCTATGCAGCAATCTCCTCTCCTCCATTTTCCTCTTGGGATTTTGGGCATGCGTGCATACACACCTGATGTGATTTTCAAGTTGCCAGATTTGCTCTTGAACTGTGCGGATCCAGTGTTTTCCTGCTGACCTCACTTTTTTTCTATTAACTAACTTGTCCTCTTCCCTGAAATGTAACAGATACCTTATTTAGCATAACAATCATTTTCTTATTCTTCTTTCTAGCTTCACTTTCTGAATTTTCATGGGTTTCCAGAGAAACAAAACCAATTGTGTGTTTGTGTGTGTGTGTGAGTGTGTGTGTACTAATTCTAGGAAATAGCTCATGCAATTATAGAGCCTGGGAGGTCCCACAATTTGTTATCTGCAAGCTGGAGAATGAGGAAAGCTGGTAGTGTAGTTCCGTCTGGGTCCAAAGGCCTAAGAACCAGGAGAGCCAATGGTATAAGTCTGACAGCGAAGTCCTGAGATGGTGAATGGGGGTGATGTTTAAGTCCTGGTATCTGAAGGCCCAAGATCTAGAAGCTTCATAGTTTGAAGACTGGAAGAAATCAATATCTCACCTCAAGAACAGAGACTGAGGACCAGCAGTTGGTGTGAGGTTAAGGCTCTGCATCCTACATGGCCAACTGTATAATTTGAGTTCTGGACCCAGTGGCTTGAAAAACACACTGAGCTCTTGTGCATGCATGCCAAACTCCTGAGAGGACAGTGTCAGAGAAGGGATTGCAGGGTGATCATCCTTCCCCTGGGTCCCTTCCTCTCTGTCTGGTTACAAGCCCTACAGCAAACTAAAGAGAGAGAGACTGAATTCATCCTTTCTCTGTTTATTGCTCTATTTGACTCTCAGTGATTGGATGATACCTGCCCACACGGTGAGGGCAATCTTCTTTATTCAGTCAACTGATCAAATCTAGTCTCTTCTAGTAATACCCTTGGAGACTCGAAGTTTTACTGTAACTTTCTCCAATCAAGTTGACACATAAAATGAATTGTTATACATCTTAACTATGCTTTATCTTTATAGAATTTATCATTCTTTCCCCTACCAGGCTGAATTTGCCAATAAAAATTAAACTCGTTTGCAGTCTAAGCAGATTTGGAAATGACAATATAAAGATAAATAAATGCTTGCTTGCTCAACTGATCAAATTGAATGCTATTTCATTTTAATATATTTTAAAAAGTATATATTTTTCATTTTATTTGTGGTACTGGGTAAAGATGATTACTTATTAAAAAGCTGAAATTCAGAGGATCGTGGAAATTACTCAGTATGTATTCTTGGCACTGAGCTCATGTGTTTGTTAAGTGAATGAATGAAGAATTAGGAAAAGAAAGATCAAGTAATTTGTTTATGATCACACAGCAAAGCTGTGAATTCTGGTTCCAATGCCAAAGCTGTTTAGAGCTATAAATATACCTCTACCTAGACTCAGTCTAATTCCACTCTTATATAAGCGTTTTTATCCTCTTTTTAAAGTGTGGTGTAGTAAGTCCTGAGCCTTCTCCTTTTAACATCAAATCTTTAGATTTTTCACTTATTACTCAGATGTTATGGTGACTAGAACTCAGCTTATATCCTTAGCATTTTCTTTTTTTAAAAAATCAAGTAATTTTTAATACGTGATGGATGCTATTCCATCTTGTCTGAACATGTCACATAAGTAAATGCCAAAACAAACCCAAAGTCTTGTGGCTTCTCTTTGATTGAATAATAATGAAAATGGACACTATCTTCTTATTTTGGCCTGTAATTCTGTTAAAATATACTGGTTTTTAAAAATTTTAAATTTAAATTTATTTATTTACATTCATTTACTGTACATCATTATAGCGTACAAAATGAGATTTTCCATCCAAAATACACTGTATTTTGGCTCAATCAAGCACATCAACATACGTGTTATTGCCAAAAAATAATTTTCCATTTCTTGTTTTCTGTATATTTTGCTTCTTTCCCCATCCTTGATTCCCTATCTCTCACCCTCTGCCATCTCCTACCTCCTCCCACACTGTCTCTGGTATCCACGGTTGCTTTCTATGCCTTTTATCCTTAGCATATTCTTCTTAAAATTTTATTGTTAGAAAAGAATATACGGTCAGAAATTACAACATGACTATTACTGTTATTTCAGTATTATCATTTTAATGCAGTCTGTGATTGCATGCATTTTTTTTGTTTCTTAGCTGTGTGTCATTATTGACTCAAAACTTGCTTGATATCACTTAGTTCTTCTCATACGTACGACTGTAATTTTAATGACTTTTTGTTGCCTTTTTTTCATATTATACTAGTAGATTATATGGTTTTAAATATAACTATGAATCATTGGACCAAATAATAGGCTTTACATCTTTATTTATTAAATGACACTTTAATTGAATATGGTTGAATATAAGCCTATTCATCTGATTCCAGAAATAAAACAAAAACAAAAACAAAACAAAACAAAAGACAAAACAGCATTAGGACCAGCAGATGGCATAACGTTTACATCACCAGAATCCCACATAGTCAATTGCAGTTCAAGTCCCTAACCTTGAGGCTTAAGTCATACTGGCATATATGCATGCGTGCCCAAAATTCTGAGAAAAGAATAGAGGAGAAAGGATTGAGGTGTGACCATCACCCCTGGGGGAGGGTGATTTCTTGCTTTCTATCTCTCTGTCTCTCTCTCTCTCTCAGGTGAGCACCTGTGCCATATAGCAAAAATCTCTTTAAAACAAAATAAAACAAAACCAACAGCATTAATAAAGAATGGAGAAGATGTTAGCATCAACACATGGGACACAATGTATGGGCTTTAGCAGGTTCTTAGGAACTAGCATGTCAAATGATTTCCAAAAATTTATGTCATTTTAGGATATATTGATATCTACAAGGGTGGCAATTTCATTTCATCAGTGCTAACTGTTATTGGATGGTAATGGTGGCCTAGAAGATTGTATTGATTGTATTGATATGATTTGAAGATGACTCCTACCTTAGCACCAGCTGTGATTAGCAATATCTTCTGGGAGTATAGGGGGAGAGGGGAGCATCTGCATGTGAATCTGCATCTTTGGTTGTGAGTGTGAGGGATTGCTGTGCCAGTATAGGTTGTGACAGTCCAAATACATAAATATTGACTTAAAATATTTTTCTAAGACAGCACTCAACCATGGTGAGAAGACTCAATTCTGTTAGGTGGAAATTTTGCAAGAATGGAACTGTGTAGCCAGAAGCAAAGATTGAATGGCTGTCAAGTGAAAGAGGGATTCAATTTATTGTTCCATGTGATTTATGGGGAGAGCTGGGTTCTGATGACCTCTGTGGATGAAAACAAAGAGCATAGATTTCAGATTAATGTAAGTAGAATTCTCCCACAATTGGAACTGATCCCAGATGAAATAGAGTAATTGAAATGTGGTGAGTAACTGCCATTGGGGATTTAACAAAAAAGTTTAGTGACTATGTGTTAGAGAAAGGGGCAGGGACGGTGTATGGCCTGGGTGAGTTTTGTGTTCCTATCAGTTCAAAGATTCTGTTCATTCATTTATTAAAAATTATTATTGTGTGCCTACACACTGGCAGGTGTTGTTCTAGGAAAATCGGATAGAGTGGTGAATAACAGGTAAAGTCCTTCTTTTCATAGTCTTTTAAAGGTGCCCATGGGTAGGAAAGTCCGATAAGTAAACAGATAAATGAGCAAGATAATTTTAGATAAATGTTAATATAGAAAATTAGATAGCATGAATAACAGAATATTGAAAATGAAAAGGAGGAACATTTTAGAATGCAAGGGCCACAAAAGCTCCTATGAAGAAATAGTATTTGAATTGAGAATTAAATTACTAGAAGTAGGAATTTATGCCGAATTCTTAGAGAAACTTTTGACATCTTTTGTACAAACAAATGTGGTTAGTTTTTTGTGATGCACTGTTGAGTAAATTCAGGCTGACTTCTTTGGTACTTTTAAGCTGCATATACCAAGTTCATAAAGTTCATGGAAAAATGGAATTAGAGCATGAGTTTATTGTAAAACCATTTTGAAATCCGTGCAGTTTTTTCCATATTATGTATTTTCCAGAAACTTTTTGAGGACTTCCCCCTTCCGGTTAATAAACATCTCTGGTTAGTAAACAATCCTAGAATTTTCTTGGAAATTTGTCACTATCTCATCACACTGTATTTTCACAGTTTATCTTTTTTCCTCATTTGAAAATAGCAATAATTTTTACTAGTATTCTTTACCTCTTTTCATTTTACATGATATGCAGTTAAATTTACATATATTTTAGTCTGTAGAATGTACTACATTTGGGTTCAAGGCAGAAGCTTCTTTAAAGTAGCTACATTCTTTTATCCAATTCATTGCCTACCTTTGCTTTAAGTTCTTCACATTTTCTTTATATTTCTAAGTTTCAATGAGAGAAACAGAATTTAAATTTTAGAGAAAAAGAAAAATGTAGTGTTTTGCCTTTTTTTTCTGCATCTGTTAACATTTTACCATCTGCCTCAAGTACTGGTTCAATTGTTCCTTGTTTTTCTGTCGTTCTGAACCTCGTGAAAATGCATTTCTTCCCCCTATTGTTTTTACCAGCTACTGCAAGTCTCTGCTTATTCTTAATTTCTTCCTTATTCACTTATTTCAAAGTTTTTTTTATCCTTCTATATTTTTCTTATGTGAACCTTTCTCCATCATAGAGTTTTCTTACAGGCAAATTAATTTCATTTGTTGCTTTTTGCCCTTTTCTTCTTCCGTAGAATCATTTGTAATTTTACTGTTAAATTTATAGTTACGGGAACTTTCCATGCCATTTCACCTGGCTCTCTTTTTGTAGTTTGTACCTGGGGATGTTTTTTTAACATTTTCTCCATTCGTTGATATCTGCCTGGCTAATGCATAGGGGGCATGTTTGACCCTGACCATTGTTGCCCATTATTAAACTCCTCAAGTTCAACCTTTTCTAGGTTCGTTTTGCTTCTAGAGTTAGTATTAGCATAACATTTCTTTTCTGTTGGTCAGGATTTAATATTCACTGCCTTCATAGTTGTATCTTGTTTTTATTCCCTTTTCTGATCATTTTCTCCTTCATCATTTTCTTCTTCATACTTGTTGATCCTTTCTATCTACAGGTATCTCAAGAGTAATTTGCTGGGGTTATGTTAGAACATTAGATACAAAAATAGAATCTAAGATTGTATGTATCAGTCAGATAGATTTAATATATTTGCATTTTTGTAGAATTGTGGACAAATTTCTTAACCCAAATAAATTATTCTAGTATTGGTAACTTGATAAATCATGCTAAGTCAATGGGATGAGAGACATTTTAGAGAAAGCAAAAGCTTTGAGAATATTTTAAAATCATCTCATAAAGTTTTCCATGTCTATATGAAAATCTGAAATATTGAAAGTGATTTGTTCCAACTGAAGATATGAATTTTGGCTAATGGTTTCATTTAAAATTCTAGTTAGGGAACCAGGTAGTTGCATAGTGATAAAATGTGATGCTCTGTTAGTTACTCTCACATGGGTAGGCTCTCGTTCAAGTCTGGGGACCACTCTGAGTATGTGAGACATGTACGTGTCCATGATC
Organism: Tupaia tana; assembly: GCA_026018925.1. Lineage (NCBI taxonomy): Eukaryota > Metazoa > Chordata > Mammalia > Scandentia > Tupaiidae > Tupaia > Tupaia tana. The sequence goes on along the minus strand of JAKSZU010000007.1, from coordinate 58,759,747 downwards.
CAGGGCTAGTTGAAGCTGGCAGTGGATCACAGCATCGGGACCCTGTTGGGGTACCATCTCTCTTTATATCTCTCATGAAGAAGCAAACAAACTTAAAAAATTCTAGTCAGGAGAAGAGTGGGCAATAGGGAAGGAGAAGGAATCGAAAAGCAAACGTTCAATGGACACAAAAATGGAAAACTCTCTGCTGATAATAATGTGAATGATAATAAAAATAAACAAATAAATAAATAAAAATAGAAATACTACATCACTGATATTCTGGACAAGGACCCTACTGTATAAAAAAGAAAGTACTACCTAGAGTATTCTGACTTGAAAAGTGATTGAGGAATACTAGACTTTGATGTGAAAAAGTTTAAGGGTATTAGGAAGTGAGTCCTCTGGCACTTAACTTAGTTATATTTCCTTTCTATGAATGCATAATAGATATTTATATGTATTGTTTCCTTTATATGCATACTATGCAATAAAGCTAAGACTAAAAGAGTTTTAAAAAAGAAAATGTGGTAAATTAAAAAGCATGATTATCTTATGTGCCCTACATTTTTGAAAAATTAATTAATCATACTGTATCAGTACCTTGAGGTTCATGTAGGAAGGGGAGAATGATGTAAGGTTAGACCAACAGTGATCTTAATCAGTCCAGAGCTTTTCTACATCACTGTACAGTGCCATATATGTTTGTTCATTGTTTAGCATTAAAGTATGCTTTTACAGTTTTTTTTTTTTTTTTAAATCTAGTCAGTGTCCTGGGAAACATTTCTCACATAAGGAATATAGACATAGGTAACTTTCTTAGGCACCTACAACTACTTATCATAAAAATAATGCTGCTAACATTGTGTCCTTGCCCTTTTCCTTAAAGAAGGAACATAGAGTCATAGAGAGAGTAAATCTAGTGTTTATTCCAACAATGGAAAAGGAAATGATTTATGTGCATAGTATTCAAATTCCTTTTATTTTATTTCTAGTATTGGTAATTTATGTTCTCTGTTACTTTGCATTCTTGCTAGAGGTTCATCAATTTTATTGACTTTTTAAAAGAACAAGCTTTTGGTTTCATTGATTTTTCTCTATTGCTTTTCTGTTTTAAAATTAATTGATTTCTGCTCTTATCTTTATTATTTCCTTCCACTTAATTTGGATTTATTCTGTCTTTCCTTTTCTGGCTTTTTAATGTGGAAGATTAGTTTATTGATTTGAGACCTTTTTCTCGTATAGAAATGTAATGCTATAAATATCTCTCTAAGGGATATTAGCTACATCCTATAAATTTTATTATTATATTTTTCTTTATTTTCATTTAGTATGAAATAGTTTGTAATTTCCTTTGAGAATTCTTTTTGACCCATAGATAACTTAGAAGTGCTCTTTTACTTCCAAGTGTCTGTACATTTTCCTGTTATCTTTATGTTATTGATTTCCAGTAAAATTCCATTGGGGTCACAGAATATGATTTACATTATTTCAATATTTAAAATGTCATAAGACTTATTTTATGAATCAGGGCATAGACTATCTTGGTCAAAGTCCTCTGTACACCTGTTGGCAAATAGGTCAATTTGATGTTCTTGCTAAGTTTCTGTTTACTAGTTCTAATATCGAAAGAGAAGAGTTAAATTCTTTATCTACAATTCTGAATTTGTATGTAACTGCTTTCAGTTTTGTCAGTTTTTGCTTCATGTATTTTGAAACTTTGGTGTAAAATGCATACACACAAGGCATTGCTTTGCCTTCTTGTGAATGGACCCTTTTATCAATAGGTATTTTTTTTTTATTCCTAGTAATTTCCTTTGCTCTAAAGTTTACTTTTTTGATATTAATCTAACCTCTCCAGATTTTTATTGATAGTGTTTAAAACTACCTATATCATTATATTTGAAGTGCATGTATTGTATATAGCCTAGAGTTGGGTAATTATATTTTTATCAGTTCAGATACTCTCTGTCTTTTAGCTAGTAGGCTTAGACCATTTACATTTAATGCATTTATTGATATGTATGGATTTAAGTCTACCTTTTAATTGTGTGTTTTATGCTTGTTCCCTTTTTCTCCCCTCCTCTTTCTTCTTTCTGGCCTTCTTTTGATTATTGAAGATTTAAGAACTATTCTGTTTTAATTTACATAGTGTTATTATTATTTTTTACTATATGATGCTGTATATATTTTTAGAAATAGCTCTAGGATTTTCAAAATACATAATTAACTTTTCACATTCTAATTCAATCAATATTTTACCATTTCAATTGGAATGTCTTACCATGTTTTGGGTCTCTTTGCCTTGCCCCTTTACACTATTGTTGTCTTATATACTATATTTACACTTAACACAAACACACAAACTTTCTTTCAAGAGTGACAGAAAAAAGATGGGAAGGAGGGAGAGGAGCACCCTTAATAAAGTCTCAGGTCCAATTATTTCTCCAGCCTTCTCATATATTCAGAATCACTGGCATGTATGCACATGCCCAGTGTTTACAGTGTTATCTTGGCATTGGTGTTTATTAATTTTCTTTTCTCATGTGAGTTGACATTCTCTTGGCTTGTCAGATGTTGGGTAGTTTTGCATCATATAATGGACATTTTGGATATTATGAGACTATGGGTCTTACTTAAATTCTATGAAGAATGTTGCCATTTTTGTTTCAGTAGGCAATTAATCTAGATAGATTCAAGCTTCAAATCCCTACCTACCTTCTACAGTGGCCTATGGTTTCAATATCAGTTCAGTTTTCAAAGCTGTTACAGTGCTCTTTGGATGTGTCCTGGATGTCTACCACCTAGTGGTCGGTCTAGGGGCTAGGCAGTGATCTACAAGTTACTTCAGTTCTCAAAGTGTGTGATGTGTTAATTAAGGTCAGAATCACACATAGACAGGTCAGAACCCCAGAATTCATAAACAACTTTATGGGTCCACTTTCCCAAGCTCTTTATTTTCTTAGTTCCTAGGTACTCTTTTATCCCATAGGTCCTCCTTTTTAATGCTCTGTTCAGAAACTTGTGTCTTTAGTGATCAATCTCTGTATACTCTTAAGTGACTGTGCTCATGTTCTGGTCAGATAAAATAGAGAACAGAGAGAGAAAAAAGGCAACATGGTTTTGTCCTACTCTCTTTCAACTGCAGCTTTACTAATTAGGGAAGAAGGTACCCTTCCTTCAAAATTTTGACTCTTGTAGATTCTTGAGCTGTTACTGCATATATGGCCATGGGATTTTCTGGGGACTGGGACATGGCAAAAAGGAAAGAATAGACTTTGTTATACTCTTACCATTAAGGATTTCCTCTCCAATCCTCAGCCAGGTCAACTGTGTCTCTGGAGTTTAGTCTAACTGTGCCAGAGTTCTTGCTTCTTTGTTTAGGGTTGTTTTGAATTCAAGTCTAGAGCCAAAGAAGGAGAAAAAGGGTAACTTTACCACTGATTCCATGGTACTTCAGTTTCTGGTGTTCTGCTGCTATTTACTTCTCAGAGTCTTCAAATAGTTGCCTTATGCATTCTTTTTGGGTTTTATAATCAGATTAAGTAGAAAGGAAGGATGAAACACATTTACACTATGAATTTAATTTATAATTTCACCTACTTTTTAATTAATGTAAATAGCCAATGTGGCTAGTGGCTGCACTACTGGAAAGTACCATTTTAGAATGACTGATGTGTAAAAGCAGTTGTGGATTTTTCAAACTCATTAAATTCTACCGTGTGACTTCTCTGGGAGGATAGAACATGCCTACCATTAAATTTTAATCAAGCATTGCCAGGGAACCATGGAAGCTCTTTATAAAACAGAAATGGAAGATCTAAAAGCATAAAACTAACTTTATGATATTTGGAATATCATGTTTGGAATATCATGTTTATCAGCAGAGACATGAAAATATCTGCTATTTTTATCTCAAGAAAATGTATATTTCATAGAAAGTAGGAAAATTTGAATTGTTCACTTGTATTCTGAGAATACATTCATCAAGCTATTCTCTAATGAGGCAGTTACCTAAATGATCAGAATTTGATGTAATTCTGAATACAAAAAAACATTTAATATTTTAATGGATACTATTTCAGTAGTTTTATGGTTATGTCATCTGAAACACACATTTGAAAATACAGTAGACAATGAGTGTCCTAATTCTGAACTTCAGATTTTTTTCAGGTAGAAACTTTATTTGCAAAAGGAAATGGTAATCAAATACAGGTACTATCACAATTCTGGCTCCTAAATGCATATTTCAGGTAATTTGTCTTTCCTTAGCAAACTGCAAGCTGACCAAAGAGCATGATAGATGATAGAATTCATCTTTGTTTTCAGGATGTCACTAAAAGACTTTTTTCACTATTATGTGTTGGATCCTTGCTATTACGGTAAATTCAAGGTTAAAACTGAAGATAACTCTCCTATGATGAATACTATCTGCTTTTAGTATTAAACACTTTGTGAATTGATGGTAAACATAGTAACATTAAATCCAAGGCTATAATTCCAGGAGTTATGAAAGAGCTTTAACAATATATTAATTAGATGTTCACCTTTAACTATAGACATTTTCTGTTGTTAATTTTTCTCTTATGTAAGTGGGATCAAATATGTACTTATAACCAATAATTTTAAAATAGCAATGTCCACTGTTGATGACTTAGGCAATTCTTGAAGAAAAAAATAGTCTCTTGGATATTTTTTCATTATTTTTATTTTGATATGGGAAACAAATTTGTCTAGTGCAATTTTGTATAAAGAATTTAACAGAAGTTATAAGAAGTCAGAGTCTCAGACAAAAGTTGGTGACTCTAGAAGTTTGGTTTCCTAATAACTGTATATTAGTTAAAGTTTCTTTTGTAGTTATACAGATTGCCTTGACAATTATGAAAACCTAACCAATGTATATAAATGAATATTTATATTAAGGCAAAGATGATGATAGGCAACACAAGTCACACTCAAAAATTTCCCTTGGGAATGTTCTAAGAAGTTTTCAAAGTTTGCAAATTTGGAATTCCGTAACCAGAGCATCTGTAACCAAAATATGCCTATCAACCAAGAGCTATACTATTCTGTTCTTCAAGTCTTTGAGTGATTATTTTGTTCCAGACACTAGGAATATTGCAATGAACAAAGCTTGACAAAATTCTGTTTCCATGAAACTCATACTCTAGTTTTGGGCATTTTGAGGTGGTTTTTTGAACCTGATTGGATTGTGTTCCAGAGCTACTGATGATCTGGGAAGAATTACCACCCACCCTTGTATGTCACAATTTCTGAAAATTAAGAAGTTTTGTTTGTTGAAAGTTCTAGTTGTCTTTGATAGATGTTTTAGAAATATTTTGTTATATTTTTTAACAACTCCTTTTTCAAATGACCCTGTATGAACCTATTAGTGTCTCTCTTTGCCAGTGATCTTTCTGCCTTAGGGCAGGTGCCACCACGCCCCTGCCAGTGAACTTTCTGATGCTGAAGGAATTCATAAAAACATATCCATTAGATTTTTTTTGCCTAGGGTCAGCTCATAGTGTGGTGGTTAAGGTGGCTGGATCCCATGTGGCCAGCTGCATAGTTCAAAGTCCCAGACCTGGAAGTTTAGGACTACATTGGGTGTATGTGAGTGCCCCAAGTCCTGAAAGGAGGGAGAGGTGAAGAAGGGATTGCATTGTGAACATTCTTCATAGGAGTGCTTTTTCATGCCCCGCCCCCCAAGTGTATGTGCCTTTAGGCAAAATTTTTAAAAAATCTCTTTGCCCAAAACTATAATACATATAGAATGGGTATAAAAATATAGATGCAAGACAAGAGAGGCCCTACTACTTAATATAAAATACTCAACAAAGTGGTCCTGAGAATTAAGAGGTCCAGAATGATAGCACCATATCATAGTATAGAAGGACTACACTATAATAATTTTTGCCTTTATGTATCTAATGGTTATGGTCTATATCATAGGATCTTAGACACTAATATTCTCCAAAAACATAAGCATGATATATTGTTCTGTTAGGATGTCTATATTTTCTATTCAGTTTGTTCTTTAGTTTGAAAGTTGTAAATCATGCGATGTCCTAGAAGTTCACCTAATTAACCAAACCCTAGAATGTAAACAGAGAAGAGCTCTCAGAGACTAGTAAGTTTGAGATTTTTTTTTCACACTGTGAGGGAGGGAGCTCCTTTTGCTCTCAAGATGACAAGGAGGCTCTGCACTCCACTGTGTTTGTGACCAAGCATTTCAAGTACTGGTGTGAGGGCAGTATGGGGTACTATGATTAGAATTCATTCCCTAAAATTCATGTGTTAAAAACTTAATCCCCAATGTGACCGTGTTGAGAGGTGGGACCTAATGAGAGGTGTTTGGGTCATAAGAGTCTCGATCTCATGAATGAATGAATGCCATTATGAAAAGGGCCTTTTATTTATTTATTTTTAAAATTAGCTAGAGGGTACCTGTGCTCACTGGAAAGTGAGGAGGAAAGTAAGAAAGAACTCCTTGTGTGTAATATTATGCCATAATCCTTTCTTCATTTCTCCTTTTGGGATTTGGGGTATAAATACACACACCCCCAGCTCAGTTTTTAAGTTACCAGGTCTGAAACTCTAACTGCACAGTTGTCTGTGTGGGAAGTAGCTGCTTTAACAACCATGCCACAAGCTAACCCATGCAAAGTTCTCATGAAAGTGGGTTTCTTATTCATTCTCATTCTGTCATGTGTGGATGCATCAAGAAGGCCCTCACCAGAGGAAATGTAAGTGCCTTGATCTTAGACTCACCAGCCTTTAGCACACTGATACAGTTCTGTTCATTTTGAATGACATACTCTCAGATGTTCTGCTGTAGCAGCACAAAAGAAAGACATGCTAACAATTTTTAATAAAAGGAATTTAAATGGAATATATTTTTAATGTTGAGACTATCTGGGAAGTGTACATTTACTTGACAAAGAGGATGTTCCATTTTCCCTTAGTCACACGTATATTTTTGCCATGATAACCTCATCATAATGTCCAAGTGATTTTTTTAGACTCCATTTTATCACTAGCACAAAAGATGTATGACGTCTTTTTATTTGTCTTTGCTCTTACTGGTTTTGAAGATCTGCAGATAATTCAGAGTCACAGGTCAGTTAAGAATACTAAAGTACATTCAGACAATACATATGGTATTTCAGTTAGTTTTCATGTGAATTTCTATAAGTTCCTTTCTTTGTGTTGTTGTAACTGTTGGATAAGTTAACAACTACAGGAGCATGCCCAATTATAGTTGGCTTTGGAGTGGACAAGGTCACATGATAAATGCCATCTCAAGGGTTCAGATTTATACTTTGATTCTTAGAATTCACTTCAAGACTAATCTGTCATGTATCAAGTATACTCTCAAATAAAAGATGTCATCTTTATTTGACTTATTTTCATGTTAAAATGCTATATAAAACTGACATGGAGTATATGATCACAGAATAAGCCTTGACAATTCTTATTTAGGCAGAACTCTGAGTTTTTAATTTCTCTATTAATGGCAGAATTTAGAGACTTAAGTGTTAATCATGCTCCTCATATATCACCGTCATTATCATCCAAAGTCAGCATGAGATGTCTCTTGTTTCATTTTATTTTATATTCTTTGGATTCCTTGATAATTCCTATCTCACTGCCCACTTCTCATCTCTCTTTGCATATGACACTATAGTCTAGAAATACATATACTTATCCAAATGAAAATTTGCCCCCCATCTTTTTTATTTAATTTTTATTTATTATAATTATTTTTCAGTTTGATGAGAGACAGAGAGAAAGGGAGAAAGTGAGAAAGCAAGCCAACAAGTCCAGGACTCAAACCGTGGTTGGCCTTTGGGAGTTCAGCACCTTAAGCACCACACCACCTGCCAGCCCTGTTCTCTTATCTTAACTTGCATGTCTTCCTTATTTCTAGTCTCATAGATCAAAACCCTGCTACTGGGTGTCAGTGATTCCAACTGAATAGCTTTGGACTCCATTCATTTTTTATCTTTACTGTTATTCCTTGGTTCAGACATTTGCCATTCATTTCCTGGTGTATTATAAAGAATCTTCCTAAGTGGGCTCCCTAACTCGAGGCTAATTTGCCACATGTGGCCCAAGTGACTTTTCTAAAATACATAGTGGGTCATTATTTCTTTGCTTAAAAATTTTCAAGGACTTTCAACTTCCTGATAAAAGTCCTTAAAATAGTGTCAAAGCTCCTCCCATTTTGACTGCTATCTACAATCCTGGCATTACTGTACCCTCTTCATAGCACTGATTTTTAAAGTATGGAGCTACTTTCAGTCCTCCAAAAGTACCTCTTGTTTCTTGCCTTCATGCCTTAGCATCTGGTGTTCTAAAGGCAAAGATGATCAGAAAAAGATACACTAAATAGAGAATCTAGAAAGGCACAGAGGAGAGTCAGGGAAACAAACAGTGTTTTAAGATAGCATTTATACAGTCTAGTAACCAAGAATAAACGATTGTGAGTTTTAAACTATTTCTGTAAGAAAAAGCAAGTAGGCCAGTTAGGGTGGTTTCTACATGAGAGATTAAGGAAAAGGTGGAGTTTGTGAGGATAAAAGGTAACCATTGAAGTTTGATGGAAAGGCAATGGAGATATTGGCTGGCTATGTCATGACAGTGGACTGTGCAGAGAAGAGACTGCAAGTAGAATGAACAGGTTAGAAGCCTTTTGGAACACTTATAGGCAATGTTTACTGCCATTGATTAGAGAGTAGCCAGGAGCTCATCCAAAATGCAGTAGTGCAATGTGTTTTCATATTCCAACAAATAAACTAATTCTTTGAGTTTTTCTGTTTTTCTTTTATTTATTGTATTGTCACAAAAGTCATGATGTATTTTTTTATGCAAAACTGCATCATGACTTTTCCAATGACCATATATATATATATATATATATATATATATATATATATACACACACACACACACACACATATATGTATGTATGTATGTATTTTAATTGCCAGAGGGCAAATGTGCTTGCCAGAGACAGTCAGAAAGTCAGAGAGAGGGAAGAAGCACCTTCCAATAGGGTGTGGTTACACTACAACCCCTTTTCCTTCCTTTCTCCATTTCATCAGGAGATTTGGGACATGCATGCACTTATGTCTTGTGTGTTTTTCACCAAAGCTGGAATTTGAACTATGGTCAGCCATGTGAGATTCAGCTGCTTTAACTACTATGGGACTGGTCTAAGTTCTTCCTTTTTAGAGTGCATCAGTTTGAAAGTTTCTTTGTTTGTTATGTATACACGTGTGGCCATTTCAGACTAGATGGGAAATATCACTGGGTTTTAAATTGGTTTATATCTAATTATATGTTGTTTAATCCATATATTTAAATGGACTCATTAGGTATAGTTATAAAGCAATAAGAATGTTGATGTCAGTATTTTAGAATTTAATTAAGAGCATTACTAGTCACATCCAATTAGCCTACCTCCAGTGCTATGCCTCTAGTCTTGCTAGAGAGTGATAGTGGTCATTAAGAAGGTTTTATATGGCTCTTAATCAAATATTATAACAACCTTGGGCTCCCAAAGTGGGACCTTACCCTAGCGAATGATCACTCTTGACTACCTTGGCTTCATTCAATAGCCTTCAATAAAGAAACTCTTTTTCACTTGCTTGTGTGGTAGCTGGACCTAATTTTTCTGTCAATCTTAGTTTACTATTGACAGGGCCAATACAATGGTTCAACATTATATTGCCACTTAAAAACATTTGACTGGAATCATGCTCTCCCTCAAATAATTAGCTTAATTTTAGTAGTGTGTATTTATAAAATGGTAAGAGGTCAAGATTTATCTTCCTATCTTGAAATTTATATGGTATTAGAATAAATAATATGTTTATTTAAAGTAAAAATGCGTATTTTTAACTTAAGTTCACTTATGATATGCCAAACAAAAATAATTATTTAAAGTTTCTGTGAGAGTGGGCAAAAATTATTTAGAAACTAAAAAATGTTCAGAATTCAAAAAGTTGGTATATGCTGGCTCAAAAGAAAGGAGATGTTATCCTGAGAAATGAATGGATAACATGGAGGTGAGTGACTTTTTTAAGACTATTTTGTTTCAGAAACATCTCATGAGACATCCAAGAGAAGAACCCTGGGATCTTAGATTCTAAAAATTTTTTATCTATCATTTTTACAGATGCAGTGCTAATTGCAAAATTGTCACTATCTACTATGCCCAGTGCAAACACAAAACACAAAATGCTGATTTTATGAATTTAAGAATGCCTGCTATCCTAAATGTGATTTCAATTTTGGGGAATTTTATGGGAATAGACAGCATAGACATAATGTCCTTGATATCCAATATAATTAATTACTTGCACTAAGGCTAAATGTATATTCAACCTTCATGCTTTTATCTACTTTAAAAGAGCTTATGAAAATTTGGAAATTATCATTTTAAAATAAGAATAAGATGAAGATATCAGTTAACAAAAGAAAGTCTTGTAAAGTTAAACTTTATTTTTTTAGGGCTCCATTAATTGGCAGTGAGAAGTTGAAGATCAGAAATAGGTAACTATCTTTGCGAAGACTAGAGAGTTTAATCAATACATGTAACATTTTTTGTACTTTTCCTTCACCTAGAACTAGATATCATATTTAAAATGCTTTTAGAAAAATTCTACTGTTCTTCCAGGAAATAAGTCCTAATTTGCAGAAAACGCTGCAGTCCCTGAAAATAAAAACCTTTCACTAAGGATGGTGACGTGAGACATTTCACAGGTCTTGATGAGCAAAAGCATATTTGTTAATTTAAGACTGGAGAATGAGCAATGGGTACTGGAAATGGTAGAAAGAGGACAGAAGCTAATGACTAAGTATTTTAATCACAAAATGTACCTGCCAAAGTTGGGCTGAGAAGTGACAAACCCTATAAAATCCATTAGCCTTTTACTATTAACATCCTTTCTAATCTGTACAAAAGAAGAGAAGAAAAAAGCATGATTTCATCTTTTCAAATTGGCTATCACTCTTTGTAGAAGATTGAAAGTCCAGAATCAATTTAAGAACCAACCAACTATGTCTTATAGTTTCAGGAAAAAAAAAAAAAAAAAAAAAAAAAGAAAAGAAAAGGAGAAAGAATGTGGAATGCCTGTAGTTCCTTCTGAATTAAGTGTAATGAAACCCTTCTTGACTGGAGAAACTCTACATTGCCTCAGTTATTCCTTCGTGTTTCTTGCTTTCCCTTCTAATTAAAAAGGATGTCTTACCAATTGGTAATCTTCCTATTTAGTTTTCTTTACTACTTTATAAACATTTAGAACATCATATATGTTCTATAGCATTAGTTGGGATTTTTTTCTATTTTTATGAGAGTTTTTTTTTTTCTTTTTTCTTTTTTTTTTTTTTTGAGAGGTTTTTGCTGTAGGGCGTGTGTGCTCACCAGAAAGAGAGAGACAGAGGGACAAAAGCAAGAAATCACCCCCCAGGGGGGGATGGCCACAACGCAATCCCTCCTTCTCCATTCTCCTCTCGGGATCTTGGGCATGCACACACAGCAGTGTGAGTTTTAAGCCACCGGGTCTGGGACTTGAACCGAAGTCGGCATTATGGGAGTTCAGCGACATATCCGTTACACTAATTGCTGGTCCCGAGAGTATTTTTTTTTTTTTCTCTATGAGACAGAAAGAGAATGAGAGAGTCAAATCTAACAGTCTTCATGCCATGAACCATCCCCTGCCTTAGGATCTTGGGCATGTGTATACCAGGCATGTCCAGGGAGGCCCTGGTATCCAAACCTTTCTAGTTGCATTACCAGTGGCCACAGCGCTAGATGGACTTGATCAATATAGCAGATAGATTTCACTTGATTCTAGTTGTCTACATTAAAAATATAGAAATACTGTAAAATACTTTGAAACATCTACTAAGGCATAAGAATGTATTTAAAAGACAGAATGATGTCTAAAGGCAAGATATAGAGATTTCCAGATGCCAGAATGAAGCAGGAATCTCCAATGGTGAAAGACAATTGAATCTGCATTGTTTTGTCATAGACAGCTACAGTAGGATTTTTGACTAGAAGTCTTTGCTCACTAGATTGGCATTATGACTAACAGTGATGTTCATGTTCAGCCAATAGTGTGAAAAACAAGACACTGAAACACAAAAATTTTCTCATCTAGATGTGGGGGCCACATACAGGAATGTTTTATCATGGCTCTGCTTTGGGGACTCCAAATAGATCTGATTTTACAATTTTAGGATAAGCTCCAATGAGTGCTTCTTGAAAATTTTATATTCCCTCTGTTTAATATGTATTCTTCTGACTTATATACACTTTTTAAAAAATCTTTAACCCAGTAAAAACCTTTTCTTATGTAATTTGTGGCAATTATCACTTCAGATATTTGTTTTCTCCCCCTTCTGGGCCGTTTGAGTATCATGAGGCTACTTTTACTCAGTTTTTTTTTTTTTTTTTTTTTTTTTTTTTGTTTTGTTTTTTGTTTTTTGTTTTTTTTTGTTATAGGACGTGTGCGCTCACCAGAAAGACAGAGACAGAGAATGAGAAACCACCCCCCAGGGAGGACGGCCACGCCACAATCCCTTCTCCTCCATTCTCCTCTTGGGATCTTGGGCACGTACACACACGCACCCAGTGTGAGTTTAAGCCAGTGGGCCTGGGACCTGAACCACAACTACATGGAAGTCCAGTGACATAGCCGTTACGCCATTTGCTGGTCCCTCTTTTACTCAGTTTTTCAGCAAGGTCTACAAGACCACAAATGCCTATTTCATTTTCTAAATGCACCATCCAGTTTTCCAGGCTGATATAGACACTGAACTGAAGCGCATAAGCTGTAGTTCATGCTAACTTAGCTTACAAACTTGCATCTGTGACCCTCTTTGGAGGCCTGCCCTTGGGCTTCTTGCTGACTGGTGCCCAGAGTTATGGAAGCCTGGCTGCCCAGCTTTCTTGCTGAATACCAGATAAACACCTAGGTGCAATTAAAAAATTATTTATTCATTCATTTTTTAATTTGACCAGACACACACACACACACACAGAGTGCGTGAGCGAGCAAGCCACCAGGTCCTGGACTCGAACTATGGTCGGCCACATGGGAATGTCCAGCGCCTGAACCACCACGCCATCTGCTGGTCCCCACCAAGGTGTAATTTAGAGTTGGGGCAGAAGTTGGACTGTTGTCAGAAACCAGACTTTCTTGACTTTCTCCCATCCTACTTTCTGTGTTCCTGCCACCTGGGAACATTTAATCACACATCACTTGCATTTAAATACTTTCCACGGGATTTTTTTTTTCCTGTGAGAGCCTTTCCTGAGACAGTATGTTAGAAAAAAGGTGCCTGAGCAAGAACGAAAAGTAGAAGTAAAAGAGAGAAGATCTTGTGAGAGCCAATAGCACTAGCCCTACATGTAGTAGATATGGAAAGGAATCATCTAAGTAGGAGAAGAATCTGCCTCAAAGAAGTTGTGGAGTAAGGAAGAAAAGAAAATACTGATAATATAATGCAGAAAATCATATATTGAAAAAAAAATGCTATTCACAGCCTACACTTGAGGGAGGGTGTTGCCTGAAGGATCACAATGTAGAACTGTGGATTCTCACTAGTTCCCTAGAAACACTTGTTTCAGAAACATCAATAGTAGATTAAGTTCAGTACTCTTCTTGATTATTTAGCTGAAGTAAACGTGGAAACAAAGGGGGCAACCTCTCTGAAGGGGCATGCTTTATTCCTACGCATAATTATAATAAGTCATGGAAATATCTAAAGTGGTACAGAACGGAAAATCACTTTTCAAAAGAGAGTGAAGCTGGTGCCATTTGGCAAAGCCCATCCTAAATATATAACTCAGGTACCAGAAACACCAGAATCGAGGTGGACTTGCATATAAAGAGGTTTTTAGGGACCAGCAGTTAGCGCAATGGCTATGATGCTGGATTCCCATGTAGTCAACCGCGGTTTGTGACCCAGACCCGGTGGCTTGAAACTCTCGCCGGGCGCATGTGCGTGTGTGCCCAAGATCCCAAGAGGAGAATGGAGGAGAAGGGATTGCAGCCTGGCCATCCCCCCGGGGGGTGATTTCTCGCTTTCTGTCTCTCTGTCTCTCTCTGTCTGTCTGGTGAGCACACCAGACAAAAACCTCTCCAAAAAAAAAAGGTTTTTAAAATGACTCCTAGAAAGACGTGTTACGAATATGACTTGGTGAACTGGCCTGCCAACAACAGGGATTCCAAATTTGTATAGTTTTCTTTCTTAAAGAATTATTTTAACTTTATTTATTATTATAATTTTCCAATTTGATCAGAGAGATGGAGAGAGAGAGGAAAACTGAGAAAGCAAGCCACTAGGTCCAGAACTCGAATTGTGGTCGGCCACGTGGGAGTCCAGCGCCTTTAACCACCATACCACCTGCAAGCCCATACATTTGCATAGTTTTCTAAAAGGCAGTGATGTTTCAAGGCAATGGCCCCAAAGAGGTGATGGTCTACAGAGATGTGTGTTCTTTCTGAATAAGGAAAGGAAAGCACCGTCAGAACCTCCTGGCAGTACTTTCTCCTAAATGAATTTGTTCTTGTTCATGGGTTCTAGAAAAGCCTGATATCCTGCTAGGCTGAAATGAAAAAATATTCTCCATTTTCCTTCCCATCCTCAGGTACCATGACTATCTGCAGTGGGTTTCACAACCTGATAAACCAGGTTCTGGGAATATGATTCTGCCTGGGTTAACTTTGCTAAGAGGGCAGAGATCACGTGTATTTTTTTAAAGTTGGGCTCAGAATGAAAATGTTGTATGTTTACTATCATAGTCCATTTTCTGTGGCTATAAAAGAATACTTCAACTTGGTGCTTTATAAAGAAGTTTATTATAAAGAAGTTTATTTGGCGTATGGTTCTTAAGGCTGAGAAGTTCAAGGGCAAAGTACTGACATCCAATTGGCGTCTGGTGGGGGGTCTTCTTGCTACTTGACAACATGGTGGAGAGCAGCACATGGAGGAGAGAGCAAGCATGCCCAGGAGGGATCACTTTTATAACAAGCTCACTCCCAAGATAATGAGCCCGCCCATGGTAGTGACATTAATCTATTAATCATGAGGCCAGAGAGATTACGTTTCCAACATAAATTCTGAATCCTGAAGGAACCACATACATTATCGTGGAAGATAATAAACCAGACAGCAGGTGTTGAAGAAACCCAAATATACCCAGGCTCAAAATAAGACACCTCTATCTGAGGCTGAGAAGAGTAAACACATTTAAAATAACTATTTTAAGATTTTTAACTAGAGAATTTGGACTTTAGTTTCTATGAACTTTTACTTATCAGGACAAGATTTTTTTTTTTTCCTGTAATGGCTTTGGACAGTTGACTTACACAAGCAAGGACATTTAATTATGGGTGAAATTACTTTAGACTTTAAATATGGGTTTATAAAAAATTTTAATTTGCAGCATCAAAGTCTCTCTAGAAAATTTACAATGGAAGGTAATTTATATTCAAATTTATGACTCCTCCAAGTGTTGGCATTAAAAAAACTCTTTTTAAAATTAAGTTTGGGGGCTGGTAGATGGTGCGATGGTTAAGGCGCTGCACTCCCACATGGCTGACTGTGGTTCAAGTCCTGGATCTAGTGGTTTGCTTTCTCTCTCTCTCTCTCTCCCCACCCCCCTCTGGTTGAATTTAAAGAATAATAATAATAAAATTTAAAAAAAAATTAAGTTGGTATACTTAATTCTTGAGAGAGAGAGAGAGAGATTTATTTATTTGACAGGGTCTCACCTCACCACAGTCCTCTCTGCAGCCTTCCAGCCCTCCAGGATCATGGGTGCATTCATGGATGTACTTGGTGCATTCAGATCAACGTGGGGTCTAAATACAGGGCCTTCCTGTATGGATCCAGTATCGTGCCGAAGCCACCTGCTGCCTTGTATCCATTAGCAGGCTAGCATCTTTTTTTTCAATGGTATTACCTTGATGCTGTCATTCAATCTCCTGCAGAACCTCTGATGAGCTATGTTAGATATGTTTAGACATTTGGGGTGAAAATTTTAGACAGGACATATTCTTCTATTTAGCTTAATTGGTCACTTTTTGAAGCGTTTTTAGAGCCTTTTGGGAAAAAAATGCTATTTAACAGTAGTACTAGAAACATCTACAAAGCAATCAGAGTTAGAATTGAGGAAGATGCTCAGGAAGGTAGTATGAAACTACCCTAATAGATTTCTGATTGCTTGTCTGAAAGGAAAAATTACTTTGTTGATCATTACCCTGATGATTAAATCAAATAGAGAACACACCGCTATGGAAGATTAGCAGGAAATACTTCTGACTTCTCAGGGCACTAAGTCGGGGGATTGCCCCATAGCAACTCTCCTAACCTTTTATCCAGTGAAGGAGGTGGGAGGGCTCTGGTGAATGAGCCACAGTTTTAGGTTTGACTGAGCTAATTTGTAACTGGAGATTCCGTTTGCTCTTCTCTTTCTCCCCCGGACTAGTAGAAACAGCTTTCATGGTCTGTGTACCCCATCTTCCCTCTAGTGACTCTCTCCAGTTCTATTTATGGATTCAGGAGCAGAGAGTATTGGCAAGGCCTTTTTTGTCTTGACCCTAAAACACATTCTGCAAACATTTTTGTCCATAATAAAAGTGATATTTTGATTCACATTCTTTTTACCTCTCAGTGGGTTCAGAAGTGCAGAAAAGAGCAGGGTGTTATATATTTGACTCATCAAGACCCCAGTGCTAAACTTTGACTTTGCTGAGTCTTGCTCTTCTAGTTTGATTTCCTCACTTTATCATCACTTCCCCTCCCCCGCCCCATATCCTCTGCCAATCGTCCTTATTAGGATTCTAGTGTCATCAATGTAGACCTCACATATTCCTTTCATTTGAACTAAAATTTACTAAATATGACCTAGGCGATATTAACAGGGAGGTGGAACAATGTATTTAGTCATGTAAACAGATAACATAAATTTTGATAGATTTGGAATCATTCAGGTATTAGACATCATGTAGATAAAACATGTGTTTGGTGGAATTCCTTACCTTTTATCTAAAACTTTGGTATTGTATAGATAGAATAACATTGGGTTGGGACCAGCAGTTAGCATAATGGCTATGTCGCTGGACTCCCATGTAGTCGACTGTGGTTCGCATCCCGGACCTGGTGGCTTGAAGCTCACGCCGGGTGCGTGTGCGTGCGTGCCCAAGATCCCGAGAGGAGAACAGAGGAGAAGGGATTGCGGCATGACCATACATGCTGGGTGGTGATTTCTCGCTTTCTGTCTCTCTGTCTCTCTTTGTCTGTCTGGCGAGCGCACGCGCCCTATAGCAAAAACCTCTCCAAAAAAAAAAAAAAAAGAATAACATTGGGTTAAACTCCAATAATTGTATGGTTGTAAATTCTCAGGTGTCTGATATAAATCAGTCTTAGGTATTGTCCCACATGTTGAAGCCATTATTTTTTAGTTTATTCTTGATCAACTTTTATTACTTTAAAAAGTATCTGCATCTAAACTTTATAAGAACAAATTCCACATAAAATATATATGGATGTGGTTCTTACTGCTATTTTGTAGCTTCTTGTTTCCTTTCAACCTAGAAAGCAAGTCATTTCTATTTTATATTAAATTAAAAAAAATCACACTATTAGATTTTTATGTCTAAGAGATTTTTAAAAGTTGCTAAAAGGCACTTCCAATTCTCTCCCACTGCTACACACTTGCTGGGGATACTGCAGTTTAAAATTTTATCTTTCTTTGATTATATTTTTTAAGAATCAAAATTCAATATGTTTTTTTGTAATTGTGTGTTTTCATGGCTCCTTATTTATAATCTTTGTTAAATGAAAGTGCATAAATGATTAATAAACAATAAAACCCATAAATTTAATTGTTCCAGGTGATAATAAAACATACAATAATAAAAAATCAAAAGGAAAAACTGACCAAATTATGAGTGTAGATTTTAAATCTTTTTGTATTGCTATCATGGAATAACTACTGGAAGCCAGGTACCCCAATGCAGAGATACTTAATTTGAGTTTTCTTCTTCACATTTTCAGCAGTGTTTCTTAAGACAGAATGCAAGTAGTTTTTAAAAGAATGATGTTTCATTAGTCAGCTAACCACAAATCTTTTTCTCTGCTCTTGAAAAAGTGGTAAATAGACTTTGTGTTATCTGAAGTGTCTAGGTAGATTTACCTTTAAAGATAGAAAAAATATTTCAAAGGCAAGTACTCCACAATAATTGATAAATCTAGTTTTAAACCCAAGGGAAACTAAAAGCTTGATGAATCCTTTGCCAGCTACTAACTATATTTTCAACTGGAAATAAGAAAATCGGGATGAAAGCACTATGATTTCATGTAAGTCATGAACGAAGTAACTTTATTTGAGAAACATACTGTCTTGTTCAGGGCATGAGCCTTATTATTGTGTATTTGTCTTTGTAAACATGATGTCAGTACATCTAATAGCAAGAAATAATTTTGTATCCCTAATCTCAGATGAATATCACCTTCTTGATTTTCTTCATTTTAATGGTTTGAAATAATCACTGAAAAGTGGTTCACAGCTGTAACTGCCAAGATGCAATTTGGTCAGAGAAGCTGATTAGCTTTCATCCTATAATCAGAGATGATAGTCTGAGCCACATGAAAGTCTCATACTTGCTAGGGAGTGTGAATAGAAACTACCAGCAGAGTTCAAACATCCATTTAGCGTATGAGTCCATCTGGGGAGCTATTCAAGACCAGTTTCTGAGATGGTAGGTTAATGTTGAACAGTGTGTATAAATCCCTGACCCCACTCATGCATTTAAGTGTATTTCTTACCTTTTTTCTCTCTCTTTTTTTTTTTTTTTTGGAGAGGTTTTTCGCTATAGGGCGCATGCGCTCGCCAGACAGACAGAGAGAGACATAGAGACAGAAAGCGAGAAATCACCTCCCAGGGGGGGATGGTCACGCCGCAATCCCTTCTCCTCCATTCTCCTCTCGGGATCTTGGGCACGCACGCACACGCGCCCGGCGTGAGTTGTAAGCCACCGGGTCCGAGACGCGAACCGCGGTCAACTACATGGGAGTCCAGCGACATAGCCATTACGCTAACTGCTGGTTCCCACCTTTTTTCTCTTTGACACAGTTAAAATATTTGCACGATGCTTTTCCATTATTTTTGGAAATATTGAAAAACCAAGATACCATAGAGTAGATACTGAACTCCCAAATTGGACAAATCAATATGATGATGCCCTTCTCAGTCCGGTGTTAGTGTTGAGAGAGATTTACTTTTGTTTTTAGTCTTCTTAATTTATTGAGTTGTTGGAAAAGTCATGACATATCTTTCTACACAAAGACACGTCATGACTTTTCTGATGACCCAATAACATAGAGCAACTAAAATGAGTGAATATAATAGATGACATTTTGCAAGAGAGCTGTTGAGACTAGATTGATAAGTTTTGAAGATAAGCAGTTTCTTTAAATATGTATGAGAAATCTTTAAAACATTCATGGAAAATGTATATTATCTTTTATTTCTAATTCATGGAATGTATGGAGTCTTCTGGTGCATTTTTTTTTTTTTTTTTTTTTGAGAGGTTTTTGCTATAGGGTGCATATGCTCGCCAGAAAGACAGAGGGAGACAGAGAGACAGAAAGCGAGAAATCACCCCCCAGGGGGGATGGCCACACCGCAATCCCTTCTCCATTCTCCTCTCGGGATCTTGGGTACACATGCACAAGCACATGTGCCCGGCATGGGTTTAAGTCACAGGGTCTGGGACTTGAACCATGGTTGACTACATGGGAGTCCAGCGACATAGCCATTACACCAACTGCTGGTCCCCTGGTGCATATTTAAATACTAAATATTTCAAGATAGTGTCTTAAGAAATTTATTTCAGTGTTGGAGTAAGTAATGATGGCAAGTATAACGTACATGAGACAAATTGATTTTTTGGGGCAAACAGTTTAAATCCAGGTTTAATCACTCACTAGCTGTGTAAATTTTGAGAAGTTACTTAATTTTTCTAACTTCTATTTTTTTTTTTTAATCAAAAAATCTAGGACTAGATTAAGTATTCTCCTCCCATTGTGAAGGATGGATGAAGACAATACATGTAAGGTTTTTTGCACTGTACTTGGCATATAGCAAGAATTCATTTCTAGCTAAAAATGATATTAAAAGCAATAAACAAATACTGTTTATAGTAAGGAACATAAAAACATTGGGAGAATTCTAGTTTTAGTGGGGGCACCAAGATTTATAGTATTCCAAGATTCCAAGATAAGAGACATATTAGTGATTTAGGAAAATGAAGTCTGGTGTGTGGAATTTAGGATTGCATGCCTTGGAACTTATTTTCATCCTTTATTACTGTGTGTGATAGAGTATCCTCAGACAGCATGGTGCGCTGCTTCTAAGAAACTGAAATACTGGCAGGAGTGAGATGTGGCGAAGATTACAGGGACTGAAGACCTTTACTGAATTATCAAAGAGATAGTTCAAAGAAACTGGATAAAAAAGAGAAATGACAGGCTTTAAAATAAAAAAAAAAAGCAGAGGGACCAGCATATGATGTAATGGTTATGTTGCTGGACTCCCATGTGGCCATGTTCAAGTTCCAGACCCAGAGGCTTGACACTCACGCCCAGTACATGCATGTTCATGCCCAAAATCCTCAAAGGAAAATGGACAAGGGATTGTGGAATGACCGTCCCCCCAGGGGATGACTTCTCGCTCTCTTTCTCTCAGTCTCTCTGTCTTTCCAGTGAGTTGCCCTATAACAAAAAAACTCTCTACCAAAAAAAAAAAAAAAGTAGATTTAAATTTTAGATTGGGCCTTCCCAATCTAACCTAACGGTTAAGAGAGCCAAATCCCACATGGCCAATTACCATTTGAATCCCAATCCCGATGGTTTTTAAAAACATGCCAGGTTTATGTATGTGTACCTGAAATCTCAATGGGATGGAGAAATGCAGGGCAAAAGATTGCAGTATAACCACAACCCATGGGGATGCTTTCTCTCTTTCTCTCTATGTCGCTCTCTGGAGAGTGCACATACCTTCTGACAACTAAAAAAGGAGAGAAATTTTAGGTTATATGTCTTAGATGCTTTCGATGTAATACATGATCATTTATAATGTAATTCATGAAATTTAAGAGAAATTTAGAGTATAGCCATTGATTGCATCAGAATTTCTATAGGCTATGGTGGAACTCAAGAAAATGATTTTTTAAAAAATAACTATTTATTTATTTAAACTTATTTGTTATTATTTATTTTATGACTTGACCAAAGAGAGAAAGAGGAAGTGAGAAAGCAAGCCACCAGGTTCAGACCCAAACTGTGGTCTACCACGTGGGAACCCAGTGCTCCAACCACCAGGCCACCTGTGAGCCTGAGGAAGATGGATTTTAAACAAACACCCAACAGCCATTCTAACTCGTGTCCTCAGGCCACACACTGAGAAACAGCATTTTAGACTTTTCTACTTAAAATATGTTCTGGGGAATCAGCAGCCTCAATCTCCCACTAAAGCTTGTTAGAAATGCAGAATCATGGCCCCAAGTCAGACCTACTAACCCCAAGTCTGCATTTTAACAAGATCCCAGTGGTTTGTGCACTCGGCTATGTTTAGGAAACTGTGCTCTATTTGGTTCTTAGCTCCTCAGTGCCAGTCTGCTGATATAAAGGCCAAGTCCCCCAGCTGCAGAGTGTCTGATGGCGCCTGTGCAGGGACAGCAAAGGATTCATTTCATTTCCAAAAGTTGGAGTTTGATCAACAACTTGAGCCTGTCCAGCTATGAAATCTTCATATTTTTTGAATTGTTCTAATATCAGTTTCAACCAATATTGATTTCTTTCTTTCTCCAACTCATTCATTTTCCTAAACCTTTTCCTTCTTTGGTCTTTTTTCAGCTTATGCTTACTTTCTCTTTAGAACACAACTCTTCCTAACTGACTTGATAACTCTCTGCACACTGAGAACGAAGTCCTTCAAATTGACTCTACCTCTTGTGTAGTTCACAGCTCATTTCTCCTTTGCCTCCCACTTCTTCAAATATTTTGTCTGGTGTACTATTTCATTCCTGTTTTCAAAAACAAAAATGTGAATATAAAAAAGCATCAAATAACTCCCTATCAAGGCTTAAGCTTTAACAGTTTTTTTTCCCATCAATAAGATTGAATAAGCAGGCTAACAGAAAGTGTATTTATTTATTAATAAGTCTTCATTAATGAATCTAGCTATCACTATGAGCAAAGTGCTGGGCTGAGGATAAACAGGAAAGAAGACAGTCTCTGCTGACAAATTAGTGGACCTTCCACATGTATACACTGACACGCTCTTTTATTATTTTGAAGAAAAAATGCGAACCCTGCAGTGCTGAAGTTCTAAGAAAACCCATTAAACTATTCTACCCAAACAATCTTTTCTGACTTTTCCCATTCTTTTTCCTCTCTTCTCTCCTCTCTCTTTCTTTCCTTTTCTTATTCTTTTCTCCTCTCCTCTTCCTTTCTGTCTTTGCCTCTTTTTCCTTCTTCTTTTTTTTTTTTTTAATTAACTTCATCATGCTGAATTCTTTCCCTACCAAGTAACAATAGAAAGCATTAGTATAGATGTAATATAAAGCAACTTAGGAATACCCACCTTCTTTTTTCAGGTAATTAATAATAGCACTCTTTATCAGTTGGTATACCTAAAACCTAAATTGGGTGAGATCAATCCAGATGTTCACAACAGGATGAATTTTGTGTTGTATTTTGCCCTTTGAAGTTTTGAGTGTGCTGCTTCAGAGAATTAAGAGAAAGCTCGAAAGAACCACCTGATTTCTGAGTCATAACTGGTTTATCAAACTTCAGATTCACATAATAACTGTACTCTTACTATTTTGGCAGCCATTTAAGAAACTTGAAGTTATTCACTAAAGTCAAAATATTTATAACATGTATGTGTTTATTGTTTTTATAGAAAATCTTTTTTTTTTTTTGGTCTAAAGGACACAATTGAATACATACAAAGGAGTTGAGAATAATTGGGAACATAGAGAACATCAAAAGAAAAGAGGTTATGTTTCTTTAGGAAAAAGAAAATAAGCAATGTGGTTTCATGGAAATGGATATAGCTAAATCCTTGTGCTTGTTTTATTCAACCACTGTAAAGACAAAAAAAATCCCCTATCTTAGAAGGGGAGGTTAGGGACAGATTCCAATCTGGTACATTAAAAAAAATATATGTTTCATTTATTCTAAGACATTTCTCATCACATTTTAGCATTTCTAAATTGGGATGTCTCTTGCAAGAGATGATCTGGTGTTGTTTAATTAGAAGAATCTTCTCCCCCCTATCAATTTGCAGTACACGAAAGAATACTGCTATGGTTTATAAACAGTGTTTACTGAAGTATAGATGTCAGGGTGATTTCACGAAAAAATATTGCTATGATTTACAAAAAGTGTTTACTGAAGTGTAGATGTCAGGGCGATTTCAGTGATACTTAGGCATATTCCAGCCCTTGTCTCTAATGTTCTAGGGTTGTTCTTGCATAGGTTGCTGATGCCTAAAATTTCATTAATAGAACGTATTTGCTTTGTAGCCTTAAATGTGGAGCAGGCATACATTTAGTTGGATCATTCATCTCTTCATTTTAATGGGCTTAGGGGGGACTTCCAATCTAATTGGTAGTGTTCTTTTCAGTTAAGCTTGCTAACAGCAGTTACTGACATGCTAGTAGTACATGATAGTGCCTTTGTTTTCACTGTTTCTGATTATTCATTCTTCATCTTTTGGAAACAGAACTACCAACAGAACTACTAAGATGCAAGACTCACTTTAGGAACAAATCCATCTGAAAAATAGAGCAATGTCTTAACTAAAAATCTTTTACACTTACCATTGAAACTGAAAGATTCCATGCCTACTTCTGTGGTCACAGGTTTACAGTTGGTTCTGATTGTAAGAATCTTGAGGAATGCTTATCTTAGATGAAGTCTGGACCTGAAATGCTCTTACCACATGAGTAGAGATTCTGTTTATCTGGATCTTAAAGAGCCATGTTGCAAGTTAATGGACTCAGTTATTGCTTTTCTAGATCTTTAGTTTCCGTGCCTCCCGCACTAGAAATTTTATGTTTGGAAGAATTCCCTTTTATGTCTTTCAAACAACCAGGAAAATTCATGTAATTTAAATAGGAATGTAGAGTGCATTTTCCTAGGAAAGAAATTGGTACATTACAAGCTGTGTGTATATTCCACTTTTGTAGATATTACCTTTTTTTTTTTTACTATCATTTTACAAGCAGAATTTGAGAAATTCACTGGTTCCATATCTGCCCGCCCTCTTTTGCCCACAGGTCCTAGAATCCTTAGAATCGATCATTCTGTTTATTTTAGCAATTTTGGGCATTTGTAATATTTAATTATGGTTTTAATTTGGATTTGGCTGATGACTAATGAACCTATTTGTATGTTTATTGGCCATTTGGAAGATTGTATGTGTTTTTCTTCTATTTAAGTCTTTTGTTCATTTTTCATTGTTCTACTTGGTTACTCTTTGTTCTCATTCTACTTGTTTCCTGTTTATTGATTTATAGAAGCTATCTGTGGAAGTTTTTTTGTCTGTTTTACATGTTGTACATATTTTCTCCCTTCTTATGGCTTGTTACTTTACTATTTTTTTTTTTTTTTTTTTTTTTTGGAGACGTTTTTGCTGTAGGACGCGTGTGCTTGCCAGAAAGAAAGAGAGAAACAGAAAGACAGAAAGCAAGAAATCACCCCCCCAGGGGGGATGGCCACGCCGCAATCCCTTCTCCTCCATTCTCTTCTTGGGATCTTGTGCACACACGCCTGGTGTGAGTTTATGCTGCTGGGTCCGGGACTTGAACCATGGTTGACTACATGGGAGTCTAGCGATATAGCCATTATGCCAACTGCTGGTCCCGTTATTTTACTATCTTAATATGCTCTTTGATAAGTCTAATTTGTCAGTTTTCTTTTTTATGTTTAGTACTTTTGGGGGCCTGTTTAAAAAGTCTTTCCTTACATTGAAATTATGAAGATAGTCACTCACATTACCTACTAGAAGCTTTGTAATTTTCCATCTTACCTTTAGATCAACATTTCATTTGTTGTGGAAGATGACCTGTGCCACCCACGTCTCACCTCAGTTCCCTTAAAACTGATGCCTTCTGCTCTAAGCTTTTTTTTTCAGAATTATTTTTTAAAAATACTATTTATTATATTTTAATTTGACCAGTGATAGAGAGAAAGAGAGAGAGAAAGAGAGAGAGAGAGAGAGAGAGAGAGTGAGAGATAGATAGATAGATAGCAGGTCCAGGACTCAAACTGTGATTGACCATGTGGGAGTTCAGTGCCTTAACCATAACACCACCTGTTGGCTCTGCTTCCAGCTATTAAGAGTGTTGGAGACTGACAGCTCTCAGCTGAGGATATTTTTTTAAAGGAGAGGAGAGGTTCCTTCTACATCTTCCTTCCAAGAAAGCCACTTTGTCTAAAGTTCTGTCATATCTGAAGCAACAGCTCATATCTAGTGATTGGTTAATGGGTGATAGAAAAGCTTGGTCTTCTTGTCTATCTTGTTTTGAACAATTTTGAAGGTTCATCTCAACTCCACAGGAGAGAATTTTATTGAAATTGCATTGAAGTTCAGGCCTTCCTTTAATCCTTCCTTGTCTTTACTCTCTCATACACGCTGATCTTGAGACCATGCCTCAAGAAACATCTTGCACAAAAATCTCTATTTCCCAAGGAATATGGCTTAAAACACGAATTGGTGTTTGTGAAAGGTATCAAGTAGAATTGTTTCATTTTCCCCTAAGAATAAAGAGTTGTTTCATATCTCAGTACTCTGCAACATAATAGAAAATGAAGTGGCTATATTTGTCTGGGTTTATGTCTATATTCTAGATTCTATTCCATTGATATATTTATCTATTCTTGGGCCAATACTATACTTCTTAATTGCTCTAAAATTATGTTTTGATATTCTGATAGATTTGTTCTAGCAAATAGAATTTGTTCTTCTTTAATCCTGGCAATTCTCACCTTATCCAGTTTTCACATAAGTTTTAGAATAAACTGGTCAAGTTCTAAAATAATCAGTTACAATTTTGTTTGGGATGGATGAATCAGAAAAATGAATATCTTATAATATTGCATCTTTTGTCTATGTACATAGTATATCTTTCAATTTATTTTAGTCTTAAATTTCTGTCAATAAGATTTTATTGTTATCTGCGTAGAATTAGTGCAAATGTTTTAGTAAGTTTCTTCCTAAATATTTCATATTATTGTAAATATTATACATTTTAAAATAAATTTTACTTTTAAAAACATTTTTGATCTTCAAAATTATTTTTATTGCCATAGGATATGAGCACTTGCCAGAAAGGAAAGGAGAGAGGGAGAAAGAGAAAGAGAAAGAAAGGGGGAGAAAGAGAAAGAAAGAGAAAGAAAGAGAAAGCACCCCTAATTGTATGTGGTCACCCAGCAAGCTCTTTTTTTCTCCAACCTGTATGGATTTGGGGCACACATGTAATGCAACTGACATGTTTCTAAAGCTGCTGGGTCCAGGATTTGAACTGTGATTGGCCATGTGGGATCTGGATCCCCTACATACAGAATTTAACCACTGCACTCTGAGGTTGGCCCAAGAAATTTTACTTTTTATTTGTTACTGTTATATAGAATTACAATTGATTTTTCTGTTGATTGAAATGACATTAACAGCTATGCTAAACTCCCTTATTTATTCTAATAATTTATTTGTAGATTTCTTTGTGGTTTTGATATACATAATAATTTCACTATAAATATAATGGTTTTATTTATTATTTTTCAATCACTATTTTACTTTTTCCTTATTAATACCCCTATAATTTAATACAAGTTATGTTAGCAGACATCCCTATCTTGTTCTTGATCAAAAAAGGGAAGTTTTCTACTTTTCACCTTTAAGTATGCTGTTTTCTGTAATTTTCTTTCTTTTCTTTTTTTTTTTTTATAGATACCCAGGTTGGTTATTTTTTGTTTGTCCATGTGTATTTACTCTGAAACCTTCTCTTCTTATCTCTATACCTTGGAGGCTGATTTATGTGGATAACAGAAACCAGACTTTCTTTCCCCCTCAATTCCAATGGGATTCAACCAATAGCAGTTTGGGGTATTTATTTCTGGGACACTCTCCCGCTGAAGATACATCTCTCTCTCACTGTTCCATTGTGCAGACAGCATTGTGTGCTATATTTGGTTGATGTAATTGAAGAGATATGCTAAAGGTCACTTAGTAAAAATATAACTTTCTGAAATTTATGTTCATGACATTTTTTTTTCATTTTTGTCTTTTATTAGAGATTATGAATGTCCTAAAGTGAGGCAGTGGTTCTTCACTTATTGCTGTGGAAGCAAGTGAGGACTCTCTTAGAATATAAGCATCTTCTAATAGCATAACTTAAAAGCTTGTACTTTCTTACTAGTTAATAGAAAGGCATCCTTCTTTTTTCTCCTCATTATTGTTTCTTTATGACACAGTACCTTGTGCATTATAGTTTTTATTTACTATTTTTTCATACTATTAGATCTTCAAGAAAGTCACGATGTATTTTTCTATGCAGAAATGCATAATGACTTTCCTGATGACCTAATATTTAAAAAGATCTTTCTTTCTTCTGGTTTTTTTTTTTTTTTTTTTTTTTTTTTTTTTCTTTTTAGAGTTATTTTTTGCTACAGGGCGTGTATGGCTTGTTGGAGGTACAGAGAGAGACACAGAACAGGAAGCAAGAAATCACCCCCCAGGGGATGGCCATACAGTAGTCCCTTCTCCTCCATTCTCCTCTAGAGATTTTGGGTACACATGCACCCAACATGAGATTTAAACTTGCTGGGTCCAGGACTCTGGTCGACTATGTGGGAGTCCAGCAATGTAACCATTATATCATCTGCTTGTTCCCCAAAATCATTCTTGTACCTATTAGCTTCCTGAGGACAGGTCTTGGGCCTAACTTTTCTTTACATAAGTAACTGTTGAATAACTATTGTTTTCTTTTAATTACTTTTTAAAAAAGTTTATTCCATGTATGTGCAGAGGTTGGGGGGCACTTCCAATAGGGTCTTCATACCATGATCCACCCCCAACCTCAGTCATCCAGGATCACAAACACGCCTGTGTATCCCCTTCATGTGCAAGGAATCTTGGGACATAAACCTGGGACCTTGCTTTGTGGCTTCAGCAGTGTAGAGCAATGTGTTACCACTGTGCTACCACTGCTGGCCTACTTTTAATGACTTTTTTAATCACACAAATAAAATGAGAACAATAATGGAAATAATATTCTCTTTGTAATTATACTACATGTGAGAATTAAGTATTTAAACCTTTGTATAATCCTTAAAATGTGTATTTATAGGCATGGCATGACAATTATATCATAAACAATTATGAATTCTACTTTTTCACTAATCATTATAGCATACGCATTTTATATTACTTTTACTAACTATGCCAACTTTTACATAGCCATTTCTCTAATGTTGAATATTTAGATATGTTCTATATTTCACTTTATAAATCATGCTGCAATGAATGAAAATTCTCGGAGATAAGGATTTTTAGGATTACTTCCTGAAAATTAATTCCAGGATATATGACTTACTCATAATGTATACAGACATTATCAAGTTTTTGGGAAAGTCATGATGCACTTTTGCATAGAAAAACAGAAAAATATGTCATGACTACCCTTATTATCTAATATTAGCGCTATTGAGATGTTCAATAATTGTTTCTTTAAGTAAGTAAAACTAAGTCAGTTCCTAAGGTTATCTGAGTTCTTCACTAGTACAGGCTTCCCATGTGTGAACTATAACTACAAGAAAGATTTAAATTTTCATTATAAGTTAATGCAGAATTGCTATAGAAAAAGAAAAAAATAGAGCCACAGAACTAAAACAAAACTTAAATAATGATTAAAGAAGTGGAAAAAAGAAAGTCTATTTGAATTATGTTTATTTTTATTTTTGATTCGTGCAAACTATGTCTCTTCAGTGGAGCACTCTCCTGATCTTAAGGACTGAGTAAGAAGTGATTGTGCTTTCATAGAAACAGTTCTATGTAATATCTCTCAGAAGACAGGGAGAGGAACTAGAAGATGGTGTAATGGTTACATTGCTGGACTCCCACATAGTCGACCGCTGCTCGAGTCTCAGATCGGCAACTTAAAAATCACTCTGGGCACATGTACACGCGTGACCAAAATCCCAAGAGGAGAAGGGATTGCGGTTTGCCATCCCCCCAGAGGTGATTTCTCGCTTTCCGTCTCTGTCTGCCCAAGATAGGGAGAAGCAATGTAGTGCATCAATTCATCAAATGAGATGGCTGAGTTGGAATCTAGGTACCCCAGGAAGAGATTTGACACCAAGGGGAGAGTAGCTTTTCCTCTCGTCACTGTACAGGTGGTAGCTCCATCTGTGTCTCTCTTTCTTATAACCTTACGCGGTTGCATGCTAAAGAGGTGTTATGCAAAGAACAAATGTGGGAGCCAGTATGATGGTGAATTCCTGGAGGCATGTCTGGTTTGCTTCAGTGAGTTCATTTTATTCTCTAAGCTTATAGGAATAACACTCAACATATTTTGGTTATCACCACCACCACCACTGCCATCACCATCACTGTCACTAGCTTCACCATTGTGTGTGTGTGTGTGTGTGTGTGTGTGTGTGTGTGTGTACAGGGGATGAGAGAGGATTTTGTGTGCACTTGCCAATTTACATTTATATGCTGAGCCTGGAAAATAATACTGCTTATTTTTCTGAATTGTTTCTGTTGGGAGGAGCTAAGGCTTCTCATCATTATTTTAAAATTATTTATTTATTTTATGAGTGAGTGAGAGAAAGCATTTCTAACAGAGTTTTGATGCTCCATCCACTCAGGCATTCAGTTAACCCTGGATAACGGATACACACGTGCCAGGTATAGTCAGGGAGGCCTCCAGACAACAACTTTCCCGTGTGTCCTCTGGATCGTTGTGTTTTATTGCTATGCCGTCATGGGGCCCCATGATGGAATATTTGAGGAGTGGAAAAACTAATAACCTTTGTCCGTACATAATTTGATCATCTATTTACATTCGGGATGTCAGTCAACACTAAAAAGGGCTGTGAAGCAGACAGCTCTTTTAACTTGAAACAGAGAATTTAGTATAAACAACTTGGTTTGGGTAAACTGTGTTTAGAGCAAAGATGAAGCTGGTGTTGGACACTGAAAAAATAAAACAAAATTTTTAGTTAGGAGCAGTCTGGGTGCTTTCCTTCACTAGAGACTGGCAACTGAAAGGAAGGAATGTTACTAAGAAACCTGCAAGTTGTGCCCCGATCCTAGCTGGAGGATGATTTTGTCAGACTTGGAGAATTAGGGCTCAGTCAGACTCTGCCATTAACTTAGATTCTTAGGTTCAGTTATCTGCACTCTGTGAATTTCTCTCTTTTATGCTGTTTGTGTTTCCCTTGATTGTTTCTCCTTTGGTTTCTTTTCACTTTTAGTAAAATGCTGTTTGGAAATAGCAGCCTGTCATAACTGAGTTACGGAGGATGAAAAAGAGGGGCTCTCTCCACACTTGAAATAGAGAGAAAAGCAAACCAAACCTTACCCAAGGAGGGTTTCACCCAGTGTGAGAACAGAAATCAAAGACAAAATCTCAATGAAACAAGTGACTTGAAAGAAAGGCAAGGGGCTTGTCTTACCATGTATTCCCTTTACATTCAGAAATAGTTGAAAGTAGTTGTGTCTGAGGAGAAAAACTGGGATCAGGGCTGGGATGGTACAAGAATAACTATTTTATAATCTCCTGTCTAGTATTTGATTTTAATCCTTGTGTGCAAATCATTTGGAAAAAAAAAAGTCATACCTTAATGCTCCCCTGAGTTTAAGCCCAACGAAACCAGTGATATGCAGTCTTGTGTTATTAGCAGTTACACCACCGAGAAAGACTTGGTAAATAGGCTTACTTCTATCCATATTATCTTTGGGTTACTCAAAGTCCCAATAATCCTCTCAGTCCTTAAGAGGATGCGTTTTAGCCCCCTAACTGTAAGTCAAATAACCTTTATTGAATGCTTCTGAAAGTCACTGGGAAGTTGAGATGGCACGAACTAAAGTCATGATGGCGAATGTTTGCTAATTTTTATTTTGGGCCCAATCCTCTTTAGACAAATCTAAAGTTCATCTCCAGAGGCTTTGCTTTTTGAAGTAGGGTTGCATGGTTGGAAAATATTGTAGAATTGACTGTCAGTGTGATGAACAAGTGGTATAGAAAGATGAAGCATGTCTCAGATAAACTGAGACTGTGGTTTCCTCTGGAATTGCTGGATTAAAGAGTGATAAAATGACTTTCAAAGAGAAAGAAAGATGATGCAGTTGATGACTTATTTTTGTCTGGCCTGGCCATGGTGGTGGCTGAATTGAATTACATGCATTTAAAAAAAAGAATTCTAGAGGTATGTTTGCTCACCAGAGAGAGACAAAGAGGAAGAAAGAGAAAGAAAGCACCTTTCAATGGGGTATGCTCATTCCACAATCGTTTCTCCTTCATTTCTCCACCCTATTGGGATTTAGGGTACATACACAGATGCACCTAGTACTTTTCAAGTCACCAAAAGAGCTGGGATTCTTTTTTTTTTTTGCCATAGGGTGTGTGTGTGCTTGCTAGAGAGAGACAGAGCATGCAAGAGTGAAAAATCACCCACACCCACCAGGGAGGATGGTCACACTGCAACCCCTTCTTCTTCATGCAGCTCTTGGGACTTTGGGCATGCAAACACATGTGCCCTGTGTCATTTTCAAAATAGCAGTTGGCCCTGTGGGATCTGCCTTAATCACCTTGCCACCTGCTGGCCCCTGAAATCCTAAATGTGCAGTGGGCCATATGGGATCCAATTCCTGTAACAACTAGGTCATGGTACTGGCCTGTGCATTTTTTTTTTTTTTATATTGGTTTGGTAAGTGTTGTTCAAAAATTTGTTTAGCTTTCCTAGAGTTATTTTTTCCATATTGACTATAGTTTTAACTCTTTAATACATCTCTCATTTGTATTTTCCTGTTCCAGAGACCCTATATGGATACCTAGTTTCATCCTTGTAATAACAAATGGTTTGGGTAGTCAGCTAGGCTCAAGCAGATGAGATGTCTAGACACTATCACAGTGACAATAGTGGATGGTAGAAGGGACATTGACTTTCAGTCATATTGTGTCACTGGGTTAATTTCCCTTCTTCCCCTTGCATCCATTTTGTTTGTTTGTTTGTTTGTTTGTTTGTTTGAAAATGGAAATAACGCTGCCCTATTTACCTCCCAAGATTGTTTAGAAGATAAACTCAAATCGTATATATTGGAGCATTTATTGAATTTCTAGGGCTGGGGCCGTCAGGTGGCATGGTGGTTAAGGATGCTGCACTCCCACATGGCTGACCGTGGTTCAAGTCCCGGACCTGGTGGCTTGCTTTCTCACTCCCGCCACCCCTCTGGTCAAATAATTAATAAATAAATAAAGTTAAATAAAATAATTTTAAAAATACATTGCCAGAGCTAAAGAAATGTTTTATACCCCACAATGTGGATGTGAAGAAATAAAAGACAGCTTTGCCAATTCATAGATTAGAAATGTAATTTTTGTACATGTCCATTGTTTTCATCTTGTTTTATTTTCCACTGTATTCCAAATATGACAATTGAGAAGACCCTTTCCTGATGTTATATGGGCCAACTTGGGCATCTACAAGCTGCAATTTGATAGAAGCTCTGGGAAATTACCATTATCATAGGGATTTATTTTGATGGTACTTGTGAACCTATTGTTTGTGCTAACTCTATCTAGGACATAGCACCACATAGATAAAGTGCAATGAGAATTGTGTTTTGTGGAAGTACTTTACACAGATGACCTCATGTGCAATAGTCTTAGTATAGTAAGTCACTTAAAGTCAGTAATACCACAGGGACATTTTGTGGTACTTAGCTCTTCTCAGGGAGCAATTAGAGGTGTCCAGAAAGGAATTTTGGTCCTTTTCATAGCTCTGCTCATTTTATGAGCTCTGAAGACTCAGCTTCTGACTACATTTGATAGCGTGAGAATAAAATCAAAGGATCTACTGATGTTTATCACAGACTTTGCTGTGTGGGAATCATCTTAAAAATGACCAGGTATTAATTGACTATATATTATTGGGTTTTGAACTTTATTTCTTCCATGAGTGAAAGAGATAGAGTGAGCACCCTAACAGGGTCCTGATACTGCAATCTACCTCTAACTTCAGCCATCCCAGATTGTGAGCTGGGAGGTCTTTGGACAGGACCTGGTACCTTCCCATGTGAGTCTGCTTCACAGAGCATTGCATTTTATTGCTATACCCTTGTCTGGCTCCCAACTGACCATGTATTAGGTGCTAGAAACATTGCATAGAAATAGGGAGAAATAGATGTGTAAGATGCAGTCTCTTCACTCTAGGAGTTCACAACCTAGTTTTACCCTTAGGTAACTATTAGAGACAGACAGACAGACAGACAGACAGACTGACCAAGTGCACACAAGGAATACTTAGTGAAGAAATACTGACAGGTATAAAACCTGTTAGGAAAAACTTTTATAAGATGTGCATCACATGAAGAGATTCTAGAAAGGGTGTCTTGCTCAGGACTGCATCTTTGATAGATGCTGCTATGTCTTCCTGTTATGTTAAAAATCATTACATTTGATATTGAATAATATCCTAAACAGATTATGCTAATGTCATCTATACCCCGACTATGTAATGGGTTTTATAAATCCCTGTCAAATCATAGGCTAGTCTCTTCAACCTTTTGTATTTTGAGCTACCAAATGTCAATTTAGAATCCATAAATGCTTCTGATTCTTTTCCAGAACTGTTTAAGGACCTATAAGTATCTGCTTTCAGGCAACAAGCAGCTCTTCCAAATACTCACAATTACGTTGTAAGACGTGTCTTTAATATTGCTTAGAAGGCTTGTTGGGGCCATACATGTTTATTTCACAGCTCATAATTTGACAGTGGACTGTGTTTTCGTTCAGTTCTTTACATACGTCTTGGTACAATTTTCTCAGAGTCACTTTTGTGGCAGCTCTATCAGCCTTGGTACTCCTGGAACAGGCTTATTCCTTTGAACTTCAAAGATCTGAAAGTAAGAAAGTTCCTGTGAAGCTCAACCAATAGATTAGGAATTCTGTACTTGTCCAAAAAAATTGAAACTTTTTTTTAATAGCCAGCCTTCTCAAATGTCAAGGAACATGACTGCTTTTCTTGATGCTTTGCACTTCACAATGTATTTTTAAAAAATAGCTTAAGATGTGAATTCTTAGATACTTGATGTATTATTCAGAACAAATTTGTTTGAAGGTGCATCAAATCCTTACTATCAGAGCCATTTTTTCGTGTTTCCTTTGTTGTAGTTCACTGAATGTCTGGGTCTTCAAGTCTAGAATTCATGGTGATGTGTTCATCCTGTCGAGGGGAAAACACCTTTTGAAACAGAATTTAATAAAGCAGAAAACTTGCTGTCTTTCCTTTGAAGCCTTCATTTAAAGAACTTAGTTAATTGAGGCTACTTGGAACTCTGTCATATGCCTTAAAAATGGTGTCCAAATACATTCTCATCATTTAACCATGGCCACAAGCCAAGAAGACGATGGGCTTGATGGGATCCCATAACTTTCTCCAGTCACTGAGTAGTGGTGTTCATATCCCAAAAGGATTAAAGAATTTCATGAGACTCTTAATGTCAGGAAGTTATTTCCTAATACAGAAAAATTACACTCAATAACGATCTAGAATTTAGATCCCTCTTTATTGCTCTCTCTCTCTCTCCTTTTTTTTTTTGGAGAGGTTTTTGCTATAGGGCGCATGTGCTTGTCAGAAAGACAGAGAGAGACAGAGAGACAGAAAGCGAGAAATCACCCCCCCCCCCCCCAAGCACCACAATCCCTTCTCCTCCATTCTCCTCTCGGGATCCTGGGCACGCATGCACATACGCCTCGCATGAGTTTAAGCCCCCGGGTCTGGGACTCATACTGTGGTCAACTACATGGGAGTCCAGCAACATGACCATTACGTCACCTGTTGGTCCCTAGTTCTCTCTTTTGTAAATTTGATTAGCAACTAATGTGAAACCAAAGGAAACAGTCAACATTTGTCAACATTTTTGAAAGTTGAATCAAACATCAAAAAGCATGGAGACTCTGCTTTGTGGATATCAGCATAGAAGTGTAAAATCAGACTCCAATAACCTTCAAAATGTGTTTGTTATGGCCCAGCATGGAGACAATGCTTTTGACTTTGGCTATTAGTTTCCAAAGTGATGCAACCAGAGCTGTGTTATAACCATGGGGAAAAAACAAAACACAGAAAACAAACCTCCACATTGGCCCCTTGCCTGAGAGCACAACCTCAAGAGTTGTGTTGGCAAGCTGAAGCAGTCAGCATGACGTCAGAAACCATGCTTCAGTGTGCAAAGGTGATTGTGGATGGGAACAGTCACCAGGGTGGTTCATGAAGTGAAACCCCTTCAAAGCTAACTTCCTGCATTATAAAGAAAAACTGGTGGAAGCCAATTCTTTTCCCTGCAAACAATGTGCCTGCCACCCACTCAGATCTCTGCTTTATTACAATAACATGTATTTGAGATGAGAAGTATAGATTGACTCTTTGTACCTCATTAAACTCATCTTTCTTTCTTCCAAGCAGGAGCTTATAAAAACTGGGGTAACTGCCTGAAATTATGTCACAGTCCACTGAATAAATAAATGCAGGTTTTAAAAATATTTTCATAATAGTATTTACTGTATAAGAAAGTTTATAATCAACTTTTGGCTTTATTTATAAGGCTTTACCGGTACCACCCAGAAGTAGAAAAGGTGAATTTCTTCTCACATTCAGAGTGAAAAAGAGAGAGAGAAAGTGAAGAGTCCTTATGTGCCTGAGAGTCATGAAAACATGGTTTGAATTGTTAGCATGTTCCTTTAGAGTAGAATTTTACTGAAGGATGAGGCAGGGGGAGAATATTGAAGAATATTGTAGAAAGAATTCTAACCTAGGTTTTTTTTTCTCTACTATTTTGTGAATTTGGGTAAGTTATGTGGGTGTTCTAATCTGAAATTTAGCTTCCTCATCTATAAAAATGAGGCTTGGATTACACAAAGTTGCTACCTCCTTTCAACCCCAAACGCTATTATACTTGTGACTGCTATTAAAGTAGAGAGACACAGACTCACGAAAAAAAATCCCATGCTTAGAAGTTAGACTAACCTGGGTTTTATCCTGCTCTGCTCTTTGTTTGCCATCTAATACTGTGACACTTTCACTTTTCTAATGGCTTATATCCTTATTCTTAAAATTGAAACTCTAGCAATCCTTCAGGGTAGCTAGGAGGTTTAAAATGATGTCAACTAGGCAGTGTGGTATATGGCACACAGTAGGTACTTAATATTGATAGTTATAATTATTGGCACAATGCTAAAGATTACTGTTCTTTCAGAGAATCAGTGGGCAAGCTTAGAAACTGTGGATGAATAAGGAGGAAGTTTTTGAACGGGGCAAACAATCCTGGATCTTGTTAACTTTGTTTAGTGAAGGAACTGATACCTGCTGAGTATTTGGGATTGGAGATTCTGCATGTTTTGCTGTGATCTTTTAAATTTCTTAAGAGTATTGCATATAAGGCCCTTCTTGCTGTCTGCTTTCCCCAGCTGTTACAAATAACTCAAGAACTATACAGGCAACCAGTTTCCAAAGCTATGTACATTGTATTTATTTACCTCTGAGAGTGTCTACACTTATCATAATATCTAAGTCTCAAATTTTAGATATCTTAGTATAATTCTGCTATTTACCCCATCATTAATAAATAATAGCTTCCATTTGTTAGGCTCCAATTATTCCAGAGCTAGTGCTTTTATACAATTTACATGTACTTCTACATTTATCTCCACAAAAGCTCTCACGTACTATTTTTCCTCAGAGAGGAAAGAAAAGAATGTTCAATAGAGTTTAATATTGTAACCCATCATCCTTTCACTCATCCAGGATCACAGGTATGAAAGTGCACACACCATGTAACATTGACCTAGGAACCGAACCCCACTCTTCCATATGGCTTCCAGCACTGCAGAGGGTTGTGCTACTGCTGCACTGTCACAGCTGGGCCCCTTCAGGACTTTGTTACTCATTTTTCCAGATAAGAAAACCAAGGCTCAGAAAGGTTAGGTAGCTTATTAAATATAGAAGCATACAAGTAGTAAGAAATCCATGACTATCTCTAAAATTTGGGTTGTTCCTACTAAGATTTACTATATTATATGACCATATAACATTTTCCTATGTTTTTATTCTTAAATCATAAATTAAATCACTAATATTTTGAGAATTTTTAAACTCAGTTACCTCAGAGATACCTAAAGACACCCTGAAAAAGTTGTTTCCAAAATAAACTCATTTTACCAAATCGACTCATTTTAGAGATGAAAGGGTAATATTTTAAGTATCTTACAGTAAATCAGAGACTGAATAGGGTTCCAATTTTAGCCTCTGAGTTTCCCATTTGCTTCTTAATTCCCAAGCTACTTGAGTCTGAAATTTATGTGTAATCTAAACAATTACTTGGTCTTAGACTAAAAATAAGAAAAAAACGTTTTAATAATGTCAGTGATTAGGATCTTACATTCCTAACCTCAAAATGCATTTAGTCAATTTTATGTTCTCTTTGCCTGAAAATGTGGGTTTTTTTTTTAGTGTGCAATTCTTAACTATACATCATGCATTTTTAATGCGAATCTAATTCTTTATGGCTTTTTACAAATCTTAAAAAGCCTGACTTGAAAAAGTGAAGATATAATATAGCTGTAGTTTATGGGTATTAGAGCTGAGCATTCACATAAAAAGGGCTATAATCATGACTATAATTAAATGCATTTAGGAAGAGAAAGATAAAAGATAGGACCTAAGGCATTTCAATTAATAGAAGACAATGATCAACACCAACCCTGGTAAGTAGCAATAACAACAAATCTGAAGCATCACAAAATCCCAGTGATTTGTAAAATAGGATCTCCTTTTTGATCTATTTCTAAAATCTTTGAAAATTTTTTTATATTTATTTATTTTACATTCATTCACTGTATATCATCACATTTACAAAATGTGATTTCCCACCCAGAATACATTGTTTATTGGCTAATCAAGAAAGTCACCATACATGTTATCATCAACAATTTTCCATTTCTTGTTTCTTATATATTTTTGGTTCTTTTTTCCCTTTTCCCCTTGATTCTCTCTCTCTCACCCTCTGCCATTTCCTACCCTCCTCCCACACTGTCTCTGGTATCTACAGTTACTTTCCATTCCTTTTCCCATCCCACATTTTATTGATTCACAAAATATCCTAATTAATCTGAATACTTTCCATAGAAAGTTCAGCTGATATATACATATCTGTGAACACATGCTGACTTTAGGCATGAGTAGAATGAACATACTATAAAGTAGCACCTAGCTGAGGCAGTATAGCTTGCTGTAGTCATTAAATAGGTATTTTTAAAAATATATTTTTAATTTCAAAACAAGCAGTTTTAGCTTTAATAAATTAAAATTAAAAAGTTAAGAGAAATTTGCTTAAGGCTTAAAGACAGGAAAAAGTTTGGGATTCTGTTCAAATAGTAGGTAGATGAACCTATCAACACCTCAAGAGAAGACAAAATCCTTAAATCTCAAAAACAAAGCATAGAAGAAAATCAGTAATGTTTAAGTCAAAAATCATAAAATTCTATTTCACTAGTTCAGTCTCATGTAGTTAATATCTCCTTTCGTGGTGTAATCTTTCTGTTTAAATTCTACAAGTTAACATTCAATTACAGACTCGTCTCTACCATTAAGTTGGCCATTTTCTTGATTGCTTTTTGGACTCTTATTTCTGTCTATATGACTTTATTTTTCCTTGTATAGCACTCCATTCAGAACTTCTTGGAGAGCTGGTCTGCTGTTGATAAATTCTTTAAGGTTTTATTTAGCTGAGAATGTTTTTGTCTTTTCTCCCCATATGAAGGATCATCTTGCTAGTTATAGTATTCTTGGTCGGAATTGTTTTTTATTGAACACTTGGAATATATTTTCTCATTCTTTCCTTGCTCACATTGTTTTCGATGAGAAGTCTGCTGTTAGTCTGATGGGATATCCTTTGTAAGTAGCTTGAAGTTTCTCTCTTGCCAAATTTAGTAACTTGTCTTCTTGAATTGATTCTATTTGGAGTCCTTTGTATTTCTTGGACCTGGATATTTGAATGCCTCTCTAGGCTTGGAAAGTTTTCTTTCAGGATTTCATGGAATAGATTATCAATGCACTTACTATTTTCTTCGCCTTCTGGAATACCAATTATTTGGATGTTTGGATGTTTAATGGTATCTAGTATTCCTCGTATATTATTATTTTTTGTGTTATTTTCTCAGTTTTTGTGGTGAATTTTTCTAGGTCAGAGATTCTGTCTTCTACATCTGAGATTCTACCTTCTGCATGACCTAATCAACTTTTAATACTTTCAAAGGAGGTTTTAATTTCCTGTATTACAGACTTCATCTCTAACAGTTCTGTTTTAATTCTTTTTTATGTTGTGTATTTCCTCTTTTAGATTGCACAAGAACTTCTTCACCTCCTGGAACTTGTTGTATCTTTTCTCCTGTATCTTCTGGAGTTCATTGTCTCTCTTCTCTTGCATCTCTTTTAGCTTTGTCACTGTGAATATCCTAAGTTTTTATCTGACATTTCCATGAATTCTATTGCGCTGTCTGTGGATGATGAGGAGTTGTTCTTTTCCCTCGGGGGGAGAGACATTTTATTGGTTTCTCATATGTCTTGTGCCTCTGCACGGATTTCTGGTCATGTTTCTTCCTAATTTTTTGAAGTTCAGTCTGAGCATTCAGAGGCATGCAGGAGGAGGTGATCTGCAATCTCTCTGCAATTCTGTTTTTCCTCCTTTGTGCAGCAGATTCAGTGGAAATTGAGGACTTTTCTGACCCTAATAGTATTTAGATATTTGGCTACTATGCACCTAGATCTGTCTAGACACTTAGTGTGTGGAGGCTGAGCAGCAAAATGATAAGGGCAAAAGAAAAAGGAAAAGGAAAAGAAAACGAAGAAAGAAAAAAAGAAGTAAAATATAATTTTTAAAAAGTCTGAGCAGAAAATCTTCAGATAGAGGAGGATCAGAGAGCCAAAAAAATACTTTACATTAAAAAGAAATTAAAGAGACAGAGGGAGACAGAGCGAAGAATACAGAGGGTACTCTACTATTCCAGATTTGGAACGGTGAAGTCTGAGCAGAAAATCTTCAGTTGTCAGGAATTTATGACAGCTCAAATGTAGATGGCTTGTCAAAGGGCCTGCACTTTGCCTCTCTTAACACTCTAGAATTGGGGTCTGGAGGGTGAAGTCTGAGCAGAAAATTTTCAGTTGTCCTAGCCCTTGAAAGGAATTGCTCACAGCTCAAATGCAGGTGACTCCTCTATTTCTAAAATCTTTACTAGATTGAATGTGTGTTTTTGTAAACAGGAGTCTGTTCTTATACTATGTTACTGGGCAAAAACAAGTGGTTTATAAGTCAGGGATGAAATGAATTTGTAGTAAGTATGATGTACCAGTCAGTTTCTCATAATGGTTATGCAGTGTAACAAACAACCTCCAAATTCTACTGACTTAAGAGAACAGTGATTTAATTCTGTTGAATGCCTGGGCTGACAATGGGAATACAGTAGTGCAGGACTGAGTGATTCATTCATTCCCCAGATATATATGAGCATCTCCAGTGGGCCAAATCAAGATCTATGTCATGGGTCAAGGATACAAAGGAAAAGAAGATACCTAACCCTCAAGTCACAGAAAGACTGATGGGGGAACCATACAAATGAAGATAATAATTAAAGATTCTTTCAAATGCAAACATAATGGTTAACCTAAAGTCCTTTAAGAGTTCAAGAAAATGTATGTGATTTAAACCACGGAAGTTAGTAAAGGCTTCTAGAATACTCTGACAGTAAACCAGGGTCCAGAAAGACTTAAAATGATGATGTAGAGTTTAAAAGAAGAAAAATTTCAGTTATATATTAAAAGAAATCTTAAAGTAGCAATTATAAGCAAGGAGTCTGCAAGTAGTACCATTAGGTGATATTTTAATTAAGGCTGAGAGGTGCAAAGTGCTCAGCCAAGAATTTTCCTAGTATACCAGTAAATCTAAGGGATAATGGAATGATCTGATGGGGGATTTTGAAGAACGAAGAGGATATAGCTTGGTCATAGAGTGTAAAAGTATGGTGTTCAATCAATCTATTCTTATACTGAAGCAATAGAGGAGTAGGAATAAAAGAACTTCTGCATATGCAAATGGGACTCTATTGGTTCATGTCTTCAGCTCTGCAAATGTATTAGTGTCTCTAGAGAAGCAATGGTAGAATAGATATAATAAAAAATATATAGATAAATCTATAGATACATTTATATATGGATAAATCTATATATAGATCAATGGGTAGGATAGGTATGATGATAAATCTATATATAGATTTATTATGAGTGATTGGCTCACAGTAATGGGAGCTGAGAAGTCTCATGGACTGCCATTGCAAGCTGGTGTCCCAGGAAAGCTGGTGGTATAATTCAGTCTGAGTCTGAAGGCCTGAGAACCAGGGAGCAGATGGTGGAAATCCTAGTACTAGAGCCAGAGAGTTGAGAGATGTCCAGCTCAGGCAGCAGCCAAAAAAGGGTGATTTCCTCCTTCCTCTACTTTTGTTCCGTCTGTCCTTCTGCAGATTAAATAATGTCATAGTGGGAAGGGCAATCTACCTTACTAAGTCTACTGATTGAAACGCTAACAGCCAGGAATATTTTAATTTGGGTACCCTTTGGCTGGTCGACAAAAAAATTAACCATGACTGGGAAATTTTTTTTTAACAGTTACACAGAATAATAAAATAAGTCCGAAGTTAGAACACTTTTGACTGGCACTGGTCAGTGTGAAGGTCTTTGTTAGGCCTTGAAGGATGAGTTCAATTAAGGAGAAATATAAATTTATTTCATTTCAAAGCCTTCACCTATGCTGTACTGTCCTCCTCCAAGAATTTTTTTTTTTTTTTTTTTTTTTTTTTGGCTGAAGCTTTACCTAAATCCTACTTATCCCATACAGTCTGTCAAATGTTATCTCCTCTGTGGAATATTTCCTCACTTTTCCAGATCATATTCAACATCATTTTTGCAGAAATGCCATTTAGGTTCTGTCATATTCATTTTAATTTTATCATATACTACTTTTTAAGTAACTATCTCATTAAGGTATTCCCTGCCTACTCAAGTATTTTGCATATTCTTGAAAAACAAAGGAGTATGTTGTGCATTGGTTTGCCATAGGGCTTTGAATATGGGAACCTAAAGAACATATAGTGGAGAAATAGGAAAAGGAGGGCGTCACTAAAAATATAGTGAAGTGAGTCAGATGGTGTTGCAGTACTTCCCCATGATCCAGGGTGGAAGGCTGGAATGGGTTGTAGGGGTGGATGGGGCAGAAAGACCCTGTTGGGGGTGCTTTCTCTCTCTCTCTCTCTCTCTCTCTCTCTCTCTCTCTTTCTCAAAAGTAATGAATGAATTTTAAAAAACCTAGTGAAGAAATAATGCATGGAATTAGGGTCTGGTGAAAGTAAT
Source organism: Tupaia tana (assembly GCA_026018925.1). NCBI lineage: Eukaryota > Metazoa > Chordata > Mammalia > Scandentia > Tupaiidae > Tupaia > Tupaia tana. The sequence continues at coordinate 58,716,991 of JAKSZU010000007.1, read as the reverse complement.
TCATATTAACTTGGCCTTAAATATGACTTTCCAATATACTGGGAAGAAAAAACTTTTGGTGAATTTTTATTTTCTTTTTATCCTGTCCATAGGATTTTATTTTATTCACCATTTTTTTATTTCCATTTCTTTTATACATTCAATCACAAATGTTACTTAGCTTGCAAAGTAAATATTCCAACATGTATACATTTCTCACCAATCCAGTTGAGAGTACTATACACATTATCTTCAGCAGATAACAACCCATTTCTTTGTCCCATAATGCCTTGCCTCTCTATTTTTTTCCTTAGTGTCCTTCCTTAGACTCTCCTCCTTCAGACCTATAGTTCTAAACCTTATCATATTACTACTTTACCATTTTACTTCATATTTGGTTTGCTTTTATTGGGTTGTTGGAAAAGTCACGACATATTTTTCTAGGCAAATATGTGTCATGACTTTTCTGATGACCCAATACTTCTCTCTTGGCCATGTGGGAGTCCACCACTTTAACTACCATGTCGCCTGCTGGCTCCAGTTTTAGTGCTTTTTAAGTTCCACTGCTTACAAGTGTGCTCAGAATGCTTTTTAATTATGTGATAAGTTTGGGAATCTTCTGAATGTTTAATCATTGTTCCAGAAACTTAGGTTGTATTTTGAAGGGAAGAAAAAAAAAAAGAAATTCAAAAGAAGAATCTAGATTAAGAAGAAACTTGAAATGGAAAATTTTAGAGGCCAAAAACTTAATGAAAGGAGAGATTTGATCTCAGATGATTTTGGACACATTCTTGAGTCTTTACTTAAATAACAAATTCTTTGATACATATTATGGTCATACTAGTATGGTGAACTGGAACAACTGGCAATATGGCCCTAGAAATTCAGAATGTCTTCTTATACCATTGCCCCATTTTACAAATGAGGAAACATAAGAGCCTTCTCCTCCTTTCTTTATTGCCAAAGGATGCACACACTTGCTAGAGAGACAGAGAAAGCACTTCCTCACAGGGTGTACTCACGTTGGAATTCCATTTTCTCTATTTCTCTATCCAAACGGATTCTGAGCATGTATGCACAATGCATCCAGCACATTATTCAGGCTGTCTCTTAGGGGTCAGGATTTAATTGCTGTCAGCCACGTGGGGATGCACTCCCTATGCACAGGGATTAACTGCTGTTCCATGGAGCCTGAGAGCCTTTTTGAAGTCACAAAGCATTGTAGCATCAGGGCTCCAAAGTCTCAGCTCAGTGTTGCTGCTTGCTGCATTTTTTTTTTTTTTTTTGGATGTACATGTAATAGCACATAAATAGTAGATGAAAGTCATTTGACCTGCTATATCTATATCCATCAAATATTTTATGGGGATTTTGACAAGTTACTTCCTATATGGAAGCCTCAATGTACTTGTCTGTAAAATTTAGCATAATAGTTGCCTTCTTACAGTCTCTAAAAAGCATCATTAAGATGAATGAGGAAATGCCTCCAAAAAAATGAGTTTCTTATCTGTAAAATTAGGTTGACTGAACCAGGTGATGTCTAACACTGTTATCGCCTCTAAAAGAAACTCTCAAGTACTGTATACATTGAGAACATCTCTTCCCCCTCACTTTTCCATGCTGATTTTTCAAACTCAGTTCAGTGGACTCAGTTTCCTCTTATCACTCCTGATTGGGGATGGGGCCAACTACTCCGTAGCCCTCTTATTTCCTGTATGAACTGGGAGTATTATCCTATGTGTGTTAGTCTTCCTCCATGTGAATTAGTTCTGTGATGTTAGATACTATGTTTAATTTTTCTTTGTGACTTACATACCTAGCACAGCATCTGGAACAAATGAAGGATCCAAATAAATATTTATTAGATCAATGAAAAACAAGCTTCTTTTCAGTTTCTGCAGATGCTGGTGATGCTTTGTTACTACTTAGATATGAATGATCAGTGCACATGAGGTTCTAGATGATGATGGTGATGATGATTTTGCAGGGGGCATGTGTGCTTGCCAGAGAGAGTGAAACAAAGAGAGGGAGAGGGAGAAAGTATCCCCCCCACCCACTGGCCATGGGGTATGGTCATGCCACAATCCCTTCTCCTTTTTTTCTCTCTCTGGCTGGGATTTTGTGCACATATGCACATGAATCAAGCATGTTTTTCAAGTCCCCAGGGCTGGAATTTAAACTATGGTTGGGTATGTGGGACCCAACTCTTTAACCACCAAACCAGCAGACTATGAGGGCCTCCTGGTTCCAGATTATTAAGGTGAATTTTAAATGTAAACAACCTCTCTAATCCTTGAATTATTGCCATTTACCTCCTAGCAAAAAGAGTCTGTGTTTAAAATCACTTACCACATTCATCAATTGTATCTAGAGACAGGTGGAGAACTACAAAGAGAAGGAACACGTGATCAAATGTAATAAAAGGGAAAGAGAGGGTGAGCCTAAGGTAACACTGTATACGTGAACCAAATCTGCATTTTTGCAATGAATTTCATGTTTTAATTTTTTTTTTTTTACTATCAGAATGCCACTCACATTTTATATGTGTTATTGAAATATTTTCTATGTGGGCACAGTGACTAAGTTTCTTATTCTCAAAAACTTATTAATGAACATTTTAATCAGTTTGCTAACAGACAAGAAAATAGATTACATGCTTATTTGACTTAGTTGAATTTCAAAATGTTACATTGAAGACATTTAAAAAAAAATCTTAAATTAATGCCCTATAACGAAGTTGAAGGAATTAGAAGTGGAAATTAGGAAGTTTTAAAAACACTCTTCTAGGATTCAAATAAAATAAAAGTACGTAGTTAAAAATTTAATATAAATTATAAAGCCCTGGCTTTCCTCTGACTGCAATAATATTTTATTAGCATATAGACTAGACCAGACCACTTAGGAAGGGATTTTCAAGGCATCATGTGGTAGTTGACCGGGATGACCTTTATGGCTTCTGCCAACCCAAAGATTCTGTAAATGGACGAAAACCCAACAATGATGAGCGTGATAATGACACACCATTGTGCCCTCTGTTTTAAAAATGAATACTATAAATGTCAATATGCTATTTATTTTCAATTCCTCTAACTTTTATCATGAAAAATATCCGTGTTACCATTTCTCATTCAAACTTCTACTGGTAGACTGTGACCTTTTTTCTGGAGGAAAAAAGATGAAGCCTGTCTGAATTCTTATTATAAAGAAGCAATATAAATAGGAAGAAGTTCCAATTCCTTAAAGCTGCTAAATGACATCCTCAAACTGTAACTGGCTTGTCTTTAGTGGGTAATTAAACTGCAGGTGGGGATATATCTGTGATTTATTTTGAGTAGACCAGGTTGAAGAAAATATATTATTATACCTGACCTTTAAGTGTTTAGGTTTGTAGGGGAATTATTAGTAAAGTTGGTTATGAATTTATAGTTTTAGTATGTGGTAAGACATTTTTAATTACTAACAGCCCTGTTTGCTCTGATGGAGTCATGGCAAATTATAGATATGCTATACACTGCACAGCTGGAACTGCAACAAAAATTTGCTGTAAGAAGCACAGATATTGTGGTCCATTTATGAGAAATGTCCTGAAAATGTGTAGTTGTACTCTGCATGTTGACAAATAGCCAGAGAAGATTGCTCAGGACAGAGGAAATCATTCATATTCCACAAATGGCCAAAGGACAGCAGTCCTTATCACTGGACTAATTTCTATGGTCTCTTTTACAGTGGTTTTCCTAAACATGGGTTATTGTGGAATTAGTGCATACTTGATTGATCATTCAAAAGAGTTTAAAACGTTTCATATATATACTTGACATCTTGACATTTTTCTTCTCCTGTTTAAGGACATAGGTGGGAAAGTATATTGTTAAGATCCCAGCATTAACTTATCCAATAAAAAAACAGTATTACTTTTTTCCTAGGTCTGTGGGAAGATATAGTGTAAATTTGGAAGCAAGTGTTTATTTTACTAAATCCATTAACTTTTTCTTTATAGGTTGCTAGGGGATATGGGCAGGGGATTTAGAAAACAGGTGTTACAATTTAAGGAAACATCTTCTGGATAGCAGCTTGTAGAATTTTTCAGTGTGGGTAACTACTTTTAAACTATAAGGTACCAATTCAAATACACTCTTTGAGAGAGGGAATTATGATTTTTCTGTCCAGAAAGTGGTTTAGATATATTTGGTATAAAGTAGATTTTAAAAGCAGCATTTCTTATTTTGGGTTCAAAAATAGCAGAACTCTGGGGAACCAGCAGTTAGTGTAATGGCTATGTCGCTGGACTCCCACGTAGTCGACCGTGGTTCGCATCCCGAACCCGGTGGCTTAAAACTCACGCCAGGCGTGTGTGCGTGCGTGCCCAAGATCCCGAGAGGAGAATGGAGGAGAAGGGATTGCGGCGTGGCCATCCCCCCTGGGGGGTCATTTCTCGCTTTCTGTTTCTATGTCTCTGTCTGTCTGGCGAGCGCACGCGCCCTATAGCGAAAATCTCTCAAAAAAAAAAAAAAAAAATAGCAGAACTCTGTATGTGAATTGTTTTTTCTTTTTTTTGAAAGGTTTTTGCCATAGGGCATGTGCACTAGCCAGAGAGACAGAAAGTGAGAAATCACCCCCTCCTACGGGAGGATGGCCATGCTGCAATCCTTTGTCCTCCGTTCTCTCGGGATTTGGGGCATGCGTACACATGTGCTCAGTGTGAGCTTTAAGCCACCGGGTCCAAACTTGAGCTGTGGTCTTCTACATGGGAGTTCAGCAATGTAAACATTATGCCATCTGTTGGTCCTATAAAATTTTGTTAGGGAACTTGGGTCAGTTAGATAGTAATTGTGGCATGTGAAAGATAGAAGAAAGTTAAAAAAACTGCCATTTAGTTTTTTCCTTTCTTTCTCTCTCCTTTCCTTCTTTCTTTCTTTCTTTCTTTCTTTCTTTCTTTCTTTCTTTCTTTCTTTCTCTCTTTTTTGTAAATAGACAATAGGAACGAGTGAGATTAAAAATTGATATTTTTAGGGCCAGCTCATGCCATGATGCAAAGGTAGCTGGATCCCACATGTGAAGTTTGAATCCTAGACCTGGTGGCTTGAGAAATATACCAGGCAAATGTGTGTGGCTCCCTAAAAATCCCCAAAGGAGGGCTAAATTGAGAAAAAGGGATTGTGGTATGACCATTCTTCATGGGTTGGTGTGGAGGTGCTTTCTCGTCCTGACTGCTCAGTGTATGCGTCCTCTGGCAAAATTTAAAAAAAATAATTTTTATTTATAGTTGCTCCCAACTCCAACCTAGTTTAAAAGAGATTGTGCATTTCTGACCTGGGGTTAGCATTAGGGAGAGGAGAGGGTACACTAAGGATGATGGTGTTTCTGAGGCCCTAATTTAATGTCCAAGTGTTTCTGATTGCAAAAAAATTGGAACTGTCAGAAATGTTATAAAAATGTCAAAAATATACAAAATAAGCCACACATATTGTGAAACATGTCACAGCTCAATTGATTTTTGTGGTAGAGTAAAAATGACAAATTGCATCTAGCTAATAGAAATATCTATCTTTTTCCTGTTAAATTATCTGTCCCATCTCCTTTTTTTGCAATTATTATTTTTTCATGCTACATCTATGTTCTTTTAAATGTGAATATCCAAATAAAACCACCTACTATCACTGCTCTTGCTGTTGCTGCCCTAGCTGCTATAAAATATCTCACACTTCCTATGTGATAAGTGTGAACCAGCATCTTTACATGAATTAGCTTCTTTGCTCACAAAAATCCCATAAAGCCAGTAGTTTCATACATTTTCATTCATAAATGAGGACACTGAGGCTTAGAAAGTATTGAGCCAGGCAGTTCAACTGCTTAATCCACATCTTAACTGCCCTTTCATATTGTTTTTGATGCTAATGGTCCATTTGCCATCAGGGTTTTATAAGTTTAAAAGCCCTTCTCTCACTGTCGTTGCCAAGGCTCAGTCAGGGCCTGCAAGGAATACAGCTTCTGGACAGGCTATTAATTAAACAACTTTTTTCATGTCTACTATTGGGCGCTAATTTTTTGAGTATAAAAAATGGGTAACATTCAGGCTCTACCATTGAGAGAGAAAGGCAAAGATGATAAAAGTATAAGTACATACAGCAAAGGTTATTGTTATGGTCCAAAATCTTGTCTTTGAGAAGGACTTTGTTGGAATGATATCCAGACTGCTTGTATTTTGGAAATATCCTGTTTAAGTTGCTAATGCTTTTCCTACCCTGATTTCGCCCCCTCCAGTCTATGGCTCTAACACTGAACTGAGATCCATTTATTTATTAGGTATGCTATGACTATATAAGAGTTTTAACAGACTAATAATTAATAATCTTTTTCTTCACCTGCATTTAGAACCAGTTGATATGAACATGGCCATCTGACAACTGGAGATAACATAATATTTCATAAAAATTATAATGTTATTTGGATATTGTGGCTGTGCTCAGCTCCTTTCTCAGAGCAAACTGGCAGCTCAAGGAAACAACAGGCCATGGAGTTGGACCCTGCTACTTCATAGTAGAGAGAAGGTGATACCCACTCTCTCATCTCATATGCAGATCCTGAAGAAAAGAAAATGAGACAGGAGACAAGCTGAGCATGGCTGACTTATTACCTGCCAAACAGGAGTGTGGTGAGGGGGTGGTAGAGAGTGGCCAGGATTGTTACTCCAGTGGAAGTCCCCCTGTAGGAACACAAGAACAATATACAAAGGTTCCCTCCAACACATTAAAGTAGATTAAAAGACATAGTTAAAAGATCTCAGACAAGTAGAAGCCACATACAAAAACAAGCAATTCTAAAATAGGGAGGTCACTTTTATAATAGAGGTTTGAACATTGTGGAGTGTGATAAAGATTTCCAGACAAGGTGATGCTTGTTGACTCTTGAAGGAGGATTAGGAGTTGTCCAAGTAGAATAAAGGCTATGTGAGCATGTTTGGTAGAGAAATAGTTTGTGTTTGGAGAACTACAACTATTTTCTGTGTTGTCAGAGTATAAACTGTTAAAGGTGAGATAATATGCCAGATGAGACCAGATGGTTCCCTTTTTTTTAAAGAATTATTTAATTTAATTAATTATTAGTGGTAGTATTTTAAAAGAATATTTATTTGTTTATTTATTTCCATTTGTTTTTATTATTTATTTAATTTGACCAGACAGAGACAGTGACAAAAAAGAGAAAGGGAAAGTAAGAAAGCAAGCCACCAGGTTCAAGACTGAAACCACAGTAGGCTATGTGGGAATCCAGTGCCTTTATCCACCACGCCACCCGCCAGACCCAGTAGTGGTATTTTTCATTTGACCAGAAAGAGAGAGAAGGAAAGTGAGAAAGCAAGCTGCCAGGTCTGGGACTTGAACTGTAGTTGGCCATGTGGGAGTCCAATGTCATAACTAACTACCATGCCACCTCTGGCTCCACTGTTCTCTACTTCTGAGGGTGGCTGTATTTGGGGACTTTAAAGCTACTCCTTTGAAGTTCTGCCTATTGGTTTAACATTGCATTAGCTGGTGGAGAGGATCTAAAGGCACCTTGGATTTAAATGTAGGAAGTCTTTATTCTTCCTTTCTTCATTTGTCTTAGCCTCACAGTCTTTGAGATTTCTTATACTCCTATCTTGTTCTTTCAAGACATCTCAGATAATTATGGAATATGTTGAAAACAGAAAGCAATTTCTAGCTTAGGATGGTCTTTTATAACATAGGTTCAATTTTTGCCATTGTTTTGACAATTAACAGTGATCACAGACCCTGGGTCCAGATATGTCTAGCTGTTTACTGCCAGTCCAATGCTACAATAATAAATTAATCAGTTAGGTGAATGCTGATATCACAGCCTTTCCGATCCTAACCATGCTGACCTCTGAGAATAGAGAGATAGCTTACTTCATCCCTTGAACATACTTACAGAATGTTGTTCTGTTCTTGGAGAGGTTCATCCATCATGGAGCCTGCCTGTCAGATGATGTGATGTGCTTAGCATTTCAAGTTTATACAAACTAAAAGCACTGAAGGGCAAGTCTATATTTCTTAGTTTTGTTTCACGCATTAAAATTCTGACACAGTAGCTGAGAGTTAAGCTTACCACCTTGATTCATTATACAGTTTTTTTCATAAGGAATTATTCTTCTTGATAGTCACTTGTATTTATATAGTGTATAACAGTTTACAAAATATTATAATGTCCACAATGCAAAAAATGTTAGCAAAAATTGCAAAACAGAGCTTGCCCCATGGTGCCATAGTTAAGCACTGTGCATAGGGAGCCATATCTCACATGGCTAACTGTGGTCCGGATCCTGGCCTTGGGGGTAGAAAAGCAAACCAGGCACATGTGTGTGCATGCCCAGAATCCTGATGGGGTAGAGAAATGGATGAAAAGGAATTGTGGTGTGATATGCCCCATAGGAGGAAACTTTCTCTCTTGCCATCTCTCTCTACATGGCATGTGCATGCTACATACTATACTTTACCTACGATCTACTAAAATTAACTTGGGCAATTAAAAAATTGTAAATTGTCTACTCATTAGCTCATTATCTTGACAACAGGTCAGTATGACAGGGTTCTGGTTATTTTCTTCATATTATAAAAGTGGAAACTGAGGCTAAGAGAAGTTAAGTTGGATATCTTAGATCAGGGGTCCCCAACCTTCCTGACACCAGGGACTGGCACTGTGGAAGACAAACCCTCCAAACCCTTGGGTCCTGGGATGACCCAAGTGCACCATGACCAAGCAACCACCATGCACCCCACTTTGACCACTACCACATTGCGACATGCAATGTAACAATCACACAAGAGGGTTTGAGTTTCCATGAGAATACACCTATTGATATGACAGGAGGTGGAGCCCAGGAGGCAATGTAGGTAATGGGGAGTAGCTGCAAAGTCAGACAAAATCTTGCTCGCTGTGAGGGTTGGGGGGTTGGGCAGGGCAATAGGCCACCAAAGGACCACAGACTACCATCAATCCAAGGCCCAGGGGATTGAGGACCCTGTCTTAGACCATCTCTCAGTACTATCTGATAGGAATAAAATGTAAACCACATACATAATTACAAATTTTCTAGTTGTCCCATCAAATAAAGTAAAAAGAAATAGGTAAAATTAATGTAATTTAACTCAATGTTATAATTTCTTTTTAAGAAGAGTTATTTATATATTTAATTTCATTTATTATCATTTTTTATTTTGACCAGAGAGAGACAGTGAGAGAGAAAGGGAAAGCGAGAAAGCAAGCTGCCAGGTCCAAGACCTAAACCATGGTTGGCCATGTGGGAGTCCAGCCCCTTTAACCACCACACCATCTGCCAGCCCCTAAATGTTAAAATTTTTACATGTAATTAATTTTAAAAAGATTAATGAGGCACTTTATATTCTATTTTTTAATTTCTTCAAGATCCATAAAAATGAAGGAGCATACCTTATAATCTCTCAATTTAGTATGAAAATGCTTATAAAATGCTCATGTATGGAAAATTCTGTAAATTAAATGAAGATTTAAAATCTAATCTTTTTCTAGAGTCTTACTTTGCTTTGGTCCTTCTTTTTCCAGACAGTGTAGGCCAAAATTTTATTCTTATTGATTCATGTGGGTGGAATAGGTGGGCAGACATTTTATTGACTAAATGAAAGATATGCTTTTATGAGATTCATCTTCTGTTTTCCTGAAATAGCAACTCTATATGTTTCAGGTGGCTGAAAGGGAAAATTTCAGCCTTTCTAGACAGCTGCTACAGCAAATTTCCATAGTAGTTCAAAGGTTTGAAAATCTTCCTTCCATAAGAGCAAAGAGCACATATACTATATGCTTGATTCTGTGAAGTTCCATTATTCCTTGTTTAAAAAAACAAAAACAAAAAACAAACAAACAAAAAAACAATTGAACCCCAAATTAAATAAAATCCCAAGTGGTTCTGTAGAAAAAAACTTCCAGAGTGAGAGAGAAAGAGAGAGAATTTGGAACTTTCAGAGAAAGGTATGTTATGTTCTATTCCTTCCAGACTAAGCTCTGAGCTCCACTATCCCTAAGGGTTCACACTCACTGTTCCTTTCTGCTCTAGTCACCTGCTGAACTGATTCATCAAGCATATGTTTGTGGTCTTTTATGAAACCTTTTCCAATTTACTTAATTAGAATTAACTTTTGCTTCTCTTGGGTTCACATACTAATCTGTAATTCTATTATGAAAAATAATGACATTGTCTTCCATGTTGCATTAGGTTGAACCAAATGCCGTCACTGTATGTTGTAGATAAAAATGTTCACTTTTACAAGCTTCAACCTACCATAATTAACTCATAGAATTCTGAATGTACACTCATAAACATCTATGAAGTAGAATCTATGCCTGGTTAATTTCTGAATCTCCCATGACATCTTGGCCATAGTAGCCTTTTAATAATGGTTTGCTGAATTAAACCATAAAATAAAAATGAAATGCATATTAGAGAAATAGAATCATATAAATCAACTCTCTTCCCCTAATAACTCAAAGATTTTACATGCCTTATAGTACAATGAAATAGCAATAAGGAACAATGAACAGGAGGGGTTTGAATTTTACAGAAATTGAGAGACTGCAACCTGGTGCTCTTGTGTGTTAATTTAAGTAGAGAGTGTCAAGGGAATTTGAGGTAATCAAATTTTAGGTTTTTATATATGCTAGTGATAAGCAAGAAAGCTATGGTATTACCAGTGGGTCCACGTGTATGTAGCTGTGTGCCTTTTTGTTTCTAAATAGATTCAGTATGGGGCAAAATTTGTAATAAATTGAGAAGAGGACAAAGTCTGCTTTATGTCCAAATAACTGGTCTGACTGATTTGGTAGAATGAATGGACTACAACAATGTTTTATTTGCTCATTTGTTTTGTAGGATAAAGACATAGTATGGTAATATATGATATCTTCATACTCTCTTATATATTTATATTGAAATTTAATAAATAAAGTTCAATAAGCCAGGCAGCTTCAAAATCAATGGAATTTATTAATTTTTCTGTGTAGACCTATTCAGTAGATGCACCTGGATTATGCCAATAGTATTTTTCTTACACACCTGCCCGTAAGACAATTGCATTAGGGATTTAGAATGAAGAAACATCTTATGAATTTGAGTATCTGACATAAATTTGGACATGAAACTACTCTAAGTTCGAAAATCAGTGTCTCTGAATTCTCAATTTTGACCCTTTTCTTCTTCTTTTTTTTTTAATAGAGGTTTTTCTTAGGGCGCATGTGCTTGTAAGAAAGAGAGACTGAGACAGTGAGAGGGAAAGTGAAAAGTCACCCCACAGGGGAGATGGCCACACCACAATCTCATCTACTACATTCTCCTCCCAGGATCTTGGGTACACATGCACATGTGCCTGGCATATTTCCAGCCACCTAGTCCAGGACTTGAACCATGGTCAGCCATGTGGGAGTCCAGTGATCTAACCACTATGCTATCTGCTACCCACTTGACCTTGTTCTTAACTTGTGGCTGAGTAGAACATGAATCAGATTGTATAACACAGAATTTGTACTTTGTCTTGGGGCAGTTTTACATCACCTCATGAAGTCATAAAAAGAATATTGCATTACATTAAATATCAAGAGTGTATTCTGGGATATGCTGCAAGAATTTCCCTTCAGGAATGAAGGATTTATTTTTCAGCTGTCAAGTGGTGTGAGCAGATATTCCTCAGCTCATGGCCCTCTGTGCCAAGTGCCATGGCTGAGAAGACTCACCTCGCTCAGGATCCTGTCCTTTCCTGGAATAGCTTGCATCCTACAAATGTCAGTATAGAGGTATAGACCTGCCATTCATAGCCCAGCTTTGGACAAGAAGGCCCATCCCAGCTTCAGAGTTCCCAAAGGAGTTAGCAGAGTTGAAGTCAACTTCTGCCTCAGCTCAGTTACGCTTTGTTCCCTTTCTTTCCCTTACGCAAGTATTGATCCCAAGTGTTTTCCCAATAAATTTCTCATATGCTTATCTCTATCTCAGAGCTTATTTCTGTTGAACCCATTATGACAACATCAAATTAGGAGACAGGAGAAATGTTCTGAATTAATAGAGACTTGACCATGATTTGAGGCTAAAGAAAGTTTGCAAATTCCCACGTCCTTCCATACTATCGATGGAGAGCCAAGATGTCCTCAGTCAATCCCTGTGATTTCCTAATGTCACAGAAGGACTCTAATTCACAGGGTCTTATTGTTTTGGCTGCAGTGGATTACAGGTTCTGCCTGTCCTTTGTGTTTCTGTTTAGCTGGTTCCAGTGTGAGGTTATCTGTACATCTGTAACTGTTGCAACAAATCAGCTCAGTGGAGTGATTTCTCAGATCCAGAAAATTTTCTGTAGACAATGTACAAATCTGGGTTTAAGGGCTTCCTAAAATATTCCAAGTTGGGGTGGGAGTAGTTGTAGTTTTGTATAGTATTTGGAGTTTATTACAAAACACTTTGAAATCCCAGAGTTCCTCCAGAGTGCTCTTAGGGAAATGTCTGACAAGGATCAGAATCATACTTGGATCATTTTGTTCATGCTGAGTTTTCTGAGTCCATCCCTAGAGAGATTCAATTCCCTGGCTGTGTTTTTGTGGTTTGCTTCAAGGTAGTGTAAAATTGATTAGACCATTGAAGTTTTTATTGTACCCTGTACATTTGACACTGAGCAAGTAGTTCTAAGCTAGTTTTATTCTAAATGCCATCATTCTTGAGGAAATGTGTAGGAAAAGGTGAAAATGCACCTATCAGAATCAATCTTACTTTTTTTTTTTGGAGAGCTTTTATTTATTTATTTATTTTTTTGCTATAAGAAGCGTGCGCTCGCCAGAAAGACAGAGATAGATAGAAAGTGAGAAATCATCCCCCAGGGAGGATGGCCACGCCACAATCCCTTCTCCTCCATTCTCCTCTCAGGATCTTGGGCATGCATGCACACACACCCAGCGTGAGCTTAAGCCACCAGGTCCGGGACTCGAACCGTGGTCGGCTACATGGGAGTTCGGTGACATAGTCATTATGCTAACTGCTGGTCCCAGAATCAAGCTTACATTTTGAACTCCCTCTGATTTCCTTTTTAAAAATCTGTTTGGAAAGTTTTATAATCATCTTGAAAGACTTTTATTAGTTGCTGTTTTAAAAATCAGCCAATACTAGAGACAGTGTGGGAGGACAGTGGGAAATGGGGGAAGTGAGAGGAAGGGAATCAAGGGGAAAAAGAAAGAAGCAAAAACATTTAAGGGACACAAAATGGAAAATTATCTGTTGATGATAATATGTATGATGATATCTTTAATTGGACTAGTATACAGTGTATTCCTGTTGGGAAAATTTATTTTGCAAGCTATAATGATATACGGTGATTGAATGAGAAAACAATGTATCAAATCAATCAATGTGGATTGAATTGCATTTAACATCTGCTGAAGTTTCAGAAATGTGAAGATTTGGGAAGATTTTAGAATCTTCATTCCCATCTCAACTTGGAGCCAGGATGCCATCTCCATAACTGCAATTATTTGCCAGACAATCAGGATTAGTCAGAAGGGAGGCTGGGTGAAATATTCCTCTGTGGGAGATATTTATGTACTTGTTGGATCGTCACTAAGTAAAGATCATTTAAATGTGCATTTCCTCTAAGGCAAAGAAATGAACAACAGTATCTCAAGAGGGTGGGTTGTAACCATATGCCTTTTCACCTATTTGATTTTGCACCCCCTACCCACTATTTTACAATCAGTTGGAGAGCAAAATATTTGGCAAGGATGCCAGAGATGATGTAATTCAGCATTTTCATTCTGTATTACTTTGTAATATGTTACCCCCCAAACTTAGCAGTTTATAATTACTTGTTATTTCTCATGATTCTTCAACAAGTTTTAAGTTTATTTATTTTTTCTGAGAGAAGTAGAGTCATGCAGACCGATACCCTGAACAGAGCTCCTATGCCACAATCCACCCCTAGTCACAGTCAGCCCAGATCATTGACATGTGTTGGTACCCTGCATGCTCAGGGAAGTCCCAAGACTTTCCCATGTGGATCCAGTTGCATTACCACTGCACCATGACCTTGCACTGTTTCTCACAATTCTAAGTTCAACTGGGTGGCTTTTCTGATCTCTGTGGTGTGATGAAATCACTCATGGAGTAGCATTCAACTATGAGGTTAGCCTACGCCCAGTAATCCCTCATCATAGAGTAGGCTAGTCCAAGCTTCTCTATAGCATAGCACCTCATCTATTAAATGAGGTTTTCACAGTCACTTAGTGGAAGAAAAGGGATAATTAAACAGAATGTAAATCAATGTGTATGTTTTAAAATAATTTTGTTTTCTTCTTTTGGAGAGGTTTTTGCTACAGGGTGTGTGCGCTCGCCAGAAAGACAGAGAGAGACAGAGAGACAGAAAGCCAGAAATCACCCCCGGGGGGGATGGCCACACTGCAATCCCTTCTCCTCCATTCTCCTCTCGGGATCTTGAGCACGCACGCACACATGCTCGGCGTGAGTTTTAAGTCACCGGGTCTGGGACTTGAACCACGGTCGACTACATGGGAATCCAGCAACATAGCTATTATGCTAACTGCTGATCCCTAAAATAAATTTAATCAGATTTTGTATTTGCATTTCAATTCATAAAAAATGGCTGTTGTCTATTCTTCCTTTTCAAGGAAGTCTTGATAATCAAAGTTTATTTTTTGTTTTTGTTTTTTTTTCCTCTGGAGTTTCAAATCAGCAGCATAAGAGGAAGGCACAGATTTTCCTTGTTGTGTTTGATTTATTTTGAATTTTGTCAAATTCATAGAGCAGCAGTTTGATTCAGCTTAGCCTTTAGGAACATTTTTTTGGTAATGTTGTTATATAATAGGGGTAAAACCAACATCCTGCAGTTTCCCTGTATAATGTACGTTCATTAATTTGTGTTTTGGGCTTTAGTGAGAAGACATTTTTGCTGTTAATTGTTTGCTTAAAGTTGAATGATTAATACTTTTCCTAGCTCAGTCAATCCTTATTTTAGGTTCCTTAAAAGTTTTGCTATAAGCTAGCATTAAAATGATTGCTATGAATAGTGTCTTTGATAACTCACTGCTGATGTGGATTGAGATCTCAAGGTCAGCCCCATGAGCAAGTCAGTGAGACCATCATCTCAAAGGAAACAAATGTGGGGCCGAGGATATCTTTTTTTTTCTTTAATTTTTTATTATCATTATATTCTTCTTTATATTACATTGAATTACATATAACTTTACAGTGTATTACATTGCTTTTTCAAAAGGGAATGCCATGCATGTCAGTCAGTACAGAGACATTAATCTCCCCGCTTCAACATTCAATATCTTTTCTATGATTTCCCCAATCATTATTATTATAATTCTAATTATTTTTTAAAACAGTCAATTGCTATTTCTCATTTTGCTTGTACAAATACTTTGCCCATCATGAAATACTTCTCAGACAAATCCAGTTGAGAATACTATACATGTCAACATCAACAGTTAATAAGCCATATCTGTTTCTCACTAACATCCTGCCTCTCTATTGTTCACTTGTTATCTTTCTCTATCCTCTTCTCTTCACTTCCCCCATTCCACACTGTCCTATTCTCATTAAGTACCTTCACTGCTTTTATGTCCTCCAATTTTTTGCTCTCTATCATAGAGTGCTGATAGTCAGTATATATTGAGTGGATACATACAATATCTTTCTTTCATAGCCTGGCTTACTTCACTCAGCAATATATCCTCCGTATCTGACCACTTTCTATCAAATTCCAGGGTCTTGTTATTTTTTATGGCTGAGTAGTATTCCATAGAGTATATATACCACACTTTTCCAATCCATTCATCAGTTTGCGGACATTTAGGTTGGTTCCATGTCTTGGCAATTGTGAATAATGCTGCAATAAACATTGATGTGCAAACACTTTTCTGACTGTATGTTCTCCTGTCTTTTGGGTAAATACCCAGAAGTGGGATTGCTGGGTCAAATGGTAGTTCTATTTGTAGATCTTTGAGGAACCTCCATATTGTTCTCCACAGTGGTTGAACTAGTTTACATTCCCACCAACAGTGTAGGAGGGTTCCCTTTTCACCACATCCCCGCCAACACTTATCACTTTTTATATTCTTAATCTTTGCCATTCTGACAGGGGTTAGATGGTATCTCATTGTGGTTTTTATCTGCATCTCCCTTATGATGACGGATGTTGAGCATTTCCTCATATGCTTTTTGGCTGTTCGTATGTCTTCCTTAAAGAGACTTTTGTTCAGCTCATTTTCCCATCTTTTAATTGGGTTAATCATTTTTTTTTTCACATAAGGCACTTGAGTTCCCTATGTATTCTGGTTATTGGACTGAGGATATCTTTAGGCATAGTCATTGCCTTTTCTGGAAATGCATCTCAAAATGGAGTTCCTATTTCAAACTTTAAGGGTGCTTCATGAGACAAACTTGGAAATGATATATTATAGCACATCTCATGAAGAAGTCTGAGGGGGCAATGACTGAACTGATGATGCAAGAAAGCTGACTTTTTTCTTCATATAACGATCAAGGATGGTGGTTATGTAGTCTTGTGGAGTCCACAGAGGCATCAAGAGATGGTACAGGTTCACTAACAGAGTTGGAGTTTGTCCAACTGGGCAGGTAGTAACTGAAGATTTTCAGGACTGAGCTGATGTAGGGTCTGGTGAACAAGGACGTGGTCTTTGGTTTATGACCCAATCTGCTCCAGGAGAGAAGTCTTCCAGACTGACTTCTCAAGCTCCCTGGTGCTTGAGTTCCAGTTTGCAGTGGTTTTGACATTGTTTGAATATTCTTACAGAATTATTCAGGGCCATGCAAAACTATATTACCTATAGAGCATACATTTATTTTTTTAAAGATGTATTTGCCTTAGGTTGCATGTACTTGCTGGAGAGGAAGAGAGACAGCGAGAGGGAAAGTGAGAACTTTCCCACCTCCCCAGGGCGTATGGCCATGCCACAATCCCTTCTCCTCCATTCTCCTCCTGGGATCTTGAGCATGCACACATATGTGCCTGCCATGATTTTTAAGCCACTGGGTCTGGGACTTGAGCTGCAGTCAGCCATGTGGGAGTCCAGTTATGTAACTGCTATGCCATCTGCAGATTCCTATGACCTTTTTTAAGGTCACTCCCTGCAGACACAGTGAGAACCCTATCACCAATAACAACAACAACAACACAGCCATGGTCCTCATTTTCTTTTCTTCCATTCTTTTCCAACTGACCAAAAATGACACTTTACTTGCCAATCCATTCTTGGGTAGAGGGTGAAAAGTGTGAGGCTTTGTGAGTGTGTATTTACAGGGCAGATAACTTGAGGGAATGGGAGCCATTCTTATTCATGATAAAATGACAAAGTTTGTACATTTCCCAAAAAGTTGTCAGATATCAGATTTTTTTGCTATCACATATTATTAAACTCTAGTGAATCTATGAGGGGGAAACGTGCTATTTTAAATTCAGTTTTTGATAAGAGAGCATACTAAAAGTATATTAAAAATGACTTGAAAAGAATGAAATACCTAATATTTATTGACTACTTACTATCTTCCAGACACTTCATTAACTGATTTATCCTTCTAACAAACCTGTAGATAAATGTTATTATCCATATTAATAGCGGAGGAATAGAGGTGTAGAGAAATCATAGTGCTTGTCCAAAGACACTGGCAGATTAGAGATGTCCACCAATTCTTTGCCACCCTCTTATTGAGAGGCATCCTCTCCTCTCAAACTTGGTAGGCTCTCTGTCTGGACTAATAGAATATGGCGGAAATAGAAAGTGACGGGAAGTTTGGGATCACAGGCCTTAATGGTTTGGCAACTTCTACTTCCTGCCTCATGGAATACTTCTCTTGGAACTCTGTGATGATCTTGAAGTCATCATGTTGGGAGGAGGTCCAGACAGCCAAGTAGAGGGGCTATGTATAGAAAGATTGATGCCTGGTGAGTCCCCAGTTGTCATATTTAGCCTCAGCTATCTGAGTCACCCTACTGAAGCCAGCATCATGGCACATAGATGAGCATTTTCAGAGTTCCTAACACACAGATTCATGAGTAAAATAAATAATTGTTTTAAGTCACAGAGTGTTGGGGGATAATTTGCTATGTAGCAATGAGTAAACCAAACAGTCCCACAGCTATTATATGAATATGAAGAATTGAACTCAAGTATTCACACACTGGTGTACATGTACATTATTCTTTTTAAAGAATTAATTAATTATTATTATTATTAATTTTCTATAGGACATGTGCATTTACCAGAGGGAAACAGATAGAGGGAGAGTGAGACCACCAGGTCTGGGTCTTGAACTACAGTTGGCCATGTGGGAGTTCAGCACCTTAACCACCATGCCACCTGCTGGCCTGCATTACTAATTCTGTAGAATGTATTTAGGTACCAGAATGTTGTGCCATCTTAGTTCAAACAGCAATGCTCCCAACTTTGCAACACACTCTGCATGGACTTTTCCCATGGCCTGCTTTATTTTCCACTGAAGCCCCTATTGCCACATGACAGGTTGTATATATTAGGGTCAGGCTTGTTTATCATCTATCCCCTACTCTCTTCACTCAAAAGGATACTACACAAGGACAGAGGCTAGCCTGAACTGTTCACTACTACACTTCCAGCACCTAGAATAGGACCCAGCATGAAGTACCCACTATAAAGACTTTTTATCTTTTTTCTTTTTTTTGGAGAGGTTTTTGCTATAGGGCGCATGCACTTGCCAGAAAGACGGAGAGAGACAGAAAGTGAGAAATCATCCTCTAGGGGGATGGCCATGCCGCAATCCCTTCTCTTCCATTCTCCTCTTGGGATCTTGGGTATGCACACACACACATGTGCCCGGCGTGAGTTTAAGCCACCAGGTCCAGGACTTGAATCGCGGTTGACTACATGGAAGTCCAGTGACATAGCCATTATGCTAACTGCTGGTCCCAAGACTTTTGAGGGAGTGAGGGATACGGAGGCAGAGAATTGATGGGATGGAGGGGTGTGGTGTTATCTGTTGAAGATGTTCTGATCAACTGGATTGGGGAAAAATGTTCACATATTGAAATGTTCACTTTGTAAACTACATAATGTGATTGAATGTATAAAAAAATTAAAAAAATAATAAAATAAAAAAAAAGTACACTTCAGAACAAAGTAAAATAAAATAAAATGCAAAACAAAAGGCAAAAATAAATTTTAAAAAAAGAAATTTTTCATTTTGAGGTGAACAAAATGGCAAGTGGGAAATATCTTTTGCTTCAGTCACTTGAGACATTCTGTGTAGATATTCTAGTTTACTCTTCAGGGAGGAGGAAGAGAAAGATCAGAGTGGATACTGCAGATAAAATGGATGATATACTGACCTCATAAGACAAGTCTGAGTTTAGCTCAGACCAGGGGAAGCTAGAATGGCAAATAGTGAAAAAAAAACAATTGTGATGAGCCTCACGTTATTGAAGGCGTTATTTTTTCTGGCAGCAAATGTGATAATGAAATCCGCAGTAAGGATGCACAGAGGTGCACAGGGCCATAGTGTGAGCTACTCTCTGGGTGGAGATGGGGCAGTGGGGCTCAAGTACAACACAGTACAACTTGGAAGAATTTGAATAATAACTAGATGACCTCCAAGGGTTACATTGTTTGAAACAATAGGCCAAAATTAATCAAGCAAGCAAAAGTACTTTTTGGTTATAGAATAAAGATAAGGTAGCTAGACCTTTTTTAGGGACCCTAGAGCCCAGGTTGTCCTCTTTAGATTCTGGTAAGGTATTAAGGAAAATAAATATATATGATAGCTAGATCCAGTAGATAGATAAAAAATTGAAGGCATCACATAAAATGAGGTCCTATTATTTTAACACCCAAAGAAATTTTAAAGGTGACTTAGAGGAAATGAAGTGTTTAGTAGGGTGATGGTGATAAGTAGAGAAATGCCTCTAAATATAGCCTCTCTTAATCAAGTGTTTGCAGTCTGCTTTATGTGTTATTAGTCCATCTGGCTTCCAGACGAACAAGTAAAGCTTGAATGATGTAACAGATTTAATGAGTGACAAAAAGAATAAAAAGTGATGTCACTGGGAAGTTACAGCTTCTAAATTGATTGAGGAAGCTGAAGTTAGACCAAACTAAATATATTCTGGTAGGTGTTCACAGTAGGAACCGGGAGTTGGCTCTCCATATGGTGTGGGTGACTATGAAACTCCCTCAGGAAATTTCATCAATTCTCTGTGGGTACATAACTCACGTTTCATAATGTGAGTTTTAGGACTGTTTCCAAAAATTGGCACATAAAACCAAAATTTTAGCATTAGTCTAAAATGAAGAAAAGAATTGCTTCCTTTAGACACAAATAACCAGTCCAACATTTCTGAGAAAAGAAAAGTTGTATACTCTTCACTTGGAGAACCAAAAGTCAAAGAATATTACTTTTACTCAATGAATTTTAAGTTACTCTTTTTCTAATTACATATATTGCACGAGAAAGTATAATGTCAATCCTGGAACCTAGCTGATAGGAAACACCACCTGTTTCACTATGCCATTCTGTGGTCTAGATAACCTTTACTTGCATTAATTCCTTTGATTCTTAATTCAACTTGCCCCCATGTCATAGATGGGAAAACAGAGACAGAGAGATGTTAGGTAACTTGGCTGAGTCAGGAACCACTAAGTGGCAGAGCTGGGATTTGACTATAGACAGTCTGGCTCTGCAGTGTGTGCTCATAATTGGTGGCTATACCGCTTCTCAAATATTGTCTGGCATGAGGAAATTTTGCAATTTCCTTCTGAGTCCTTTCAACTGAATTATATAAAGATGGTGAAATAGTACCACTTCATCTACTAAAAAGTCAAGACATTTGCTCTCTTTCAGGGTCTTGATGCAAAAAATCCCACCAGAATTCAAGTGTTATGACTGGTTTGGAAGGTGACTTGTAAGAAATGAATTAATTTAGGTTATAATGGAGTCAAGCTGGGCAGTGTGGTAGGGAGGTGTGGGGAGATAGTTTATCCATAGCAGTTTGTCCTATATGAAGAGATTCAAAGTGGTATCTTAGTGCGTTCAAGTATAGTTCTTATGTACTCCTGCTACCTGTAATGAGTGTTCAGGAAAGAAAAATAAGGCCTATTTTAGAGTCTGGGTTGTTTTGTAAAGATCTAAGGAGTGTGGATATGATAAAATACAAGGGTACTTTAGATAGTTCATGGGAAAATAGAATTGACGTAAGAGTTTATTTTGGTGCCCAAAGTGTTGAGATCAGTGTGTATTTGTTTCATAACAGGCATTTTCATGAACGTTTTGAAGACATGCCCCTCATACCATATGACTGCTCTCTCACAAATGGGGAAATCAAGGAACGAAATTGGGAAACAAAATTTAGAATTATATAAAATTAGAACTGAAAAGTTAGGAGATTATATCACTCATCTATCTCATTCTAATGATGAAAAAGTGAGACTCAGTGGTTCATAGGTTTTCTTTCTTTTATATGTAGGTATGTATTTGTGTATCTATAGACACTTTTTCTGTTTTCTCAAACCCACAAAAACAAGTGCAGTAAGCTTTTCATAAGTGAGGGAATTATGGTGAAGATAAAATAAGGGTCAGAATGATAAGCTAATGCCAGGTAAAGTTAGAATACAAAATGTACATTTGAGTTCCCAAACACCCTTAGGAGACCATAAGTTTGACTCTCATATTTCTAGCAGCCAACACTAAGAAAGAGACATGAACCATGTGTTTATGTGATAAAACAACCAATTTTTCTGAATATGTATAATTATTCCTGTTTTTGAGCCCTGAGAAAATTTATTCTAAGGACCTCATAGAAAAGGGCTTGTTAACAAAATGAACAATATCTGTAGCAAATAAATACTACAAGCTTTTTATGAAGGTTTCCTTATCATTACTTTTCTTTCTTTCTAAATGGTTTTTGCCATAGAGCACATATGCTTGCCTGAGAGACAGAGAGTGAGAGGGAAAGTGAGAAACCATTTCCTGGACAGGATGGTCACACAACAATCCCTTCTCCTCCATTCTCCTTCTGAGTTTTGGGCATGCACACACACACACACACACACACACACACACACACACACACGCCAGTGTGATTTTCAAGCTGCCAGGTCTGGGACTCAAGCCGTGGTCAGCCAGGTGGGAGTCCAACACCTTAATCGCTATGCCACCTGCTGCCCCCTCCCCCATTGCTTTTGTGCTGTTGGCAGAATATATCAGTATGATTTAGCAGGAGAATTATATGAGGGGTTGTGGAGAATCAAGTGGATCCAGAAAAGGGGCAAAAGTAAGGGGGTCTAGATATAAGGGTATTTCATTGTCCTCTTAAGGATGAATTTTCAGATTTTAGAAGAATGATTTACAACATTGTTTTTTTTTTTTTTTTTTTAGGCAATCCCAAAAAGTACATTTTTCCCCCTCTGAATCAGTCTTCCAGTATTTAATAGCTGGTAGTCTGTAATTATCCTCTCAAAAGAGTATTTGGGGTATAATTTGTTTTCTATGAAATGTAGACTCATATTGATAAACACTCGATAGTTCACTGAACTCATAGGAAGCTTTCCATACCCCTTGTGGAGCTATTCCCCTCCCTCACATCTAACATTAGCCTCTGGTACTTTTAGATAATGTAATTTTTCATGTAGAAATATGAATTTGCATGTGTTAGAGTAGGAGGCCACTCCAACTCTACAGAGTGATAGGCTGAGCAAATACCGAGCAGTAAGCCAAAATTTTTCCCTAAAAATAATTTTGAGTTTTTTCCAGCACATGAACAGATGGGTGACCAAGGCCTCCAAAAGCGAGGCCACAAGAACTTTAGTTTGGAACAATTTCAAAGTGGGTGTTAACAAATGTCCACCATGGTCATAAAAATAAACATCAGGAAGAGATCCATAGAACATCTAAACTGAGCAATATAGCTTCTTACAGAATGGTCCTAGATAAGTTGATTACAAAATATACCCCTGAGGCTAACTGAGCTATAACCATGTATGAATCATATTGGATGTACCTATGGGCCCATGCGTCATGTTGCCTGGATAGTCCTGGATAATACCTTTTATTCCAGCATGATTGTTCATGGTACCTTTTTTTTTTTTTTTTTTTTTTTTTTTGAGAGATTTTTGCTATAGGGCACATGTACTCCCTGGAGAAACAGAGAGACAGAGAGACAGAAAGTGAGGAATAACCCTCCAGAGGGATGGTCATACCACAACCCCTTCTTCTCCATTCTCCTTTTGGGATCTTGGGTACGCATGCACAGGCATCCGGCCTGAATTTTAAGTCTTGGGGTCCAGGACCCAAACCACAGTTGACTATGTGGGAGTCCAGTGATATAACCATTATGCCATATGCTGGTCCCCATGGCACCATCTTTTCATTTGGGGGGGAATACTATACACATTATCTTCAACAGATAATAATTCATTTCTGTGTCCCATAAATGTCTTGCCTTTGATTTTTTCTCCATAATATCTTTCCTCACACTCTCCCCCTTCTGTCACCCTCTTCCCACATGTATCCAGTCTCTATAACTATTTTACATGTTTCTTATATCCTCTAATTTTTCAGTTTCAGCCTGAGAGGTGGACAGTCAGTATATATTAAGTGGAGACATACAGTATCTCTCCTTAATAGCCTGGATTGCTTTCTTCATCAGTAAATCTTCCATATTCATCCACTTTCTATCAAAAGTCAGGATCTTGTTTTTTTATGACTGAGTAGTATTCCATAGAGTATATGTGTCACACTTTTTCAATCCATTCTATTTGTGGACATTTGGGTTGGTTTCATGTCTTAGCAATTGTGAACAATGCCTCAATAAAAATAGATGTGCAAGAACTTTTCTGACTAAGCTTTTTTCTATCCTTGGGGTAGACATCAAGGAGTGGAATTGCTGGATCCTATGGTAGTTCTATTTGTAGATCTTTGAGGAATCCTCTCTTTGGTCAAGTTGAAGAATAGTAAATAAAATTAAATAAATAATTTTTAAAAAACCATCGCTAACATCATTCTGAATGGGGAAAAGGTGAAAGCTTTTTCACTAAAAGCTGGTACAAGACAAAGATGTCCACTTTCTCCACTCCTTTTCAATATAGAACTGGAAGTCCTTGCCAATACAATAAGAGTAGAGAATAAAATAAAAGGCATTCAGATAGAAAAAGAAGAGATGAAATTATCTCAAATTGCAGATGACATGATTGTATACATAGAAGAACAAATGGTATCCATGAAAAAATTCCTGGAAGTAATAAGTGAATACAGTAAAGTTACAGGATACAAAATCAACATACAAAAATCTATAGCATTTCTATATATGAACAGCAAGGAGACTGAGACATAACTGAAGAAAGTAATTCCATTTATCATATCCACAAAAAGTTTAAGATACCTAGGAGTAAATCTAACCAAGGAAGTCAAAGACCTCCACATGGAAAACTATTAGAAGCTTAAAAAATAAATAAAAAATGACACAAAAAAGTGGAAGGACATACCATGTTCCTGAATCAAAAGAATTAATATAATTGAAATGGCAATTCTATCCAAATTAATCCACATATTTAATGTGATCCCAATCAAAGTACCAGAGACATTCTTTACTTTTAGAAATGTAGAGCCTTTATTGGGAGTGCTCCCAGGTGAGGTTTGCTGGTTCAACAGAGAGAAAGAGAGAGGAAGAGATGGGCCAGAGGAGTCACGACATTCTTCACAGATCTAGAAAAGACAATCATAGAGTTTTTCTGGAATCTTAAAAGGCCCCATATTGCCAAAGCCATCCTGTGCAAGAAGAGTGGAATAGGAAGCATCTTACTCCTTGATCCCAAAATATATTACAAAGCTGTCATAATCAAAACAGCATGGTATTGGTACAAAAAACAGACATGTGGACCAATGGAATAGAGACCTAAGAAATAAATTCCAAAACATGCAGCCAACTGATTTTGACAAAGGGTACCAGTCAATCCAGGGGGAAAAGGAAAACCTTTTTAAGAAATGATGCTGGAAAACCTGGGTATCTACCTGCAGAAAGATGAATCTGAACACCTACCTTTCACCATTGACAAATATCAACTGAAAATGGATCAAAGATCTAAACCTAAGACCTC
Organism: Tupaia tana; assembly: GCA_026018925.1. Classification (NCBI taxonomy): domain Eukaryota; kingdom Metazoa; phylum Chordata; class Mammalia; order Scandentia; family Tupaiidae; genus Tupaia; species Tupaia tana. The sequence goes on along the minus strand of JAKSZU010000007.1, from coordinate 58,691,854 downwards.
AAACTATAAAACTACTGGTGGAAAACACTGGAGAAACTCTGAGAGACACTGGGGTATGAAAAGATTTCTTAAATAAGACCCTCAAAGCACAGTCAGTAATCCCAGAAATAGACAAGTGGGATTACAGCAGATTAAGAAAATTCTGCACAGCAAAAGACACAGTAATTAGCATGAAATGACAACTCTTAGAATGGAAGAATATATTTATAAACTACCCTTCAGATAAGGGACTGATAACCCCATGGTACCTTCTTTACTATCAAAAGCATTCTGACTCCTTTAATGCCTTTGGATAACATATGTAAATTTAGAAGAAGTTTACCAAAAATTTTATGTCACCATGAAGTATTTTTTCAGAAAATTTACTTTCATGCTTCTTATTACTTCTGCCTTGCACATTTTTGAAAGAACAAAAATGAACAATAAAAATTATTTTAAAAAATAATTTCTAATCTAATTTTAACATGACGTTAAGTGTCTTCAGTGCATGTGTTGTGAATTTTAAACTTTAGAGGCACTTCAGTGTTGTAAAGATCTAGTGCCATTATAAAGTTCCTAGAACAGCCCAAATTCTGTCCGGAGAGGAAAGTAATGAGAGAAAACAAAGTACTTCCATTGGAAGATTTATAATGGCCTTATAATTACATATTAATCCTCTAAATGTTAAATAAAAGTATAACCTCTGGCATATGCACACAAAAGTGTCCTGGCTTTGATGACAAATCATCACACTATTTTTGTCTGATTCTCGTTTTTGGTAAGAAAAGTTTATACAAGCTGCAATCATCTGCTATTTTTAATGACGGTCATTGGCAAACAGTGATCTGCTGCACCTTGTCTAGAATACTAACCTGAGAAATGAAGGCTTCCAACTTACTAATGAGAGCTTGCCATACATTTGAAAGAACTATGGGGTTGTTGGGAAAGTCACGACAAAGTTTTGCATAGAAAAATACATCATGACTTTTCTGAAACTTAATATTAAGTTATTAATTAGTGAATAAAGGTGGAAGCTATTTAAATCAATAAATGGACTACATTCTGGTCACCTACTAGAACATGTAAACATATGGGGAAGAATTTGAACAGTAACTTGGGAAGTCCCTTGAACAAATCTGAAGAAATCTTCCCCCAAGGGCTTTATAAAGATTGAACTTTTAAAAAATAAAGAGTTGTACAACATTGGGAAGTAGTTAATCTGACATAGTCATAGAATTGGCTGGGATTCGTGAAGTTCAGAGCAATTGACCTTGATTTGTCCAGCTGAGATGACTATGTAGCTTAAGAATCAACTTGAATTTGGCCTTTCGTGACCTTTTTCATCATATTTAGACCTGTAAACAGTACTGTTATTTCTAGAGACCAAAGTCAGGTCCTTCCATGAGGATTTATTTATCAAATTCTTTTAAGACAGAGTTTTAAAAATCCTAACTTTGAGTATTGTGGCTCAGTTTTCTTGTTCAAATGCTAATCTAACTAGATGTGCTAAAATGTGAAACAATGCATTTGAGTTAAATTGTTCCCAATTGTGGGGACACCACCTGTAATTACTTTTCCAAAGACCCTAGAGCTCCTCAAACCTTAAGTAGAACTAGTTAACCTTCCTTTGTGTGTTCACTAACTTTTTTAAATACAAGGGAGTCCTCAAAAAGTTTTTGCAAAATTCATATCATGAAAAAAACTATGTATGAATTTCAAAATTATTTTGTATTAAACTCATACTTTAATTCTGTTTTTCCACAAACTCTTTGAAGTATGCTGGTATCTAGTATTTGTATAAGATCCCAGGGGGAGGATATATCATGTTACTTCATCTAACCCTATTCTGGAACTGGAAGTCTATGGGATGAGTTTTAAAATGTCATCTTCTGTTTAAATAAATCTTTAAATGTTTTGTTAGGATACATGCTTAGAAGTTGTGGAAAATTCTAGCTCTTTAAAGATAAAATCAGAGAGCTTAGTTCTTGCGGTTGGAGCCTATTGAGCTGCTAAGGATGCACTCACTCACTGTAAGTGGTTCAGAAACAATAGAAGTGGTTATGTGATACAGGGTATTCTTAGAACCCTTAGACAACACCTGGCAAAAAACTATTTGGAAAAATATGTAGGTGGGGCATTCATCTCAGCAACTGGCACAATGTAGATAGAGGTTTTTCTTTTTCTTTTGTTTTCTTTCAACAAAAGGAAAAAAGTTGAGCACTTAAAATGGTTTGCTTTCTTTAGATAATTAGAATTTAGAATTCTTTCACTTGAAAAACTCAGTAAAACATTCCAAAGTGGTGAGGATTTTTCATATTTATTGAGGTGTCATCTCTTGGTATACAGAGTCTGAGGAAACCAGGTAGTTTGGATCAAAAGACCATAATTAAAGCACCACCAATATGGAAAAAAAATGATGAAAATTTTTGGTAGATTGATCTTGAATATTTCAGGAATACTCTTGTTTACAACGAAGGTAGAAGGAATAAGGTGATTACTTCTGTAATATACACTTATTTTCTGGTTGAGGAAGTCATTTCCAGTTGGCCAAAATATCAGTAAAATTGTGAGTACAGTAGTACACACTTTCTATTCATGAGAGGTATGTGATGACCACTGTTTCCTGTATATTCTATACATATTGATTATGCTACACAGGATTTCCAGGGCTTGTCCTCCAGTACCCAGCATCTTCCTTTGCTCTTGAAAGAGAAAGGGAGTGGGACCAGCAGTTGGTGTAATGGTTATGTCACTGAACTCCCATGTAGTCCACTGCTGTTTGAGTCCCAGACCCAGTTGCTTAAACTCACACCGGGCATGCGTGTGTGCGTGCCCAAGATCTCAAGAGGAGAATAGAGGAGAAGGAATTGTGGCATGGCCATCCCCCCGGGGAGTGATTTCTTGCTTTCTCTCTCTCTCTCTGTCCTGGCGAGTGCATGCACCCTATAGCACAAACCTCTCCAAAAATAAATAAATAAATAAATAAATAAATAAATAAATAGATAGATAGATAAATAGATAGATAGATAGATAGATAGATAGATCAAGGCAAGTAAGCTCCTTTTTTTCAGAGTAGAAATAATATTTACCAAAAATATTCAGTTTTTTAATCCTTGAAGTTTATTAAACTTACCATTAAAGAAACAGTTTGATTCCAGTAGCATCTATAAGTTACCTGTTAGTATCCTTTTATTTTCCCTTAAAATCAGTGATTCCTAAATTCTGCCCTAGGATCACCCCAATCCCCAGTTTTCGTTTAATAGGTTTGGGCTGGAGTCCTAGATTTGCATCGCTAACAGGTTCCCAGTAACTGTCCTCTTGTGAACTACACTTCACTATCTCAAGGGTATGGTTTTTAAGCTCAATTGTACCTTCAATCACTTACAGGGCTTTTAAAATCCCAAATAACTGACAACTCCCCAAACCAAGTACATCAGGATTCTGAGGGTAGGACCTGAAATCTGAATTTTTAAAGCTTCCAGGTAACTCCAGTATGTGGCCAAGTTGGAGAACCTTAGCCCTTAGGTCTTCTGACTGGCAGCTCAATGCACTTGACAGAATTGCTACTGATAAGCTATGTATGCACTTGAGCTGTTTCCCACCAAATCTGAACTCTCTGGAAGCAAAATTTTGCTGTATGAAATGAGACATAAAGCATTTTATAAATACAGAACTTTTGTCATCAAACTTTTCAGTAGTTATTTTGCTGCATGGGGATTTAACAAAGAGTAGAAATTTCTCCATGTGTCACTTAGTGCAAACCTAAACATTAATTATTGGAGCTTAATTTTGCACACTGGTTAATGAAGAGTGAAAAAATACTCATCTTTCAAAATGTCTTTTTGGATTATGAAACATCATATGATCCAGAACCCAAAATGCAACTTCTGTGAATATTTTATGAAGGATCAAGTTAGTATATGCAAATGGATTATAACTTAATTTTATTTAAGAATCAAAGCATTCTCATTATGTCTTTATCTCTTTGTGGTCTTTGAAGTGGCCTGAACTTTGTCATCAGAAATGTCCCTTTGGGGTCAGGCAGTGTTGCAAACTGGATCCACATGGTAAGAGTCCTAGTTTCAAATCCTGGGACCTCCCTGAGCACAGCAGGCATGTACATGTTCCGTGATTCAGGATGGCTGAGGGTAGGTCTTGATGTGAGGACTCTGTTAGGGGTGTCTGCCTGCCTGTCTCGTTCATGGAAGAAATAAATACATGAACTTAAAACTTCTCTTTTGCTACTGGCTCATAATTATTATTTATAAAATTATAAAGAAAATATACCGTTAGTTGGAATAATAGAAGCCTTAAATAACATTCTGAGCATAAATTTGCCAAGGGCTTATATAGTTATTGATGACGTGAGACTTGGGTTTTGAAGAAAGCTGCAGTTTATGTACTTGCTCTATAACTTTGGATAATCAATGAACCTTTTTTTAAAAAATTGGAATAGGGCACCTATTCTTGCTGGAGAGAAACACAGAGAAAAAGCAAGAGGAAAAATGAAAACGTACCATCCAAAAGGGATGGCCATGCTGAAATCCCTTCTCCTCCACGCTCATGTTCTTCTCCGGATTTTGGGCATGCACATGTACCCAGTGTGTTTTTCAAGTCCCTGAGTCCAGGTTTGAACCCCCACAGTTGGCCATGTGGAATATATGCCACTGACTGACCCTCACCTACACTTTTTTTTTTTTGGAGAGGTTTTTGCTATAGAGCGTGTGCGCTCGCCAGACAGACAGAGAGAAACAGAGAGATAGAAAGCGAGAAATCACCCCCCGGGGGGATGGCCACGCTGCAATCCCTTCTCCTCCATTCTCCTCTCGGGATCTTGGGCACGCACGCACACGCGCCCGGCGTGAGTTTAAGCCACCGCGGTCGACTACGTGGGAGTCCAGCGACATAGCCATTATGCTAACTGCTGGTCCCTCACCTACACTTTTTAATGCTGAGTTTGTTGATATTCAAATTAGGGTTAATGACACCTCCTTATAGGGGTTACAGTGAGGATGAAGTGAGATAATTGTAGGAAAATCCTGGCTAAATTGCAAAGCGTGATAATAAATATAATAAGATCATGTTTAAGATAAACCACATAAGTGGGACGGTTTTTTAGTTTTCAGTGATGCTAAAAAAATTGCACTGACTATTCATTAGGCTGCAAGCCTTTTGAGCAAAAGACTTATGTTTTATTTACATTTGTATCCTCACTACATAGCACAGAGCTTGGGATGCAGAAGAAGCTTAATCAATGATTACTGAATAAGTTCCTATGTAGACATTTTAGTGTAGTCTTCTTTATGACTAGTAGCACAATTTTATGTAAAAACAAGGTAATAAACTTGAGAACAGAGCTTTTTTTGTATATGAGTATAACTAGTCTCAGGGGGTTAAAGTTCTACATTTCCCTCATTAGCACAGAAGCTAACCTCCTTGGTTAATGGGCTCAGACAGAAATTTATACATATGTAAAGCTACATCATTCCCCTTTATGTCATGAACACTCCTGAACACTCCTAATTTAAGAGCCAAATAGCCAGCAGAGAAAAATAACTGTTTCACATTATCAGAGGAATTGGCAGTTGATATGTTTCATTCTTCCCATGGCCTAAATTGGTCTTCTGTAATGAATTAGGTCATTGGGCAGTGAATTACTAATCATTGTAGGCTACATGACTGAGAAAATACACAAAATGAACATCTAGTAATTCAAAGAGCAATTGACTCTTTGTAAAGCTCTCATTTTCTGTAGCACCTGGGAAATATTCATGAACTAAGACTGTGGATAATTACCGCCTTGGGTGTTTATCTCTGGGTTGGCATTGAAAGCAAAAGCACGTGTATAAGGAAAAAGGGACAGTAGATGAAGGTGACTGAACTACGTCTGGGCATATATGGGGATGGCTGGGACAGCGTGACAGTTCAGTTTATCCAATGAGGAATAAGTCTTGTCCCTAATTTGTCAAAGGTCTATTTTTTTATTTTTATTTTTTTGGAGAGGTTTTTGCTATAGGGTGCGTGCGCTCGCCTGAAAGGCAGAGAGAGACAGGGAGACAGAAAGTGAGAAATCACCCCCCTCAGGGGGGATGGCCACGCCGCAATCCCTTCTCCTCCATTCTCCTCTCGGGATCTTGGGCACTTATGCACATGCGCCCAGCATGAGTTTAAGCCACCAGGTCTGGAGCTCCATCCACAGTCGACTACATGGGAGTCCGGCAACATAGCCATTACGCTAACTGCTGGTCCCTCAAAGGTCTATTTTTCAAATTAGAAACAAGGAGTCTTAGGAAGAAACCAGTCATTCTCATGGAAAATAAATTGAGTGAGGATGTTAGGTCTAAGAATAATTTTGTTGTTGTTTTATTTATTCCATGACTGAGAGACAGAGAGGGAAAGAAAAGGAGAGAAATACAACACTCACAATAGGGTCTTGACTATCCAATCTACTCCCAGCTGGGATCATGGGCACAGGTGTGCCGAACATCCTCAGATGTGAACTGGTAACCTTCCTATGCTAATATGCTTCACCAAGTGTCACATTTTACGTCTGTGCCACCATCTAACCCCAGAAAAATTTATTGGTCGTTTGAGTAAAGGGAAAATTCTATGTATGACCCGTTATCTGATTTCTATAGTCCAGGCCTGTTATGAACTAACCTGTGGCCACCCTTCCCGTTCATGTGTTGAAGCTCCAACTAATATGACTATATTTAGTGGTAGGATCTAGATTCTTCAAGTAGGTAGTTAAAGTTAAATGAGCTTAGAAGGGTAGGATCCTAATCTAAAAGGACTGATGTCTTTATAAGAAGAGGAAGAGATACCAGAGCTCTCTGCCTTAATTATCACAGAGAAAAAATCCACATGAGGATACAGCAAGAGTGTCATCTACAAACAGAAGAGAGATGCCCCACCATAAACCAAACATGGTAACACCTTAATCTCAGATGTATCAGCTTTTAGAACTGTCAGAACTCCTGTTGTTTATGCCACCAGTCTGTGGTATTTTGCTATGGCAGCTCTAGCAGACCAATAAACGGTCAATGGGTCTATGATTGAAAACAGGGAAGGGGTTGTTGCAAAAGAAAAGAACTATTAGATCTCTAACAGGTGTTAACAGAGTAGCACCAAAATGGGGATGTGGAGGACAGATAGTGGTACAAAACATGACATCCCTCAAGGATGACCAGATGGGAAAGTTCTGAGTTTGCCACTAGAGACCTTCCTGAGTGTACTGGGCACATGTGTGTCCATAATCCAGGGTGGGCCGACACTAGGTAGATCATAGCTACAGGACCCTGTTGGAGGTAATATATGTTTCTCTTACTTATGGGAAAATAAATAAATAAGCTTTAGAAAGGAATGGGTATGGCAGGGCTAACAAGTAGTGGGTAGTTAAGGTGCTGGACTCTTTTGTGGCTGACTATGGTTTGAGCCCAAAACCTGGCAGTTTGAAAATCATGCCAGGTGTATGTGCGTGTGTGCTCAAAATGCTGAGACGAAAAAGAAGAAGAAAGGATTGCAGTATGGTCATCCCTACCAGGGATGACTTCTCACTTTCCCTTTCTATGTCTCTCTTGTGAGACTTCTCACTTTCCCTTTCTATGTCTCTCTTGTGAGACTTCTCACTTTCCCTTTCTCTGTCTCTCTTATGAACACCTGCACCCTATGGCAAAAACCAATGGGGAATAAAAAGAAATAAAAGAAATGGGTATGTGAAAATTCAGAGCCAAAAATGGCCCGAGTGTCATTAATGGGAGAGAGTCCCAGGGGCAGCACCAAGGGCCAGCAGGGCCTTGTGTCTTGGCCTATGAGAACCACTTAGTGCAGCTGCGCTTAGCATGGCACATCTTCCATGGGCACTAGCTAGAGATGAACCAGTCCCAGTTGGTTGACTGTAGCAGCAAAACCCTTGGCTATCATTATCAGAAACAGGAACTCAAATTTAAGAGGCAGAGAAATTAAGATCTAATTACTCTTCCTGAACACATATAAGACACCTTCTGGAAACTCCCTAAAATAACTGAAGGATGAAGAAATTTTGATTTAGAAAAATGATTTAGAAGCCTTGAAATTGTGGGTGTGAGATTATTTCATTAACATAATGGAACAATCTCATAGCACATACAGAATGGCAATATTAAAGTTAATAATGTACAAATAGGGATTAGATTGGAACCAATATCTGTTGGGTATTAAATGCTAGGCAGTGGGATGTTATCTTAGTTACATCTCATTTTCTGTATGACAACTCTGTAAACTAGTATTATTGTTCCTATTTTTCAAATGAGAAAATTGGGCCTCAGAGAGGTTATGGAATTTGCCCAGGGTCACATAGCTAGTTCCTCTGGAAACTAGAATACAAAGTAGATATATTGGCTTCAAAGTCCACATTTAACACACTGCTATTCACTATTCATAACCTGAATAGTTAGCAATTCTGAACTTCTTTTCTGTTGCTTATGGAGGTAGAAATATCAGTAATTTTAAAAAGGCTTTTGCTATTGAGCACGTGTGCACTCCAGAGAGAGATAGTGAGAGGGTAAGTGAGAAATTACCCCTAGCAGGGGAGATGACCACACCACAATCCCTTCTATTCCATTCTCCTCCTGGGGTTTTGCACACACATGTACCTGGAGTGATTTTCAAGCTGCCAGTTCTGGGACTTGAACAATGATTGGCCATGTGGGAGTCCAGTGCTTTAAACACTGTGCCACCTGCTAGCCCCTCAATAATTGTTTTAAGGCAATATAAAGATAATGCATATGCCACATCCCATGTGTCCAGAATTGTGGAAGCAGTTCAGTCACTTATAGTATATGAATGCATTATTATTTCTTTGCATTATTGAACATACACTGTGTCCCAGGCACTGAAGATGCAGTGATAAACAAATATACAGAGTCTTTCCCTCCTAGCATTTAGAAACACTAAACAAATGATCACTTAAGTAAAACACATATTTAAACCTAGTGGTTATTGTTCTAGAAAGAGTTCAGGGGAGGCATGAAACACTAAAAAAGAGATTTAGATGAATAGTAGGAGAAAACTGCCATACAATATTGATATCTATACAAAAACCTAATGGAATCAATTAGGTAAAGCTTACAGAAAATTATGCCCCAGGCAGACAGAGGGAAGAACACCCAAAAAAGCACAGGAAGAAATAGGCTAGGCTTGCTTTGGAATCAGCATGAAGCTCAGCAAACATGAATGAAAACTAAGGGTCCAGATGGATATGGAAGACTGTCATTTGAGGAAGTAGAAGCCTAAGTTAAGAATATCATGTTTTTTCTCTAAAGAAATGAAAGACATTGAAGTGGGGAAGGTAAATGTATTACGTTATTGTTCTGTTTTTTACATGGAGAATGAGTTAGAAGTGAGAGAGAAATTGGGTGGCAAGTAAGAAACAAAGCTGGCACAGATTAAGAAAGGGGAAACAGAAGGAGAAGAAGAAAATGGAAAATGTAAGCTAAAGAAGCCAACTCCTCTGGGCCGGATGGTGGTACAGCAGTAAAACCTAGCACTCTGCGAGGCAGTGGGAGCCACGTAGGAAAGTTCCAAGGTCAGGTCTGAAGGCCTCCTTGAGTATGTTGGGCATATACTTGCCCATAATATGGGGCTGGCAGAAGGCTGGGAGTGGATCAAGACACTGTTGGGCATGTTGTCTTCCTCTCTTTTTTCGTGGAACAAATAAATCAACTTAAAAAAAGAAAAAGTTGTTTTCTGTAAGTGGAAGTATGGTCTATTGTTGAAGGGAAGGTAGAAAGGATAAGAGTGAAAAAAACTAAAATAATCTCTGTAATCTATGTTTGGTAAGGACAGACTGAAAACTGGAGGGACTGATTAAAAGTGAAGAGAGGGAAAAAGAAAAAAAGACAGAAAAAGTGATGAGAGAGACTGAAGGGTTCCATGTGACTGAGGGCTGCTGAAAGAGATGCACTTGAGGAAAAGGGTAGGACAAAAGAAGCCATGATCCTACTGTTAATTTTGGAAGGGGCTTGCTGTGGTATATTTATGTTGTAATTTTAGAAGTAGGTTGTTGAAGTGAAGGAAAGGAAAATAAAATTGGAAAGAGAGAGGCCACAGAAATGAGGTAAGAGCATTACCAATGTCATCTATGTGGATAGTAAATTGTGGGATGATGGACAGTGCTAAAAAGTTTTCGATGCACGAAGGAGCATAGCCAGGAGCTCAATTTATAACTTAGGAGAGAAAGGATAGTATTGTCAAGTGGTGAGCTCAGTGAAGCAGGGACTTTGCAATAGAGAAAGCAGGTAATGGCCTGGACAAGCAATGGGGAGAAAAGAAGACACTGATTGGCTTCTTGATTATGAGCATGATGAGATATTAGTGGGAAAATAGCTTCCATTTTACAGGGTTTGGAGGAAGCAGTGTACTCAGGAGACAGCTAAGATTGGAATGGGTCAGGAAGGGAGTGCAGGCATAAGAGGGCTATTTTGATCCCATATTAAATCTCAGAAGGAGAGAGAGTCTTAGATGGAGGAGTAGAGAGGATGAACAGAATACAGTGAGTATAGAATTGGTGGTGGTAAGTGGGAAGTAGGAAGGTCTTTCAGTGAGCATGTCTGTGTATGAATTGTCCAGTGCCTGTACTGGGTTGCTGTGCCCAAAGTTTGAGTAAGTAGACCTGTTGGCTATCTGAACAGCCCTGTCATTCCTTGGGGAGTTGAAGTCAGTAGGGCTGCTTTTCATAGGCTTCTGTGGTTTTATTTGGAGAGGTTTTTGCTATAGGGTGCGTGCACTCGCCAGAAAGACAGAGAGACAGAAAGCGAGAAATCACCCCCCAGGGGGGATGGCCATGCTGCAATCCCTTCTCCATTCTCCACTCAGGATCTTAGGCACTCACGCACACATGCCCGACGTGAGTTTAAGCCACCAGGTCCAGGACTTGAACCGCGATCAACTACATGGAAGTCCAGCGATGTATCCATTTTGCCATCTGCTGGTCCCAGGCTTCTGTGTTTTAAAAATTAACTTAAATTCTTCCTCTTGTAGCCAAAGGAAAAACAATGATATATTCCATTAAATTTTCAGCCAAAAGTAAGAAGGAAGTCAATGTAAAAATGACACTATTCTATTCAGAATGCTTATAGCAAAAAGGAAATCAAGTATTTTAAATGGTGAAAGTAGGTGCTACATAACTGAGCACATAGACACATTGTGAGCCCTCAGTTACAGCTCTCAAGTTCATTCTGTCAGTTTCTGTGTACTGTAATTGTAGAATATTTTGTTTCGGTATGGGAGACAGTTATTACTGTCACCCCAACAGCATAAAATGTAGATTGCTTAGGTTGCCATATATAAACACTTCATTTAATGAAAAAAGAAGGTCCTAAAAGGAAATAATTTTCAGAAATGATTAGAATAGAGATACGTAAGAATACATTTAAGTAAACCTTGGAGTAATCTGATGAGCATTTTGTTGTTGTGACATTTTCTCATAAACTGTTTTTTTAATTGCCTAAAATAAAGAAATTATATGGAAAAAATTAATCGCAATTTTCAACACAAAAGAAAATTTACACCATTCATCACCATACAATCTTGCGAGAGGATGAAAATTCCAGATATGTTGACATAACAGGCCAGAGGTGTTAGAGTAGACAAGAAGTTATTTGGCAGGACGAGAGCAAAGGTTCAAGTTGTAAGGAAGTGTTTTGTAAATGATTAGGTGAGATAAGTAGATGGAAGTAGACTTTTACATTTTTTTACTGAGAAGCTTAGGTTTATGGGGTTGAGAGACAATTGATGCTTGCTAGTCAAAAGAGTGGCATGATTAGAAATACATCTTGAAAGAATGTGTTTAGTAGCTATGAGAAAAATGGATTGCAGAGAGTAAGACTTAGAAGATCTATTTAGATGTAGTAATGGAGGAAAGAAATAATGAAGGCTTTGACAAATCAAAAATCGTAGTGAATGGGCAAAATTTAAGAGAGCTTTGGTAGCTAAATCAAATGAGATAAAAAGCAAGGTCCAGAATGATGATGAGGATGGCTCCACCATTTGTCTAAGACCCAGAGGCCCAGGTCACACATGGAAGTCTTTTTATCCCTGAATTTTTTTTTTTTTTTTCCGTCTTCTTATTATCTTTCTAGGACATTCCTCTTTTTAAAAAAGTTTTTAATAGAACCCTGAATATACTATCTTGATGCTTTGAATTTTTTTAGCAACTTAGTCCTTTGTCTTTCCCCAACACCTATAAATACCATGAATATTCTCATTGATTTACAAAGAATACTGACATTGCCTGGAGTTTGTGAGGCCTAGAGGACAATACTTTGTTGGAGATGGGGTAAGATGTTCCTAATTGCTGAAATTCTCTAAATTGCAATAGATGGGTTTGTAGATATATGGAAGATGATAGGTAGACAGATATAGTTAAGAGCTAGGTAGCTAGGTAGGTAGATACAGATGATAGATATGCTTTCCTTCCCCTTTATTAACCATCTCCTCTTTGGAACAACTCTAGACTACTGTATTTTCAAAGTTACCATCATTAACAAAAGTGGAGAGTTTTGCTGAAATAGATGACTGACATGTCAACCTAAGAGGATTTGAGGCAGGGAACCAGGGGGACAAACACCCCTGGAAAAGTCTAAAAGTCTCAAATTCTAGCAGTTAGAAACATCTATACCTCCAGACTAAGCCTGAAACATGTACAAAAGTAAAACAAGCACTTTACTTTCGCAAGAGTTTTGCAGATATTGCCTCACTTGCAATTGTGCACATTTAATTGCTGTCTGGAAATTAAAAAAAAAATCAGTATTTTATCTGGCCCAATTATGTTAATATATATCTTTTTCTTTCAAGGTCTACTTTCTACCCAAGCTGCTGATTAACCTAATTCTTTCCATAAAATCTAAAACAGTATTGTATTTACTGCTGATGCCTATGTGTGTAAATTGCATTGCCCAAAATAAATAAAAAATACAAGAATGATTGAATGCAGTAACAATAGACATCATGTACAATATGACCACAATGACTATTCATTCCCTGCCACATTGTTTCCATAGATTTGGTTTGGGAGACTTTAGTTGATGAGAAGGGGTGAATGAATTTCCCCTAAGTTCTAGTCAGAATTCAGAATTTATTCTTTAATAATAGACATTCAATGTCATTAGCAGCTATGACCTGTAAGTATTGTTCTAGACTATGGCACTTACAGAAATTAAATTGTTAGTTCCAAATGTGTAAACACATCTCAGCTAGGGCTTTTATATAACTGTACTCTTGCTCTGCTTGCTTACTGGTATTTATGTCTATTCATTCCTGTTAATTGGTTATTGTGTGTAAAGTACTTTTGAGATGAAAAGCTAATGATCCCGGCACTGTAGGAGGGTGTGGGTGGCTACTGTGACAACTCGCTAAGGGTGCCTGCTGGGGGGTTTGACTGAGAAGGCTTGCTCGTGCATTCAGGGATAATGAGGAATCCCTTATGACTTCTATGTCCCTGTTTCCCAATGCCTTTCCCACTTGGTTTTCCTAACTTTGCTAAGTCACTTTGACGAAATAAAAATCATCATTCCCCAAAGCTGTAAGAGGGAGTCTTTTGGAAGACCTTTTATCCTCTTACCATTAGGGTCTGCAGTTTGCTGATATCTTTGTGACATCTATTATTTATTTTTTTAAAGAATTGTTTTATTTAACTTTATTTACCTTTTTTTCTCCTTTTTTTTTTTTTTGGAGAGGTTTTTGCTATAGGGCGTGTGTGCTTGCCAGAAAGGCAGAAAGAGACAGAGAGACAGAAAGTGAGAAATCACCCCTCAGAGGGGATGGCCATGCCACAATCTCTTCTCCACTCTCTTCTTGGGATCTTGGGCACACACGCACAGGCGCCTGGTGTGAGTTCAAGCCACCGGATCCGGGACTCAAACCATGGTCGACTACGTGGGAGTCCAGCGACATAGCCATTATGCTAACTGCTGGTCCCTTTACTTAGTTTTTTAACTTGACCAGAGAGGAACAGAGAGAAAGAGAGAGAGAGAGAAAGCGAGAAAGCAAGCCACCAGGCCTGGAACTCAAACTGTGGTTGGCCATGTGGGAGTCCGGTGCCCCTAACCACCACACAACCTGCCAGCCCCTGTGACATCTATTATTTCATTACAAAAGGAATAATAATGATGATAAAATAATAACAGAAAAACATCAATTAGTCCAAAAAAGATGTTGCTCTTAAAAATTAGGGGCATATGTTTTATTATTTTATCTTTTCTTCCTGTCTTATAAACTTAAAAGGAGCTGCATTTTAATTTATTTTTTAGATTTTTTTTTTTGAGAAGTTTTTGCTATAGGGAGCGTGCGCTCGCCAGACAGACAGAGAGAGACATAGAGACAGAAAGTGAGAAATCACCCCCCAGAGGGTATGGTCACGCCGCAATCCCTTCTCCTCCATTCTCCTCTCGGGATCTTGGGAACGCACGCACACGCGCCTGTCGTGAGTTTTAAGCCACTGGGTCCGGGACTCGAACCGCGGTCGACTACGTGGGAGTCCAGCGACATAGCCTTTACACTACATTACACTAACTGCTGGTTCCCTAGATTTTGAAAGATAGACACATCTTTGTTAAAAGATTGGCTAAGAAATATCTTAGGTTTTTGGGAAAGTCTTGATGGTCCTGATGTATTTTTTTTTTATGCAAAAATCCATCATGACTTTCTCAACACCCCAGTACTTGTTAACTAGTAAGATTTACCACCCATTTCTACAACAAACATGTATTATAAGGGAAAATAGTTTTTTAAAAAGTTAGCTAATTCTTTTTTGCTAAAGCTACTGAATTTTCTATCACTGTATAGGAATGATATTTAGAGTATGTTATATATTTATCATTCTTTGAATTAAAAAATAAGTATTATATAGTGTTGAATCATAGTATTACTATTTTTTGTTATTGACTTGTATGCCTGCTTTTTTGTAAAATCTTATTTCGTGCATTATCCATACCTCCCCATTTGCATTTCCCAATCATATCACTAGTTCACCTGCTTGTTAGATCCTCTGGAAGCTCTCTCCAGAGGCATGCACGTTCAGTCTTGCAGAGGGAAGTGGTGTCCAGGGGGACCACACCACACCATTGCCTAGATGCTCCCATGAGACAGATTTTCCAGCTATTTATTTTTAATCAGCTGGTAATCACTCTACTTAGAATTTCAGAAGCATAATCAGAAATACAGAAAATCTCAGTATAAAGCCATGCTTTACACCAATTTTCATAATTAAAGAAAAAGCCAAATGTTGGGACCAGCAGTTATCGTAATGGCTATGTCACTGGACTCCCACGTAGTCGGCTGCGGTTCGCGTCCCGGACCCGGTGGCTTAAAACTCACGCTGGGCACGTGTGCGTACGTGCCCAAGATCCCAAGAGGAGAACGGAGGAGAAAGGATTGCGGCGTGGCCATCTCCCCTGGGGGGTGATTTCTCTCTTTCTGTCTCTCTGTCTCTTTCTGTCTGTCTGGCAAGTGCACGTGCCCTATAGCAAAAACCTCTCAAAAAAAAGGAAAAAGCCAAATGTCCCCAAATATAGACCAGCTGGATAAATGACAGCATAGCCATTTAATGGGATATAGTACTATCATTACAAGAACATGGAAAAGGCTCTGCTATTATATCAAACAAACAAACAAAAAAACAGAATAAAAAGGCAATATTGCAGGTTTTAACCATGTAAAATAGGCATAGAATCTGCCTATGAGATGATATAGAGTAAAATATCAAGATGGTTCATTTCTTCTTAATGATTTTTTTTGAAATTCTATGATGTGTTTTTTTCACCAGTTTTCTTTTTAAAATATTTATTTAAAGCACACAAAAAGTACAAAGATTGATGTGAACATCCCTTCATCTATATAATGATTTTATATGCTTTTTGTCTCATCACTTATATAACTTCAGGTTTTTTTTTTTTTTTTCAGATACAGTGATTTCCTTGAAGACAATCACTATTCTGAACTTTACGAGTTTTATGTTTTCACTACATATATAAGCATCTATAAACAACATATAGTATTATTATGTGTATTTTAGGCTTACACATAATAGTAATTGCTATACATACTATTCTGCAATTTACTTTGTTCAATCAACCTCTACTTTTTCCTCTTTAAGTTTACTTATTTCCTTCATGAGAGAGAGAAAGACAGAGAAAGACAAAGACAATCATCCCCTAAGAGGGTCCTAATGTCACGGTCTTCCTCCAGTCTCAGCCCGGATTACAGGCACACACATGCAGTGGGTGTGCTCAGAGAGGCCCTGGGATGAGAATCCAGGACCTTTTATATGTGGAACCAGTTGCATTACATGCTCTACATGCTCTACAACCTGGCTTCTCATCCTCTATTGTTTAGATTTATTCATGCTATATGTAGAACTAACTTATTTTCAGATGCTGTATTGAATCCCTTTGTATCAATATACAATTATTTATTTATTCATTATGTCAGTCATTTTTCTTCAAAGAGGATATCTTCCAAAGTCATTTTAATTGTTTTGCTCTTATAAAATGCTGCAATTAATCTTACTAGTCTTACTGTACTCATTCGTGTTTCTCTAGACTATGCCAGGAGTAGCTGTGTTGAAAATATCTATATCCTACCATACTATAGTTTACTAAATTATTCTCTAATTTATACTCCCAAGAACATGGCATATAAATTTCAATTTCCCCATATTCTTATCAATACTTGAAATTAGACTTTAAAATATTTTTCCAAGTGGACAAATATGAGGCCATCTTTTAATGGTAGAAACAAGTATGGAAATATCAATAATAATGCTGAATGGGATCAGCAGTTAGCGTAATGGCTATGTCGCTGGACTCCCACATAGTTAACTGCGGTTCGAGTCCTGGACCCAGTGGCTTAAACTCACGCCGGGCATGTGTGTGTGTGTGTGTGTGTGTGTGTGTGTGCCCAAGATCCTGAGAGGAGAATGGAGGAGAAGGGATTGCGGCGTGGCCATCCCCCGTGGGGGGTGATTTTTCGCTTTCTGGCTCTCTGTCTCACTCTGTCTGTTTGGCTGTTTGGCGAGCGCACGAGCCCTATAGCAAAAACCTCTCCAAAAAAAGAAAAAAAAAATAATGTTGAATGTTAACATCTAGGATTTAAACGGAGCGATCAGACCATAGTAACACTGCAAATTCAACAAAACAGAGATTAATTACATGAGACTGAACTGGTGAAATAAAATTCTATGACTTTTGACTAAAACATTACTGATTTTCTTCTATGCTTTGTCTTCCGGATTTAAGAATTTTTGTTTTCTTTTGAGTTGTTGATAGGTTAAGCAATTTGTTAATTTTTTTAAAAAATTGAAACATAAACTTTTCTCTTTTCCTGACCCTCTGAACTTTAAAAA
Source organism: Tupaia tana (assembly GCA_026018925.1). NCBI lineage: Eukaryota > Metazoa > Chordata > Mammalia > Scandentia > Tupaiidae > Tupaia > Tupaia tana. Next base: position 58,674,495 of record JAKSZU010000007.1, on the reverse strand, counting down.
TATTTGTGAGCATTCTTATTTTGAGGCAGAATAGTTACCTGCGTAAGGTCAATAATATAATAGTATCTGTTGCCTTGCATCAGAAATTGAATTCTTATGGGACTTTGTTAAAATAACATACCCAATTGAGACTAAACTTTTTTTTTGTAAATAAATTAGTTTATTCCTCTTTTTAGTAAAAGGGGGACTGAGAGAGAAAGAAGTGTTTCAGAAGAAAATGACAGTGCACTTGTCACTAGATTTTAGCTTTGTCCACATTTTTTAGTTCAATAAAGATCTTTTGTGAATTAATAAGAGGTGAAAAAAATGTTTAGTATGGAAGAGGGGGAGGGGAAAGGGGAAGAAAAAAAGTAAAAGTGTGATAAATTGACAAAAAAGTGGGAAGCTATTTGTTGATGATATACGTATATAGTTATATTTTTGTCTTGACTGATATACATGGTATTGTGCTGAGAAAAGAAACGTATACTGTAAAGAGATATGTGATTAAATATAAATAATTTTTAAAAAATAATTTAAAGTTTTTATTTACTTTTCCCTATTTATTAGCTTTGGGTATTTACTTTGATGTAAATTGCCCACTGTTGCATTGCCATTATTCTAATAGTCAATTTTATCTTTTCCTACTGGTTTTTAACATTCATGATATAATTGAGATATCAGTGCTTCATCACTTATATACATTGCAAATATCTTATTTCAGTGTGTAGATTGTCTTTGACTTTCTTTCAATGAACAGAAGTCTTAACTTTTAATACAGTAAGTTTATTAATAATTTATGTAAGAGTCTATACTGTTTGTGTCTTATTAAATATATATTTTACTATCTTGAGATCATGAATACAGTCAACATTTTTTTCTTTAAGGAATTTATTTTTGCATACTGTGATATAGAAATCAAAGTTTATTTCTGTAGAATGAACTATTATCCTAACACAATTTATAAAATAGTATATTGTGGCCTAGCCATAGTTCAGGTGGTAAGGTGCTGCTGTGAGATACTAGAGCTGTAGGGGAAGCCTAAGTTTGGATCTCAGGTCAATGTGAACACGTCATGCAAACCTCAGTATGTCCATCATCCTGACTGCCTGGGGGAATGATTACTGCAGAGGCCAGTCAAAGCTACTTGTCTCCCTCTGTCTGTCTGTCTCAATTTCTCTCAAGAAATAAAATAGGACCTCCCTCAGAAGTTTTAAGAGCAGATTGGACCACACTGAAGACAGAGTCTCTGAGCTGGAAGACAAAACCTTTGACCTAGATAAAATCACCAAAAAAAAAAAAAAGAAAAAAAAAAAAAGAAAAAATAATTTTAAAAAGTAAGCTCAACAAATACAGAATAATAGGTATTCCAGAAGGTGAAGAATCAGATAAGGACATAGAAGGTCTATTCAATTAAATATTTGCAGAAAATTTTCAAATCTAGAAAAGCATCAACATCTAAGAAATACGAGGAACCCCAAGTCAAATCAGCATAAGAAGATCCTCTCCATGGCACACCATAGACATATTGGTCAAAATCATAGACAAAGACTAGATTCTAAAAATTACAAGACTGAAATATCAAGTCATTTACCAAAGTTATCCTATTGGGCTAACATCAGAGGTCTCAACTGAAACTATTAGGCCGAATTAGCATCTGTTAGGCTGAGTTAGTTTAGGCTGATTTAGCGTAAACACCCTTGCTAGGGCTGCAGGCCCACTTAGCTTATGTTAGGCCAAGTTAGCATAGGCCGAGTTAGGGAGTTAGCCCATTGACCATATTCACCGCCATGACAGGGATTGAAAGATAGGGCACAGGAATTCGCTAATTAACAGACAGGAATTCACAGCAAACAGGATACAGGAATTCACAGCTTTATAAGGCATAGGAATTCGTGGGTTAACAGAGGATGGATGAGTCTGGCTGACAGGATAAACAAACCTGAAGGCACCAGAAGAAGTTTACCTACCTTAACTGAGAGTTCTTATCTAAATTCAGGCGGCCAATAACAATTAGTCCCTAACTACAAATGATCCCTCCTTTGTGTGATGTAAACTATGAAAAACTGCTAATAAAATATCCTGTATTGCCTCCTGAGCTATAAAAAGCCCCTCATTCCTAGGTTTGAGGTCCTTGTTGTAATCCGCTGTGTCAGGCATTAACTTGGACCCCAACTAGCTGGAAAAATAAATGCCTCTTATGCAGTTGCATTGTCGTTGTCTCCTCTGCATCACCACCAGATAAATCTATCTTTTGGTCTTACAAAACAATGCAGGCAAGAAAAGAATGGGAAAGCATATTCAAAATGCTAAAGGAAAAACACTTTCAACCAAGAATACTATACCTGGAAAGATTATACTTCAAATGGAAAGAATGAATAAAATAAGTCTCAGACAAACAAATCTGAAAGAAGTCACCATACTAGACCAGCTATTCAAGAAGTACTGAAAAGGGTACTATATTTGGAAAATTAAAGAGAGACAGACAAAAATAAGAGAAGAAAAACAACCGGGAAAATAGCTAACAAAATGGCAGGGAGAAGCCTGCAAATATAGGTAACAATGTTGAATGTTAACGGATTCAGCATTAATGTCCTCCATTCAAAAGACACAGACTGGCTGAATGGATAAAAAAAAAAAAAAAAATAGAACCCTCTATCTGCTGCCTACTAGAACTGTACCTCTTGGATAAAGACAAACATAGACTAAAAGTGAAGGGCTGGAAAAATGCAAATGGAAGTCAAAAAAAGGCTGGAGTTGTGATACTGATATCAGACGAAATAGGCTTTAAGACAAAAACTTTTAAGAATAGACAAAGAGGACATTATATAGTACTAAAAGAGCTAATTCACTAAGAAGATATAACATAAATATCTATGCACTCAACTTGGCAATACTCAAATATATGAAAGAAATGCTACTAGATATAAAGGGAGAACGGGAGATTGTAACACAGTGTAACACATTGAGAGAAAGAGAGATTGTAACATCATTCGGGATCTCAATACCCCAATGTCTTCTTTGGACAGATCATCTAGACAAAAAAAAAAGAGATATTGAATCTAAATGACACCATAAAGGAAATGAACTCGACAGACATTTATAGAGTTATCCACCCAACAACCACAAAATATACATTTTTCTCACTCCTATGTGGAACCTTTCTGAAGACTGATCACATTATAAGGCACAAAACAAGGCTTTATAAATTCAAAGGCATAAATTCTCCCACCATGATGGAATTAAATTTAGAATAAACTTCACAGAAAATTGTTGAAAATATGCAAATATATGGAAACAAAACAATCTACTCCTGAATAACTTCACAACCACTGAAGAAATTAAAACTTAAATCAAAAGATTCACTGAAATGAATGATAATGAGTACACAAGTTTCCATAATCTATGGGTCACAGTGAAAGTAGTCATAAGAGGGAAGTATATAGCAATTACTGCATGTATGAAAAATATGGGAAGGTGGCAAATAGACAACCTACTAACACACCTCAGGGAACTGGATAAACAACACTAACAACAAAATGCCTGGAAAAAATAATAAAGGTTTGAGACAAATAAATGAAACAGAGAAGTAATTAACTATACAGAAAAGAAATGAAAACAAAAATTGGTTCTTTTAAAAGATAAAAAAAACTTGATAAACCATTAGCTAGGATGATTAAGAGGAAGAGAGAAAGGAACAAGATAAATCAAATTTGCAATGAAACAGGCAATATTACAATACTGTAACAGAAATACAAAAGATTATTAGAAAATACTATGACCAAGTATATGCCAACATAGGAAAACCTGGATGAAATGGACAAATTTCTGGACACATATAGTCTACCAAGACTGAATTAGAAAGAAATAGAAAGCCTGAGTAGACCAATAACAAGAAATGAAGTTGAATCAGTAATAAATAACCTCCTAATACAGAAAAACCCAGTCCTAATGGTTTCACTTCTGAATTCTACAAAACTTTTAAAGAGCTAACTCCAATTCTACTTGAACTATTTCTAAATATTCAAAAGGAATGAACCATCCCAAATTCATTTTATGAAGCCTCTGTCACCCTCATCTCCAAAACAGACAAGAATGTAATAAAAAAAACCCTACAGACCCATATCTCTGATGACTATAGATACAAAAATTCTCAAGAAGATGCTAGCAAATAATATTTGGTGACACATTAAACAGATTATACGCTATGACCAGGTGTACTTTATTTTAGGGATGCAAGGATGGTTCAACATACATAGAACCATAATGTAATACATCATATTAACAGAAGGAAGGATAAAAACCGTATGATCATATAAATCAATGCAGATGAAACATTTCATATAATATATCCCTTCATGAGTAAGACTCTCTGTAAAATTGGCATAAAAGTCATATATAAAAAACCATAACTAACACCATAACTAACACCATACTAATATTTGGAGCAAGACAAGACTGCTCACTTTCTCTTCTCCTTTTTAATATAATACTAAAAGTCCTAGCCAATGCAATCAGAAAAGACAATAAAATAAAAGGCATTCAAATGGGGAAAGAAATGAAATTATCTCTATTTTCAGATGACATCATTATATACATACAAAATCCAAAAAAAATCACAAAAGAGAAAAAAAAAAAAAGAAAAAAGTTCTGGAAGTGATAAAAGAACACCTAAAGTGACAGGATACAAAATCAACATAAAAAACTATAGCATTTCCATACATAACCAAGGAGCAGACTGAGTTAGAATTGAAGAAAGCAATCCCACTTACAATAGCCACATAAAGTATAAGATACCTAGGAATGAACTCAACCAAAGAAAGCAAAGACCTCTACAAGGAAAATTATGAAAATCTAAAAAAAGAAATTAAAAATGACACCACAAAAAATTGAAGGATACCCCATGTTCCAATATTGGAAGAGTTAATATAATAAAAATGTCAATAATTAATCTACCAATTTAATGCAATCCCAATCAAATTACCAGACATATTTTTCATGAATTTAGAAAAAACAATAATAGAATTTGTCTGGAACCTAAAAGAACCCTTATTGGCAAAGCAATTCTGCACAAGAAGAGTGTAGTAGGAGACATCTCACTCCTTGACCCTAAAATATATTACAAATAACAATTCAGGGTAATCAAGACAAGATGGCATTGGCCCAAGAACAGGCATGTGGACCAATGAAACAGAATAGATACCCTAGAAATAACCCCCAAAACACACAACCAACTGATTTTTTAAATTAAGGGTACTGGCCAATCCAGTGGGGGGAAAGAAATCTCTTTAGCAAATAGTGCCAGAAAGACTGGGTATCCACCTGCAGAAAGATGAAGTGGACTCTTATCTCTTACCATTAATAAAAATCAACTGTAAATGGATCAAAGATCTAAACCTAAGACCTCAAACTATAAAACTACTGGTGATAGCAAGGGAAACTCTTGGAGACATCAAAGCAAACATGAACATCTTAAATAAGACCCCAAAGCACAGGAAATAATCCCCAAAATAGACAAACGAGACTACATTAGATTAAAAGCTTCTGCACAACAAAAGATACAATTATTAAAGTGAATCTGCAATACTGGGAATAGGAGAATATGTTTTCAAACTATGCCTCAGAAAAGGGTCTGATGACCAGAATATACAGGGAACTCAAGCAGCTCATCTGAAAAAAAGATAAACAACCCCATTAAAAGATGGGTAAATGAGCTGAACAGATAACTCTCTATAAAAGTAAAAAATACAAACAGCCAGAAAGCATGTGAAAAAATGCTGAACATCACTTATCATAAGGGAGATGCAAATCAAAACCACAATGAGATATCATCTAACCCCAGTCAGAATGGCTAAGATTAAAAAATAAAAAATGATAAGTGCTGGCAAGGTTGTGGTGAAAAGAGAACTCTCCTACAGCATTGGTAGGAATATAAATTAGTGCAGCCACTTGGGTAACAATATTGAGGTTTCTCAAATACCTACATGTGAACTACTATATGATCCAGCAGTTCAACTCCTTGGTATATACTCAAAGGATGGGAAAACTCTCAGTTGAAAGAGTATATCCATGTTTATTGCAGCATTATTCACAATTGCTAAGACATGGAATCAACCCAAATGTCCATGAACAGATGAATGGATAGAAAAAATGTGGCACATATACACTATGGAATACTACTCAGCCATAAAAAACGAGACCCTGGCATTTGATTTAAAGTGGACAAATTCGGAAGATCTGCAGCTCAGGGAAGCAAGCCAGACAATGAAAGAGAGGCATTGTATGTCCCCACTTATATACTGACTGTCCGCACTCTATGACAGAAACTGAAAGATTGGAAGATATAAAAGCATGGAAAACAATTGTGGATACTAGAGACAGTATGGAAGAAGGGTGAAAAATGTGGGAGGGTGAGAGGAAGGAAATCAGGGGGAAAAATAAAGAAGCAAAACATTTAAGGGACACAAAAATGAAAAATTATCTGTTAATGAAAATGTGTATGATAATATTTTTAATTGGACTAATATGCAGTGTATTCATGCTGGGAAAATTCATTTTGCATGCTGTATTTAACGCAGTGATCAAATGTATAAAGAAATAAAACAAAATAAAAATTAAAAAGTCTATTGTTTTCATCTTAATTTAGAAGGCTGTCTCTCTTATGCTAACTTTTAACATACAGGATGGGTGGCAGCTGGTGGCGCAGTGGTTAAGGGTGCTGAATTCCCACGTGGTCAACTGTGGCTTGAATTCCAGACCTGGTGGCTTGAAAATCATGCTGAGCAGGTGCATGTGTGGGCAAAACCCTAGAGGAGAATGGAAGGAAAAGGATTACAATATGGTCAGCCCTGCTAGGAGGTGATTTATCACTTTTCCTCTCACTCTCTCTCTCTATTTTTCTCTGGCAAGAGCATTATATCCTATGGAAAATATCTATTAAAAAAAAAGCAGGTGTATAATTGTAGAATTTAAAAATGTCTATTTGGTTATTTTTATTTTACTACAATTGCTATCATAATTACTACAGTCTTATAATATGTTGATATTGTCAGAGTAGCTCTGTCTACCTTATGTTTCTTCTTCATAATTTTCTTGCCTGTAGTAGGTATTTTATTTTTCCTTGTGAAATTTATTATCCTATAAATTTTTTAAACAGTGTTTTTGGAATTTTGGATAAATTTTTATGGACTTTATAGATTAATTTTGGGAAATATTTATGTTTATAATATTAAGTTTTTCTATCAAGGGACAGTTTATTTCATCACTTAATTCATTACACATCTTTTATTAGAGTTTTCCTCCTATTACTATGTGTGTGTGTATGTGTATATTTCTTTAAAACTGCATTTCAATATAATGAAAGTATTTTGACCTATAAGAACTCAACTAATTTTTTTTCTGTATTAATATTGTTTTCATCAATCTTATTGATTTCTTTCATAAGATTATCTAGAGACTTGGGTTTTCTATATAGAAAATCATGTCTTTGATGAGAAAAGTATTTATTCCTTTCCATTTATACTTCTAATTCCCTTTTTCTTATGACTGGGTTAACAGAGATTGTTTTCTATACAATGCATTCTTAAAATGTGACTGAAATGTGACCCACTAAATAAATGACATTTTGCAGCCTATTGTATGCATGGGGCTGACTACTGAGATATGTAGTAGATGGCCTGAACATTTAAGAATGTTCTGTAAGTGGAAAAGTGAATCCAAACATAAGCACATTCTCTTGCCCTTATTCTGTCTTCCTTTCTGATGCTTAGAACATGGATATGATGTTTGGAGGTCCAGTGTTTATTTTGGAATCATGAGGTATCTCTGAGAATGCAAACAAATGTTGAGAATGATGGACCAGAAGAATGAACTTAGGCCCTGATGAATTTATGGAGCTGTAATTTTAAGTCAGCACTGACTGTATCAGGATATATATATATATATATATATATATATATATATATATATATATATTAAGGCATGGAAACAACCCACTCACTCCTGCCTTGTTTGTCACTGTTATTTGTGTTTTCTATAATGTACAGCCAAATTTGATCTATTTGATCATGAACATGCAGAATGCTATGTTTTCAGTTGTACTTTGACTAGAAGTAATGGAAGGTATTTTTTTTTTTCACCAACTGAGGGAAAATGGCTCCAATTTTTACTAGTAAGCTTGTTTGCTGTAAGTTTTTTTATATCAATAGATAGTTTTCATCAGCATATATTACTTTTCTATCCCTAATTAAGAATTTTTATCATAAATAGTTGAATTTTAAAAAATTCTTTGTATCATATCAAATGAAAAAATAGATTTTTTCCTTATTATCTACTAATGTGATGAATTGCATTAATACGTTTTTCCATTGTTAATCTGTTCTTTCATTTCTGGGATAGATTCTAAATAGTTAGTAGTCTCTTAATATGACATTACTTTAAAATATGTTGCTTGATTTGATTTGCAAATACTGTATTTAAGATTTTTGTATTTATGTTTAAAAGAGGATTTGGCCTACACTTCTTTATTATGATTGGCTCATTTGATTTCTTTTGTTGAGTCTGTATTATTTCATGAACTAATTTTGGAGCTATCTTTTACTTTCTATTTCTCCAAACAGTTTATATGTTGAGATTACCTATTCTTTGATTATTTATGAAATGTCATCTAGAAAATTGCCTTGGCCAGTAATTGTCTTGCAGGTAAAACCAAAATTCTTCTTGAATTGTAGATAACATTAAAAATTGTGAGTGGTCATAATTTTTATCATTTTCTATTTCTGTATGAGATGATTTTGCCATTTGTATCTTTTTGGAAATTTTTCTATATTTCTTACTCTTCATAGTTATTAGCATAAAATTATTCCCTGTAATGTTGAATGACTTTTTATTTCTCTTTTCATCTGTCCCCTTTTTCTTACTAATATTATTTATTTATGCTTTTTTCTCCTTTTATGTTGGGAGACATACCAGAGATTAATTGATTTTTCTTAGTCATTATTTAAAAACAAATGTTTTCATTTTGAATGCTTTTTGTTTTCTATGTCATTAAGTTATGTTAATTTTCTTCTACATTATTTGGGTTTATTTTGTTGTTATTACCTACCTTCTCGAGTTAACCGCTTATTTATTTTTTCCTAATATATGAATTTAAGCAATACATCTTACTCTATGTAATGTTTTGGCTATCCTCCACAATTTCAATACATAGTGTTTTCATTCTCATTTAATTCTGAGTACATTCTAATTTACCTTATTATGTTTCTTTGATCTGTAGATTACTTTTAAATGTGTTTTCCATTTCATATGGGAATTGTTTTGGCTATCTTTTATTAGCAATTCATTTTCTAAAGTTATTGTTTAATCAACTTCTTTTATGACAGTGTATGTGTATGCACAAGAGTGGAGGGGAGAGAGAGAGAAAGAAGCACCCTGTTCTACAGTTTCTCATTATAGTAAGATCCCCTTTCTCCAGCTCTCTAGCTCCTCAGGGTCTTGGGCATTCTCTTAACTGCCTGGTGTGTTTTCAGGCTGACCCAGGGATCTGAATCTTTGTTCAGCTCTATGGCTTTCAGCCCCGTGGTTCAGTATACTGCAATCTGTGCCACCAGGCTGGGCCTGTTTAATCAACTTTTTATAGTGCTAATTTTCTAAACATTTTTTTAGATTGTTACATTGTATTAAATTATTGAGGATGCTAATCCTTGTTACTCTCTTTTTTTGTTGTTGTTATCTCTTGATGTTTTTGGTTGTTCACTTTTCTTTCTGTTTTATACTTTTTTTTTAATTGAAAACGCCTCTTCAGTGTTGTTGTTAGCTTCACTGTGGGAGTTAGTACATCCTAGATTATGAAACTGCTTCTCTAGAGTCATATTCGCTTTGCTTCTGCTAAAATTCCTAGGAGTTCTCATTAAATGGGTAGTGGTATTTACATTAATAACTTGGAACTCCTACACTCTTTAGGTAGCTAAATGTTCTCCAGTATTCACATACATTGAGATCTGGAGTTTTGTTTATAATAAGATTTTCCTGAGAGCCCTGGGCAAAATTTTCATGTTTCCCTAGAGGAAGATTGAAAAGGGAGTTCGTAGACCCCTATTCATAGACTGGTCACCCATCCCAACATCCTGGCTTCTATGAGAATCTCAATGCCAGCTTCTTTCCTCTTAACGTTCCAAAGCTGTGTATTTTTCCCCCAGGAGTGAAAGACTATTTTAGGACTAGTATTTCCATGGACTCCCAGGGGATTAGGGATTGGGTATATAGTGCTAACTCTGAGTTCTCATTTTATTACTAGTACGTAGATATTTCCTTTTCTTTCTTTCAAGTTTTTCTATATATTAAGCTTATTTGGTTATGGTTTAGCATTCCATGTATTAACAGTTTGGCTGACAGTGTGAATTTGAGGTCTGTACTAGCACAGGCCATAGGAAAACTAACATTACTGGAGGAGGAGAAGAGGGGAAAATTTTTCCAAGATTATACACCCTCTAGAAAAGGACTAGTGACAGATGGTGCCACAGAGTCAGTAAGCATTTTTCTGGGACCCCTGGGAGCCTGTCTGACTAGTTTGTCCTTCCCTAAAGCATACCAAGAAGGACTATGGGAGCTGGTCTGAGAGAATGGGCATCTGCCAAACTGGCTTCTGGAGGGTCCTCAGTCCTACTGTTATGCTAAAGGCCATGATCCCTTAGAAATACAGGATTCTAACAGAAAATGAAGTCATGGTGCTGCTGCTTCACAAGTATTTATACTGAACAGGAGTGAAGTTTTATAGCATATAAAATGCATTAGAATGGGATTAAAATGACAGATAACCCTCTTTGGATGCAATTCATTTAATGTAACTCTCATTCAGTGAGGGCATTTTATGTTCCACTCAGAAAGTGGGGCAATTAAATCTTCTCTATAGTCGTCTGCTTAGCAGAGGAGGAGGGTGCACACAGCCAAACCTAAAACAACGAGATCCTTAATATAAAAGTGGTATGTACAAATACCATTAGGGCAAAGGCAAAGAGTATCAAATTGACTGACTCAATGAGGGAACGTAAAGTTTCCCTTCTTGTAAAGTGTAGGGTGGGACCAGCAGTTAGTGTAATGGCTATGTCGCTGGATTCCCATGTAGTTGACTGCGGTTTGCGTCCCGGACTTGGTGGCTTAAAACTCACGCCGGGCGCGTGTGCGTGCGTGCCCAGGATCCCGAGAGGAGAATGGAGGAGAAGGGATTACAGCATGACCATCCCCCCTGGGGGGTCATTTCTCGCTTTCTGTCTGTCTCTCTCTCTCTCTCTCTCTCTCTCTCTCTCTCTCTCTCTGTCTGGCGAGCGCATGCGCCCTAGAGCAAAAACCTCTCAACAAAAAAAAAAAAAAAAAAAAAAGAAAAAAGAAAAAAAGTAAAGTGTAGAGAGTCCTTCCTAGAGGTAATGTTTGAGTTTGCCAGGAAGAACGAGCAGGATGTTGTTACCTGTGGAGAAAAAAGTAAGGGAATGTAACTTGATTAGAAGAGCCTTGATCTCCCTCTACAGGGTTTTCAGACCCAGCTGGAGCTGATGCTTCCTGTATATTAAGGTGGATGTGACTGGGAGTTACAACTCTATACTCAGTCTGGTCCAGTCTAAAGGCCAGGAGTCTTTAAACACATGATTTTGCAATCCCATTAACTAGGGATGGTTTAGGCAAGATGACTGTGAGTTCAGGTCTGCAACCTTGCAAGAGAACTTGTCTAAAAGAGTGGGGGATGGTGGCACTGCACCTGTGGTCCTAGCTGGGAGGCTGAGGAAGGAGGAATGATGTAGCAAGACCCTATTTAAACAAAACAAACAGAGAAAGTAAATCTGAAAGAAAAAGAAAAAGAAAAGAAAGTTGAATCTGCATCCAAGTATTAAGAAATATCAGATACAATATTAGCCTTCATTTGCTTTTGAGATGTTTTCTCCCTGTCAAGTTAGAAAAAATGAAGTTTTGCACCAATTCAGTAGATACCTATCTTGGATTATGGTTTGACCTCCGTAAAGTCCTTTATATATACACAGTTTGACCCCTTTCATAGTTAACTTAGCTAGCAAAATAAGAACTGACCAGTTGATTCACTGTAATGTAGTAATGTTAGAAAAAACAATGGGGTTTTGGAATTCTTTTATATAAAAGCCTGTCAAGAATAATATTTTTTGATTATCATAAAAATATAATACTAGGAATTTTATCCCTGAATGAGATAGATATAGACCAAGTGAAGCTCTGCCGTTTTTACTATGGCAATTTCATTTCACATGCTATTTATGCCACTTGAGATTTTTCCTGAAAGAGATACCAATAAGACTTGCAAATTAATGTGCTTAGCATTTTTCTCAAAAATAATGATTTCGTTCCTCACCTTTATTTATAATCACTTCAGAGTTATAAAAAGGAACAAGAAAGGGAGCTTTCACTAAACTGGTGAAGCTTATTAGTATACTTTCTAGACCAGCATGATGTAAGAGGAAAGATACCAGGAAACACATGCCCGAAGACTTTTAATATTCGTTTACAATTATGTGTATGTTAGACCCTAGAATTCATGGGAGCACATTTATTATTTTGGTCTTACTTTTAATTACAAATCAGAGTAGGTATGACCTTTTATTGCCATGCTAGTCAATTTTACTTAACCTCTTGTTCGTTTATTTAAAAAAACTATCTACCATTTATCTAGGTATTTTAGCATCTGCTGTTAGTCTTAGTGTTCATTCAATTGAAATACAATGAGATATAGTACCTGATCCTTTTGATCAATGCCTTACTGTTCTCTACTTTCGCTTGTCTGGATTTGTGTATCGATGTCATCTTTACGATGGATTATCCCTGACTTGAATTTGTGAACTACAAGTACACTCAACAGTTTGATCGTAAATGGTATTTCCGCAAATGTGAATAAATGAGGATTAACTTCATGTCACCTACTATAATAATATCCTTTAAGATTTGAGGCTAAATTGCAGAAGATAGGTGATATCTATCTATATATCTATAAATAGATATATATTCATTAATATATTGCATGATGCTTTTCTTATATATCTTTGTTTTCAATACTTAGAAGTCTGAATCCCTGAGAAAAATACACATTCTGAAAAATATTATTAGTTTTTCTAAGACTATTTTTAATAAACTCGTAGGCTTATACTCATTTAGTACAATTAAGAAAAAGAAACAGATTGTTTTGCTAAATTTGTTAAAGCTTTACTTGTAGGTTTAAATCCAATTAATATAATTAGGAAGAAGAAAGTGTAATTGTTTTGATGAGTTTGGTAAAGCTTTATCAAAGGTCATATACACTAGATGGAACTCAAATAATTGAAATATAGTTGTTTAATTAAAATGGAAAATCTGGAAGAGAGTAATGTATGATAATGCTGGGCTCTGAAATATGCAAAAAAAGATTCCTGTCTCACATAAAGTTATTTCATTAAATAGGCCTTTAGATTTTATCCAACTTTTAGAAGTAGAACCAGAAATATTTCTTTAAAAAGTAGAAGAATGTTCACTCAGAGGAAGAATAAGAACAACAAAAAATTAGGAAAGGAAAATATTACCTGGTGGGGTTAAACATAACAAATTTAGCTAGTGTTTGTCACAACAGAATATAAAAGAAGATATATTTAGCTATTGGTTTCAAAACAGAGAAGGAGTGGGAACCACCAGTTAGCGTAATGGCTATGTTGCTGGACTCCCACGTAGTCGACCGCGGTTCACGTCCCAGACCCGGTGGCTTAAAACTCACGCCGGGCACGTGTGCGTGCGTGCCCAAGATCCCGAGAGGAGAATGGAGGAGAAGGGATTGCGGCGTGACCATCCCCCCTGGGGGGTGATTTCTCGCTTTTTATCTCTCTGTCTCTCTCTGTCTGTCTGGCGAGTGCACACGCTCTATAGCAAAAACCTCTCAAAAAAAAAAAAAAAAAAAAAAAAAAACCAGAGAAGGGGGACCAGCAGTTAGCATAATGGCTATGTCACTGGACTCCCACGTAGTTGATCGCGGTTTGCGTCCCAGACTGGTGGCTTAAAACTCACGCCGGGCTTGTGCGTGCGTGCCCAAGATCCCGAGAGGAGAATGGAGGAGAAGGAATTGCAGCGTGGCCATCCTCCCGGGGGGTGATTTCTCGCTTTCTGACTTTCTGTCTCTCTCTGTCTGTCTGGCAAGCGCACGCGCCCTATAGCGAAAACCTCTCCAAAACAAAACAAAACAAAAACAAAAAACCAGAGATGGATCACCAAATCTAGAAGTGGTACTTCTCAAAATGTTTTCTTTCACTCAGTCAAAATTTATTAAGTGTTACTATTCATCAGGCACTAAGTAAAGCTATGTCTGTTCTAAGAAGAGTTGAGGAAGTGTGAGGAGATGCTGTTGAATGGTGAGCTATTCTGGGTGAAGGATGTAGTAGATGGATGATCTAATCTATTAAAGCCAGGGGACTGAGAGCTGCATTTACTTGTCTGGCTTCAACTAGTTTAGCCTTTCCAGATTACCCACCTATATTATTGCCTGGCTATGTAGGCCTTCAGATTTGGAATGAGGCTTCTCTAAATCAGATCCAGAGTGCCTCCAATGCACCTACCTTCGCCAAACCAAGTGCAGTGGCATCAAAGCCTGCCTTTTATATCTCAGAGTTCCCTTCTGATATAGTGAAGGCTATTCCTGCTATGATTTCTGGAGAACCAGAATGCACATTGCTCCCAAAGCTGACTATGTGCAGACTAAACCTGAGAGGTCATTGTTTGATTATGAAGGAAAGATTTGGCTTGGCTTTTCTTACCCACTAAACCAGAGCTTTTACAGTAATGCAGATTAGGAAACCCTCACTACGGATCAGACACAGATACTTGGCCATCCCATCGCCTGGACTATATCCTCTACAGAGTCCCAGAGAATCAGTAACTTGACATCTGAGTTTCAAAGGGTGAGGAGTCAGTTTGGCAGATCTGGGGCAGAGCAGGTAGGGAAGATATACTCCAGCAAGTGCCAAGGTACAGAAGCATGTGAGATCATCTTGTAACGAATTATAAAAAGCTCAGAAGTGATGACTAGAAAGTGAGAGGGGGCAAGTGGTGAAAAACGAGGCTGAAGAGGAATGCAGGGCTCAAGGTCATTCAGGATCTTGCATAGAGAGTATGGGTTTGGTATTTTATTTTTAAAGTAATGGAGAGACATGGAGAGTCTTAAGAAAGAGAGTGACAAAATTTACTCTGTGTTTTAGAAAGGATGATCTGGGGGGAAAAAAAAGAAAAAGAAAGGCCGATCTGGAAAGAAGGTGGCGTTTAGAGAAAAATGGTTAGAAAGTTACTATAGCTTGCAAATGAGAAATATTGAGAGCCTGTGGTAAGGCAGTTGCGTGGGATGGAAAGGATGGGATAAATGAGGCAGACGTTAAGGTGGAGAAATGACAGGACTTGACAGCAAAAAAAAAAAAAAGGCCTGAAGGAAGCGGAAGATCCTAGAATAAGGTAGTGCTTCTGGCTGAATGGTTGTTGGAGTAGGGGTATTGCAGTGCAGGAAAGGGATCATGAATAGATTTGAGTCCAGATAATACAATTAAGTTATGTTGACTATGCCACACTTATACATGGAGATATCCACTGTGCACAGAAGTTTCTTTTTCAAGGGGACTGTTTTCCCAGAAGAGTCTTAGATTTAGGCATTTGGTCTTTACATTTAGGGTAGACATAAACTTGGTGGGACAGACCCAGGATATCAATACTTAAGAGACATTTTAACAAGCAACCGGAAAACAAAATTCTGTTAAATAAATTTTTGTTTTTTGTTATATTTTATTTTTCTTTTTAAAATTGTAGTGTTGGCTATTAGAGAAAATTGAATTGAACTCCTTAAGCCAAAATTGGGGTCTGGTTTTGGCAGAGTGATTGGGAAAATAATTTATCTTGTCTTCAATATCTCATTTAAAAAGGAAAAGAGTAGATACTTGATATTATAAAGTATCACTATTATCGGGATCAGCAGATGTTGTGATGGGTACATCACTGGGCTCCTACATGGTTGACTGCAGTTCAAGTCCTGGATTCAGTAGCTTGAAGCACACAGGGCACATGTGTGTATGTGCCCAAAATCTTGAGAGAAGAATGGAGGAGAAAAGACTGCAAGGTGGCCATCTCCTGGGGGGTGGGGAGTGATTTCTTGCTTTCTGACTCTGTCTCTCTGTCTCTCTCTGTGGTGAGTGCGCGTGCCCTAAAGCAAAAAAATATCGCAAAAAATCATTACTATCAATATTCTCATTAGGCTGTTGGGAGCAAGGAAAGAAGTAAAACTGCTTTTTGTTTGTTTTGTTTTCTACTGTTATTCACCACCTGTTTTCTCAGAGGTTTTATGATCATTGGCAGTAAATAATGGATGAAATGTCACTTAGGAGGCAGCAGGAAGCTTTCTTCCCATCAGGTGTAATCTTGAGTGTAGGAGTAAAGAAGCATAGGGAAAAGCTCAGAGATAAATATCTACCTATCCAGGTGCCTTAGCCCAAATAATTTCCTTCCTGTGTTTATGTTTAGATATCCTATGCTTGCACTTTAGTGCATGTAAATGCTTAAATGCACATTATCTCTGTGCTTCTGTTTGTTTGTTTGCTTTCCATTTCTTGGCCTATTTGCCTCACACTTTTCTCTTTTAAAATAGATTTTATGCTTTAGAGTAGCTTTAGGTTCACAGCATAAATGAGCAGATAGCACCGAGATTTCACACATGTCCTCCATCCCTACATTCACCGCCTCCCACATGATCACTATCCCCCATGACAGTGTTACATTTGTTATAACCAATGAACTTGCGTGGACATGTTGTTATTACTCTAAGTAGATAGTTACACTGGGGTTCACTCTTGGGGTTGTATATTCTGTGGGTTTGGACCAATGTATAATGAACAGCTATCCACCATTATAGTATCCTAGAAGGCAGTTCATTTAAGCCATATCATGTGAACGTGTGGTTAAACATGTCATTTATCTTGCAGATTTTGTGCCTTAAAATACACAGAGGATATATTAAAAAGCTGGACAGTAATATGTATTTACCCAGTCAAAGGCTTTATGATGTATATTATTATTGTTATGCTATGGTACTATTTTAGTAGCAAGTTGTAGTTGGAGCTTCACTGCTATTAAAAGCTAGTTTAAATAGCTTAGCCACTCACGTTTTTTCAGAAGTCATCAAGAGTACAGAATATAAATAAACAATGCTTAGTCAAGATAACAGAAACCTGAATCAGTTTGTAGAACAGATTATGTCTTACCAGCAGATGGTGTAATGGTTACTTCGCTGGACTCCCATGTAGTCGACTGCTATTTGAGTCCCTGACCCAGCAGCTTAAAACTCACACTGGGAATGTGAGTGTGTATGCACAAAATCCTGATAGAACAAGAGAGGTGAAGGGATTGTGGCATGGCCAATCCCACCAGGGGGTGATTTCTCACTTTCTGTCTCTCTGTTTCTCCAGCAAGTACACATGCCCTATAGCAAAAATCTCTCTCTAAAAAAAAAAAAAAAAAAGAAAGAAAAAAAGAACAGAATATTTCTGTTCCAGCACAGTAATCTCTTTTGTTATTTGTCACAGTGAATATTACACTTGATATCTAGGGAAAAATCTTTGACTTGAAAGCTGGAACCTACATTTATAGTGAAGCATTTCAGTAACTGTGTTCATGCATGGATGCAGGGGTGTGTGTATGTCTATGTATGTCTACATGTATATGGGTGCATGCATGTATTTATATGTGAGTTTCTGTGTGTGTTCACATATTTAGTACATTTCAGCATCTGAGATGGAAATAAGAATGATGCAAACCATCTGGGGAGCAGACAAGAGAAGATTAAAATAAATTTATTTGCCAATGTAAGCCAAAAAAAAAAATAGTAGAGAGATGACAGAGCAAAATGGGAGAGGAAAAGAGAGCAGCAACATTCAGGTACAGGGGGAATTGGGTCATTTTGAGAAATTTGGTGAAGAGTGGCTAAGAATATTGGTGTCTTCATGGCACAAACTTTTTTTATCTCTAATGAGAACCTGAAGGGCCCAGAGCAGATATGCATGCCTGTTGTAACTCATTGCCTTTTTCCCTAGCCAAAAAAAAAAAAAAAAAAAAAAAAAAAAAAAAAAGGGTTCTCTACTCATTACTTTATTTAGATTTTAACCAAAGGCTGGAGTCTGTCAGCTCATACAGGAGGGTGAATATTTGTTTTTGCTTCCTTTAACCCTCTTATATGGGCTGCTATTGCTTTCAGCTTAATCAAATCAGTCTAGGGTTCTTGATTTAGGGATTTCTTTAGGAAAACTTTAGTGAACTGCTCCCACATGGACAGAGATTTTAATGGATTAAATGTTGGTGCAGTCTATGAAATACCCTGGGTTTTTGGCAGGGGGGCCAAGTGAAGCCCATCAGGGACAAGAAACCAAGGAGTATTACAGCATTAACCTTGAACTACAATCCTGCCACATCTTCATATCATTTCTTTTAAAGGTCACTTCTCATAACAATCAAATTAAATTTTATGGGTCAATTTGCAAATGTATACAACCCACCTTCTTTCTTTACATGATTTAGGAAAAAAAAATCCCAACACTGAAGTTAATTGGGTAGTGTATTGATATGGTGCTGGTACCATGATCTTTTTTGAAGGAGGAGGGTTAAAGAAATTGTTTAGCAGTGTCTGTTTCACTGATGTTATCTTTCACTGGACTGTTAGCAACAAAGCTATCTTTTTCTATTTTTGATCCCTAATATAGTGCCTGACACACAATAGACATGAATATCCTTTTTTGAATGAATGAATTGTGGGAGCAGAAAAAAATTGCACCTAAAATGGAGAAAGAGGGACCAGCAGTTGGTGTAATGGCTATGTCGGTGGACTCCCATGTAGTCGACCACGGTTTGAGTCCCGGACCTGGTGGCTTGAGCTCACACCAGGTGCGTGTGCGTTCATGCCCAAGATCTTGAGAGGAGAATGGAAGAGAAGGGATTGTGGTGTGGCCATCCCCCCTGGGGGGTGATTTCTAGCTTTCTGTCTCTCTGTCTTTCTGGCGAGTACATATGCCCTATAGCAAAAACCTTTTCCAAAAAATAAATAAAATAAAATAAAATGGAGAAGGAAATATTATTATTAGGAATTATAATACTAGTGATGAAGGCAATAGGTAATGTTTATTAAGAGTTTTTTTTTTATGGGGTCTGGCACTGTGAATTATATTTTATGTGTTTACTCATTTAATCCTGACAATAATCAGATAGTATTATTATACCAATTATGTAGATGGGAAATGGATGCATAGAGCTACTAAGCAATTTGACACAAGGTCTTACAACTCAAAAATATCTGGATTGCTATTTGAATCCTAAATGTCTAGTCCCAGAGACCATGCCCATTCACCACCACACTAAGCCATAAGTTTACCCCCACCCCTCTCCCCCAAATGCTTTAGGTAGTGTTGATACAAATTTAGGGGGAACTATAGCCAAGTCTGCATTGCCCTTGTGGCTATAAAGATGATGTGAACATTGAAATATTAAAGTGATATAGGTAGAATTTCAGTCATAGTGGGAGATTCCTAAAGTCTTGTGTAGGGTTTTCACCTGGTTGATTTTTCCTTGTAGCTCAACTTCAATGATCTAGGATGTTCCTGTGGGCCTCTGTAAGGAACTAGGTAGCCCAAAGGGGCCATATTCATTCTTTTTTTTTTTTTTTTGGAGAGGTTTTTTGCTATAGGTTGCGTGCGCTCGCCAGACAGAGAGAGACAGAGAGACAGAAAGTGAGAAATCACCCCCCAGGGGGTATGGCCACGCCACAATCCCTTCTCCTCCATTCTCCTCCTGGGATCTTGGGCACGCACGCACATGCGCCCGGCGTGAGTTTAAGCCACCGGGTCCGGGACTCAAACCGCGGTCGACTACATGGGAGTCCAGCGACATAGCCATTACGCTAACTTCTGGTCCCCCATATTCATTCTTTAATACTCTTATCCTCATATAATCTTGGCACCATTTCTTTGCTAGTTTGGAAGCAAGTTGAAGTGAAGGCGACTTTTTTTTTTGGAGAGGTTTTCGCTATAGGGTGCGTGTGCTCGCCAGCCAGACAGAGACATAGAGACAGAAAGTGAGAAATCACCCCCCAGGGGGGATGGTCACGCCGCAATCCCTTCTCCTCCATTCTCTCGGGATCTTGGGCACACACGCACACGCGCCCGGCGTGTTTTAAGCCACCGGGTCTCGGACGCAAACCACAGTCGACTACGTGGGAGTCCAGCGACATAGCCATTACGCTAACTGCTGATTCCCGTGAAGGCGACTTTTAACAGACTTTACGTGACCATTCTCCAGTGTCTTCCTGGTTGGGCCAGGCTTGTGCCATACTTGATGTTTTCTCAACAGTTTATTTAATTCTTGTTCCTCATTTCCCTTATTTGTAAAATAGAGGTAATAATAATCCTTATCTTGAATAATTGTTGTTGAGATTAAACAAATTACTGCATTTAAACCTTTTAGAAAAGTGCTAGAAACTTTCCTAAATAAGTGCTCATAAATTACTAGATCTTATTCTTATAAACTTTGTGTTCCAGAATTTCAAGTTAACTGAGTTTCTAGAACTTGAGTAATTCCAGTTCAACTAAAGTAAAAGAGAAACCCCCGATATAAAATGTCACTCTATTGGTTTACCTTGCTCCAAGCTGGGAAAATGTGAAGAAACAAAGCATTTTTTTTAGAGATAGAAAAATTGAGGCAGAGTAAGATCAATAGACTTGTTCAGCATCTTGCAAATAATCAACACATGATTACTGATCAAGCCATGTGAAGAATTCTTATCTGTTACTCTAATTGGAATATGCTTGTGGTGTGAGAATGTTATTGCACTACAACTAGTGATAATGAGCTTGGTAAATTCAAGAAAAATGGACTGTTTGAGAAGGTCATGACCTATTTCAGGGTCTCATATGACTGTAGCCCAAATTCTTGTTGCAGGTTTTATTTATGGTCTGCAGAAAAATTAAGCTCTATTTCTCTTGTGGAAAGCATTGGCTAATCTGATCAAGCCACTGTGTTATTGTGTTAATGCAGGTGCCCTGTAAGAATGGAAACCATATTGCTGTCTTCTATTCAGATCCCTGGGTTGGCTTGGAAACATGCCAGATGCATGGATGAGCACCCAGGATCCTGGGAAGTTGGAGGACTGAAGAAGGGGTATCAACACATGGTAAGACCTGTTGGGTGTCTCTCTCTTTTTCTCTCCCCCATTCTTATGTACACATGATCTCTATCATTATAAAAAGCTTTCCCATCTGCATAGGGGAAAATTATCTTACTATCTATTGCATCTCAGTCTTTGGAGTAGGTATTTTTACCAACTAAGCTTCTTTTAGAGAAAAAGAAAATGTCACTTATGACATATTTGCCTGAGAAAATGCAAGCCCTAAGGGGGCGTATTGGCTGGCGAGTTCTCATGTGCTGAAAGGATAAGAGCCATGGAGTCTCTTGCAATTAAAGGAGTCCTGGTGGGGGAGGGGTCACTTAGTCAACTCTAACACTTGGCTGGTAAGAGAGCTGTAGAGATAGTTTGAGGAACATGTGCAACATCACACAGCTGGTAGACAGAGGACAGCCTATAGCCTGGATTGGTTTAACTCCAATTTCTATTGTCTACTCCATTCTTGCTGGTACCTGATAAGATTTCCATACAGACTTATATGAAGATTGTCCAAATGACCATTGCAGTAATGTCTGAGGAGCACTTTGATAACTGTGTGGGATTCAGGACTGTTCACTTTTCACTCCTTACCTTGGACTTTAGCATCTTGAATTGGCCAGATATTTTAAATATTTTACTTTGGAAATTAAAAATAGTGTTTTTTTTTTTTTTTTTTTTTTTTTTTTTTTTTTTTTTTTGGCTGGCCTCATAACCTAGTGGCTAAGGGAGTTGAGCATGGTCAACTGTGTATTAAATCTTGGTCCCAACAGCTTGAAAAATGCACTGAGTGCATGTGCCTACATGTCTGAAATCCTGGAAGTATTGAGAAATGGAGCACGAGGGATTGCAGTCTGACCATGCCCCTTTGGAGGAGGGGGAGGTGTGTTCTCCCTGTTTCTCTCTGTTGCTCTGTCTCTGGTGAGCACATGTGGCCTGTGGCAATTGGAAAAAAAAAAAGAATAGTTTTAAAAATATCTCTCCACAATATATAGTTTTAGTAGTCATTGTAATTTCTAAGATAGTTAGTTTTATTTTGGACCTTTTGAAATTAGACAAAGTAAGGCTTCTGTTTCTTATTTTTGTGGCTGAAAACTTGACAGCCTTCAGCATCTGTGCTATGCATGGCATTAGAAAAATATTTGATAGAGTGAAAGAAACAATAGGTAAAATGATACCTGAACGGGGAGCAGGCAAAGTCACTCATAGGAACAATGCTTCGGATTAGTTAGGAATTTAACCTTAGAGGTAGAAAAGAATTGAATCACCCAGGTTGAAACGTTCAGCAAAAGTTTGACCAAACATCTGGCAAGAATACTTTTGGTGTCTCATTGGTATGTGATATATAAATGGAAGTGTCAGATTGGTATGTGGGAGCCTTCAGGGGCAACTTGGAATAGGGCCATCAGGGTGCCATGGAGTAGGGCCATCGGGATGACATGGCATAGGGCCATCGGGATGACATGGCATAGAGCAGAATGATGTAAAACAGTTAAGGACAGAGCAGCAGCAGTAGGGGAGAAGTGCAGCAGCCCTCAGTGACCACCAAAAATGGTACCAACGAAGATCCCAACACCAGCCATAGATGTGGCAAAAACAATTAAGATCGCCTTGGAGAGTGTTTGAGCTGCCCAGACAATGCTCAGTAGTAGAAAAATGACTTGGTGCCTCAGTGTCTTTATTTGATAGGAAAAGAGGTTAATTTTTTAATTCCTCCTAAAGCTGATGTGAGTGCCCTAGCCAGTGTTGTCTGTGGGAACCTAATGAGGCAGTTTGGGGAGGTACTTTTTTCCTATTGGACATGCCATCTCCCCACTTGGTCTTGTTGTCCCTCTGAGCGCTGTATGTGAATCTCTTTTATGGAACTTGCTATCAAAATTGAATATGTAAACTTACTCAATTTTAAAAATTTAAAAGAAGAGCTAAATATGCAACAAGTCCCTAAATAAGAGAATTAAACCAAACTTGCAGAATGGCATAAAATAGGATTAACATTTTAGGTCAGAATGCCATCTTCCAAAGTTGTTTATTCTTTCTTTTCATGTCCCCCCACCCCCCAGTTGCAATTTGATGTTATTTGGTCACTTACAATTTGGGTTAGAACCTTTCCTAGGCACTTCCCACTAAACTTCTTTCTGTCCCTATCTTATTTCTTTCAGTCTCCAATTTTCACACTCTTAATGAGGCTTACAGATACCTGATAAATACTAAGCAGAGAATAAGTTCAGCTTCCAGAATGGATCCTTTGGGGGCACTCTTGTTATTTATTTAAAGAGATTTTTATCTTGGGGCACATGTGTTCTCCTGAGAGAAAGAGACAGAGACAGTGAGAGGGAAAGTGAGAAATTACCCGCCAGGGGGATGGCCATGCTGCAATCCCTTCTCCATTTCCCTCCCAGGATCTTGGGAACATGCCTAGTGTGAGTTTCAAGATGGTGAGTCCTGGACTTGAACCACAGTTGGCCATGTGGGAGTCCAGCAACGTAAATGCTATGTCATCTGCTGGTCCCAACATTTAGTTATGTTTTAACCAATGTAGGAATGAACATTTTTTCTTTTCAAAATTAGAAATGATAGGCCAGTATTCTTTTTAAATTAATTATTTGCTTAATTCAATTTGATATTATTATTATTTTTTAATTTGACTAGAGAGAGAGAGGAAAAGAGAAAGCAAGAGAGCAAACCACTAGATCCAGGACTCCAACTCTGGTCAGCCAGGTGGGAGTCCAGTGCCTTCACCTCCACACAGCCTGCCAGCCCCTTGGTCATTATTCCTGGTAGTATAATCTGTGTTCATTCAGACTGTAGAATTTTAGCATCAGGGAGAATATAAATCCTTGCTATGTTTAAACTTCATGTTATAGTATTGCTATTTATTGATTGCTATAATTGCTATAGTTGACTTTTATTAATAGCAAATAGTTTATGATTTTTTAAAAAATTAAAATTTTAAATTACCTAATGAGTTCTATGATACTTAAAACACTTTAGTGAACAAAATTCATAAGGAAAGATACTGAAATAAATCCTCAAAATAGTATTTTTGCATGTAACTTTTAACTGTTAAATTGTACTGAAAGCTACCAGTTAGTTGAAAGCCAATCACTTTTTTAAGTCCCTTTCTCTTTAAAAGTAAGTTAAGGGCTAGCTCAATGGTCTGGTGTTTTGGACAGCTGGATCCCACAGGGTTGGCTTATCATGTCTTTCAAGTCTGGGATTCAGTGGCTTGAGAAATAAACCAGGCACATTTGGTGCCCCAAATCCTGACAGGTTGGAGAAATGGAGAAGGGATTGTGAGTGTGGTGTGGCCATTCCTCATGAGGGTTACTTTCTTCTCTCCCTCTCTCTGATAATGTACATGCCCTATAGCAATAAAAAAAAAAGAAAAGAAAAAAAGATAAAATAGGAGCCAGATAATGTAACTGGATACCCTTGGAAGGCACCTGGTACCTGGGCAC
The DNA here is from genome assembly GCA_026018925.1 of Tupaia tana. Lineage (NCBI taxonomy): Eukaryota > Metazoa > Chordata > Mammalia > Scandentia > Tupaiidae > Tupaia > Tupaia tana. The sequence goes on along the minus strand of JAKSZU010000007.1, from coordinate 58,649,853 downwards.
CCCCTGCACATTAGATACTTTTGACCCAAGGTAGCTAATGTTGGGGTAGGTCATAGTATGAGGACCCTGTTGAGAGTCCCTTCCTCCGTCCCTCTCTTGTTCATGAAAGAAATTAAATAAAGTTTTAAAAAGCGAGTTAAAATAGAAAGTTTCTCTAAGGTTTAAAAATATTCTTTTTCGCTGAGAGTTCTGGTTCTCTCTCACCTTTTGTACTTTAAGTTGCTATTTTGAATTTAAAGATCATTCTGTATGAACACATAGTTAGAATGTTTTCATGAATTATGCTGAGTACAGAATTCAGCTTGAGAGAGCTGGATGTCTCATTTTGACCAGGCCTAATTTAGATGACTCACTGTCACATATAAGACACATTTTAATAACGTGTTTAGTAACCTAACCCATAAAGAATCATTTTTATTTTATTCCTGTTGACAAAAAATAAAAAAAACTGACAGAATTAATAAAATTTATGTGTCTATTATAGATTTACTCAACTCTTTTGGGAATGGTGAAACTTATAAAACTCTCTTGTAAGCAGAAATTCTCATGGGCTCTATTATATGATTTTTATGCTGTAGATTTTAAATGACAATTTTAGTCCCTTGACAGTAAAGATAACTCTTACAGAAATAGAGGCAGGAAAGATTATATTTTCAATAACAGAAATACAATAAGATGAAGAGTGGAAATAAAAATGTAAATTATTGATGGATCTATAGCATGCTGCCGTATGAATAGTTCCCCATATTTCACATTGCTGTTGTATCATGAACTTTTCTCTCAAATCATACCCATTTTAATGTAAACCCACCAAAATAGCTTACAATGAAACTGCAAGATGTTCTCAGTCATTTCAAGAATATTCTTTTCTTTCCAGACCTACTATGAATTTTGTATGGATAAAAATTGTGGGAAAAAACCCTAGAATTGATTCAATCAGATTTGTATACATACGGTGTTATATATGAAGCAAAATAATAGTTAAGAATCTATTTCTTTGAATTAGAAACTTTCCTGAGGGAAAAATCAATTTCTCATTTATATTTCAGAAACAGACTGAATTTTTGAACATTAGATGTTTCTTGCATATTTATCAAGTAGAAAATTACAATTTGCTATCTATTTGGTGTATCTCCATTGATGTTTCAAATATAGATTAAAAAAAAAGTGTTGGTGTCATCCAGTAATTTATTCTGTAAATAGTTATGCATAACCAATCACTTATTTAATGACTGTAGTTATATAATAAATAAAATAGGTAAAATATCCTTGCTCAGGTGGAATGTACGCAATAATATTGGGGCAATATCAACAACTAAAATAAAAAAATATGAATACATTTGTATTTAGTTATACGAGTATGGATATATATTTATACATAACATATAGTTTATGAAGTGTTAAAAGAGCATTAAAAAAAGGGAATGGGAGAGGCAGCATTGTGAGTGTAATGGGGATCTGGAAATACTTCAGTGAAAAGATAACATTGGAATAGCCTTGAGGAGTTGAGGAGGTGAGCCCTCTCTTGGAGCTGAGGGAACTGAAACACTAGGTCCCTGGGGAAAGAAGGTACCTAGTTCGCTCCCAGAACATCAGTCGGCCAGTGAGACTGGGTAGCAAGAGAAAAAAACTCAGACACCTCTTAATAAAGAGGTAGATATTGTAAATTTCAGAAGAGCTAAAAGATTTTGGATGTTCACAACACAAAGTATTGACAGATGTTTGAGATCATGGATGTGCTGCTTACCCTGATTTGGTCCTTACACGTTGTATTTATGTACTGTAGAGTCACATGAAACCCCAATCATGTGCAATTATTGTGTATGACTTTAAAAAGAGAGAGAGAAAGAGGGAGACAGATGGAACTCTAGGTTGGGTAGGAAATAAAAGGCCATTTTAAGAATCCTGTGTTTTGTCCTGCATGAGATAAATGTTTATTGGTTTATGAGCAGCAGTTAATGCTCTGAATTATGTTCTAATGGGATTGTTAGAGCTTTGTGTAAGGAGTATATCGCCAGGTTGGAGCAAGAAAGAAAAAGGGAAACCAGTGTATGAGGACAGCTTTGGTAGGAAGTAGCAATAGAGGCTATGTGAAAGGGCCAAATTGTGATACTGTATTTTCAAAGTAAAATGTTGAACAGGCTGATAGATTGAGTGTATCCTGTGAGAATAAGAGAGGAATAAGCATTAGTTTAAATTAATTGGCCTAGGCAACCAGAAGGAAGGAGTTTCAATGAACTAGAATGGAGAAGTCTCTAGAAATGCAGCTTTTGGGGAGAACCTCAGTAGTTTGTTTTAGGAGATGCTAATTTTGAGAGGTCTATTAGATGACCAAGTAGAGATGCTGAATAAGCCATTGGATATAGGATTCTGAAGTTCAGGGAGAAATCCCAAATTGAGATTTAAATTTCAGAAGTGTGTAGGTGATATTTCAAACACAAGGTAAGTTGATCACTGAAGAAATGGTTCTCAATAGGGAGGACCCAGGGTGGAGCTTGAAAAGAAGATCACAATTAAGAGGTTGGAGGTAGAACCAGCAAAAAGAGTGAGTAGTAGTCAGAGAGATATAAGGAAAGGCAGGTGAATGTGATATCTAGTTCTGAACTGTCTTTGGTTTATACATATGTCCATTATTTTTCCAACACTATGTTGCTTTTTAAGACTCTTTTATACTTCTAAAAGCAATTAGTGTGACTCCTCTTTCAGAATTATTTAACTCTTCCAGTTCTTTTGCATTTATATATACATTTTACAATCAGATTTTAATTTTCTTAAAAAAAAAAACTGCTCTTATGTACATTGATTCAGCTTGAGGTGGGATGAGGGAGCAATGTGGGTGATATTATGATGATGGAAATTAATATTGTAACTAGCAAGGTATGGCTAGACGTTATCACTGCCCAGTTACATTTGATTCTCCTTTCATCCTGGGTATATTAGAGAAGTGATCTCCAACCATCCCCAAACCAAGGACCAGCATTATGGAAAACAGTAACCCCATGGATGACATGAATATGAGGAGGGTCTTGGTTCCAGGATAACCCAAGTGTGCTACATCCACTGTGCGCCCCATTCCTACCACTACCACACTGCAGTATTACAATGAAACAATCACCTAATAACAGTGGGGTTTGCACTCCTATGAGAATCCACTATCACCACTGCTCTAACAGGAGATGGAGCTCAGGCAGCAATGCAAGCCATAGGCAGTGGCTACAAACACAGACAAAGCTTCACTCAATCACCTGCAGCAACCCCCCCCCTCCCCCCCCACTGCCTGGCCAGTAGATTGGCATGGGGCTGAGGTCTAGGGGTTGGAGACACCTGAATTAGAGATGAAAGTTTCCTGCCCTCTTGAAGTTAAGCATGATAAAGTGATTTACTTTCGTGGGCCAGCAGGTGGCATGCAACTTACTTTTGATTATTGAAACAGAGGATCTGAGGAAGGACATTTAGAAGAAAAATAAGTAGGCAAAGCATTAATGGGACAAAGAAATGTGGTATTATCTGTTGAAGATAATTTATAGTTTTATCAACTGTACTAGGGAGAAATGTTCACCTGCTGAAATATCCATTTTGTAAGTCAAATAATGTGATTGAATGTATAAAAGAAAATGAAATAAAAAATAAAAGAAATAAATTTAAGATAAGAAAACAAAACAAAACAAAACAAATAAAAAAATAAAAAAAAATTATACATCATGATCAGGTAGGCTTTATTCCAGGAATGCAAGGTTGGTTCAACATATGTAAAACTATAAATGTAATATACCATATTAACAGGAAAAAAGATAAAAGCCATATGACAATATCAATTGATTCAGAAAAAGCATTTGTTAAGATACAAGATCCCTTCATGATCAAGAATCTCAGCAGTATTGGCATAGAAGGATCATTTCTCAACACAATAAAAGTGGCTATGTAAAACGCATAATGAACGTCATCCTGAATGGAGAAAAGCTGAAAGCATTTCCACTAAGAATGGGTACAACAGAAGGATGCCCACTTTCTCCACTACTTTTCAATATAGTACTGGAGATTATCTTTTCAAAACTTGCATTCAATATTATGCAATTTTGTTCATTACCATATTAGTAAAAAAAAAAAAAAAAAAAAGAACTGGTAATGACTCTACTATTTTCCCCCCTCTTTCTCTCCTTGTCTTGGTTATTACAAAATTGCTTGTTGATCAGACTGAACCAACATATGGAACTGGAAGGTTGGAGCCATTTAGGTTTGGTATTACTATTAAACATAATTCTCTTACTGTGACTGATTCACAAAGTCAATTATGGGATGACTAGTCATCCTCAGTGATTGTTTCTTGAATGAACTTGCCTGCAAGAAAAGTTGGGATCTTAGCAGTGGTCAAGAGGAACTAACTCTAGGGTGGGTGGCGAGTAGTTTGTTTATTTATGTATAGAGATTTTTGTTATAGGGTATGTGCATTTGCCAGAGAGAGAGAGAGAAAGAGACAGAGAGACAGAAAGCAAGAAATGACCTCAGAGGGGGTTTGATCACACCACAGTCTCTTCTCCTCCATTTTCCTCTCGGGATCTTGGGCACACACACACACATGCCTGGCGTGTTTCAAGCTGTCTGGTCTGAACCACGATCAGCCACGTGGAAGGCAAGCAATCTGACATCTGTGCCATCTGCTGGCCCCAGTGAGTAGTTGAAATGTAATATCCTAAGGGCTGTTGTGACCTCATGTTTTGGCTGAGCTGGCTCTGATAACAGAATGCAGCAGAGAGAGAGGAAGTTTAGGGAGAGCCAACCTTCCCGATTAAGGGAGAACTCTGTCCAGCATTATGAGTATAAAGAGATCTAGCTTTGAGGAAGGACAAGATTCAACCATCTGTAGAAAGGGATTCAGTGAAGAAATTGAGCCCTAGAAGGCAAACTGTAATATATATCAGCAAAATGAGTCAGAAACCCAGTTATATAGCTACCAAACCCAGTTATGGTAAAAATAGAAAGGTTGGATCAGAGGACTACAGTTTGGTACAACAGAAATGCTGAATTATACTGACATTTGGAACAAGATTCTAAAAGTGTTGTGTTCTATTTTTAAAACTCTAGTCTCAAACTGTTCAACAAATGAAACCTAAAATGCCTGAGAAAGAATTCAGACAATTAGCTTAATGTAGTATACATTTCATTGAAATTTTAATAGGGCTTGACACATGTTAGTAATTTTAAAATACTGTAATGTACTACTTAGGGATGAAGTAGTATATAGATTGAAGGTAGAAATTTTAATCCTGCCAAGAAATGATGCAGTCACAAAAATTATTAATTTATTACGGCATCTATGCAGAAAGTTTGAAGAAAAAGAACCTTTAGTGTTTTTACTTGTCTGTCAGAAAGAATAACGTGATAGAGGAGAATGTAAAAGTATTAAAAATTGTAATGGACACTAGAGACAAAGTGGAAAGAGAGTGTGAGAGGGGAAGAGCATAGGAAATTTGCGGTGAAAATGGGGAGGTAAGATAGTTGTGGGAAACAGATAAGATTTATTATCTGTTGACAAGGACGTGTATGGTGGTCTCAACTGGGCTGGACTGAGGCATATATCATGCTGGGTAAAGTATCTTCACTATCTAAATGATGTGAGGTGATTTAATGTTTGAATAATAATAATAAAATATATAAATTAAAAAAATAAAAATAAATAAAAATAAAAAAATAAATGATGCTTATAGCATCACTACTTTTCATTTAATATGAGTAAGGCATGAATGCTGCCTTCTTCATCCTTCTTTTTGGTGTTAGCATTGAATGGGACTTTTTTTTCTTCCATATGTAAAGAAATATGGAGTATGTTTATATATGTGGGTCAGGAGTGGAGAGGGTTTATTGGAGAAACACTTGAAAACATTCATGAGTCTTTCAGGGAATGTTGGCTTACTGTGGGAGGCTGTGCACCAGCGAGTCTGCTGAGGCCATTTTTCATGAGTCTCTTACTATTGCCATCTTAGGCTCAGAGAGCAAACAATTACCTCACCTTCAAAATCACACTCTGATTGGCCACTTCCCATAGCAAATCGGTGAACTTAGAATCCCTCAGATTTGCATATCCGGGTACCTCATGATTGGTCCACAAAGCAACCAATCATAACCCACCTTTACTATCCATCATTCAACCAATCACGGCCCACCAATGTGTATATAACCACGGTCCCTGGGCCATAATCGCCAGACGACACTGAAGACCCTGAAGAGCTGTGACACCGCATCATCTCCGGACGACCCTGAGCTGTGACACCGCGTTGTCTCCGGACGACCCTGAGCTGTGACACCGCGCCATCTCCGGACGACCCTGAGCTGTGACGCTGCGTTGTCTCCGGACGACCCAGAGCTGTGATGCCGTGTCATTTCCGGATGACCCTGAATACTGTGTCGTCTCCGTGCTGCCCGCAATAAAGAGACGACCCTGAAGAGACACTGTGTCGTCTCCGTGCTGTGACGGTGCGCCGTTCGTCCCGTCTCTCACTCCTTCCCTCAGGGAACCTGTTCGACTATCCCGCGGGTCGGGACAGCTTACTAGTAGTGTAACAGAGAATGTGGGACATAGGAAAAATACTTATTGTCTGGGCATAGTTTTTAACCTTTGAGAAGACACTGTTTTTCTCTTTTAAGCTCAGCCTTCTTAGTGTCATTAGACTCATGTCGATTGAGTAGGGAATGCCACAAACCAGAGGGTTTCATTTATAAGAGAGTCAGACTCTCTCAAGACACTTTAAAGCAATATTAAACTTTGAAAAGTGAAATATTTCAAGATAGGGCTTCTATAATGGCCTTTGGTTTATCTTATATATGCTCTTAATTAATAATTTGAAGAATGCTAATTACCCAGGGACTCTCAGAGTAGCTTAATTGTTCATTGGAGAACTGAAGCCCTTTTCAGTAAGGTCTTTCTAAAAAGAGAATGCCAAACCTTTATATTTCACTAGCAAGAATTTGAAAGATTTTAAAAGAAGTGGTTGTTAATATGGACAAGGGAAGAAAGGAATCTGTTCAGGAATTATAATTAGAAATCTGCATTTGGGAAGAACTCTTCAAATTTTGCTTAGTATTCTCTTTGATTTTATCCCAAATGATCCATTTAACATAACTCATTCTTGAGAAGTTAAACTAGTTTTCATAGCTTGGAGTATAAAGATTCGACTGGAGGAATCCTCTCCTGATTTTTTCCCAAACTTTTAGAAGAATTCGTTTATGGTAAAACCTTCTATTTTAGGTAATTTGCATTTAAAGACAAACGCAGCTTCTTTTTCTTAAAACATACTGAAATAGGACAAGTGCTATTTTTGAATGCTTATTATGGATCCAATCCTTGCTTCTAATTTTCATAACAAATATGTAAGGGAGGAATTATTATTACTCAATTATAAATGAAGAAACTGAGTTTCAGACAGGATGACCACTTGTTCTAGGTCTCATAGGTACTAAGTTCAGAGATAGGACTGGAACCTGGGCCATGTGGGGCCAAAAGCACTGAATGATTCCATTAGGAATCATTGGTTCTGGAGTGGGGTAGACAAAAAATAAAAGGTGTGGTTCATTAAATGACTGTGAAAAGTAGATATGAAGATAAAAACAAATACAGTTCAAGCTAATGCCTCTCAGTTTTTTTTTAAGTACAATAAAAATCCAATAGAAAAAGTGAAATTTCAAAATCAAGTATTAGTCAATATGAACTATTACAATAAAAAAGAATCCCGAATATATCTCAAATTTCTGGAAATATTACAGTCTTGGGCATTTATCCTGATATATCTGAACCATAGATATTGTGAGTTAACTAATGAAATAAGTGGTTAGTTTTCTTCAGAGAGCCTCAATATACTTCAAGGTTGAGAGCCACATCAGCCGCAGAAGCATCAATTTAACACTTGCTAAAGCCCCAAATGTATTGAATACTAAATAGGTGAAGAACTCAGATATTTAGAAAGCAAGATGAGAGCATCAACAGCATCACATTTTCATATTGGGCTTTTTATTAACTTGCAATGTTTAAATGCTCATTGTATGCCCATAATGCCAGATAATATTTAAGGAGCTTAACATGTTTAGCTCTTGAAAAGCAACATAGCTTCATGCTTATGGTCTCCTGAGCAAAATGTCCTGGTGCAAATCCTGTATCAGCCATTAACTAAGTGTATGCTGTCTTTCTGAATAGCTCAACCCCTCTGAGCTTCAGTTTCTCATTAGGAAAATGGAGATAATCAGCATCTTGATCATAGGGTTGTTATGAGGACTATATGAGTTACTAGCAAATTGTAAAGCAGAATACTTAATTAGTATGTAGTAAGTGCAGTGTGACTGTTGGAGGCTTGATTTAGGAAGCAACTTATAAAGATGGATACTTGGGTAAACAAGCCATACAATATAATTTGAAAAGCAATTCAGCAACTTCTTCAATGCTTTTGGTGTCAAGGAGATGCCATAAGTGTCTGCGGTGGTATGCTGTGATAAACAAAAGCTAATTTTAATACAATTTTGGAGAAACTAGAAGTCTCTAAGTTTGTTTAAAGTGGGCTTCTTATAGTAGCTTGTTGTTATGAAGTTCAGGGAGGAGTTTGGGTGAGGTTAAAACAGTTTTATAATATCAAGGACAAAGATTATAACTTAACCAATTTCAGAGGAAGAGAGTTGGAGCTTTCCTTCTGAACAGGAAAACATTGTGCTAGAAGACAATGAGAACAGGGACCAGCAGTTAGCATAATGGCTATGTCACTGGACTCCCATGTAGTTGACCGCGGTTCGAGTCCTGGAACCTGTGGCTTAAACTCACGCTGGGCGCATGTGTGTGTGTGCCCAAGATCCTGAGAGGAGAATGGAGGAGAAGGGATTGCAGTGTGGCCTTCCCCCCTGGGGGGTGATTTTTCGCTTTTTGTCTCTGTCACTCTCTTTCTGCGAGCTCACGTGCCCTATAGCAAAAACTTCTCCGAAAAAAAACAAAAAGAAAAAAAAAAAATGAGACCATAGCTTCAAAAATCTGAAGAAAGTTATTTTAAGCTAGAGTTCTATACCCAGCCAGTCTTTAATCAAGTGTGCAGTCGGATAGCAGCATTTCTAAAAAGTCACAGGCTCAGAAAAGTTACCTACTGGACTTCCTAAATCCTAAGTTTACTCAGGAAGTTACTTACATAGGGACTAGAGCAAAATAGGAGCAAACCAAGCAAGAGCAGCATATGGTAATAAGGACACAGCTGATCGCACTCAGGAGAGTAATGAAGCTCATCTTGATGACGACAGCTGGGCAATGGGCCCCGTGAACCTTTGGTTCAGGCTTGAGCAAGCAGATAGAAGATCAGATGGGAGGAAATGAAAAAAGGAGTTGAGAGAAATTTGGTAATGTTCATTAGAGAGTGGGTGTGTTGAGGTTAAAGTAGACTATACAAGGAAAAAAGGCAATTAAATGCTTGAAAAACTTATTCATTCCTCAGTTGGACCAAGGGTAACATTGGATATTTTTTCTTTTCTTTCATTTATCTCTCTCTAATTTTAAATTTTACTTACTTAGTAAACTTTCTTGACAGAGAGAGAGAGAGAGAGAGCATGAGAGAGATAGAAACAGAGGAAGAGAGAAAGAATGATAAAGACAGACAATTATCACCTCCAATAGAATCTCCATGCCACAATCCTCCCCAATCCCAGACAACCCCAGATCATGAGCACATGCATGAACCTGTCCTGCTCAGAGAGGTCCTAGGACATGAATCAGGACCTTTCCCATGCGGGTCCAGCAATGCCAGCTGCTCTTGCCCAGCCCTCACTTCTCTCTCTTGATTATGTTAGCAACCTCTTTGTGGCACATTCACTGACATAATTTCCTCCAGCTTCTTACATTTTGTGCCATAGGAATGGGGGTGAGAGTAAATTGTCCACACTTTCCCTCAATAAGCCGAGATAGTTGCATTGACTCTTCCTTGAACTTAGATGAACCAAATGCCTTGTAACACCTCAGCAGCAGCCCACAGCCATGGAAATGAGATTCAACAAAACTGATGGGAGGGTGAAGAGAACTGTCTGTCAACAGGATGATAAACTTTCTGGTTAGTACATTTGTTCAGAAGATAGCACCTTTTCTAGCTCACATCAGATGACTACTTTTATTGCAAAGGGCAGAATCGTTCATCACAATAACCTGAGGCTTTGTTTTAGATATCTATTTTCCCATGCATTGTGCTCTAGATAGGATGCTGTGTGTCATGCTACCAGAAACAATTCCATTCTCACCCTCTGATCTTGTTAGCAGCATACATTATTTTAAGAATTTAGTTTGGGAGATTGGCAGGTGATGTGGTGGTCGAGGACCTGGACCCCCCACATGGCCAACTGTAGTTCGAGTCCCAGACCTGGCAGCTTTTTTATTCTCACTGCTTACCCTCCCCCCCCCCATCTTGCTCTGGTCAAATTAAATAATAATAGGTAAAAATTAAATAAAATAATTCTTAAAAAATTACTTTGGTTACATTTCCTTCAAGCTCAGAAAGTTGGGCATGTACATATCTGTGTATTTGGATTCTAAATAATTAAATATTTCATTACAAATAAAAAGTAAGTCATGGGACCAGCAGGTGATGTGGTGGTTAAGGGTGCTGGACTCCCACATGGTCAACTGTGGTTTGAGTCCTGGACCTGGCGGCTTTCTCATTTTCTCTCTCTCTCTCTCACACACACTGTCTCTCTCTGATCAAATTAAAATAAATAAATAAATAAATAAATAAACAAATAAATAAAAAGTTAAATAATTCTTTTTTTTTTGGAGAGGTTTTTGCTATAGGGTGAGTGCGATTGCCAGACAGACAGAGAGAGACAGAGAGATAGAAAGTGAGAAATCACCCCCCAGGGGGGTTGGCCACTCCACAATCCCTTCTCCTCCATTCTCTTCTCGGGATCTTGGGCATGCACACACATGCGCCTGGTGTGAGTTTAAGACACCGGGTCCGGGACTCGAACTGCGGTCGACTACGTGGGAGTCCAGTGACATAGCCATTACGCTAACTGCTGGTCCCAAATAATTCTTTAAAAATAGTAAGTCATTATATCGAAAACACATGTAATGACGTCAAACTTAGTACTCTCCACATTGAGTCATCTTATATTCTAATGAGGACTCACGTGTTACTGTACAATCAGTGATATATAATCTATTTGCAATCAAGAAGGTTTGAGAAAGATGTCTAAATGTGCATACTCTGGAAATTTTAATTAATATTTTCCTTATCATTATCCCATAAATTATTTTATCAGAGAACAATAGCTTCTTTCAGAAACTAGCTTTGACTCTCTATTTAAACTTCCAAAGGAAAATGGTATAATAATCCTTATAAATTATTCTAGCTCTGACCTTGAGAAGACTATTTTAAATATGAATGAAAAGCTTCAGGTGACTAGTTCATGAAAAATCTATTAGCTTATCCATTTTGTCCCTTTAAAGGATTTTCATTAGTTGGTGCAGCCTGGTAATTAATTTGGAATTATCTCTAAAGAACTGAGGAGAGATGAATGTTTTAAATCTAGGTTAAAATGAATAGGAGATATTTTTCTCTGAGAGAAAGAACTCTGCTGTATTACCTGACAGCCTCATTACTAGACAAACTTGATTGCTGAAATAAGTAATGGTAATCTTATTTACTAAATGATTTTTTCTTAACAAAAACAACACTAGTGAAGGACAGAGAAATAAATGCCACATAGAAATTGAGAGCACATAATGAACAAACAAGCTATTAACCTTGTCCAACACATAATCAATAGCAGTAATTTTTTTTAGGTCAGTTGTCTGTCAATTATAAATAAACAGAGATCACACTTAGGATTGAAAGAGTAAATTGGACCATGTATTTCCATGTATCTTGTTGGAAACTTGATTTTTCTATGAGAGAGCAGTTTTCCTAGTCAAATAACAATTCTACACATGCATAACATGTGGTGTTTTTCTGTCTTCTTAAAATAGCCTTCTCATATACAGTTAATGCAATGGAGACCCAGTTAGAGGCAAATAAAGTAAAGTGAAGGTCAGAACTGAAGGACCTAGGGTACATGGTTGATGAGAACAGGAGAGATTTACAGGGGTGACTTATGACTTTTATAAGCGTCAATTTAGTTTTTCTCACTTAAAGAGAGAAAAATACATGTGATAAATTGCAAGTTTCTTTTGGGACTGACATCATCAACATTTACCTAAGATACTATCAATCTAGCTTTGTCCAACTTAAACTTCAATAGCTACATTAAATTGCATTGTAAGTATCAGATGGGGCTCAGCCATGGTGGTGCAGGCAGTAGGGGAGTGACGTTAAGCTACAGGCAATATGGGGAGGCTCCAGGTTTGCACCTTGGGTCTATCCGAACATGTTGAGCATACCCATGATTTTAGTAGGCTAGAACTAAGTGGAGGATTGTGGCATAAATACACTGTCAAGGATGCCCCTTTCTTTCTCTTTCTCTTTCTGTCTTTCAGGAAGTAACTGGATAAACTTAAAAAGAAAAGATAAAAGAATATTCCATTCAGATGTCACTGTTTTCTGATATAAGTCTAAGTAATTTGTTGTCTGAAATCTATCAAATTACCATGAACTGAAGCTTGGCTTTACATTAACTTGAAATCAGCAATGTAATGATTTAAAGTATGTCTTAAAGTAGTTATCATGAAATACTGAAAGTTCTTAAATTAGAGCAGTAATATTTTGTAGTATTTTTTTTTAGCAATTTATATGGCTTTATCAAAATAATATCTAAGTTAAAAAATATTAGGAGGCTGGTCCTGTACCCTGGTGGTTAAGAAAGCTTGGAATCCTTGTGGTTAACCACAGTTTGATTCCTGGCCTCAGAAGCTTGAAAAACAAGCCTAGTCAGTGTGGCTCTTTGCACAAAATCCTGACAAGAAGAAAAAATGAAGGCAAAGGGATTGCAGCATGGCCACATTCGATTGAGGGGTATTTATTCCTCTCCCTCTCTGTCTCTCTCTGGTGAGTGCACACACCCTCTGGCAATTAAAAAAAGTAGTGCTAGAAGTGATTTAAAAATCCTAGTTGTTCTTCCAATTGTTCCTTATTTCCTAAGCCTAAAACATCAGGATAAACTGGATGGCCATTTATGTTTTTACAATTGTATTTCCTATTTTTTTTTCCTTAAGAGAAATTTTTGCTATAAGGCATATGCTCTCATCGGAAAGACAGAGACAGAAGGGGAGAAATCACCTCCCCCTAGGGGAGGATGACCATGCCACAATCCCTTCTCCTCCATTCTCCTCTTGGAATTTTGGGCATGTACATACATGCACCTGGCATGAGTTTGAAGCTGCCAGATCTGGGACGGGAGCTGTGGTCGACTATGTGGGAGTCCAGTGATGTAATCATTATGCCATGTTGGTCTCTATATTTCCTTTCAGTAACTCATTTTACCTTTCTTTTTCTTTAAGTAGAACTTTTTTTTCTTCATCATTGTACCAGATACCATTGACTGCATAGGTAGCATCCAATGCCTTCTTTCTTCTTGACAATCAAATTTTATTTCCCTGGGTATCAGCTTCTCAGAGATGGATCCTATCTCTAGGTGAATAGTGACCTTTATCCAGAATACACTGTATATTGGTTCATTTTGTATGCTGCAATGATATACAGTGAATGGGTATAAAATAAATTTTGTAAAAAACTATGAATTAAAAAAGGAGGAAATCCTGTCATCTGCCATAATGTGAGATTAGTCCATCAGTGTTTACTTCCAAGTATCACTAAAAAAAAAAACAATCTTTATTAGTCTAGTGATGGCTTCTTGTCTCCTTGCCACTGGTTGGTGTGGAAGTTGGCATGGAAAATATGAAGAGATGTCTTATTAGAGCTATTAAGGAAATATTTCCTTATTGTATCTTGAAAATATACCCAGAGGGTATAATAAAGCACATTCTGATGATTATTGCTTTACTGGAGGCCAGAAAGCAATTGATCTAAGTTTGAGCATGCCAGTGTAGAAGAAACTAAAAAACGGTTTTGCAGAAATTTGCTAATATCCTTGAGAGATTGCTTGAGTGAGGCAAATATTAAAAGAAAACAAGGCACTTAGAAAACATTTGAGAAATGTAGTTTGTGTTTAATGAGCTCAAGGACACCACTTTGGAATTATTTCCTTCTTGATTATGTTGTCAACTTCTTTGTCACTTACACGTTTATTATTCATAAAAATAAACCTCTTAAGTTCCTCAACATTTCTGTTCTCTTATACTGTGATGCACTAGAACGTATTATGTTTTGGTTTTTATTTATTTTTTCTCCTGGGTATAGTCTGTCAGGCCAGGAGCAGCTGTGACCACATTAGTTGTTTTCTGAAGCCTAAGTCAATGAGGAGCACAGAACCGGGATGAGAGAGTCAGAGGGAGTAAGGGCTGAGCCTTGTGTCCTGCCTGTGGATCTGCTTTTGCTTTAGTTTATTGTTCTGTGAGATAAACAGTCACCTTAGTTAGCATTTATTCCAGTGTGAGTCTAGGCTTTGTTACTTTCAGGTAGGGGATCCATTCCCAAAATGGAAACTCTCCTTGAACTTTACAGGGCATATTAACATGAACAAGACTTTCTGGACAGGAGATTTAAACGTATGAAGATAATTATCTAGACATGTGTGAGGTAGCTTCTCTACCCCTGTTTCTCAAAGTCTTTGAACCAGTTGGAAATAGGGATCCTCACTCTACTCAACAGCTTTTTCTGAGCCCCTCCCCTCAAAATGTACTTGTTCTGTATCACATCCTCTCAGGGCGCAATCCTTGGGACTCTTTATATTATTCTTCTATCCTCCAGAGACTTTCATCACATTTCATTATTTTAAATACCAACTATACACTGGCAGTTTCTAAATTTATAGCTGCAGCCTGGAGCTCTCCTCTGAACACTAGAGTCCTGTCTCAGAATCCACAGATTTCTTGATACCTCCACTTAGATATCTAATAGGCCTTTCATATGTAGCAAGTCAAAACCAAACTCCGAGGGACCAGCAGTCAGCGTAGTGGCTATGTCGCTGGACTCCCACGTAGTTGACTGCGGTTCAAGTCCCGGACCTGGTGGCTTAAACTCATGCTGGGCGTGTGTGCGTGTGTGCCCAAGATCCCGAGAGGAGAATGGAGGAGAAGGGATTGCGGCATGGCCATCCCCCCTGGGGGGGGAGGGGTGATTTCTCACTTTCTGTTTCTCTGTCTCTCTCTGTCTGTCTGGAGAGCGCATGCGCCCTATAGCAAAAGCCTCTCAAAAAAACAAACAAACAAACAAAAAACAACAACAACAACAAAAAAACAAACTCTGACTCCCTCAATCCAAGCCCCCATACCCCTTCCAGTAAAATTTGTTCTGCCTAACATTCTTCTCATTTAACACCAATACTATCTTTCCAGTGCAGAAAAAAAGAAAAAAAAAAAAACTTTCAGCCCATCTTTTCCTCTCACAGATATCTCTCTCTCTCTCTCTTTTTTTTTTTTTTTTTTTTTTTGGAGAGCTTTTTGCTATAGGGCGCGTGCACTCGCCAGACGGACAGAGAGAGACAGAGAGACAGAAAGCGAGAAATCACCCCCCAGGGGGGATGGTCACGCCACAATCCCTTCTCCTCCATTCTCCTCTTGGGATCTTGGGCACGCACGCACATGCGCCCGGCGTGAGTTTTAAGCCACCGGGTCCAGGATGCGAACCGCGGTTGACTACATGGGAGTCCAGCGACATAGCCATTACGCTAACTGCTGGTCCCTCTCACAGATATCTCTTATGACCCCATTTGGTCTATCAGCATATTTCAAAATAGACTTACAACCAGACTTCTTCTAATAACTTTGTGTTATTACTCTTGATCCTCTGGCCCACTCTCTCTTACAGGTGCATATTAGCCTCATGTTCCCTCCCCAGTTCCTTTACTACCCTCCCCTTGCTCATTGCAACCCAGCTATGTTGCATTCCTTGCTCTTCCCAGGACCTGCAAAGGCAAGAAGGCTTCCACTTATTTCCAGAACATACTTTCCTTGTTGCCTATAGCTATCCATATTTTCCCACACTGATAGCTGCTCCCTAACTTTCTGTAGATTTGTGTTCAAATGTTTTATAGGAAATGAGGCTTTCCCTGGCTCACTTTTTTTTTTTTTTTTTTTTTTTGAGAGGTTTTTGCTATAGGGCGTGTGCACTGACCAGAGAGCAGAGAGAGAGAGAGAAAGAGAGAGCGAGACAGAAAGCGAGAAATCACCCCCCAGGGTGGATGGCCATGCCACAATCCCTTCTCCTCCATTCTCTATTCAGGATCTTGGGCATGCACGCACACGTGCCCAGAGTGAGTTTACGCCACAGCGGTCGACTACATGGGAGTTCAGTGACATAGTCATTACATTAACTGCTGATCCCTCTCTGGCTCACTTTTTGAACTTGCATCTTCTTTTTCATCTTCAGACTCTATCTCTGTGCCTGTATGATTTCACTTCTTAACACTTATCATCATTTGGAGTACTATATATCTTACAAATGCTTTGTTATCTATTTGCCTTCCATAATGTAAGCTCCTTGGGGGCAAGAACTTTTGTCTGTTCTCTTTATACTTATTTCCATTGCTTGGGGTAGTATTGAGTGCATTGTATGCAGTTAATAAATATATATATATAATTAATGAGAATTTCTGTATCTATATGATAACCAACTAATCTGACATGTGAGTTCTTGCTGGTTGATGCCAACAATATGCTAACATTTTAGTCAAAAGCTAGGCCTTAACATAACTAAATATTGGGATCTACAGGTGGCGTAATGGCTATGTCGCTGGACTCCCATGTAGTCGACTACAGTTCAAGTCCTGAACCGGCGACTTAAACTCACACCGGGCACATGTGCATGCGTGCCCAAGATCCCGCAAAGAGAATGGAGGAGAAGGGATTGCGACGTGGCCATCCCCCCTTGGGGGTGATTTCTCGCTTTCTGTCTCTCTCTCTCTCTCTCTCTCTGACTCTCTGGCCAGTGCACACACCCTGTAGCAAAAACCTCTCCAAAAAAAAATTAATTAAAGACATATATATACCTAAATATTTAATTTAACCATGGGCTGTTTGAATCAATATTTTAACAAAAAGTAATGTTTAATAGTGCATTATTTCATAAATTATGAGAAAGTGGGCCTTAATCTCAATCTTAGTATCTGATAGAATTCTTTCAGTTGTAAGAGGAACTCACTTCAAATTAATCAATAATGAAATGAAAATATCAGTTAACTGAACCAGGTGTTTGAATGTTAAAGTGTCAGTCAGAATTCCCATAATTTGGGCTTCATTTATATTTTTCCATGAGTCTCCTGTGTTTCTATGTCTCCATATGTTGGCTTCATTCTCAGGTTGGGGAGATGCCTACCGGTGCTGTGGCTTCACATTCATGCGTGGTAGTGTTCAGGAAAAGAGAGAGAGAGGCGGTTTGAGAAAATTTCTCAGAAGCAGCAGAAGGGATCTTCCTAGAAGTTCCCAGTAAACCACTCCTCAGGTACTATTTGTTTCATGTAAGTCACATACCCTGTTATTGGCAAGAGGTTTGGAATAACCAGTAGCTATTAAACATATACTAAAAGCTAGGAGTAGAGTGGGCTTCCCCTGAGGCAAATAGGTTTTCTGAGAAAAGGCATGGGTTTAAGAGCTACAGATTATTTTGATTCAATGAGGAAGAAGGAAATAGGAAATAACCAAGTGTAGGCTGTATCTTTTATATTTTAGGGGTCAATTTTTTTCTGTTCTCCTAGCTTTAGGAAGAGGTTTATCATGGTCAACATAACAGCTATAAAGTGGTTTCTTCTTTAGATTTCTTCTGAAATTCAGCCAAATTGATGCTGCCTATGAGGGTAAAAAAATGTAACTGTTTTTCTCCTAAGCAAACTCAATGTCACCCAGAGGAAAAAAAGAAACTTAATTATTATTATTTTTTTTTTTTTGGAGAGGTTTTCGCTATAGGGCGCGTGTGCTCGCCAGACAGACAGAGAGAGACATAGAGACAGAAAGCGAGAAATCACCCACCAGGGGGGATGGTCATGCCGCAATCCCTTCTCCTCCATTCTCCTCTCGGGATCTTGGGCACGCATACACACGCACCCGGTGTGAGTTTTAAGCCACCGGGTCCGGGACGCAAACCGCGGTCAACTACGTGGGAGTCCAGCGACATAGCCATTATGCTAACTGCTGGTTCCCGAAACTTAATATTTTTAATATCTTCAAGTGCTTTGAATTATGTAACTAGTGCTATATGAAGTGTGAAATGGATTTATTAGTTCTTAAAATTATATTTGCATTTTGAAATATGCTATTGATTTATTTTTATTAGAAACGATAAGTATATTTAAGGTTAGGAAATGAAAATGAGGTAAATCTTGTCTGTCTTTTCATTCTGAAAATTATACTGCGTACTCTTATTAGAAGAGTACATTGAAAATAAGTATTTGTATCAGTTAGTTTAAAGACAATTAAAATAAAGCAACAGAAGTATGAATTTGTGTCTTAAAAATCTAAGACATGAAAAGGATTTCTTAGAGTTTGTGATTTGGGCTCTCATTATAAATTCAAAACCAGATTGAGGTTTAATGGAAATATTCTAGGTATTTATAAATTGGTTAAAGTCTCATGTGCTTTCACTCTGCATTATTTGATTATGTCTGCACATAAATTTGACAGGTATTTTCTTCTTGGTTTCACACAGCAAGCCCTAGAAAATTGGTCTGTGGGGAAAAAATTCTTCCTGACTACATGGTCTATGGCTGAATCTGTGACAAGACCATTACCGCATGAGGCATTCGGGTCATCAGGAGTAATTGCCAGGCACCCAGACCATAAGAGGGCAGAAGGATGTCAAAATAGTGTAGAGGCACTTCTGGAATTCTTTCTAGGATTTGTACCGCCCATGAAGCCTGCTAAGGAGCTTACTGAGGAGATAGCCTGCTCCATGCTAGTTTGATTTCTTTACAAAGAATCAAGCCTTTACATAAGGGAATCAGAGATTAGCCACCTTCAGTCCACTAGAAGATTCTTTGTAGAATTTCCCTCTGTAAAATCTGAGAATGACACTGAAGGCTTGTTATCATTGTTGTAAACAGAGCTCTGAAATATTAGCAGACCAGAACTGAGTGGTAGGAATTCTGCCATTCACAAAAGAAGAGGAGCTTTCTGTATAAATCTCGTACTTGAGATGAGCCCACGGTCAAGAAAAACTCTCTGGCTTGTTTTCTGAGAAAAAACAGAAAGATATTCTCCTATGATCTTATCTTTCTGTCAAAAGGCTTATTATCTTGGAAATACATTAAGAAAAGAGATTTTATTTACCTGATGAAGGACCAAATGTTGTATATCCTAAGAATTCTCATTGTGGGACCAGCAGACGGTGTAATGGTTACATTGTTGGACTCCCATGTAGCCAACCATGGTTCAAGTCTCAGATCCAGAAGCTTGAAACACACCGGGTGTGTGTGCTTGAGTGCCCAAGATCCCTGGAAGGGAATGGAAGAGAAGGGATTATGGCCTGGACGTTGATCCTGGGGAGTGATTTCTCATATTCTGTCTCTTTATCTTTCTCTGTCTCTCCTGAAAGAGCACATGCCCTATAGCAAAAATCTCTCTCTTTAAAAAAAAATGAAAAAAAGGAATTCTCACTGAGAGGTTTCTGAAGTTTTATATAATAATTGTTAAAGTTAATTCTTTGAAGGACATCATGTCTTATATCTTTTGTATAGGGGTAGTTCACATGGGCTATATAGCAAGCATTCAGTAATGTTTTGTTGAAAGAAGTGACTGAATTAGATGTTACGAATAGATTGACTGGTGGGAGGTATGAAAAGACAGCATCATTCCGATAATCCAAATTAGTTCATGTAAGGAGTGTTCATTAACATTCCTTTTACTGAAGAAATGCTTGGCCTGTGGTACCATTGGATTGTTTAAGTACCAGGAGATTATCTTCTGAGTAAATGGAGGATCTTTGTAGAAACAAATAGAAGGAACATCTTTGTCTGTTTAGGTCATGGTTTTGTTTCTTAAAGGCAAATTAAAAAGAATGTATGTATATATCTCGTAGAAGACTATATCAATATCATGTTAATATTTTAGGTTGCCAATTCTTAACTCTGAGGACCCTTTTCGATCTCTTGTCTCAGCTACAACTTATTTTGATATTTGTTAATTACAATGAGATAATTTAGGATATTTAGAGATTAAAAACAACTAAAAGTCATTTATAGTTCCTATGGAATGCTACATCCTCATCTCCCCATTCGTAGATATTACCCATGATGCTTTTAGCCTTCTAGCCTTCTTTGCACTTGATATGGGCCCTGGAGCTGTCATTCCTCTCAGCTTTTCAACAAAATAGTGAACAGGCTTAGCAGACATGGTAATCAGCAGTCTTCTGAAAGAATGACATTTCCCTGAGAAAACCCCTAAATGATATCTCTTTAGACCCACAAAACAAAAAACCTTTTGCCTTAAGCTATGAACAGTCTGAACTGATACAGAATGTGACTCCAAAGTAACACATATATGCAAAACTCCTTTCTTTAAATAATGCTTGAGACCTAATATGTAGAATAAAGCTGAGTGGTTGTGATGGATTCCATTTAGAGGAGTCCACTTACCAGTTCACATGGTTTACAAGGCACTTTTGTAGAATCCCTTGGGCTCCAGGGATTAAAATCGGAGAAATACCCTGTGATAGGAAAACCTTTCTAATTTTCAGATTTGGAAGCATTGATTCATGACCAGATTGTTGAATTATAATTTCTGTTTGCTTAATGTTCTATTTTTATATTTTATTTTTTAAACTTTTAATTTTTTATTGAGAGAGAGCAAGAGAGAGATATACTCTCAATAGGGTCTTATGACACAATCCTTCCCCCAAGCCTTCCCAGCTAGCCAGGATCATGGGCACATGTATGTGTGTACAAGTCTATCTGGGAACTAAACCTCTATCTTTCATATAGCTTCCAGCATTAAAGAGATTTGTGCTACCACTGTGGCACCATAACTGGGCCGATGTTCTTGTTTTTAACATGACTGATATATATTTGTTAACTATGTAATTATTTTTATTTTTAATTTCAGAGTATCTAAGTTAAGGGCCAGAGTTTCCTCTCGGATTCAAATATTTTTATAAATTCTCAGTTGGCTGATGAAGCCAATGGGGTGCTTCTTCTTGTTTAGTGTGCTTTCTGGGAAGATTTTATTCAAGACCTCAATGGCCATCTGATCAAATGCAATTATGTTCTTCATTTTCTCCAGCTATTTCTGATATTCCTTAATCTTAGTCTTTAAGAGTGATACAAATTCAGTACAACTTTTTACATCTTCCTTTACTTCAGTATCCACTTGGAACTAAAGTCCATGACTTTTGTTACAGAAAACATAAAACAACAATTGTTTAATATTAGAAAAAAAATTAGAAGTCAAAGTAGTTGACTTTTTAAACACACAGATAGTACTATTAGAATATTTCTGGTAATGGATTAAATTAAAAGCATTTTAAGAGCAAGTAACTTAATTGTAGGTGAAGTCTTAATTTTATACAGTTACCTGATAGGAAGGAACTTCAGATTATTAACTACTAAATCAGCAACACAGATAAATATTGAGTTCAATAGTTTATGAAAGTGTGGGCTTTAAGTCAAGAAAGAGTACTTCAATGATATTTTCCTCAGAAAAAAATCAGAAAAAATTTATCATTAATTCTTTCTTTCTCAATAGTACAACAAATCATTTGATGTAAAAAAAATGTGAAAATTGCAGGACCATGTAGATGGAATCAGTATTAAAGTTGAAGATGCTTCCATGATAATGCCCTTTTTCACTATTCTATTTCACATTTATTTTGTATAGATTTGCATGTGAAATCACTGTATGATGAATGCTATGTTGGAAAATGAAACTTTTTAAATGATATATGATAGACATAGATCTTTCCCACTGGGGATAAAATTATGCCAAGGTCTTCACTGAGAATAACAAGTAAAAGGCCTCATGAAATGAAATTTTCTTTCCTATTTGAGTGTTAAGCACTCCAAGCTAGCCATGGAACTTTCAGGAAAAGTAATTCCAGTAATAGTTAACTTGAGTTTTTATTTCAGTGTCTGAGTGGCAAGTAGCAGTAAGACTGCTACATAGGTTAACAATTCTGTGAGTGATTTCTTTTTTAAAGGAAAACATGTCACAGGTAATAGATACTTAGAGAAACAAAGAGCATTCTGAATAATTAGTGGTGTGTGTATAATAGCATCAGATATACAGACACTGTTAAGGGGAAGAGAGATTATTCTTGAACTGAAGGATTTTTATTGCTAGGAATTGTAAATTATCTCTTTCTAGCCCATGTGCTAAATGTAAGCATGAGCTAATGCATTCTTGCCTTCCCTTTTTTCCTTTTTTATTTTTTGTAATTTTCTATAGGGTGCATGCTCTTGCTAGGGGGAGAGAGAGATAGCGAGAGAGATAGATAAATCTATCACTGGAGGGATGGTCATACCACAATCATACCAAAACCCCTTTTCCTCCACACTCTTCTTGGGATTTTGGGAAAACATGAGCCCAGCATGTTTTCCTTTTTCTTTTTTAGAGAGAGATTTTTGCTATAGGGTGCATGCACTTTCTGGACAGACAGACAGAGAGACAGAAGGTGAGCAATCACCTCCCAGGGGGGATGGTCACACTGCAATCTCTTCTCCTCCATTCTCCTCTCAGGATTTTGGGCATACACACACATGCACCTGGTGTGTTTCAAGTCTTCAGGTCCAGGACTTGAACCATAGTCAACCATGTAGGAGTCCAGCAACATAACCATATGCCATCCGTTGGCCCCACACCCAGCATGTTTTTTAAGTTGCCAGATCTGAGACCCGAACTGGACACGTGGCAAGGTGGAATCCAGCCACCCTTACCTCTGTGCCACCTGCTGGTCTACATTTTTCTTTCTCAAAGCATTACTTGTCTTCAATTTCCAATTTACACATAAAATTTCTTGCAGTCTGTGGACTTTTTTACTTTTTCGGCACAGGGTCTGTATGTATTCCTTAAGTTTGCTGAGGTCTTCGTAATCTGAAAAGCACACAAAGATTTATTTGTTCTCACATCATAGAACAAGAATGATTTCCACTGTGTCAAACAGTACCTTTCTCCTTATAAGAGTCATGACAAGATGACATGCCCAATGCCTTCTAAGGAAATATTTCTTCTTGGATATCAAGGATAGAAAGACACTTTTGGGGGGAGGGTGGAAAATCTCTTCTTTTCTTAATCACCCTTATGTGAATAGAAAGTGTGCTATTTAAAGACACTCATGAGAAACTCTTCTTTTTAATATTTTATTTTAAAATTTATTATTTTTACATTCAATTATTGTATATATTTACAACACTGATAATGAATTTTCCCAGCATGAATATTCTATATGTTAGTCCAATCAAAGGAATAACCATACACGTTGTCATCTTCTTGCAAGCTAGGAGTTTCTTACTAATTGAGTTGCCAGGGGAGTTGCAGTGTGAAATTTTTTTTTTTTTTGGGAGAGGTTTTTTGCTATAGGACGTGTGCGCTCGCCAGACAGACAGACAGAGATAGAGAGATAGAAAGCGAGAAACCACCCCCGGGGGGATGGCCACGCCACAATCCCTTTTCCTCCATTCTCCTCTCGGGATCTTGGACACGCACGCACACGCGCCCGGCGTGAGTTTAAGCCACCGGGTCCAGGACGTGAACCGCGGTCGACTACGTGGGAGTCCAGCGACATAGCCATTACGTTAACTGCTGGCCCTGCAGTGTGAAATTTTTAACAATTCGTCATTTGGTGACTGACCATTAAAATAGTCTAAAATTGGCATTGGCATCTTGACTTTTCTTCTGAGCTCTGTATTCAGTAATGCTCAGAGCTTTGTCTATACTTTTTAAATAGTAGATCTAAATAAGCACATTCAGGAAAAGAGAAAACCATGATTCAGGTAACAGTGATGCTGAGGCTCTAAATAGGTTGGCAATAAACTGAGACAGATGTTTTTGGGGTGGAAGAGGGGGCTGCTAATTACTATTCATAAGCATATGGTATACGATCACTGTGTAGAATACTTTTCTAATATTGCATGTGATATTGCAAATCCAGAGTCCTGAACAAGAATGGAAAATAGAAAACTTGAGAGGATTTTTTATGTGACAAAGATTTTTCAGAGTGTCTGAAAATTCAAGAAGAGTGTTAATTTCCACATACATGTGAGCAGAGGCACAAGTTCCACTTTAGAGGATACATTAGGTTGATGACCTTACATCTGGAGTAAATTGTGAAACTGGAAAAATAAATTCCTTTCCTGAGGTCTCCTTACTTTTGTTGCATTGGTACTTCAGGAGGTGCAATGCTAAATTCTCCTGGCTTTTTCAGTTGAAACTGGGGTCTACAGAAGTTTAATGCCAGACATTTAAGGACACTGAAACAATAATGAAGGCCTGGAAAACAGCCAGTTTCCTACCTGGCATTGGGCTGCTGTGGCACTAGTTTGGGTACATGCCAAGAACAGAAGCCTGCAGGAGACATGAGCAGCTGCGATCTAGTGAGCTGGAATGAGTTGACCTGAGAGGGTAGAAGAAACAACATATGGACACAGTACAACGTTACTCTAGGCAAAGTAAAACATGGAAATGATAACTTCTCACAGAAAAACAAGGTGTGCCAAGTGGCTTTTGGGGACCTCAGTTTCACCCAGAATAAAGAACCACATCCCTTACAACCTCATCTTGAAAATAAAGTATTGATATGTTAGCACTTAGTAAATCCATAGCCAAAAGAAATTTTGAAGTAGCGTGACTTTAGTGTACCTCCTGACAATCTCAGAGCATTTCAATTCTGGAGTCATTGATAAGATTCTTATTTACAGATATAACAAAGTTAACTACTGGCAAGCCATGTTTATCCTTGAACTCGTGTAAGCAGCATGGATTCAAACATCAGAAATAAGGGTTCCAATTTTATTTCTTCTATTCCCTTGCAGGTAGTCCAGGTGACCATATTATTATTATCTTCATTATCACCGTCATGGCCATCATCATTTTCTCCATCATTACCTCCATGAAGTTGAAAATTAGGTTTGTCAATCTAGCATTTGAGACCTGTTATCCCATTTAATTCTTACAATTAACTTATGTAATACTTTTGGGTATAATCTCCACCATCTAAGTGAGGATATTGAGACTTCAAGAGATTAAACCACTTGCCTGACTTCACTGTGTAGCAGTGTTAGGAGCTGATTGTCTGATTCTAGAAGTCCATGCTCTTCAGATCCACAGTCAGATTTGTAACCTGTTGCGTCATTTGCCAATGCCCAGAAGAAGGCTATGCTCTTAATAATTCTCTTTACTGTCACACTCTTGAGCTTCAGTTCACTTGCTTATTAAATTAGGTGATTGGGCTAGACAATCTCTAAATAATTTCTTTTGGCTCGTTATTCTGACTCTTGAATTTCTTCTGCCTTCTGCTTTACTACCCCCAAACCCCTAGGATATCTCAAATCTTAGAAAAGATCCATCACCTTCTAATCCCTTTACCCTTAATTCTTTTTACAGGTAACATTTTCATTTCTCTGATACTAAGTTTAGTAGTAATATAGACCACCTCTCAACCTCTAAAGAAGTTACAGCACAATGAGATTAGGAGATGTAAGAAGTGTTAGGGCAGACTCTGGTTCAAGTTGGAGTCCTTGGAGACTGAGAAAGCACATGTGCTAACCCAGTGAGCCATAAGGACGACCAGGGCCTGATGGACCAGGGCTGAGATGATGTATGTGACCTTCAGTTGCCTGATTTGCTCGATCAGTAGCTCATGATGATATTTAGAGAACAGGTAATTTAGGTACAATGAGCCAAAGCCAAAGAAGTAATTATTGTGAAAGCAGTAAATTTGGATATAAGAAAATTTATTCCTAAAAATCTAGATGAAGAAATCATGTATCAATTTCATCAGTTTAGATTAGCTGCCTTCATAGCATAAATTTCCTCAATGACACTCAAGTGTCATTTGCTGTATAGATTTTACTTGGGGGAGTCTGGACAGTGTCATTTGCATAGTTTATATATGATTATGCTAAGAAATGATGGCTTGGGAAATCTTGCACGTGTGTTTCAAATTACCAGCCGTCTTTAAAACATATGGTACTGTGTTATTTCCTGATGTTAGAACTGAAAAATACAGATGTGATAGCCTATAAAATTTGTCTGCAAATAATGAATACAAATAACTGTAAAATAAGATTTCTTAATTACCTCACTAGACTCTAAATTGAAGATTGATTTCACCAATGACTTTATAATGATCTTTACTAATCAGATAAGATTTGCTGAGAAGTGCTACCAGACACTCCAGCAGTTTATACACAACAATGTTGTCCAACGGAGAACTCTGTGCTGATGTAAATATTCTATATCCACAAGCCCCATTAGGCTCTTGACCACTTTGTATGAAGCTAGTGTAATTAATGAACTAAAATTTTAATTTCATTTAATTTTAATTCATTTAAATTTACATAGCCACATTTAAAAGACCTACCAGCTATTTGATCAGATAGTGTAGAGCTAGAAAGAGACTCATCCTAAATCTATTTCTGAACTACGTGTTGGCTTCAAGTTGGGGGAACAAATCACTATTTATTACAGAGAAAATTTCACGGATAATATAAATAACAATCCACAAAAGAAATTTTAAAAGGAGGGAGCATAAAATCCTTTTGTGTCCACATTATAACACAAAAATAGTGAGTCCGTTTATTCACCTTCAGGTTGGCCTTGGAAAGTTCATATGTACTCTAGGAAAAACAAAGAAATGGACATTGTGTGGTTAAATAGTTGACAGAAAAATAAGTTTGAATATTTTAACTGCTTATATCATGTGAAATACAGAACTGGTTTTAGTGAGATTTTATTTTCTTTGCAGAGCTCTCAATTTTAGCACAATGTAATTTGAAGTTTTGTTATTAAATGAATCATGATTAAGAATTGTTTTATTCTTCTTAATGAACATTATTAACGAAACGATTATTTTGCTTAGATCCAGTCATACTTCATCTCAAAATCCATTTTATGTAATATTTATCATGTGATACTACTTTTCTTTTTGCTTATATTTTCCAGGTATATCTTTTTTCTGTTAACTTTTTGGCCTGTATATATTTAACAGGATCTCTTTGTAAATAACTGATAACTGGATTTTTTGAAAGAATTGCTGAGACAGGGAGTGCTGATGAGTGCCTGAACTCATAGCTACTTGAGTCAGGAGGATCACAGCATCAAGGTCAGCAAAGGCAACACTCCTCTGGGCTGGCCCTGTAGTCTAGTGGTTAAGGAAAGCCAGATTTCTTATGGCCAACTACATTTCAAATCTTAGCTTGGGTGGCTTTGCTGGGTACATGTGCAAGCATGCCCCAGGTCTCAACAGGTTGAAGAAATGGAATATTGTTCAGAGCCCAATGTACTTGGCTGGTGGTGATGCAAACTGGAGATCGAGTCTACCTCACATGGACTTTGGCATCTCTCCTGGTGCTGGGGCAGGTCTGGAGGCTCAGTCTGTGGATACTGACCTGGAGTCAGGGACTGTGAGGTATTGTGAGGTACTGGGTTTTACTCTGGCAAGTCCGTTGTTAGGGTCCAAAGCAAAATTTTGTGCTTATTTTCCTCCCTTTTCCTATTCAGACAGTATCTTTGTTCATACAATACTGTCTATGGCTGGGGAAAGGCAATAGAGGTAATGAAAACTGTCCTTACCTTCTTTAATGCATCTTTTCTTATTATTGTGCTCTTGTCCAACCAGATATTTTTATTTATTTATTTTTTTACCTGTTTCCCTTAGCTCTTGCAAAAGTATTTTCAGGCATAAATTGTTCAAATTGATGTTTCTGTGGGGGTATGATTGCAAAGAGTTCTAGTACGTCACTTTGCCTTCTTCCTATATAGTTATTTTAAAATAATTACCTTAGATAGTTTCAAACGCACTTTTTTTTTCTTTTCGAGAGATTTTTGCTATAGAGTACATGCGCTAGCTGGAGAGACAGAGACGTAGAAAATGAGAAATCACCCCCCCCCGGGGGGGGGATGGCCATGTTGCAATCCCTTCTCTTCCATTCTCCTATCAGAATTTGGGGCATGCACACACATGTGCCCAGCATTTTTTTTAGCTGCTGAGTCGATGACTTGAACCGCAGTTGACTACATGGGAGTCCAGCGGCATACCCTTTATGCCATCTGCTGGTTCCTTATATGCATATTTAACTAAATAATGTCTGATCATTCTCTCTACCCACTACTTGAAATATGCTGAAATGTGCAAATGCTTAAACTCTAATCATAACTCCCTTAGTTGTATTTTATTTCTATCTAGTGTTTTTTTCTTAATATATATCTTAACACTGTAGCTTATGCCTTACTCTTATTGGAAATATTTAGACTATCTAAGTTCATTAGCAAATCAATTAAATGGGGGGGGGAGGCATAGAAAGCAACCATGGATACCAGAGACAATGTGGGAGGAGGGTGGGACATGGCAGAGGGTGAGGGATAGGGAATCAAGGATGGCAAAATAAAAAAAAAAGCACAAAAAACCCCAAAGTATCAAGACATAAGAAATGGAAAATTATTTGCTGATAACATGTATGTTGATGTGCTTGATTGAGCCAATATACAGTGTATTTTGTATGGAAAATTCATTTGTATGCTGTAATGATGTATAGTGAATTAATGTAAAAAATAAATTTAAAGGAAAAAAAATGTTTAATAGATTTGCTAAAATCACTACCCATCATTCTCCATTTGCATCTTGGGACTTCCATGATAATTCCCCTTTTGCATAAAGCAAATGTTTAAAGTTTTCTCATTTATTAATGTGCTAGAGGGCAGGTGCACTTGCTGTAGACAGAGAGAAAATGCAAGAAAGCAATCGCCCTGGGGTTCAGTCACACTACAATCCCTTCTCCATTTTTCCTTCCTCCAAAGGAAATGTACACATGCTCCAAACGTGTTTTTCAAGCTGCCTGATTGGTCTAGACTCAACCACACAGTTGGTCATGTGGGATCCAGTTCCATTAACCACTAGGTCATGGGGATGCTCCTGCTTCTATTTTAATTTTTAAATTAACACGTGGTAATCAAAGATAGAGAAGAAGAAGACATCCCCCAACAGGGCATGGGTACACTACAATCCCATTTCCTCCATATCTCTATTCTGTCAGGATTTAGACAGTTACGCACATGTGCCAAGCATGTTTTTCAAGCCACCTAGGCTGGGATTTGAACTATGATCAACTATGTGGAATCTGGCTCCCAATGTATAACATGTAACCACTGAGCTACAGGGACAACTGTTGAACTACTTCTTCTATTTTCTATTGTATACATCAGCTTAAAATGCCTTTTAAAAGTCTCAGGCTTTCAAAAATATTGCACTTGTGGTTGGCATTCTACAAAATGACTAATCATATAGGTATAGATGATATATATACACATATGTGTGTATATAAATATACACACACACATGCAATTAGATTATATATACATATATACAAACATATATGCATATTATATATACATAATATATAATATACACACAAATACATATAATTGTGTGTGTGTATATATATATATGCAATTTTTTTTCTCTATAAGGTGATCTGAAATGGGTTTATATGATCTATGGTTTTGTATTTTCTTATAGAGTAGGAAATAATTTATTTCATCCCTGATTATTGCCTCATTCTGATTATTTTCTACCGTATTTCCTAAGTATTCTGATTAGACATATGTTAGCTCTCCCTATAGCCTAACCTCTTTCATATTTTCCATATATTTGCATCTTTGGGCTGCTTTCAAGATTATTTCTTTGAATGTATATTCTACTTCACTAAATTTTTCTTCAGTTAATTTTCTTTTTTTGGAGAGGATTTTTGCTATAGGGCACATGCGCTCGCCAGACAGAGAGAGAGAGAGATAGAGAGACAGAAAGCGAGAAATCACCCCCCAGGGGGATGGCCACACTGCAATCCCTTCTCCATTCTCCTCTTGGGATATTGGGCACACACACACACACGCCCGGCGTGAGTTTAAGCCACCGGGTCTGGGACTCGAACCGTGGTTGACTATGTGGGAGTCCAGCGACATAGCCATTAGGCTAACTGCTGGTCCCTCAGTTAATCTTTTAACCAGTTTTACATTCATTTTATTTTTCACCTCTAAAAACCGTATTTTGTGTATCTTAACTTTTATAGTTTAATTACTTTCTTGTCTGTTGCATATAATTTCAATAGATACTTTACTATTGAAACATGAAAAGTACCCACACTCAATTTCTGGTAAGTTTCAATATCTAAAATCATTGCTGTTTTTGCTCTTACTAATTTCACACTATTTTCTCAGATATTTTATTATTTTTATACTATAAGCTAATGTTCCTTAGAACGTTAGCTGTGGTAATTCTTCAAGGTCTAACTAGGGACTGCATTGTCCTGGAAAGCATTTTTGTTGGCTTCTACTACCTGATGGAGTTGCCAATTTGGCATCACTTAAAAATTTTTGTTGACCCTAGAAGTAAAAGGAATCTAGGCTGTATGTATAGATTATAAGAACAATGTTGGGGGCCAGCAGGTGACATGGTGGTTGAGGGTGCTGGGCTCCCATGTGGCCAACTGAGGTTCAAGTCCTGGGCCTGGCAGCTTGCTGTCTCGATTTCTTTCTTTCTCTCACTGTCCTTCTTTGGTCAAATTAAAATAAATAAATAAATAAAGTTAAATAAAATAATTATTTAAAAAAAGAGCAAAATTGTGCTTACTAATTAGGAAGCATTGGAGAGTTAAGCTTACTTGGTGACATTTCCATTTGGTAGGTTTAATTCTTATTCATCCTCCAGGATTTTTACCAATTTTATGCAGATGTCTCTTAGATTCTTCATTTTGGGGGGTCCTTGATGTTATTACCTATTTTCTATATTCTGTACTGTCATTCAAACAGAAGCTAAAAATTGCCATGCTTGAGCAGATGCTTCCTGAGGAAAAGCTGGCTTCAGGCCTTTTTTATTTCCCAGGTAACTTCTGTTTTTCTTGTTTTCAATTTCTGTGCTTTTTTTTGCTACCTTAAGAAGTCATTTAAAAAGATGTTCTCAATAAGTTATTGCTATTTTTATTTTCCAGGGCATATGAGCTACTTATCACTGGAATTAAAATTTCAGAACTTTTTGACAGAGATATTCTTTTATGACCAATTGCCTTAGGTACTACTCTGATGTACTATGAGAAGATAAAGTCAAAATGCTAAATTATTGACTGATATTTTTAAAAAATCAATTGGGTAGTATTATGGATTTTAAAATTTCATTGGAGCAAAAACATCTCAAAGGTATTTTTGAGATGATCACTCCATGAACAACTGCTTAAGCTAGTTTGTGGCTCTGCACATTTAGCTGCTTTTAGTTGTACTTTTATATGAAAAAATGTGAATTAGAATATTCATTGAGGACCAGCAGGTGTGGAGGTTAAGACAACTGAATCCCACATGGTTGATTGTATGTGTGGATGCCTAAAATCCCAAGAGGAGAGTGGAGGAGAATGGATTGCAGTGTGGCTAACCTCCCTTGGGGGGTGATTTCTCACTTTCTCTCTCTGTGTCTCTTTCCAACAAGCACATGTGCTGTGTAGCAAACTAATATGTATACACATACACACACACACACACACACACACAAACATATATATATATATATATATATATATATATATATATATATATATACTTTTATATACACATTTATTTATGCTCACTGGAGCGAAGATTTAACAAGTTTTCAGCTATAATTGTGCTTATGTAATACGACCATTTAAAAATCCCTGAACGGGTCTTTCCTTTTCACATGGCTCTATGGCCTCTAAAAACCTGAGCTATTACTCTATAGATTCCCAAATTCAAAACCACAAAGCTATGTTGATACTGTGGTTTTTGCTGTGGAGATTTACAGGTTGTTTACAAAATATAAAATAGTGAATTTTGAATGAGAAAGGGAAATAAGCAGCAGGTGCTTAAGAGCTGCTAATATAGCAGATTCTTTTTCAATAGAGCTAGCCTGTCACTACTGCATTACCATGAGTCAAATGTTAATGTTCCTGTCTACCTAGGGAAATCTCTTTTGTCCTGCTTACTCTCCTTAGGTTAATACATACCGAGAATGTACAATAAATGTTCTCCAGCAGCTCTGGGGGCCAGACCTGGCTGCAGAGAAAAAATTCCCAAAAAACTGGAAAACACTTTGAGAAGGATGCTAGCTCTTTCATAAAATCAGAGTGATGGTTTGGACATTTTCTACACTGAAAACATTTTTTTTTCTATAGTCACAAAAATATTCATCAACCTTTAAATTTATATATAGCATTGTTTGATATTATATTATATAGTCACCAATGTTATTGTATTATTGATATGTATAGCACTCAAAGCAGCTTTGAAATAGCAGGATAAAATTTTAAGTAAATATGGATAATTATGGAAATACAATTTTTATTTCATGATAATGTTAAATAAGGAAATATTTCCTCTAATTGGAAATATTAATTCCCTTAATTCCATGACATGATCCAAAGACTACTATTTTCTGTGAGTGAGTGAGAAAATGACATGAGAAAATGAGCAATAAATATGAAAATACCATTGTAGTAAAATGAAAAATGTATAAATTCTCATTCTGGTTCTGCAATACGTTGGTGGTATGATCGCGAATAAATCACTTAATTCCTCTAAGCTTAGGTTTCTTATCCATAAAAATGGGGATAATAATGATCAGGTAGTAATTAAGAGCATGAATTTGGAGAAGTTTAACATCTGTTTGAATACTGAATCTGCTACCAAATAACCCTGTGAATATGAGCAAGTTGCTTATATTCTTTGGGACTCATTGTTCTTTTTTTTTTTTTTTAGAGGTTTTTCTATAGGGCGCATGTAAAGCATGTAAAGCATCCCCAGGGGGGGATGACCATGCCGCAATCCCTTCTCATTCTCCTCTCGGGATCTTGGGCACACATGCACATGCGCCAGGCATGAGTTTAAGCCACTGGGTCTGGGACTCGAACTGCAGTCAACTACAGTCAACTATGGGAATCCAGCAACATAGCCATTACACCAACTGCTGGTACCCATGGGACTCATTGTTCTTGTCTACCAAATGGAAATAGTAAAATGTTTGGATGATTGTTTGAACTTAATAATTGATTTGTTTCTTTTTTCTTTGCATGGTCATTAATTCCCCTCCCCCTTTCCAGAGTACATTCTCACTTTCTCTCTCTCTCTCTCCAGAAAGCACAAGTGCCCTATAGCAAATTAAAAAAAAAAAAAAAAAAAAAAAAAAAAAAAAGGTAGTGGTCTGGCTCCCACCTTGAATGGAACTGGAGAGAAAGAGAGAAGTGAAAGATAAGCTCATTGAGCTAAGATCAGACAGGAGTCTTGTGTCACTTTCTGAGTGGCAACCTGAAAAAGCAGGTCCCTTCACACACTGAAGCAATATATGGTAAAGTACTGTGCATATATATTACACATAGGGTTTGAACTACTTTTCTTATGTCTGAATTCTTTGCATTTCTTTCAGATTTAACTGTTCAGTTGATTCTTAAAGCTATCCCATCAGTGCATTGGATGGAATGGTCTGATTCCAGTCCCTTGATAGATATTTTTAATGCCTAGAATTCAGTGTCTGAAAAGAGTCTGGGCAGGATATGAAGATACCAGGACTGGGCTGAGATTGAGGCAGTAAGTGAGCAGGTTCAGATTAACTTTCTAATGGCGGAGCAGCCAATACAGAAAGGCTCATCTAATGTCATTTGCTGGGTTTTAGGCAGCTTCCTTAAAATATTTTGATTTAATGTCCCTAAAGATGTCTTCCTGTTTCTTACCCTAGCCTCCCTACAGATTTAGTTCACAAAACAGCCAGGAGTTATTTTAAAAAAAGCATGTATGGTCATGTCAGTCCTTTCCTCACAACCCTCCATGAATTCCTATCCTTTCAGAGTAAAAACCAAAGTCCTTAGACCACTTACAGAGTCCTCTGTGGCTTGGCAGCCTGCCATCTCTTCTATCTCATATCCCACCTTCATGGTCTTGTCCACTCTCACTCGCCACTTTCTATAGTGCTTATGTTCTGATATGTTCCTGTCTCAGTACTTGAATGTTGCCTTATCAGGGGCCTCCTGTAATCACCTTCTCTGAAGAGCCGTCATCCTGACTCTAATACTTCCTGTCTCTGCACTCCAATTCCAAACATTTTTATCTAACCCAGTACTATAATATAGATTCCACTGGAGAGGGGAGTTAGTTTTGTTTTGTTCCCTGTATATCCAGTACCTGGAATAGTTCTTGGCTTTTAATAGAAGAAACTTAGTATATTAAGTGTCTGTTGAAAGAATAAATGGAGTACCTGTTATGTAACCACCTCTCCAGATATCATAGCTATTAAGTGGCAGGACCAGGACTCATATCAATTTGACTCCAAATCTGTAACCACTATGTTGTGATGTCAAAAAACCATACCTATTTATTTATTTTTTTTTAGTTTATTTTTAAAAGAGGTTTTTGCCATAGGGCATGTGCACTTGCCTGAGAGAGAGAAACACAGAGACAGTGAGAAAGAAAGTGAGGTATCCCCCAGGGGGAATGGCCACACAGCAATCTCTTCTCTATTCTTTTCCTGGGATGTTGGACTCAACGCACATGTGCCTGGCATACATACGTGCCCAGCATGAATTTCAAGCCACTGGATCCAGGTCTTGAACTGTAATTGGCTATGTGAGAATCCAGTTACATAACTGCTATACCATCTGCTGGCCCCAACCATATCTATTTATAATTATCTTAAATGCTTTTAAAGTATAAGAATTTTTTAGGCCATAATTTTTTTGAGAGAGATTTTTGCTATAGGGTGCATGTGCTCGCCAGAGAGACAGAGAACCAGCAAGCAAGAAATCACCTCCCCCAAGGGGAATGGCCATACCACAATGCCTTCTCCTCTATTCTCCTCTCTGGATTTTGGGCATGCACGCACATGTGCCCAGTGTGAGTTTTAAGTCACTGGGTCCGGGGCTTAAACAGTGGTCGACTACATGGGAGTCCAGCAAAGTAACTGCTACACCATCTGCTAGTCCCTAGGTTGTTAACTTTCTCATTAAGCCATAAAAATGGTGACGGTAGAGACCATGTCTTGCTTACTCACTAAGTAAATGATGAAGTCCCTACTTCTCTATCTTTGGAATAAAGCAGTGTAGTAACCAGCTAAGGTTTCTGCTCAGATAGAATCTATGTCCTATTGATACTATATTTATATTGTATTTCTAGCTGCTTTTATATGGTTGGCTCACAGTACATACACACAGAAATAAATGAACTTTTCCTTTACCCAGAGAGAATTAGTAAGTCAGGGAATCTGCTCTTCGCTGTTAATAAGAAGAGAAATGAACTTTATTTACATGAAGGTTCATCTAAGAAATAGTATGAACACTTTAAGATGAAATTAACAAGTTCCATTCTCTGTTCCACTTCTTCCTTCTAAATTGAGACTCTACTCCTCACCGGCATAGTCTATGAATAGATATTCTATTTAGCTTTTTTATGAATGACCAATCCTTACACTGCAGGGGACTTATGACTATAAATAAAGATTAACTTTAAAATTACATCAGCAATTCAAGCATCTTATGGTGTACTAAAAAATAGATTAAAGTAATTATCATCGATGTGCCATTTTAAGCTCTAAGAAAAATGACCATGCTGTCATTTTGATAAATAATTGTGGTATGAGAGAATGTGCATGTTTTAATTTTATCCTTAGGAATTGCAAGCCCACATCTATTTAAAAGCAGACTGGGATGATACAGGAGGCTTGTTGTTGGCAGGGGAAAATAATAACCATGTCCTTTAATAAAAATGCTGACAGCCACTGGTCAGTAACCCTTCTTCTTAAGTAACATATCTACAGCTTCAACACAAGATTACAATTGATTAGCACTTAACAGTTTTTTTTTTTTTTTTTTTTTTTTAACAGAAAGGTATATTGGAAATAGTACCAAGACTTAGGTTTAAGATATATATGGAACAATGCTTGTTCTCAATAAGTAGTTCTCATACCAGGAAACAACCCAGGCAAATTTCTTGAGGGCTTTAATGCATTCTTCACCAAGACTAAAATAGCTATTTCAAATGGTGCATCACTTTTAATATCAGCATTAGTTTTCACCTAAAAACAACTTTGAGATATCATTTAGAATATGCACTTATTTCCAAAAAGGAAATGTTCACCACCTTGGTACCAAAAATTAATTCTAATATTAAAGCTTCCAAGAAAAAAAGATCTCACAACTTTTTGGTCCCATATATTACTGAACTGGGTAACACAAGATTTCCACATTTTGAACTTGATTCTGGAAAGTCTGGCAGGATGGGGAATCAGTAGGCCTTCCCCCCCCCCCCCCCCCCCGGTAGGCTCTCCTGAGCTGGGAGGATGCACTGCATTATGCAGGCCTGCTATTGCATATTTCCCAAACATAATACTACTCTTGGCATATTGGGTGTACCTGAATAGCTCTCAAAAAAATAAGGTTCAACAGATAGTGTAGTGATTAAGGTGCTGGACTCTCACATGTCTTACCACAGGCCAAGTCCTGGACTTGGCTATGTGTGTGAGTACTCAAAATCCCAGAATGAGAATGGAGAAGAAGGGATCATGGAGTTGCCATCCCCGCAGGGGTGATTTCTCATTTTCTGTCTTTCTGTCTCTTTTAGTCTCTCTGGTGAGCGCACACACCTTATAGCTAAAATCTCTCTAAAATAAATAAATAAATTAATTTAATTAAATTAAATTAAATTTATGCTTTCCTTCTTGGAACCATGTTTGCTGTTGAGTAATATTGTAGGTTGGGTCCTCTGAGAAAATACACTCTGAGATTTGCCTGAAGGAAGTTTAATGGGGAGTTTGCTAGGGTTAATCCCTGTGAAGGATTAGAAAAGGATGACTGAGTAGGATATGGTGAACTGCAATGCAGGTGCAAACAGCATCTTCACAGATCTGCAGGTTGCTCTGAAGCTGAAATGGACCTGAAATATTGTACTAAATGCAGACAATGGGGACCAATCTTTGTACCTATTCATGTACCAATGATCGGTTACTATGTGATCCCTGAAAGGGAGTAAATATTGGAAAAGGCAGCTTCCTTCTACAAAGTTCCTCATATGGACAGATCATATCTGCAAATTATCAGTTTCCAACACTTCTTAAAGCTGGGGGAATGAATGCGTAGGTCTTAAAGGGAGGTGTGGTAGCATGCTACTGCATTTATTACAAACATACATGTACCACTGTGTCCACTTCAAATAGTCACTTGTTGAATGGATTAACTGTTACATCTTTTAAAGGTAGATATTTCTAGTATGATGAGGTCATGGTTAAAAACTTTTTAAAAAGTTGGATAGGAAGGGTGGGAGGGGCCAGCAGATCACACAATAGTTATATTACTGGACTCCCATGTGTATAACCATGGTTCAAGTCCTGAACCTGCTGGCTTGAAAATCACTCTGGGCACATGTGCATACATGCTTAAGATCCCTGGAGGAGAAGGGATTGCAGCATGGCCAACTTCCCTGGAGGGTGTTTTCTCACTTTCCGTCTCTCACTGTCTCTCTCTCTCTCTCTCTCTCTCTCTGCCAAGCACACTGGCCTTATGGCAAAAGAAAAAAAAAAAACTCTTTAAAAAAAGAAAGAAAGGAAGAAAGAAAGAAAGAAAAGACAAAAGAAAGAATGGGGAGGATAGGAAACAGATTATAGTGATAGAGTTTGAATTTTGTGATATCTGTACAATTTACGTAGCAGAGAAAGAAGTAAAATTTGAGAAGTGAGCAGCAGATAAGGGAAACTTGGGAAACCTTTTTAATGCTCAAGACTGACCATACCATTGTCTGTTCATAAGATATGATGATCTAGAATACTTTTGTCTTTCTAGCCCCATCTTGTGCCATGACTCCCTTCTGTCACTTGCTATTCTGTATGTATACAACATATATCTTAGCATCTTTACTTTTATTTTATAACTTCTGACTACAATATATCTCTCATCCCTATCTCTTGTCAAACATTCATTTTTTTTTTCTTTTTTTGGAGAGGTTTTTGCTCTAGGGCGCGTGCGCTCGCCAGACAGACAGAGAGAGACAGAGAGATAGAAAGCGAGAAATCACCCCCCAGGGGGTATGGCCACACCGCAATCCCTTCTCCTCCATTCTCCTCTCGGGATCTTCGGTACGCACGCACATGCGCCCGGCGTGAATTTTAAGCCACTGGGTCCGGGATGCGAACCACGGTCGACTATGTGGGAGTCCAGCGACATAGCCATTACACTAACTGCCGGTTCCAAACATTCATTTAATATGAAATAAAATTTTAAATCAAGGCTTTGTACTTTCTTAAACTTTTCCTGTTTTCTTTTCCTGGTGCTGGGTAGAATTTGTATCCTCCTTCTTTGTGGGGTTCTCTCTACTGAATAATATTTCATTGTGTCTTTGCTTAATGTTTATCTCTCCTGATCAGGCTATAAGCACTTTGAGAGAAAGGAATCTTATATTTTTGGGGGTAATTCTCAACAAATATTGTGTCTGTCAATATGGTAGAAACTCAAAGCTGTATTTTGGTTGACCTAAGGAATTATGAAATACTTGAATAGGATTCCAGTAGTTAAAGAAGACTTGGATGATACTATACTACTGTCATTTGGCAGAACATTATACTCAAGGGTGAGGGCAAAGGAACATTTAAGGTAATTTTTATACAGTCATTAGCAAGACTTTTCTAGCTATGGCAAGGGGCACATGTGGTTAGAAAGCAAGGAAAGTGAGTATCAGATTGGAGAGGACCTTGAACACCTAAATACAAAACTCACACTTAGGTGTTTTTGAAATGGCTTTCCAATATAGGTGTGTCCCCAAAGTCTCACTTGAAGACTCTCAAAGACTAATTAGGTGACTTGTGCTGAATAATTTGAGATGTCAGACAGCCCAGTTAGGCAATTCCTTGAAATTACTTGATCTAAGGAAGAAAGGAACTCACCTTGAATGAGCAGTATAACAGACAGTATAACAAACTTGCAGTGTAGGGGTACACTGAATATTCAGGTAGATCAAACACAGGGCAGGTCTCAAACAGAGCATGGCAGTATGCAGCAGGCAATGTTGGAAGGTAGCAAGCAGGGACCAGGAGGTGGGATACTGACGGATGATCCTGTACTTCACCATCTGGGAGGTCTGCTTTCAGGTGGGTGGAACAAGAATTCAGAGAACTTGGCAGCAGGTAGTAGGTAAAGTCCAGTAAGCCAGCTGGCAGGAGAACAACCTGGCAGAAGTAATGAGAAACCAACCATAATAACAGGATTTGAGACAGAATCCAGTCCTCAGGAATGCCAGAGAAAATAAGATAGGAGTTGATTATTTTAGGACTCTAACATCAACCAAGGCATTAAGATAGAGTCAGAACTGAAATATTAGGTCATTAGGAAAATTATGACATATTTTTTCTACATTTTTCTATGCAAAAATGCTTCATGACTTTCCCGACGACCCAGTATGTATGCAAGATGGGACTTGATCACAAAAATAGGTAGCACAAATGTGTACTCTTTGTTATTACCCATTACAAGAAGGATATATACTTAGTAACCTCTAGCAATGGGATCTTCTTTTAAGGATACATGAAGAATAAAGAAAACAGATATAATTGTGCATCTCTGAGGGCCTAGATGTTCTGCATTTGGGATGCGGCCATGGCTTTACTAGTCTGACAGCAGTGCTAGGCACCAAGGACTTAAGCAGTTGTTGCCTCAGGAATGCCTATCATTGACCAGAGGAACTCAGCTACTTTTTGCCTTTGTTTCTTTTCCTCCTACTTCCCTGCCTTGTGTTTATTTGTGATTTCTGCTTACTGCTTTCTGTTTGTGTCTCAGCTTCTGTCTCCCCCTTCTGATTGTTAGCTCCTTCTGAATGTCTCATATTCACACTTCTCAAGAGAGTTTCCAGTTGGCAGAGTTAGTTAGTATTACAGCAATTTGGCTGGGCTGCCTCATAAATATACCTAATGGGCTACTGACAAGCATATAACTCGTTTCTCTTAGGTCAGATGCAATCGCTAGATGTGCCAGCCTTGGTCTTGATGATTGGATTATTTGATCAGCTTCCCTTTACCAAGAGCAGTAAAAATTGGAGGCCTCCCAAGTTATAATGGTCTCATCTACTGTACTAAAACAGGAGTAAAAGTCAAGAAAGTAACAATAAGAAGATTGATTAGATGTTGATGTAGGGCTTCAAAAAGCTAAAGGTGGTTACAAAATGATATATCTATGAGAAAAGTATGAAGACTTGACAAGGACTAGTTGAGTAATTGACTGACTTTTCTCATATTTTCCCTTCTTCTAGAAAAATTCTTAATAAATCCTTATGAAAACATTTCCATGCATCCTAGAAATGCGAGTTAAAAGGGAAGTTCTAAGAATTGAAGTATATATCACTTATTTTCTGTATGTATGACGGCCACAAAAGTTTATAATAAAGGCTCCCAGATAGATCGAGATGGTGACAAAATTTGAAACAAGACAAAAACAAAACACAGAAAACACCCACGATCAATCAATAGTGAAAGAGGCTAGACATAGGACCACATATGGTATGCTTTCATTTATATGAAATGTCTAAAAAAGACAACTCTGTGGAGATGGAAACTAGATTAATGGTTTTCTAGGATTGGGAGTAAGGTGAGAGATTAATTGTAATTGAACATGAGAGATCTTTTTGGGTGAGTTAACATATTCTAAGATTGATTTATGGTGTTGATTGCTCCATCCAGTAATGTTACTAAACATCATTGACCATGAAATAGTGGCAGGGAAAGGGGGTGAGAGGCATTCAGAGTCCTGAGCTGCAGTAAGAAATTGGAATTTTAAGCACTGTTGGAATGCACTGAAGAATTTGTAGAATACCGAATTATGGTGTTCATTCTTCCATGAGGTGAGCTTTTAAAGGACCAGTGAATTTTAGGAAATGGGCACTAGGCTGAACCAAGTATTTCATGATCTCAGTGGAGCTTTCTGAGCTTTCAGACCTCTTAGCAAGGTTGCTATGACAGAGGCATGTGACAGTCTATGACCATAGCAGAGACCTCTTTGAGTTCAAATCCAGTGTCCTGGGCTTTTCCTGCTGGGCAGCAACATCAAAGGAGAAACTCCTTCCTGTTGGTCCCAGCAAAGGGGACTCAATACAGAAGTCTGGTGCCAGGACCTGCTCAACTGAACACGTTTTTCTGAGTTGGGGAAGCTGTGGATTAGGAATAGATGTAACAGCAAACACACAAAGACAAACAAGTATAGAGAGGTGAGGACAAGGTGGGCCCAACTTCTCTGATGGAGAAAACTGTGACCCCAATCCAGCCTCAGGTTTATTATTTTATAGGGCAGAAAATGGAGGAAGAGGAAATAGAATGCAGAGCCAGTTGTTTTTAGATGTTAATTGGCTGATAAGCCTAAAACAACTGTGGTTTCTTCTGACCTTTTTGCGTGAAATCTGAATAACATGTGGCTTCCTTAGAGAGATACTGCTTTGCAGTATCAGCAGTTAGCATATTTGTATCTTAATGCTTTCATAGCTATGGAAGTGAAACTCACTAACAGGGTTTCTGCATATGTCTGAAGGTCACCCTGTTTTGTCTGAAGGTCACCAGGTCACCAGTGTTTTGTCTGAAACAAAAGGTTACTGTGTTTGTTCAGAATGGCTGCTCTCCACAGTCTGGCTAAGGGGAAAATTCAAATATGCAAAAACTTAAAAAAAGTAATAACTGCTTTGTAGAAGTTTTCCTTCAGAAAGAAAGAATTTTAGTGTCACCATTGGCAAAGCAATATTTGTATGAGTTGCATGTGGAAAAAATAGGGAATCCCACACCTTCATCAGTGGAATTACACATTATTCTGGTGTTTCTTGAAAGCAACTTTTCTATGTTACTGACTGAATTGCCACAATTTTCCATTGAGATACCTAGTGAGATTTTACTCAGATATTCAGGATGTTTCGAGAATGATGGAAGCAGGTAGGACATGCTAACCTAGAAGAAAGACACTTTTTCTTTCAGGTGCCCCAAACATTCGGTTTCTGGAATTGCTCATGAGGTATAAACCAGTGCAAGCACTCCCTTGTGCATGAGTTTACTCTGTATAGTTGAAGTAAAGATTTGTAACTATGGAGACAACAGTACAAAAATAATTAGTGACTTATTTAAAAAAGGAGCTCAGGTATTATTCATATTGACTTCATGTGATTTACACACACTGTCTAACTGTCCAGGACACTGAATAGCTTTAATTTTTTTCATTTTTATACTTTCACTAGAATAGTCTGGTACAAGGTTAACTGAATAAAATGACCATGATTTTTTTATTAATGACCAAATAAATTCAGATGTGTTTTATGCATGTCTAGCTCTTAATAAGTTCTGTTAATAGAGAAATCGAATTGCCTGAATAAATGAAATTAAAATTAGCATCATTTTCACTGATAGTTCAAATTATCCTTGCTTCTTGTTAGTTCTTCCCAACCTCAAAACAAAGAACATAGCAGAAACCCCAAAAGTTCAAGTTTATTTTGGTGCAAAATATTTTTAAATTCATGCATATTTTTTTCATTTTACACATATCCATGAATTTTTTGATGACCCCTCAAGCACATATTTCAAAACTATGTTTTACACAATAATTATATACAATATTTGTCAATAAAATAAGTAGGAATGTTAATTTATTTTTTATTTTTTAAAGAATAATTTTATTTATTGTCATTATTATTATTGTTATTATTATTTGTATGTGGGACATGTGCTCACCAGAGAGAGAGAGATAGAGAGAGGGAAAGTAAAAGCAAATGATCAGGTTTGGGTTTAAATTGTGGTCGGCCATGTAGAAGTCTAGTGCCTTAGCCACCACACCACCTGCTGGCCTCATGAATGTTAATTTAAAAATAACAAACAGATGAAAGTAAACCAAAAGATCTTATTGCCTTTTTAGTAAATTCTAATAAAATAATCATCTTCCCATGGAACCAGCAGTTAGCGTAATGGCTATGTCGCTGGACTCCCATGTAGTTGACTGCGGTTCGAGTCCTGGACCCGGTGGCTTAAACTCACTCTGGGCACGTGTGCGTGCGTGTCCAAGATCCCAAGAGGGGAATGGAGGAGAAGGGATTGCGGTGTGGCCGTCCCCCCTGGGGGTGCTTTCTCGCTTTCTGTCTTTCTGCCTCTCTCTGTCTTTCTGACGAGCGCACATGCCCTAAAGCAAAAACCTCTCAAAAAAAAAGAAGAAAAAAATTAGTCATTTTCCCTATTACAAGTGATAATTGTATTTTTTAAAATGTAAATATAAGGAATAATGCTGCTTAAATATAAATGGAGCATGCTCAAAAATGATGAAAACATTGCTAAATAGTTAAAATTGGCATAGCTAGAAGAAAATGAATGTAAAATGAAAATGTAAAATAGAAAGTAAAAGAAGTGTAAATATTTTATATATTACAAAAACATTTCAGGGTACAAAAGAGCTGCTAATACTTTAACTAGTAGTTGAAAATATTGACTAAAATCTGAAGAGAAAAATATAAAATTTATGAAAGCATTGCTAAATAAGCAGAGCATACATAATTGGCAGAGATCCAATTATAAATTTTAAAAACTATGGGGAAAGCAAACAAAAAAAGTGTACAAAGGTTAAAAAGGAAAAACTTTTGAAAAAATTATAATGGACAGAAAAAAGCTCAAGACTAGAAGCAAAACTCAGAGACCATTCTGTGGTGCACAAAATTGAGCAAACATGAAAAGCTGTGGAGTAAAGATAGCCATTTTAAATCCACTAGCTATTCTGAACTTTTTTGCTACAATTTTGTTTTTTTTCCGTGAATGTGTCTCACTGTATCACCCATCTTTCTGCCACACTTCAGTCCTTCCCTATGCTGGTTTTCTTTAAGTAGCAGGATGCATGCCTATGGACAAAATAAGGCC
This sequence comes from Tupaia tana, assembly GCA_026018925.1. NCBI lineage: Eukaryota > Metazoa > Chordata > Mammalia > Scandentia > Tupaiidae > Tupaia > Tupaia tana. The sequence continues at coordinate 58,605,769 of JAKSZU010000007.1, read as the reverse complement.
CTCTCTAAGAATCAGCCTAATCCAGTGGGATTCAGGATGGTCATGATAGGCACCATTAATTACCTCCAGAAGACTCCAAACCTCATCAGAATGTCATTAACATACTAAATGACACATCTACAGCACCCTGACCTTTTATAACCTCCCAGAAAACCACTGGAAAAATCTTTAGAAAGAGAAAAAGGGTTGGATTTTGAAATTCCAAGAAGTCCTTACCTTTCTCAGAAAAAGCTTTGAATGTTCTTCCCCTCTATAACCCTATCCTTCCTCATTACTCCATTTACTGTATCTTAGGCTCTGTGGCTCAAGATGAACTAGAAGTTGACATGCAAGCTTATTTCCTGCTTCTCCATTCCTCAGCCATTTAATAAAGCGTGTGCCATTGATGCTCGCTTCTGTTTTTTGAAGTTGACTGCAAAAGATTCCTTTTTTGGGAGCAAATTAAAAATTGGTAATGGGGCCAGCAGTTGGCATGGTAGTAGACTCCCACATGACTGTCTGTGGTTTGAGTCCCCCACCTAGAAGCCTGAAAATCACACCAGGTAGGTGTAGGTGTGTGCTCAAAGTCTTGAGTGGAGAATAGAGAAGGAATTGTGGTGTAGCCATCCCCCTGGTGTGTATGTAGTCTTTCTCTCCAATGAACACACATGCCCTATGCAAAAAGTCTTTTCAAAAATTGGTAACAAACTCACATGCTCCTTTTTTCTCTGTAACCCACAGATTTTTTGATTTTTAGAAGTTTTTGCTATAGGGCACATGTACTTGCCACAAAGACAGAGAGAGACAGAGAGACAGAAAGCGAGAAATCACCCCCCAGTGGGGATGGCCATGCCACAATCCATTCTCTTTTTGGGATCTTAGGCATGCATGCACACACGCCTGGCGTGAGTTTAAGCCACCGGGTCTGGGACTTGAACCACAGTAGACTACATGGGAGTTCAGCGACATAGCCATTATTCAAACTGCTGGTGCCAACCCACAGATTTTAATAGAGTACTTTTACCTAACTTACCTGATCTTTCAGGTAGACTCATCTAAACTCCAGAGATGTGTTATTTCAAGTCAGTTTGGAATTACCTTTTCCCCTTTTGTACCCAGTAGCCTAATATTTTTCTTTTTTTTCATTTTATCTTCTTAAATTTATTGTATTTAAATGTAATTATGATAGCATTGTTGTGTCCTTTTTTGTGTTATGTGTGTCTTTACATTTCTTTGAAATTTTTATTCTTGATATAAAACATGTGCATGTACATGAAAGTGAGATAGAGAAGTGTCCTCACTAGGGTTTTGTCACACTGCAATCCCATTCTCTTAGTCCTCTTGCTCTTCAGGATCTTAGACACGCACACAGGTGTCTAGTACGTTTCAGGTGACTTGCCTGGACATCTGAATTTTTGGTCAGCCATGTGGCTTCCAGCACTGCAATTCTGTATAATACTGACTGTGTCACACTGGCTGGGCCCTTTTCTTTTTTTATGAGTTCATTTATTTTTCCCATGAGAGAGACAGTAGGGGGAGAGACAGAGAGAGATGTCATCCTCGACACACCTTTATGCTGTGATTCACCCCTGCCTCAACCAGTCAGGATCATGGGTGTACGCACTCCTGGTGGGCACAGGCCAACCTCAGAACGTGAAGAATATGGGACCTTCCCTGTGACTTTAGCATCACAGAGTGCCATGCCACCGATGAACTATTGTGGTTGGTCTATTGTTAGCTAATCTTATTTGCTAGAAACTTCTCTTGTCTTCCCTGTTTGTGCGTATGCCTCAAATAGATAGACTGATCTTAGAACCTTGTGGCTGTACTCAGACGTTTCCATGTGACTAATTCACTTCAATTCTAGAGGGCCGATTTCTATTTTATTAACTCCATGCTTTTTGTCCCAATCGATTTTCTCCTTATGAGTTTTCTTAAGCTTCTTCATATCATCTTGAATAATAATAATAATTGCTCATTCATACCAGGAATCACAGAAGGGAAGATGTCCTGGTGACTTTGATCCAATAATGGAACACATTCTATTAGCAAACTATAATTTGTCTTACCCTCAATAGAATGTGACTTCTTGGGCCGGAAGGTGGCATGGTGGTCAAGGACGCTGGACTCCCACATGGCCAACCGCAGCTCGAGTCCCGGACCCACTGGCTTGCTTCTTTTTCACTTTCTCTCTCTCTCTCTGTCTCTCTGTCCCTCTCTGGTCAAATTAAAAATAAATAAATAAAGTTCAATAAAACAATTAAAAAATAGAATGTGACTTCTATAACTTGCGTTGATAAAATTATTTCTTAAAAAATTATGACAATTTTTACTACTGAATATTATAATGTGTGTATTTTTCAAAGAAAATTTGCTTGATCTAATTGAACATATATGAATTAAAATAGAGGTAATTGAGAGATGCAATAGTAATATACTTGTGACTAAAACAATTTAGAGATGTAAAATTTACTGAATAATGTCCCAGAGAATTCTTTTTTTCGTTCTCCTTGTCTCTCGTGATAATAAAGGAACCAAAGACTTTTTTTAAAAAATTTCAATTTATTTATTTGCATTCATTCACTGTACATCATTACAGGACACAAAATGAGATTTTGCATCCAGGGTACACTGTATATTGTCCAAATCAAGCACATCAACAAACATGTTATTGTCAGCAAATGATCTTCCATTTCTTGTTTTCTGTATGTTTTGCTTTTTTTCCCCCATCCTTGATTCCCTATCTCTTACCCTCTGCCATCTCCCACTCTCCTCCCACACTGTCTCCGGTATCTATGTTTGCTTTCTATACTGTTTTCCCCTCACATGTGATTGAATCACCAAAGACCCTAATCAATTCAAATACCCTCATAGCAAACACAGGTGACATACACATTTCCATGAACACAAGTCTAACTTTACACATCCTATAAAGTAGCACCTAGCTGGGGCTACATATCCTACTGCAGTCATTGAATAGATATATATTTTTTTCCTGAAACTTTTTTTTTTGTTGTAACTCAATTTACGTTCCTTCCCTAAGCATCATCACAGCACACAAAATGCGATCTCCCATCCAGTACACACTGCATAGTGACTCAATCATGCACATTTTAAAAAATTTTCCATTTCTAGTTCCTAGAATTATTTCCACACCTCTTTCTGACCCTCTGGCCCTTCCCACCCTCCTCTCACACCACCTCCTGTGTCCACAGTTGTCCTCCATTCCCTTCCCACCCACATTGCATTGATCACACAATTTCCTACATAATCTAACAACTTTCAATGGTGAGTTCACTCATTACTACTAAGAAAACCAGTTTTGACTTAAATCAAAGAAACGCCAAGGAACTTTGCTTTAAGCCAGGAAACAGGTTAGGATTCTGTTCAAATGGTAGGTGCATGAACCTATCAGTCTCATGTACTTTTATCTTCTGTTCTGGTTCAATTTTCCTGATTAAATTCTGGGATATAATATTCAACTCCAGACTTTTCCCTATGATTAAGTTGGCCACTTTCTTAGTTTTTGAACTCTTATTTCCGTGTGTCTGTATTTAATTTTCCTGATACAGCACACCCTTGAGAACTTCTTGGAGATCTGGTCTGGTGCTGGTAAATTCTTTCAGGTTTTGTTTATCTGAGAATGTTCTTATCTTTTCTTCCCACCTGAAAGATAATCTTGCCGGGTACAGTATTCTTGGCTGAAATTGCTTCTCTATTAACACTTTGAATATATTTTCCCATTCTCTCCTTGCTCACATTGTTTCTGATGAGAGATCTGCTGTTAGCCTGATGGGATGTCCTTTGTAGGTAACTTGATGTTTTTCTCTTGCCAATCTTAGTATCTTGTCTTTGTCTACGGTTTTGGTCAACCTGGCTATAATGTGTCTTGGAGAAGATCTTCTTGGGTTGATTCTATTTGGGGTACTTTGTATTTCCTGGGACTGGCTCTTCGAATGCCTCTCTAGGTTTGGAAAGTTTTCTTGCAGGATTTCATGGAATAGATTATCAATGCCCTTATGGGTCTCTTCACCTTCTGGAATGCCAATTATCCATATATTTGGACGTTTGATGGTATCCAGTACTTCTCGCATATTATTCTCAAATTTTTGGGCCATTTTCTCAGTCTTCGTGGTGGATTTTTCTAGGCCAGCCATTTTCTCTTCTGCATCTGAGATTCTATTTTCTGAATGACCTAGTCTGCTTTTAATACTTTGAAGGGAGATTTTGACTTCTTGTATTATAGACTTCATCTCTAGCAGTTCCGTTTGAGTCTTTTGTAAAGTGTGTAATTCCTCTTTTAGATCTTGCAAGAATTTCCTCATCTCCTGGAACTCGTCAACTTCTTTCTCCTTTCTCTTTAGCAGTTCATTATCTCTCTTCTCTTCCATCTCTGTTAGCTTCGACATTATGAATGCTCTAAATTCCTTATCTGACATTTCCATAATTTTCACCGAACTGCTTGTGGATGAAGAAGTGTTACTTTTTTCCCGTGGAGGAGAGGTATTTTCTTGTTTTCCCATATTTCTTGTGATCTGGCAGTGATTTCTTGTCATCTTATGGATGGTGTGTTTCTTTCAAATTCTTAAAGTTCAGCCTGAATGTTCAGGAGCAAGCAGACAGAGATGATCTAGAATCTCTTTGCCATTCTGTTGTGATCGCTGGTGTAGCAGATTCAGTAGATATTGGGGAATATTTTAACCCTATTAGTATTTGGATGTTTAGCTACAGTGCTCTTAGAAACATCGCTAGCTAGTTTGCTGGAGGCTGAATTATCAGTAGAAAATCTTCATTCCCTGAAATATCTACTTCACTGGAGCCATGTGGAACCTTCTTCTCGAATCAAAGACTTTTAAAATCACATTTCTCATTGTTAATATCACTAGGAAACACTTATTGGAATAGGATTTGAGAACATTACTAGAAGATGTAGGGGGCAATTTATCTTTCCTCCTTAAGAAAGAGAATGTGTAAAAAGAGAGAGAGAGAGAGAGAGAGAGAGAGAGAGAGAGAGATAGAAGAGAGAGAGAGAGAGAATGCATAAATAGAGCCTATTCTGACTGAGAAGGAAGAGGAACTTAATGATGTTGAATGACGATTATATTCTACTCTTTTGGATTAAGTAATTCATGAATCAGCATAACTCTGCTAATCAGGTATTAAAATAAGTAACAAAGAAATGAATAATTAGGCCATTAATTTGTCAAACACAATGCTCACCTGCTTATTATGAGTCTTAACATAGAAATTGCATTTCAGATATTGTAGAAACTGAGTTATAACAATTATTGGGCACTGAGTTTTCAGAAAATGTATTTAAGTAAATAAGTAGACTGAGATGATTGGGTTAAATGCCACACCTATACCTTTGTTTTTGAAAGATTTTTGCTATAGGACACATGTACTCACTCAGAGACAGAGACAGAAAGTGAGAAATCACCCCCTTTTCAGGGAGTATGGCCACACCACAACTCCTCCTCTACTATCTCCTCTCAGGATTTTGGGCACACACGCACATGCACCCAGTGTGAGTGGCACTGGGTCTGGGACTTAAACCATGGTTGACTATGTGGGAGTCCAGCAATGTAGCCATTATGCCATTTGTTGGTCCCAAATACCACACTGATACCTTTTGAGCTTAATAAAAGCTCTTGATAAACCAAGTAAGATTAAACATTGATTTATTATATAAGATAATATAGATTCAATTAGGGTAAAATTCCTCTTTTTTTTATAGAATATGTATTCTAAGAACCTAGAAAATAGGATAACAATGTATTGATGTATGCTGTCTTTTATGCTATCTGTTATCATTTTCTCCAGTGATAACCATGGTTTTAAGTTCATTTTTTGAGTTAATGTGTAACAGTAAGCTGTTTAGGTTTTATAGTTTTATCTGATGTGAGAGACAAAATATGTTTACTCTATCCTATCTGGTACGGTCTCTTAAAGCTTTTACCCAGATATAATCTGTATGTGAGAGTTGTCAGAATCAAAATGAGTCTATCTGTGTCACCTTGTGTTAAACCTTGACTAAATGGAGCCAGGGAAGGTCATACAGAGTATAGCCTCATATATGCCTGGTAACAAGAACTGATGCACAACTTCACACAAAAGTACTTCTGTGAGGACATCTGCCCAGAAACTGCCTATTCAACTTTGGACTGACATCACCCATGTATTGATTCTGCTAGCCAAGGATAATTGTCCAAAAACAACTTATGTAATCCACATTTTTCTTTTAAAAACCCTTGTCTTCTTTTACTTCCCTGAGTTTAGCTGTATTTTACCACGGCAAGTATATTCCTCATTGCAATGCCTACTTTTGAGCAAAATTTTTTTTTTGAGAGGTTTTTGCTATAGGGTGCGTGCGCTCGCCAGAAAGACAGAGAGTGACAGAGAGACAGAAAGCGAGAAATCACCCCCAAGTGGGGATGGCAATGCCGCAATCCCTTCTCCTCCATTCTCCTCCCGGGATCTTGGGCACGCATGCAGACGCGCACGGCGTGAGTTTTAAGCCACCAGGTCTGGGATGCGAACCATGGTCGACTACATGGGAGTCCAGCGACATAGCCATTACGCTAACTGCTGGTCCCAAGCAAATGTTTTTGAGACTCATTTTCTCTATTATTTAAAGGTTGATATATTTTTATTAACCTTTGGTTGACCAGAGGAAGTCAAGTGGTCATACCTATCTTCAAGGAGGAAAAGATAGACAACCTTACTGTTTGCTCTCAGTAAGATTCAGAAGTGAAGAGTACCCATGATCACTGCAGTGCAATGAAGTTTATATTCTAGCCATAGGATGAGGCTTCACTTTGAACAAAGCCCAAGCACCAAATTGATTGTATCTAAGCTAAAAGAATTTCAGTTCTCTTGAAGGCATGCATTTGGGTTTCTATTCCATCAAAATCCATAATTGTCATTGTGAAATTGCCTGTATCCACATCTATTTCAAAGAAGAATTAGTGATAATATACTGCACTCATATAATCTTGAGCCACTACAAGGTAAGATATAAGAACACGTTAAAAGACTCCTAAAGCTAGAATCCATAAAGAGAAATATCTAATGATTGAATATTAACTAGAAATATGATATAAATGACCTGAAAAACAGAAGTTAGTTGAAAAATATGAAATAAAGTGTCATATAGATCTGTTGATACTTAAAAGATTTTATATGAATATGTTACTAATAATCAAAGATTACATATAAGTATATTAGTATGTAAGTTACTAATCCAACTATTAGTTCCTTTCATATCTTCTTTTTTTTTCCCTTCAGTTTGAGAGAAAAAAATTCTGTATTGAATAGAATTAAGTGTTGGGAACAGCAGTTGGCGTAATGGCTATGTCGCTGGATTCCCATGTAGTTGACCACAGTTCGAGTCCTGGACCCGGTGGCTTAAACTCATGCTGGGTGCATGTGTGTGTGTGCCCAAGATTCTGAGAGGAGAATGGAGGAGAAGGGATTGTGGCGTGGCCATCACCCCTGGGGGTTGATTTCTCGCTTTCTTTCTCTCTGTCTCTCTCTGTTTTTCTGGCAAGTGCACGTGCCCTGTAGCAAAAACCTGTAAAAAAATACATAAAAAAAAGAAAAAAAGAAAAGAACTAAATATCATTTCTTTATTTCTGTATTATTTATTTGCTGAAAAACCCTATGCCATTACACCTTTCATTCTGTAGGTCAGTTCATGTTCTTCCAGCTTTTTGTTTATACCCCAGAATATGAACAGCATGACAATGTAACTTCTATACCTTTTCCCCCACAAATATCCAACTATTATTTCCTTTTATCTAGAAAGAGAGTTCCTTTCATACAAGAAGTGAGTAAAGAAAGAAAAAAAAAATACTTTTCTATCCAAGACAAAAAGGGTAAATGAAGTTGAACCCAAGTGTTTCAACTTCAAATCCTTTTATGTTTCTTTGACACTATGCTACTTCAATCATTTAACCATTTATAATCCATCAACTCCTACTTTTAGTCAAATGGGTCAGTATTATGGTCTCATTAAAATCTATTCCAGAAGTCTCTAAAGGAGTGTTGGGAAGAGGTTTTCCATGATGTTTCACACTCATCCCACTAAGATTAATTAATTTTCCCCATTTTTTCCCAAAAAACAGAACTTTCATTTTATTTGATTTTCAGCATTGCATTTGGTTCTGAAGTTCCACAGCACTAGAAAACAACTTAGAATGAGAAAGTTGTTCTGTAATCTCTCAACAGCCTGAAGAGGGTACAGGGCAAGGACACAGGCAAACTCAGATCTGGTTTCCAAGTAATATAAAGGAAATATGTAATTCAACAAGTAATTCTTAGTGAACTTATAGTAACATGACTCACAACAAGAAAATTGTTCGATAAAATATGCTGAATGGGAAATGATTCAGTGAAAATATTATTCAGAACAAGCAATTACTGAGTGAAGGTATTACCCACAGCATACAATTACTCAGTGAAAATATTACAGGCAGCAGGCAAATATTCAATCAAACATTTGACAAGAAGAGCAATTATTCAATAAACAATCATATAATTGTACCCAATGGAGCATGCTTGCCACTCGGCATACAAATAATTTACAGATACTCAGGATGACGTTCTAACTGTTAAAATGTGGATAATTTATGGTTCTCATTTGTCATTGTTGAGATAATTTTATTTTAGTTTTACTTTCAAGTAAACAGCATTAAAAATGTGTACCAACATTCAAAAAATATATTTTTCAAATAATCCTACTTTAGTATTTTTTGTCTCCTCTCTTACATTATTCTCTTTATTGTTTTGCTTTCCTCTTTTCCTTATTTTGTCCTTTTCTGGCTGCTGCTCCCACTATCTCACTATTTTCTTCTTTCTCATAATATATTGAATTTTAAAGGGTAAGACTGAATATTAAAAAGCTCATGTTTATTATTAAATCTTCTCTCTGCAAATCAATCATGAATATGTTTTCTAAGAAGAAAACATCACCAGCAGCTATTTATTACACATTGATGAGTTACTAGTATAATTTGCAAAGTGAGATCCATTTAGAATGTAAATATACCTTCCAGAAGTTTATATGCTGAAATGGAGACAGTGAATAATCCAATCAATACATACTTTGGCCAGCAACACTTATTGACTACATATTCCCTGTCAGTCATTATGTGAACGGATGCATAGGACAATTTTTGTTCTCAAGGAGTATGTGAACTGATAGTGACTGATCCACAAACCAAAAATCTCAACATAGTATGGTAATTGTGGAGAGATAGGGAATAAAGAAACATGAGTTCAAAAATCTACCTTACAGTATTAGAACTTGAGCTAAGTGTGGAAGAATCATGTCTATTAAGTCAGGCAAAGGAAGGTGGGAACGGAGTTCTTGGTGATGAAACAGCATGACAAAAGATACAGAGGCACAAACCAGGGTGTGAGGATTACAAGCAGTTTGGTTGCTGAGCGTGAGTGATGTTGGGACAGCAGTGGCAAAGGAGGGTGGCCAAGAGGCACACATGGGAGAATCAACTTACAGCAAGTTGATGCTCTCCCTTTACTTGTGTTTAAAGTTTCTTGATATATAATTTTCTTTTTCCTTGTTTTCCAATTTTAGAATAAGGACTAAATGTAGCTGATGTTCTTCATCTGCATTTAGTCATGGAGGGGATAGAAGAGTGCTAGGTATTCAGGAAGGAAAATGGCTTGTTTTGACATCTGATGAAAAAGAAACTGGGGACCAGCAGTTAGCGTAATGGCTATGTCGCTGGACTCCCACATAGTCGACCGCGGTTCGCGTCCCGGACCCGGTGGCTTAAACTCACGCCGGGCGTGTGTGCGTGCGTGCCCAAGATCCCGAGAGGAGAATGGAGGAGAAGGGATTGCGGCGTGGCCATCTCCTCTGGGGGGTGATTTCTCGCTTTCTATCTCTCTGTCTGTCTCTGTCTGTCTGGCGAGTGCATGCGCCCTATAGCAAAAAACCTCTCAAAAAAAAAAAAAGGAAGAAAGAAAAAAGAAACTGGATGGTGGCACAGTGGTAAAATGTGATGCTCTGTGAGGCTGATCCTCATGGAAAGACCCTAGATTCACACCTGAAGTCCTCTCTGAGTACATGGGCATGCATGTGCTATTGATCCAGGGTTGGCTGAAGCTGGGTGTGGATCGCAGCATGGAGACCCTGTTGGGGGTGCATGCTCTCTCTCTGTCATGGAAGAAATAAACTTTAAAAAAAATGAAGAAAATGGCTTATGAATGGTAAATAACACTGGAAATACAGACACGTGAGATCATAGGAGATGGAGAACTGAGAAAAGGGAAAGTGAAATGAAAACCAGCTACAAGGTACATCTCAAGGTGAATATGGGCTGCAGTGTTTCTAAGAATATTGTGACATTCTAGGCACCACCATATTTCTATAGGGTTCGATAGAGATGGCTATCACATTTGCTTGATGATCCAAAAACTTCCAAGAGGGTTCTAGTGGACACTGGTCTTTTGTCATCTGCTATTTATTTACCCTTCTCTTGGTGTATTCATCTTTGGCTCCTGACTGGGGGAATCAACTCAACCTCAGGCTTAAAGAGTTTGAGCCTACACACTGCCATCTCCAGTTTCAGAGATTTATGACAATCAAGATTTCTACTTTGGTACAGTCTCAATGATTGGTTTCCCCCCATGGAAAGTACATATTCCCATCGGAGGCCACAGAGTGCTATTTTCCGGCCACTGACCTGAATGATGGAGTGAGACTGGAAACACTGAGCTACCTCTGCAGATAGGTTGACTGGGCTAAGAAGGAGCCTACACCTGGCTTCCAGGCCAAGTCAGAACATGTGGGTGAGTAGGATACTTTAGTGTCTTGATTAAACCACTAGGAAGACATGTTTCTGTCCCCTGAGATTTTTAAGCTATGCCAGACTATATATATTTCCTTGTTGCTGATTAAGCCCCATTTGTAGTCGGTATCATTTTTTTAAGAGAGATTTTTGCTATAGGGTAAGTGCACTTTCCAGAGAGACAGAAATTACCCCTCCCCCCAGGAGGATGACCATGCCATAATCCTTTATCCTCCATTCTCCTCTTGGGATTTTTGGCATGCACACACACATACCCCATGTGAGTTTCAAGATGTCAGGTATGGAATTTGAACTGCAGTCAGCCACGTGGGAGTCCACCAACATAACCATTACACCATCTGCTGGTCCTGTTCTGTGCCTTTTGTAACAAAAAGAATCTTGTCATAAAGGCTGAGAATTTATAGTGGTTACATATTTATTTATTTACATCATAAAATAACAAAATAAATGAATAAAGCTGACTATCAATAATAGTAGTTACATATCTAAGCATTGCTTTTTATAGATAAAAGCCAATATTGCTAGTATTTATAATAGATATTGAAGTTAATATTATACATTTTTAAAAGTTTTTTTAAGTTTGTTTTTATTTCTTGAGAGAGAGAGAGAGGGAGAGAGAGAGAGGCACCCTTGACAAATTCTCATCACACTATGATCACCCCAGCCTCCCAGCCAGCCAGGATTGTGGGTGCATGTATGTACCTGACATGCTCGGGTTGGCCCAGGGTCTAAATTCCAGGTCTTCTACTACATGGCTTCCAGTATCGCAGAGTGATGCCCTACCACCTACAGCACAATGGTGGCCTATACCTCTTATTTTTAAGAAACTAAAAATGTTCAGGGTCGTACAAAGCATAAGTGTTATAGGCATAAACTCAAACTTTCTATTTCTAACACAAAACTTTTCCTAAGTTACTTTACATCTTTGGTACTATCTACACTTCAAAAGTTCATATTTTATTTTATATTTCTATAAGCTTTTAGAAATGAGCAATAAAGAATATTCACTTTCATGCTTTTTATTAATAAGTGTAAAATTTGGAAGTTGATGAAATAGAATGATAGGCAGCAGGCAATTGCTTTAAAGGGTTCCATGTTTTCTTTTGAGTAAAAAATCTTAAAAAACTGTCTTTTCAAAAAAATTGACTTTGTTACATATTAGATAAAATATAGTTTACTATAATATATGGTTTACTATGTTTTTGAACAAAGGCTTTATCCTTTGGGTCATTGTTATTATGACTTCAGGATCATTTTTTCCATTGCAGTATTCAGTTTTTAATTTCTAAAATGTTCTTGATTATAGTTCAGTTCTTCAGAGAATTCTCACCCCCACAAGTCCTACCTATCACTCACAGATACTGCTTCCTCCCAGGAAACTCTAGGGTCATGGCAGAGATAGACAAGTCTGATCAAGGAACCTCCCAAGATCAATCCAGAGTCTATATCTATTTTTGATGAAATTGAAACCCTTAGGAAGTAGTACATGAGAATTTGAAGTTAAAAAAATAAACATTTCCTTTTTGAACAAAGTGTGATTTCTACAGATTACTTTGTTATTTAATCATGCCCTTAGAAAGCAGAGAGGTTTCTTGAAGGGTCACTTCAGTCTTATTTCAGAAAGTTAATAGGAGAATAAAAGCCCCCCTAGAAATAAAATAAGACACACCTCTTTTCTCATTAAAATTTGTTCTAAACATATCATATTCTAATTTTGAATAGTTAATTCAAACTTGAATAGTACCTATAAAATTTTCAATAATGTTGATTCACACTTTGACATGCCAGTTATTCAATTTATGTGTCACCTCTCCTGTGAATAAATTGTGACCTTGATGAAGGCATAGATAATGCTTTATAAAATCTTATTATTGTATACTTATCTCCTAAATGCAGAGAATAATGTGTCATATTATTTGACACTATATGTTTGTTCACCTATTCTCTTAGAAGTAGATCTGTTCCATAATGGTCCAATGCATTTACAATTTGTTTTAAGGAGAGAAAATACAAATCCAGTTCTAGTGAGATGGTGATTCAACAGGTAAACTCATATTATTAGATAAAATACACCATGATATCATTTTGGAGACCAACATAACTATATTTTTTAAAACCCATAAAAAGCTTTTTGGACCTATCATTATATAAATAAATATTTTACCCTAAAAAATAATTTCTCAGCATAAAATGCCACTTATTTATTCAGTCAATAATTATTAAATAACCCTTCTATGTCAGGTATGGTTGCAGACAGTTGACATATATCATTGAACATTCTGATAGTCAGTGACAGAAAATAATAAATAGTGAATAAATAAATTTTACAGGATATTAGATAGTAATGAGAGCTATAAAAAAAGGGGGTCAGAGAAAAGGGTATTAGGAATGTTGGAGTTTGGAGTTAAAATGTTAAACAGGATTCTGTGATAGACCTGTTTGAAAAGTCATTTAAAAGCAAAAACTTGAAGAGAGAGGGTTAGCACATGGATATCAGTGAGAAATGATAGAGCAGCTAAATGCAATAATCATACGGCAGGAAGGTGCTTGAATGTTTCAAGAACTATGAGACCAGTTGGAGGAGGTGAAGTTAACAGGAAGGAAAGCAGTCAAAGGTGAGGCTTGATAGAAGTCTAGATCATCAGGGCCCTCCCAGCCTTTGAAAACAATATGACTCTTAGGCTGAGTGAAATGATGTACATAGCAAGGTTTTGAGAATGAGAGAGTGTCATGATCTGACATTTTAGCCCACAAAGAGGAAATGGTTGAGATTGGGTGATCAATCAGTGAAGAAATATGACCGTGAGTAATAACTCTCAAACAATATCACATCCTAATTCCTGGAACCTGTAAATGTTGCCATCTGTAAGACAAAAACCAAAAACGAAAGCCTGCAGATGTAGCTAAATTAATGATTTTGAGATGAGTTTATCCTAGTAGGCCCTAAATGCAATTGTATATACTTTGTTCTTTCCTTTTTACTTTTTCTTTTCTTTTCTTTTCCTTTTTTTTCTTTTTTGTTTTTTCCTCTCTCTCTCTTTTAAATTTTGTTTAGGGAGTGTGTGCTTTCTGGAGGGAGACCAACAGAAAGTGAGAGAGGGAAAGTTAGAGGCAACCCCCCAGGAGGGATAACCATGCAATAATCCCCTTTCCTCTCAGGATTTTGGGCACACATGCACACCTGCCTGGCATGTTTTTCAAGCTGCCAGGTCTGAGCCTTGAGCTGTGCAGTTGACCATGTGGGATCTAGTCACCTTAACCACCAAGCCTTGCAATTGCATATATTTGTACAAGAAAGAGGCAGAAGATTTACCCACAGACAATACATGTGATGGGTGCAGAGAGTTAGAGAAAGGAGATGTTATGCAACTGGCTTTGAAAATGGGAGAAGGTACCATGAGCCAAAGAGTATGAGAAATGCAGTCTAGTTGCTGAAAATGGCAAAGAAACAGAAAAAGCAAAGATTCAGTTTCTCTTGTAGCTTCTAGAAGGTGTACAGTTTTGCTAATACCTTGACTTTTGACTCAGTGAAATTCATTTTGAACCTCTGGTCTCAAGAATGAATTTTTAGGGACCAGAGGTTAGTGTAATGGCTATGTTGCTGAACTCCCACGTAGTCGACTGAGGTTCACGTCCCGGACCCGGTGGCTTAAAACTCATGCCGGAAGCGTGTGCGTGCATGCCCAAGATCCCGAGAGGAGAATGCAGAAGGGATTGTGGCGTGGCCATCCCCCCTGGGGGGTGATTTCTCGCTTTCTGTCTCTCTGTCTCTCTCTGTCTGTCTGGCGAGTGCATGTGCCCTATAGCAAACACCTCCCCCCCCCCCAAAAAAAAAGAATGAATTTTTAAAAATTAATTTTTTGAATTTTTGTTTTCTTCTGAGAGAGAGAGAGAGAGACTTCCAAGAGGGTCTCCATGCCATGATCCACCAGTCTCCATTAGCCTGGATCATGAGCATGGGTGTGCTACTTCCTGGACCAAATTTCTTAAAACCAAATTGTTTTTTTTTTTTTTTTTTTTGGAGAGGTTTTTCGCTATAGGGCGCGTGCGCTCGCCAGACAGACAGAGAGAGACATAGAGACAGAAAGCGAGAAATCACCCCCCAGGGGGGATGGTCACGCCGCAATCCCTTCTCCTCCATTCTCCTCTCGGGATCTTGGGCACACAAGCACACGCGCCCGGCGTGAGTTGTAAGCCACCAGGTCCGAGACGCGAACCGCGGTCGACTACGTGGGAGTCCAGCGACATAGCCATTACGCTAACTGCTGGTTCCCAAAACCAAATTGTTTTAAGTCACCAAGTTTATCATATTTTTTATAGCAGTCACAGGAAACTACAATAAACTATTGCTATTATTCAGAAAAGAGGTAATGGTGGCTATGTCACTGGACTCCCATGTAGTTGACCGCGGTTCAAGTCCTGGACCCGGTGGCTTAAACTCATGCTGGGTGCATGTGCGTGCATGCCCAAGATCCTGAGAGAAGATTGGAAGAGAAGGGATTGCAGTGTGGCCATCCACCCTTGGGGGGGGTGATTTCTCGCTTTCTGTCTCTCTGTCCCTCTCTGCCTTTCTGGGGAGTGCACACGCCTTATAGCAAAAATCTCTCTCTCTCTCTCAAAAAAATGATGATGGTATTTTGACTAGGATGAAAAAATGGAATTGGTAAGAAGAATTGCATTTTAAAGTAGAACAAACAGGATTTTCATTCAGATATGAAGTGGGATATGCAATAAAGAAGGGAGTCAAGGTTGGCTGCGAATTTTTTTGCCTGAGCAACTAAAATGATTTTGCTTCAGCTGAGATGCAAAAAGGTTGCATGTGAAAGTTTTTCAAGGGGTGACCAGGAGTTCTGTTTGGGACACACTAAGATTGAAGTTTTGTGGAGGTTTTTTTTTTCCTTTATATCTAAATGGAGATTTGAGTAGGCGGTTGGACATAAAAGTGTGGAGTTTGAGAGAGTTCTTTGGTAATCCAAATTTGGGAGTTATTGTCACATATTTGGCATTAAATGTTATGAGATGAGATGAGATCATCAAGGAAGTAAATGTAAATAGAGACGAGAACTAAAGACTAAATTTTTGAGAACTCCACATCCTGTTTTGAGAGAAACTTTGTGCATGAAAATAACCAATTTAAACAACATTTATAAAGACTTAGGAATAATATTAACATCTAACAACAGGGACTTCAAATATCAATGGAATTATCTAGCATTGTAGACAATAATGATAGCAGAAGTAATTATAGTAAATTATTAAGTAAAATGATCAGAACTCCAATGTATAAGAAAAATGAAATGAATGAAAAGGCTTTCTATGAAATAAAATAACTTGTGTTACAGTTTGGTTTTCTATACAGAGCAATTTTCAGCTTATATGTTCTGTAACAATCCTTTAAGATTATATATGATTTTTTGAGAGGTAACATCAAATCATATCATAGACTGTTTAGAAATAACACACAGTAAAAAATGAATTGAAATATTTTCAAGTAATTTGTTTTGAATCATAGTCATTTAAAGACACTAAAAAATATAAATATAACATAATTGTTTTCAACATCACCTATTTGGGGAGATAAAGTAATAGAGAAGATTGTAGGTCAACTACCTGATAGACATTCGGAGTTAGAAGTACCCCTTTGTATTACTGTCCCAAGCCATCTGCTTATTTACTTATTTTTTTTTTTTTTTTGAGAGGTTTTTTTTTTTGCTATAGGGCGTGTGCGCTCGCCAGACAGACAGAGAGAGACATAGAGACAGAAAGCGAGAAATCACCCCCCAGGGGGGATGGTCACGCCGCAATCCCTTCTCCTCCATTCTACTCTCGGGATCTTGGGCACGCACGCACACGCGCCCGGCGTGAGTTGTAAGCCACCGGGTCCGAGACGCGAACCGCGGTCGACTACGTGGGAGTCCAGCGACATAGCCATTACGCTAACTGCTGGTTCCCCCAAGCCATCTGCTTATAAAATAGACTTAAAAGAGCTACTTGTAGGCCAGCCTATGTAGTGGTGGTTAAGGCAGCTGGATCCCACATGGATGACCACATGGTTTGGCTCCTGTACCTAACAACTTGAAAAACTTGCTGGGCACAGGTCCATGCATGCTCAACATTTTAAAAGGAGGAAGAAATGGAGGAGAAGAGATTATGGTGTTCCTCTTTCCTCTCTGTCTCTCTGCCTATTGTATGCATCTTCTGGCAAAATTAAAAAGAAAAAAAAAGACTGACTTATTCATGCTATTTTGATGATAGACGTCTGTGCCAAGTTAGACTAATAAAATAGACTATTATTGACTTGTGTGAATATTATTTGGTTACAGAGTAGTACTTGACCCTTATGAATACCTCCCTCAATTCTTTGTAGTATCACTAGAATACCAATGAACAGAAAAACTTAGGTCATTGAAATCTTGATGGAAAGGAAAATCTTTGCTATCTGCTTTTAGTTGGTGATTTGTTTTCAGTGACCTTGAAATGATTTTTTTTTTTTTTTACTATTTTTTAAAGAGTTTTTGCTATAGGGTGCATGCACTCACCAGAAAGACAGAGATAAGAAGTGAGAAATTATCACCTCTCCTGTCAGGGTGATGGCTACACCACAATACCTTCTCCTCCATTCTCCTCTCAGGGTTTGGAGCATGCACCAGCATATTTCAAGCCACCGGGTCCAGGACTTGAACTGTGGCTGGCCATGTGGGAGTCCAGCGACATAACCATTATGCCATCTGCTAGTCCCACTTATTTTTAAAATGATTACAAGTAATGAAGGAACTAAAAGGTCTTTAAAAAATTTTTTTTACATACCAAGTCAGTTTCTACATGAAACCTGTTTTTCCCCCCTTTATTTCTTAGTATTTGTGCTCTTTCTACACTCAGGATATTTCTAAAATTCACTACAAAACTATGAACATTGAAAAGTTATATTAATAGAGAAAATAGAAATATATTTATTATTAAGGAGTAGTTTAAATGCTCAAAGTCTGCCTCAAAAGATCAAAGTTCAATTTTTTGTCATTTATCTCAATTTTATATAGACTATTTTTAAACAGAGCGTCTTGTTAAATGATTTTTTTTTATACTGTCTGTTTTTTTGTTTCTATGCTTTTGATGCAGGCTGCTATTGTTTAATAGAGCATATTTTCTTTGACAAAAGAAAAGGAAATAAAAATATAGGTGTGATTATAAACCAGGAGTGCAAGGTTATTAGATATGGGTTTATTAATGGAGATTGTCAAAAAAAGATAAAATAGTCTAAAAAGATGATTTTCTCTCTTCTGATTACTAAAAAAATATGAATTTAGGCTATAATAACTATGAATCAGCTCCTATCACCTGAGTCACATGGTAAAATTTAGATATTATATAGATATACATTTAGTGTTTTAAATGAGAGAAAAAAATGTTCCTCAACTATTTATGTATTGTAATGAAAAAATATCACTTCGTTGATTTTTCACTGATTTAAATTTTATTAAAAACATTTAAAAAGTGCCATTGTTTGAAATTTACTTTCCCCACAAGCTGATTTGTAATATATAGATGTAATCTTAAATTGTCTTGAAAGCACAGCTGTAACAAAAATGTATAGCATCCTAAAGGAATAAAATTATGTTGATTCTAAGGAAAAACATACCCATGATTCATGACCTATTTTTAATATTATAATGCATCATCCAGAAACTCAGGAGGCTTCTGTAAGTTTGAAAACAATGAAAAGATAATTCTATAATTTTGAAAAACTGTATTGATATTTCCATTTCTTACTATGATGGAGTTGTTTGTGGAAATCTTGCCAAGATCAACTAGAAAAACCAAAGTGAAAACAATATTTCTTGGGAGTCATCAGAAAGCTTTATGGGCAAAATCTTGGGAAATTAGTATCTAAGGTAGAGATAAGCTAATACTTGATAGCCATTATTTCTATTTAGGATGTAGTTGATTTTTTGTGTAAGCCAAGAGGTCAAGAAGCAAATGAAAGGGACTGCAGAGAAGTGATGTTAAAAGGTAGAGAAACAATTAGAGAATTTGTCAGGACACAAAGAAAACAAATAGAGACGTAAGATTCCAGGATCTCCATGAAAAGAGATAGGTAAATAACTGACACCAATACCATTCATTTTTCCCTCAAGACATGTTTAATCCCAGAACTACATGGTGTAGGAGGCTAAGCAGAATAAGAAGCTATACAGAAAACTCTTGAAATGTGGGGCAGAGCTGATGGGAGTCATTGTTCTAAGACCTGAGGTACAATTCAGGGCATTTCAGGGGAGAGATTCTGGTAAATACCCCAGGTTATTGGTGGGAAATACTCAAGGCCCCCCTCATTTAAGTAGAGAAAAAACACAATGTAGTGGAAACTACACTTCAGGACAGCTAAGCACCCAAAAGGATTAAGGTGATCAGCCCTACACTATTACTTACCAAAAGAAAAGTTAAACCTTGTTTTGTGAAAGATAACATGGTTTAAAATTTCAAATGTTTTGGCCCACCCTTGTGTAGCAAACTACACGGCAGTGGTGAAAGCCACAAGGCCAACCATGTGGTTGGATCACAGTATTATCTTGAAAGTCCAGGAAGGTTCATGATTGCCCAAGATCCTAGAAGGCTGGGAAAAAAGGATTGTGGTATGATAAGACTTTGTCAAGGGTCTCTCTCTCTCTCTCTTTCTCTCTCTCTCTCATGTGTGTACATGCACACATGTTCTCCACTGTGAATTTAAAAAGAATTTCTACATTTTCTTTCATATATCATGTTCTGCATTTAATTAAAAAAATTACCAAGTCTGCAAAATGACAGGATCACATAACCAGAAACAACAGTATATAATAGAAACAGACAGATGATCCAGATATTGGAAAAGGACTTTAAAGTTCTTTTCTTAACATGTGGAGAAATATGTAGGAAAGGAAAAATGAAGAATGCACAGAGAAACTGTGCAGAAAGAATACATTTTCAGAACTGAAATTATAGAAATGAATAACATTGTAAATTGAGAACTCAGTAGATGGGTTTGTCAAAGCAGGCTTTGACACAAGAAATCAGTGAATTAGAAGGTAGGTTAAGTAGAGAGTATAAGAAAGATGAAAAATACAGAAAATATCTAAGAATCTTATGTGACAGAGTGAAATGATCTGACAGATAAAGAAATCTGAGAACACAGGAGAGGACAAACAGTGCAGAAGAAGTAATGACAGGAAAAATGGTTGAGAACTTTCCAAAATGTGTGAAAGATATCAAGCTACGGTTTCAAGATGTTCTATAAAACTCAAACATGAGGAATACAAAGAAAGTTATCACATTAATCCTTAAGCATACCATAGTCAAGTTGACAAAAACCAAAGGTGAAGAGAAAAATCTTAAAAGCACCCAAGGTAGAAAGAGATTGATAAACACTTCTATGAAAGAAAGGTGAAATTGTTAGTTGATTTTTTTTTTTTTGCCTGAAAATGTGGAAGCCAGATTAAAATAGAATGAAATATGTAGAATGCTAAAAGAAAATTACTAGAAACAAAGAATTCTCTACCCAGAAAAAAATATCCTTCAAAACTTTAGAAAAGACCTGGCCATTATCTGAAGTAGCAGAGCACTGCTGAGTATGGCTGACGCCACATGGGAGATCTCGTCTCTGCTCCCAGTACAATATAAAACGAGCTCGGCATGATGGCATGCATCGGTGGTCCTCTCTCCAGAGGTGAGATCCTGTCAAAAAACCCACAAAGTAAAACACTCCCCACCAAAAAAATTTTTCAGATGATTAAAAAAAAAAAAAAACTGAAAGAAATAATTGTCAGAAGACCTATACTAGAGAAGTACTTAAAGGAATCTCTCATCCAGCTTGACTAAACTACTAGAAGCATGGAAATGTAGGAAGGAATGAACAGCAATAGAAAGGATAACTTTATGGAAAACTACAGGTAAATATAGATCGTTCCTGACTTAGGATGGTTTGACTTAATGATTTTTCAACTTTGCAATGGTGTGAAACTTACCCATGTTTGGTAGAAACTATATTTCAAGTATCCATGCAACCATTATGTTTTTAATACAATATTCAATTATATGATATATTCAACACTTAGTTATAAAATAGGCTTTGTGTTAGATGATCTTGCTCAATTGGAGGCTACTGCAAATGTTCTAATAGTATTTAAGGTAGGTTAGGCTAAACTATGGTGTTAGGTAGTTTAGGTATGTGAATACATTTTTGACTTATATGATTTTCTATTTATGATGGATTACCAGGATATAACCCCACTATAAATTAAGGAACATCTATATTGGTTTATAAAGTAATAACTATAAAGTCCTGTAGGATTTTAAATATTTTTGGTTTTGAAATACACAACAATGCAAAAGTCAGGAGGTAGTAAAAGTAAATGAAGTACTATAAATTTCAAGTGGTAAATCATAGAGTAATATAGATCAAAGATAAATGTTATAAACTTTCAGGCAGCTGCTAAAAGAAAAATAGTGTAGATGAGTTGCCTTTGCCCTGCTTACCCTATCACATAGGGAAATTGACCCCTGGTTCCCAGGACAATCCAGCCTGATGTTCTTGGGAGAATGTTGGCAATGTGTTGGTGATTTCATATGGAGAGCTGTTTGATAATAACTGGCTTCTCAGTGCTTCATTCCAGGATCATAATTGTAATGCAAAGACAGCTTTTAAGAAAGTAATTTATAAATCTGAAATATAAACTTTAAAGAACACTAAAATGAGCTAGACATTGAGGCGAGAACCTGGGTTTGCCTTTTGATATTAATGTTTGAGCTAGTAGGGTAGTGTGTTGAGGCACGCATGACTAGTTGCATATGTAATATTCTCTCATTTTTATGTGTTTTATACAAATGTACTTAGCTAGAAACACCCACTTTTCTAATTTACTTAATCCTGAAGACAGTTAATTCTGGACTCACGGTTTAAAACATGTCTGCTTGGGATTTGGGGGGAAATGATCCCAATATCCATATTACTTTTTCGTTCCTGTTTCTAACCCTTTCTTCTAAGCTGGCATGAGGACTGGTGACTCACAACTGGACACTCACAGCTGTCTTGAAGTCATGAGGACATATGTCTTGAAGTCATATGCTAAGGATGAAGGAACAGAAAAACAAAAGGAGCCTAGGTCCTTGATGACATCTTTGAGCAGCTAACTATATTATTAAAATTAATGATTTGAATAATTCCTATTACAGAAAAAAAATGTTCCTCTTTCTTTAATTCTGTATAGTCTTAGTTTTCTGTTGCTTAATGTTAGATGCTCTCATAATTCATGCACATATTTTCATTATCCAGGCAAACTATTATCCTCATACTCAAGGCCACCCACAATATGGTCCTACCTTGGTCATCTCCTCTTGCACCTCTGTTTCTTTCAGTTTCTATCCCTCCTTTGTGGTCCTATTTATTGAATATCAGAAAGAAATATCTATTCTTCTACTCACAAAATATATCTTTCATGGTTGGTTTGTTGTACTCATCTAATACTCTTCTGTCTCACCTTTAGAAAAGTTCAAACTTAGCATTGAATTATTACTTATACGGTAATGAGTATTACAATCCCTAAAATAAAAATTGGTTTTATATTTGGTGTTAAGAACAGAAAAGAAGTGGAAGTCTTGGACAATGGTTTGTCAATAAAGAGCCCAGAATTAATCATGATAGGTTAGATTTTGCTATAACTTCAATATGCAAATTTATTCATTAATTTCAATATGCCACTTGTTAATAGCACAAAGATTTATTTTTCATAACGTGGCTTGTCCATTTTGGGTTTGTTGGGGGCCCAATTCTGTTAGTCCTTCAGGAACCCAGGCTGATGGAGATAGCACCATCTGGAATGTAACTGGTAGCTGCAGCAGAGAAGTGAGGATGCAGTATGTGGCATCAGTTTAATGCTTTGGCTTGCAAGTGACATACATCCTCACCTCTCTCAGGCCATTGGTCAGAAATAGTCACATGATTCTGCCTAACTGTAGGGACTGAGAATGCAGGCTAGCAGAAGAGTCTGATGAGCACCACTGTGTCTTTTACAAACCCCAATGAGTCGAGTGAGTACTGGAAGCATGAAGAAGAAAGGATGTGGAAAACCTGGTAAGTCAGTCAGTCTGTGTTGTATGGTGATCTGGGGTTAAGTTGTAGGTCACAAGCAGTTCTTCAACATGGATAAGACCCCATTATTAGGAACATGACCTGAAACATTCTTAGGCCCAGGAGGTGAAGTTATCTGCAAGAGAGATGACATTCAGCACCTGTCAAGCTTGAACAAGAGGGCTGGGGGCTTAGAGGTAGTGATTGCTCAGAGCTAAGGTTAACATTTGTGCCTTAACTTCTCTGAAATTTATTTTCAGAGCCATCGAAATGTTCAACCATGCAAAAGGTGGACCTTAAAAAAAAGGCTCTGAAAACAAGCAATGAACAATTTTATAGTCGATCAATTGTACTAAGAGTAAAGTTTCCAGTCTCATAGAAAATGTTTTAACCATAGATCTGCATTGAAGTTTCATATAAATCCTCATTTATTAAAAAAAAGTATGTTTAATGTGAATAATATATGCTTTGATATACATATATAGAGTGAAGTAATTACTACCATGTACCAAATTAACATATCAGTCATCTCACATGTTACCTTCTGTGTGTATGTGTCTGGTAAGAGCACCTAAAATTTTAGAAAATTTCCAGTGTACAATACAATATTAATTTTAGTCCTTATGTTCAGACAATTTTTATTTTTAATTTTAGATACACATGACAGCACTTTATTTCAT
Organism: Tupaia tana; assembly: GCA_026018925.1. NCBI lineage: Eukaryota > Metazoa > Chordata > Mammalia > Scandentia > Tupaiidae > Tupaia > Tupaia tana. The sequence continues at coordinate 58,582,178 of JAKSZU010000007.1, read as the reverse complement.
CTCTATAACTACTCTATTTGTTAGGTACTAGTACCCCAATTTTACAGTGAAAAAAATCAGAGGCCTAAGGAGATTAACTACTTGTTTAAATTTGAAAGGCTTAACTATCTGGCTCACACATTTCAATCTAAGACTGTCTGCTTTCTTCCTATTGAGAGAATTTTCAAATTAGCCTATAGCTCCTATTGTCTCTTTGTGCTGGTGAACCAAAACCCAAGTTTGTTGGCTGGCTAATTTTTAAAAAGAGTTGTTGCTTACATATCTTTCATGCCTTTTGGCCATCCTTGCCTTCAGCAAGCTTTGCTGGCTAATTGCTGGCTGGCATTTGTGAAGTTCCCTAGGCTCTTGTCTTCAGGCAAGAGGATGATTATACCATTTGACAAATGTGATACCTGAACTTAGCACTCATAGAAACAAGCTTTCCCAATGGTATGGCCATTTGAATATTGCGTAGGTGTTCTTGTGGGTTGCAAACTCTCTATTACCAGAACCAAAATACTAACTTACGTAGACGCTGAGTAGCAGCATTAAGCTTACAGAGAAGGTTGAAAAATGGAAGCTCCTTCCATTGCGAACAAATCAAATGTAATGAGGAAAAATTGAGAAAATGGAAATGGAAATTACTTCCCCTGCAGTGAGCTAAGAAATTCAAAGTTTTCTTCCTTCCTTATTTCTTTCTCAAACTTAATTTTATAGCAGTTTTGTTCTGCATTAACACAATACTTTTTTCACTTTAGATGTAATATTTTTCATTGAAACAACTACTAAAATCCAGTAGACTTTCCTCTATAATTTTGGTACAAAGAAACATTTTAAAAAGCACATCTCATGTCTTTATTCTTTTGTCATTTGTATATGTGTTGTCATATCAAGTAAGATGCTTTCAGCTGAAAATGAGAGAAAACTGAATACAAACTATTTGAATGGTATAAAAATGTTTTGGTTCCCTTTATTGCTTAGCAAGTCTTCAGGTATGGCTTGAAAAAGACTTCAGTTTCATTTCTCTGCTATCGTTTATCAATTACTTCTCCTTGTAGTGGTTTTACCTTTAGATTGGCTTCCCTCTCGGCAGTTAAATGTCATTACCTTACATGTACCAATCTGTAGAAAACAAGAGAAAATATTTTTCTGCCTCAAACATGGAACAGAAGATTCTGTTTCTCTCTGACTAACTAGGAGAGTGTGTTGTGCTAATTAGCCTGAACCCTTGCCTTGAGTAAGTTCCTATCTCTAGCCCTATCACTGTGACATGTATACCTGAAGAAAGGAGCAGAGTGAATATCCCTGCAAACCATGCAGTCACTATGCATATACAGGGATGCCTTCCTAAAGCAATGGTCTGGAGTGTGTTAAAAAGGGTATAGGAGGGAATGTTGCTTGCATGATGAATCCATGTCTACTATATTTATTTATTTATTTATTTATTTATTTATTTATTTATTTATTTATTTGGAGAGGTTTTTGCTATAGAGCACGTGAGCTCGCCAGAAAGAGAGACAGAGAGATAGAAAGCGAGAAATCACCCCCAGGGGGGATGGCCACGCTGCCGTCCGTTCTCCTCCATTCTCATCTCGGGATCTTGGGCACGCATGCACACATGCCTGGTGTGAGTTTAAAACACTGAGTCCGGGACTTGAACTGAGGTTGGCTACATGGGAGTCCAGCGACATAGCCATTATGCTAACTGCCAGTCCCGTGTCTACTGCATTATTGACAGAACTTTTTAGGGCTAAAAATTCTCTTTCCACCTAGTTAAAACATTTTCATGGATATTTAATGAATACATTTGCCTGGTAGTTGGTTTTCAGGATAAAAGATATATACTCATACCTCATAAAATAGTTATCTGAGCAAAGGATAACCAGGGCCTCTGTACCCCATGGAGCATCAGGTATAAACTATGGCACACTGTAAAGAACAGAGCAGGGCAGGGACAAAGGCCAATTCATGGACATGTAGTGTCCCATAGCTTCTGTTTTCTGTCTCCTTCCCAGATCACACTTCTCAAAACGTCTCTGGTAGCTTTTTTAAAATCACACACTCCATGAAGTACTAGTAACAACTCTTGTGCCCTTTTCTGGTTTTTGTTTTTTTTAGTGCAAGAATGTACTGTTTGGGCTCCTAAATATTCTGGTACTTACTCTTCATGACTTTTGACTTGGTTTCCACCTCTGTCCAACCTTTATTGAATGCAGTAATTTGGTGGCCAACAGTGACTAAGTTTCCATATTTTATAAGACATTGAATATATGTTCTCATGTAATACAGAATATTTTATACACTCATCCCTGGAACCTGTAAATTGATAATCTGTCACTCCTAGGATTCTGTAATGTTATATGGAATAGTTGGCCTTAATACACAGGCATTTTCTTGGTGGAAGAAAAGTCCTTAAAAATAGATAACCTTCACTAGCTGGTGGCAAGGAGAAAGGCAGAAGAGATGTCAGAGGGATTTGAAGTATGAAAAGGGTTTGACTAACTATTGCTGGCTTGAAAATGAAGGAGCCACATGCAAAGACCAGACAGAGAGCCTAGGAGTTGCACAAAACTCTCAGCCACATGAAAAGACCAGACAGAGGGCATAGGAGTTGCACAGAACTCTCAGCCAATAGCCAGCGAGGAAAGGGGGACCACAATCTTATCTCTGTAAGGAACTGAATTCTGCCAACAAGCTAAATAATCTTGGAAGTAGATTTTTCTCTAATGTCTCCACATAAGCTCGCAGCCCAATTAACACCTTGATTTTGGTCTTATCATACCCTGAGCATAAAACCCAATAGAGCTCACCCAGACTTCTGCTTACAGAACTATAAGCTAATAAATGGGGGTTTTGAACTGCTGAGTTTGTGGTAATTTGTTATGAATCATATACTTGGATTGAAAGGCCCATGAAGACAATAGCTATCAATGGCGTTATGATTTTGTATTAGTCAGTGAAGCTTTGGTTAAGTTGGGTTGTTTAGTTTCGATCTATGTAGTGACAAAGTAATCAAATAACAGGATATGGTGCAAGTGAAAAATTGCCTTAGTCATTGGGAGTGGTCAGTTTCTTGAGCCTCTAGACAAAAAGCATGTATGAGTTTTATTTATTTATTTTTTTTGAGAGGTGTTTTTTTTTTTTTTTTTTTTTTTTTTTTTTTTTTTTTTTTTTTTTTTTTTATAGGGCATGTGCGCTCACCAGAAAGACAGAGAGAGATAGAAAGCCAGAAATCACCCCCAAGGGGGTATGGACATGCCACAATCCTTTCTCCTCCTTTCTCCTCTCAGGATCTTGGGCACACACACACACACATGCCCGGCGTGAGTTTAAGCCACCAGGTCCGGGACTTGAACTGTGGTCGACTACATGGTAGTTCAGTGACATAGGCATTATGCTAACCGCTGGTCCTAAGCATGTCTGAGTTTTGATTCCAGAATATTCTTGAGTTGGCATATCCAGGCCAAAAACATCATTCTTTTACCATCATATTTTATTTATAAAGAAGTACATTTAATTAATTTAGAATTATTCATTTAATTAATTAACTAATGAATTATTTTTGAATTTGACCAGTGGAAGGGGGGGGTGGGAAAAGTGAGAAAGCAAGCTACCAGGCCCAGGACTTAAACCTCAGTTGGCCATATAGGAATTCAGCATCTCAACCACCACACCACCTGCCATCCCCACATTTTCTTCCCCGTATGTTCCTCTGAATATGAAGGGTCTGCTCTCTTCCTCTCAATTGTTTTCCCTATAGAATTCTTGGCCCAATATATGTGAGTTGTGTTAATCCATTTAGTTTCATTCCCCGACTTTAGATGACAATAGCCCCTGCAGATCCTTCCGACAGTCGAACCTCACACTTTATATGACATATACATGATTTTTATTCCATTCCGCATTCTGTTAGAACAGTCCAATTAATGGCAGTAGCATGATCCTTTGAGAATATTATTTTAATGCTAGCTCTCAGAAACTCCTGACATCTGTGGGTTTAATTTACTTGTAAGCTAACCACCTTCATTACTTTACTCTAAACATACCCAAACATTTCTTACTCAGAAATTGGTGGAGGTGGTATTTAAAAGTAAAACCTTGAAGTTAGACATAAAGAGGAAGTTTGAATGAGAGTGAATCAGCAGCTACTAAATATACCAGCATAGATCATGGTGCCGGAGCTGCCACAATAAAGAGAATAGAAAAAAGAAGCTGCTTTTCCTTCTTATAGCTCCGAGTTTAATGGGCCCTTGCATTTCAACTAGCTAGTGGGAGGACATATTTCACTTTTGTATATTCTTGTTCTTGCACTTGTGAGCTTTAAACTCGTTTCCCACAAGGGCAGTAGAATTTTTTTCTAACTTGTTACTGGGTATGTGCACTCTTGTCTCCATCCTTAAAGCTCCGTGTTTTAGTGGATGATAACTTAAAATCCATTACAAGAATATGAATAGCCACAGGTGAGCATCGTTTGGGAGCTCCTCCTGCATGCATGCAGGGGTAATTTCCACTAAAATGAGGGGAGAAATAAAATATAATGGGCAGAAATTTCCTTCTCTACCAGTCTGTGGAGACTGGTGCCAGCCTTTAGAGACCCCTGATAAGGAGGAGAAAGGGTATAAATAAGGCCAACCAGAAAGCCAGAAACTTTTCTGGGGTGAACCAGGCAGGGGATACCATCAGAACTGGAAGGTTCCCACAGTTAGGTTAGTCTGTCCTCCACACACCAAACCATGTTGGCAGTGGTTGGGCCTTTTAGCATGAATCAGAATATGAAATTGAATATGAAGAAAATGAGAAGCCAAGTCACACAAAAGAAAAGCCAATTTTCCTTTGTGAAAATCAGAGAGTGATTTAAGATAAAAAGAAATTATTGTTATTAGTGCATATAATTGCATTTTAACATGTTGTTGTAATAAAGTAACTCAAGAATATCTGGATTTTATGGACCAGCAGTTAGCGTAATGGCTATATTGCTGGACTCCCACGTAGTCAACCGCGGTTCACGTCTTGGACCCGGTGGCTTAAACTCACACCGGGCACGTGTGCGTGCGTGCTCAAGATCCTGAGAGGAGAATGGAGGAGAAGGGATGCGGCGTGGCCATCCCCCCTGGGGGGTGATTTTTGCTTTCTGTCTCTCTGTCTCTCTCTGTCTTTCTGGCGCCCTATAGCAAAAACCTCTCCAAAAAAAAAAAAAAAAAAAAAAGAATACCTGGATTTTAGTTCTTATTTTTATCTCTGATTTGATGTGTGTGATCTTGGTAATGTTATTTAGCCTTGTCTCCTTCTCATCTGTAAAATAATGTAAGTATAAAATGAAATAAAATAAAATAAAATAAAATAGTAAGTCTTTATAGACTTAGAAATTCCAAGTAAGTAACCAAAACCTCCATCAATAATCTAATGATGTTTTCTCTTGTAAAGAATTATTTTATTTAACTTTATTTATTTATTTATTTTAATTTGACCAGAGAGGGACAGAACAAGAGTGAGGGGAGAGAGAGAGAGAGTGAGAAAGCAAGCTGCCAGGTCTGGGACTCGAACCATGGTTAGCCATGTGGGAATCTAGTGCCCTTAATTACCATGCCACCTGCTGGCATAAATCCTATGATTCTTAAGAGAAACATATAGAAAGTGGTTTTATTTTTTATTTATTTTTTGGGAGATTTTTGCTATAAGGTCTGTGTGCTCACCAGAGAGACAGAAAGAGAAACAGACAGAAAGCGAGAAATCACCCCCCCACCCCCCCCCCGCAAGGGGATGGCCATGCCACAATCCCTTCTCCTCCAGTCTCTTTTCAGGATTTTGGGCACACATGTACATGTGCCTGGCGTGTTTTAAGTTGCCAGGTCCGGGACTTGAACTGAGGTCAATTACATGGGAGTCCAGCAGCGTAACCATTATGCCATCTTCTGTCCCCTAGAAGGTGGTTTTTAAAGTCCCCTGATTTGGAACTGGAAATTCTTTTTCAGATAGTGTGTGTAGGAGTTCTGGAAAAAAATATATTTTTTTTTATTTTCAATACCTGGATTATTTAGAACTATTAAAATCAGGAATAGAGAAATTATTTAAAATATTTATATATGGGACCAGAAGTTGGCGCAATGGCTATGTCGCTGGACTCAATGGACTCCCATGTAGTTGATTGCAGTTTGAGTCCTGGACCTGGTGGCTTAAACTCACGCCAGGCACGTGTGTTTGTGTGCCCAAGATCCTGAGAGGAGAATGGAGGAGAAGGGATTGTGATGTGCCCATCCCCCCTGGGGTGTGATGTTTTGTTTTCTCTCTCCCTGTCTCTCTCTGTCTTTCTGGTGAATGCACCTGCCCTATAGCAGAAATCTCTCCAAAAAATAAAATAAAATAAAATATTTATACGTTATTTTAATTGTTCTTTCAAGATTTAAATTCAAATTCTGTTCTTAAAGGGCATATAGCAATGGCAGATTTTTCTAGTTTTCTACTAAAATATCTCTAAATGGATACCTGCAACAATGAAATGAAATATAACTGTGCTCCAAGCTAGTGTCCAAATATAATTTCATTGCAGAATATGGGGCAAAATCTGTAATTGTGATGAAACAGATAGGGCTGAATTGTACTGACTTGAGGAAAAAGACCCATTCTTCATTTAGTAAGTCTGAGACGACCTAACAAAGATCAAAAACCACTCTTCTTTTTTTTTTTTTGGTTGAGAGGTTTTCGCTATAGGGTGCGTGCGCTCGCCAGACAGACAGAGAGAGACATAGAGACAGAAAGCGAGAAATCACCCAGGGGGGATGGTCATGCCGCAATCCCTTCTCCTCCATTCTCCTCTCAGGATCTTGGGCATGTACGCACACGTGCCCGGCGTGAGTTTTAAGCCACCGGGTTCGAGACGCGAACCGCGGTCGACTACGTGGGAGTCCAGCGACATAGCCATTATGCTAACTGCTGGTTCCCAAAAACCACTCTTAAAATCAGAAAAATTAGAAGTGAGGGAGACAGTTATCGCCTGAGCAATGAAATCCTTTTTTTTTTAACTTTTTTTTTGGGGGGGGGGGGAGTTTTTTGCTATAGGGCTTGTGCGCTCACCAGACAGACAGAGAGAGACAGAAAGACAGAAAGTGAGAAATCACCCTCCAGGGGGGATGGCCATGCTGCAATTCCTTCTCCTCCATTATCCTTTCGGGATCTTGAGCATGCATGCACACGCGTCCGGCGTGAATTTAAGCTACCAGGTCCGGGACTCGAACCACAGTCTACTACGTGGGAGTCCTGCGACATAGCCATTACACTAACTGCTGGTCCCAGTAATGAAATCTTCATACGTGAGACAGAGAGAGGAAGATGTTTGTGGATGTAAATGTGAAATACTAATTTTTAAAGGTATTATAAATACATGAGGATCAACAGCCCAGCCCTGGAAAAGTAGGCCCAATACAGACGTGCGCTAGGTGAAACCTCATTAGAAGTAGAGAACTGGACCCATAGATCCATCATGCCAAGTTGGAAGGGTCGAACCAAGTGTGAAGGGAGGTTATACCGGGGGCAGGGTTGGGTCATTCTGAGTTGGGGAGTCACGCCCAGGGTTTCTAATCACCCGCAGTGTCTGGGGGTAGTCTGCTCTAACAGCTATGGCTCTGGTTTCTAGGTAATAATAACAGATGATGTTTTTTGAAGACTCGCTCTGTGCCAGGCACGGTCCTAAGTGCTTACCATGCCTTCTCTTCTATAATCCTGTGAACAACCTTAGGTGGAGGGTCAATGATTATCTTCACTTTAAAATTCAGGAATGCAGGCACAAACACACCAGGGAGCTTATCAGGGGACGCTGTTACATCTAGGATTCGAGTCCAGGCAGTCTGACTCCAGACGTAATCTCAGAGCTGAGATCCGATGATGGTTCTCCTGGTCTCTAAGTGGATAGAGAGCAGGGCCAAGGATCCCAAATCCTTTATGGGATAAAGTACCTTCTCCATGTAAACATGTCCTGCATTATTTGAGGCTAAGTAAAGAAAACAGCAGCAATAAAGAAAGCAACACAGAGAACATTTGAAAACTCCACAAAAACAGTGTAACCAAAGAAAATGAAAATAGAATCTGGATAACTCAAAAAGAACATTCTCCTAAAAATGACGTGACACAAGATTAAGGGAACATTTCAGGATACTGGTATCTTTCATAACATGAAAGAAGGTATAAAAATGGAACAGAAAGCCAAAGAAAATAGACTAGGATAAAAATATTCAAAATGAGATGAGTGACGTGAAGAAACAAATGAAAACTGAAACCCCAAACCAGAGTTCAAACCATTATTTCAGTCAGGTAGGAGACTATTTCTGTAGAAAATTGAAATAATGATGTGGAGGTCGAATCTCGTCCAGAATTCAGTGCCAGAGAGGAATGTTTTCTTAACTAAACACCCTGCTTTCAAGTATTTATTCCAGTATATATGATCCACTAGAAATAAAGTTAACCTTTCTTGTATCAGTTCTTAAGATGGTTGAGACAGCTTAATTTTTTGGACAATTTTGATGCTTTTTGTAAAGTAAATGTCTTTAAGTTGTTTTGTAAAACATTTATTGTTCCAGGTTGGAGTGACTTAGTAAAAATGTTAGAACAGTTTACTGATATTGGGAAACCTTCATCCTAGGAAAAGTAAAATAAAGCCACTCAATTTTGCAGAATATGAAACAGTTGTTTGATTTCTGGCTTTTGCTGCAAGATGTGAAGTGCCTGGAGCTCGTCACCCTTGTTTGTACAAAAAAGGAAAGCTAGAAAAACTCTGATAATTAATGGCTTTTCATAGACCCATCAGCCAACTGAGGTGGCAATGCAAACCATCACCTTGAACTCTGGAGGAACAGATTCATCTAGTGAGACACAGCTGAAATCTGTGAACCTCTGGCAGGAACTTCTTGTGTCTTTTCCTAAGTGGTAGGACCACTAACCGAATTTCTAGAGCTGAGTGTAGACTACTGTGGAAATAACATACTGCTGAGGATAATCATTGCAAGACCTCACATTTCCATGCTGTCAAGCCAAAAACAACAACTATAAAGCAAATGAGATAAGGGAAAAGAAGGGAGTTTATTGGCCTCACAAAGTTAGCTTCAAATAAGGACCAGATCCTGGGGTGTGCAGAGAGACCCACCAGCAGTAGCCAGATGAAAATGATAGCAGGTTCACTGATCCTGAAAAGGTTGGGATATTTTATACTAATAAAAGGGTTAAAATAAATGTAGACTGTTCTGAAAGAGTTTGCATTGGACAAAAATAATAGAGGAGGGTCGGTGCTGGCAGGTGGTGTGGTGGTTAAGGATGCGGAACTCCCACATGGCCAACAGCAGTTTGAGTCCCAGACCTAGTGGCTTGCTTTCTCACTTTCTCTCTTTCTCAATCTGTCCCTTTCTGGCCAAATTAAATAAATAAATAAAGCCGAATAAAAAATAATTATTTTTAAAAAATAGAAGAGGGTCTTATAAAGATGAAGGAAAGGGCAGGATTGGGTGGAAGTTCATTTTCAGAAGCTGTCTAAAACAACCCTTTGGCAGTGATGGTATCTGTTCAGGAGACCGTGTGGTCAGCTCAAGGGAGACAGGACAACAAGCAAGGAGTTCTCTTGAGAAAAAACATCTCATAACAGTTACGTGCTCAAGTGATAAGCAGGCTAGTCAATTCCCTCTTCCCCTTAGTTCTCCAGCCCTTAATACAGGTATATTATATAGAAGTCTCTTTTTTGGATAAACTTTATTTCTGCAATGTGCTTTTCTTCTGTGATCCCTACCAGATTATCAGAATGAGGATACGAGAAAAATTCCCTCATAGCTCTGGCATGTGGAAAAGAAAAGTAGCCAATGTGTAACCTCCTCTGATTTTCTTCACAGTAAAGGAATATTTTATCTCCCTTACAGAGAAAACTCATTCACTAGAAGGCCATACTGAAACCTCATCACAGCTGCATATGGTTCAGCCTTCCTTTTATGCCTAAGAGGAAATGGCAAAACTCATAATCAACAAGGGGCAGGGCTTCAAGTAACAGATTTGGACCGTGGTAGTGAGGGAATGGAGTCAGCTGGGCAGAGCCATGTTCTTAGAGAAGAGATAGGAACACTTGGGAGAGACAAACTCCAAGACAAAGGTCCACGAAGACACCGAGACTTAACCAGGTTTCAGAAAACATCCCTTCCTTCACATCCTACCACTACACAAACGAGCCTCCAGTACATAATAGCAACAATGGAGCACAGCTAGAAGTGCCAGAAGACAGACCTTCTCAGAGGAACAGAACAAAAGGAAACTCTGCAGCCAGTAGGAGAGAGAAGGATAAAGTCAGTAAGGGAATTTCAAGCCTCTGCTGTCTACAGCCATAACGCACATCAAATACAGCCCCACTCCTGGCTAGATGAACATAAATCCTCACAGCAAAGGTCTGTTTAACCTTAATACATATTAAACATACACATCTAGCTACAAGCAAAAAATTTATAAAATACAGTCTGAAGAGATAAATCATCAGAAACATACTCAGATAAGACATAGATATTGGAATTATTAGACAAGGTATTTAAAATAACTGATTAATTGTTAGGGACTCTAATGAAAAAAAATAGCTCACAAGAAAAATGGGCAATATCTACAGAGAGATGGAAACTGTAAGAAAGAATCAAAGGAAATGCTAGATTAAAAAAACACACTAACAAAAATAAACAATGCTGTCAATGGTCTCATTAACAGACTCAGAAAAGAATACTAAACTTGGAAATAGGTCAATAGGAACTTTTAAAACTGAAATGCAAAGAAATACAGAGAAGGAAAAAGATACAGAACAGAACATTTAAGAACATCGTAATAACTTGTAACATATATATAATTGGAACACTAGAAGGAATAGAAAGAGAGCAGGGCAAAATAAGTATCACAGGAAGTATTTGCAAGTAGATGTGGGGATTCTGTGACATTATTCCATGTTTTTGTGTTAAGCAGTTATTCATCGCATAATTTGCCCACCTTATTGACTTTTTGTCTCATATGAATAAAGCTGCAATACACATTTTGATAGATATCTTTTGGCGAATATAAGCACTAATGAATTTGGGTGTATACCCAGGAGTAAAAAAACAGGGTCATTGGCTATATACATGCTTAGCTTCAGCAAATATTGACAATTTTCCAAAGAGGTTGTATCAGCTTACTCCTTCACCAGCAATGTATGACAGTTTCACTTGCTTCCCATCCTGGGAAACACTTGGAATCATCAGTCTTTATAATTTAGCCATTCTGTTGGAATAGTGGCGATATCACTTGTGTTGTTAATTTGCATTTTTCTCCTAGTTCATTGGTCATTTGTTTATTATCCTTTATGCTTTTCTCTAAGAGGCTCTTCAAGGACCAGCAGATGGTGTAATGGTTACGTTGCTGACTCTCTCATGGCCAATAATGATTCCAGTCTTGGACCTGGAGGCCTGAAACACTCTAGGTGCATGTGCGTGTGTGCTCAATCCCAAGAGGAGAATGAAGGAGAGGGGATTGTGGCATGGTCATACTCCCTGGGGGATGATTTCTCACTTTCTGTCTCTCTGTTTCTCTATGTGTCTTTGGTGAGTACATGCACCTATAGCAAAAATCTCTAAAAAATAAAAAAAAAAGAGCCCCTTCAAGTTTTCTGCCCTTTAAAAACCATTAGATTCACAATTGATTTTTAAAATATACTTACAGGACTATTTTGTATATTTGAGAGCCTTAATCTTTTGTCAAAGTTAGATAATGCAAATGCAGTCTATGGTTTGTGTTGTTATTGCCCTAATGTCTCTTAACAAATAAATGTTTTTAATCCTAACAGAGGCAAATTTATTAAACTTTTCTTTATTGCTCTTTATTCCCTTTATGAATATTTGCCTTCTCCAAGATTATGCAAGTATTTTCAGAAAAGGTTTATGGTTTTATTTATTTATTTATTTATTTTGGAGAGGATTTTGCTACAGTGTGCGTGTGCTCGCCAGAGAGACAGAAAGCAAGAAGTCACCCCCCCAGGGGGGATGGCCATGCCACAATCCCTTCTCCTCCATTCTCCTCTCGGGATCTTGGGCACACACACACAAACACGCCCAGTGAGTTTAAGCCACTGGGTCTTGGACTCGAGCCACAGTCGACTACATGGGAGTTCAGTAACATAGTCATTATGCTAACTGCTGGTCCCAATGTTTATGGTTTTAGTATTCACATTTAGATATGTACATTTTTGTGTATGTATAAGGGTTAAATTTTTTTTCCCCTCCACGTAGATATCCAGTTGACCCAGCATCACTTACTGAAAATCTATCTTCTCAATAAATGTGTTAGTTGTCATAAATTATTGTTAACAACTTTATTGTAGATTTTAATCAATATTGATATCTTATAAGTTCTTCAGCATTTACTTTCTTATTCTTTCTCATTTCCTTTTCTTCTTCTTCCTTCTCCTCATTCTCTTCCTCCTCCTCCCTCCCTTCTCCTTCTTTCATTTCATTGCCCATTCTTGGCCTTTTGTATTTTGTAAATTTAATATCAATTGTCAATTTCAAAATATTCTCTAAGATTTAAATTAGGATTTTCCCAATCGAGAGAATTTTCAGACAATTCATGTTTTTTTTGAGAGGTTTTTGCTACAGGGCGTGTGTGCTCGCCAGACAGACAGAGAGAGACATAGAGACAGAAAGCGAGAAATCACCCCCCCCCCCCCAGGGGGGTTGGTCATGCCGCAATCCCTTCTCCTCCATTCTCCTCTTGGGATCTTGGGCACGCATACACATGCGCCTGGCGTGAGTTTTAAGCCACTGGGTCCGGGACGCGAACCGCTGTCGACTACGTGGGAGTTCAGGGACATAGCCATTATGCTAACTTCTGGTTCCCACAATTCATGTTTTTACAATACTGTTATTTATAATACAAAAGGACAGCACAATCGTTCATTTCTCTATGACTTACTTATTAAATTCTACGATATTTTGTAGTTATCTGTTTAAGATTTTTTTTTATTTTTGTTTCTCAGTATTTGATATTTTAATGCTAGTTTTCTAATTAATATTGGTGGTTTAAAGACACAAAATTATTAAATATTAATACTGTATTCAGAGATCTTGATACATTATTTTATTCATTTTAATAGTTTGACTACTTTGACTACTCCCTGTGTACTCAATCATGACATCTGTAAATAATAAATATTTTGTGTTTCCCTTTTCAAACCTTACATAAGAGGAGATTTTAAAATATGCATGGAAAATGGAATTAAACTATGGGCTTATTCTGGTGCAAAATATTTTTGAAATTCATGCATGTTTTTTTTCATAATACTCATTTTCCATGAAGATTTTGAAAACCTTTGTATGCATTCTTTTCTTTTGCCTTCGTACAATGGCTAGAACCTCTAGTACCATATTCAATCAAAATGGTATGAATAACTCGTTTTTCTTATTATAGATCCCAGTGGCAAAGCTTTTAATATTTCAACTTTTTTCCCCAAATAATTTTCCTTAGAGATTATTTCTTTGGACTTCCAACAGGGTTCATTCATGCTGTGATCTACCTCTGGCCCTATTCCCCAGCCTTCCAGTAAGCTAGGTTCATGGGCCCACTTCTGGTTGCACCAGAAGGCTCAGTGGCCTAAGATTGAGTCCTGGGCCCTCCCACATGGTTCCAGTATCACACAGTGGTGTCTGTACAACTGTAGCTGGGCTAATTGTGAACTTTATGCTTAATGTTTGCTATAGGCATCTTCTAACTACTCTTTATTCACAGTATCTACAAATAAATCCTTGCTTTTTTGGCAAGGTTTGTTTAATTGTGCATAACTATTGAATTTTTAAAAAGTAGTTTATCATAGGGTGTATGTGCTCACACCAGAGAGACAGAGAGAGAGGGAGAACACATCCTCCTGTAGGGTGTGGTCATGCTGTGATCCCTTCTCATTCATTTCTCTATTCTGTCAGGATTTTTGAAACGCGTGCGCATCACACACACACACACACACACACACACACACACACACACACACCTGACTGGCTACCTAGCTGCATTTATGCCTGCCTGGCTTCCTGCCTGCTTGCCTGCCTGCCTTCCTTTCTCTTTCTCTCTCTCTCCCCCTCCCTCCCTCCCTTTCTTTTCTCTCAGGACAAATACATTGTGTATTGATTCAAAGTTATTACCAATATACATTATCATTAGCAACTAACTTTCCATGTTTATGTCAGTAAAATGTTTCGCTTCCTCCCCCCACCTCCCTTCCTGGTGTCCTGCCTCCTGCCATTGCCCACTCCCTTCCCATATTGTATCTAGTATCTACAGTTGCTCTCTCTACTTTTAAACCTTCCAACTTTTCAGTTTCTGCCATGGAAACACCTGGCATGTATCTTATGCCACCAGATTTGGGACTCAACTACTTGGCCATATGGGATTACTTGTTATGTGGATGGCCTGGTATTAAATTTCTTTTCTCTTTTGTTTTTCTTTTTTGTCTCTATGGAGATAATTAATTTTTCTCCTTTCTTTCTATTAATGTGGAAAGTCACATTGATTAATTTGGGATGGTAAAGCTACTTTACTTTCCTAGAATAAACCCAACTTTATATTATAATATAGTTTCCTTTTTGTACATCATTAACTGAATTTGATTCAAAACTATTATGTTCAGGACTTTTGTGTTTATGTTTATGAGAGTGATTAGCCTATAATTTGCATTTCTTGTGGTATTTCTGTCAGGTTTTGCTAATAAGGTTACCACTGCCTTATAAAAATAGGTATTTTTTCCTTTTATATATGTTTAGTGAAGTTGTATGGGCTTGGATTTTCTTTGTGAGAAGATGTTTAATTATGGATTTAATTTCCTTCATAGGTATTTCAATGTCTTGGGATGAAACCTTAGATCATCGATTTTAGTCTTTCTTCTTTTTTAAATGTATGCATTCATAAATTGTACATGGTATTTATAAGTCTTTCAAGTACAGCTTTAGCTACATCTTACAGGTTTTGGTATATCTATTTCAACATTTCTTTCATTCTTTTTTTTAACTTTTTTTTTTTGGAGAGTTTTTTTTTTTTCCTCGCCAGAAAGACAGAGAGACAGAAAGACAAAAAGTGAGAAATCATTCCCCCAGGGGGGATGGCCACCAAATCCCTTCTCCTCCATTCTCCTCTCGGGATCTTGGGCATGAACACATGCGCGCCCGGCGTGTGTAAGCCACCGGGTCCGGGACTCAAACCGCAGTCAGCTACATGGGAGTCCAGCAATATAGCCATTATGCAAACTGCTGGTCCCGCATTATTTTCTTTCATTCTTGTGCTTTTTGCAAGTACAGTGCTTAATTTCTCAATATTTTGGTATTTTTTCTTATTGATTATTATCTAATACCACTTTATTCCATGCTGTCAGAGAACATACTTAATTTTAAAGTTTTGAAATGTTTTCAAACATGCTTGATGATCCAACAGATGGTCATGTCTGCTTAAATATCCCATGAGCAATTGAAAAGACTTTAGGTTTGACTGAAACTCAGATGCATAAAACTCATATAAGTCACATCTGGTTTCCAGGAGAACAGAGCTAGAAAATTAATCAAGATAAAATTCTCAAGAAAGGAAAAGGGATTTTAAAAATATTTTTATTGATTAATTTTTAGAGATTTTTGCCTTAGGGTGCATGTATTCACCCAGGTGAGACAGAGTCAGAGACAGAGAAAGGGAAAATGAAGAAATCACCCCACACACACCAGAGAGGATGGACATGCTGAAATCCCTTCTCCTTCTTCCTCCTCCTGGGATCTTGGGCATGCACTCACATGCACCCAGCATGATTTTCAAGCAACTGGGTCTGGGACTCGAACTTCAGTCGGCCATGTGGGAGTCCAGTAACCTAACTGCTATGCCATCTATTAGCCCTATTTATTTATTTATTTATTTATTTTATAGCAGCTGACATTAAAACCCTAGAATATTTTACTTCATTTATCCTTCCATATTTTTTGTTAATTTTCTTTTTTTTTTAGTTCTCTTTCTCTCTCTTGCATAGACACATACACATTTTTAAAAACATTTTATATTTCAAAATTATAGAGAAGTACAAGCACTTGCCATATACCCCTTATTACAAATTTACTCATTGTTCATGTGTTTGTCCCTTGCTTTTTCTTTCTTTCTTTTTTTTTTTTTTTGAGAAGTTTTTGCTGTAGGGCATGTGTACTCCCCAGAAAGACAGAGACAGAAAGAAAGCGAGAAATCACCCCCCAGGGGGATGACCTTGCTGCAATCTTTTCTCCTCCATTCTCTTCTTGAGATCATGGGCACACACACACATGCACCTGGTGTGAGTTTAAGCCACCAGGTCTGTGACTCAAACCGCGGTCGACTACATGGGAGTCCAGCAACATAGCCATTATGCCAACTGCTGGTCCCTGTCCCTCCCTTTTTAAAATCATTTTTTCTCTATGATAAGGCTGGCTCAGTCTAACTGTGGCTCTTCTATTGATGCAATAATCTCTGCTGAGCCCCTGTGTTATTCCTGAAGCCTCTTCCCTGAGGATTCTGAGCCTCTTGTCTCCTTTGAACTCTGACTATTTGAAAATTCTACTTTTTTCCACTTGATGCTTGACTTAACTTCCTGTCTTAGCAGCTTAATTAGAATATGCCTGTACTGGGAAATGAGTTCCAAGAGTAAGTCTAATTTTACTTCCCTTTCCTAAAGCCTTTTAGCCCTCAGGTCTTACTTGTTTAGTGAGCCCTGAACCCCACCTGAATCTTTGTTGCTTTCCCTGCATTTTAGCAGCCACCCTCAATCCGGCCTCTTTATCCCCTTGTTTGCAACACAAATTAGCAAACAACATAAGCAGAAAACCTGATGCATGAAATAGAGTTCAGAAAATTTCCTTCTCTCCACTATCTGGCCCCTCAGGTCTAGGCTACCTTGGCAACATTTAATACCATTGAATAGATATTTTTTGGTTTTATATAGTTACATTTTTTCTTTTCAGTAGTATCATTGATCTGGTACATAGCTGAGCTTCTAATCTTTTACCATCATGTTGTTAGCTAACATGCATGAGGACACTATTTTATTATCATGTATATAGTTTATTGTTTTCTATTATGTGAGGTTAAGATTTATCTTTGGGGGGACCAGCAGTTGGCATAATGGCTATGTCACTGGACTCCCACTTAGTCAACCACAGTTTGAGTTCTAGACCTGGTGGCTTAAACTCACGCCAGGCACATGTGTGTGTGCCCAGGATCCCAAGGGAGAATGGAGGAGAAGGGATTGTGGCGTGGTTATCCCCTCTGGGGGGTGATTTCTCACTTTCTGTCTCTCTGTCTGTCTCTATCTTTCTGGTGAGCACACCTGCCCTATAGCAAAAACCTCTCCCCCCACCCCCACCCCACCCCCCCAAAAAAGATTTATCTCTGGGACCAGCAGATGGCATAATTGTTACCTTGCTGGACTCCTACATGGCCAGTGGTGGCTTGAGTCCCAGACCAGGAGACTTGAAACTCACACTGGGCATGTGTGCATGCATACTCAAAATCCTGAGAGGGGAGTGGAGGAAAAGGGATTGTGACATGGCATTTCCTCGTTAGGTGGTCGTTTCTCTTTTTCTGTCACTCTGTTTCTGTCTCTGGCAAGTGCACTCACCCATTGCAAAATTCTCTTGAAAAAAAGGACTTATCTTTGACACCTTTCCCATACAAAGAATGTACATACTTCCCTATTCTCATAACAATATTTTGAAAAGATTTAATATTTTATTATAATATGAGAATATTTTTTTATTCCTAATGTATTATGATTATATTTATTAAAATTTATATTCAATCACTGTACATCACCACAGTTTATAAAATGAATTTTCCCAGCATGAATACACTACATACCAGTCTAATTAAAGATATGCTACACATTATTCTCAACAAAAAGTCCTTCATTTCTCTGTTCCTTGAATATCTTAGAAAAATGTATATTTTTCTCCTTGATTCTCTTTCTCTCACCCTCTCACACCTTCCAGCCTCCTCTCACACTGTCTTCAGTATCTGTAACTTGCCATGCTTCTAATACACTAATCTTTCAGTTTTCACCTTAGAGTGCAGACAGTACATATTAAATAGAGACATACAATGTCTCTCTTTCATAACCTGACTTGCTTCACTCAGCACTAAATCTTCCATATGTGTCCTCTTTCTATCAAATGTCAGGGTCCTGTTTTTTCTTTTTTCTTTTTTTTTAATGGCTGAATAGTATTCCATAGTGTATATGTACAACACTTTTTCAATCCATTCATCTGTTTATGGGCATTTGGATTGGTTCCATGTCTTAGCTATTGTGAATAATGCTGCAATAAACATACATGTGTAAGTAATTTTCTGACTGAGCATTTTCCTATCCTTTGGGTAGATATCCAAGAGTGAAATTGCTGGATCATATGATAGTGATATTTGTAGATCTTTGAGGAACCTCCATATTGTTCTCCACAGTGGCTATACTAATTTGCATTCCCACCAACAGTGTAGGAGAGTTCTCTTTTCACCATAACCTTATCAGCAATGATGTGTTTTGTTTGTTTGTTTTAATTTTAGCCATTCTGCCTGGGGTTATTAGGTGATATCTCATTGTGGTTTTCATTTGCATCTGTCTTATGATAAGGGATACTGAGAATTTTTTCATGTTTTTTTGGCTGTTTTTATGTCTTCCTTAAAGAGTTGCTTATTCGGCTCATTTTCTCTTCTTTTAATTGGGTTGATCTTTTTTTTTTTTACAGGTAAGCTGCATGAGTTCCCTGTATATTCTGGTTATCAGTCCCTTAACTGAGTCATAGTTTAGAAATATGTTCTCTTATTCTGAGAGTTTCAATTCATACTAATTATTGTTTATTTTGCTACACAGAAACTTCTTAATCTGATTTAATCTTTGTCTCTTTTTGAGACTATTGCCTGTGCTTTGGGTGTCTTATTTAAGTAGAAGTCTTTTCTACTCTAGCGTCTCCAAGAGTTTCCCTGCATTATCCACCAGTAGTTTTACAGGTTGAGGTCTTAGGTTTAGATCTTTAACCCATTTTGAGTTGATTTTTTTGTTAATGGTGAGAGATGGGGGTCCAGCTTAATCTTTACGCAGGTAGATACCCAGTTTTTCCAGCACCATTTGCTAAAAAGGTTTTCCTTTTCCCACTGGATTGATTGGTGGCCTTTGTCAAAAATCAGTTGGCTGTTTGTTTGGGGGGTTATTTCTGGTGGTCTCTATTCTGTTCCACTGGACCACATGTCTGTTTTTGTGCCAATACCATGCTGTTTTGATTATGACAGCTTTGTAATATATTTTGGGGTCAGGGAGTGAGATACCTCCTACTCCACTCTTCTTAGGCAGGATTGCTTTGGTAATATGGGGTCTTCTATGATCCTAAACATATTTCATGATTGTCTTTTCTAGATCTGTGAAAAATGTTTCTGGTAATTTGATTAGAATTATGTTGAATATAGATGAATTTGGGTAGAACTGCCATTTTTATTATATTAATTCTTTTAATCCATGAACATGGGATATCTTTCCACTTTTTTGTGTTATTTTCAATTTCCTTTTTTAGACTTTCAAGTTTTTCTTGTAGAGGTCTTTGACTTCTTTGGTTAGATTTATTCCTAGGTATCTCATACTTTTTGTGGTTAGGGTAAATAGGATTACTTTTTTCAGTTCAACCTCAGGCTGCTTACTGTTCATATATAGAAATGCCATAGACTTTTGTATATTGATTTTGCATCCTGTTACTTTACTGTATTCATTTGTCAAGGAGTTTTCTCATGGATACCTTTGAGTCTTCAGTGTATATAATCATGTCATCTGCAAATAGAGGTAATTTCACTTCTTCTTTCCCTATTTCAATGCCTTTTATTTTATTCTCTTTTCTGATTACATTGGCTAGAACTTCCAGCACTATATTGAAAAGGAGTGAAGAAAGTGGACAGCCTTGTCTTGAATCAGTTTTTATGGAAAAGCTTTCAACTTTTCCCCATTCAGTATGATGTTAGCTATGGATTTTTAATATATGGCCCTTATTGTTTTGAGAAATGTCCCTTCTATCCTGATTTTACTGAGAACCTTAAACACGAAGAGATGTTGTTGTATTTTATCAAATGCTTTTTCTGTATTGATTGATATAATCATATGGCTTTTATCTTTTTGTTAAAATGGTATATTACATTTATGATTCAATCCAAGATTCTGGATATAGTTTCTATGCCTTTGAATATGTAAAGACTTGTTTTGTGTCCTATCATGTGGTGGATCTTCTAAAAGGTTCCATGTGGGGCTGAGAAAAATGTATATTTTTTGGTTGTTCAGTGAGATTTTAGAAATTTCAGTGAAATTTCTATAGATGTCTGTATCAATTTGCTTATTTTTTGTCTAGAAATCTGTCCAAAGAAGACAGTGGAGTATTGAGATCCCCAATGTTTAGTTTGTTGCAATCTGTCTCTCTCTTTAGAGTTAAGAGTCTTTCTTTCATGTATTTAGGTACTCCTGAGTTGGGTGCATAGATATTTATAAGTGTATTTCTTTTTTATTAATTAGCCCTTTTATTACTATATGTTGTTCTTTGCTCTCTTCTTTTTTTTTTCTTTCTTTTTCTCTCTTTCCTTTCCTTTCCTTTCCTTTCCTTTCCTTTCCTTTCCTTTCTTTTCTTTTCTTTTTCTTTTAAGAGGTTTTTGCCATAGGGCCCGTGTGTTTGCCAGAGAGAGAGAGAGAGAAAGATACAAAGATAGTGGAGGAGAAGTGAGAAATCTACCCCCACCCCCATTGAATATGACCACAGCACAATCTCTTCTTCTTTATTCTCATAATGGTATTTTAAGCATGTAAACACACATGCCCAGTGTGATTTTTCAAGCCACTGGGCCTGGGACTTGAACTGTGCTCAGCAATGTGGGAGTTTAGCAACATAAATGCAACACCGCCTGCTAGCCCCTTTTTCTTTCTACAGTTTTTGTCTGAAAGCCTATTTTGTCTGATATCAATATCGTGACTCAAGCCTTTTTATTGATTTCCATTTTCAGGGAATATCATTTTTCAGCTCTTCACTTTTAATCCATGAATGTTTTATCTATTTGGTGCATTTTTTGTAGGTAGCAAACAGAGAGTTTCTGTTTTTTAATCCATTTAGCTAGTCTGTGTCTTTTAGCTAGAAAATTTAATCCATTAATATTCAACCTTATTGTTAATATTTGTGATTTTTTTCCTTGCCATTTTTAAAGCTATTTTCTTGGTGGGTTTTTTATTTGTTTGTTTGTTTGTAGTCATTCTCTTATTTTTGTCTAACTCTCTTTAGCTTTCTTGATATGGTACTTCCTTCAGTGCTTCTTGAAGGGCTAGTCTAGTATTGGTGAATTCTTTCAATTCTTTGTAAATGACTTGATGTTTCTATCTTGCCATTTTTAGAATCTTGTCTTTGTGATTTTTACTAATCTATGATGTGCTGTTGAGAGGATCTTCTTATGTTGATTCAATTTAGGTCCTTTGTATTTCTTAGGTCTAGATGTCTGAATGTTTCTCTAGATTTGGGAAGTTTACTGCAAGTATTTCACAGACTAGATCTTCTATGCCCTTAGCTGATTGTTCACATTCTGGAACACCTTTTATTTGAATATTTGGACATTTAATAGTGTCTAGTATTTACTGTATTTTGTCCTCATTTTTTAAATTTTTAAAAATTATTATTAGTGGTTTTTTCTAAGACAAAGGTTTTGTTTGTCAGCTCAGAGATTCTTTTTCTGTGTGATTGGTTCTGCTATTAATACTTTCTATCTTGATTTTCTGTGTTACTATCTTCATCTCTGAGAAGTTCCGATTGGTTTTCTTTTATGGTGTCTATCTCTTCCTTCAAATCCTGGAAATACTTCTTCATCTCCTTCACCTTCACCATGAATATTCTGAATACTTTTCCTGACATTTCTGCTTTTTTTCTTTCTTTTTTTGGTGTTGTCTATGGTTGAATAGGAGTTGCTTTATTCCCTTGAGGGAGAGGGATTTCCTTGTTTTCCCATATTTCTTGTGTCTCCACACTGGTTTCTAGTCATCTGATGAATTATATTCTTTTTCTACTTTTCTGTTGTGGATTCTGTAGTATCAGGTGAAAGGAAGAGCTCAACTTCTTATACGTATTCTTTGTAGGGAGCCTTGTCTTCCAATCAGGGATGTGTGTATATAGCCAGCTTTAGGTGTTGATTCCTTTTCCAAACTCTCAGGACCAGGTGCACCTGGGGTTGGGCTTGGACAGTTGGAAGGCAGTGGGAGGTCTGAGGTGGTCTTCCTGCCTCAGTTAGTCTCACTCACTAATGCTGCTCCCTGCTCTATGTCTTCAGGCTCAGGGGATTAGTGGTGGCAACAGGTTGTTGGAGAGGCTGGTTTAGAATGTACCTGGAAAAGTCAGAAGGCAGTGGGAGGTCTGAGGCAGTCTTCCTGACTGCTGCTATTCCCTGCTCCATGGATTGAGGGATTAATGGTGGCAAACAAGAAATTGCTCTTGGGGAAGAAACCATACTGATAGGGTATTTTTATTGAGTACAAACTAATATTCTGGCTAAATGTAGCTGTCAGATTTGAGGCAAAACAGAGGAAAGAGAAAGGGGAGGTTTTTCAGATTCTTTTCCTTAGAGCCTGTGACTAAAGGAATTTTGTTTGAGCATGAGAGAGAGAGAGAGAGAGAGAGAGAGAGAGAGAGAGAGAGAGAGAGAGAGAGAGACAGTATATGACCACAAAACAAGATATAACAGGTATTGATTGTGACAGTGCATATTAATATTGCTTCTTCCTCACAAACAGTTTCTTTGAATGTATTTAAAAGCTTATATTCCTAGGACAAAAATCACTTGGTAGAAATATATTTTTTCTTGTCATATTTTGCTAAATTTGATGTGCTGGTAATTTTGGCTTTGTAGAGTAAGTTAAGATGTATGCCCTTGACATCTAGATTTTGGAAGTTTTTGTAGGATTGATATTATCTCTTACATAAATGTTTGATATAGTTCACCAGTGGAGCTATCTGTGCCAGAAGTTCTTTATCAAAAACTACAAGTTAGGAACCAGGAGATGGCATAATGATTACACCCCTGGATTCCCACACGGCCAACCATGGTTTGAGACCTGGACCGAGAGGCTTGAAACTCATACTGGGCACATGCATGCATGCCCAAGATCCCAAGAGGAGAATGGAGGACAAGGTATTGTGACATGGCCATCCCCCTTGAGGAGAGATTTCTTGCTTTCTGTCTTTCTGGGGAGCACACACATCCTCTAGCAAAAATCCCTCTTAAAAACAAAACAGCTACAAGTTAATTTATTTCATAAAGAATGCAATGATTTTAAGGAATTTAGGCTTCTCATGTAAATTTATTGACAAAAGATAAAGATATACTTCCTTATTTCCTTTTACTGTCTGTGTGGTCTGTAGTGATGTTCCCTCTTTTATTCTTGTTACCGATAACTTGTGCTTCTCACTTTTTATTTTTTCAATTGGACTGAATTATTATTATTCCCAAAGAATGCAAAGGAATATAGTTCATATTTTAGCTGTCATTCTTTTTAAAGAATTATTTTATTTAACTTTATTTATTATTATATCATTATTATTTTTCAGTTTGATCAGAGAGAGACAGAGAAAGAGAGAGAGAGAGAGAGAGGAAGTGAGAAAGCAAGCCACCAGGTCCGAGACTTGAACCGTGGTGGGCCATGTGGGAGTCCAGCACCTTTAACCACCATGCCACTTGCCAGCCCCTTTAGCTGTCATTTTATACATTTATATTTGACTTTTGGGACAATTGGACATAATGACAATTCTGCATTCTATCAGGGTAATGATGATAATATCATAGAGTTTTTGCTTTCATTACTTTTGTTTATTTTGCTTTTAATTATATTGATATGTTGTTTTTGTTATTTACTTCTTTTAGCTTTGTCTACAATTTCCTATTTTCTAGTTTCTTTCTCTAGAAATTCAAATGATCAATCTGAGAACTTTTTCATTTTCTAATTTAAGCAATTCATTTTACAGATTTCCTTTCAAGCACTGCTTTAGTTTTCGTTAAACGTTTTTGAATTTTTCAGCTCTATTTTTAGTTCCAAATATTTTCAAATTTTTCTTGTGATATCATGTTTGTCTGAGTTATTTAGAAATATGTTTATGATATAATAGAATAAATAAAGGGTACCTGGAGATTCCACATATTAATTCCTGAAGCCTGTAAATGTTACTTTTTAATGAAAATGGGTTTTTGCAGATATGATTATTTTAAGGATTTTGGTATAGGGAGATTACCTTATATTTATCTAGAGGATCCTAAATCTAATTATGACATCCTCATAAAAGGGAGGCAAAAGGAGATTTTATATGCACACTGAAGGAGGAGAAGGTTGTCATGGAGGAAGACATTGGAGTGAAGCAACCACAAGTTAGAGAACCATTAGAAGCTGTAAAAGGCATGGAACTGATTGTCCCCTAGAGCCTCAGGAGGGAGTGTAGTTTGCTGACAGCTTGATTTGGACCCACTGAAACTGATTTCAGATTTCTGACCTTCCAAACTGTGAGAGAATAAGTTAAAAAATAAAAATGTATATATATTCATAGGCCAGCTTTATTACAACTAGCCAAAGGACGAAGTATAGCAACAGAAGAAGGGTACACATTGACCAGGACCCAGGGATTTCAGATACAGGCTCTTTGTCATTCTACCACTGTGTCACATGCATGTACTTGACCTGCAGATCTGGAAGAACCCCTGACATGGAAGTGAAGAACTTCAGTACAAGAAAGCCCAATGTCTACTCATGGTCACAGGTATACATTCTTGCTCTGTGACCAGCTTTAATCTTGGAACCTTTGCACACTCCCCTTACCCAGCCAAGCTCTACTGAAACCTGTTGTAATTCATATATCTGATAATTAATAAAGAATGTTGGCAAGCTGACAAATTTTTCTTGTTTTAAGTGGCTAAATTGAGTGATTAGTTATAGTAGCATCAGGAAACTAACATAATGTTAGAGGAAATGGAATGGGATTCTATTGGAAGTCACTCCTAAACCTAAACAATTTTCTTGTTCAACAAGAATTAGGAGATGAATTTGGGGCCAGCAGTTAGTGTAATGGCTATGTCACTGGACTCCTATGTAATCGACCGCGGTTAAAGTCCTGGACCCGGTAGCTTAAACTCATGCTGGGTGTGTGTGCGAGCATGCCCAAGATCCCGGGAGGAGAATGGAAGGGAAGGGATTGAGGCATGGCCACCCCCCGGGAGGTGATTTC
Organism: Tupaia tana; assembly: GCA_026018925.1. Lineage (NCBI taxonomy): Eukaryota > Metazoa > Chordata > Mammalia > Scandentia > Tupaiidae > Tupaia > Tupaia tana. Next base: position 58,556,919 of record JAKSZU010000007.1, on the reverse strand, counting down.
TCGCTTTCTATCTCTCTGTTTCTCTCTGTCTTTCCAGCAAGTGCACGCGCCCTATAGCAAAAAACCTCTAAAAAAAAAAAAAATTAGGAGATGAATTTGAATTCAACTGCCAGGCACTTCACAACCTGTATAGTTTTTCTTTTTTCTTTGAATTTATTTTATCTAGGACTAGCAGATGGCATAATGATTATGTTGCTGAACTCCCATGGGGTCGACCCAGGTTCGAGTCTTGGACCTGAAGGCTTCAAACTCACTCTGGACACATGTGCATGAATGCCCAAAATCCTAAGAGGAAAATGGAGGAGAAAGGATTACAGTTTAGCCATCCCCCTTGGGGGATGATTTCTTGCTTTCTGTCTCTTTGTCGTTCTCTGTCTGTCTAGCAAGTGCATATCACCTATAGCAAAAATCTCTCTCTAAAAAAATTATTTTATGATCTCTTATTCATATTTAATTGCTTTGCATCTCTATAATACACAGTATGTTTTTTCAAAGTATGCATGGAGTATGTGAAAAACTAAATATATTACCATATACATCACTTTCTATGGAGAACTTTACATTCTTATGTCAGTTAAATATTTTTTCCTTGAGCTCCTCCCACCCTCAATACTATTTTAATTACCTTGATAGAACACAACATTGACATTGCATTCAACTAGTCCAAAAGCCAAGATGGATGGTATAAAATAATAGCATTCTTGGGATTCAGATTTATTGAGAAAAGTACTATGATCTTTTAAAAGCAATAAATTGGTTTAAGAATTAATCTGGGCTGGATCCATGGCCTAGTGTTTAAGGGAGCTGAATTTCACATAGCCAAATGCAGTTTGAATCCTGGCCCTAGGTGCTTGAAAAACATGCCAGGTTTATGTGCGTGCATGCTATAAATCCTTGCAGGATGGACAAATTAAGGTGGAGGAATTTGGATTACCATGGTCCATTGGGTAGGTACTTTCTCTCCCTTCCTCTGGCAAGTGCATGTGCCCTCTGGAAAATTTAAAAAAAAAAAAAATTAGTCAAGAACTAAGAATGATTGCTTTAGCCAGTATTAAATTTAATTAAAATATTTACTAGATATTAGCTATGATAAGACAGTGTGATTACAATACTTTTAGCCACCTGTAAAGACAGTTAGCATTTGGGGCTAGCAGGTGGTATAGTGGTTAAGGTGCTGGACTCCCACATGGCCGATCATGGTTCGAGTCCCAGAGCTGGTGGCTTGAAATTCATACCAGACATGTGTGCATGTGTGCCCAAAATCCCGAGGAGAATAGAGGAAAAGGGATTGTAGTGTGGCCATTCTCCCTGGGGGGTAATTTCTCACTTTTTCTCTCTCCATCTTTCTGTATTTCTCTGGTGAACACATGTGTCTTATAGCAAAAATCTCTCTCCCCCTCAAAAAAAAAGAGGAGATAACTCACATTTAGTTTTTTTTTTGTTGTTGTTAATAATTTACCAAAGGATGCACGTACTTTGGGGAGAGTGACAGAGGGAAAGCAACAGAGAGGGAAAGAAAAAGCACAATCGCGCGCATGGGAGATAGTCACATAGCAATTTCTTCTCAATTTCTCTCTCATTTCAGGATGTTGGGCATGCATGTATATATGCCCATCATATTTTTCAGGCCAGGTCCAGAATTCAAACTGCATAGTAGGCCATGTGGGATCCGGCTGCCATAACCACCACACCACTGCTTGTTCCCACATTTAGTTTTTAAAATATTCATTATCCATAAGTAAAAACTTTAGGAGCAAAATGGGATTTTGTACTTCTATGCAGGAATAAAATTTTTAAAAATGAGACTTACAGATTATATAAGTATTTGTGTTATATATGTGTTTTTCTGTTGTAGATAGTGTTACACAAAAGTGGCTTCATTGCTGTATAAATGCCATTTTTTCTTCAATGAGATACTAATATCAATTATAAGTTTACATTTTGGGGGAGATATCCTTTATTTGTATGTAGAGTGTCATTCACATTATTCATTTAGAATTTTCCTAAATAAACCATTTACATTCATTTTACTTCTATCAAAAATCAGTTGAAAATCTTAAGGTATTTAAATTGTGTAAGAGTACATGAAAATATTTTAACTTGTATTATATTAAACAATACAAATGTTGAAAATAAGTGTCTTAGAGTAAGAATGTAAACACAGCCCTTGTATATTCTGTTTCTCAGAGTACGGGGACAAGAGAATAGAATATTTCCACAATGTGTAGTAATAGCAATTCACTTGAATAAGCACCAAAAAGCCAGTCAAATCATTCTAAAACGAAATAACTGGATACATCCAGGACTCCAAAAATACATTCGTTTGTGAGAATTTTTTTTTTTAACAATTTTACCTTCTGATCCCATGTTTTAAAAAAGTCTTGCTTTTTCTACTAAAATGATCACTTTAGAACTTACACAATTTTATAGTAGGTTGTACGTCCTATTATTTTGACTTTCTCTGCTTTGTTGATAATTAATGAAATTCTAATAGATGCATCGATCTTTGGGCTCTCTTTTCTGTTTTGTTCTTTATGTACCAATACCACATGTTTATTTCCCTGAAAGTGTCATATTTCAATAGCAAGTTGATATTTATGCTTTTTGTTTTTCTTACTAAAAATATGTGTTGCTAGTCCTGGCCTTCAGACTTCTATCAAAATTCAAGAATCAGTTTTTAAATTCCAAGAGCTATCCTTTTGGGATGTTGATTGGGATTACATTAGTAACTGGAGAGTTGGAATTATCTTTATGATACTGAGTGTTCTATTTATTTTTATTTATTTTCGATAGTGTTCTTAAAATTGTATTATAATTTTCTAATTTAAACCTTACTTTTATACCATATATTTCTTTCTTCTTTTTATTTTGCTAGAGTGCTTCCCTCCCCCACTTTCTCTCTTCCATCTAAGTATCATTGGTAAAAGGTAATCCTACTGACTTCTGTATTCTGATCTTGCATCCAGCAATGTTGCTCAATTTTTAATCAGTTCCAATAATCTGTTTATATTTTCCTTACAAGTATGTTTTTAGTGACAAATTTGTTTATCTCTCATCAAATTTTACACCTATGGCATTAAGTAGATTTTCTTTTAGTTTCACTAAAGCATTTACTAGCAATGATATCTGGCTTTATAGGGAATGTTTTGTGATTCATTTTGCAAGGAGTATCTAATTGCTGAGATATCTAAATACACTTGCTTTATGTTTTCAAGTGTGTCTATCACATGTCTACCATATGTTTAACACATGTACCCTTGGAATCCCTTCATCTAAATAAGACTGTTTAAGAATGTCTCATTCATGGGACCAGCAGTTAGCGTAATGGCTATGTCGCTGGACTCCCACGTAGTCGACCGCGGTTCGAGTCCCGGACCCGGTGGCTTAAACTCACGCCGGGCGCGTGTGCGTGCGTGCCCAAGATCCCAGGAGGAGAATGGAGGAGAAGGGATTGCGGTGTGGCCATCCCCCCTGGGGGGTGATTTCTCGCTTTCTATCTCTCTGTCTCTCTCTGTCTGTCTGGCGAGCGCACGCGCCCTATAGCAAAAACCTCTCCAAAAAAAAGGAAAAAAAAAAAAAAGAATGTCTCATTCATATGGTGTACCTTTCTGGTTGCTTTTAAATATCAAAATGGTTTCATTACTCTCCTTGTAGACTGACCTTACTTATTTTAAAACTTTGATCTGATTCTATTAAAACATTCTTTTTATTTCCTTCCTACCTCCTGTAGCCCTAGCTAAAATTTTTGACATTAATGCTGGAGTTGAACTTTTTTGCATCTTGGGCCCTTTCAGAAGTTAGACATAACCTATAGATCCTCTCAAAAAAAGATTTTCAGATGTGGGGACAGCAGGTGGTATGGTGGTTAAGACAGCTGGATTCCCACGTGGTAGACCATAGGTCAAGTCCCGGACCTGGTGGCTAGAAAATTACACCAGATGTGTGTACATGAGTGCCCAAAATCCTGAGAGGAAGGGATCGTGCTGTGGCTATCCTCATCCCGGGGAGTGATTTCTCGCTTTCCCTGTCTCTCTTCTCTATGCTGAGTACACATGCCCTATGACAAAAACCTAAAAATAAAAATAGATCTTTTAGGTACATAAAATAGAATTTCACAAGGCCTAATTATACCAAATGCAGTTTGGTATAATATCAAAATAATGAAAACCGAATTTTCAATACAGTCATATGTGTACCAATGAATTGTTAATAATTAAATAAAAGATCCACTGGCAGAAGAAATAGCTTGTGTAATTTCTTTTTTTTCCTCCTTTTTTGAGGTATTTTTGCTAGAGAGTGCATGTGCTCACCAAAGAGTACAATACCAGATATCCAGAAACTCTCAGAGGTAAAGTTCAAGCTTTTCCAGAGCAGGGGTGAATCAGCTCTAATTCCATGCCTTTCTTGTCCCATAGTGGTAGAAGAGAAGGTAGTGTAGGGGAAATAGGCAGTTCCCAGAGGGGGATGAACTAGGAGCACAAACAAGAGAAGGTGGCCACTGACTAGCTAAGTTCAGATTTACTTGTCAAGCAGCTACAATCAGTCTTAGCTTTAAGAAAAATATGGAATGCAAGGGCCAGAAAAGAATTTCACATATGTAATCACATAAAATTCCTGTCATTCTCTTTTTCTTTGTTTGTAAGATTAATAACTTCAAATGGCAGCATCTGCCTCTCAGTCTACACATATAACCTACCCATAATGGTTGGTGGTATCTGAGCCTCCTCAGAGGAACCCTAAGGCCTACAGACATATAAAAGGAGGAATGTACTCCTGTGATGTTGTGCTCACTCTTAGAAATTCCCCAGGCCCTGAGTCCCTTGACTTATTTTGATAGCTCTTGCTTTGTTCTCTTGCTCCTGGAAATAGCTTGCTTACCTTCTCCTTATCCTCATAGACCATTTGTGCTGAGGATTTTTTTCCCACCTCAGGCTCATGTTTAAATCAAAACAAAACTTTCAGAATACTGGTTATAGCCTGCTGTGTCCCTCAAGCTATTATACGACTGCATGGCTTTTTCAAAGCTTTTAAGTTAGCTAAAAACAAACTGGTGTGAAAAAGAAGAAGCTACACAATTTTGAATAGTTCCAAGGACAAAGAACAGAATTGATTCACAAGTTTCAGTTTTAGTACCAGAGCAGGTCAATGGATAGTAACACCTGTAGGAGTGGAAAGAACACAGTAATTGATTCCAGATCCAGTAAGTGACGGTTGGAGGTGCAATTTATTGTTGGGGATTAGCATTTTAATAATGGATCATTGACAATGACAATGACAATAGCAATACTTGCCATCTATTATTCATTTACTGTGGGCTGGACATGGTACTAAAACTAAGTGTTTTAGTACAACATTTCAATTTACACAACAATCCTAAAATGTAGACGCTATTACAAAATAAGAAAACAGAGGCTCACTAAGTAAAGTACTTGTTCAATTTCATTCAGCAATTTTGCCACGGATAAAAGGAGTGGCACACATCACACAAGCGAGTTGGTCTTTGGGTTTTCAGTTCATAGCAAAATAAACTATATCTTATTTCAGTTATTGGCAAGCTACAGACAGTGGGCCAGATGTGACCTAGTGCTTTTATACATAAAGTTTTATTGTGTACAGACACACCCATTCATTTTCACGTTCCCTGTAGTTGCTTTCACCACAATTATGGACAGAGACTATCTGAGGCCTGAAAAGCCTCAAATATTTGCTATCCAGATCTTACAGAAAATGTTTGTCTACCCCTGCCCTATTGTCCAGCCTTTGGAGACACTGCTCTGATTTCTTCTTCAATTTCTTCATGCTAGATTCTAATATTCAGCCTAGAGTTGACATTATATATTCTTTCTAGATGATTCTCCAGCCATTTTGAGAATCTTAGTACAAAATGATTCAAGTGTGGCAGTTATCCTTTTTCAGTCTGTTTGATAAAGCCCCTGATATTTCACTGTACTTTTCTCCTGAGGATTCAAGCAGAAGTGAATTTTTCTCTGTGCCTTCTAATGTAGAATTTTTGTGTGATTCCAGGGGCTCTGACTCCAACTGGCTAGAGGACTGAGTCACTTCATGACCAGGGCCTGTGGAGAGTACCTCTGTCTCCTCTCTCTCTCTCCATTCTCATGTGTGCATGTACATGATTTATTGTGAAACAAAAAACAAATATAAAAAAATCTTGTCGGTGCCCAGGATGTTTCGCTCTTTACTTACATCATGTCACTTTTTCTAATTTGTTTAATGTCACAGAAATCTGTAATCTGTTTATGAAATCCTGCTTTTATCATATTACATCTGCCTTACTTAAGTGTAAGTTTAGTATCTACTCAGCATCTCTATTTTTCTGATTAGCCTTTGTAGACAATTCCCCACAAGGAAAAAGTAAGAAGAATGTATGTCTCAAAGGTTCATACAGGCTCTGTGGAGCTTTGACTAGCCACTCCATGAGGTAAGCATCTTATCTTAGTTCTGGCCCTAGCATTTAGCAGCAAGGTTCACTAAGCATTTGTTAAATGATTGAATGAATGAATGACTAACACCTCAAGGATAGATATAATTAAGTTGACTACTTGTCTATTATTCCATTAATCCCCAAATTTCCTGTACAGATTTCACTAGTTTCTGGGACCAGTTAGATCCCTAAAGCATGGAACCCTAATTCTCTAGTCCTATAGCTTGACACCATCTCATATTCGCTATCATTCCCACTTTGAAATTTCCATACCTTTATCTTGTGACTGATCACCACCTTGAATCCTAATCATACTACACTGTGAGACTTATTTATATTCGTTTTCCATCACTACTATAGAAAATTACCACAAATATGAGGGCTTTAAGCAATGCAGTTTATTCCCTTACTCACTCACTCACCTATGTATTTACTTATTTATTTAACACAGAGTCTCTTTGTCACTATTCTCCTCCTTCAACCCCCCCCCCCCCAGCTGGGACTGTAGGAGTGTGCCATGTTTTCCTGGCCAGCTCTGAGCTCATGATTTGATCCTCCTGCCTCAGTCTTTCCCAGTTGCTGGGGCTACAAGTGCATGCCATTGTTTGCAGGTGTTGAAGCCAGGCTTCCCAAGTGGTCCCAGCCTGGGGACCCCAGCATCTTACAGCACATGTCTCTGTGGCTGAGCCAAAACAGTCCAATTTATCATTATATAGTTCTAGAGGTCAGAATTCTGAAATGGGTTTCTCTGGGCTAAAATCAAGGTGTCAACAGGGCTGTGTTTTCTCCAGAGCTCTAGGAGAAACAATCTGTTTTCTTACCTTTTCAGTTGTCTAGAGGCCACTGCATTCCTTGACGGTGATTTTCTTCCTTCATCTTCAAAGCCAGAAACCTAGCATGATCATTTCTCTCTCTCCTCTTTCTCTCTCTCTTTCACTTTTGTTTTATTTGTCACATCTCTGACTCTGAGTCTCATCCCTCCCTTTAATAAAAGCCTGTGATTATATCGGGCCCACTAGGATAATCTTTCTATCTTAATATTTTTTATTTAGTCACATCTGCAAAGTCTCTTTTGCTCTGAAAGGTAAGATAGTCACAGTGTCTGAGAAGCAGATCGTGCACATCTTTGAGGAGGCATTTTTTTATTCCACCACACTACCCTTTCCTCCTTATCAGAATTGGCCCTTGGTTCACTACCTAGTAACAAGATACATCCCTGAGAAAAGACCACAAAACTAGGCTTCTCTGAAGACCTGCCTTTAGCTTGATGCAACCAGTGCTCTCCAGGTCTTCACCCATACTCTGGGTCCTGACTTCTGTTGGCTGTCAGATCTCACTATCTCAGGGCTTGGAGTTTTGGGTGTTGCTACTGCTGAGATCTATATCAAGTGTGCAATGTATCATTTTAGGTTTATTCACTTTCTACATTTGAATACTCTTCATTCTTGATCCTGAGAGAGGTCTGACAGTGAAGATAGGGAGAAATAGGTCAGGGCCCAAGCTGCTATGGAAACACCTGGACCAATCAAATTCAACAGGAACAAAGATAGTAGAAAACTCTCGAAATTCTATGTGATGCTGCCCATGACTCAGCATCTCTCCTGGTTTTCTCATTGGTAATGTCTGGGTAACCTGTTTCCATCTCTGCTTTACCTCTGGACTTTGGATTTTTACTATTTTTCTTTCATCCACAATGTCATCTTCTGGATCCCAGATAAAGTTGGATTACTGACCAAGTGCAACCAACCATTATGAAGCTGACCTGGCCATGACTTCTCTTCTGTTTTTATCCACCTTCCTTTCTGTCAACAAACCTGGGCTCTAAGAAGAACTAGGGAGATTGCTAATGGCTTCCTGGAACCTAAAGCAACTATATCACTTATAGTTCTCTTGCCTATAAGTACTAAAGAGAAAAAACAAGAATAAACTAAATGAAATTCAAAACTTTGTTTATTTCATTTTGAAAAAATATCAGAGAAATCTTTGAGAAAAAATAGTTACAAGTGGGAATGCTCATTTTAATCACTAGTAGATAAGCAACTATTTACAGATTGAAAACATAGACGCTCACAGACAGGAACTTATTATGTGTTTAGCTGAGTCCTTCCCCAATTGATTCAACGTTTGACTCATTACTAATTATTTTCTTACTATTCCTTTTTATTTTATTTTATTTTTTTATTTTTTGTCACTATCTAAAAATATTTCAAGCTCTCCAAAACTAATTAAAACATGAAAGGTTTTGTTGAGACAGCTTAATCTAATGACCCAAAGGCACACAGACTTTCTGGCTCTCTGGAAGAGTGTTTATTTGGAGAAACTCATGGGAAGAAAGTGGATGCTCTGCTGCCACTCTCACTCACTACTTTCTGGGCAATGCACAGGGAACTAGCAGGGCCAGACGTCAGATTTTGGGAGAGAGACGTGGCCAAGGGCTTTTGGGATTTTAAATTGCATGATTGGATAAGGGTCAGACTTGCAGGTCATAGTCTCAACAATCTGCCTGGGCTGCTGGCCTTCAATACTTGACTGTAGCAGATCCCTCTGGATCTCAGTAGGAGGCCCATTCTGTTTCTGGGCTGTCAATATCAAGAAATCAGGCACTTAATTAGAACAAGTTTACTTTACTTATTCGTCCCCTCCCCGGTATTGAAAAGCACATAGAAAGTGCCAGTTCTGGTTATGGGGTTGGCCCAGGCAGTGGCTAGAGAAAGAGTAACATGAAGGTGAGTAAGACTGGCATCTTTAGCAGCAGCATGGAGTCGGGAAAGTGCAAAGTAGGACAGGATTACACAGGGCAGGGTAAAGGTTACAAAAACAAAACAAAACAAACAAACAGAAAACAACAAAAAACCCATGTTTTAATTTAAAGGATTAGAAATATTTTTAGATAGTGACATTAAGTAAATTAAAAAAAATAAAACCAAGAAAATAATTAATAATAGATCAAACTGAATTTTCAGCTCTCATCATTTGGACTACCAACTGCTAGCCAATAAAGAGCAGGCCCTGCAGGTCGGAGTCCACCATTGTTTGATGGAGAGTGTGTTAAGATTTCCCAACTTCCTGAGAAAATCATAGTAGAGGAAATAAAGAGAAATGTGAAAGAGATATCTAGATGAAGGACTTTTATTGGTTGATTTAATAATATCTGGATATCCCAATTGTAAGTTTTACTGTCTCTCTAATGCATGTATTGTGCAAGTGGTGGAAGAGGACTGGGTAGAAGTGAAGTTCCCTTTTTTTAGTGTACCCTTTGAATATCAATCTCCCGGGAACTAATGTTTCTTGCTGATTGACCACTCTGCTATCTTAATATCACAAGAAAGGGTGCACAGTTTTGCAATTTGAGTCCTCTGCATCCTCATCTTCTGATATTCTCTATCTTATGCACTGTGAGGTTAGTCTGCTAGTTTCTGTCCCTTCAGTGATCGTGGAAAGACCTCCCTGTCCTCTTGTTCTTAATTTTTAATAAAACAGAAATGGGACATCATCAACTTTATTACATCTGGCTGCTTCTTCACAGACTGACGAACTGATGTAGCCTACAAAAGGTACTTCACTGAGGAGGCTCACAGGACAGTTCTATGAGGTCCTCTTACTCCTTTTGGCTGTTACTTCTTTCTCTTTTCTAGGTTGGTTGTCATACTGGACAATGTCTCAGGTGTCCTAGTCCCTGCCACATAAAACTGGGCATGTAGAAGTTCTGTCACTTTGAACTCATCTTTCCATTTCAGGATGACCATCAAAGGAATCACCCTGCTTAGCTAAAATATTAAAATATTTTTCCTTTAAGGACTTGGTTGATATGAGTTACTACTTACCCTCCTGGATACAGGCTTTCCACATGGTCCCAACCATAAGGTCTTTTACCTTAGTGAAATCTACTCCCTTCTGGGCAACATCAGTCAGCCTTATTCATTAGCACAGATATTTTCCCATTTGATAATATTTCACCCCACTTCTGCCCTCTACATGTCCTGTTCATGGACAAGAGACTCTCAGGAATTTTACCGAGAGTTTTCATTTTCCTTTCTGTCAGAGAAGGCCTTCCTATCTTAGTAATGCTCTCTAAAGTCACTGATAATAGACACAGAGTATAAATGATCATCAAAGCAAGTCTAGTACTTTATTGATGACTTGTGGATGCATGTGCTATTTGGGAAATCTTGGAAGTAAAGTGTGTTGCTCTTGGGGCATTCACTCTTTCCTGTTCTTTTGTTTCAAACCCAGTTTTGTAAAGGGGTTATCAGAAATGACTCTTGTTCTTTATTTAATTAAATGTCTTTTAATTCCTTCTTCCTTTCATTTCCTTTTTTCTTTCTCTTTACTTTTCCTTTCTTTTTTTTTCTTTAAAATATATTTTTCTTGATATAAAAATAAAGCTGGTATTCAGGGAGATGAAATGATTTCCCCAGAATAAAATGCCTCATAGGAACATAACTGGGATTAGAATTACTATCTCTGACCTGTATGACCTACTCTGACTAGAATGGTAGCAGAATTTTCTCCCAGACTTGATTATAGAATGGATAAAGGATAGAACTTGGCAAGTTGCTTAGCCATTCTAGATTTCAGCATTTCACCAGTAAAGATACAATACTTTCCTTATAAATAAAAGGTAAAAACACCTGTGGAACATACCATATTTTAAGTATACTCAAAATATATGTTATTACTTGTTTTGGTAACTGGAACCAAACTATATTTCTGCTGTCACAATTGCTATTCCAGTCCAAATTTTATTTATAAAATATAAACTTAAGATCTTCCAGACTTTACCCGGGGCTTTACAGCTGAGCTTCACTGTTGTCTCTTCTGAGATTTTGTTTTTTCTTATCTAGAAATTTCTTAATAATGGCTCACAAAAATGCAAATGATTCTCTAATGATTTGCCTTAGGCCATATCCTCATGTGTCTCAGGGAAGATGGCAGGTCATTAACAATCTGGATTACTTAATTTCTTTATGCTAATAAAGCCACTACTCTTGAGTTTACACATTTGCATGCAGGAGAAGAAAGTAAATGATGGAACCTCAGGGCTCTTCTGGCCTTCCCTCAAGTACAAAAGCAGCTCTACTTGCAAAGATTTAAAAATGCAAGTGAGACTATCTAATCGCAAGTTAAATAGTATAGATAAAATTTCTTAAAAAAATTCTATGAAAAATTCAAATTGGGACCACTAATGGCACAGTTGCAATTTTCTACCTCTGGGTTGCTAAGTGTTGCTTCTGAACCAACAAAGGTGATCTAGTTTCCCTAATACCTGGTGACAATTTTAAAGTCTTTGTGAGAGGGACAGATTATTTTATGTCTAATTCAAATAGCAAGCCAAGAAGAGAGGTATGTTCCTGAATGAACTGGTTGATTGCAGAACACACATGCACAAGCAGAGAAGAGGCAAATTCGTAGTCATGTAAGTAAAAGGTAAATAAGTAAAAAGAAAGGAGAGTATATGAACACACTTTTAATAATTAACAAACCAGATTTTCTACTACTGGATAAATCTTCCACTTGGTCTAAGATATCAGTCTTCTCAAACTGGCACTCAAACAGATCCTGATTGAATGCTGTCAGGTCACCAGTGATTAAGTGAAGGGTTGTCCACTCCAAGAGTCTCTGGCTTCTACTATCTTATTGAGTGGATAACAACACAGAATGGAGGCATAGTGAGATGTATTTCAGAGAATAGTTCAGAGACCCTTAGTTTTATAACCCCCAAAGGGGAGTTATCTCCTTATATATTCCCCTTTCCCCCCTTTCCCCTTTCCTTTCACAGGGCTTTGTCTGTAATTACTTTGGCATTCTCAGAATCCACAAATGGCTTTAAGAATATTGTCTGGAGTCCTGGGTTCTACCCTTCTCCCAAAGCATAGATCAGACAAACTCTTTACTCAACAATTAGCACTAATCTTCCATTCATGAAATCCCGTGACTTTAATTTTCTTTATTTGTTCTTCTTATCCTCTCTACATTTGGTGCTGTTGTTGACTATCTGCTTCTTGACTTTTTGCTTTCTCTTGGACTCTATGACTTAGATGTTTCTGTTTTTTTTTTTTTTTTCCTGACTTTTTTATGACTGACTTGACCTCAGCCTTTATACCCTCCCTTGAAATCTTCCCTCAGTTTCCTTTTTCCACTCTTCCATATGTCATTTACACAGTGAGCTCTAATTAGCTCCAAATATCACTCCAAAGAATTCAGGTCTTTAATTTCTCGCCTCATATTTTCTCATTTTCAGCATGTAATATTTTTAGAAAATCCTCTTTAATTACTTCACATACCACATATTGCCCATCCATTTATGTTACCCAATTTTAGTTCAGACTCTACTTTCCTCTTTCAATTCCTCATGACCTTGCTGCCAAATTAACTTCACTAGATCAACATTTTGATTTCAGATGCCTTTCCTTAAAAAGTAACATTAAACCAACATTGCCTAAATTAAACAGTTTTACCTCATTTCTTACTATTGAAGACCTATTGATGAAGGCCAGACCCAATGCCACCTCTTTCATAATACCTTTTTTAAGGTATTTTGACTAAAAGAAGGTTTCCCTTTGAACTTCTTTTTAAAAAATAAAGATTATTCTATTTGGAGTTCTTTGTATTTCTTGAGACTAGATCTTTGAATGCCTCTCTAGGTTTGGAAAGATTTCTTTCAGGATTTCATGTAATAGATTAACAATGCCCTTATGAGTCTCTTCACCTTCTGGGATATCAATTATCCAGATGTTTGGAAGATGTTTGACGGTATATAGTATTTCTTATATATTATTCTCATTTTTGGGGTCAATTTTCTTAGTCTTCATGGTGGATTTATATAGGCCAGTGATTCTATCTTCTACATCTGAGATTCAATTTTCTGTATGATCTGGTCTGCTTTGAATACTTTCGAGGGAGGTTTTGACTTTCTGTATTATAGCCTTCATGTCTAACAGGTCCATTTGATTCTTTTTTATAGTGTGTATTTCCTCTTTTAGATCTTGCAAGAATTTCCTTATCTCCTGGAACTCATCAGCTCCTTTTTCCTGCCTCTTTTGCAGTTCATTGTTTCTTTTCTTTTCCATCTCTGTTAGCTTTATCACAATGAATATTCTAAACTTTTTATCATACATTTCCATGAGTTTCATTTTACTGTCTGAGGATGAAGAGGAGTTCTTCTTTTCCCTTGGAGGAGAGGTATTTCCTTGTTTTCCCATATTTCTTGTGACCATGAGGTGATTTCTAGTCATCTGATGGATGATGCATTTCTTTCTAATTCTTGAAGTTAAATCTGAGCATTCAGAGGCATGCAGAAGAAGGTGATCTGCAATATCTCTTCTATTCTGTTTTCACTCTTTGTGCATCAGATTCAGTGGGAATAGAGGAATATTCTGACCCTAATCGTATTCAGATGTTTGGGTCCTGTTCACTTGGACCTGTCTAGATACTTAGTGTGTGGAGATTGAGCAGCCAATGAATAAAGATAAAGAAAAAAGGAAAACAATTAGAGAAGAGGAAAGAAGAAAAAATAAAATAAAAAGAAGAAAGAAAAAAGATAACAAAAAACTTTGGATTTTAATTTTAAAAAGCAAAAAATGAAAACAATATTTCACAGCTCAAATTTGGTATCCACCTCAGGATGGGCCTGGGTTTGTGCCTTTCCTAAATGCAATGGGGAAAGGCACAAATTAGCACAATAAGAAGATCTTCTCCAAGACACATTATAGCAAGATTGACCAAAACCACAAAGACAAGATACTAAGATTGGCAAGAGAGAAACATCACATTACCCACAAAGGATATCTCATCAGGCTAACAGCGGACCTCTCATCGGAAACAATGTGAGCGAGGAAAGAATGGGAAAATATATTATATTGAAAGTGTTAAGGGTAAAGCAGTTTTAACCAAGAATACTATACCTGGTAAGATTATCCTTCATATAGGAAGAAAAGACAAGAACATTCTCAGATAAGCAAAACCTGGAAGAATTTCCCGACACCAGACCAGATCTCCAAGAAGTTCTCAAGGGAGCACTATTCCAGGAAAATTAAATATAGACACACAGAAATAAGAGTTCAAAAACTAAGAAAATGGTCAATTTAATCATAGGGAAAGTCTAGCGTTGAATAGTATATCCCAGAATTTAATTGGGAAGATCAAACCACAACAGAAGATAGATTAAGTACATGAGACTGAACTGGTGAAATAGAATTTTATGACTTTTGACGAAAACATTGCTGATTTTCTTCTAGGCTTTGTCTTCTGGTTTTAAGAGTTTTTTTGTCCTGTCCTGAGCTGCCAATAGGTTCATGTACCTACTATTTGAACAGAATCCTAAAATTTTTCTTAAAATTATAAAATATATTGAAAATACCTATTTAATGATTATAGTAAGCTGTATAGCATCAACTAGGTGCTACCTTATAGTATATTCATTCTACTCAGAGTTTCATGCCTAAAGTCAGACATATATTCACAGATATGTATTTAACAGCTGAACTTGCTGTTGAAAGTAGTTAGATTATATTAACAATTTAATGAGTCAATAAATGTGTGGGGAAAAAAGAAATGGAAAACAATTGTAGACACCTGAGATAGTGTGGGAGGAGGGTGGGAAGTGGCAGAGGGTGGGAAATAGGAGGGAAACTATATATATATAGTTTCATATATATATATATATATATATATATATATATATATATGAAACTAGAATTGGAAAATTATTGACAATAACATGTATGATTAAGCCACTATGCAGTATATTTTGGATGGGGAAATCACATTTTCTATGCTGTGGCGATGCTCAGTGAATGAATGTAAATTAATTAATTAAAAATTTAAAAAATTAAACATAGAAATAAAGATTATTTATTTAATGAGCAATAGAGACAAAGAGAAAGAGAGAGAGAGAACTCCAATGGGGTTTCATTTCTGTGATCTACCCCCAGCCTTAGCCAGCCCTAAATCATGGGCGCTTGAATGCCCGGCATACTCAGGGAAGTCTCTGGACATAAACCAACAACTGTCTCATGTGGATGGGTCTTGCAGACGGAGTGTCACGTTTACCACTGTCTGTACCCCTAGAGTTCTTCGACTTATTAAGGGGTCATTTATCATAATGAATCCTGAATTACAACTTTTACGCACATATAAAAGATAGTTATTTCTTCAAATCTCCCATGATGTCTATCTAACTAACTTGGAAATTGTAGGGAGTAATAAATATTTAAGTGAATACTAACTCCTCTTTTTGGAATCCTTGAGGTCATACCTTCTTCGGGGGTCAGATACAGAGAAAAAACATACTTGAAAAACTCCTCCTCTTTCTCTTTCTCCTTTATTTGAGAAATAATAAAGCATGCAGAAAGCCCTCCCTGCTTTTGTAAACCATATATTTAATTTTATGATTTTTATGATTAAAAATCCTTAGTATTAGAAGTATTATTATATATATATATTTAAAAACTCCTGTGAATTAGGATTAATTTATACTAGTTTCTATATTTGTTTTGTATTATATTGCAGTCTAGAATGAAAATTAAAATTAGAAATGCCCACATGGCTCTGATACTGTTTTTTTTTTTCTCTGTTAAATCCATTTAAATACTTGTTTCCACTTGGATCTTTATTTAAAGTCTGACAGCCTTCCTTCCTTTCTCCCTACTTTACTTCCTTCTCTCTCTGCCTCTTTCCTTCCCTTCCATTCTTCTTTCCTTCCTTCCTTCCTTAGAGCTTTCTTCCTGGCAGTATGTTTAAACATAACTCATTTATTAAAATACCCTGGACATGCTTTGACTTCACTTTGTTTATGACCCCAAAACTTAGTTGTCTGCTTACACTATCACCTTTGGTTCTGGTAATGAAGTGTTGCCATGTCCTAAAAAGGGCACCCAAAAACATTTGCTAATTAAGCAGGGTTTGTCTTGGGAGTTTCTACTGCTGTCACATTTTTTCAACATAAGTTTAAGAAGCAAAATAAACCCTACTCTAAAGTTCAAGTGTTACAAATTGTGTAAGAATTTCTGTCTATTTCCTTTTTCAACTTTATTAATTTAGGCTATTACATAATTTGCTGCTTCGTATAGAATTTAGACTAAGTTTGGGGGAATTAGCATTCACCAATATAGACATTATTTTTGATAATCATTTCTACAATCCTTATATGATCTTCCACTCAGGTAAGAATACAGTGTAACAGAATTACTAAAAGTCCCTTGCTGTTTTCTATAGACACAAGTGGACTTCTGTATGTGTACAATAGCAGTTCACCCATGATACGTTTTTCGGAATTACTTCCCACCATGGCAACTCGGAGGCATCTGGGAGGGAATAGACAATGCATTTATCCCTTGGCATTGATGTCTTAGTGTCTTTATTAAGTCTCCTCCTCTTCTTCCTTTGCATGAGAAATAATGAAGTATGTGGGAATCCAATCCTGCTTCTGTAAACCATGGATTTAATTTTATAATTTTTATGATTAAAATATTCTGCTTAGTACCTGAAGTTTTAAAAGGATATAGATCGTAGTTAAGTGAAATAGTAGGTCATCGGGAAAGTCACGACATATTTTTTTCTATGCAGAAATGCATCATGACTTTCCTGACTACCCAATAGTAAAATTACTCATAAACCCATAAATGCCCATAAATATTAATAGCTATCCTCTATACTTTCTGTTTGTATTTTGATTTTATATATATATGTGTGTGTGTGTGTGTGTGTGTGTGTGTACATGTATATTCCTAAACTTCAAGTCCTCCCCAGCCAAGAGATACAAATAAGATTATATGATTATATTGTATTTAACTATGTTTGGTTTTTGTGGCTTCTCTCTATCAGTACAACAGCAGGGGTTTCACAGCAGAGTTTCTTCGGTGCAGTCTGTTACATAGGTGAGTTAACCTACTTTATTGGGGTGTCTGTATTTGATGAATAGCCTTTTGCTTCCTAGGACAGTGAGGCCAGCAAGGTGCACTAGGAACAGAATCAATGAACACCTATCACTGAAAATTCAAACTTTCTTTAGTCTTGTCTCCAGCCTTGTAGTCTAAATCTGATTTTTATTCATTTCAACCGAATACTATTTGATATACTGTTTTATCATGATCAAAACCTTTATTTCCTGACATTTAGTAGCTTAGATGTGCCGCTGTTCTGTAGGCTAGATGCTAGGTGCTTTGCTTACTCATATGAATTCCTACATTAAGGAGCGTTTATTGTGAAAGAAGTATGAGCAAATGGCAATGCTGATTGCATGACAAGGTAGACGAAACTGTTTATGTCTGCAGTCACTGAATACTGATTTCTATACTTTTTTTTTCTTTTTTTGGAGAGATTTTTGCTATAGGGCGCGTGCGCTCACCAGACAGGCAGAGAGAGACAGAGAGATAGAAAGCGAGAAATCACCCCCCAGGGGGGATGGCCACACCGCAATCCCTTCTCCTCCATTCTCCTCTCGGGATCTTGGGCACGCACACACATGCGCCCGGCGTGAGTTTAAGCCACCGGGTCTGGGACGCGAACCGCGGTCGACTACGTGGGAGTCCAGTGACATAGCCATTATGCTAACTGCTGGTCCCTGATTTCTATACTTATTTTTATTGCCACATTCCTTTAAGAAGTTGTACACATGTGGGTTGATGATAACAAATGAGTAGGCTTTAGGATTTGTCGAATGACTGGGGTGCTCTTGGTAAGACCACTGTCAACTACAAGGAAATACGTGTTGTGTGGAAGGATTTCATCACCTGCTGAATCCTGATTTTGTTCTCGTTGGAAATAAAGACATAGACTGGTCACATGGCCTGATGGTTAAGGGAGCCAGATCCCATGTGTCTGACCATGTGGTCTGAATCCTGGCCATATGACTTGAAAAACACGCCAGATGCATGTGCATGCATACTTCAAATCCCAACAGGATGGAGAAATAGAGGAGAGGAGACGGTAGTGTGATCAGCACACTGGGGAGTGCCTTCTCCCTCTGTTTGGTAAGTGCATGCACCTGCTGGCAAAGAAAAAAGAAAAGAAAAAAGAGTAAGGAACACTGATCAAATGTGCATTGCTGTGAAGCTTTGTTGAGTGGTTTAGCTATACATAAACAGATGCTGGTAAGCAAAAATAATTGCCAAAATCTAATAGGGCAGCCTTGAATGGGAATGAAGGTTTTAGCATATGCTCCAAAGGACAGTTTCACAGGCATGGGTCAGATGAGATATAGTTAGTCAGCAAATTTATTTGTAGAAAAGATCTGGAGCATTGATCGCCTTAAATATCTATAGAGAACAAAGTTTTGTACCACTTGTCATAAAAATCTTAGGTGTCATCAAGAAAACTGTTTTCAGATTGAGTGAGATTACAGTCAACCTTGTGCTGGACGGATTATACCTACCATATTATATTCTGATCTTGGCATTACATCAACTGGGACGATGAACGATGATGAACTACCTCAAAACTAAAAAATATTAGAAAGGGATGCAGAGAGTGGATGACTTAAAGCTAAAATAGAAAAAAAAGTAGTGAAGACATTATAGCTGCTTTCAAACATGAATACATGCTACCCTTACTCTTCATCCCTTTGGAGAGAGCAGGGAATAGAGAGAATTAGCATGTATTTAATATCTACTCTGTGCCCAGTCTGAACTGGGCCTATTTCATGTGTGTATGTCTACACAATTGCAATAAAATTTCACAGCACCTTTATAAGATAGGAGTACTATATGTACTCTATAATTGAAAATCTTAAGAAACAAAGAACCTTAGACATTTTTTAAAGGTAACATGCATAGTTAGGAAACAAAGTTAGAATTACAGAATTTAGATTCTTTGGCAGATACTTGTGACTCTCTGGGAAAATAGCTTCTCCTCTTCCTCAGTCCATCTGGTTGGAGTGGTTGTGGACTCCCTTATACCCCAGGGGTTTTCATCTAGTCTAGTCCTGCTCAGTCAAACATAGGGTCTCTGGGCCTCAGTGACTAAATCCATGCATGTGGGATCGATTCTTCTTTTTTTTAAATTTTTTGAGAGATTATTTTTACTATAGGGCTATAGAGACAGAGAGACAGAAAGGGAGAAATTAATCCCTGGGGGGGATTGGCCATGCCGCAGTCTCTTCTCCTCCAGTAACCTCTCAGGACTTTGAGCACACATGTGCATTTGCCTAGTATGAGTTTTAAGCCACCAGGTCCAGAACTTGAACCATGGTCAACCATGTGGTAGTCTAGTGACATAATCATTACACCATCTGCTGGTCCCATGTGGAATCTATTCTAAACCTTTGATGAAGATTTCAAGGAAGAGTCATTCTTATTTTTCAATGGGATTCTGAAAGGCTAAAATGTAAGTCTAGAATTGCTGGTTGACATTTTATCTCCATGAAGTAAAGAATGATGCCTGACAATGACACCAAACCAAAAGAAAGCAGAACTTAGAATGTTGTGTTAATCAGCTGAAATGTATTATTAAATTTAATCTTTAACGTGTATGTAAGAATGATTCAATTTTTTTTAATTTCCAGAGGACATGTACAAACAAGAGAGAGAGAGAGCCTACAATGGAACAAGATCATGCCACATTTTATTATTTTTTTTAAGAGAGAGTTTTGCTATAGGGCATGGAGAGACAGAGAGACAAAAAGGGAGAAATCACTCCCTAGGAGGGATGGCCATGCCACGATGCTTTCTCTTCCATTTTACTCTTGGGATTTTGGGCATGTACATACTTGTGCCTGGCTTGTTTCAAGACACCAGGACTGGGACTCAAGCTGTGGTCAACCATGCGGAAGTTCAGTGCAGTAACCATTACACCATCTGCTGTTTCCACAATCTCTTTTCTTTTATTTCTTTTCCCACTGGGATTTGGGAGAACATGCACATGCACCTAGTACATTTCTCAAGCTGCTGAGACCAGGATTTGTGATTGGCCATGTGGGATTCAGCTCCATATGCACCACACTTAATCACTGTGCTACTGTCCAACCTGAATGATTTTATTATTTGAACTTTGAAATGGATAAAATAGGGCTATTGATAAAATCAAGTTCACAATGCTATACCTAGCAAAGTCAAGGATTCTCACTCAGCATTGTCACATTTCTTAGATATTCATTGATTAGCAATTCTATGTTTACTTACACCTTTGATAGGCAAAATAAGACTAAGTGCATGATT
Source organism: Tupaia tana (assembly GCA_026018925.1). Taxonomy (NCBI): domain Eukaryota; kingdom Metazoa; phylum Chordata; class Mammalia; order Scandentia; family Tupaiidae; genus Tupaia; species Tupaia tana. The sequence goes on along the minus strand of JAKSZU010000007.1, from coordinate 58,536,324 downwards.
ATCTGAAAGCTATTATATTAACTTCATTATATCTGGCTATAACAATAGAATTTCATGTATGGTGGATACATTAATATATTGCCAAAATTGGAAGGGATATAAAATTAAATAACTTCAGTGAAGGTTTCTGTTAGAGTTCAAAGAAGTAATTTAGATCAACATTTTACCTTTGTAGTTTTTCTGTTCTTCCTTGTCTCTACTGCTGAGAAATCCAAAGACAATTATTTATTATGCTTGCACTACCTCTTGCAATGAGACACATGATGGTTGTTTTTTAGATTATGATTGATTAGCAATTGTATGAACACCTAAGGTCTAACACTAGGTGCTGAACTATTGCAGTTGCTTGGGAGAGGTGAATAAGGGTGTGAATTGCTCATAGATTAAAATAATTTCTGAGCATCTTTTCTAAATCATAGCTCTTTAGCTAAGGGATGCTATATTGGAAAAAACAAAAACAAAAACAAAAAAAACTAGAGATCCAGGGGCATAGAATACAGGTCTCTATGCTCATCACAAAAAGCCATGTCTCCAGATCAAGCCACAACTTCTGCTAAATAGTTATTAACCTTTAAGTGTTAGCAAAAGTTAAAAGTAATGGAGTTCATTCTATAATAAATTAGAAAAGTTATTGACTCCTTTTTCTTTCCATATGACACTAAACTCTAAATATCAATATCTTAGTGGCTAGTAATTTTCCAGATTTTAAGTCTATACTCTTTCTCTTAAAAAAATCAATTTATTTTAATACTATATGGTAGTTGATTGTTGTTAATGGTAGTGAGTGTCCTCACTGAAAGCCCATTTACCCATAAGTCATTAACTTTTCTGGCTTTTTAAATAGAGCAATTGAAGTTGATTCATTTAAAAATACCAATAATGATAGGATGTGAACCTTAAATGTACCCGATATTTAAATACATTACTTTATTATTCCTATAGCTCTAGAAAGAAACACAAATGTAGTATGCACAGATAATTGATTCAGAACTAGGATACACTATATATGACCTAGGTTTCATAATGATTACATGTAAGTTTCCTTCTCCCCTCCCTCTCTAAATCCACTTTAGCAGGAGGATTCTGCAATAGTAATTGAAGTGTACCTACCTTTTCTAAACTCATATTGCCAATATCTAGTAGCTCTTGGCCAGGCTGCTCTCACAGGAGCACCAAACTAGTCTCTTGTCTTCTCTGTTGTTTCCTCTTTATTTCATTTAAAAAATTCTTTTAAAAATTTATTCATTTTATATTCATTCACTGAATATCAGTAAGCAGACAAAATTAGTTTTCCCATCCAGAATACACTGTATATTGGCGCAAAGACACTACCATACCTAATATCATCAACACATAATTTTTCATTTTGTGTCTCTTACCTAACTGTTTTAATTCTTTCTTTTTCCCCTTGACTCCCTTCCTCTCACCCTCTGTCATTTATTTCATGCTTTATACAGCAACTAGAGTGATGTTTCAAAAAAAAAAAAAATCAGGTTATATCAAAATTGTTTTAAATCCTTTGGGGCTCTCTGTTGCAGAATGGTTGGACCTTGAGATGGAGAATACCAGAGTGAGAAAACACAGAACACTGTGCTCACTCTGTCCTGAAAACAGGAACACATGGTCACATCAGCAGGATCAAGAGTTCCCCCTGTTCCCTAAACTAGCAAATGTTACTGCCTCCCTGGCACCCTTTTCCTCAATAAATAGATTGAAAATTAGCCAGTCTGGCTGCACTCCTCTGAACTCCTTGACCTCCCCGTTAAAGATAATTGCTTGTCTTGTGTGTTTTATCTCGCTCATGTTTCCATGGGTACTACATTTTGGTGGTGCTGAATGGTAAGCTCCTTTTTTTCTGCCTCCAATGTTCTATGTGGTCTTGGCTCTTCCTGCCTCTCCAAATGAATGGCGTGCTTTCCTTCCCCTTCTTTTCTCTTCAAAGAGACCTAGTTCAAGTATGACTTGGGACATTTCCATCTCCTTATCTTCCCAGGATGCTCTTTTCTTAGGTCCTCTTATGGTTGGCTCCTTGTCATTCAGATCATGACTGATAAGCATCTCATGGGTGGCAGTTTTGCTGACTGTCCAACCAAAGCAACCTGTCCTCATCCTAGTGCCTAGTGTCCTGTTTAGTTTTACCATAACACCATCACTTCTGACATCTTATCATTTGTTTATTGTCTTTCATCACTAATGTGTAGTTTTCCCAACAACTAAAACAAGTGGATGATCCATGAGGCTATCAATACATATTTGGTAAATGGAAGAGTTTAACTATTTCCCTGGAAGAAAAATAGTTGGAAATTCTACAAATAAAATTAAAATATAAATATTTTTTATTCTTTCAACAAATATAAGTGTATTATAAAAGACATTTATGGGACAAATAAATGGTTATTATTTGTTGATGATAATGTGTATAGTATCTGTGACTGGACTGGTGAGAAATTTATTTATGTGATTGAATGTATAAAAGAAATGAGAATAAAATAAAAATTAAAAAAAAAGATTAGGAAGACTAAAAATAAAATGGCTAGTTCTAAGGGTTTTTTTTTTTTTTTTTTTTTTTTTAACCTAAAATATTTTCAGTGGCTGGTTGGTATCATAGCGGTCAAATGCAATGCTCTGTTAGACTGACCTGGGCCTATGTTCAAAGACTGCCCCTAGTAGGCCTACCATGTGTGTGTCCTTAATCCAGAGTTGGTTAAGGTTTGGGGGGCGGATCATGACATCAAGACCGTATTGAGGGTGCTGTTTATTTCTCTCTGTCTTGGTCATGGAAAAGAATTTAAATAAATTAATGTTTTAAATTTTTAATATTTAACTCTATTACAATAAGTGAAAAGTTTAAAAATAAATTTTAGAAATTATTAAGAGTTGCTTACTCACGTGGATTATGCACGCTTTTTTTTCTCTTCTTTGATTGCTATTATGTTGCTTAAAATGTCCAACAGTGTTCATTGCTTCATTTTGTAATCAGCCAAAAATTAACATTTTACCCCAAAATTGATGAGGGTCAGATACTGTATGAGGAAAAATTATCTTATTTTAATGAATATGAAAATGTTACATAGGCTTAGAATTCATCTAGTACCTATTGACATAGATGGTGGTGCATTAAAGAGGCCTCAAACTCTCCAATACTCCTTCCCGTGGTGGAGTCTGCTTTCCTTCTCCTTGAAACAGACTTTTTTGATGGTTGAGTATAGCAGAAGTGACTCTCTAGTTTGAGCCCACCTCTAACAGAATTAGTCTTTTCCTTTTTCTATTGGACCACTGAGGCTCCCATACCATGAGAAATCTAAGCTGGCCATCTGTAGAGGAAATGTGGAGATACATGACAATTCCCAGCTAGTCCAAAGCTGTGGCATCCCCCAGTCAATCAGGTCATTCCAGATGAGGCTCCAAAAATCATGAACAGATAGAAGCATTGGTTAAATTCTTGACTTCTAAAGTCACAACAAGGAGGATATAGAAAGTCTGAATAGGCCCCTAACAAGCCAAGAGACTGAATCAGTAATAAATAACCTCCCAACAAAGAAAAACCCTGGCTCTGATGGCTTCACCTCTGAATTCTACAAAAGTTTCAAAGAAGAGTTAACCCCCATTCTGCTCAAGTTATTTCTAAAGATCCAGAAGGGCGAATCTCTCCCTAATTCATTTTATGAAGCCTCTATCACCCTTATCCTTAAAACAAATAAGAACAGGACAAGGAAGAAAAACTATAGACCAATATCTCTGATGGATATAGATGCAAAGATTCTCAACAAGATACTAGCAAATCATATCCAACAACTTATAAAAAGGATTATACATCATGATCAGGTAGGCTTTATTCCAGGAATGCAAAGTTGGTTCAACATACACAAAACCATAAATGCAATACACCATATTAACAGGAAGAAAGATAAAAACCATATGGTCATATCAATTGATGCAGAAAAAGCATTTGATAAGACACAACATCCCTTGATGATCAAAACTCTCAGCACAATTGGCATAGAAGGGTCATTTCCCAACAGAATAAAAGCTAGCTATGAAAAAACCATAGCAATCATCCTGAATGGAGAAAAGCTGAAACCTTTTCCACTAAAAATAGGTACAAGGATGCCCACTCTTTTCCACTCCTTTTCAATATAGTACTGGAAGTTCTCACCAACACAATCAGAAAAGAGGAAAATATAAAAGGCATTCAAATAGGAAAAGAAGAAGTGAAACTCTCTCTATTTGCAGAGACATGATTGTAAATATAGAAGACCCGATGGTACCCATGAAAAAAAATTCCTGGAAATAATACATGAATACAGTAAAGTTGGAGGATACAAAATCAATATACAGAAATCTATAGCATTTCTATATACGAACAACAGGCAGACTGAGTTAGAACTGAAAAAAGTTATTCCATTTACCATAGCCACAAAAAGTATAAGATACTTAGAATAAATCTAACCAAAAAAGTTAAAGACCTCCACAAAGAAAACTACAAAAAGCTAAAAAAAGAAATTGAAAATGACACAAAAAAGTGAAAGGACATCCCATGTTCCTGGATTGGAAGAATTAATAAAATCAAAATGGCAATTCTATCCAAATTAATCTACATATTTAATGCAATCCCAATAAAATACCAAACACATTCTTCACAGATCTAGAAAAGACAATCCTAAAATTTTTCTGGAATCATAAAAGACCCCATATTGCCTAAGAAATCCTGAACAAGAAGAGTGGAATGGGAGTAGTCTCACTCCCTGATCACAAAATATACTACAAAGCTGTGGTAATCAAAACAGCATGGTACTGGCACAGAAACAGACAGGTGGCCCAATGGAACAGAATACAGCCCCCATAAATAAATTTCCAAATATACAGTCCACTTATTTTTTTTTCTCTTTTTTGGAGAGGTTTTTCTTTTTTTCTTTTTTTTTTTTTTTTGCTATAGGGCGCGTGCGCTCTCCAGACAGACAGAGAGAGACAGAGAGATAGCGAGAAATCACCCCCCAGGGGGGATGGCCATGCTGCAATCCCCTCTCCTCCATTCTCCTCTTGGGATCTTGGGCATGCATGCACACGTGCCTGGCGAGTTTAAGCCACCAGGTCCGGGACTCGAACCGCGGTCAACTACGTGGGAGTCCAGTGACATAGCCATTACGCTAACTGCTGGTCCCCAGTCAACTGATTTTTGACAAGGGGTACCAGTCAATCCAGTGGGAAAAGGAAAACCTCTTCAGCAAATTGTGCTGGAAAAACTGGATTTCCACTTGCAGAAAGATGAATCTGAACTGCTACCTCTCACCTTTGACAAAAATCAAGTCAAGGTGGATCAAAAATCTAAACCTAAGACTTCAAAGTATAAAACTGCACCTAGAAAACACTGTGGAAACTCTGGGAGACATTAGTGTAGGCAAAGACTTCTTAAATAAGAACCCCAAAGCACAGTTGATAATCCCTCAAATAGACAAGTGGGATTACATCAGCATAAGAAGTTTCTTCATGGCAAAAGACACAGTAATTAGTATGAATCAACAGCCCTCAGAATGGGAAAATATTTTTGTAAACTATGCATCACATAAGAGGCTGATAACCAGAATACACAAGGAACACATGCAGCTGTTTTGAAAAAAGATGATCAATGCTATTAAAAGATGGGAGATTGAGTTGGAAAAAAAAAAAAACACTCTCTAAGGATGACATATGAATAGCCAAAGGCATATGAAAAAATGCTCAACATCCCTCATAGTAAGGAAAATGCAGATCAAAACAAGGAGATACCACTTAACCGCAGTCAGAATGACTAAGATGAAAAAACAAAAAATGATAAGTGCTGGTGGGGGATGTGGTGAAAGGGGAGCTCTCTTACATTGCTGGTGGGATTGTAAATTGGTACAGCCACTGTGGAGAACAATTTGGAGATTCCTCAAAAATATACAAATAGAACTACCATATGATCCAGCAGTCCTACTTCTTGGTATCTACCCAAAGGACAGAAGAATTCTTAATTGGAAAAGTGCTTGCACATTGATGTTTATTGTGGTACTATTCACAATTGCTAAGACATGGAATCAACCCAAGTACCCATTGACAGATGAATGGATTGAAAAACTGTGGCGCATATACTCTATGGAATACTATTCAGCCATAAAAAACCCCAGCTTTTGACAGAAAGTGTATGAATATGGAAGATTTACTGCCGAGTGAAGCAAGCCAGGCTATGAAGGAGAGACATTATATGTCCCCACTTAATATATACTGAGTGTCCACAATCTATGACTGAAACTGATTGACTATAGAGGCTATAGAAACACAGTAAATGGATATGAATACCAGATATAGTGTGCTAGAAAGCATAGAGTCTGAGGAAGGACATTTAGAAGAAAAATAGAGAGGCAAAGCATTAATGGGACAAAGAAATGTGGTATTATCTGTTGAAGATAATTTTATAGTTTTATCAACTGGGCTAGGGAGAAAGTTTCACATGTTGGATTATTCACTTTGTAAGTTAAATAATATGATTGAATGTATAAAAGAAAATTAAATTAAAAAAAATAAAGTCACAACATGACATCAAAATAAATTATTGGGAACCAGCAGTTAGCGTAATGGCTATGTCGCTGGACTCCCACGTAGTCGACCGCGGTTCGCGTCCCGGACCAGGCGGCTTAAAAAAAACTCACGCCGGGCGCGTGTGCGTGCGTGCCCAAGATCCCAAGAGGAGAATGGAGGAGAAGGGATTGCGGTGTGACCATCCCCCCTGGGGGGTGATTTCTCGCTTTCTGTCTCTATGTCTCTTTCTGTCTGTCTGGCGAGTGCACACGCCATATAGCGAAAACTTCTAAAAAAAAAAAAAATAAAAAAAGAATTATTAAACTACCCAGATAAGGATGTTCTGTTGTATAGCATTAAAAAACTAGAACATACACCCTTAGATATTTTTACTAATAACAGGTATTTCAGAAATTTTCTGTAAAGTAAATTAACTGTAAAGTCACATATTTTCATTGGCTGACATTACAAAATTAAAAAATACTTTCTGTAGAACATATGTTGCTCTGGTATTTAAATTTTAATAATTCAAAAAAATTAATATAATTTTACCCATAGAAAAATATAATGTTTTCTATAATATTGATAGTCTTAAAACTGCAAGTGTCAAGGCTAGCAGGTGGTGTGGTGGTTAATGTGCTGGATTCCCACATGGCCTACCATGGTTCAAGTTCTTGGCTCAGTGGCTTGAAACTCACACTGGGCATGCATGCATTTATGCCCAAAATCCTGAGAGGAGAATGGAGGAGAAGGATTGCAGAATGGCCCTCCTCCCTGTGGGGGTGGCATGGGGAAAGATTTCTCACTTTCCCTCTCACTGCTTCTTTTTCTGTCTCTGGCAAGTACACATGGTCTATTGCAAATAACTTAAGAAAAATTCAAGTGTCAAACACTTAAATGCTTTGGATAAGAAAATATAAAACCATGGGACCAGCAGTTAGTGTAATGGCTATGTCGCTGGACTCCCACGTAGTTAAACGTGGTTCGCATCTCGGACCCGGTGGCTTAAAACTCATGCTGGGCGCGTGTGCGTGTGTGCCCAAGTTCTCGAGAGGAGAATGGAGGAGAAGGGATTGCGGCATGGCCATCCCCCCTGGGGGGTGATTTCTCGCTTTCTGCCTCTCTGTCCCTCTCTGTCTGTCGGGCAAGCACACACACCCTATAGCAAAAACCTCTCCAAAAAAAAAAAAAGAAAAAGAATATATAAAACTAGGACCAGCAGGTGGTGTAAAAGCTACATTGCTGGATTCCCATGTATTCAACCGTGGTTCGAGTCCTGGACCTGGTGGCTTAAACTCACTCTGGGCATGTGTGCATGTGTGCCCAAGATTCTGAGAGTTGAATGGAGGAGACAGGATTGCAGCATGGCCATCTCTCCTGGAGGGTAATTTCTCTCTTTCTGTCTCTCTGTCTCTTTCTGTCTTTCTGGTGAGCGCATGTGTCCTATAGCAAAAACCTCTCAAAAATAAAAACATAAAATCACCACTTTTATGTTTAGAACTGAGGAGTCATAATACCTCTATTGAGTATTTTTCTTGTTTATTTATTTCTTCCATGAGAGAAAGATGAAAGAGAGACTTCAATAGAGTCTTGATGCTACTATCCACCCCTCACTTCATCCAGCCCCAGATCCTTGGCACATGTGTACTCAGTATATTCAGGGAGCTTCCTGGACGTGAACCTGAACCTTTCTATATGGGTCAGTCTTGAAGAACATTGTGTTTTATCATTGTACCACTAGTACACTTGTCCCAAATCATCACTTTTAGCCAACATTTTACTGGAGGTTTTCACAGTGCAATGTCGGGGAAAAAAAGGTATGATTTCTCTTTCTTTCTCCTTGTGTCTAGGTGTGTGTATTTGTGACTCGTATCTGACAAACATAAGAAAAACAATGTATGATAGAAGACTTTCAACACATTTTAATTTAATAAACATATGAGTATATTTGTGTTTTAGTCTTTCTCTGTTGCTAATAACAGAAATACATGAACTTGGGTGATAAATAAAGAGTAGAGGTTTACTTAGCTCGTAGATTTGGAGGTTCGAGGTAAAGGAGCCACATCTGACAAGGGTCTTCTGTCTGAGTCCTGAGTCAACACGGGGCATATCATGGTAGACAGAGCAAGAGTCCATTTCTGTTCATTTCTATAATGTGTAGCTCCTCTTATAAAGTTACCAGGAGTTGATCATAGGAGCCTCATCCTCATGACCTTTGTCTTATTCTAATAATTTGCCAAAGTCCCCATAATTAGATTAGGTTTCTACCCTTATAGCCTCTCAATGCCCTCATCAATTTTTTCTTTCTTTCTTTCTTTTTTTTTTTTTTTTTAGTTTTCCTACAGGGTACATTCAGTCACTGGAGAGAGACAGAGAGAGAAAGTGAAAGAGTGAGAAATCACCTCACCCATGGGGTTGATCAAGTCGCAGTCTCTTCTCCATTCTCCTCTTGGGATTTTGGAAATGCATACACACACACCTGGAGTGATTTTCAAGCTGCTGGGTTGGGTACTCAAACCCAAAGTTCACCATGTGGGATCTAGTCACCTTAACCTACATGCTACCTGCTGGCTCCCACCCTCAACAAATTTTAACACTTGAATTTTGGAGGAATACATTCAAACCATAGCATTTGGTCAAGTATCTAAGTTACCTGAGTTTATGTAAAAAGAACAGTTTCTTCAGCAGATTTTAATGTACAAAAGATGTGTGGATGCTTAAATAGTCTATATGCTCATTTCTAATACATGATATTAAACTGTTTTTGAATTTTGGCTTTATGCCAGGTATGTGCTAAATAATTATGTGCATGATTCTTACAAATAATTATTATTAAAATTACTATTGATTTCATTATACAAATTAGAGAATTAAAGAGGATAAAATCTTGCCCTGAATTATAGTAGAAGTGCCATATAAGCTGAGATAATTTAATATTATATATATGTGTATATATATATGTGTGTGTGTGTGTGTGTGTGTGTGTGAAGTTCCTATCTATGTAGATATGTGTATATGTATTTGTTTGTGTGTGTGTATAAATATAATTTGTAGTTAAATCTCTTCTTATAAAACAACAAAGCACTAAGCTCCGATTGCCCCTGGTAAAACAAATATTTAAATAGAAAAATATCTATTCTATCCAAGGTCCCTTAAAAAGAAACAAAGAGGATAGAGTACTTCCCAACTAATTTCATGAAGTCAGAATTACCCTGATACCCAAATCAGAAAGAGACATACAGAGAAAAGAAAACTACAAAAAATATTTTTTCATGAGCATAGATACAAGGTTTCCTAAATAATTCAACAAATCAAACTCAACATTATATAAATGATATATCATGACCAATTTTATACAAGATTGTAAGATTAATTTAACATTTGAGAAAAAAATTCACATAAAATGAATAAAAGATTTAAATGTAAAAGCTAAACCTATAAAGCTCTTAGAAGAAATCAGAAAGAAAGCTTTATGTCATTTGATTTGACAATAATTTTTTGATTATGACATGAAAAGCACAGGCAACAAATGAGAGTGTTTGGCTCAACAACAACACTTATCATAAAGGAAATTGAAATAAAAATCATAATGAGATACCACTTAACCTCAATCAGTATGACTAAGATTAAAAGAAGGAAAGAATAAAGAATGGTAAGTGCTGGTGAGGCTGCAGTGAAAAAAGAATGCCTCTACACTGTTGGTGGAAATGTAAATTAGTACAGCCACTGTGGAGATCACTATAGAGTTCCTCAAAAACCCACAGATAGAACTACCATATGACCCAACAATTCCACTGCTGGGTATCTACCTACAGAATGTTTGTGTGTTTAAGGACCATATTGTAAAAATTAAGACAGCCCACAAAATGGGAGAAAATTTGCAAATCATGTATCTGATAGGAGTGATACTCAAAATAAATAAGTAAACCTATAACTCAATAGCAAAAATAAATAAATAAATGAAACATGACTGTAAAATGGGAATTGGGTAAGGCAATTAGGCCATGAGGGTAGAGTGCTAATGAATGGGGTTAGTGACTTTGTGAAAGATGTGCAGGGGAGCTCATTTGCTCACCATGTGAAGATACAATGAGAAGTCCCCTTCTGTGAATTAGGGAACAGGCCTTCACTGGACACAAAATCTGCCCATGCCTTCATCTTGGACTTACCAGTCTCCAAGACTGTGGGAAATAAATTTCTGTTGTTTATAAGTCATACAGTTTACAGTATTTTGCTATAGCAGCCCAAATAGAATAAGACATAAACAGTACCTTGAGAAGTAAAATTCAGAGAGACAGAAAATTTAATTGTGGTTAACAGAGTCTAGGGGAGGAGAAGAAATAAGAAATTTCTTCTTAATGGGCATAGAGTTTTAGTTTAGAATGATCACAATATTCTGAAAGTGGGATAGGGTGACGGTTGCACAATGGTATGAATGTACTTAATGTCAGTGACTTGTACATTTAAAAAATGGTGACGATGAAAAATTTTATAACTATTTTATTACAGTTAAAAATTAATTATAAGTCTACATTTAATACCTAAAACTATCAAACTTATTGAAGAAAATGGGAAAAAATCATCTTGATTAGGCAGAGTTCTTACATATTACATCAAAAGTACAACTATTTTTTTTGTCATAGTGAGAGAAAGGGAGAGATATTATTATTATAATACAGTGTATTCTCATAACTCTACAAGGTGGGTAATGTTATCACTCTTTTTTAAATTTATATTTTATCACATCATATCTTAACAGTGTACAACATTTCTTTTTCCAGCATAAATACCATACATATCAGTCAAGACAAAGACATTAGTATATACATTATCATCAGCAAATACCTCATTTTTTGTCAATTAAGTGTACTTTTTTTCTTCCCCTTTCTACTCCCTCCCCCCCATACTAAACTTTTTTTTTCACATTTTATTGATTCACAAAAGACCTTAATTAAACTAAATATATGGTATGGACAAAGCTAAAAATCAAGTAACAAGTACACTGTAATTTTCTTCTGAAACATTTTTTTCTCTCTCCAATCCCTGTTTTACTAAATAGAGGTATAAACTAACTTATTTTCAAAAAAAAAATGCTTAGTCTCAATTTGCTCTGTTATTTGCACAATGCCCCACAAGAATTCAATTTATGATGCAAGGCAACAGATACTATTGTATTATTGAACTTGTGCAAATAACCATTCTGCCACAAAATAAGAATGCTCACGAATATTTTCCAGTTGCAGAGGGATCAGGAAGGGAGAAGAGTTTATGTTTCAATGAAAAAAAAAATTGACAAATTGCTGAACCTATTAACAACTCAAAAGAAAACAAAAATTTCTTAAATCTGGAAGACAAAACATAGAAGAAAATCAGTAATGTTTTACCAAAAGTTATAGAATTCTATTTCACCAGCTCAGTCTCACATTATTAATCTCTCTTTTGTTGAATTTGTAGTGTTACTGTGGTCAATTCTTTCCATTTAAATCCTGAAAGTTAACATTTAACGTTATTATTGATATTTCCAGACTTGTCCTTACCATGAAGTTGGCCATTTTCTTGGTCGTTTTTTGTTCTCTTATTTCTGTGTGTCAAACTTAGTTTTCCTGATACAACACTTCTTGGAGAGCTGGTCTCATGTTGGTAAATTCTTTCAGGTTTTGATTATCTGAGAATGTTTCTGTCTTTTCTTCACACATGAAGGATCTTGGTTGAAAGTGTTTTTCACTTAACACTTTGGATATATTTTCTTATTCTTTCCTTGCTTGTATTGTTTCCAATGAGAAGTCTGATGTTAGCCTGATGGGATATCCTTTGAAAGTAACTTGACATTTCTCTCTTGACAATTTTAATATCTTGTCTCTGTCTGTGGTTTTGGTTAATCTGGCTATGATGTGCCTTGGAGGAGATATTCTTGGGTTGATTCTAGCTGGGGTCCTTTGTATTTCTTGGGTCTAGATATTAGAATGCCTCTCTAGGTTTGGAAAGTTTTCTTCCAGGATTTTATGGAATAGATTATCAATGTCCTTAATAGTTTCTTCAGCTCTGGAATATGAATGACCCAGATGTCTAGGAGTTTAATGGTATCTAATATTACTCATATATTACTCTCATTTTTGGGGGGATATTTTATCAGTCTTATTGGTGAATTTTCTAGGTCAGAGGTTCTGTCTTCTACATCCAAGATTCAAACTTCTGCATGATCTATCTGTTCTTAATACTTTCAGGGGAGGTTTTGATTTCCTGTATCATGGCCTTTATCTCTAACAGTTCAGTTTGATTCTTTTTTATGGTGTGTATTTTCTCTTTCAGATCATGCAAAAACTTTCTCACCTCCTGGAACTCATTGTCTCTTTTCTCCTGCATCTTTTGGAGTTCATCATCTCTCTTCTCTTGCATCTCTGCTATCTTTGTTGCTAGGAATATTCTAAATTCGTTATCTGACATTCCCATTAATTCCATTGTACTCCCTGTGGATGAGGAGGAGTTGTTCTCTTCCCTTGGGGGAGAGATATTTTGTTGATTTCTCATATTTCTTGTGCCTTTGTGGTAGTTTCTGGTCATCTGATGGATTATACATTTCTTACTACTTCCTTGGAGTTCATTCTGAGTGTTAGAAGTGTGCAGGAGGAGATGACCCATGGTATCTCTGTAGTTACATTTCCCTGATGCTCACCAAGCAACTTGTACTTTTGTTGATGGAACTAGATATTACAAAGGCCTCCCTGTTTCTAAAGAACAGGTGCACCTGGGCTGAGCTGCAGGGTATCAACTGGGAATTCAGAGGCATGTGGGGGGAGATGATCTACTCTCTCTCTGCAGCTCCCTATTTCTCCCTGCAGCTCACTTTGCAGTCTCTCATCTCTGATTTTTAGACAATTGGTGGTATATTCACATTTAGCTAATCTGTTGAAGGTTTCTGCAACTGTAAATTCATATGCTTCACTTTACTATGAGGTATTTCTATGCCAATTTCTCTCCTCTACTGTGTTTTGCAGTGTGATATCCACAGGAAGAGTTTTGAGTACAGATTTACGAAGATGAATTTCTCCCTTTCTGCAGCCGTTCAGTGCATATTGAGGTTTTCTATGACTCTAAAAGTATTCAGATGTTTGGCCACTGTGCACCTAGACCTGTCTAGACAATCAGTGTGTAAAAGCTAAGAAGCAAAGTGAAAAAGTCAAATAAAAGAAAGGGAAAAATACAAAAAAAGAAAAAAGAAAAAAGATAAAGAAAGCTGAAAAGCAGAAAAAAAAGACACAACCAAAAAATAAATTTTTTAAACTTTTTTTTTAAAAAAGGCAAAAATAAAAAATAAAAAAGAAGCAAGGTCTGGCCCACCTCAGATGTAGATGGATTTTGAAATTACCAAGATAAAGGGGAGGTCAGAGATGAGATACAGTATTTACAGATTAATATATATATATATATATATATATATATATATATGTGTGTGTGTGTGTGTGTGTGTGTATATATATATATATATATATATATATATATATATATATATATATATATATGGGGCCAGCAGGTGGCAGCAGGTGGTATGGTGGTTAAGGGTGCTGGACTCTCCCATGGCAGACCATATTTCAAGTCCTGTATCTGGCAACTTACTTTCTCATTTTCCCTCTCTCTCCCTCTCTCTTTCACTCTGTCCCTCTCTGTCAAACTAAGATAAATAAATATATAAAGTTAAATAAGATAATTCTTTAAAATTATTAATATATATATATATATATATACATATACATGTATATATACATATATGTATATATATACACATATATATAAATTTTGAAAGAGAGAGAGAGAGAGAGAGAAAGAGACAGAGACAGAGACAGAGACAGAAAGACCGAGACAGCCCTACCTGGCTAGGTGTTGGGCTGGAAGGAGAGATTTGGAGCAGAGACTCTTCTGTTAAAGGAGAAGGGCTGGGCCCACCTCAGATATAGATGGATTCTGGCTAGCTAGTGGGCCAGAAGGACAAAAGCATAACTTATAAAAGAAAATAATAGAAACTATATTTTATCAAATTTAAAAACTCTTTCAAAAGATAGACTAAAAGAAAATTTTTAAAGAACATACCTTATAGAGAACTTCCATCATGAGTTATAAAGAAATCTCAAAATATAATAAGAAAATCAATAAACCAATACAATTTAACAAAAAGTTTTAATAGTCATGTCCCAAAGATGAAATGTGAATGGCAAATAAGCACAGAATCATATTATTAGTTTATATGGAAATGCAAAGTAAAATCACAGTGAAATATCACTGTAATACTAATTAAATTTAAAATTTAATTATTATTATGCTACAATTAAAAAGGCTGGGGGCTGGCAGGTGGTGTAGTTTTAAGGTGGCTGGATTCCCACATGGCTGACCATGGCTCCAGTCCTGAACCTGACAACTTGCTTTCTCACTTTCCTTCTCTCTCTGTGTGTCTGTCTCTGGTCAACTTAAAAAAAAAGTAATGACATTGAATAAAAATTACAAAGAAAAAAAAGAGGCCGATCACACAAAGTATTGGTAAGGATGTGGAGAATTGTTAACTTTCAACAATTGCTTTTAGGAATGTAAAATTGTACAACTACTTTTGGAATCATTTAGCAGTGTCTTTTTTCTTTTTTTCTTTTAGAGAGACTTCTGATATAGGTGTGTGTACTCTCTGGAGAGGTAAAGAGAGGCAGACAGAGAAAGAGAGAGTGGGAAATTACCCCAGAAGAAGGATGGCCATGCCTCAATCTCCTCTTGGGATTTTGGGCTCACATGCAGTTGTTCCCAGCATGAGTTTCTAGCCACCAGGGCTGGGACTCCAACCATGGTCAGCCACATGGGAGTCTGGTGCCTTAACTACCATGCCACCTTCTGACCCCAGCTTAGCAGTTTTTCAAAAATATGATCTGGTCATTGTAATTCTAAGTATTTATCCAAAATCTCATTCTTGTGTACAAGAATGTTTATAGCAGCTTTATTTGTAATAGCCAAAGACTAAAACCAAACCAAACACCCACCAACAGATAACTGACTAAATAAATTGTGCTATATTCTGACAATGGAATATTATTCAGTAAGTAAAAGGAATGGATTACTGATATTCACAACAACATGAGTGATCTCAAATTAATTATGCCAAGTAAAAGAAGCCAGATGAAAAGCATCTGTCTGATGCTAGTCAGAGAGAGAACTCTCGGAATTGCAAGCTAATACAGTGATAGAAGGCAGATCATGGTTCACTGTTCATGAGAAGAGTGTAAAGGAGATGAGGAGGCATAGCACATGACCAAGAAAAAACGTTCAGTGATGATTATGTTCATTATGTTGACTGTGATGATGGGGTTACTTACATATGTTTACTTGTAATGTTACACCCTGTCAAATTGTACACTTTAGAAAGGGTATTCAAAAGTCAAAGAAAATACACGTAAGCAAGAAGCGTGCATGGATTTCAAATTGTTTTGTGTCAAAATGAACTCCCCCCAGGAGGGATGGCCACACCACAATCCCTTCTCCTCCATTCTCCCCTCGGGATCTTGGGCACGCATGCACAGGTGCCTGGTGTGAGTTTTAAGCCACCGGGTCCGGGACGCTAACTGTGGTCGACTACATGGGAGTCCAGTGACATAGCCACTATGCTAACTGCTGGTCCCTCTATGAACTTTTTGAAGTCCCCCTCAGATGTCAGTTCTACTTTAATACACCTATTTAAAAACTGGGGGTGGAGAATAAGAAAAAAAAAAAAAGCAAATGTTGAACTAACTCTCACCCCTTAGGTGTTTAGTTATTATTTAAATCGAGTCTTTATTACTGTCAGTATTGAAATGTTTCAAAAATAACTTAGTCTTCTTATGTGCATAAAAAGAGTCTCTCCAAAAGCAGAAATTCAATATAATATGAAGGAATATTATTCATAATTTTGTGGCTGCTTTGTATAGGTTCCTATTGTTACTTTTTGGATAGAAGTTAACCAATTTCTCAATGTGCTTTGGATAAAGTATCCCAAGACAAATATTAGACATAGGTTTCAGACTTTCCTTCCCAATTACACTGCCAGATCTCTGCTTTTGTCTTCCCTTCCTATAAGGACAATGCAAAATTATTCCCCTCAAAAGTATAATACGAATCAACTATAAATCATTCTACATAATTTCATTTTAGTTATCAGAACTATTCCAAAAGTCAGTGTTGAATACTTGCCTTGAATATAATCTTACAGTTTTCTAGACTGAAACTTGATATATTTTTATAGAAATAGCCATGTATGTCATAGTATTAAAATAATATACCTCGCATACCTAGAGTAGGAGAGTATCTTGCTCACCGTGTTCTCTCATTAATGGGTCATGTTTTGTATCTTCTGGTAAGACTATTTGTTATACAGTGAACAATGAGATTTTCATATCTTTCACTCTTTAGCCACTTTCTACTGTTTGTCAAGTGCACTACAGCGCTAGAGAAACAGACAACCTTTCTGTCTCTTGTTTCCCTTTCCTTTTCTTTCCTATTGTAGATAGAGTGAATGATGTACGGAAACAGACACAATTTTATACCATCTTTTTTTTACTTAAAAATGACTTTTATATGAAAAAAGGTGGATGGTTAAATGTTACCACCCAGTATGTAGGCTTTGAAGCTAATTAAAATCTGGTGGCTTCTGAATTAACCTGTGAGTCCCTACAGCGATGAAAATTGCTTCTTTCCAGTATTATTGACTGACAGAGCAGGTGATAACTTGTTTGAATCCTTTGAACAAGTTCATTAGTTTCCCATTTGGCTGCTTCAGGTAAATACTCCATTATTTAATTATCAAGCGCTCTTTGGTGAGCTTATAAACAATTACAGGACCTTTGCTCTTCCGTTTTTTGAGGACTCAAATGTTTTTTTATGACCAGTCTGACTCATCTTCAGCTGATAGTTGTATGCCTGACAGCTGCCATTAATAACTATTAAGGCAACTGCCTATTTCTTTTATATGATCTAAAAATAAGATTCCATCAATCTTAAAGATGAACTGCCTGGGCAGCAAAAGTTTTAAGTCTCTCCAATCCAAGTCTTCTAGTTGGCATCACTTAATCTAAATATTAAATCGAAGCAACATATGTAAGCGTTGAAAATTTCTATACTAAGTACATATAAGTGTTACATTGACAATAACCTGGTGCAAGTACACATTCAACATGAACAGACATTGTTGTCTCTGGGGATACTGGGGGCTGGGGGGATGCTTAAGATCTAGTCTATGCCTTAAAATAATTATCAGCATAGTGGAGGAAATAGATAAACATTGTTACATTGTTCCATATTACATTTTTTTAAATGTAATTTTAGTATGATACACAGAGGAATGGGACTCGGAAGGATATTCGCACATGGGATAGCAGGACTTTGAAGTACTTCTCATCTACCACTTATAAAATGGAGGAGGTAAAGGGAATACTGTATCATTGAAAAGAGATCTTAAAGTAAGACAGCAGTTTTTTAAAATTTTTTAATTTTTATTTTTTTATTTCAATTTATTTATTTGTATTCATTCACTGTACATCATTACAGCATACAAAATGAGATTTTCCAGAGTACACTGTATATTGTCTCAATCAAGCACATCAACAAACATGTTATTGTCAGCAGATGATCTTCCATTTCTTGTTTTCTGTATGTATAGCTTTTTTCTCCCCCATCCTTGATTCACTATCTCTTCCCCTCTGCCATCTCCCATTCTCCTCCCACACTGTCTCTGGTATCTATGTTTGCTTTCTATACTGTTTTCCCCCCCACATTTTATTGAATCACCAAAGACCCTAATCAATCCAAATACCCTCATAGCAAACACAGGTGACATACACATTTCCATGAACACAAGTCTAACTTTACGCACCCAATAAAGTAGCACCTAGCTGGGGCTACATATCCTACTGCAGTCATTGAATAGATATATATTTTTTTTCCTGAAACTTTTTTTTTTGTAACTCAATTTACATCCCTTCCCTAAGCATCATCACAGCACACAAAATACGATCTCCCATCCAGTACACACTGCATAGTGACTCAATCATGCACATTACAAAAAAATTTCCATTTATATAGTTCCTAGAAATATTTCCAGCCCTCTTTCTGACCCTCTGTCCCTTCCCATCCTCCTCTCACATCACCTCCGGTGTCCATAATTATCCTTCATTCCCTTCCCACCCACATTGCATTGATCACACAATTTCCTACATAATCTAACAACTTTCAATGGTGAGTTCACTCATTACTACTGAGAAAACCAGTTTTAACTTAAATCAAAGAAATGCCAAGGAACTTTGCTTAAAGCCTGGAAACAGGTTAGGATTCTGTTCAAATGGTAGGTGCATGAACCTATCAGTCTCATGTACTTTTATCTTCTGTTCTGGTTCAATTTTCCTGATTAAATTCTGGTATATAATATTCAACTCCAGACTTGTCCCTATGATTAAGTTGGCCACTTTCTTAGTTTTTGGACTCTTATTTCCATGTGTCTGTGTTTAATTTTCCTGATACAGCACACCCTTGAGAACTTCTTGGAGATCTGGTCTGGTGCTGGTAAATTCTTTCAGGTTTTGTTTATCTGAGAATGTTCTTGTCTTTTCTTCCCACCTGAGAGTTAATCTTGCCGGGTACAGCTGAAATTGCTTCTCTCGTAACACTTTGAATATATTTTCCCATTCTCTCTTCGCTCGCATTGTTTCTGATGAGAGATCTGCTGTTAGCCTGATGGGATGTCCTTTGTAGGTAACTTGATGTTTTTCTCTTGCCAATCTTAGTATCTTGTCTTTGTCTGTGGTTTTGGTCAACCTGGCTATAATGTGTCTTGGAGAAGATCTTCTTGGGTTGATTCTATTTGGGGTCCTTTGTATTTCCTGGGACTGGCTCTTCGAATGCCTCTCTAGGTTTGGAAAGTTTTCTTGCAGGATTTCACGGAATAGATTATCAATGCCCTTATGGGTCTCTTCACCTTCTGGAATGCCAATTATCCGGATATTTGGACGTTTGATGGTATCCAGTACTTCTCGCATATCATTCTCAAAGTTTTGGGCAATTTTCTCCGTCTTCGTGGTGGATTTTTCTAGGCCAGCCATTTTCTCTTCTACATCTGAGATTCTATTTTCTGAATGATCTAGTCTGCTTTTAATACTTTGAAAGGAGATTTTGACTTCTTGTATTATAGACTTCATCTCTAGCAGTTCCGTTTGAGTCTTTTGTAAAGTGTGTAATTCCTCTTTTAGATCTTGCAAGAATTTCCTCATCTCCTGGAACTCGTCAACTTCTTTCTCCTTTCTCTTTAGCAGTTCATTATCTCTCTTCTCTTCCATCTCCGTTAGCTTCGACATCATGAATGCTCTAAATTCCTTATCAGACATTTTCATGATTTTCACCAAACTGCTTGTGGATGAAGAAGAGTTACTCTTTTCCCTTGGAGGAGAGGTATTTTCTCGCTTTCCGATATTTCTCATGATCCGGTGGTGATTTCTTGTCATCTGATGGATGTTGTGTTTCTTTCAAATTCTTGAAGTTCAGTCTAAATGTTCAGGAGCAAGCAGAGAGAGGTGATCTAGAATCTCTTTGCCGTTCGTTGTGATCGCTGGCGCAGCATTTCAGTAGATATTGGGAAATATTTTAACCCTATTAGTATTTGGATGTTTAGCTACAGTGGTCTTAGATCCGTCTAAGAACACATTGAATGGATATTGGAGGGTGGAGAGACAAGAAAAAGGAAAATGAAAAAGGGAAAGAGAAACAACAACAAAAAGAGAAAAAAGTACAAAAAAATTAAAAAAAAATGTAATTACTGTTCTTTTTATAAAAAAAAAGTTCACAAAATAGAAAACCAAAAGAAAATCTAGTTTGCTGGCATCATGTGGAAACTTCTTCTGAAGTCCCGGCTTCTTCTGCCTGGGTGGGAGGACCAGAGCGATAATTAACAAGATAAGAGGTGGAGCCAAGAGCCAGAGAAAAACTGTGCCTTTTAAAAAACGTGTAAAAAGGAAAAATTACAAAAAAAATAGGAAGACAGAAGCAGGGAGAGACAGGAACTGAGACACAGAAAGAGATATAGAAGGCTGGGGGTGCGGGGGGGGGCTCCCTACCACTAGGTCGTTTGTTGGAGGCTGAATTATCAGTAGAAAATCTTCATTCCCTGAAAAATCTCATTCTCTGGCGCCACGGAACCTTCTCCTGAAGGCCTGGCTTCTTCTGCCTCGTAAGACAGTAGTTTTAAAGACCATGCATTGTATGAGCCTCTGGTAAGAAGGAGGAATACATAAAAAGGGTCTTAGAAAAATTTTCTTCATGATGCTTCTAAAAACAAAAACAAAAACAAAAACAAAGAACACCTACAGTAAGTATCTCAATTATTCTCCAAGGCTTTTTGCATTGGATTTATATTTCTTTTCTATGCTCACTATGCTCAGATTGATCATTCGAGAATAACATTTTTAGGTGTACATTTTAGGAAACATCCTATTAGATTTTAGACATAAGGTAGAGATTCAGTGATATTTTTAATAAGATTATTGCCATAGAGCTAAGCTGAAAGCACAACTCTGCAATGACGCTTGAATGTTGGAATTACTATTCAAAGGAATAGATGTTAATAGGACAAAACGTGTCGTTACTTTTAAAGTAATCTGATCTACGAAAATGGCAAAGAACTCTCAAGAATTATAATTATGTTTGAAAAAAGTTTGTTTTTTTAGAAGAAGCACCAAATTGGTTCAGAATTATGTCAACTCACTAAGTTAAGGGAACCTAAGAAGATTTTGTATATAAAGTAATAAACCAAAAAGTGTTTTAAACCCAATAATTTTATATTTAAAGTTGCCCAGAATATTGTCTTTGTTGAACATGAAGAAAAGGTCAGTGGTCCAGTCTAATAATTTTTCTACTTCAGTCATGAGCACCTGAATCCTTAGGGACTTGGCAACTCCTGAAAGATTTGAAGGCAAGCAGGGTTTGTATTTATGGGATGAGTTGTTTACTACTAGAGAAAAGCAAGATCGCTCTAGATAGCTTTAAAGCGGAGGTGTCAAGTTCAATGCCTATGTCTGTCAATATAAAGTAATGCAGCAGGCAGGTGTTTTAAGACATAGAAGTGAATGGCACAATTGCTGCCCTATTGGAGCTAAAGTCTAATTGTTACCATATCCTCCAGATTTTGAAGTGCAACTGAAATATAACATTTAAAAATATTAACTTCCCAATTTTTTTAAGTATTATTTATCAAGAATGCCATCAGCTAATCATTATTAGGATCAATCAAGGGTATCTGCAGGCAAATCTCTCAGAAATTTATTATGCATAGTCAGTTATAATTATCTGCAGATCCATATCTGGGAAGTTATCCACTTGCTAAAATTATGTAATTTCCAATCAACACTGTAGCACAGTTATGGTCATCCATAGGACATGAATAGAGATAACTGCATCTAATTTACTTCCAGGGTGACTGGATTGATAAAAGTTGCCATCACTGTGTCCATTTGGGTATTAAATCCCTAACACTCCCAATTTTCATCAGTACTTTGAGAGATGAGATCCTCACATCATTGCCTTCGTGTGATAATAAAGGTATTTGTGGACCAACCATACTGACAAGGAAACAGACAGGATGAATCTTCCACTTTCTTTCCAGACTGGTGAGATAGAAAGTGAGGAGCTGAATTAAAACTGAATTCTGATAACAATGAGTTTGCTCCTGTGGTAAAAGCAAATAGCCCAATTTGCAAGGATTATTAGAAGAAGATTTATGATTGTAGCCAGACTGGGTAGGTATTACCATCTACAAGAGTACAAGAGAAGATTAAACCAGTATGCAAAGAGAAAAGTTGAGTTTTGGGCTAGCTGGTGGTCATGAGAAATTGTAATGCTACACTCACATGGGACGGTTTGAGGTTCCTATCACAAAGTCTCCCAGTGCTTGCTGGGCTTGCGCTCATGATCCGAGCAGGCTGAGGCTGGGCCTGTTCATTGGTGTGAAGACCCTGATAGGCGTGCCTAATTCTCTCTGTCACCTTCTCTCATGGAATAAATGGATTAAAAAGAAATTAAATAAATAAAAGAAAGGGGAGTTTAGTAGTCAGAAAAGGCTCAGATATTTCACATGAATACTGAGTTTCCTCTTCTTATCTATTTATCAGAAAGAGAATTATGTAACTTCTTTGTCAGAGGTCAAATAAATTTTTCAGGCGGAAGAGATAAAAAAAGGGATACAACTGATGACTCTATTCTCCAAAATTTCAAACAGACTCCGTCTCTTATGTATTCAGCTTAGGAAATAAACTACATTTCTCAGGTTAATTCTTATAGAAAAGAAGGTCATATGGTTTTAAGAAGTGAGTGATGAATGAGTAGAGCTAAGGAGGAACATAGAGGAGTAGATGAGCTGGGGAGTAGTGTAGCAAGATTGCAGTGTGGGCAGTATGGGAGAGATTTCTTTTTTTTTTTTTTTTTTTTTTTTTGGAGAGGTTTTTGCTACAGGGCGCGTGTGCTCGCCAGACAGATGTAGAGAGACAGAGAGTCAGAAAGCGAGAAATCACCCCCCAGGGGGCATGGCCAGGCCGCAATCCCTTCTCCTTCATTCTCCTCTCGGGATCTTGGGCACGCACACACACGCGCCCGGCATGAGTTTTAAGCCACCGGGTCTGGGACGTGAACCGCGGTCGACTACATGGGAGTCCAGCGACATAGCCATTATGCTAACTGCTGGTCCCCAGTATGGGAGAGATTTCTAGTGGGTGCCTTGGGTATATTCACAAGAAGGAAGTGATACTTTGGGTAATCTTTAAGAAATTTTGTTATGAGACGAATTGCATAAATTCCGGATTGTCCCCTTCAAATCTTTGTAAAGATCTGCAATAATTTATGTTTTAAAAATGAATCTGTTTCTTGAACATAGATAATTGGATTGAGATTGGATGTAAAGGTACAGGAAGGGATAGAGTTTATATGTAACTTTTGAAGGTACATATGAGTTTACTTTGTGAAAACAAGAGAAATTAAGAGCTTGTATATTTGAGTAAAAATTAAAAACTTATTATGAATGGTTGGAGCATAAACTGTGAAAACACTGGATTGTTAAGCCATCGCTACCATCTTGCTAAAATTGTTGACAAATTTTATACATGTGCATGCATAGATAACCTCTCTGATTATTTGATTTCATCTCAAAGTACTCAGGAAACTGATGCAAATATAAAGAAGACAAATATTTATGTTCATGTAAGAGAGTGAAAAAAATGATGATGTGTCAAGATAACTTGGTATATTAGAATGAGTGTTTGAAATGATAGACTGCAGGGTCTAAATTGTTTAAAGTCTGCTGTGATTCTATGACAGTGAGGAAAGGAGAAAACTGATAAAAATGGGTGTCAAATGAGGCTGATGGAAATGAATATTCCAATAAGGCATAACAATGTGTAGAATGTTCCAGTGTTAAAAAGATGATTCAGAGAGAAAATAATTATTGGGAGAACCTAGAAACTAATGTGATGTAGAGCATTATTTCATTTTTGTTGATGCTGGTCGTAGTTGACATGATTATTCTAAAACATGTCAATTACATCTTAGTGATTCTCTCTCTTTTTTTTTTATAGAGAGATTTTTTTTCTATAGGGTGGGTGCAGAAAAGAAAGACAGAGAGACAGAGAAACCATGAGAAATCACCCCCTGGGAGGATGACCACAACGCAATCCCTTCTCCTCCATTCTCCTTGGGATTTTGGGCACACACGCACATTGGCATAAGCTTTAAACCGCTGGGTCCGGGGCTTGAACTGTGTTTGTCTACATGGGAGTCCAGCAATGTAACCTTTACACCATTTACTCGTCCTGTGATTCTCTTTTAATGAGTAAAATGTGGCTGAAGTGATTCTGTAACCTTTGGAGACTAAGCTGGAAACAGCAATACAAAGTTCACCAAATTTCCTCTCTTTGGGGATTCTTGGGTTTGGAATCCAGCTATTACGTTGCAAGGGAACCCAGGCCACATTTTGGCATTCTGGCAGGTGGCTTCAGTTAAGATCCAAGTTAAAAAAACAACAGCTCCACACCATGGAATTGAATGAGCTTTCAAGATTCTAGCCCTCAGCCTTTAAGCTGCCCCTAGCTGACGTTAGATGGATTAGAACCACGCTGTTTGAAAAAAAAAAAAAAAAAAAGAACCAAGCTGTTTGCATCAAGCCCTTTCAAAATTGCAGATTCATGAGAAAAATGAATGCTCTCATTTTGAATCACCTAGTTTTGGGATTGTTTGTTAAATAGCAATGAAAAACTACAAGTGTTTTCCTTAAATATATATGCCACATATTTTTTTCCTCACTTGTTTTCTTCTTATTTTTGCCTTCAATGAGTTGACTTGACATTACTGCTGTGTTAGCAAGGATTTCACCTGAAGCTGTCTGCCAAAATGCCTAAGTGTGGCCTTTCCATATCAGCTATGTTTCCTCTTAACATGACATCAGGACCAGCAGTGGAGTAATGGCAATGTTGCTGGACTCCCATGTAGTCAAATGCAGTTCTAGTCCCAGATCCAGTGGCTTAAACTCATGCTGGGCACGTGCGTGTGCGTGCCCAAGATCCCAAGAGGAGAATGGAGAAGAGATTGTGGTGTGGCCATCCCCCCTGGGGGATGATTTCTCATTTTCTGTCTCTCTGTCTCTCTCTGTCTTTCTGGCGAGCACATGTTCCCTATGGCAAAACTGTCTCAAAAAAACCCCAAACAAACAGGAAAAACAAAAAACATGATATATGGTTTCTAGTCAAGATGGAAAGAAAAATGGGTTGGAGGGTTGGATAAAGATACCTATTTATGTGAATTCATAAGGAAGTGAAAATGAGAAAATTTGTATCCAATTTTTTTAAAGAGATTTTTGCTATAGGGCACATGAGCTCCTCAGAATAAGAGAAAGCAAGAAATCACCCCCCCCCCCCGGGGGGGGGGGTGGTGGTGGCCATGCCGCAATCCATTTTCCTCCATCCTCCTGCTGGGATCTAGAGCACACACACATGCGCCCTGCATGAGTTTTAATCTGCTGGATCCAGGACTTGAACCGTGTTTGATCATTTGGGAGTCCAGTGACCTAACTGCTACACCATCTGCTGGTCTCTATCTGATGTTCTTTATGTCTTTATGAAGTGGGGGATTAAATCATTTACTTCATGAGTGAGGCATAGTGGAGAGGAGTTGATCTGGATGGGTTTGGAGCCTTAAGAAAAATAATAGGGGCCAGCAGATGGCATAATGCTTACGTAGCTAGACTCCACATGGTCAACCGTGATTCGAATTCCCGACCCAGTGGCTTTAAAACTCATGCTGGCATGTGTGCATGTGTGCCCCAAATCCTGAGGAGAATGGAGGAGAAGGCATTGCAATGTGGCCATCCTACCAGGAGATAATTATTTGCTTTCTGTCTGTCTGTCTCTCTAGTGAGTGTACATGCCCTATAGCAAAATCTCTCTAAAAATAATGATAATAAATAATAAAATTTCAGAATAAGTTCTTTGGGATATGAAGAGGAAGTTAATTAAAGTGATTGACAAGTACTTTAGTGTCTGCCCACTTAAAGGGCAAATGAAATTGCAAACTGGTCTGTATTTTTCTTTAGTGATGCATATCAAGAGTGAAGAGAATGGGCTACTGGATATAATATTTTGCAAGATAGATTTTGTGGGAAACAAAGAAGCTATGAAATAAATGATGTTAGTGATAGTGTGGATGAAATGATTAGCTACAGAGTCCAGGATAGGTAGAGAGCAAAGCCAAGCCAAGGGGTAGTCGGTAACCTAGCGAAGCAGGAGGAGATCAAGGAAATGGAGGTCAAGATGCTGTCAAAGAACATTTTCACTCTGAGGAAACAGAAGAGATGAAGGATCCCTGTTTGGATACAGGAATTTTTAAGTTTAAGACTTCAAAGCTGTAACAATATTTCAGTGATAAGGAAAAGCACTATGTTGCCACATAAGGTTGTAGAAAGGGTATATCGGTTAAAGTGCAATTAAGAGGCTGTGAAGTTAGGAAGTCTTGTGGGTGGTTGTGTGGTTTTTGGAGTTACAATGAAGTTAGAAGTTAGAATAGAAAGGAATATTGTTTTAGAGCAAAACACTCCAGGGAAACGTAGAATTATTACATATTGGTGTTGAAATTACGTGGGTGATAAAGTATATGTGATGGATTTCCAGACTGAGAGTCTGTAAAGTATAAATTGTTCGTGTTGAATGTTCATCTTTGTTCCTGTGATGGGGTGGGGGATAGTGTTTTTCCACTTGAGAAGGTTAGGAGACAGTGAAAGTTATCAGGAAATTGCTAGGTTAGTTACATCCAAGAGGTAAAAATGTTTTAGGAAAGATACTGGCTTTAAACATGTCTTTAAAATAGTCTTGGGGTCCTACAAATGAGTCATAAAGATAGAAATATAATATGGAAATATTATTTCTCTCTTGCTGCATGAATTGGAGAAGAAAAAGAGCCTAGACAGTCTACAGTGCAGGACAGGAAGATTGGCAAACATTCTGTAGTGATAAATCTGAATTATCAAAGATGAGAGTAATCATAAACCAAAGTGAATCTAAATGCTTAAGTCATATGTTACAGAGATCAGTGAAAGAGATAATTAAGAATAGGCCACATGTTTCAGAATTGCTGAAGAAGTTCATCTTTATTCTCTGACTTACAAATTCCAGGACGGTGGGAGAAAAAAGTCTCTCAGTTTCCTTATCTAAAATTTGGGGATTAGACCTCATTAATTTGTACCATTCCTAACACACAGTACATTCTCAATGAACAGAACTGTTACTAATAACAAGATTATTCTTATTTGCATTTATTTATTTAATAGTAAAGGTTTCTGTTAATTGAGTATGTATTGTGTATCAGGAACGGTACTAAGAAATTGCTTATATATATATCCCCATTTAATGTACAAATTAATGAGGCATAATCTCCAAATTCCAGATTGAGGAAATAAATATTTAATCACACAGGCAAAATTAGTAGAAGCCAGGGCTAGAATTTAAACTCATATCTGACCAAAACTCTATGTTTTAAATCACCATCCCATAATATATTTTTATGAGTGTAAATTATAACCTATGTGTGGACATAGACAGGAGGAAAGAAAATGTATCCGGTTGTGAATTATAAGAAGGAAGGCTCAGAAAATTGATGGGTACAAAGGAGGGACACTAATGGAAATAATCAAATGCAGAGATCCAATTGCAGCTTTGGCACGATGCTGTAGTGAAGCATCTAACTTCCCAGGTGTAGCAAAAAGCAAGATCATCTGTCAGATGTAACTTGTTTGCCACCTGCAAAGAGCAGTCACTCTTCCTGTTAAAAATTAAAAAGGAGGATCAGTGAAAAAATTCAAACAATTTTTAAGGCTCCGTAAAGCTGCAATTTGGATGTTAAAACCACAAATAATTTATTCTTGGTTCATCAACTCAGTCTCATTTAGATCAATAATTAAATCAGTGCCATTCAGCTATACATGAAAAATCCTGAAAATACCTATTTGGTTTAAGTCCATTCTGAAGATATCAATATTACTGTTACTTTTTATTTCATATTTCTCTTCAGATCCTAAAATATGATACTTTGTTCCAGCTCCCTAGCTTGCCTTGGTATGTCCTTTGGTTTGTCAGGGATTTGTCTCTGATTCTAGCAGGCAATAACTCACCCAAGCCAAGTAAGCACCATGAAGTGAACTTCCATGGGTAACACAGCCCTTCCCTTATCACTGAGCAGAGTCCTTTTCAAAGCCAGCTTTCTGTGTCATTTCAGAGTCACCAATGACCACCTTTTGGGGAACAATTGAACAACCCATACCAGCATTTTATTTGAATTTTTGAAGCAGAATTGGAGACTTCTGAACAGGTGCTCACACTGCCGACTTTATTAATATTTCAGATGACACAGCGTTTCCTTCTGGCTACAAACTGGATCAATGAACTCTTCCATTCTTCCCCTCTTGTAGTGCTATGCTAGCAACAATAATAAAGGTCCGCAAAGAATTCTCCTATAGTTACCTTAACATTATGGATTTTCTCTACTCCTGTCTTCTCACTTTTCCATTATAAATAAATACACCTATTTTCTCAGTCCTCTTTGTGCTTTTTAACCCTTTGGAAAAAATGTAATCTAATGGTTCTCCAAGATGCAACCTCCTGGGTGGTCAGCACTCATGAGTTCAGGCTTATTATTTCTCCCACACTCTATATACCATAGAACCAAGGAGCAGCTGTTCTTTTAGCATTCCATCATGGTGTTTAGGTTCTATTCTTCCTGTATATAAAGTATTTTTCTTTAATGAGATCTGTGCTCTGTAGCCACACTACTGTATTACATTCAGTTTTTAAAATCTACTGATTTATGGTAGTTCTCAGAAATTGAGACTGCTGGTCTTTGGCACCTACTCTTTTTCTTTATTCCAATTATTGCCCTCTTCCTCTGTATTCCATATCCTGTACACATTCTGTGGTATTTCAACATCTATGAGGCTAATAGCTTTGAACCTATTGCATCAACATTTTGTGACCTCCTCAGTATACAAGGGTTCTCTGAAAATCTAATGAGAAAGTATATATTATTTTTAAAAGCCTATGCATGCATTTCCATTTTTGCACCAAAAATTCATGTTTTATGTTTTCCATGAACTTACTGAAATACTCTCATATACTATTATATCTTGTTAAATAAATATGCCTTTCAAAAGTCAGAAATTTTCCTCCTATTGTCTTTTTTTTTTTTTTTTTTTTTTTTTGAGAGGTTTTTACTATAGGGTGCATGCGATCTCCAGAAAGACAGAGAGAGACAGAGAGACAGAAAGCGAGAACTCATTTCCCAGGGGGGATGGCCACACCACAATCCCTTCTCCTCCATTCTCCTCTTGGGATCTTAGGCACGCATGCACACAAATCTGGCATGAGTTTAAGCCACCAGATCTAGGATTCAAACCATGGTTGACTACATGGGAGTCTAGCAACATAGCCATTATGCCAACTGCTGGTCCCCCTATTGTTTTCTAAAATTTTATAATTTTGTTTTTCACATTTAATTTCAATTGCTCTGGAATTAAATTTTATGAATCATGAGAGGTAGAGGTCCAGTTTCATATTTTTCTCTATTGATAGACTCCTAATATCTGCCATATCTATTGAAGAATACATGTTTCTTCAAAGATCTAAATTCTAGCAATTTGATATAGCAAGTTTCATTCTCCATGGGTAGATCTATTTTGGGGGCCTTTGTTGTATATCCAATGTCCAATTTTATTTATTATCTTTGTGCCAATAGTAGACTGGATTAATTATCATAGTATTATAGTTATGGACACTGGAGACAGTGTTGAAGGGGGTTAGGAGAGAGGAAGAGTGTAGGGAAGGAAATAAATGAGAAAAAATAGGGAAGACATTTGTGGGATACAGACATGATTTATTACCTGTTGATGATAATGTGTATAGTATTCTCAACTAGACCGGTCTGAGCTGTATTTCACGTTGGATAAATTCTCTTTCCAAGTTAAAGGATATATAGTGAATGAATGTATAAAAAATAATAAAAAACTGCTCCTAGAAAACACTGGGGGAAACTCTGGGAGACATTTGGGGTAGGCAAAGACTTCCTAAATAAGATCCCCAAAGCACAGTCCATAATCCCCAAAATATACAAGTGGGATTACATCAGACTAAGAAGTTTTGTCCATGGCAAAAGACACAGTAATTAGTGTGAATAGACAGCCCCCAGAATGGGAAAATATTTTTGTAAACTATGAGTCAGATAAGGGACTGATAACCAGAATACACAAGGAACTCAAGCAGTTGTCCCAAACAAAGATGATCAACCCTATTAAAAGATGGGAGAATGAGTTGAAAAAACCACTCTCTGAGGATGACATACAAATAGCCAAAAGGCATATGAAAAAATGCTCAATGTCCCTCATTGTAAGGGAAATGCAGATCAAAACAACAATGAGATAACCACCTAACCCCAGTCAGAATGACTAAGATTAAAAAAAAACAAAAAATGATAAGTGATGTCAGGAGTGTGGTGAAAGGGGAACTCTCTTACACTGCTGGTGGGAATGAAAATTGGTCCAGCCACTGTGGAGAACAATTTGGAGATTCCTCAAAAATCTAC
The DNA here is from genome assembly GCA_026018925.1 of Tupaia tana. NCBI lineage: Eukaryota > Metazoa > Chordata > Mammalia > Scandentia > Tupaiidae > Tupaia > Tupaia tana. The sequence goes on along the minus strand of JAKSZU010000007.1, from coordinate 58,505,640 downwards.
AAATAGAACTTCTGTATGATCCAACAATCCCACTCCTTGGTATCTACCCAAGGGACAGAAGAATTCTTAATTCGAAGAGTGCTTGTACATTGATATTTATTGCAGCATTATTGACAAATGCTAGGGCATGGAACCAACCCATGGAACAGATGAATGGATCGAAAAACTATGGCAAATATATTCTATGGAATACTACTCAGCCATAAAAAAAAAAAAAAAACAAGACCCTACTTGACAGTAAGTGGATGAATATGGAAAATTCATTGCTGAGTGAAGCAAGTCAGGCTATGAAGTAGAGACATACAATGTCTGCACTTAATATATACAGAGTGTCTGCACTCTTTTAGAAACTGAATGACTAAAGGATATAGTAACACAGTAAATGGTTATGAATACCAGATATAGGGTGGGAAGAGGGTGAGTGAAGAAATAGAGTCTGAGGAAGGACATTAAGGAGAAAAATAGGAGGCATAGCATTAATGGGACAAATAAATCAGTTATTATCGGTTGAAAATAACTTTATAGTACTATCACCTGGACTGGGGAGAAATGCACACATGTTGGAAGATTCACATTGCAAGCTAAATAATGTGATTGGATGTATAAAAGAACTTGAAATTAAGAAAGTATAATGTATAAAAAATAATAATAATAAATAAATTCTAAGAAAAGAAATTTTTGAAATCCGTTAAGGCAATTTTCACTATGTTGTTCTTTGCAATAGATGGATTATAGGGAGAGGGCTACATTTGCTATACCATGTCAGTGTTAAAATTATCTTACCAGGCTTCATAAACAACCTGTTGTGATTTTACTGGAATAACATTGAAAGTGTAAGTCAATTTGTGGAGAATTAACATCTTTGATATACTGATAACTTCCAATCTCTATACATGGTGCATTTTCCCTTTTATTAGGCTCTCTTAAGTATCTGTCATGAAATTTCATAATTTTTTCTACATGATTAAAGAAATCTTCTGTTTGACTAATGCTTGTGTAGTTTATAGTCTCTGATATTATGGTAAATGATATTTTCTTGTAAGTTTATTTTCTAAATCCTTGTTCTTGGTATGTAGATAACTAATTTTTGTATATGACTTTTATCCAGAAATACTGAGAAAGTACGTATATTAATTTTTGTAGATTCCTTTGCAGATAATACCAGCATCATTTCTCCCTTTACTAACCTTATAAATTTTACTTCTTTTTGATCTTGGGATAGTGAGTAGGATCCTCAATATACTATTTATTAGAATTTATAATCATTGATACCCTTATCTTGTTCTTATTTTAAAGGACTCTTTTGAACTTTGTAACTTTAAGTGACATGTACATTGTTGGTTTTGAATGATATCATTTATCTGCTTAAGACTATTATCTTCCATTACTGCTTTGCTATATTATTTTATAATATTGCATAGAATAGAAATAATTAACAAAATAAAAAGACAATCTAAAAATTGGTAAAAAAATTACAAATCATATATTTGATAAGGAGTTAATATCTAAAATTTATAAAGAGTTCATACAACTTGGTAGCAGAAAAACAAATAACCCAATCAAAAACTGGGTGAAGGACCTGACTAGACATATCTGTAAATAAGGCATAAAAATGGCCAAGACAGGGAACCAGCAGTTAGCGTAATGGCTGTGTCGCTGGACTCCCACGTAGTCGACCGCGGTTCGCGTCTCGGACCCGGTGGCTTGCAACTCACGCCGGGTGCGTGTGCGTGCGTGCCCAGGATCCCGAGAGGAGAATGGAGGAGAGGGGATTGCGGCGTGACCATCCCCCCTGGGGGGTGATTTCTCGCTTTCTGTCTCTATGTCTCTCTCTGTCTGTCTGGCGAGCGCACGCGCCCTATAGCGAAAAACCTCTCCAAGAAAAAAAAAAAAAAAAAAAAAAAATGGCCAAGACATATATAAAAGATTGCTTAACATCACTAATCATTAGAGAAGTGCATATTAAAACCACCATGAGGTATGACCCTAAAACCTGTTAGGATGGCTATTATCAAGAAAATAAATGATAATATTGGTAAAGATATGGGCAAAAGGGAACCCTTGTACACTTGGTGGGAATGTAGATTGGTGGTGTCATTATGAAATGTATAATATTATGGAAGCTCCTGAAGACATTCAAAATAGAACTACCATGTGATCCATTAATTCTTCTTTTGAATAGATATCCAAAGAAAATTATTACATCTCAGAGATATCTACATTATCAGGTTCATTGAGTGTTATTAAAACTAGCCAAGGGAAACAACCTATCTATTGATTAATGAATGTATAATGAAATAAAAATTTCTAGGATTCTTTTCTTATTTCAAGATTGAAGGATTTTTTCCTAGATGTTCTGAAAGTTTGGAGTTTTAGCTTTAATGCTGAGGTCTTCGATCCATTGTTGATTTTTGTGTGTGGTATAAGGTTAAGGTTAATGTTTATTTTATCCTAGCACCAGGTGTTGAAAAGAAAGTATTTTCTCAATGCCCAAAGGCATTGCTGACTTTATTATTAATCAGTTGGTCATACATACCTGAGTTGATTTCTGGCTTTATTATAGTGTACTATTGATTTATATAATCTTTCTAGGAAAACTGTATAATTTTAATTACTATAGTTTTAAATATTGAAATTAAGAGTTAAATTTGGTCCCTCTTTTCCAAAACTTTGGAATTTATTTAGCTATTTTATGTCCTGTGTATATCAATTGAAATTTTATAATTTTTTAATTATCAAAAGCTTCTTGATATTCTGATTAGAATTCAACTAAATCTCAGGGCTGGGTCTGTAGTGCAGCAGTTAAGAGAGCTGGAACCTATACGGTCAACTTCTTTTCATATCCCAGCCTTGGTGACATGAAAACTACCAGGAATATGTGCCAGAGTGCCCTAAATTTTGAAGGCATAGGGAAATGAAGTAAAAAGGATTGGACATGACCACATCCCATTGGCGGCATGTGTACTCTAGCTATTGAACACAGAAACAAGGGCCAGCAGATGGTGTAGTGGTTATGACCCTGGATTTTCACATGGCAATTCACTGTTCAAGTCCTGGACCTGGTGGCTTGAAACTCATGCCGTACTTGTGGGTGCATGTCCAAGATCCCAGGAGAATGAGATTGTGGAATGGCCATCCCCCTTGTGGGGGTGATTTCTCACTTTCCCTCTCATCGTTTCTGTCTCTCTGTCTCTCTAGCAAGTGGACATGTCTTAAGGCAAACACCTCTACCAAAAAAAAGAAAAAACCCACAAAAATAAAAAAGAAGAGAAAAAAAAGAATTGCACTGACCCTGTAGGTCAATTTAGGAAAAAGATTAATCTTTTAATTGATCTTCATACCTCTTTAAATTTTTTTTTAAGTTTTAGCTAAGATACAATAGTTTTTGAGAGAAACAACCCACCAAAGTTTACTTTTTTTGTGGGTTTGCCCTTTTTTATTAATTTTTAAAATTATTCATACATTAAATTGCTATACATCACTTAGATTGTGAAGAGAATTTACTTAGCATGATATACACCTCAGACCAGCCCAGTTGAGACTATTATACAAATCCTCATCAACAGATATAGAGTAGTGTTTTATAAATTTGGAGCAGTGTTTTATAAATTTGGAGCAGTGTTTTATTTTGGAGCAGTGTTTTATAAATTTGAACTCTTTTATTACATTATTTATTATATTTATCTCAAAGTATTTTATATATTTTTGTGCTATTTAAGCTGTTTCTGTATATTTTACTTTCTAGTTATTTGTTGTTAATAATATTAATTTAATTTTTGTATATTAATCTTGTAGCTCATGTTCTTATTAAATTTGCTTTATTAATCCTAGTAATTTTTAGTTGCTTTAAGACTTTCTAGATACATAATTATGTCATCTGCAAAAAAGTTTTACTTTTTAAATGAAGTGTTCAATTTCTTTGACTAAACTTATTGTATTGGTGAGGATCCTTAATAGATTCCTGAGTAACAGTTATTTGAAAGCCTTTATTCTATTCAAAAATTAGTAATTAAGGGTATAAATATTTCCTTAACTATCAACTAACTCCAAGTCCAAAATCTTGTAACATCTTTTCTGGTTTGGTAAGTTTCATGTACATCTGAAAAAAATAATTCTACTATTGCTGAGTATAATGCTTTATTAATTTAAATTAGAGAAAATTGTTTGATAGCTTTGTTCAAGCATTCCTAAAGTAATTTATCTTTACTTGTTTGTTCAATTAGCTATGGAAGTAGAAATGTTGAAATCTATTACTTTATGTGTGGCTGTGTCTAATTAATCTTTACTTTTATGAGATTTTCATATATTTTGAAAATCTGTTATTAAGTCTTTTGGATGAGTGTGCTTTATCCTTATAACATATAATCTTTTCCTAGGCTTTGCTCATTTTCTTTGTTCTAGATTTTTCTGTCCCATATTAATACATCCACTCTTCCAGTAATTAGTATTTTCATGGTATTTTCCCTATACTTTTAGCCTATCTGTGTTTTCATATTTAAAATATATTACCTACTTATAGCAAATAATACAGCCTGGTTTGCAATCCAATTTGACAATCTGTTTTTCTTTTATTCATTTTTTGGAGTGCACATGGCATTTACTATTAATGTAATTATTAGTATTGTCAGGCTTAACTAATTTGTCTTTTTATTTATTTGTTCAATTTATTTAATACAATTTTTTGCTCTCCTTTTTAGCTTTTATGATTTTATGATTTCTTACTCATAATTATCACACATCTCTATAGCACGAGTGCAGTTTGTGAGAATCAAATCAAGGATATTACCATATACATAATTTTTAATGTAAACTTTATAATCTTACGTCTGTTAAATATGTCTTCTCTTTCATTCACCCTCTTTTATCCAAACCCCTCCTATAGAGTGTCTGATATCTACACTTGTCCTCCCTACTGTTATATCTTCAGAACTCTCAATTTCTGCCATAGAATATAGGCATTCAGTATTTATTGAGTGGGGATATACAGTGCTTATCTTTCATAGTCTGGCTTGTTTTGCTTAGCATTAAACCTTCTATATTCATCCTCTTTGTATCAAATGATAGGGTCTCATTTTTTTTCCTAGGACCGAGTAATTTTCCATAGTGCACCTGTATCTCATTTTTTCTTTTCTTTTCTTTAAAAAATTTCTTTTTTTACAGTCGTTCACTGTATATCTTTACAACATTGAAAATGAATTTTCCCAGCATAAATATTCTGTATGTTAGTCCAAAGAATTTGCCATACACATTGTCACCAATAGATAATTTTCCTGTTTATTTTTAAAATTATTTTATTTAACATTTATTTAATTAATTAATTTATTATTTATTTATTCAATTTGACCAGAGAGGGACAGAGAGAGAGAGATAGAGAGAGAAAGTGAGAAAGCAAGTCACCAGGTCTGGGACTCGAACTGTGGTTGGCCATATGGGGGAGTCCAGTGACTTTAACGACCATATCACCTGCTGGCCCCAAATTTCCATTTTTTTTTTTTTTTGTCCATTGATGTTTTGCTTTATTTTTCCCTTTTATTCCCTCCCTCTGCCCACTACCCCCCACTTTCTGTCCCCCTCCCGTACTGTCTCTGGTATCCACAGTTGCTTTCCATGCTTTTATATTTTCTAATCTTTCCATTTCTGCCATAGAATGCAGACATTTGGTATATAGTAAATGGGGACATAAAATGCCTCTCTTTCATAATATGGCTTGCTTCACTTAGCAGTAAATCTACCGTGTTCATCAATGCCAGGATTTTGTTATTTTTGTGGCTGAGTAGTATTCTATGGTGTACATGTGCCACACTTTCTCCATTCATCTGTTCTTGTACATTTGGGTTGATTCCATGTCTTGGAAATTGAGAATAATGCTGTAATAAACATGGAAGTGCAGTATTTTTCCAATGAGTGTATTCCTATCATTTGTATAGGTATCCAGGAGTGGAATTGCTGGATCACATGATAGTTCTATTTGTAGGTTTTTGGGAAACCTCCATGTTATTCTTCATGGTGGCTGTACTAATCTATATTTCCACCAATAGCATGAGAGTTCCCTTCTAGTCATCAGTTTTTGGATACTTAGGTTGATTTAATGTCTTAGCAGTTGTGAATAATGTTGTAATAAACATGGATGTGCAAGTGTCTTTCTGCTTACTTTCCTGTCTTTTGGGTAAATACCAAGGGATGGGATTATGGGATTGTGTGGTAGTTCTATTTGTAGGTTTTTAGGAACCTCTGCATTGTTTTCTAAAGTGACTGTACCAATTTATATTCTCACCAGCAGTGTAGGAGGATACCTTTTTCACCACAGCCTTACTGGCATTGGTCATTCTTCATTTTGTTGATCAAAGCTGCTCTTACCTGGGTTAAATAGTATCTTATTATGGTTTTGATTTGCATTTTCTTTATGATAAAATATATTGAACATTTTTTTATATGCAGTTTTGCTAGTTGTATGTCTTCCTTAGAGATTTGCCTATTCAGCTCCTTTCTCCCCTTTTTAATTGGATTATTCTTTTTAAAAATTTTTATTTCCTGACTAGATTTCTATTCTTTTACTTTTATTTTTTTTTTAATTTTATTTGTTTATTTATTTTCATGAGAGAGAAAGTAGGAGAGAGATACTTTTGACCAGGTTTTCATACTGCAATTCACCCCTAAGCCCTGCAGCCATCCAGGACCTTGAGGATACTGTCTTGTTCATCTAGACCCAGAAATTGAACCAAGAGTCTTCCCATATGGTTTTAAGCATCATACAGCAGCATTTCTACTGCCAGTACCTCTATTTTTAAAGTATATTTTGAGGGACCAGCAGATGGCATGGTGGTTAAGGCACTGAAATCCCACATGGCTGACTGAGGTTTGGATTCCTGGACTTGGTGGCTTGCTTTCTCTCTTTCCCTCTCTTTCTCTGGTTAAATTAAAAATAAGTAAATAAATATATAAAATTAAATAAGTAATTCTTTTTTGTAAACAAAGTATATTTTGATTTGATATAGAGTGTTAGGTTGACAGGTCAATCGTATTTTTCTTAAAGCAGTTTAAGACACTCATTCCCAATATTTTGGGTTGGATTATTTCTGTTATGAGACTATTATTAGTAGTATCTATATTCCTCTATTTGTAGTATATATTTTTTTCTTGTGTCTATCCTACAGATTATTTTTCTGTTTATCGCTGTTTTGTTTGTTCATTGCTTTGTCATTATTTGTTTTTGCAGTTCAGTTATGACATACCTGATACATGTTTCTTTCTTTGCTTGGAGTTGATTCAGATTCATGGAACTTAGGCTTATGTTTTCATTAAATTTAAAGTTTTTTAGAAATTTTTTAAAAATTATTTTTCTGCTTATCCTTTCTCTTTTTAAAAATCTTTAAACAGATTTTTTTTAAAACTTATATTGCTGCACATTTTCATTTCTACAGGGCTTTCCTTTGTTTGTATTTTGTTTCATTTTAAAGCTTTATTTCTCTGATCATTTCAGTTTGAATAATTTTTATTATGTCTTTTAAGTACACTAGTTCTAGTTCTTCTGCCAGCTCTAAACCTCAGCTAAACCTATTCAGTGAATTTTTCACCTCAGATATTAGATTTTTTTAGCTCTGAAAATTATTGGGTTTATTTGTTGTATCTTTCTTTTATTTTCTTATTATTTTTATTCTTTAAACCATTAAACATATACTTAATATCACTGCTTTAAATTTCTTCCATTTGCTACTGAACCTGTGCCATTTTTGTTGCCAGGCTTGATATAAGCTATTTGGGCCTTATTAGAGAAGGAGGTTTTAACCACATAATACCAGTTAATCACAAAGCTTAAGTTTCCCATTATTAACAGGATATCAATTTACCTGGCTATCCTTACATGTGGATATCAGCAGGAGAAATTTACACTAAGTGGGAAGTCTATAAAAGGCATTAGGCTTAAGCCGGTAGAGCAGGTACAAATAAGTTGTATGTGTGGGTGGCTTAAACTCCTTTATCAACAACTTCTGTTGCATTGCCTCCTCTCTCTCAATTCATCCTAAATTCATCCATTTATCGCCAGTTGACTCATGAAGTAATAAACACAAGTCTAGTTAAAACGGAAATACTGATACTAACAAAGTATGACTTCAACATTACAGTTCCACTCAGAGGTGACCCTGAAGCACAGTAGTGAAGAAAAACTTTCCCTGTGGACAGAATTTGGTTGTTTACTTTGTCTGGAGTTACTTGCCAGAAGTATATATCTTTGGCAATTTGAAGCCAGCAGCTGACAGTTTCACTGACTGGGCAGAGACTCAGAAAGCATAGGATTGTAAGATGGGTGGAAAGAAGTCGCAGGGAGAGAGGCACATAACTGGATTGCTTTGAGTGTCACAGAATGTAATGATATGTATGTCTCATGTGAATGCTACAAAAGGGAATCTTATTATAGGGGGATGCTGATAATTAGAAGGAAAAAAAAGATAAAGCACTCAGCCTCTGTCATCAGTCACTCCAGTGCATGTACAATGAGAATATGGACAGAATGGCCATAGTGGCAATGATGAAGGCTATGTATGAAATCTACAACACAGTCTTCCCTTTGCTGTGTCTGCCCTGACTTTGGCTACTTCCCAGTATCTAATCTGCCAAAAGTAAACACCAACACTGAGCTCCTAAGATAGCACCATGTCCTATGTGCCCAGCTCTGGCTTGGGTGGTTTACATTGACCTTCCATTATAGAGGAAAACAAACTCATCCTCACTGGAGAAGAAACCTATTCTCCGTAAGAATTTTCCTTCTCTGCCAGCATCATCAGTTACTCAAAGAATGCCCTAGCTATCATCATGATATTTCATCCAGTATTCTTACTCACTGAAGAATTTAAATCATAGCAAAGAAAGTGCCTTGGTCATAATGTTGTTTAATGGCAACAGTTTTTCCCCTTTTCTAAATGGCAAATAAAATAGTAGAAAATCATGGCATAGTCTATGAACATGATGGGAAATATTGTTTAAGGGTTTAGAATGATTTATGTTAGATTAATTTAAATCTGCCTTTCTATAATCTTGGTGAAATTGACCTTGTTCTAAGAGCTAGCTGCATTAATCAGAATAATAGTGGAAACTATTTGACCCCGAAAGGTCAAATAACCAGCCTATTGTCACCCACCTGGAGAGTGACAAAGGCAGGTCCAGAACCAATTTGGATTCACATATTCACATTCAAAGGAATATCTTACTACATCAAATTACCTGGACAAACAAACACAGAAAAGAGATTAGATTTATTTATTTATTTATTTATTTATTTTTAGATTTTTGCCACAGGGGATATGTGCTTTCCAGAGAGAGAGATCACCCATTAGGAAAGGATGGTGATGCTGCAAAATCTCTTCTTCTCTAAGGATTTTGGGCACACGTGTATATGCTCCTGGCATGTTTTTCAATCAACCAGGTCTGGGACTTGAACTGTGGAGTCAACCATGTAGAATCTAGTGCCCTAACCACCATGCCACCTGCTGATCCGACATTAGATTTTAAGATCAGAAAGAACATGAAGTCAGCAGGTGCCAGGGTGGTTAAAGCACTGGACTATGACATGGCTGACCACAGTTCAAGTCCCAGATCAGGCACATATGTGTGCATGCCCTAAATTCTGAGAGGAGAATAGAGGAGAAGGAATTGTGGCATGGCCATTCCCCTAAGGGGTGATTTTTCACTTTCCCTCTCTCTGTCTCTCTGCAGCAAGCGAGTATGACCTATGAAAAAAATTAAAAAAAAAAAAGTTTAGCAAAAACTTCTTTTTGTAACTTGCTTTATCTCTTTGAGCAACTTATTTAACCAACCAGAAGGTTAATATCAATTTCCTTATATTCAAAATCAGGTAAATAATGCCACATTCATAATAAATAAAATATGCCTGGCATGCACATTTGTACTCAGCAATTGCTGGCTAAGTAAAGAACATAAAATTTTTAAACCTTCAGTTTATGATATCCTTACGGATTATAGTAGAAAGTATTTTTTGTGGGATCAATGAATTCCTGATAGTAGATGCCATCCAACTTGCTGTCCAGCCCTGGGAAATACCCTCGTCGGAATCATGACTGCTTTATATTGTTTTAAGCATGCATGCTAGTCAGTTCAGACACAGAAAACGTTAGTTCCAATTTTTTTATTCCTCTGATTGTCATATTTTTTATGCTGGAAAGAATTTTTTTTTAGTAGCTGGTGATGGACTGTTCTTTGCAAGTAAAAGAATAACCACTTGTTCGGGAACCAGCAGTTAGCGTAATGGCTATGTCACTGGACTCCCACGTAGTCGACCGCGGTTCGCATCCTGGACCCGGTGGCTTAAAACTCACGCCGGGCGCGTGTGCGTGCGTGCCCAAGATCCCAAGAGGAGAATGGAGGAGAAGGGATTGCGGTGTGACCATCTCCTCTGGGGGGTGATTTCTTGCTTTCTGTCCTATAGCGAAAACCTCTCCAAAAAAAGAAAAAGAATAACCACTTGTTGGGAAGTGAAATTCAGGTATGTCTATAAGATTTTTCTTTGGACCTAGATGTATTTGAATACATATATTTTGAATATGTGCTGATATATCTCAAATAAACAGTGTTTTTAAAAGTATTTTTTACTTATCATTAGCATGTAAGTTTCACCAGTGTAAGATTGTTGCATATTTATCTCGGTACCAGTAGCAAATATGATGTATAGTGTATATTAGGTGCTCAATAAGTGTGAAATAAATAATTATTGTCATTAAATGAAAATGGTGTTCTATTGGTAATTATTGTCATTAAATGAAAATGGTGTTCTATGGTACCTCTCTAAAAGTCTAGTATTTTTCCTTAAGAAGAAAATCTGATGGGGGGGTCAGGCAGTAGGTGGTAGAGTGGTTATGGTGCTGGACTTCAAAATGACTGACCATGTTTTGCGTCCCAGACCTGGTAGCTTGAAAATCATGCCAGTCATGTGTGCATGTGTGCCCAAAATCTCAGGAGGAGAATGGAAGAGAAGGAATTGCAGCATGGCCATCCCCTCTCAGGGATTTTCTTTCCTTCTCATTGTCTCTCTCCAGTGAGCACACATGCCCTAAGGCAAAAATTTAAAAAAAAAAAAAGGAAAAGAAATGAAAATCTAAGGAAAACATGCATACATATAAAAATACTTTTAAAAGCACTGTTTATTTGAGATATATCAGCACATATTTGAAATATGTACATCTAGGTTCAAAGAAAATATGTGTGAAAATATGCAAAAGCACACATATACTTGAACCTTGTTAGGAAGATTTACAGGATAACAAGAAGTTTCAGATGGCAATTGTTGGTTAAATCTAAATCCTGTGACATTATAAGTGGTGCAAACATTCAATTAAAACCATTGTACAAAATCCCAAACTATAAGATTGTGTGTAACTTATTTAAAGTAGCAGTGTCACCTAGCTTGATACAGATTCTTCTTGAATTATTAATGAGTTAGACCTTTAAAATCACTTGGCAAGATAGTTTTATTACTTGCTAATTAGGCTTCACATTTAAAAAGCACACTTTTATCTGAAATAGAAAAACTCATCAACTTCTCATGGTTTTGGAAAATGAAAGCCAGTATTTGTCCATTTTGTAGTTTCTCTTCTTATTCTCCCTATTTCAAGATAGCTTTCTTGAATTTAAGATATGTATATAACACTGAAAATAAACATTGAACTGATTTTTTCTTATAGGAAACTAGTTTAGGCCTTTTATCATGAGTTTGTTTAGTCACTTAAACGTTACTGAAAATATGCAGTATACTCCCTGTTCTGTTAGAAAGTTGAGACACCTAACATTAATTATTTGTACAGGAAAATTGTTCTTATTATTTTAAGAGCAATTGTGAATTTGGTATAGCTGTCTTTTCAGGCTCAACCTCTTATTATCACAATTCGAAGGGACTCCTTCAAAGATCAACACAGTATCTATTATATATGGGGCTTTCATGTGAACTCTGAATCCACTCATCAGTAAACATTTCTATATGGTTCTGTTTGGTTAAATTCATTTATTTTTGTCATGGACTTGACAAGAGAACTTGATCTTACTTGGAAACAACCTTGTCATCTTTGTCAAGCAAACTATTCTTTTCTCTAACTTCATATATTTTGATGACAAAAAAGTAACTTGAATGTATGTCCAAGATTTTTTTTTTGTAGTTTTATTTTGATGATATTTTGTCACATGGTAAAGAAAAAAATTTTGAGAGAGATTTTTGTTATAGGGTGTGTGAACTCACTGGAGAAACAGACAGAAAATGAGAAATCACCACCCACGGATGATGGCCACGCCACACTGCAATCCCATCTCCATTCTTCCCTTGGGATTTTGAGTAGACACACACACACCCAGGGTGAGTTTTAAGTCACTGGGTCTGGGACTCGAACTACAGTTGACTTTATGGGAGTCCAGCAATGTAACCATTTTACCATCTGTTGGTCCCAAGAAGATGTTTTTAAAATGAAATGTTCATTGGCAGATAATTCTTCAAAGAGTAGCCTATGTTTTTATCCATCTTGTGAGTAAGGTAGTTAGTTGCCTTTTTTTCTGGAACACTTTTTCAAAGCTGTTTGGTAAGCAAAAAGCCTTAGAAAATAGAGGTTGTGTCTTGAGCAAAGCACAGGCATGCTTACTATCTGATGTAATAAAGTTAATGATATGGTTTTCCTCTTAGTGACAAATATGTTTGGTTTCCCTAAGCTCAGGGATATTATCTTACAATTCAACCCACTGCATATGTGAATATCAGCTAAACTTCATGTCATCCTATGGAAACTGGAGCTTACAGAACTGGTAAAAAAATGATAATATGCTTGCTTCTACATTTGCAATACTAAAATGTGATAAAATTTCCTTCACCTCTGATCCAGAAGTCTGGTGTCTTCTACTAGCACCCGTAAAACTGTGGCAGGCTAACTTCTAACCTTACAAATAGGGTGAGAGCTCTGACCCTTCACAGTTCTTGTCAGTATTCAAAATACCTGTAAATTATTGAAACGTAAAAGAGATTTATGTGATTGTATTGACCTACATTAAATATAAGAATCATCTATGGGTTAAATTTTATATGAAGACCATTTATTTCTGTCTCCTTCTCAAGATACTCAACAGTCTGATTTGGCTCTGATAAATTAACAGTGCTTTTGACTCTGTCTTCTGTATCAATTAGGTGGCTTTATTCATGGTACACTGACCATACTTAGAATTTCTCCTAGCCTTTACGAATATTTCACTAGTTTTACTGAAACATCCTCTTTCCTGTTTAGAATCTCACACAGGATGCCATATTACATTTACGTATCCTATTTTCTTAGGCTCCTCTGTTTTGTGATAGTTTGTTAGATGTTTCTTATTTTTGGTGACCTTTATACTTTTGGAGAATATTAGTCAGCATAATGTACTTCTAGTGGGATTTTCCCCAGTGTTTTCTTCTGCCTAGGCAAGGGTTATGTGTTTGAGGAGGGAGGATCACAGAGGCAAAGTGCCATTCTTATCACATCATCTCAAAGGTGTGTGTTGTCAGCATGACATAAGTGGTGATGCTGCCCTTGATCACCTGACTAAAGTAGTGTTTGCCAAATTTCTCCATTATAGAATGTTTTCCTCCTTTCCAAAATTTACTGTTTACCAGTAAACAGTAAGTGTAGCCCACATTGTTGGCAAACAGGAAGTTCCCCAACTTTGATGTAATGTCTATATAAATTAGTTGAAATTCTCCTGCCTTGGCAATTTTTTTTCTTGATTCTATTGACATGTCCCTATACTTTTTTGGTGGATGTGGAGGATGTGGGATGTGTACGCTTTTTCACTTTCTGATACTCTAAGATACTTCAGGCTCCTTTGCAAATTCTCTGTCTATCCATAGAATCAGTTGTTTCTCCAAAGATCTCCAGCTTCTTAGAGAATATAATTAGAAACCAATATAGGGAAACTGGACGTGCTCATTGCCAATAAGGTGCCATTGTTTCTAGGACGCCAGAGAGGACAGAACCAGGAATAGGTTATGAATTCCCACCTCCAGATATTTTTTCAGAGTGGTCTTCCTGAGCATTTTCTCCCTTTAATTACACTCTTTTAACAGTTACCTTGAGTTCTAAACTTTCCATGAAGATTTCCTCTTCTGTACTATTAACTGAATTTTTATCAATTTATTGATTGTTGTAAAAAGTTAGATATAATAATTTTGTATAATTTGTTATCCAAACCTAAGATAATTTCAGGTCAGAATAAAATGAGAAAATGATAAGAGTGTACTTAAAATGTCTTAATGTCATATATCATAGTTCTTTGGCAAGCAAATGAGTCCTAATGAATCAGAAAGATTTTATATGGAGCTTCTGGGAGGCAGGTCCTTGTATTTTGCTGGTGAAGCAGAAGTAGAAGAAATGTTTATTATCAAAATTCTGTTTCTAGGGTAAACTAACTATTATGAAATAATAACACTTTAAATCACCAAAGCATAAAATTATAGCATAAAAATAAAATAGGACATTTGTTATTAGCATGACAAAGCAAATACTTCTTGACCTATTTCTCCACTTGGAAGTCACTCAAAAATAACAAGGAGAATGAGAAATAGATTTGAATGTCTTATCTTTGACATATAAGGGAATTATTTATATGGAGAAAAGTTGCCAAATATAAATGAAAAATGCATGGACTAAACTTGCCTATCAAAGAAAATGACTTTAAAATTGGCAAACAAAGGAAAACCCAGGTGTAAGCTCTATACAACAGTCAAATTTAAAACACAATAATCCAAAAAGGCTAAAAATAAAAGAATAAGCAAAACTATGCCAGCTACATGGAACACGAAGAGAAGAGGCCTTGTAATAATACCAAGATCAGGATTAAGGAAGAGAAGTCTTGTCTTTGCATTATCGTTTAACCTTGTTCTGAAATTATTAGCCAATGCTAGACCAGAGAAAATATTCAAGGTATAAGAATTGGAAAAGAAAGAAATCAAATTGTATTTGCAAATGACGTACCATTACTTCTTTATAACCCAAGAAAAGCAATGAGGAAACAAAAACAATAAAAAAATTTAGAAATGGCATGAAATCAACATACAAAAAATATAAAATATTAGGGATAAACTTGGCAAGATATGGCCAAAAGGTATATCAAAAACCCCATAAAGTACTACAGGAAAACACAAAAGTGGATTTGAATAAAGGAAAGGGCATAGACATCTGTTATTCTTCATTATGATGATTCAATATCATCAACATTTATGTCACCCTATTTTAGTTAAAATTAAATGCTACCCATGAGTTTTTGGAGAGGTTTTTCGCTATAGGGCGCGTGCGCTCGCCAGACAGACAGAGAGAGACATAGAGACAGAAAGCGAGAAATCACCCCCCAGGGGGGATGGTCACGCCGCAATCCCTTCTCCTCCATTCTCCTCTCGGGATCTTGGCCACGCACGCACACACGCCCGGCGTGAGTTGTAAGCCACCGGGTCCGAGACGCGAACCGCGGTCGACTACGTGGGAGTCCAGCGACATAGCCATTACGCTAACTGCTGGTTCCCGAGTTTTTTATGAAGCAAGAGAAGTTTAATTATACATTCACATAGAAAAAAATAGACAAGATTAGCTAGAGGAAAACTGAAAAGAAAAGAAAGAGTGACAAGGCAGGGATAACCCTTTTACGTATTAAAGCATAATATACAACTTTTATAGTTAAAATAGTGTAGAACTTACAATTTGAATAGGCAGATCAGTGAAACAGAATAGAAAGACCAGAAACAGATCTAACTACCTATAAAGGTCTAGTATATAATAAAGATAATCTCTCAAATCAATGAGGACAATAGTAACCTTTTAAATTAATGCTCTTTGTAACAATAGGATAGCCTATTAGGAAAATAAAATTAGAATAGTTCCTCACAGTGTACACAGGTCCACATGGATTATAAATCCAGTGTAAAAAATAAAACTATACAAGAACCTCAATTAAAGATGAGTGGATCCCTCTAAAGCCTGAATATGGAGAAACACTTTTGAACTATGATGAAAATTACAGATGAAATAAAGGAAAAGATAGCTATATTAGACCAAGTTATATATTAATGATAATGCTAATACATATTTTCATGGTAAAAGACATTACGTACAAAATTGAAAGGCAAATAACAAACTTAGAGAAAATACTTATCACTATTCTTTGCAGCCTTATTTGTAATTATGATACTGAAAAATACCCAATATTTTGGTAAGTGCATTTCATGGAGTGCTGTGTAGTTATAAGATAAATGAGGAGGATCTCTGTATGAACTAACATGAAGTGATTTCCAGAAGAAATTATGTAAAATGGCTAATACCAATAGGCATTTATGGCACCTAACTTTGGACATCTTGGTTTGGTAAGAAGAAATGTTAAATATAGGCAAAAGTTGAAACATAGGAAATTCAAAAAGTTTGTGAAAAAAATAAAGTCTCAGTGTATTTTGGTATAAAAATTTTTGAAATCTTGCATAGTTTTTTTTTTTCTTTTTTTTTGGAGAGGTTTTTGCTATAGGGCGCATGTGCTCGCCAGAAAGAGAGAGACAGAGAGACAGAATCCCTTCTCCTCCATTCTCCTCTCAGGATCTTGGGCACGCATGCACACGCGCCCGGTGTGAGTTTAAGCCACCAGGTCCAAGACTTAAACTGCGGTCTACTACATAGGAGTCCAGCAACATACCCATTATGCTAACTGCTGGTCCCAAATCTTGCACAATTTTTTAATAATATGCATATAAACCAGAAGATATCAAGTTTATTCTCTATAACAATTAGAGCCAGTAATCATGATAGAAAAGATATGAGATGACACTTCTATCATTTTTATAATTTGATTTTTAAAACATGCATTCTACATATTAGAAAAATAAGAAAAATCAATCATGGAAAGGGAGAAAAAACAAAAACTGATAGCAAAGTGAAACAAATAAATCTAGTTATATTTCAAATCAGTAGCATAACCACACTGAAGAGAAAGAAAGAAAAAGGAAATAAGGAAAATGAATAGGAAGGAAGGAAGGAGATAGAGAAATAATTTAAGTAGTTTATGAACACAACATCTGTCTGAATATCCTCTGTCTCAAGCATGGTGGGATGTAAGGTATGGAGAAGAATTACAAAGAAATCCTGAATTATTTAAATGTGTGTTAGGACTCGCAAATAAATAAATGTGTTAGTGTTGTTGGGAGCCAGAGTTCCTCCTGTGGCAGTAATGGACTTACAAATATAGAATGAGAAAGCCAAGAAAGAGACTTACTGAGATGGTATTGATGTAAACTCTTGATTTTTGTTTTAAGTTTATTGGTGTGTTTATCTACATGAATGAGACACACACACACAGAGGTAACCCCAATAAGGTCTTCACACCATGACCTACTGCCATTTCAGCTGGCCTAGATCACAGCATGCATCATGCTCAGAGAGGTCTCAGGATGTGAACCCAATTGGATATAGGTCCAGTTTCTATTTTCACTGCGCTGACACCTTCCTCCCCAACTCATGATATCTAAAGCATGTATGTGTATATGCATGATTGGATTGCTTGCATGTGTTGTATGCATGTATATATATATATATATATATATATATATATACACACACACACACAGTTCTAACCTTTATACATTGAAAAGGCTAAGGAACAAAGACACCTCAGTAACAATAAATTTACTTATATACCAAATCTTTGTCTCTAAAACTATTCCCCCTTGAAGGAAACAGATGTATTCAGAGATGTGACTGAGTTTGGGACTGGAGTAGAATAGGCATGAGTCAGAGTCTCTATACCAGATAATTAGGAAGCACATGAAGAAAAAAATTATGGGACATGTAACAAAGACATAGAGTGAGACTGAAGGGGCTCCCACTTGTTGGGGACTATCTGAATTATCAAAATATTTAAGTAAGGAATTATAATCCATCAAAAAATTAGAATTAATGAATACACTTATAGTACATAAATATATAAATAAATGAGGAAGAACTTATGGATGGCTGTTGTGGGTCAACTAGTAACTGTGAAGGAAATACTGGAGATGGAAAATCAGCACTTGGCAATTATCATAGTAAATACTGGATATGGCAGAATCACCAATGGATGCTAAATAAAGGAGTAAATTTTGATAACAGAATATTTGTATTACTTCAAGTAGATTCTCCACAAACTATTAGTTGCAAAGAATCAAAATATCAGTATTTATACAGCGGGAAAAGTAGGCATATTTTCACCAAGCAATCAAAATAAATATTGCCTATTCAATTTAGATGAACTTTAGGCATCCCAAGATATGATATCTTGAGAAAGTCCCCTGTGAAATAGTCCGGCTGAGAATTCATAACCTCAAACTCATAATGAGGGCTATTATACCAATACCAAATGAGAAATACTTTATTTAAAAAGATGAAAACTTTATTTTTCAAAATTGTTAATGTCATAAAAGACAAAGAAAGTCTGAAATGTTCCTGATTAAAGAAGACTAGAGGGACCAGCAGATGGTGTAGCAGTTACATTGCTGGACTCCCACATGGCTGACCACAGTTTGAGTCTGGACGCAGTGGCTTAAAAATCATACCAAGAGTGTGTGCGTTTGTGCCCAAGATCCTGGGAGAAGAATGGAGGAGATGGGATTGCAACATGGTGGTTCCTCCTTGGAAGTGAGTTCTCATTGTCCCTCTCACTGTCTGTTTCTCTTTGGCGAGTGCGCACACCCTAAGGCAAAAATCTCTTAAAAAAAAAAAAAAAGAAGAAGAAGACTAGATACATAGGAAATACACTGTGAAATGTTTAGGGATAAAGGGGCAAAACATATGCATGCAACTTAATCGTTAATGGCTCTGAAAAAATTAAACATATAATAATATTCTGCATTGGATTTGAAAAACACAGTACAAGTAAAAGAGGGACTTAGCAAAACTCCCACGTTTTCGATGGAAAACTCACGATAGAGTTTGTAGTAATTTCTGTCTCTCTCTGTCTGTCTGGCGATTTTCCAAAAAAAAAAAAAGGTGCAAACATTTTTTGAAATTCATGCATAGTTTTTTTTAATAATATATATTTTCCATAAAGTTCTTGAAGACCTCTCATTTCTATAAAACAAAATAAAATTTTATTTTGAAATTTGTTCAGATGTGCTTTATGGATGGCATATTATGAGGTCAAGTGTACATCTTCTATGTATGTGCTTGTAAATAGCGTATATTCTACAGTTGTTGCAAATGTGTATTATAAATATCATTTATATCCTTTTGTCAATTATATTGTTGTATTTCCTATATTCTTGCAGAATTTTTGCCTTCCTAGTCTATGAAATATTGAAAACGGCATCTTGAAATATTCCCTATGATAGAACATTGGTTCATTTGTCTTGTCGTTTTGAAATTGTTTACCCAATATAGTTGGGAGTTTTGACATTAGCTGTACATAAATTTGGAACTGTGTAGTTCAGATAAACTGAATATTTTATTAATATTTGATAATCTACTTTATCTCTGGCATTACTTTTTGCCTTAGAATACACTTTTTCAGTATTTCTGTGAGCTACACAATATTGGTTTGTTGTGTCCCTTGTGAACAATATCAAGATACATTTGTTACCCAGAGTGCCTTTTAACGAGAGCATTTAGTACATTTACACATTTACAATTGTCTACAGATTCACAATAGGTGGTAATCTGGTTTCATTTCTGCTATATATTTTTAATGTTTTTGTTTTTGTATTTTTCTGTTTCCTGCTCTCGTTTAGTTGAATTGAAAAGCATTCCTATCCACATCCCATTCTATTTTATTCTTTAAATCATTATCCCAAATTTTTAATATGCACATGTAGTTTAGATTCTAGCCTTAATAACTATATTTTGCCACTTGCCAAACAGTACAAAGCCCCTGGTACAAAGATCTGCTTTGCTACTTAGTGTCTAAGGACTCTTAGCCTATGACTTACTAAGAAAAACAGAATTCCCAAACTGGTTTATAGAATCCCCACTTTAGATACACTGCCAAATTATGATATCAGGGTTTTAGGAGAGACCAGTCAGACTGATGTTAGAAGTCACACATTTAGAATTGGATCTGTGGGTGGATAGTACATAAATATATAAATAAATGGGAAAGAACTTACGAAAGGCTGTTGTGGGTCAATTAGTAACTGTGAAGGAAATACTGGAGATGGAGAATCAGCACTTGGCAATTATCATAGTAAATATTGGATCAGGCCAGAATCACCAATGAATGCTAAATCTAGGAGTAAATTTTGATAACAGAATATTTGCATTATTTCAGGTAGACTCTTCACAAACTATTAGTTGCAAAGAATCAAAATGTCAGTATTTATACAGTAGGAAAAGTAGACATATTTTCACCAAGCAATCAACATAAATATTGCCTATTCAATTTAGATGAACTTTATGCATCCTTAGATATGATATCTTGAGAAAGTCCCCTGTGAAATAGTCTGGCTGAGAATTCATAACCTTAAACTCATAATAAGGGCTATCATACCAATACTAAATGAGAAATACTTTATTTAAAAATATGAAAACTTTATTTTCAAAATTGTTAATGTCATAAAAACCATTAGTTTTGCTCCCCATTAAACTGAATACAGTATAAGTATCTGTACATTTATAGGGTTATTTTATAATTTCCAAGTAAATATGAACAAAGGGTATAATCAAAGCTTTTGAGAACATTCTGTGCAGTGTTAGAATATGTGAATAACGGGGATTTGAGCGGGAGAGGCCAGGGAGCTATACTAGGTGAGTGAAACAGAATTGAAAAGTGAAAGCCAAGATGAAATAGACACATTGATATCCCATTTTGCATAAATAGTTTTTGCAAAAACCTTGGAGACAAAAGCTTGGGGAAAAATAAAATTTTAAGAAATGGCTAATGTTTTCTTGACTTAATAGCAAACACAGATATTTCAACAAATTATTTTTTGCTGCTTTTATGTAATCCAACTGACATAAACTGTCACCAGGACAGGCAGAGGTGGTCAGCAGTTTGACTGGGATTAGGTTATAAATGGCCTTTTTGTTCAGAAGTTTTTTAAATGGATGCAGAGGAAATGTCAGACTACAAGTACAATTAGAAAATAAAAACAACATCTCTTCAGGACAAGAGATAAAATAAACTGAAAAATGTTACCACCACACTTGCTAGAACTTTAAAAAGGCTTGAGTTTATCTTCATCTTTGAGGTGGAAAGCTTCCCGGGATGATCTCTTATCAGAATGAGTAGGAGCCACTTTTTATGGTTGTCATTATGACTTATACTTGCATTCATTTTTAACTTAGAATGACATTGAGTGAAATGATAAATGATGAAAATATTTTGATTTCTGGGTAAGGTTTCTACAAAGCAAATTCCACAAAGTATAAGGAGATAAGTTTGCTATCATATACAGGTCAAAGGTCAATATTTCTTGTTTCTATCTTGACTAAATAAAAACAGTGGGATCTTCTATCACAGAGAGGTACTACAAAGTTTAATGTGAATCATTACTTATGATAATGACCTGGGAAATTTGGAATATCTATGTAGTTACTGACAATTTTCTTAGATCTATCATCTTACTTCTGACATCTTTATTTAATAAGAAGAGATGGAGAGATTTTATTTGAAAAGTTCCTATACAAGGATTTGCTTATTTCATTGAATTCTTGGTGATCACTTTTTCCTTTTCCTTTTTTTTTTTTTTTTTTTTTGAGAGGTTTTTGCTATAGGGTGCGTGCGCTCACCAGACAAACAGAGAGAGACAGAGAGACAGAAAGCAAGAAATCACCCCCCAAGGGGGATGGCCACGCCGCAATCCCTTCTCCTCCATTCTCTTCTTGGGATCTTGGGCACACATGCACACGTGCCCAGTGTGAGTTTTAAGCCACTGGGTCCAGGACGTGAATTGCGGTCAACTACATGGGAGTCCAGCCGCATAGCCATTACGCTAACTGCTGGTCCCCACTTTTTCCTTTTTTAAAAATCAAGGGTAATTTTTTTAAAGTTTATTTTATTTATTTATTCCATGAGAGAAACAGGGACAGAGTCAGAGACAGGAACCCCAACAGGGTCTTTGTGCTGCGACCTAACCCAAGTCTAAACCAGCTCAGAAAATGGACACAGGCACATGCCTTGCAGGTTCAGTGAGGTCCAGAATGTGAACCCAGGGTCTTTTCAATGTGGGTCTAGTTGTGTTACTGCTGCACCACTGTCTGGTCCATATTGAGTGTAATTTGTGTAAATTGTGTGAAGGGATTGCTGTGTAGCCATCCCTTCCGGGGGGGGAGGGTGATTTTTCACTTCCTGTCTCTCTGTCTCTCTGTGCCTCTCTGGTGAGTGTACACACCCTTTGGCAAAAATATCTTTTATAAAAACAAAAACAAAATCCAAATATATAATCTATAAACATTATTTTAGTTTATCTGCATCAATTTGTGGTGACATTCTATTCCCTTTATGTTCAAGGTTCTTTCCTAAACCAGTGAGGCTGAGGGCTATCTTTTTTCTTTTTTTTAATTTACATTTAATCACTATATACCTTTACAGTGCACTACATTGTTTTTTCCAGCTCCAATATGCTGCATATCAGTCAAGATAAAAACACTACCATCCACATTATCATCAGCAAATAACTTTTCTTTCTTTGTTTCTTTTTTCCTTTTATTTATTTATTTTTTGGAGAAGTTTTTGCTATAGGGCATGTGCGCTTGCCAGAGAGACAGAGAGAGACAGAGAGACAGAAAGTGAGAAATCACCCCCGGGGGGGATGGCCAGGCAACAATCCTTTTTCCTCCATTCTCCTCTTAAGATCTTGGGCATGCACTCACATGTGCCCAATGTGAGTTTAAGCCACCAGGTCCAGGACTTGAACCATGGTTGACTACGTAAAAGTCTAATGATATAGCCATTATGCCAACTGCTGTTCCCTATTTATTTATTTATTTATTTATTTTTAATTTTAAAAAATTTTTAAATTTCATTTTCTTTTATACATTCAATCTCATTATTATTTGGCTTTCAAAATGGATATTTCAATAGGTGAACATTTCTCCCTAGTACAGTTGATAAAACTACAAAATATCTTCAACAGATAATACCACATTACCACATTTCTTTGTGCTATTAATGCTTTGCCTCCCTATTTTTCTTCTAAATGTCCTTCCTCAGATCCTCCTCTTTCACACACACTATAACTGGTATTTACATCTATATACTGTGCTTCTTTATCCTTTAGTCAATTAGTTTCAGTCATAGAGTGCGGACACTCAGTATATATTAAGTGGTGACATACAATGCCTCTCCTTTATAGCCTGGCTTTTTCACTCAGCAGTAAATCTTCCATATTCATCCATTTTCTGTCAAAAGCCAGGGTTTTTTTTTTTTTTTTTTTTTTTTTTTTTTTTTTTTTTTAATGGCTGAATAGTATTCCATTGAGTATATGTGCCACAGTTTTTCTATCCATTCATCTGTTCGTGGGCATTGGGGTTGTTTCCATGACTTAGCAATTGTGAATAGTGCTGCAATAAACATCGAAGCACAAGCTTACAGAGAGATTTTTGATATAGCGCATGTGTGCTCACTGGAGAGACAGAGAGACAGAACGTGAGAAATCACCTCCCAGGGGAGGGCCATGCTTTAATCCGTACTCCTCCATTCTCCTCTCGTGATCTTGGGCATGCATGCATAAGTCTAAGCCACTGGGTCTGGGACTCAAACTGCGGTCGACTAAATGGGAATCCAGCAACATAGCCATTATGCCAACTGCTGGTCACGATTCTTCCTATTTTATTCCCCTTGCACAGTATTGCTTTGGTTATATGGGGCCTTTTATGATTCCAGACATATTTTATTATTGTTTTTTCTATTTCTTAGAGGAAAAACTCTGGTAGTTTGATTGGAATTGCATTAAATTTGTAGATTAATTTGAGTAGGATCGACATCTTGATTATATTACTTCTTCCAATCCAGAAACGTGAGATGTTTTTCCACTTTTCTTGCAACATTTTTAATTTCCTTTTTAAGTGTTTCATGGTTTTCCTTGTAGAGATCTTTGATGTCTTTGGTAAGGTTTATTCTTAGATATATTATTGGTTTTGTGACTATTGAAATGGGATTGTTTATACAATTCTGTCAGTTTGTCTATCATTTGTGTATAAAAATACTGTAGGTTTTTGTATCCTGATTTTGTATCCTGCTACTTTACTATATTTATTTATCACTTCCTGGAATTTTGTGTGTGCATGTGTGTGTGTGTGTGTGTGTGTGTGTGTATTCTTTTGGATTTTCTATGTATAGCATTATATCATCTGCAAATAGAGATAATTTCACTTCACTTCTTCTTTTCCTATTTGGATGCCTTTTATTTGACTCTGTTTTCTTATTCCACTGGCTAGAACTTCCAATACTATGTAAAAAAGGAATAGAGAAAGTGGGCAACCTTGTCTTGTTTCAGTTTTTAATGGAAAAGCTTTCAGTTTCCCCCCATTCAGTGTGATGTTAGCTATGGGTTTGTCATAGATGGCTTTTATTGTTTTGAGGTATGTCCCTTCTGAACCTATTTTGTTGAGAGTCTTAACCATGGAGGGATGTTGTATATTATTAAATGCTTTTCCTACATCAGTTGATAAGATCATATAGATTTTATCTTTTCTTTTGTTAATGTGATATATTACATTTATTGTTTTGCACAGGCTGATGTGCTGAAAGTTCCAAAGTTACACTCAGGCCTCATTGATACACTTAAGAGAGGAGCCCCGCCAAGACCAGACCTGAATCTCTTGGCGGGCAAGCCCAGGCTGCCAGAGTGCTGGGTGACAGAGTGGCAAAAGTTCCAAAGTAACTCCCAGGGCACAGGGGTGCACTCATGGGAGGAGGTCTGCTGAATCAGCTGAACTTACATTTTTATTGTAAGAATTGCTCTCCTGAAAAATCAGTTTGTCCTATGCTGGTTTTCTTATATGTTAGTCAATGTGAAGGGAGACTGTGACAGTGGAATTCAGGAGAGACAGAAGAAAAAAAACTACAAAGAGAATACTCCTTAATGTAAAAGGATTGAAGAAATAACACACTGAACTTGTACTAGGGGTTGAATTATACTCCCTGCTCCCGAATTTATATGTTGAATCTCCCTAACTCCTAGTACCTCCAAATGTTTAGAAATAAGGTCATTGCAGATGTAATAAAGAGAGATCAGACAGGGTAGAGTGGACCCCTAATCCAATATTACTATTATCTTTATAACTGAGAGAAATTTGGATACACTCATTCAAACAGGGAAAATGCTATGTGGAACTGGAAGCAGAAATTGGTTGATGTAGCCACAAAGGAGCTGAAGATTGCCAGAAAACCATTTGAATCTAGAAGAGAGGCTATGAACAAACCCTGCTGATCCTAGACTTACTTCTAGCTTCTAGTACTACAAGATAGATTTCTATTTTTTTAGCCACCTTGTTTGTAGTATTATGAGTAGGCACCACACATTGAGCTCTCTTCTCTCACGGAGTTGTCTTCCCTGAGAACTAGCTGTAGGTGGCAGCTGCGCTCACACATTTAAATCACGGAATAGTCTGACACCTGGGGCCAATTCAGCCTCCCAAATTAATGTCACAAGATTAGAGGCAGTAAACCTAAACAGACTCTGCTGATTCTGTAATCTTTTGTTGTAACTTTCAAACAATGTATGTATATACTAGACCCCTGTCTTAATGACAGGGAATCATTGATCTTTAGTTGATTTATGAATACTTTGTTCTTAAGGTATGTAACCTAAGCCTGTGTTCAATGATGATACAGACCGTTCTCTGTCTGGTCATCAGCAGAGCACCCTGTCCTGCTTATTTAAGTAATGAACTCCTCTCTTCTCCTCCTGGACCTCTGGGTGTATTTTTTGGAATCAATAAACGTTATGGGCAAGACTCCATTTGAGTCTTCCCATGTACAGATACTTTATGAGCAAAGCTTTATGAAATTAACGCAACTAGAATTCAGCAAATCTTGATTTTTGACCTACTGTTACACTACCTTTTTGACTTAGAAAAGGTCAACAGCATTTCTATCTTTTATAGTAATTTCCACAGCTAAAAAATGAAGCAACGTGTTAAGTTATAATTCCTTAGAGACACACACACACACATCTTTATAATTTTAAAAAGAGGACCATCCAAAACTTTTTATTTATGTCACTTACAAATACATTTTTTATAATAAAATAAAACTGAGAAATTTAAAAAATATCATTTTAAAATAAGAATAATGAGTAGTACATGTTAAAATAAGAGGATATTTACAAATGTATAATTATGGAATAAAACTGTATTCTACTAAACAAGAAAACAACACAATTCAGAAGAGTGGCATTGTTTTATTTTTGTGCAAATTTCCTCAGTGTCTGCTATATTATATATAACTGAGTTCCTTAATATAGCTCATTTTTTATATATGCGTCTACATCCCATTCAGTCATTAGTAATGTGTTGTTTTCATTTAAGTGCAGAAAAATTCAGACACACACAAATTTATAGATGGATAGATGGAGGAATGTTTTAATTGCTTTTCTGAGAAGATATGATGTTTGACTTTCACACCAAGACTTTTTCTTTTTCTTTTTTTTTTTTTTTTTTGAGAAGATGCACTATGGAACTTGAAATCTTATCAATGACTTTTTTGTTCTCTCTTTCATTAAACTCACGTGGCTTTCTTGTGTGTCGAATGGCTTTTTTACCCCTGTATGATTTTGTGTCATAATATGCTGGTCATTTAGAAAGTATTGCCACACTTCACTATTTAATATTTCTTGAAGATCATGTTTTCTAATAAGCTATTAAACTCACAGTTACAGATACAAGTTTTTCAGTGAAGTAAGCCAGGCTCAGAAAAGAAAATACCACATGTTCTCACTCCTATGTGAAAATGGAAAAGGGTGACCTCATATCAGTAGAGTGTGTGACCTCATATCAGTAGAGTGTTGAAGAATGACTACTAGAGGCTGGAAAGGGCAGGAGGGGAGTTAGCAGGAAGTTGGTTAATAAGAACAAAATACAAATGGATGACAGGAACAATTTCTAGTGTTATAAAGTGGAGTGAATATAATTAATAATAATTTAGTGTATATCTCAGATTTACCATAAAAGAGAATCTTGGATGTTCCCAGCACAAAACAATGACAAATGGTTAAGATGCTGGGTATCCTAATTATCCTGATTTAACCATTGCACGTTCTAATCTTGTACTGAAAAATCACATTGTACCCCACAAATATATATATAATATATATCAAATTAAAAAAAAAGCACAAGGCTCTAATTTTTGCTTGAATGCTCAAATTCTGCCAAT
The DNA here is from genome assembly GCA_026018925.1 of Tupaia tana. Taxonomy (NCBI): domain Eukaryota; kingdom Metazoa; phylum Chordata; class Mammalia; order Scandentia; family Tupaiidae; genus Tupaia; species Tupaia tana. Next base: position 58,478,307 of record JAKSZU010000007.1, on the reverse strand, counting down.
ACTAAAAAACAATTGTTTTTCTGAAAGCAACAAGTTAACTTTGTTCATTTTTGAGAAAATTATTGGTAAGTTCCCAAGTCTCAATGACCAACTTATTTTTTCTATAACAAAAATGCTACCCAATGATTTAATTTTTATATTCCTCAAAAGTGCTTTGTTTATAATTTCCACTTTATCATACAGAATCTTAAAAGCATGTATGTTCCCATGTAGGCATTTAATAAAGTTAATAACTTTTACTGTTTCATCAAGGACATGCTTGAGTGAAATTGATTTTTTTCTCTGTGAGTGGATGATGAAAACAAATAGATAAATAGACAAGAGATATCAGTACAGTTTTGTGCATGAGTGGTTATATCCACCATTATTTTTGCATCAGTAAAATTGTTGACCCAGTGATCAAGACAAATACTGCCCAGATATTATTGTAAAAAGTATTTATTCCATGAATGTCCTGAAATTATCCTGCAGTTCCTTTAAAAGTTTGCAGACCACAGTTTGAGAATCACTGGTCTAGATGACTGAAGTCTTTAACATGCATTTCTTTCACATTTTTCTATAAAATTTTCACATAAATCATTTTATAATATGTAAAACATTTTGGTTATGATTGTAATTTACTTACTCAATATTCAGTCATGGAAGTACTAGGAAAGAGAAGAAAAGCCACCATCTAACTCCCTGGGGTACCAGGAATTTAAGTAGACCTCCCTCAAAGTCAATGTCAGCAGCATATGAAAGTTAGATAACTGGATGCATGCCCCAGACTATCCTGTGAATGGAAGATGAAACATTTTATTTTCTCCTGGCAGGAAAGCATCTTGAATTGTCATAGTCAGAGAAGACAGGACTGATTCCATGTGCCAATTTTCTCAGCATAGCGGTTTTCTATTATTTATGAGCCTGTGTTGATGTATATTTTGAATTATATTCTCAATACAAACATCAAATTTCATTTGAGGAACCCAATTGCTGCTGAATGTCAGGAACCTTTCTTAAAAATTTCATACAGTTACTTTTTATATCTGAACAAGCGGTGGTATTCACAATTTTTCAGCATTAACATTTAACTCAAAGGAACAAGTTACAATTACTGTGAAAACATTTAATGAATATTTTAATAAAAACATTTACATTCCAAGTGAATGGAAATGGTTTCAATCTGACTCATACATTGAGATTTACTAGGCTTGTGCCCTAAAGGACATAATTGTAAAATTCAATTATATTGTATCTATCTATATCCATTGCATCTAGAATCAAAGACATTTACTGTTGGTAATAAAATAATTTAATGGTGTATGTAGTGATTTTTAATAGATGCTTGCTTGGAGAAATAAATTACTATTAAATTCAATAAAATCCCATTTGATTTTTGTAGGTAGTATGAATGCTGAGTAGTTTTTGTTCTAAAGTCACAGCCAAAGGTAAATAATTAAGGAGGAAAACAGAATTGATTACAAAGAAAACTTGTTTTATAGTATTTTGTTTCAGTTGTATTGGTCTTTTAGTTATACCCGCTTAATAGGACGCTGTGCACTACTGATAAAAACTATTTCTCAGATCAAACTTTTAAAAGATTGATAGATAAATGCAATGTAGAGAAGAATCCACTGAAGGAGTTACTACTTAGAAACTCTTTCAAACTCAAGAATCTTCAAAATGATTCTGTCCTAGAAAAGAGAAAGGAAGAAAAGAGAAAATGAAAGCAGAAGAGAAGGACTTTAAAGGTATTTTTCTATTTCATATCTTTTACCATTTTATCATAGTGCTTTGCACATAGTGGATGTTAAAATGTCTCAGCATCTCTCAATAGCTGGAAGAAAGTTACAAAGCATCATGATCTAGTCCTGTAAACTACTTTATACCTGTATTTTATTTCAAAGATGTGATTGTTATTTACAATTGTAATGTAATAACACCATAGATAGATAGTTTAGAATCAGAGGACTGGTTTTGAATAGAGTCAGTGATGGTTATGAGGATGAAAAGTATCTCTCAAGGGACCAGCAGTTAGCGTAATGGCTATGTCGCTGGACTCCCACGTAGTCGACCGCGGTTCGCATCCCGGACCCGGTGGCTTAAACTCACGCCGGGCGCGTGTGCGTGCATGCCCAAGATCCTGAGAGGAGAATGGAGGAGAAGGGACTGCGGCGTGGCCATCCCCCTTGGGGGGTGATTTCTTGCTTTCTATCTCTCTGTCTCTGTCTGTCTGGCGAGCGCACGCGCCCTATAGCAAAAATCTCTTAAAAAAAAAAAGTATCTCTCAGAAGGAAAAATAATCAACAAAAGTAGTCAGGGATACAGAAACATTAAATTTCCTCATGCTGGGAGAAATTATAGTCTTCTGCAGGGATCTTGATATTTAAACAAAAATGTTCAAGCGACTTTGATGTGTTTGGCTTGCAGATTGCAGGAGGCTAGAAATTAAGGCAAGGACCAACTCAGGTTGTTGGAGTGACAATGAGAGCAAGCCTCCATTTGCTCCATGAGGAAGTGACCTTAACCATTAGAATTGTGGTGATAATCAGTAAGAGAGAAATTCCTATACCAGTCACAGAGTTACAGATTCTCTATGTTTTTAATGATCTTGTTAATCAAACTATTTATAAATAGATTTCTGTGTCTGTAATGTTAAGTAAGATAAATGTATTATTATGTTGAGTAAGATCATCATTTGAGTGGAATGATTATAATAAGGTACAACAAATAATGAAGTGAAAAATTAAGAAATTCTTAATTTGTACATTCTGGCCCAGGAAAAAGAAATGTTCAGATTACCTTACATTGTGTTTAGATAACTATTTTACATTTCAAAATATTTTCATGATTATCTCATTTTAGCTTTATAGCCCAGAAGTTTTTATATATTTTTTTCCTGTTCCAGAATACTCATAAATATTCTTTGCTTGAACAAACTTTGGTCAGGTTTCCGAACCTTCTTCTAATCATGTCTGTGTACTTCTTTTAAAAATCCAGGTTCAGCAACAACCTTGCTAAATCAGTTTAACAACAATCCTCCACCTTTGATAACTGATCCTATTGATACCTGATCAAATTCTTTCATCTCTACCATCCCCCAGGTCATATCTGATCACCCTGGCCTGTCTTCATCAGTATTTTGTTAGGCCAGGTTAACCAGAATCCCCTTTACCCTTCATGCTTCCTCTTAGGGATTTTTCCGTCGACCACATCCCCCCATCATGTTCCTTAGCTATACATTCCACTTGCTCATGATGTAGATTGGAGTTGAATCCCATCTCTTTTCTCCGCTGAAGAGTCCAGTTGTGGTGGTTCCTATGACCATCACAATGATCCTTAAAGTCTGCCTTACCGTGCTTTAACAAGTATCATTGGATATTTTTTCCCTCTAACAATACCAACGGTTTTTAAATAATTCTAAAACCTGAACAGTAAGTTCCTTTCAGTGGTGATTTTCAAAAATGGGTGGAGAGCATGTTCTTCTGGAGGGAAGTTTCATTTGAAAACTGGAGATGCCTAGCATTTTAGGGCCTATCAGGCAAGAGTACATATACAGGCCCATGTTTTCCATGTTCTCTCTTAACAAATTATTAAATAAGCTATACTGTTTTCATATACTCACAAATATACCTTTATGATGAATGAATAAAATATTTGTAAAAACTCAGGGTTTTAATATAATAAAAAGATAAGAGAATGTAAAAAATCACTAAATGTATTTATTATTGTCCATGTCTGAAGGCTCTTTCCAGAAATGGTGATTTGGAATGATTAATAGAATAAAGGCAAATGTAGCCCAGAAATTATTTTATATGTATTTCCTGAAGGCTTTGGACAACATTATAGCAAAATCATGATAGATAGCTATGATATAAATTTTCATGTAATTTGTGGACTATTGATTACAATGGCACAATATGCAACCTCTCTTAGATTGTCGTGGTTCTTAAATTATTTTCATTAATTTCCATTTGAAGAAACTTCAATCTAAGGCAGTAATAACTGCAATTGTCAGTAAGACTCAGTCCTAAAGCAACACTTAGATTTGGAAAAAATCATAATTTCACACAATGTGTTAAAAAATGTGACAGAGCCAAATATGATATATTATCTTAACCAAAGAAAGCAGTGTAAATTATTTTAATTTTATCATATACATTTCTATTGCTTATATTTTGATTTTTACTATTTCCAAAGCAATAGATAGATCTATAAAATATTCCTCAAGTTTCTATTATTTGAAAAAATTCAGTGCTAAGAAATTAAAACTAAAACAAAAAAATATAGATTTGTAGCTCCATTTGTTAAAATTTTTTTTTACCCAGAGGGTAATTGCACACCAGAGAGAGAGGAGAAGGCATGCACTCTGGGGCCTAGTTATGCTGCAATCCCTTCTCTTCCATCTCTCCCTCCTTTCAGGGTTTTGGGCACATATGCACATGTGCCCGGCATGTTTCTCAAGACACTGCATCTGAGACTCAAACTGTGTGGTAAGCCATGTGGAAGCTGGCTGCTTTAACCACCATCTCATGAAGCTGACCCTTAAATGTTTTTTGGTTGAGACTATGTCGTTGTCTGTAATCCGAGAGTAATTATTATATTTCAGTATTATTTGTACATAAATTTTCTACTTTATAATTAAAATAATTATTTTTTTTTACTTCTCATATGTATTTAAATGTATTGGAATGTCCCTTATATCATGTTATTGGTGTGTATTTCCTTTCAATATAGAAAAATTTGGAATCAAAAACTTTTAAGTAGTTTTTTAAAAATCATTTTAAAAGTGAAAGAGCAAAACCTGAAGTTGTCCAGCCCATGGTGTGGTGTTTAAGGAGGCTGGATTCCACATGGGCTACTGTGCAGTTCAAGTCCTAGACCCAGCAGCTTATAAAACACGCAGGGCATGTGTCTATGTGTGGTCAAAATCCCAAGAGGAAAGTGGAAAAGGGATTGTGGTACAGTTATCCTCCTTGGAGGGTGATTTCTTATTTTCTCTCTCTCTGTCTCTTTCTAGTCAGAGTATACCCCTTATAGCAGAAAACAAACAAACACTTGAATTTTCAGTCTTTTTTGGTATGTTTCACAACTATATTAATAACAAAAGCTGTTTTATAAAAACAATACTGGATAGTATAAATTCAACTAATTTTACTTTTCATCAAAGACTAATATTTTTCTGTATTTAAGAATCTTCTATCATTTCACTAAGCTATTCTAATGTATCTCACACCTCACCAAAATAGAGCCTAATTAGTTTAATAGCACTTAGCTGACAATGATTTGAGATTAGTATTTTTTTAAATTAATTTATCTTTTCTTTTTTTCATGAGCAAAAGAGGAGATGAGAGAGAGAGAGAGAGAGAGAGAGAGAGAGAATTCCCAAAAGGGTTCCAATGTCACAATCTCTTTCCAGCCTTCAGCTAGCCCTGGATCGTGGGCAGGTATATGCTGGCAACTTAGTGGGAGGTCTCCAAACTGGAACTGGGAACCTTTCCATATGACTTTCTATAGGTCTCACATTTCTCACTGTACCACCATCTGACCTCTGATTTGATTTGATGTTAGTTTGACTTGAGTTTCATCAAAATTTTATTTTTCAAAAATGTTTAGGTTATTCTTAAGTCTTTTAGTTAAAATATAAATTTTCAAATTAGTTTGTAAATTTCTACCAAAAGAAGCCCCTAGGAATATTGATTTTGATTACATTGAATCTGTTGCAGGTAGATAATATGAACAGAGTTCCTGTATGCCAACAAAGGGGACATCTGACACATGAATCACTTTTACCAGTGGTCATAGCTAGACCCCCTGGTGCCAAGAGAGGAGAGTTATCGCACCAAGATGCTTGGTCAAATTCTAATCCCCACGGGAGTGATAAAGCAATAGGGCAAATTGATCCTATGTGGATGCTCATGCATAATTGAATAGTCATATTCTTTATCTAAGGAGGATTATGCAAGTGCAGATAAAAACCCCAGAATTCAAAGAGACCCAGATTTTACAGACCTCCTTGCCTAAATATTCATGATCAGATCCCCAAATAAAGTAATACATAATCTCATTCCCATCTCAGTTGTCCTCTAGCAAAAAGGTTTCCAAAAGTGAATACATCACCCAGTGGCTAGAAGTAGTAGAAGAGCTTCAGGTTTGAAGAAACCAGGAAATATGTCTCCATCAAAAGAACACAATAACTTCCCTCCATCTCTTGGGGGGGGGGGGAAAAGAAAAAAAGAACAGGAGTTACTGAAATGTCAGAGAATTCAGAACGATCACAGTGGCAAAACTATGAATTGGAACAGAAAAGAGACAATGAACTCCAGTGGTGCTAATTATTTATGCCGTCTCTCTCTTTTTTTTTTCCTTTGTCCTTGATCAGCCTTGTGAGAAGTTTACCAATAATTCAATTATTGACTCTATTTATTTCTATTTTGTTGATTTCCTTTATATTGATTCCTTTTTTCCTTAACATTCTTTTAGTATAATTTTTTATTCTCTTTATGTCCCTTGAGATAAATCCTTAGATTACTGACTTTTAGTATTTCCTTTTTAGTGCCATAACATTTTTTCTAAAGACAAGTTTAGCTGTATCCTACACATTTTGATTTGCTATATATTATCCTTCAGTTCAAATATTTAATTTCCATTTTGATTTCTTCTGTGACCCCTGGGTTATTTTAAATAGATTACATAATTGCCATTACTTTATGAATTTTCTAGTTCCCTTTTCTTTATTAACTTCTAGCTTAATTCCACAGACATCAGAAATAACATTTCATTCCTTTGAAATTTAATGATTCTTGCCTTTTGATTTAGTAAATGGAACATTTTGTAAAATGGTCCATGTGTGTGCAACAAGAAAAAAATATATATTGTTCAGTAGGATACTGTGTTTTATATCTAAGTTATTTGTTTAAATATTCTTTATTATTCTTGATTCCTTTTCCTGCTTATTATATCAGCTACTGATAGAGATGTACCAGCATTCTCTTCTTTGTTTGTAAATGTATTTTTATCTCCTTTTAACTTCATGTTCAATGTAATTTGTAGACTGGTTTCTGTAGTTTGTTGTATATATTTACAGGTGTGTATAAATGTGTGTCTTTCTTCCTGTTGAACAAGTTTTTACACATCTCCTTTCTAATCTGTCAAGGTCACATTGGTATCTGTGGCAGAACTGACACTAGAAACTCAATCTATATCAATCATTAAGTATTTATTAAGCACTGTCTGTAGGCGACACAGGGTCAGGATCTGACCAAACTGATTCAAATCTGTACTAGAAAATGTCTAAGTCTTAAGAAATATCGCATTCAACATTAAGGGGACATCATTTTTGACAGGAAGTTTTCCTAGTCTTCATATCAAAGGAAAAGGTCAAGATGAACAAATCTTAATTACTAACAATTTAGAGGAGATAAAACAGAAAACTTCAGTTTAAAAAGTGTTCCTGAGGGCCAGCTGGTGGCATGCTGGTGAAAGTGGCTGAATCCTACATGGACTACTATGTGGTTTAAGTTCAGATCTGACAGCTTGAAAAACATGCCTGGCTCTTGTGCGTGCCCTAAATCCTGAGAGAAGGATTCCTAGGTGATTCTTTTTCACTCTTTCTCTCTATTTATATACATACATCTCCAGCAAGCGCATGTACCCTCTAACAAGTTTTTAATAAGGGTGCCTTGTATACTTACTGAATGAAACACTTATATTTTTTCTTACTATGGAAAATTTAGAGCAATCATGTTTTAAAAATGGTGATTTGAATTAATGATTGGACAATACAGATGAGCTGAAAATATATACTTGCACATTAAGTGACAGATAATTTTTTTGAGAAGTTTTTGCTATAGGGCGTATGCTGTTGCCAGAAAGACAGAAAGAGAAAGAGAGACAGAAAGTGAGAAATCACTCCCCAGGGGGGATGGCCATGCTGCAATCCTTTCTCCTCCATTCTCCTCTCAGGATCTTAGGCATGTGTGCACATTCATCCAGCATGAATTTAAGCCACTGGGTCTGGGAATCGAACTGCAGTCAACTACATGGGAGTCCAGCAACATAGCTATTATGCCAACTGCTGGTCCTGAAGGATAAATTTTTATCCCGATTTTTTTTCCTTTATGGATAGTTTCATTAAATATTTAGCTTTTGATATTTCATACTTGTTTGCAATGAAGTGTTTAACCACTCATTCAAAACGTATTCAGCACCTCCCATGTGTGAAAAACTCATTATAGATTTATTTTATGAGCCCATCTCTAGCTCTAAATAACTTCATTAATTTTGTTTATTTATTAAGTTACCTTTATTTATTTATTTATTTTAATTTGACCAGAGAAGTACAGAATGAGAGAGAGAGAAAGAGAGAGAAAGTGAGAAAGCCATCAAGTCTAGAACTCAAACTACAGTCATATGAAATTCCAGTGCCCTTAACCACCATGCCACCTGCCGACCCCAACTATATGTTTATTTTCAGAGCACAGAATGATTATAAGGTGAATCTTACTGCCACAAAAGATAAAAAGAAAATGTCCAGATATTATAAAGTTGATTTGGCAAAAACTTCCTATCTTAGAGACAAAAATAGTTAATTTCTCATCCCTGGTAAAAAAATAAAAATAATGTAAAAAATTTCCAGAAGGGGAAAAATATGTGACTTTCAGTTACATTTAGACTGAGCTGCATGTGAGAACAAAGAATAGACCCAGCAAAGCTAGTGATAATGAGCACATTATTAGAAATAGATTTGCTATTTTTAGACAGTACAAAAATATTTAGAAATATGCAAAAATGCCTGCAAAAACGTCTATTATACTGAAAAATCAGAATCTCTATATCGGCTGATTAAATGACAGCAATATTGAGAGGAAATAACACAGAAGGGCAACTATCAATTTGCAGATGGCCCTATCTCTAGTTGGCTGAAATCACCATGACTTAGGAACAGGAGTGCAGCTCCAAATACTATAAGCCATCCCAGATGGCATAGCAAATCTACTAGAGAATACATTTCAACAATCATTTATATGCAAGAGTAACACTTAAAGAATATGAGATTCACTTATATTTCCATGCATGAGCATCATTCCCTCATGAGACATTTATAGTCATATTTAAGAGTCAAGATCTAGGAAAACACATTCCACTGGAATCTCTTTTTGAAACTAGGCATCCAACTATGAAGACTTGAATAGTCATCTATTTAAGACCTTAAGTAAAACAAACAAATATAGTATGTGCAAAGCATATTTCTAGGATCTCAAGAGATTACAGGCTAAATGAGTGGTACATACTATTATATAGTGGCAGCCAACCATTGCTGGAGAAAATCCACGTAATAGTACAGATTTATGTCTGATTTATATGTGTACATACTTGTGGTTTTCAACTACAATCTGGTGCAACAGGTCACTCTGCGATAGATTTCTATTTTACTTTTTCTATTTTTCTCACATAGAGAACTCTTAATGCTTGACAATTATTCATGATTCCACAACTAGCCCCACTCTTTTTATTTTCAGGAACTGACTGCACATTTTACCTCTTGAAGAAAATGAATATTCCCAAGGGAATACATGCTCTAAACTTCATCTTCTAGACTCACAGAATATTCAGACAAGAAGCCATTTTAAAGCTGAGGTGTCGGGAATCAGCAGTTAGTGTAATGGCTATGTCGCTGGACTCCCACGTAGTCGACCACGGTTTGCATCCCGGACCCAGTGGCTTAAAACTCATGCCGGGCGCGTGTGCGTGCGTGCCCAAGATCCCGAGAGGATAATGGAGGAGAAGGGATTGCGGCGCGACCATCCCCTCTGGGGGGTGATTTCCTGCTTTCTGTCTCTATGTCTCTCTCTGTCTGTCTGGCGAGTGCACGCGCCCTATAGCGAAAACCTCTCAGGAAAAAAAAAAAAAAAAAAAAAAAAGCTGAGGTGTGTCTTGGCCTGTTCAGGGAAGCTATGGTCTAAACTTCCATCTTCTAGACTCCCAAAATATTCAGACAAATGGAAGAGAGATTTTGTCACAGAATGACCAGAAACCACCGCAGAGGCACAAGGAACATGAGAAACCAAGAAAATATCTCTTATAAGGGAAAAGAACAATCCCTCATCATCCACAGACAGTACAGTAGAACTTGTGGAAATGTCTGATAGAGAATTGAGAATATTCATAGTGACAAAACTAAATGAGATGCAAGAGCTGAGAGATAATGAACTCCAGAAGATGGAGGAGAAAAGAGACAACGAGTTCCAGGAGGTGTTGAAGTTATTCCATGACCTGAAAGAGGAAATACACACCATAAAAAAGAATCAAATGGAGCTATTAAAGATGAAGGCTGCCATTCAGGAAATAAAAACCTCCCATGAAAGTATTAAAAACAGATTAGTCCATGCAGAATATTGAATCTCGGATGTGGAAGTCAAAACCTCTGATCCAGAAAAAACAACCAAAAAAAAAAAAAAAAACTGAGAAAATAACCCCCAAATGAGAATAGTATATGAGAAATACCAGAGAGCATTAAGCTCCCAAACATCCAGATAATCAGTATCCCAGAAGGTGAGGAAACTAATAAGGGCATTGATAATCTATTCCATGAAATCTTGAAAGAAAGATTTCCAAATCTAGAGAGGCATTCCAATATCCAACCCAAGAAATACAAAGGACCCTTAATAGAATTAACCGAAGATCTTCTCCAAGGCACATTATAGCAAGACTGACCAAATCTACAGGCAAAGGCATGATACTAAAATTGGCAAGAGAGAAACGTCATGTAACTTATAAAGGTTATCCTATCAGGCTAACCTCTGACCTCTCATCAGAAACAATACGAGCAAGGAAAGGATGGGAAAATATATTCAAAGTGTTAAGTGAAAAACAGTGTCAACCAAAAATACTATACCCGGCAAGATTATCTTTCATATGGAAAGAAAGGATAAAACATTCCCAGATAAAAAGACGTGAAAGAATTTGCTAATAGCAGACCCACTTTTCAAGAAGTTCTGAAAGGAGTGCTCTACCAGGAAAACTAAAGACACATAAAGAAATAAGAGAACAAAAGGTAAACAAGAAAATGACCAATTTAATACTAGGGACAAAAAAAATCAGTAATAATGTTGAATGTTACCTTCCAGGATTTAAACAGAAAGATTGGACCACAGTAACACTGCATATTCAACAGAAGAGAGTTTGAACATAAGACTGAACTGGTGAAATAGAATTTCATGACTTTGGAGTAAAACCTTACTGATTTTTTTAACTATGCTTTGTTTTCCCAACTTAAGCATTTTACTTTCTTCTGAGTTGTTGATAGGTTCAGCAATTTGTTAAAATATTTTTCTTGTTTGTTTCTTTAAATGGAAACATAAACTTTTCTTCCTTCCTGACCCCTATGGAATTGGAAAATATTGGGAGTATTCTTATTTTGTGGCAGAAGGTTATTTGTAAGTTCAATAATGCTTGTTGCATTGAATCAGAAATTGGAAATACTCATTATTGGACAGGACTTTGACTGGAATGTCATATCTGAAGATTAATCAGGAAACTGTAGAACTAAGGTGAATCTCAAGTAAGCCAACAGAAGCTCTTAGAAAGATGGCCTGGCACCATAAATAGTTCTGCCTGGCAGAGAGAATTAGAGAAGCTATATGAAAGAATTTATAACATAAAATAACGTGGACTTTTCCATCCCAGGATTATAATCATTAGAGATCGCTAAAGAGCAACGGCACCAGAGGATTATCTTGAGAAAGATGTCGAAGGAGGAAAAAGAGACTGATATTTGCTAGCAGATGGTATATCACAGAATACTTGGTAGGCAGGGCTGAATAGAGAACGTTTATGTGTGACTTATGTGCTGGGCATTTGCTTTTCAACAATTTGAGTAGTTGACATGTAAATATTTCCTCAAAAATATTTAAAATCATACTGTCTCTGTTGATATAGAGTCACAAACAAAACTATACAAAATTATAAGAAATATTTTGAACATTGTCTTTAAAATTCAGTATTTTGAAATTTTGAAAGTTATTTATTAACTGTCAAGAACTATGGAGTATAAGCAAAAATTTTTTGATATGTAAAGTATATGTTTGTGGAAAAATGTAAAAATAAATAAAAGAAAAAAATACAGTGAAAAAAAAGAAAATAGATATTCCCCTTTAGGTCTCCAAATTGGAATATTATCAATATTTGTTTTAATTTCCTTCTTTCTCATTGGAAATGTTTTATCTTTCTTCCAATTGAGCTGTTCTCTCTACTTATGCCCTGAATCCTCACTCCTTTAATACAGCTTGTACAATCCTCACTCCTCCTGTACAACTTGTCTCTTTAAGATATCAACTTCTACCAAATTGTCTCTTTCTCATTTTTCATTTATTTTCTAAGTACTCTCCTTTTAGACACCATTTTTTTCCATAGACAGGTTTTGGTTGTTTTTGTTGTTGTTGTTGTGGTTTGTTTGTATTTAATTTGTCATAGGGCACATGTGCTTGCTGGGAAAAAAAGAGAAAAAGAAAATGACAAAGCACTCCAACCCCAGGAAGAATGTCTACACAGCAATCCCTTCTCCTCCAGTCTCTTCTCCAGATTTTGGGCACACAGGCACATATTCCCAGAGTGTTTTCCAAGACACTGGTCCAGACCTTGAACCACGCAGTGGGCTATGTGGTATCCGGCTCCTTAACCACATGTGGGCTGGCCCATAGCTGGGATTTCAAAGAGCATCATTGATAGCCACTTCTTTCAGTCCTTTAACCTATTGATTTTTTAATACAACATGATCTTTATTCTATTCTGCCCAGATTATTCTACCCTACCAGTGCTCATTTGTCTATTCTCTTTTTAACCCTTGGTCTGTTGCAACATCGTTTATTCTTCAGCCTTTCTACTTCCTTGGATTTATGGAGTTTTATTCCCAATTTATTGTCCTACTCCTTTTTTAGTATCCTACACAGGTTCCTTTACTTGTATCTGACTCTGAATGATAGTGTTTCTCCAAGTGCCAACCTTAACCTTGCTCTTCTCTTGATCTTTACTGGATTATTCCTTCTACTTTGGTGATTTTGAGAACCACAGATAAATAACTGCATACCTTTTTGAGACTCAACCGTATCCTGCTTTCTAAGGAGCTCCAATGAATATTCTGTGAACACTTCAAATTCACTATGAGAATTCATCATATCTCATCTGAGCCTCAAAACTGATCCTGTATTTTTAATTACCATCTGATAATTGTACCTATTTGTGGGAAGACAATGAGAATAAGTATAAGAATGTAATATAGGTCTAGCTCGGTAGTGTGCTTAAGTGGGAGCCAGATCTCACATGGCTGACCATGGTTTGAACCTTGGCCCTGGTGGATTGAAAAACACACCAAGTGTGTGTGCATGTATTTCCCAAATCCTTATAGAAAATGTAAGGGAAGGGATTGTGGCATGACCATGCCCCATTAGGGGGCGCTTTCTCCCTCTCTTTCTGTCTCTGGCCAATTTCTTTATTTTTAAATCATTATTTCTTTAATATTATTTATTATTATTATGATTAATTTTTCTATAGGGCACATGTGTTCATCAGAAAGAGAGAGAAAGTGAGGAAAGCAAGCTGCCAGGTCCAGGATTTCAACCACAGTCAGCCATGTGGTAGTCTAGCACCTTAAATCACCACTCCACCTGCGGCCCCTGTAACAATTTCTTAGGCCAAATTTTTTTTTCTTTTTACCTGTGCTAGTACAATACCTCTTTATTGGTCCTCTTAACTCGAATCTACTTCTTGTCCATTCTAGTTTTACATGGCTGCTAGAAATATAACTATAGTATAGCTATAATCTCATAAAAATCAATGTCTCCTTATGACCCCTGACAAAGTACAGTTTTTTTCCTTTCTTCTTCTTCTTTGTTTTTGTAGATATTTTTGCTATAGGGTGTGTGCAGTCACCAGAGTAACAGAGAGCAAAGGAGAGGGATAAAATGAGAAATCACCCCCTAGGGAGGATGACCATGCCACAGTCCCTTCTCTCCCATTCTCCTCTCAGGATTTTGGGCACACATACACATGTACCTGGCATGAGTTTCAAGCTGCTGGATCTGGAACTCAAACCGTTGTCAGCCATGTGAGAGTCCATCGCCTTAACCACTGCACTACCTGTTGGCCCCAAAGTACTGATATTTAACATGGATTAAAAGATCCTTCAAAATATGCCACGGACTAATATCTCATCTCTAGCTGGTGGCACAGTGATTTGTGCTTCTGGTATTTTGCTCATGTTGTTGTCTCTGAGTTGTCCTTCTGCTGAAGCATCCACCTGGAGAGCATCTCATTTTCAAAGATTCTGCTCAAATGTAAACTTCATGGCCTCCTTACCAGCTTGTACATATTTTTATTTCAGTGCATGTCGAATTGGTATATCGACATCTGTTTTATTAGTTTGTAAGACTCTGACCCACTCTTCACCCTGATTTGTTCATATGTTTATTTTCTAGGCAGTAAGCACATTGCCTAGAATACAGCAGATAGTTGCCTTAATCTGTTTTTGCATTACCAAAAGAAATACTTGAGACTGTAGTCCGAACATGTAGGCTTGCAGGATGGTTGATGGAAGTACAGAGAATGGTGGAGAGAGTAAGCTGTGAATAGCTTTCTCTCTTTTATTGCAATCCACTCTCATGAAAACTAACCTCTTCTCACAAAATCAAGAACTCTTTGCATCTCAAGAAAGTTGAGAGTTGCCTCCACAGTATAATCACCATGTTTCAATCACTGCCTTCTAGACCTTACCACTTCCTAACACCAAACTCTAAAACATGAAACTTTGGAAGACAAACTATCATCCAAACAAAATCAGCATTTAATATACAGAAAGAAATTGAATTCTGGAAATATAAATAAATGACCTTAATATTGAATGTGACAGAAATTTAGATCAAGTTATTAACTTCATATTTTTAAATATTTAAAAGTGAAAATCATAGTAATTGGAAAACAATGTGAACTTATTAAAACAAATGAGAGTAACACATGTTAATATTGTTTAATCTATTGAGTAATGGTTTTGTAGAGCTATGGAATAAGTACAGAGTAAATTGACAATTCTGTGAGTTATTTGTCCAAGGCCATTGTTATAGCCATACAAGTAAGATACGCACAGCTCGATGAAAAAAATAATATGGTAAGTATATTAATAGCTGATGTATTCAATTTTTCATCTATGCAAAGTCTGATTTCTGTATTTCTTTCACCGTTGTAAGGGATCTTGTATTTTATTATTTTTTTCTTTACATTTTTGTCACTAATGAATAAAGCTAAAGAAGATAAATAAGTCAAACTTGCCAAGTGACAAAAAACTAGAGGACTATACAATACTGTAAAGAAATAAGATTTTGGAATCAGATATACAATGGTTTAAATCTCACTGCAACATGAACTTGCTCTGCAACTTTGAACTTTATCCAATGACACTAGCTTAGGTAAGACTTAAAATGCCTGAGAAATGATAGATTTGTTAAAATATATTTTTAATTATAATTAAGGATTATGATCTTAAAGAATTTCAGACTTTAGGAAATGCCCAGTTATTTCTGAAACTAATGATATATAATCTAACCAGGGTAGTTGTAAACTTCTATGTCTTAGTTTAAATATTGACTGCCATGCAGTACTTGGTTATTAGGTATTTATATTAGATCAGGAGATTTAATTGAGTCCAAACTCATTATGAGTCAATAATGTGGTATGATTGATATATAGAAAAACAACAAATTTAATTTTAGCCTATATAAACATAAATATAGCATCTAGAATAATCTGTGAGAAATTTCCCCCCTTACCCTGTTATATTAGTCAGTCCACAGCTGGCATGTTATGGGTGCCAGAGAAATGTGACTGAAAACCATGTCATGGGGGAACTAGTTAAAGGGGTAACTTTATTCTCAGTCAAAGGCAGACTTTAGAAAAAGGACTATAGTTGCCTTGCCATTTGAAAAGATTGTTATATGTACTAAGTACTGCACTGACTTTATTTGGTGTGATCTGAGAAAAGCAAGGATATTTAAGGAAAATCTGTGCTCAATATAAGTAAAAACTTTCTTATCTTTAGGGATTTTAAAATGCTAAATGAGCCATTTTGTAACAGTGTATCCTTCTCATTGTGCCGTCAGGACTATTTAGAAATTGGACAAACACCAGGTAGGCCGTCATAGAAGAGTTTATTGCATTGAATGCAGGGTGAAATTGATTAATTCTAAGGTGTAAACCTCTTTTCTTTGCAGCCCCTACAGAGCCTGCATAATTCTTTTCTTTATCTTACTTTCTACATTAAAAAAGTGCACTAGAGCATATATCACATATATCCTTATATCACATATAAGAAGTAGTGGGTCATCAGAAAAGCATGATGCATTTTTGCATAGAAAAACATAGAAAAATGCGTCCTGACTTTTCTGATGACCCAATAGACTTAATAAAATAGGAAATATTGCCTTGAGTTTTTGAGGCTTGAGTTTGATTCCATGCTATGTCCCTTGCCAGCTGGTGACCTTGATCAACTTGCTAATACATCTGAATCTAGTTTCTCATTGGAAAAAAGGGGGAATTTATGGGATATCTGGCAAAATTAAATTCAATAGAGTCCTTTAATAAATATTTCTGGCACATACGAGCTCTTAATATGGATCTTTGTTTTGCTTTACCCTAGGTGGTGTGGGTGGATGTGAAAATTAAATTATTACATTGGAGAAAATTCACTGCCAAATGATTCAGTGACAGGTGGCAAATCAGTAAGAGTCTTTCACATACATTTTAATACCAGACAAGATTCTGGAGACAGCTTTTTTTTTCCAAGGCTAATATTGCTGGTCTAGGCAAAGAATCTGAATTCTCAGTTTATTTGGGGAGGATTGGCTTGCACTGACATGGGCCCTGTAAGCTGTGGTCAAGGACCACATTTTCATGTGTCATCCTAGCCTGGAGAGTGAAAAGAGAATAAGTTGGCAGAATAAATTAAAACAAAAGCAGGGTAGGGATTTTACAATATTGTTGCCCTTACTCAAAGGCAGGTGTTGCTTAGGTAACTGGTCTACCATGGACTAGTGCTGCTATAGGGTTCATGGCAGCAGTAACAACAATATGCAAACTCAGTTCTCTGACAGGCTTGAGATGAAGACACCTATTTTCCTGTAGAAAGTGTGAGACAAAGGGTCCGGCAGGTGGCATTGTGGTTTAGGGAGTTGGATTCCCACATGGCCAACTGTGGTTCAAGTCCTGGACCTGGTAGCTTGCCTTCTCACTTTCTCTCTCTCTCTCTCTGGTCAAATTAAAATAAAGAGATAAATAAAATTTTGAAAAAAGGAAGTGTGAGACAAAGTTGTTGATATAGAGGCATCATTTAAAGCACAAGCATTCTAGAGCTTACTCAAATCCCAAGGAGTTAACGGTAATTTGAGTCCCCAACCTGGTGGCTTAAAACTCTAAACCCTGAGCGGAGAATGGAGAAAAAGAGATTGTAGCATGGCCATTCCCCCTGGGTGGTGATTTCTCACTTTCTGTCTTTCTGGTGAGCACATGTACCCTATTGCAAAAATCTCTCTCCGAAAAAAAAAAAAAAAAAAAAAAAAAAAGAAAAAGAAAAACAAGCAAAAATATTTACGTGTTTACTTGAATTAAGCATGCTTTGTTCTTGGCATATAAAATCTGAGCCTATGTTTGCTGACAGCACAGACCATTCTCCACTCATCTGTCAGTAGACTCTTGTCTCTTAGTGTGTTCTTTGTTATTGGTAAACATTGTGGACAGGCACCACCAAATCTTGCCTCCCACATCTGGAAACAACTTGAGTTAGGGGTTTCTAGAAAACAGCACAGAGATGAAGCTTTCCCTTATCTCGTCATATCAGGGGCTTCATGATATTCACGTGACATCACTGATGTTTAAACGTCATTTTTTTAAGATGTTATCTTCACTGTGAATTTAAACACATTTTGCTTTTCATACTTTCTTCTTAGGAAGTGAATCATATAGCCCATATTTCAGAAGGAACTTAAACTGCACCTCCTAAAATAGGTCATGTCTACCTAGCATTGTTTGAAGTTCTTCTATAAGGATTAATAAATATTAATTAATTAATTAATTCTTTCCCTCACCAGAGAGACCGAGAAACAGAAAGCGAGAAATCACCTCCCAGGAGTATGGCAATGCCATATTCCCTTCTTCTAATAAATTAATTAATTATTAATTGGTATGAATTCATTTGTATTTATACTATAAATTTGGGGTAAAATCCAAGGCTACATTAAAAGAATTATTGCTCAAATTGTTTTAAATCTGGCCTTTGAGGGCATTTTCAGACTGGCTCTTGTCTTTTTTTTAGATAAGCCTTATTTTTAGATACATAATGTATTTGAAATATGCTTATGAATTTAAATGACATAAATATGTAACAAGAGAGCTGGTATTTCACAAGATTAATATTTGATGGGGCCAATTGGTGGTGTGGTAGTTAAGGTGACTGGATCTCACGTGATTGACTCTGCGGTTTGAGTTCCTGACCTGGTGGCTTGAAAAACATACCAGGGTACAAGTGCATGCATGCCCAAAATCCTGAGAGGGGAATGAAGGACAAAGGATTGCAAAGTGACCATCTCCCCTGGTGCAGTGCTTTGTCACTTTCCCTCTCCTTGTTTCTCTCCTCTCTTTCTCTCTCTGTCTCTCTTTCTGATGAGCATATACATTCTGCATGAAATTAAAAAACAGAAAACAAAAGAAAATTCTATGTCTGGTACTTCTGAGATTTATTTTTTCTTTTAATTCATGTAATAATTGTCTAAAGGAAATAATGTTTAGTTACATATTAAGAAATAGAGACTCCGTCATTGGATAATTTTGACTAAGTACAATAATATAACTGGTAAGTAGTAAATGCAGGATTGAACCCAGGTATAACTGAATTCCAGGCAACCTAGTATTTCTGTAAATTGAGGGAAGTATGATGAAAATGGAGGGTAATTTACACACACAGGTTACCTAGTATCTATTCCTTTTGACTCCATCAATATTAGAACATTGTTTTGGGTCTTCTCATGTTTGGGAAATTTCTTTTTTTCTGTATTATTAATGTGTTTTATGGCAATATGACAGATTAATTAAAGTAATCACTCTTCATTCATTGCATGCTCTTAACTCTTCTAGTTCATCTACTGGCTTCAATCCAATCTCTGTTTCTGCTACTAGCTGTTTTTACCCTCATTATTTATTGTTTCCATAGTTGCTATTGTGGATAAGTTCTGCTTTATTGCTTTAGTATTTAGCTTCCTAGACAAGTAGGAAGATTGTTGACAACTTATTAGCTACTCCAAATCTCAAGGTCTGTTTTAGAATATTTTTAGATTTAGAGAAAAATTGTAAAATAATACACAGTGTTTTAACACCCACTTATTACAGCTTACACTAGTATGCATATTTATTACAATTAATCGATTGACATTTATACATTATTTTAAATCAAGTATAAACCTTGTGCAGTTTTGCTTAGTTTTTGTGTAACAACTTTTCTCTGTTCCAGGATACCATCTATAGGATACCATGTAATATTTAATTTCTATTTCCTTTATTTTAGTTAGGCATTTCTTGAATGCAATTATCATCAAGGTTGCAAGGTTGTCTGATTTTTGATGACCTTGAGAATTTTGAAGAGTACTGGGTCAGATATTTTTTAGTGTTCCTAAATTAGAATTTTCTAATTTTTTTTTGTTATCATACTGGAATCATTGTTTAATGTGTGACGCACACAGAGATAAGTGCCAATTTCATCACATCATATTAAATGTACATTCTGTCAACATAACTTATTGTTTATATGAATCTTCTTCACTGAAGTCGTGTTTCTCATGTTTATGTATTCTAAAGTTACTCTTTAATCCCCCCCCCCCTTTTATTCTGTATTTTTTGGAAAGAAATTCCTATGTACATCCCATATTTAGTAAGTGGGATCTGTGCTTGAGAAAAGAATATCTATATAACTTACTTGGAATTTTATACTGGAGATTCATTTCTTTCTCCTTTATTTATTCTATCATTTTATTTATATCAATATGGACTCATAAATATTTATTTCATACTTTATGTCATAATCCAATACTTCTTTACTTTGTTGCTGAAATTTTACAGCTTTGGCCATTGGGAGGTCTTTCAGTTGACTTCTCTGCCTCTTTGATATATCCTCTTCATTTTGCCACTAAAAGACATCCCAACGTCATTTTGTATATTTCTTGCATTGGCCCTATAATCAGTCATTTCTTTAAGAACCTTTCGTTTCTTTAGTTGGAGAATGGTTTTAAGAACCAAGAATTGGGCTTTAGATATGCTCCTTGTTACTGGGTTGTCAGTGCTTCTAGGTACTCTTGGCAATAGAGTAAGGGAATATATATAATTCTGACTTGTGTATATGCACATATCTGTAAGTATTTTTATCTGAAGCCATCTGAGTATCTATATTAGGCTAGCATGAGTTCATATTGATGTCTCTAACTTTAATCCACCACCATAAAGATCTGTCTAGCCTATCATTCTAGCCTCCTTCTTTTGCTTATCTTTAAATTCCTACTCAATGGGAAACCTGGCTTCCAACCATCCGCCATCTATTTACTCAATGATGCAGTTCCAATATGCATGTAAAATTATATCAGAATTGTTCATTTATATTCCCATGAAAAACACTTTTTTGACTAGAATACAGTGTCATATACACTTTCTTTTTGGCTTTAATCTTTCAAATTCAGTTTAATTGCAAAGTTACTCAGGTCAGTACATGCCACCAAAAACCCTTCAGTTAGTTTGTTTCATATATTTGTAAAACTCTGTCAAATTATTTTTTCACAATCTATATTACATTGTGGAATCCTCAAACTCTTAAGTATACACACACACACACACACACACACACACACACACCACATAGTTTAAGTTTGCATACTTTAGGATCATTCTTTGTGGTATAAAGATTCCTGGATTTTGATAAATTCATAGTGTCATGTATCCACAATTATAGTATCTTAAAGAGTAGTTGTGATCTTCTAAAAAAAAAAAAATCTGCTATGATTCATACAAATAACCCTCCCACTATACTGATCCCTTGAAAATTGGTTTACCTATAGAAATTTTATTGTTTTGCATTTTACATTGAATTCTGAAATTCATTTTATGTTAATTTTTCTAAAAGCTGTAAGGTCTGTGTCTGGATTAACTCTTTTTTGTATAAGGAAGTCCAGTTGTTCTACACTATTTGCTGAAAAGACAATATCTTGTCCATCAAATTGCCTTGGCTTCTTTGTTAAAGGTCAGTTGACTGTAGTTGCGTGACTCTATTTCTGGGCTCTCTATTCTTTTCTACTGGTCCATACATATATTCTTTAATCACGATGACATGATTATTGTAGCTTTATATTAAGTCTGGAAAATAGATAGTGTGTAACCTAAAATTCTGTTCTTCTTTTTCAGTATTTTGATAGCTATTTTATATCTTTTTCTTATCCAAGAATTTAACCTGTATCTCCTTGAAATGACAGTTCAGGGAATTTTCAGTTACACAAGCTATTTTTTTATTAGATTAAGGCGAAGGTATACTTTAAATATAAATTGGCAAAATTCATGCCTGTGCATTTAAGCATTCAAAGAAGTGGACTATGACCAATACTTGTATTTTTTGATTACCCAGCTTTCAAATATTATTCTCATTCATGAATGTGCCAAATTAGTTGAGGTGATAATAATAAAGTTTTTTTTTCTCCATCTACAAATTTCCTTCCAGGCAGTCCTTGGGTTCTTTGTTAAAATTAATCACATGCTCCCATCTATAATTTTGCTGTCCAGAGGAAGCGATGAAAAGAGGAAAACACAATCCAGAATTCAGTCTGCAATGGTGACAATAATGTCTTGTCTAGAGGCAGGGGAGCTAGCCATGGCAGACAATGTACAGTAACAGCATTGTAGTTGATAGTAATGACACAGAAACTCTGTGGAGATGTGGGCAGTGGTGCAAACCAGAGTATCCTACACACATTGGTGTCCACTGTACAATAGTAGCACTTTTCAGTGTCATTAGTGGCAGTGGTTCCAGTGATAGTAGTAACATTTTCTCTAGATTTATCTAATGGCATGATTTCTACTGAATTTTCAGTTATGTGGCTTTCACTGCTTTTAGTCCATTTTCCAATTTGTTTCTTCTGCCTTTCCATTGAGTCTGTGAGGTTTCAGAATAATTTAGACTAGAACTGACGGAAATTAAATTTCAAAATGAGTTCTTACCCAGTGAAATTTACAAAACAAACAGGAAGAAATACATTTTTAGGAATGCATTGATCATTCTACTTAAGTGATCCAATGTTGGTATTTTTTTAAAGAACTCCTTCAGTTACTCACCACCACTCCACCTACCTGTGCACATGCGCACGTGCACACACACACACACACACACACACACACTCACGCACACACTCCCTCTCTCTCTTTCTGAAGCTTAAGCAGTAGAAAGTTAGATATTTCCCATAGTCTCACTAGGCCTACCAGAAGGTATGGCGTTCTTCTAGTTTCTACAGGTGTGTGGGTGTAGGCTTTGGGCTGTGCAACACTTACTAAAATATTTCTCTAAAAAAAATAAAATAAAATACAAGATGCCCAATAAAGTTTCACATACAGGAGGAACTTAATAAATGTTTTCACTGTCAAAATCTGTGGCCTAAGGAAAAAATAAAAGCTTCAGACTACCTAAGGTATTTAGTGATGGGAAAGTATTTCATAAGATTTTAAATATCCAAGGAACTGTTTTTTGCCTTTTTTTTTAAAATGTCTTTTAAAATGCCCCTTCACCTTTCTCTAATGAGTTTAATTGTGTGCTTATTGTCAACCAGGCCTTAGTCCTTGTCATTAGAGGTTCAACAGCTGCAAAGGTGAAATGTTTTGACAAATATTGAACGTCATCCATTTTATACTGTGGATCAGCATGGATGTTTTTTAGTTTCTTCAGAGCACTCTATAATGGAGTTATATTTGGAAGTTTCCCAGTATGGTGCAAAAGGCTCATAGAGAGAGGAAGTTTATAAACTGCAATTCTACAAGAAGAAGAATGGCCAGCTGCTCATCCTGCGTGATGCCTCCTTGAGCCTTTGTATTTTCCCAGCTAGACCTCTCAGTCTTCCTATTTATAAATTTATCTAGAGTACACTGAGTGGTAACAAACATTTGAATCCGCCAGCATATTTTCACTCAGTCTGAAAAGTGTCACTTCAAGACTTGGATAACTTATCAAGGAAAAAAATAAAACCTGACAATAAGGGAAGACTAGGGAAAAGAAACATTTTTGACTGTGGTTCTGACACAGTGTTTAACCTATTTGTTTTACTGAAAAGATGGTCTTAGGTCCTGTTTGACTTCTACAAAAATATGAAACTTAACTGTTAAACATTTCCATAGCTATAAAATAATCTGGAAAGTTCTGCAGAAAATTATAATTATTTCTTCTTTCAGGAAGTAAGAAAAATAATATATAAAGGCATGTTATTTGAAAATTATATCATGCAACTATTAAAAATTACTCATTATTTAAATAGAGTGGTCAGCATTAGAAGGCTACCAATTTAATGGAAAAAAGATACTTCAGTTATTTCTTTCAGTATACTATAGAGTTCTCTATTTACATTGACACTTGTAGTGACATTTGCAAACCCTGAAGTTGAATTATGCCAGTTTTGCCTATGTTCTTGGAATGATCCACAAGAATAACAGCTAATGGTTATAAATTCTCTTTCCAATAATGTGTGGCATAAAATCAAGTGCCATCTTCCAGTCAAAGAGTGAATTTTATTGTTTACCCTTAAGTGTAGCTATTTGTGGAATTTAGATAGATTTTTTTTTTATTAGTTAGGCTATTTTTTAGTTTGGTTAAGAGCATTTACTATATTCCAGTCATTAGTCTAAGCATTTCATATATAATAACTCATTCGCTTCTCACAACAATCCTAGGAAATAAATTCTATAAGTTTTCCTATTTTACAGATGTGAAAATTAAAGGCAGAGTGAAGTAACTTGGCCAAATTTATAAAGTTAGTGGCAGAGAATTTGAATCCAATCTATTTCTATTATAGAGTCTTTACTCTTAATCACCATACCTTCATTGCCTCCACTTTTTTTTTTTTAAGAGGTTTTTGCTATAGGGCGTGTGTGCTCGCCAGACAGACAGAGAGAGACAGAAAGACAGAAAGTGAGAAATCACCCCCCAGGGGGATGGCCACACCACAATCCCTTCTTCTCCATTCTCCTCTCGGGATCTTGGGCACACACGCACACGTGCCCGGCATGAGTTTAAGCCACCGGGTCCGGGACTCAAACCGTGGTCGACTATGTGGGAGTCCAGCGGCATAGCCATTACTCTAACTGCTGGTCCCAATTGCCTCCACTTTTTGAAAACTAAATTTATGAAAACTTTACTAAATCATCCTGTCTCTTATAGACAATACCTAAGAATGTTGTTATGTTTTAATCTCCACTTGCAGCTCTAACTGATGTGTAGTTTTGTGACATTCTGATTCACATTAGTGGGAGGCAGACTATAGTAAAGACCATGTCCAATCCTAGGGATGTTAATGCAATGGGTCAGTGAGCTAGTCAGGATTGCATGTAGCTATGAGTGACAAAAATCCACAAATGGCAGTAGATTAAGCAACATACTTACTTCTTTCTCATGAAAAAGATGGTTGGAGGTTAACAGTCCAGGTCTGGCTAGACAAAAATCAGAGCTTCACAAAATTACCAGGGATCCAAATTCCTTCTAACTGCTGCTCTACTGTTCATGGCATTTGACTTCCAGCTCCTGGTCCAGGATGTTTTCCCAGTTCTAGTCATCACAAGTCAAAGGAGGAAGGATTGAGGAGAGGTCAATCAAGGGCATTTCTTGCAAATTCTACCTTCTTTCTGCTTTCATCCCATTGGTGATAAGTTTGTCACATGGACATACCTAGATTCAAGAGATGTTGCATATATATTTATTTATACAACTCTGTGCACAGTTGAAATTGGGAATTCTGTTAAAAGAAAGAAAGAGTGAATGGAGAGCATTCACTAGAAGTTTTTACCACAGCCAGAGTGTAGCTCTGAGTTTCTATTTGTAATTTGGGAAATGGATTCTACAAACTTCTCTAGTTACAAAATGTTATTACTTTATCATTCTCATGTCTATTACTTTATCATTCTCATTATTACATAATCAATTCCTTTGGTTATTTACAAATCTCTTCCTTCTTAAACCCTTTTGCAGTTGAAAAGTAGTCCAAGGCCCTAACCTGCCTTATGGTTACTGTTAATGAGTGAAGGCTTGTCCCTCCAAATACTCCTAGACTGCTATCATGTCTTTTCCACTGTGCTTTTGAATCAAGGACTTTTTAAAAAGTTTTTGTTTTGTTTTGTTATATATATATATACATATATATATATGTGTGTGTGTGTGTGTGTGTGTGTGTGTATATATATATATATATATATGTATATATATATATATATATATATATATATATATATATATTTATATATAATGTGTGTGTTCACCTGAGAGAGTGAGAGAGAGAGAGAGAGAGAGAGAGAGAAATCATACCCCTCCATCCCCCCACAGGGGTTTGGCCATGCCACAGTCCCTTCTCCTCCGTTTCCCTCTTAGGATTTTGGGCATATGTGCATATGAGCTCAGCATGTTTTTCAAGTTACTGGGTCTAGGAACTGAACTGTGGAGTCAGTCATGTGGGATCCAGTGCCTTGATGATGTGATGCTTAACATCACGTCACCTGGTGGCCCAATCAGGAAAAATTTTACATTCTCTTCCAATATTTTCTGCCTTCTCTTCTTACTTAAATCTAACATTGACATCAAACATCCGTTAAAGAGAGCTTTATAATGAGTAGCTTTTTCTCTTTCCACTGACTCACAGAGAGAGGAAGCGAGGTCAATGTATTCCATCTTTGTACTTATTCTTTTTGACATGTCACCGTCTACATAAATCACACAAGTATTCTGTATAAACCTTCTAGAAGGCCTCCCACTTTCCTCAGTGAGTAACACCACCCTGAAGTGACTCACCCTCTTGCTCTTTCCCCATGCCCTCCATATCATGTCTCCGAAGTGCTTTGTCAAGGAGTTTTAGAGATTGAGGCCATAGGAATGGTGTTAAACTAGGAAAGTGCTAGGAAATTATACAGGTGAAGAAGAGATGTGACACATACAAGACTTGATAAAAATACATTGTTTAAACTAGTCTTGAGACTTTGTATGCTCTACTCTTTAAAATCATTAAAACTGAATTTTTCCTCAACAAAAAGACTTAGTTCTGTGAAACCTAAATTTGTTGTTTGATCCCATTTCACTAAGGATGGAAAAAACTACTCTCATTGGAATGATCTGAGTTTCTCGTGCATAAAAGCAGTCTTGCCAAGATCCAGATAAGGGATTTCCCTCTACAACATTTCATAGTTATCTCAATATTGTATTTTCCAAGAAAACATAGCCCTGTATATACTTTGCAGCCCTGAGCTGATATTAACCTCTTTATACACTAACTTGTTTTACTTTGAGCTAAGCACTACTTAATATAATTCTCTAAAGTCCCCAGTTGCCCATCATATTTTCTTCCTTCAATCCTATAAAAACTCAATTTCATTGAGGAGAACTATACCATTTCTTATAGGGTATCCGCTCTTATTGCTTCAAGCCAACAAACCCTAATTTTTTTCAATTCTAGGTTCATCCTTGAAAATTTTTGTTGGGGAACCAGCAGTTAGCGTAATGGCTATGTTGCTGGACTCCCACGTAGTCAACCGCGGTTCGCGTCCTGGACCCGGTGGCTTAAAACTCACACCGGGCGCGTGTGCGTGCGTGCCCAAGATCCTGAGAAGAGAATGGAGGCGAAGGGATTGTGGCGTGACCATCCCCCCTGGGGGGTGATTTCTCGCTTTCTGTCTCTATGTCTCTGTCTGTCTGGCGAGCGCACGTGCCCTATAACAAAAACCTCTCCAAAAAAAAAAAAAAAAAAAAATTTTGTCAAATAATCTTTTTAAAGCTCTATCATGGTGCTAGAATGCTGACCCTGATAAGATGTCATAAATTTTCTGAGTTAGTCATAGTTAGCCTAAGACCCTAAAGGGGTCAAAGCTACTAATCCAGCAAGTCCTAAATGTAAGTAAATGTTCCCAGACAGGAATTACAAATGAAGAAGGAGAGTGCTGTGGTGAGCACATGGAGTTTGGACTTACACAGATTTGGATTTCTGTCTTGACTCCAACCACTGTTATTATGTGCTATTGGTCATTACTTATTCTTTTTTTAAGTCCCCCCCCCCACACACACACACACAGGACTTGCATTCTTGCCATCAAGAGACAAAGAGAGCCAGTTAGAGAGAAAGTTAAAAATCACCCCCTGGGAGGATAGCCAAGTCACAATCTCTTCTCCTCTCTCCTGAGATTTGGGGCATGCACCCATACACCCCAGGTGTGATTTTCAAGTTGCGAAGTCCAAGACTTGAACTGAAATTGGCCATGTGGGGGCCCAGCACCTTAATCACTATGCCACCTGCTGGCTTCACTGTTATTTATTATTTAGAGCTTTGGTTTTTCCTCTATAAAATGGGGAGGGGAGGATACATACAGCATTGTTGTAAAGATTAAATGCAATTTATTTACCATAGCCTAGGCTTATGATAAACTCACAATTAATGATAGGTATAGGGTACTTCAGTTAAAGTCAAAGAAAAATCGACAAATGTCCAAATTTCCATTTATAACTTGGGAAAAATCTTAGGCTAACTACTTTATATCACTTTGCTTCATTATGAAAAATAGAATTAAGAATATAAACTTGACAAAATTGTGTTAAGTGTGATAATAGAATAAACTTGTCTAGGATAGGATCTGGTAACAGTAGATGTTCTACTAATGCTAGATTTTATCACTATCTTTTTAAATTGTGCTTTGAGAAATATAATAATTGAAAAGAGTATAATTTGAACAGGATACATTTTATATAAAATACATATGTTAGATCTGAGTGTAATTTGAAAAGCATAATATTTTACTTCATATATATATGATATATTTGAGTTAGTCTATGGGTGTTAGGGTTTTCCCTGCTCCTCTTTGCAGAGTATGTCTCCAGCTACTGTCTGGGGCAAGTATTATTTCTATTGTTGAACAATCAATCATATGCATGAAGAGATGAGGGGGGCCATTTTCAAAGCAGATTCTGAACATCTGCTATAATGGAGAGGATGACACCCACGTAGTCACAAGTCACATGTCTAAATGATAGGGCAGAAAGTTCAGGAAGAAACTGAGCTTAACATTTCTTTCAGGGAAAGATACCTCAATCACTAGTGATGTAGCCTAATGAGTATGTAAAACTGTACTCCACTAAATTGGCCTCTATAGTTCTCAGGAAGTGCAAAAAAGAATACTGAGAAATGAGCTAGGCATTTTCTCTTCAATATTGCTTTCAGATGTTCAAAAAAAAGGCCAAGCTTAGGTGAATCAGTTCATAAATTACTACACTGCAGTGCTGGAATCCATATGGCCAACCATGGGTTTAGATCCTCAGCTCATCCTGAAAACATGTTGAGCACACGTTTGGGTGCCCAAGGTCTTGACGAGCTTGAGGACTGGGGAAAAGGGTTTGCAGTGTGATAAGACTCTGTCAAAAATGCTTCTCTCTCTACTTTTTCTCTTATTCACATGTATATGTGCATGCCATGACCTCTTAATGGGAAGGAAATAAAAATGCCTGATAACTTCTGTCTGTGAACTGAGGCTGATACATGAAAAGGGACTATGTGCTTCACTCTCCTTCACTTGAAGAATGTATACTTTAGCCCTGAAATATTATCATTCCATGAAAGACACAGCATAGCATAGCCATCACCGTTTCACTATTCGTAATGCAGATGTATTGGAAATGCTTGGTCTGTTCTTTGTACTGAGATAATACAAGAAGTCATGAATGATGCAAGGTTCAGAGTGATATTGTCCCATGACTTTTGTATAGCTTCAAGTTTGCTGGTGTTTAATTTCTGCTGCCATGGAAACTGTCTTGAATAGCACAGACTCTCAGTGATTTCCTGCAGGCAGAGTGACAAGATATCTAAGAAGAGTGATATTGTCCCTATTACCATCAATCAATAGTTATTGAACGCCAGCGGCCTGTCTTGAGCCACATTAGGAGCTCTGCACTGAGATTTGCCCCCAACTTGTGCATGGTTTACTTGAGACACAGGAGGTCAGGCAGGTGAAGGGAAGCGGCCCCAGAATACGACCAAGAATTAAGGCTATAAATTCTGCAGAATTAGAACTTTAGTGATTGAGTCACCAGGGTCTTGGTGAAAATTTAAAAACACTCTAAATGTCACAGTATGAACCAAAGGAATTTAGTTTTCATCAAAAATAGTAACATTGGAATTATGTACTTTCAGAATATTCGTATTTGGCAGATTCATTTTTCTTAATGTTCCTTAAAGTCTGTTCTACTGTTTGATATTTTAGCTTCCTATTCTATGAATATCCCTTTGTATTTCTGTAGCCCTTGTTATTTCTCAAGTAGTTTACAGAATTACCCAACTTGACACTCCTACAAGGCAGAGTATAGTTTAGGAATCAATTCGTTATATTGGGATTCATTTCTTAATTGTCTCTATCAAAAACCTTTCTCCCACCTCTTCACTCTCTATTTCTGTACATGGCCAGTTTCTCAGAACACAGTATCCCTAGGCAGCCTCAGATTTGGCCTTTAGTCTTTTCTTAACTTTTTCCTTTTCTGAACTTATATTTTAGCTCTTTAGTTCATATTTCTTGGCATTCTATCTTTTTCTGATTCTTTTCTTATAAACAAATAAAGGCTAAAATAAAACAGCATCTAAACCCAACTCATGTTCCTCCCACTCATTGCTCCTCTTGTATAGAATTTTCTTCTCCTTATTAACTTTTATGTTCTTGGCCTTGACTTTTCTGAGTTAAATTGCTGCCTCCTCAGTAAAGATTTACCTCATTTCCTCATGGGAAGTTACTTATTCTTCCCCTGTTTTTCATACATTTCAAAAATAATTCTGTTATGGTATTTAGTTTATTGTATTGTATTTACCATTTAAATTTCTGTCTCTGCATTTCTCTGAGAAATTCTTCACTGAAGTGGCTCGATCTCATTAATCCTCTCATCTGCTTTAGCCTCAGCAATTGGTATAAATACAGACATGTTTATTGAAATGAATAAAACAATAAAATATGAGCATTAACAAAAAAAAAACAACTCATTTTCTCTAACCTTACTATTTTGTTCCTTTGGAGCAATATGCCTTTTTTACATAGGTGATCTCCTGGAGGACAGGAATTAAAGTATAATCGCTGTTGGCTTTATACATCAGCATAAGATCCATACCTAACAAATATTAGTTTATATTAGTGCATATTAAATTGGTTTGTAATGCTGAATTGAAATGGTTCAACACTTACAAAATAATGGCTGGATCCACTAAATGGTTTAATGACCCCAATTCTCTGCAGCAAATAGTGGCCTTTGCAGAAGCTGAAAAATAGTCCTACTTCATCTAGAAAATGTGATGACAAATATCAAACAGCTGGCTTGAGTTTTTGTGGAAATATGAAGATTTGGGCAGTGGAATAGAGAGTAAATGTTTGTGGGCATTTCACTAGCATCTGAATGAGTACACCCTTAGTTACTCTTCACAAGCTATAGGCAGGTTTTTAAATTCAGTTCTCTTTTTTATTTTTCAGATAGAAAATTGGAAGAAAACAATCAGGGCTGTAGCTGTGTTCATATGTGGAAACTGTTACTAACATTTGGATGACATGATCATATTCTCTGCTACGATTATTTTGTTGTTATTATCACCACTTCATTATCCAGAACAGAAAATGGAAAGTTTGAATTTTTTTCTTTAGGTTAAAAATGATATTTTCTTTAAGATAAGAATTAGTTGAACCAGAGTCAGACAACACAGAAAAAGACAACTTCTTCCGTGGAGATTTGCACTTGGTAAGTCAGAGAGGTGGCACTGTTTTAAGAATGGGTTGGCAGTATAGTAAGAGTTTTTCCAAACGTCTTATATATGGTTTCATCAGGTATTGGGAGATGTCATGACACACTAACATAGAATCCACTCACATTTAAAAATCTAAAAAATGTCAAAGTTAAATATAATGGGGAATTATTTACTATTTTAGCTTATTTGGACCATCTCTACCCCTTGCATGGATAAGTTAATGTAGTAAATAGTAGGTAAGAAACAAAGCCAGAGCCCAGGGGGTGACATCAGAATTTGATTTTAAACCTCAGTTTCTAATCTGTTGCTTAGTTACTGAGCCATGCTGTTTCCATAGCATATTTATACTACAACCATTAGCTGTGGCATTTACATTCATAACCCTACTGTTGTTTTGTTAATTTTTCACAATAGTGCTAAAATATGCAGACCATTGCATTAAGGTCAAATGTTATCAAGCTCCTGAAGATCTCACACTTTTCTGAAAAAAATCCTAAAGTTATTATTTAAAAATGTTTTAGCAAAATTTATAAATACCAAGTTATATTTCTTAAACCCTAACTGAAAGACTGCATGTAAAATATAGCTCTTATTGTTGACTTACAGACATGCAGTCTTTCAGATCATTGTATTCTTCAGTTAAATATCTCTAGGAACTTTGAAACATATGTTTTTCGAATTACTATATTTTGAACATGTTGATAACTCTCTTACCATATTTTACCAATAGGTTTCACTATGTTTCCTTGCTAGGACAACCCAGCAGCTTTATGTTCCCCTGAACCCTACCAGAAGATTCATTATAGAGTCCTGACTTTTAATGCCTTTGTTCCCTTTCTTTAAATTATATAATTCTTTAACACATGCCATCCTTCTGTTGACCCCCAGATGGTCATTAGAATTTGATGATTTGGACAAAAGATTGTTTTATTTGTGCCCTCCTTTTCTTTTCTATAATGATTGCTAAGGAAGAATATTTATATTTTAGTAAAGAAGAATTAATGAAGAAAGTATTACTAACCTCCCAGGCTAAGGAGGAAGAAAATATAACTGTTGCACAAAGAAAAAAAAAAAAGCCCATCATCATTTCACTGAGACTGGTAAACAATCAGTGTAATTAACAGAACTGAAGAGAAAACACTATAATATAAAATAAAAGTGTTTCTGTGGTCAATTTTCATCTACAAAAATTTTTAAAAATGAAGAAAACCCTATGTAAATAGCTGTCACTAAAATCTCAAAAAATTGCAATGATGTTTAATGTCATAACAATAGTTACAACGAAAGTTAAATGTTTAATAATCCTTCATTCATTTAATTAACAAATGCTCAAAAGATGCCTGCTATGTGTCAGAAATTACAGTACACCTTGGATATAAAGTGCTGAGTGACTGGACAAAGTCTTTGACCTCATAAAGCTCGGTGTGTAGCTACATTTGAATGTGTTTGTTGATTTCCATGTCTTTATCAGTAGTTAGACTTTCATATTTGTCATCATTTTTAGACACTTGGAGTTTAAGATATAGAGGGAAATTGACCTACCTCCAGTTTAACTATCTTTAATTTTTCAATAATCTTTGTGATCTCTCTTCCACACCAAATGGTGTTTTTCTGCATTCTCTTCAAAGTATATTTTTTCTGGATCTAAGAAATGAGAAGAAAAGAGATTTGTATAAAATGAAGGAGCAGAAAAAAAGACTAGTCCTATTTACACTTAATATGATATAAAGGCATGTTAATGATGAGTATTGTCAATGACATCTGCTTTAAACTCCTGATAATTAAGGCTTCTATAAAAACCTTCCTGAGTTTGAAAAAAAAACCCTCCTTCCAACCATTTTTTGGACAGTGTTCTCACTACTGTGCAAATTAAGAGATTTATAGTCAAATAAGCTAATAAATAAATAAAAATGATAATAACAGCATTCACAGTCATCGTTAGTCTCATAATGTCTACTTCTATTATTCAATGGCATGTTAAAATAAATGCCTGCCCTCAAGACATTCTTAATCTAATTGGAAATGAAGATACGTGTGCTATAAAGATACAGGGGCCCAGATGTTTCTTTTCAGCAGAGAAGATCATTAGTAAAATTAGGGTAGAAACAAAGGAGTAAGAAGCCACAATGCTTGCACAAGAAAAGTAAAAGGAATGGGCTAGTACCTGCTGGGGTAGTAGGGGTTGAAATATAGTTTATAGGTGCTACTGAACTACAGATAGCATGAAACTGGTGAAAGCTGTTAGGAAGAGAATGATAAATATAAATTATTTTAGCATTATGATTTAAATTAGTATAGAACTGTACAAAAGTTCAGAGACAAGACAGGAAAGTATGACAATAATTGGATTAAGGTTATATAAATCTAGTAGTTTGGCAGTAGAAATAACATGGTTTGGAGTTATTAGAAAGGAAACTAAACACCTCCTCTTGGTGACTAATTAGGTAAAAGATAAGATTTGAGATTGGTTAGATGTGCAAATTCAAGGATATACTCAGATATATTACAATGAACTGTTACTTCCTTTTATCAGTATTTAAAAATGAAAGAGTAGGAATAACATCACAAGACAAAAATTATGTTGGTTAACACTTTTTAGCTCTTTCCTGTTTTCTTTACATATTTCTTTCTTTACTATTTTCTTCTCCACCCCCAGGTCTACATTTTATTTTAATTTACTTATTTTACATTAATTCACTGTACATCATCATAGCATACAAAATGAGATCCATTTTGTATCCAGAATACACTGTATATTGCCTTATTCAATGATATTACTATACATACCATCAACAAATAAATTTTTCTTTCTTGTTTCTTATATATTTTTGCATTTCCCCTTCCCCTGATCCCCCACTTCCCACCCTCTGCCATTTCCCACCATCTACCCACACTGTCTCTGGTATCTTCAGTTGCTTTTCATGCCTCTTTTGTTTTTCACATTTTATTGATGTACAAAAAGTCTTAATTAAATACTTTTGATACCAAGTTCAGCTGATATATTTACATATCTGTGAACACATGGCTGATTTTAGGCATAAAACTCAGTGAACAGAACGAACTACTAGCACCTAGCTGAGGCTATAGAGCTTACTGTGGTCAATAATTAGGTATCGCTTTAGCTTTAATAAATTAAAATCACAAAATGTTCAGAGAAATTTGCTTAAGAGTTAAAGCCAGGAAAATGTTTAGGATTCTATTCAAATAGTAGGTAGGTGAACCTATCAACAGCTCAAGAGAAGACAAAAAAGAAATCTTAAATCTGGAAAACAAAGCATAGGAGAAAATGAGTCATGTTTTAGTCAAAAGTCATAAATTCTATTTTACCAGATCAGTCTCATGTAATTAATCTCTCTTCTGTTGTGGTCCAATCTTTCCATTTAAATTCTGGAAATTAACATTCAATTCTGGACTTGTTCCCTACCATTAAGTTGGTCATTTTCTTTGTTGTTTTTGGATTCTTATTTCTGTGTGTCTGTCTTTAGTTGTCCTGGTATAGCACTCCTTTCAGAATTTCTTGAAGAGTTTGACTAATGTTGGTAAATTCTTTCAGGTTTTGTTTATCCAGGAATATTTTTATCTTTTCTTCCTGTGTGAAGAATAATCTTGCTGGATATAGAATTCTTGGTTGAAATTATTTTTCACTTGACACTTTGAATATATTTTCCCATTCTTTCCTTGCTTGCATTGTTTCTGATGAGAGGTTCACTGTTAGCCTTATGGGATATCCTTTGTAAGCAACCTGACGTTTCTCTCTTGCCAATTTTAGAATCTTGTCATTGTGGTTTTGGTCAATCTGTCTATGACATGCCTTGAAGAAGATCTTGGCTTGATTCTAGGTGGGGTCCTTTGTATTTCTTGGGTCTAGATATTTGAGAGCCTCTCTAGGTTTGGAAAGTTTTCTTCGAAGATTTCAAGGAATAGATTATCAATACTCTTAATAGTTTCTTCACCTTCTGGGATATAGGTTATCCAGATGTTTGGATGTTTAATGGTATCTAATATTTATCATATATTATTTTCATTTTGTTGATTTATTTTCTCAGTCGTTTTGGTGAATTTTTCTAAGACAGCGATTCTGTCTTCTACATCTGAGATTCAAGCTCCTTCATGATCTAATCTGCTTTTGATATTTTCATGGGAGGTTTTGATTTCTTGTATTATAGCCTTCACCTCTAAAAGTTTCTTTTAATTCTTTTTAATGGTGTGTATTTTCTCTTTTAACTTGTGCAAGAAGTTCTGTACCCTCTGGGACTCATTGGCTCTTTTCTCCTGTATCTTCTGGAGTTCATTGTCTCTCTTCTCTTGCATCTCTGTTATTCTAAATTCTTTATCTGACATTTCTACGACTTCCATTGTACTGTCTGTGCATGAAGAGTTGTTCTTTTCCCTAGGGGAGAGATATTTTCTTGGTTTCTCATATTTCTTGTGCCTCTGTGGTGGTTTCTGGTTATCTGCTGAATTATATGTTTTTTCCCCCTAATTTCTTGAAGTTAAATCTGTGTATTCAGAAGTGTACAGGAGGAGGTAATCTATGATCTCTCTGTAGTTCTGTTTTTCTCCCAGTTTAGTCAATCTTGGGATCTGGAGGCAGAAGTCTGGCCAAAAACACTTCAATTTTCTTATCCCTTGAAAGGGATTGCTCAAAGCCCAAATGCACTATTTGCTTCTTTTTTAAAAAAGAGATTTTTTTTTTCTATAGAGCACGTACACTTGGTGAAGAGACAGAGAGACAGAAAGCGAGAAATCACTCTCCAGGGGGGATGACCATGCCCTTCTCCATTCTCCTCTCGAGATTCTAGGCATGGACATACACGCATTCAGCATGAGTTTTGGGGTTTATTTTTTGTTTTGTTTTGTTTTGTTTTTAAGATAGTTTTTTGCTGTGGAGTGTGTGCACTCACCAGAGAAACACAGAGAGAATGAAAGTGAGAAATTACTCCCCAGGGGAGTTGGCCATGATGCAGTCTTCTCTTAAGATCTTGGGCACACAAGCACACCCACGCATCATGAGTTTTAAGCCAATGGGTCCAAGACTCGACTGTGGGAGTCCAACCCTTACACTATCTGCTGGTCCTATTCTTTGCTTCTTAACACAATAAATAGGAGTAGGTAAGCTCTTTCAAAACTAACACCATTCTTCTGACCTTAAACAACATTGTGTTATTAATAAAGGCATCTGTTCCAGCAATACGACAAGGCAGCTAGACAAACAAATGATCCTTAATGTTATTGTTGAAATGGCATGCACTCTGGTTCTAAAAAATTATAATTAATCATTTCAGAGACAGTCCTGGAATTGCCCTCAAATAACCCTCTCTTGTTCAATTAACATGCAGAATGGTTTCTAGCATTTAGAGTAAGTTCTATTAAGTAGACTATACTAGATTGCAACTTAGACAGGTCTGGAATTTCAAGGTCTCATTTGATCGCATTTTAAAATAGACATAAGTAATGAAGACTCAAATGGGGCCTTGAATGGCAGTTGTTTTATTTCAATCCAAAATTCATTTTAAAACTCATTATTTAATCTCAATTACTTGCCCATTTATAAATACAGGATTTATTTTCTAAAATACGTATCTAAATCTTACAATTTATGCAAGTGTACTTGAAAACAATGTTTTTGTGTCTAGAATTGTGAAGGAAGAGATGTTAATTTTTAAAAAGTTGAGCAATATTTTGGTATGATAGGTTTTTTTTTGCATTGTGAAACTTTGTTTCTAAGGAAAATGTCACTGTTTCATTGATAACTAAAACAATGAAACATTTAAATTATGGAAATGTTAGAAGATGCTTTTACATTTTTGTGAATTAATTTTTCTTTGTCATTTTCTTGTCTTATTAAATTTTGACGTATTGACAATATCAAGGGCTTGGCCTATAGCACAACAGCTGGATGCTGTTCATAGAAAGCCTACATGGCTGACCACAGTTCAAATCCTGGCCCCAGTAACTTGAAAAACATGCCAGGTCTGTCTGAGTATATGCCTAAAATCTTGATAAGATACAGAAATGGAAGAAAATTGCAGCATGACCATGCCCCATTGGGAGGTGCTTTCTTTATTTCCTCTTTCCTCCCCACTTCTCTGAGCACACATGCCCACTAGCAATAAAAAAGAAAAAATGAAAATGAAAAAAGAAAGAAATTATCTACTACTTGCCATTATTCAACTTTGCTTGCTGGGGAGGCTTGTGACATATCTGATTCCATGAATGTGTATGTTAAAAATTTAAATTTTATAGTATTTTAAATATCTTTTTGGGGGTGTAGAAGTTTCTGCCTTAGGGCACATGTGCTTTCTTGACAGTGAGAGAGAGAGAGAGACAGAGACAGTGAGAGGGAAAGTGAGAAATCACCCCTTAGTGGGGACAGCCATGCTGCAATCCCTTCTCCTCCATTCTCTTCCTAGAATTTTGAGAATGCACACACACATGCCTGGTGTGGGTCTCAAGCCAGAGGTCTGAGACTCAAACTTGGTTGCCTATGTGGTAATCCAGTGATGAAACTGGCCCTGTAACTATTATCTTATCATTGGCATTTCTCTTATTATTAACAATTCTCCAAAATCATAATTTTTGCTGGTTACTTAATATTCAATTATAGAGATGTACAATGCACCTAAACTTGACCTTAGGTTTAATCTTGATTTCATAGTTTTACTTATATAAATGATATATAATATTTTAAAACTTAAGAAGTGTATTCATGTACATTTATCTTATTTAAATCTGAATATAATTCTATCCACTACAGACTCATCTTTTCCCCATGGCAAAACCGTGTGTCCAAAACTTGTTGAAGTCTCAAAGCTTAAATAGTAGAAATGGTGCTTAAACCCTATGGGCTCTGAATCAAGAGACAGTGAATATTTCACTAACTACATACCTCCCTTTACGAGATTAAACAATGCTTTATGCAGGTAAGGACGGCATACTGAACTCCTTCAGGGAAAGATAACTGGTTGGTTCAAAGTCATTTGGATATACAAAACATACTCAACCCTGAAATGCATCCTCAGTGTGATCTCCTTGTCTTATGAATAAGCTTAAAATATACAAGTCTCTCCTTTTATTTGGTGTACTAAAGTTTTCTCCTACTTTATTAATAGTGCAGTTTAGGATTGTTGAATTTTGTATAGATATATTTGAAAATAGGTCAGGACCAGCAGATGGCATAATGCTTACGTCACTGGACTCCCACGTAATTTACTGGACCTGGAGACTTGAAACTCATGCTGAGCATGTGTGTGTGTGTGTGTGTGTGTGTGTGTGTGTGTGTGTGTTTGTGTGTGCCCAAAGTCCCAAGAAGAGGATGGAGGAGAAGGGATTGTGAAATGGCCATCCCCCAAGGGGGTGATTTCTCTCTCTCTCTCTCTCTCTCTCTCTCTCTCTCTCGCTCTCGCTCTCTCTCTCTCTGGTGAACGCACATGCCCTATAGCAAAAATCTCTCTTTAAAAAAATGTTCACTGTGTTATATAAATGACTGTTATTAATTACTATGTACTGGACTTTTTTTATGATTATGTCTCAGAAAATTAGTTCTGCGAATCATCTGTTATGGTCTATATTGTAAAAAGCAGTTATATAATGGGCCATCTGAGGGCATAGTAGTTACGATAGCTGGATCACACGTGGCTGACTCTGTGGTTTGAGTCTTGGACCCAGTGGCTTGAAAGACATCCCCCATGGGTGAGTGTTTTCCCTCCCTCCACTCCCCCTTTATCTCTTCTGCAAGTGTATGAATCCTATAGCAAAATTAAAAAAAATATATTTATATAGCAAAAATTAGCCTTTCTTTTTATGTTCACTCTTACCAAAATTAGCTCAGTTCAAGATGCAATCATGGTAGTAATTTTATCTTAGTGTCTAGTATATATTCTCCCATTAATTCTTGTATATGATTTCTGTTCTGATATTACATATACTTCTAATAAAATTTTAATTTCATAAGTACAAGTGACACAGATCATTCAGCAATTTAAAATTGAAACATTTTGATTTATATGGTTTTTAAATTTTTTGATTTGTATCATTTTCTTGAGACTTGTTTCAGGGCCTCCACATGGTCTACTTTGGTGAATATTTTACTCAAAAAAATTGTGTACTCTGAAGTTCCTGAGTTTGGCGTATTATACATGACAATTAGGTCTAATTGTATTCTATCGATTACTGAGAGAGAATTGTGGAGGTTCCCAACTATTGCTGTGTTTTTTTGGGTGAGACTCTTTTCAGTCTTATCAACTGTTCTTGTATGTATTTTGAAACTCTGTTAGTAATGCATAAACACATATAGTTGTTACTTCTCCTCTCTTCAACATTATGAAATGTCTGTATTTATTTCTGACAGTTCTGTTAATGTCTACTTTGATACTAATCCAGACACAAATTTCTTAAGCTTGGATACACCTTTTCACCCCTTAATTTTCCATTTCTCTGTCTTTTTTTAAAGTTTACTTTTATGAATAAATAGAAAAAGAGCGAAAGAGACACCCTTCACAGGGTCTTCATGCCTCGATCCCCCCAGGAGCCTTGCAGACTGCCAGGATCAGGGTGTGCCCAGGGTTGTGCTCAGCATGTTCAGGCAGATATGGAATGTGAACCCCAAGCCTTTCTATATAATCCCCAATGTTGTTTAGTACTGCTCTTCTGCCTGTAGATGAACATGTCTGTATTTCACTTTAAAGTATTTTACAAGACAGTGTGTGTTTGAATATTGTTTTTGTGTCCAGTCTGAAAACTGCCTTAAGTGAAGCATTTATTCCATTAACAGTTAATATAACTATTTCTAAATCTCAACTTAGATCTCTGTTTCTTTCTTTTATATTTTCTTGTATTTAATACATTTTAAGTGATAATGATTTATGTTATTTTTTGGTGGTTGCTGTGTTAATGGCTTATCTGCAAATAATATTAGTTGAGCACATAATGAACTTCACAAAGTACAATTCTATTCTTTACTACATATTCTTTTTTTTTTTTTTTTTTTGGAGAGGTTTTTTGACATAGGGCGCGTGCGCTCGCCAGACAGAGAGAGACAAAGAGACAGAAAGCGAGAAATCACCCCCCCCAGGGGGGATGGTCATGCCGCAATTCCTTCTCCTCCATTCTCCTCTTTGGATCTTGGGCATGCACGCACACGCGCCCGGCGTGTTTTAAGCCACCGGGTCCAGGACGCGAACCGCGGTTGACTACGTGGGAGTCCAGCAACATAGCCATTATGCTAACTGCTGGTTCCCTTTAACTACATATTCTTATTGTCATGTATTTTACTCTTACTTCTGTCATAAACTCCATGATATTATTAAGTTACATAATGTAAAATTTACTGTCTTGGGGACCATCAGATGGCCTAATGGTTACGTCACTGGACTCTCACGTAGTCAAGCACAGTTCAAGTCCCAGACTGGTGGCTTAAAACATAGTGGGTGCATGTGCATATGAGAGGAGAGTGGGGGGGAAGGGATTGCGGTGTGGCCATCCCCCTGGGGAGTGATTTCTCACTTTCTATCTCTCTGTTTCTCCAGTAAGCACATGTACCCTATAGCAAAATTTGTCTAAAAAGATATTTACCATCTTAAATATCTTAAGTGTATGGTTAAGTAGTATTAAATATATTAATATTTATAATGTGTACAATCATCATTTTCACTTAATGGCTCCATAACCCTTTTCATCTTGTAAAACTGAAACTTTATATTCATTAAAC
Organism: Tupaia tana; assembly: GCA_026018925.1. Taxonomy (NCBI): domain Eukaryota; kingdom Metazoa; phylum Chordata; class Mammalia; order Scandentia; family Tupaiidae; genus Tupaia; species Tupaia tana. Next base: position 58,437,555 of record JAKSZU010000007.1, on the reverse strand, counting down.
AGTAACTCCTAATTTTCTCATCCCCTTGTGCTTAGTAATTATCATTCTGCTTTCTGCCTAAAATGTTTTGATTACTCTAAGTATCAAATATAAGTGGAATCCTATAATGTTTGCTTTTTGTGACTGGTTTATTTTACTTAGTATGATGTTTTCAATTCATATTTGTAGCGCAGTCAAGATATCCTTCCTAAGGTAGGAAAAATAACCTTTTGTATGTATATATCACATTTTACCTATTCTTTCATCCATTGATAGATGCTTGAATTACTTCTATGTTTTAGCTATCATGAATAACACTGCTAAGAACACAGCTTAAGATTTCTTTCGATTCTTTTGGGTATGTACCCAGAAATGGAATTACTAAAAGCTATGGTAATTCTTTTAATATTTTTAAGGAATCATTTTGCTTTTTTTCCACAGTGTCTATACAATTTTACTTTCTAAACCACTGTACCCAAGTGTTCCCAGTTCTCTACATCCCGGTTAATACTTTTCCCCCATTCCCCATCCTCCCTCTCCCCACTATTATAAAGATGATTAGTTTTTAGTTGACTCTATGTTTGAGACTAGTTTTCTTTATATGTATATAGTTTAGGAATCCTTGAACTTATTATATCTGTAGATTGATATCTTTTACCAATTTGGAAGATTCTTGAATGTTACCTCTTTAAATACTTCCACTTTCACATTTTCTTTTTTCTTTCTGTTATTTTAATGAAAGAATATTAGAACACTTGATAATGACTTGCAGATTTTAGATGTTCTATTTTCATTATTGTTTTCCTGTTTTTCTTCTTTTTTAAAATTTGGATAATTTCTACTGACCTTTCTTTGAGTTCACTGGTTATTTCTTCTGCTGTGTTCCATCTCCTATTAAATCATTAAATTCATTTGTGTGTATTAACATTTCTTATTTCTAGTATTGTCATTTGCTTCTTCTATAGCTTTTAATTTTCAACTAAATTTCTCATTTGTTTCTCTTTTCTTCTAGGTTGATTAATATACTTATTACAGGTATTTTAAAACCTGTATCCCATAATGGTAAAATCTGGGTCATTTCTTCCTCTGTTACTGTTGATATGTCTCTCTCTTGATCATTTTTTTCCATCTTTGTATGTCTCATAAATGATTAATTTTAGACAGATATTGTCTGTAAAAATCAGTAAAGAACTAAGTAAATTATATTTATCCCTATAAAGAGTGTAACCTTTCTTGTCAGTCCACTAGTTTAGTGGGATGAGTCAATTTATTCTGCAGTTAAGCTCTATCTGGGTTTAACAGGTTTAGTTACATTAATTTTACTTCTACTTTCAGATGTTTTGAAAATGAGATGATTATTACTTTTCTCTGTAGGAATTTAGATCTGAGCATTGTTGAGACTTCAGAGATCCCTTAATATTTTATTGACCACATGCCTGTTTTTTCAAAATTTTTCAAAAATTTTATTTTGTCTTTGTGGTGGATGTTATCTTTTTAGATTCCAGGACATTCTTTTTTTCTCTGCAGTTCTGTATCTTGCTTTCTATACCTTGAGAACGTTCTACCTAGTCCGCTGGCCTGTCCTCAGCACTTAATATGGCATTTATAGCTCAAAATGAAGCCTCAAAGACCCTGGAGGTGGGGGACTTCTCTGATCCCTGCACCTGTCTTCCTCTATTTGAAAGCTTAGAGTATCTCAGAGGAATTTCTCTCAGATATCCTTTACTGTCCCCAGCCTTGGCCTACTACCCACATGTTCAAGGGCTGCTTAGAATTTAAATCTATTGTGCTGGTTCATATGTAGCCATTAAAAAATAGTTTAAAATTTGGGGATCAGCAGATGGCATAATGGTTATGTTGTCAACTACAGTTCAAGTTCCTGTGGCTTAAAACTCAGGCCAGACGTGTGTACGTATGTGTCCAAAATCCCAAGAGGAGAATAGAGGAAGAGGGATTGCAGCATGGCCATCCCCTACAGGGGGTGATTTCTCATTTTCTGTTTCTCTCTGACTCTCTAGTGAGCACATGCACCCTATAGCAAATAATCTCTCTTGATAAAAATTGACTGCCCTCTTCTTACCCTTGTTGCAGGAGGATTACTCCTAATGGAAGTAATATATATAGTTATATATATATTATATATATATATATATATATAATATATATATATATATATATAATAAGTTGTATATATCTTTCTAAGAAAGACTCATCACCATATCTGTATTTTAGTTTAATTTGCCTTCTTGCATTCTTCTTTATGACTATAATTTTTTAAAAGAATTATTTTATTTAGCTTTATTTACTTATTTATTTATTTTAATTTGATCAAAGAGGGGGAGAGGGAGAGGGGGAGAAAGGGAGAAAGCAAACCAGCAGGTCTGGCACTCAAAGCATGGTTGGCCATGAGGGAGTCCAGTGCCCTTAACCACCATACTATCTGCTGGCCCCCTGATTATAATTTTTTTAAATGATGATTTTGTAGGTTATTGAGCTTACATTTATTGGTTTTTTTTGGTTTTTTTTTTTTTTTTTTTTTTTTTGAGTGTTCAGAGCACGGATACTCTTTTCTTGAGTGCTCAGAGCACGGATATTCTCTTTTTTTAAATTTAATTTTATTTTTCTTTTATTATTATTTTTTCATTTCATTTTCTTCCATACATTCAATCACATTATTATTTGTCTTACAAAATGGATATTTAAACAGGTGAACATTTCTCCCTAGTACTGTTGATAAAACTACGAAATATCTTCAACAGATAATAGCGCACCTCTTTGTGCTATTAATGTGGAATGACAGTTTCTTGGATTTTCTATATTTTAACCAGTAGGAGTAATTTTTGATTAAATGGTAGACATTAAAAAATTATAGTTTATTTGCATTTTATGCAATTTATATGACTTTATATTAGAAATTGTTTTGTAAACGCTCTAGTTTCTCTAGGCCATACCATTTTTATACTGTGTTTTGGTTCAGTGAGTTTCTTTTTTTTTTTTTTTTTTGAGATGAAGTCAGCATTTTGTTTGTTTCCTGCTAAAATCCTACCTGCTTACTGTAATACATCATATAGTTCATAACAAACAAATCAATAGTTTCATAGCTGCTCTGTAACAATATCACAAGCAAAACTTGTAGGAGAATGCTGCCTGCTATGCCTCTTCATGGAGTTTCAGTCCACTTTCGCATGTAAAAGTCTCTGATAAGTCCTAGGTAACATAAACTGGTTTAAACTTATTTCCAATTTTAACCATCTTAACTATGGGGACATTTTCTTCTCATTTATATGTTTTAGAGTTCTATAGGCCATAAAATACACTGAATAAACAGACTATTTCGAATTGTTGGATTGTTGGGAAAGTCATGGCACATTTATACACAGGAAAACACTAAAAAATATGTCATGACTTCTCCAACGAGCCAATATATAATAAAATTCTTGTAAAATATGGACTTTGGGCTGGCTCCATAGCCCAGTGTTTGAAGGAAGCTAGATCCCACAGAGCCAACAGTGGTTCTAGACCTGGTAGTATCAGAAGGATGCCAGACACATATGAATATGTGCCCCAAATCCAAACAGGATGTTGAGATAGAGTAGAAGGGATTTCTGTGTGACCACACCCCTTTGGACATCATACTGTCTCTAGACAATGTGCCTGTGAATTTAGCATGGCTACTTGACTTCTGAAATTATTGCTGCCCTTGTACCTCTTTCCTTGTTAAATTCTACTGAATATCATTTCTACAAGGCAACACTTTCTGAAGCCATGTGAATTTCATCTATTCTTTGATCCATGAGTTATCAGTGCATCTCAAATTTTAGTGTCCAGTAAATCATATGGGAATTACATTGGTCAAAATGGAGATGACAATTTCATAAAACGTAGGCAGCGTAAGGCTGAGATTATGCATGCACTCTGTTATCAACTGTGTTGCTTGTGACCAGTCTAGTAATAAATTAGATTGCCCGATTGCCCACATTTGGCAGGAATTGATGTTGCAGTTATTATTTTTTAATTTATTTTTAGGTTTTTGTCAAAAAAATGCATGCACTCACAGGAGAGAGAGAGAGAGAAAGACAGAGAGAGGGAAAGTGACAAATCACCCACCAGGGGGATGGCCGCACTGATCCTTTCTCCTTCATGCTTCTCTTGAGATTTTGGGCATGCACGCACACGTTGCCCCATGTGATTTTTTAAGCCACTGGCCTCAGGACTCAAACCAGAGAGTCAGTCATGTGGGATCTAGATCCTTAAACACCCCTCCTTCCCACCTTTTTAAAAATTTTGCCAGAGTTCATTTGCTTACTAAAGAGACACGAGAGAGAGCAAGAGAAGGAATGCAAATAAGCACTACCTATGGAGAATGATCACACTGCAGTTTCTTCTCCATTTCTCCATTTCTTTGGGATTTTGGGCACACACACACAATTGTTTCTCAATTTGTCTTGTCTGGGATTCAACTGTACAGTCGGCCATGTTGGATCTAGAAGCCTTCACCACCACCACCAGCAGCTGACTCTGCAATTGTTATTTTCATTAAGCTGAGAAAAAATTTCTGCAAGATAGGAATTACAAAAGTCACCTTATGTATCCCTTTCTACCTTCCAGTGTCCACTCTTACACTGCCAGACTCACATAAGAGCAAGCTGCCACCTGGCTTGGGCTTGATGGCAAGAACTAGAAGTTCCCCCTTCATGTCTTGTTGCTCCTTCTTTGTGAAAATTATAGCAAGGCATTGCTACGTCTTAGCACCTGATACTAGCCATACTCAGTGAAAGTGCCGGGGTCTAGCCTGGGGTCTAGCCTCGGCGGGGGTGGGTTGACTCGTGGGAAGCGGCGCAGGTGAACAGAAGACAAAGGCCTCGGTGCCTTTTCATGCACGTCCTATGCCGGACACCCCTCAGAGATCGGTCTCTGAGGAGTGACAACTGCTAGGAATCATCGTGCCTTTTTATTGAAAATGTGATACATGCAAGTAAATGGGTGAGGGGCAGTAAAAAATTTACTCTAAGGAACAGGGTATACAAAGCATGGAAGCAATAATTATAAAACATGCTGTTTGTCTTGTCAGATTAGTTAAAAATCAATCACAGTTTTTAGGATGAGGAAGTCCATTTGTCTGTTGTATCTTCTTCTTGGATCTTGATTACTGAGAAGGGTCTTTTGAAGAGGGGGCTTGCAGGATGTTTGATCACTTCAGTCCTGGGCCAGGGAGATAACATTGCTGGTTGCAAAGACCTAGATAGAAATCTTGTCTTGCTAAGTAAAGACACAGTTAATATATGGACTATTCATACATTACAACAATAAAGAGTGAGTTTATGATCTTATATGGGAAAGGAAGATGATCTTGTAGCTCAGGAGACAACACAGGATGTTTTATTAGCAGTTTTTCATAGTCAACAGCACATAGATGAGAAACTCTTTGTAGTTGAAAACTACCTGTTGCTTTAGATAAGAGCTCCCAGCTAAGTTAATCTTTCTCTGGAGCCCTCAAGTTTGTTTATCCTGTTGTCCCAGCCAGGCCTTTTCCTTTAATAAACCTGCGGGTTTCTGCATTTTATTTGCTGAGTCTGTCAATTAGTGAGTTCTTTTGTTTTATCTCTGAGTCTCTGTTATGTGGTGAGTGTGCTGACTTTGCCTAGCATGAGTTAACTTTGGACTGTAGCTTTAGCAAGGGGTATATACTAGCCTTAAACTAACTTAGTCTACATATACTTCTAATGCTAATTTGGTTTATGCTAACTTAATCTATATGTTAATTTTGGCTTATAAACAGACAGGTGGGGGAGTCTTAAACTTCCTGGTCCTCCTGTCAGTCTTAGGGAACCACATTCTTACAAGGTCACTAATTGGCTTTATTGTAATGGTTGGGGGTGATGTTTTACCCTTACAGGGTACCGTAATAACAGTAAAACTCACGGCAGAGAAATTAACTACAGGCCAGAAAAATGACACAAGGAGAGTTAGTAAACTGCTGGCTTTATCTTGCCGTTTCTTCCCAACCCAGGCCATGGGAGACGGCCTCTTTACCAACTTGTGTTGTCTGCATGGCCCCATAATGAAAGCAATTGTCACTTCCACATAGAAGAAATCTTGCATTCTCCCTATGGTTGTAGAAAGCATGGTATTGGATAGATCTACTTTCCTTCTACAGATCAAGGAATGCTTGAGCACTTTTAAAACGCGAAGATGCAAAAAAATCTGTGGTTAAGGAACTTTGGGCTTGCTTGTTACTGGTTTCTTCAAAATCTCAAGAACTGTAAAACAGAAAATCACTTGTTCTCCTTCCTACCCACTGACTTTTCCTTCTTTTCTCTCTCCCTCTCTCTTTTTTCTCCTTTCCTTTCTTTCCTTTCCCTTTTCTCCCTTTTTCTTCCCTGTTTTCATTTACTATTGAAAGGAAAAGTACCAGAAAAGGGAACTTCTGGCAGATTAAGAAAACACTAAAAGGCAGCAAGTCACACAAGGGTCTCAAGAGACTTCCTGTGTGCGCCCATCCCATGTTTCTCTGTTCTCCACAGCACTGCACATTTGAAATCAAGATTTAGCTGAAAGTTCTGTAATCTGGAGCATGGAAGACTAGCATTCATGTTTGAGAGAGACCCCAAAGGCCACTAAGAATTTGTTTAGTTAACAGCTCTGACTTTGCATGGGACTGTGATAATAGTGACAGGACCTAATACTACATTATAGCTTAAGAAAATACTGTGTGGAAAAATTGAAATGTTACTTTATTCACACTTGATTTTTAAAAAGGTAAAAATGGGGCCAACTGGTGGTGTGGTGGTTAAGGTGGTTGGATCTCACATGGCCTTCTATGCAGTTTTGAATCCTGGACCCTAAGACTTAAAAAAACACCCTGGGGGCATGTATATGTATGCTCAAAATCCTGAAAAAAGGAAGGAGAGATGGATAAAGGATTATAGAATAACCATTCCCTTTGGGAGGTACTTTCTCAATTTTGTTCTTTCTGTCTCTCTGTCTAGTGATCACATGTGCCCTCTAGCAAATTTTTAAAAAATCGTTTATTTTATTTTATTTATCATTATTAGTTTTTTACATTGTTACAGGGCACATGTACTCACAAGAGAGAAAAAGAAAGAGAGAGAAGGTGAGAAAACAAGCCCACCACATCTGGGACTGTAACCATGGTTGGTATGTGGGAGTACAACGCCTTAACACCACACCATGTACTGGCCCTTAAACAATTTTCTAAAAGGTTAAAATGTTTGTAACCATTTTTCTTCTTACTAATCTAAACTGAGAATTTCTTCTTAACTTCCTGTTCAAGCTAGTTTACATGATACTTGACAATAAAAAAATCTTGTTCTAGTTGTCCTTTTCAAATTTATTCAAAGTGGTGTCAAAGTTCTTGGAAAAATAAGTACAAGTTTATTTTAATACAAAATAACTTAAATCTATACATAGATTTTCCCTAATATTTTTCATGAGCTTTTTGAAGACCTCTCATATGGTCATGCATAACTATTCTATGTTCTTTCATATTGAAGATGCTATAGAACTTCAAGTACTCCCTAGATATCTTTAAATATATTAAGATAGCACTGACTAATGGCATTTTGCTTCATCTTGGATATTTATTTGGATATAGAGGAAGTGTGACAAAGCCCATACTCATTTTGGCTTGATAAAGCTAAATGAGTTAGTTTACATAAATCAGTTGATTATTCACTAAACATGTATTGTGTGTCTTTTACACAGTTATTTATCTAGGGGTAAAGCTTAGAGAAGAGTGGCAAAAATAGAAGGTAAATGATTTCATTTCCTGACCCACAAGTTTACAATATATTGTGAAGTTTACAATAGATTGCAAGCAAATAGCTGCTTAGTGTAAATGAAGTTTAAGTCTTTGTCATTTCTTGTCTATTTTTTTTATTTTCTCAACATTCATTTTCTTCATAGTTTAGATCACTGTTTCAATTTACCACATTTTGAACACCATGAACCTAGTCATCTAGTGTTAAAATTTTTAAGTGTCAGTGAGATCTTCCCATACTCCAGTGTCTGCTGCAGTTTCATTTATGACACACACATATCTATGCATTTATTCAACATGAAAAACTACTATCTTCTCAAAAGATCATGTATAACTATATTTATGAAAAGACTATATCTTATTTCGGTTGGAAGTTTAGTATTAATTTGTATGTGGCATATATTTTCAACTGTTAATTATGTATGTTTCTACATATATCAATAGCCATAGAAAGAAGTGTATGGGGGCAGGTAACTTTTTATTTAATTTTTTAAAAAGAAATCATGAGTAAGACCAGCAGATGGCATAACGGTTACATCACTGGACTCCCATGCAGTCAACCATGGTTTGAGTTCCGGACCCGGAGCCTTAAAATTCAACCAGGTGTGTATGCATGCATGCCTAAAATCCTAAGAGGAGAATGGAGGAGAAGGGATTGTGGTGTGGTCATCCCTCCTGAGGGGTGATTTCTCACTTTCTGGCTTTCTGGCAAGTGCATGCGCCTTATAGGAAAAATCTCTAAAAAATAAAATAAAATCAGGAGTACATATGTGGACTTCCCTTCTGAAAACAAATTATTTTTCGAGGTAAAAAAGCATCAGAGTCCCTGCCTCCAACTTTAGAGTCAACCAACAGCACTGTTTAGAGGTTTGGCAGTGCAGGTGAGGTGTCAATGGCTTGGCTTTGTATCAATCTTGGCCTATTTGAACTTTTCTGGAGCCTCACTTTCTCTTCTCATTCCAGGTGGACAACAGTGTGTAACATGCAAGTTTCTTATACAGATAAAGGTATTAAGGGTCTGCTTAGGCCTCCTTAGAATGTTTAAAAGTGCTAAATCAGGATCCCATGATGTGCATGGAATTAGCACCATGGTGGCTGTGCTGGTCTGGTCCTCAGGGTGCTTGCTGGAGGGTGGATAGAGTTTCACGTGCAAACTGTGAACTAGAACTTCAACTCTTAGTCCCACCTGTCAAAACCTTACCCAGGATGGAGCTTCTAGTGTTCTGGATGGTGTCTTTGCCCATGCCCGCTGTACCACACACCTTCATATTTTGTGAGGTGATTTTTTTTATTTGCAAATGATCTTACCTCCTTCTAAAGGACTTTATTTCACTCTTCAATTTTGCCAAAGATTTTTTAGTTAATATGTAGTTCAAGATAATTTACTTTTAAATTCATAATTATCATACCCATTAAGCCACCTTTTAAAAACAGTATATCCAGGCCAACCAGGTGGTGTGGTGATTAAGGCAGCTGGATTCTACAAGGCCAGTTGCATGGTTTGAGTCCTGGACCCAGTAGGTTGAAAAATACGCTGGATACATGTATGAATGTGTCCAAAATCTCAAGAGAAAAATGGAAAAGAAGAAATCGCTGTGGGGCCATCTCCCTAGGGGGATCATTTCTCACTCTCTTGCTCTCTCTCTTTGACGAGTATGCTCAATCTATAGCAAACAAACAAAACCAAAATCAAAAACAAAAACTTAAATCAAAATTTAATAGCTAAGTAAAATAAAAACAGTATATCCACAACCCTTGCCGAATGGAAAAGGAATCATTGCATTGGTAGAAAAGATGGTCTTTGTCATGCAGAGAGTCTCCTCCAGGCTGTCCTTCTTAACTGGTTGCAGATATTGCTGCTGAGCAGTTATACAGCTTCCCATATTCCTTGAAGACCTTAGATTTATGACAGCCACAAGGTAATCAGAGAAACTGACCTAGGGCTGCTATCTTTTCGTGTCCCTCTTGCCCCTGCTAAATTGTCTAAGTTTTCTCTTTTCCTCATTTGGGAAGAGTTTCACATGGGATGAACGCAGAAACGCTTTTTTTCTGGCTGCACTCTTAAGAGGCTACTTTTCTTTTTTTTGGAGAGGTTTTTGCTATAGGGCGCGTGCGCTCCCCAGATAGACAGAGAGAGACAGAAAGAGAGAAATCACCCCCCAGGGGGGATGGCCACGCCGCAATCCCTTCTCCTCCATTCTCTTCTCAGGATCTTGGGCACGCACGCACACGTGCCCGGAGTGAGTTTTAAGCCACCGGTCCAGGACGCGAACTGTGATCGACTACGTGGGAGTCCAGTGACATAGCCATTATGCTAACTGTTGGTCCCAAGAGGCTACTTTTCTTTCCCTGCCTCCCTCCTTCACTTTCTTTACTATTTCCTCTGATAGTCTTACTTAAAAATCTACAAACAAAGTGACAGCCAATCCTCCCATCACAAGAAACTAAACTATATACATCATGGGAAGCAAGCTATTTAGAAAACTGTACAAGCTATGGCATAACAGACAAAATTATAAAACGTTATTTTTACTTAGCATAGAAAAATTAATTACTTAGCTGTAAAAACCTGCTTTATTCTTTTTTTCTCCAATCTTCCCCAACCCTTCTCTTTATGCAGACCTTAAAAAAAAAAAAAAAAAAAGAATCATTAGCAATAGATGAGCCAGGCAGTTAGCAAAATACAAGGATTTCTGGAGGTGTTGCAGCTGGGTCTCTGACACCATGCAATTCTTAATGAGAGAATCACTGATGAGATTTTTCCTTGACAAGGTGTGGGGGAGGAACCTGGCCGATTCCAGAGCTCCAGTGTCCTTAAGTGATCCTATTTGCTCATAACTGGACGGCGTTTTTAAGGCCGAGAAACCAACAAGTGTTCCTGGCATCATGATGTATGTCATGTTTCGGTAACTAAATAATATTGTTTGAGAAATGTGATTTTCAAAACAAGACTATTAAAACTAAAAAAAAATTCTAATTTGAGGTCTGTGAGTATGAAGACTAATTTGCAGTAGCACTTAAATGGTATTTTTGTGGTGTACTTTTACTCTACATAAAAAGGGGGGAAAGTTGATGTTAGAAATTGAATCCACATTAATGTTTTTAAAAAGCCAAACACAATCATGCATATCTGAAGTAAACTAAGCAAACTTTGGGGTAGAATGAGATAAATTTTAATTGAAAGGAAAAATACTTATAATCTATTTCTTCAAAAATTTAACTATATCTTTTTCATATAAAATAAAGAAACTCAATGCAAACCTTAAATATTGAAATAGAGGCTTATGCTTATTTATTTGTTTAAATAAGAGGAAGATTATTTTTTAAAAACCCAGATGAATGAACTCTCTAAGCCTAGAGAGTTTATAGCAAGGCAATGCATTTATAGTACCTGTTGTCATGGATACACTTTGCCCCTGAAAGTATCAGCAGTGTAAAAATGGCCCAGCCATCCTGACACTATATGCTGTTACTGATCAGTACCAGCACTCAAACACTCTTTGTAAGTTATACTATTTTCATATACATAATTTGGTTTTGTATAAAATTCCCTTAAATAACATAATTAAGGGTTTCTACCACTTTTAGATTAAAACTGGCATTTTTATAGTGTAGCATCAAAAAAATTCAACCAAAAACAACTCTCTAAGCATATCATTTCTTTTTCTTTTTTTTTTTTTTTTTTTTTTTTTAGAGGGTTTTGCTATAGGGCACGTTTACTCACCAGAAAGACAGAAAGAGACAGAGACAGGAAGTGAGAAATCACCCTCCAGGAGGGATGGCCATGCCAAAATCCCTTCTCCTCCATTATCCTCTCGGGATCTTGGGCACGCTGGGTCCAGCACTCGAGCCGCGGAAGACTACATGGGAGTCCAGCGACATAGCCATTATGTTAACTGCTGGTCCCAGCATATAATTTTTTTGCAAAGCTATTTTTATTATGTTCTAATTTCTCTCATAGAATGATGACCTTACTGTATTTATTTTATAAATGACATTTTTTCCCCAAGTGAGATGACATCCTTCCAGTGTTTCAAATGCTAAATAAATGATTTAATCTAATGGTTCTGCAAATCAATAATATACTCTCAATCTAGTTTATCTGTAGAGTCTTAGGCAAGTTACTTAGCCTCTGAGCTTCCTTTGTAAATAAGGTATAGATAATAATATAACCAACTTTTAAATGTTTCGCAAGCAATAAATTAAATAACTCATGTAAGTGCTTAACACAGTTCCAGACACAGAAGTAAATTTAATTAAGTATTAGCTATATAGGAAGAATCATTGACAATCAAGTTTGTAACACTTTAAGGTAAGCGATGTAGCATAGCACACCAAGAAAAGTCCATTAGTGACAATGAAATATTGAGTCAGCCCTGAAAAGTCAGAGAGGCCTATGTTTATTGCCTTAAACATTAGTCATATGACTTCAGTATTTCTCCTACAACAAATAAGTTTATTATGACTATTTAACCACTCATTTTTCCCAAAATGTTTGAGACAACTTTTAAAAAAAATTTTTTTTAGAGGTTTTTGCTATAGGGCGCATGCGCTCACCAGACAGACAGAGAGAGACAGAGAGACAGAAAGCAAGAAGTCACCCCCCAGGGGGGATGTCCATGCTGCAATTCCTTCTCCTCCATTCTCCTCTCAGGATCTTGGGCACACAGGCACATGTGCCTGGAGTGAGTTTTAAGCCACTGGGTCCAGGACACGAACCGCGGTTGACTACGTGGGAGTCCAGCGACATGGCCATTACATTAACTGCTGGTCCCGACACAACTTTTTTTAAGAGAAGTTTTTGCTATAGGGTGTGTGCACTCGCCAGAAAGACAGAGAGACAGAAAGTGAGAAATCATCCCCCAGGGGGAATGGCCATACCACCATCCCTCCTCCTCCATTCTCTTCTCAGGATCTTGGGCATGCACTCACATGCACTCGGTGTGAGTTTGAGCCGCCGGGTCCGGGACTCAGACTACATGAGAGTCCAGCGACATAGCCATTATGCCAACTGCTGGTCCCAAGACAACTTTTTTAACAGCACAATCTAAATACATAGACTTTACTTCCTTTTCCTATTATGTCTGTGACATGGACTATAGTCCCCATGTCAGAAGTTTAGGGGCACCATAAGTCTCGTCAAGTATTATCTGGTGCATGGAATACACAGGGTGAAAGGGGAAGAGCAAAGTACATCTTGTGGTAGGCATCTTGGCATCTTGGCTTTGCTTTTTATTATTAATATTTTGGATTTTTGCCATACATGTGTGCTCACTGGCCAGGGAGGGGAGGAGAGAGAGAGAGAGAGAGAGAGAGAGAGAGAGAGAGAGAGAGAGAGAAAGTGCTGATTTAGTCTGGACACTTACCCTCTTTAATGTTCAGTTCATTTATATGTACAATGGAAATAATATCCCTGCTTATTATGAGATGATGAAACAGATTATAGCTCCTCAAAATAGCAGACACTTCACTGAGAATGGTGGTGTTTTCTACATTCCTGTCTATTTCTGCACCTTTTACCCTAGCGATATTTGTAACTCACCTTCAGTATTCTCCAACGGTAACTCAATTATGTAAGAAGATCTATAGAATGTGATCTAAATCTTTCTGTGCCTGATGAGTAGCTGCATTCAGATTTGATATACTCACCATTTTTTCTTTATTATCCTAAAGAATGATTTGTTGTTTTTCTAAAACACTGTGCATATCTATACCTTCTTATCTATTAAGTGTCTAATAGTTGTTAGGGATCACTTTTTTCCAGGGAAAGAGAAAAACAGGGACATGTCAGGATAAGAACTGGATTTGGTAGGTAATGAACAGGCTAGGAAGTCTTGATTTGTCTTTTTTGGAAGAAGATCATCTTTTATACTCCCTCTACCTTTCTTGAACACTGGAACCATTGCTCTTATACAGAAGGAAGTTTAACAAACTTAGATTTGTGTTATTGGGAATTTGAGTGGAGAAAAAGTACTGACAAAGTCTGCTCTCATCACTTCATGGTCCGAAGACTGAAGATCTCTTATGTCCAAGATAGTGTGCCTTCTACAATCAGGCCCATAGTGTCTATTAGAGGAAGTTACAGAGGAATTCTCTGGATAGAGAGGAGTAAGAAATGGTGTAAGACATCAGAAAAACAGAATCCTTCTAAAGGAATCATAGTACTACTAGAAAACAGGAAGACATGGTGGAAAATTTGTAAAATATTAAGCAAGGATAAAATGGTGAAGGGAGAAGAACAAATTGTGTGATCACAAACATTGTAAAATGTGTAATCAAAAAGAAATTAAAGAGAGGTGATAGATTATTATGTAAACAGACTATCGTAAATCATAAGTATATAGCAAATCCTTGGTGAAGAACTACAGGACATGCTTTACATTCATCCACCTACTCATTTATCATTGTTCTTGTTAATTATTATTTTAATTCCAGATGATGTTAAGGAATAAGATGTTCCTGATTCTGGAGAAACTCTACAGTTGAAAGAAAGGCACAATTAACCTTTAGGCTGTGTTATATTTTTAAAGTTGAAAGCAAAACATAGCTTCACAAGACAACATTGCAGTTTGGCTTTAACTTTCATGTTGATTGGATTTTACTTTTTTCAAACCAACATAGTGAGAAATGTTTTTAGGCCAAGAGAACAATATGATCAAAGTTACAAAGATATGAAAGCTTAAGACATGCTCAGGAAACTGCAAAGTCCCAGTGTGGCTGTAGAATAGAATAATACACTAGAACAGAGAATGAGAGCTGAGTCTAGGCATAAAAAAGTTGGAACCAAACAGTGATGGGCATTCTATGACACTCAAAGAATTTAGATTTTTGTCTTGTGTTTTATTTTTATTTTTTCTTGATCCAAATTTTAAAAAAAGTGTTTTCTTCTAATGCTTACTTTATCTCCACCCCCCCCAAAAAAAGCCACCATAGATATTGATTTATAGTAATTTATCTAAAGGAAGAGTTAAATCAATAGTAGATCTCGGGGGACCAGCAGTTAGCATAATGGCTATGTCGTTGGACTCCCACGTAGTCGACCGTGGTTTGTGTCCCGGACTCGGTGGCTTAAAACTCACGCCGGGCGCGTGTGCATGCGTGCCCAAGATCCCGAGAGGAGAATGGAGGAGAAGGGATTTCGGCGTTGCCATCCCCCCTGGGGGGATGATTTCTCGCTTTCTGTCTCTCTGTCTCTCTCTGTCTGTCTGGCGAGTGCACACGCCCTATAGCAAAAACCTCTCCACAAAAAAAAAAAAAAAAAAAAAAAAAGTAGATCTCGGTTTCTTTCTTGTGAGGAGTGCAGGCATGTTAGAACTACTTGGTCCATTGTATTGTATTTGAAATTGAGTAGATGGGGTAAACACATGATCCCTGCTGAACCACCCGGATTTCCTTTCTTCAGAAAGAAAAACAGAACTCAGGGTATTTAGATATTCTGTGCTGTGAACTTAAAAGTAAGTTGAATCCAGGTCTGGGGGCAGCCATGTCTTATCCTGGATACACCAAAAGCAAAGAAAGCTATCAGCTTTGAAAATTGACTCAGTCTTTTTCTAGGAAATTATTCTATGAAAGCATTTCGAGAATGTGCAAAATTCTAACTATGTTCAGTGCGTCCCTGTTTAAAGTAGTAGGAAACTAAAAGCACCCTAATTGTTCTTTAGTGATCAGTTCAGTGTACTTGGAAAATTGTTTATCTGTTGATATGTGAGACATACTGTAATATTAAAATGATCCTAGAATAACAACTGCTTAAAATATGAAAAGATACACAATTCAATAAAAATAATGAAACAGCTATGGCTTTAGGTTACATCTGACACATTTTTGCACGTTACAAAAACTCATAATATGTAAAAAGATATAAAAAACAATTGTAGTTTTGAAGGAGAATGATGCTGTTTCCACCTAGAGGAACGAAGGTGAGCTTTGAGAAAAAACATGGCATGCAAATATGAACTGATTCATTAATGTGCAAATTATTTGTGTAGGGGCCATGTCAATATACTTATTAATTGATCTAGTTTCACTAGATATGCTAATTGAATAAAATTCTAGTATTAATGATGGTCATGTTTATACCCTGCAATTGATGTAAAATTTAAGAACTAAGTCTAAAATCGTACCCATGGGAAGCTACTTATCACGTACTCTTTAGAATTCACCTTAAACACAAACTCGTAGGATCTCACTTACAGATGAGGAGTTATGAGTTACTCAGAGTTAAGCAGTCAATGGTAAGACTTGGCATAGAATACAGAATTTACTCATTTATCCTATAATATCCCCTTAGAGACCACTAAAAAGGTATTGCAAAATCCATTGAAATAAAGATAAAGGTTAGTGAGTAAAAAGAGTCCAATTATAATTGTAAAAGTATAATTTTTCAAAAGGTCCAAAACATGATTTTCATGTAAATATGACATGAGCACATATTAAAGATTGTACTGAAGTCAATATGTTAATGAATCAGTACAAAGGGCATTTATGAAACTACAAATTTGTAGGTAGACTAATAAAAGAATGTTAAATAAGATAGCTGAGTTTGATACAAAACTGATTACAATAAACTATAATTTGGGGGCTTGTCTGTTTCACCATATTGATATTATTTGCACCTCTACCAGACAAAAATCTACAAGTGAACCTCTGCTCCAGTGCAGTTGTAAATAGCCCTGTTATGGGACCAGCAGATGGCATAACGGTTACGTCGCTGGATCCCACATAGTCAACCCACGGCTGGAGTCCTGAACCCAGTGGTTTAAAATTCAAGCCAGGCATGTGTGTATGCATGCCCAAGATCCCAAAAGAAGAATGGGGAGAAGGGAGTGTGGCGTGGCCATCCTGCTGGGAGGTGATTTCTCGCTTTCTGTCTCTCTCTGTCTCTCCGGTGAGTGCCCAGGCCCTATAGCAAAAAATCTCTCCTAAGGGAAGCAAACAAACAAACAAAAAACAGTTATTATAAAGCAAACCAAATGTATAAGACTGGCACTAAGAAAATACTTACTATGCTTTTCCCATTTTCAAGTTTCAAGTTCCAGATAATTTTTCTCACTATAATCTATAAAGCTCCCTAACCTTGACCTCAGTTATCCTTTTGGAAGATTATGTGACTATGTTGATTTATCTCTAGTACAGAACCTTTAGAATACAAATAGCCATCATTCTGGAAACAAATAATATTGAAAGGCCACAGACTAGAGTTTCATTTTCTTGGATCTTAATGCTGTTATAAGAACATAGCTCTAGCAAAATGTGTTTGAGAACTTGTTAGAATAAATTTCTTATTCTGCGTTTATATTTAGTAAAAAGGCATAAGACAGGATCTCTAACAAACAACCTAAGGAATAAGATGAAAGTAGCAGAATTGTTTTTAAACTAGACTTATTTTATTATTAGTATTTCCTAATAGGCCAAAGAGATGGGTGAAGTTGTTTGCACTGTAATATGCACTTTTGTAACCCAGGACCCCCTTCACCTTGTTCATTCATTAGTATATTAATCAGATATTTTTAGAAAAATACTAAGTTCAAGTTACTTACTGTGGGAGGTTTTAATTTTTATAAAGATTTCATCACCCTAATGAGAATGTTTGAGAATAGTGGCAAATGATAATCACTGTGTATTTGACACATTCTGAGGCATACTAGGTAGGATTTCTAAATTTCAGTCCTCCCGGTTTTCCTCTAAAGAGGATATGGCTGTCGTCTCCTGTCAGATAATGAGCCACATCAAAGTGACTAAT
This sequence comes from Tupaia tana, assembly GCA_026018925.1. Lineage (NCBI taxonomy): Eukaryota > Metazoa > Chordata > Mammalia > Scandentia > Tupaiidae > Tupaia > Tupaia tana. Next base: position 58,420,054 of record JAKSZU010000007.1, on the reverse strand, counting down.
GCAATAGTTGAATGTGCGTTTGTTTTTGAGGTAGTGTTGTTCCTCTGTAATTGTCCCGAAATTTAAGTTAAAAAATGAAGTCTCAATTTCTACCCACAAAGAGCTACTTATGAATCACACTTTAGAATTTGGGACCAGCAGATAGCATAATGGTTACATCGCTGGACTCCCATGTGGCTTACTACAGTTCGAGTTCCAGACCCAGAGGCTTGAAACTTAGACTGGGTGCATGTTCATGCATGCCCAAGATCCCAAAAGGAGAATGGAGGAGAAGGGATTGTGGCATGGCCATTCCCCCGGGGGGTGATTTCTTGCTTTCTATTTTTCTGGCCAGTGCACATACCCTATAGCAAAAAATCTCTCTCTAAAATAATAATTTACTCGCATACAGCAATGAGTAAAGTCTTACTATTTACAGATGAAGATTTATGAGTTGCTCAAGATCACATAGATCATAGAACATATTTTGAAAAGATAATGAAGAAAGAAGAGCATAAATCATGAGAATGCAAGCTCTCTGAGTACATAGCTTTTTGCCTGTTTAGGTCCTTGCTGTGTAATTAACACCTAAACACTTAAGAATTATTTTACTGCGTATCAAATGCTTGGCACATAGTAAACATCCTAAAACTATATTTTTTAAATACATCACATCACATTAAGACCCAGAATCATTCATCATATGAAATCAAAATGAATACACAGTAGGTCAATATATAGCCACACAAAGTATAGAAATATAGTGACAAATGCCCATATGAATTTTTATCAGAATGCAATACAAATTAGAGAAGCACAAATTTGGTTGTTAGGAGACTACCACAGGGTAGCTAATGGTTCTGATGCAGGATATTGGGGTGAGCACAGGCCCAACAGCAATGCCAGATTCAGAAACGCAAGATGACCAAGGTCTTGTCTGAAGCAAGTATATCCTGCTTTGAGGTAAATAAGGGAGGGGAGAGAGACTTCTTACTCACTTTGCAATTGTCTTAATCTCAAAATAATCCTTAAACCAAAGTGGCATATTTAGGGTGACATATTCTGTTATCCTACAAGGTCTTAAACAAAAGATATCAGTATTCCTTTTGAATCACTTTTGTTATGGTTGACTTACAGCATATCTTTATCATTTTCCTTCTTTTCCTACCATGACATTTATAGAAAACTTACTAAGAAAGATATATTTGTCTCTTTTCTATGTAAAAACTAATTAAACTAATAGTGGCTTGCTGGTAGCCCTATAATTCTGTTTTTCCTGGAGAGATTTTGATTATAAGACAGACAATCTTGGCCATTTGTTCTAATCATCACATATTGGGAGGAATTACATAAAGTTTATGTAAAATTACAAACTATTAAATAGCAATATTTTCTCATGGGCTATAACTCTATGTCATAGAATTTGGCCAAAATGTAAAAATTTAACAACATAGTGTTGAGAATATTTTCTCAATGGCCAAATGTAAATCTTTATAATCATGAACAGATTATTATTATAGTTATATATCACTTTAAAGTAAGTTTTGGGGGGCTTTTTTTAGAAGTATTTTTTTTTTTTTTAAATAAATAAAGAAGATTTAATGGTAAATTAAATAAGCCAAACAATGAAAAATAAGTATGTTCCAAGTGAATGGATGAACTATGCAGCAGAAACCAAAATATTTACAGATATAGAATTAGAGAGGGCAACTGTAGATACCAAAGACAATGTGGCAGTGAGGTGGTGGGATCTATTCAAAAGAAATCATTTAAGAGAAATGAATGAAAATGTATGTATACAAACAAATGTGTTATGGCACAATATAAAACACAACAGATAGAAACAGATGCTGATAATCTTAAGTGTGTGTGTGTATGTGTGTGTGTATGTATGTGTGTGTATATATGTATGTATATGTATGTATATATACCCAAAAAACTAGTTGAACAAAATTTGAAGGTGCTCACATAAAGTAATGTTCTCTGATGAACATGGCAATATCACAGATTCGAGTACTACACACTGCATGAATACTTTATTTTTTTTTTTTAAAGTTAAGAATTTTTTTTTTGTTATTATCTATTTTTTTATTACATTGAATTACATACAACTTTACAGTGTATTACATTGCTTTTTCAAAAGGGAATGCCATGCATGTCAGTCAGTACAGAGACATTAATCTCCCCGCTTCAACATTCAATATCTTTCCTATGTTTCCCCCAATCATTATTATTATTTTTCTAATTATTTTTTATGATAAACATGATTTTTTTTCCCAATTATCAGATCATAAAGTTCCCAACAATAGGAAACGTAGACTGCACTCAGGACTGGACCAAGGGTGGGTCTCGTGCAGCCCCGCAAATGTAGGTGAATCTCCATGGAACACAGTTTCAGGAACGTGGCTCAGGAAAGCAGAGACGGCCATCAGCGGTTGCGGCACGCGGGGCAAATCCCGGCCACGGCCCGCAGGGGCAGAGCCCCGGCCACGGCACGCGGGGCAGACCACGACCACGGCACGTGGGGCAGAGCCCCGGCCACGGCACGCGGGGACAGAACCCGGCCACGGCACGCGGGGCAGAGTCCCGGCCACGGCACGCAGAGCAGAGCCCCGGCCACGGCACGCGGGGCAGAACCGCGGCCACGGCACGCGGGGCAGAGTCCCGGCCAGGGCACACGGGGCAGAACCCCGGCCACGGCACGCGGGGCAGAGTCCCGGCCACGGCACGCGGGACAGACCCAGGCCACGGCACGCGGGGGCAGACCCCGGCCACGGCACGCGGGGGCAGAACCCTGGCCACGGCACGCGGGGCAGAGTCCTGGCCACGGCACGCGGGGCAGACCCCGGCCACGGCACGCGGGGTAGAACCCGGCCACGGCACGCGGGGGCAGACCCCGGCCACGGCACGCGGGGCAGAGTCCCGGCCGCGGCACGCGGGGCAGAGTCCGGGCCGCGGCACGAGGGGCAGACCCCGGCCGCGGCACGCGGGGGCAGACCCCGGCCAAGGCACGCGGGGGCTGACCCCGGCCACGGCACGCGGGGCAGAACCCGGGCCACGGCACGCGGGACAGGGCCCCGGCCACGGCACGTGGGGCAGAACCCGGCCACGGCACGAGGGGGCAGACCCCGGCCACGGCACGCGGGGGCAGAACCCTGGCCACGCGGGGCAGAGTCCTGGCCACGGCACACGGGGCAGACCCCGGCCACGGCACGCGGGGCAGAACCCGGCCACGGCACGCGGGGGCAGACCCTGGCCACGGCACGCGGGGCAGAGTCCCGGCCGTGGCACGCGGGGCAGAGTCCCGGCCGCGGCACGAGGGGCAGACCCCGGCCGCGGCACGCGGGGGCAGACCCCGGCCGCGGCACGCGGGGGCAGACCCCGGCCGCGGCACGCGGGGGCAGACCCCGGCCGCGGCACGCGGGGGCTGACCCCGGCCACGGCACGTGGGGCAGAACCCGGGCCACGGCACGCGGGACAGGGCCCCGGCCACGGCACGTGGGGCAGAACCCGGCCACGGCACAAGGGGGCAGACCCCGGCCATGGCACGAGGGGACAGACGCCGGCCACGGCACGCGGGGGCAGAACCCTGGCCACGGCACGCGGGGCAGAGTCCTAGCCACGGCACACGGGGCAGACCCCGGCCACGGCACGTGGGGCAGAGTCCCGGCCGCGGCACGCGGGGCAGAGTCCCGGCCACGGCACGAGGGGCAGACCCTGGCCGCGGCACGCGGGGTCAGACCCCGGCCAAGGCACGCGGGGGCTGACCCCGGCCACGGCACGCGGGGACAGGACCACGGCCACGGCACGCGGGGGCAGGCCCCGGCCACGGCACGCGGGGCAGAGTCCCGGCCACGGCACGCGGGGCAGGGCCCCGGCCACGACACTCGGGGCAGACTCCGGCCACGGCACGCGGGGACACACCCCGGCCACGGCACACGGGACAGACCCCGGCCACGGCCCGTGGGGACAGGACCACGGCCACGGCCCGCGGGGGCAGGCCGCGGCCACGGCACGCGGGGCAGAGTCCCGGCCACGGGACGCGGGGCAGGGCCCCGGCCACGACACTCGGGGCAGACCCCGGCCATGGCACACGGGGCAGACCACGGCCACGGCACGCGGGGCAGAGTCCCGGCCGCGGCACGCGGGGCAGAGTCCCGGCCGCGGCACGAGGGGCAGACCCCGGCCGCGGCACGCGGGGGCAGACCCCGGCCGCGGCACGCGGGACAGGGCCCCGGCCACGACACTCGGGGCAGACCCCGGCCACGGCACACGGGGCAGACCCCGGCCACGGCACGCGGGGACAGGACCACGGCCACGGCACGCAGGGGCAGACCCCGGCCACGGCACACGGGGCAGACCCCGGCCACGGCACGCGGGGCAGAACCTGGCCATGGCACGCGGGGTCAGTCCCCGGCCACGGCACGTGGAACAGAGCCCCGGCCACGGCACGCGGGGCAGAGTCCTGGCCACGGCACGCGGGGCAGAACCCGGCCATGGCACACGGGGGCATACCCCGGCCACGGCACGCGGGGCAGAGCCCGGCCATGGCACGCGGGGAAGAGCCCCGGTCGGGCCGGACCTCCGGATAGGGCACGCGGGGCAGACCCCGGCTACGGCACACGGGGCAGACCCCGGCCACGGCACGCGGGGAAGGACCACGGCCACGGCACGCGGGGGCAGGCCCCGGCCACGGCACGCGGGGGCAGAGTCCCGGCCACGGCACGCGGGGCAGAGTCCGGGCCACGGCACGTGGGGCAGGGCCCCGGCCACGACACTCGGGGCAGACCCCGGCCACGGCACGCGGGGCAGACCCCGGCCACAGCACGCGGGGACAGGACCACGGCCACGGCACGCGGGGCAGAGTCCCGGCCACGGCACGCGGGGCAGACCCCGGCCAAGGCACATGGGGGCAGAGCCCGGCCACGGCACGCGTGGCAGAGCCCTGCCACGGCACGCGGGGCAGAACCCCGGTCACAGCATGCGGGGCAGGGCCCCGGTCACGGCACTCGGGGACAGACCCCGGCCACGGCACACGGGGCAGACCCCGGCCACGGCACGCGGGGGCAGGCCCCGGCCACAGCACGCGGGGCAGAGTCCAGGCCACGGCACGTGGGACAGTGCCCCGGCCACGGCACGTGGGGGCAGAACCCGGCCACGGCACGAGGGGGCAGACCCCGGCCACGGCACACGGGGCAGACCCCGGCCACGGCACGCGGGGACAGGACCACGGCCACGGCACGCGGGGCAGAACCTGGCCATGGCACGCGGGGTCAGTCCCCAGCCACGGCACGTGGAACAGAGCCCCGGCCACGGCACGCGGGGCAGAGTCCCGGCCACGGCACGCGGGGCATAACCCGGCCACGGCACGCGGGGGCATACCCCGGCCACGGCACGCGGGGCAGAGCCCGGCCACGGCACGTGGGGCAGAGCCCCGGTCGGGCTGGACCTCCGGATAGGGCATGCGGAGCAGAGCCCCGGCCACGGCACACGGGGCAGACCCTGGCCAAGGCACGCGGGGCAGACCCCGGCTCGGCACGCGGGGCAGAGTCCCGGCCACGGCACGCGGGGCAGACCCCGGCCACGGCACGCGGGACAGGGCCCCAGCCACGGCACGCGGGGCAGACCCCGGCCACGGCCCGCGGAGCAGAGCCCCGGCCACGGCACACGGGGCAGACCCCGGCCAAGGCACGCGGGGCAGACCCCGGCCACGGCATGCGGGGTCAGAGCCCCGGCCACGGCACGTGGGACAGACCCCGGCCAAGGCACACGGGGTCAGAACCCCGGCCACGGCACACGGGGCAGAGCCCCGGCCACGGCACGCGGGACAGACCCCGGCCAAGGCACGCGGGGCAGACCCTGGCCACGGCACGCGGGGCAGACCCCGGCCATGGCACACAGGACAGAGCCCCGGCCATGGCACGTGGGGCAGAGCCTGTCGGGCCAGACCTCCAGACAGGGCACGTGGAGCGGAGCCCCCGCGCCCTGACCCCGCACCCCAGCACGTGGATTGGAGCCCCTGCGCCCGCCTCCCCACCCCCACGTGCCGGCACGCGGAGCAGAGCCCCCGCCTGCCGCCCCTGGACGTTTAATTGTATCTAGTACTTCTTGCATATTATTCTCAAAGTTTTGGGCCATTTTCTCAGTCTTTATGGTGGACCTTTCTAGGCCAGCCATTTTCTCTTCTACGTTACAGATTCCATTTTCTGAATGATCTAGTCTGCTTTTAATACTTTCAAGGGAGATTTTGACTTCTTGTATTATAGCCTTCATCTCTAACAGCTCCATCTGATTCTTTTGTAAAGTGTGAAACTCCTCTTTTAGATCTTGCATGAATTTCCTCACCTCCTAGAACTCTTCAACTCCTTTCTCCTTCCCCTTCAGCAGTTCCTTGTCTCTCTTCTCTTCTATCTCTGTTAGCTTTGCCATTATGAATGATCTGAATTGTTTATCAGACATTTCCATGAATTCCCTTGAGCTGTGTGTGGATGAAGAGGAGCTATCCGTTTCAATTGGAGGAGGGGCATTTTCCTGCTTCTCCATATTTCTTGTGGTCCTGCAGCGATTTCTAGTCATCTGGTGGATGGTTGGTTTCTTCCCAAACACGTGGGTTTTGTATGATGGAGGCCCAGTTAGGAGTGGGACATCTTCATTTCTCCCAGCATGTCTACATCTCAGGAGCCATTGAGCAGGCTTTCTCTTGAAGAAGGGCTGTTCACGTGGGTTTTGTATGATGGAGGCCCAGTTAGGAGTGGGACATCTTCATTTCTCCCAGCATGTCTACATCTCAGGAGCCATTGAGCAGGCTTTCTCTTGAAGAAGGGCTGTTCACGTGGGTTTTGTATGATGGAGGCCCAGTTAGGAGTGGGACATCTTCATTTCTCCCAGCATGTCTACATCTCAGGAGCCATTGAGCAGGCTTTCTCTTGAAGAAGGGCTGTTCTGATGCATGAATACTTTGAAAAACCATATTGTATCTCACAACGCGAAAATGAATTCATTTCTTTAACCTTGGAAAAATACAGCAGTTTCTAAAATTATAGCTTTACAAAGATCACTTTTTCAAAATTCATCAAAATGAAGCTGTCTCTGTCACCGATACAAATATTCCATCAAAATTCCAGTATGTTTTCTTTTCATGGAAAAAGGGACCAAAAATTCTAAAATTTACCGTCGTGGACACCGTGTCCTGCAGAGCACGGTTCTCCCCAGCAACCACGCAGAAGGAAGTCTAGAAGTATTTTTAAGATTTTTTTTTCCATGGAAAAGAAAGACAGAGATAAAAAAAAAGCACCCCAAACAGGCCCCTGTTTCTCTGATCCACCTCCAGCTTTCAGACAGCCCCAGATCATGGGTAAGCATTTGCCTGGTATAGTCAGAGAGGTCTTCAGGCTTGAACCTGGGACCTTACCATATTGGATTGCCTGGCAGAGTATTGCATTTCACTCCTTTTTACCCTCTGGTCCTGAGTCTTCTTTTAAATATATGCACATAGAAATAAAAGGTTAGAATACTTTGATTTTATTCTTAGTTGTAGCAATAGCTAATAATAGAGGAGAGATTTGTGTGGCACTTTAGTTATGTTTTACAGATAATAACAGGATGGCTTTTGGCTATTAGCACAAGGAACAGTCTGATATTTTTCTGTAAAAAAGTTTCCTGGGTTTATTACAGAATGAAACAATGGGAAATTTAAAAATTATACCCACCTGTTCCTCAATACAAAGTAAGGGATAGTCAAGTGAGGGGTGATATTTTTTGTTATTGTTTTTGGCTTTATTTTGTTTTAACCTAAATGTTTATGTATACTAACTCGAAGTCATAAAGATTTTGTCTGATGTTTTTATAGACATTTTATAGTTTTAGGATATACATTTGGTTAGATGATACTTTTTCATTTATTTATCTTATTATTTAGGATTTATATTTGGTTAGATGATAGTTTTTTATATATTTAGTTTGTGAGTGACAGCAGCAGAGATACAGCACTTCCAAAAAGTTCTTGATGCCACAGTCAGTTCCCTGCTTTGGCTAGCTCTAGGTCACGGGCACATGTGTGTCTAGCGTACTCAAGGAGGTCTGAGATGTGAACTGATAACCTTCCCATGTGTGTCAACCCCACAGAGCTTCTTGTACCACCATCTAGCCTCCATATGGTCCATTTTGTGTTGTTCTTCATTTAACACAAATGTGAATTAAAATGCCATTTTGGTACTCATACCAAATGGTATGAATTAAAATTCCAATGGTGAGACCAGCAGATGGTATAATACATCACTGGAGTCTCATGTAGTCCACCAGGGTTTAAGCCCCAGATGCCAGGCGTACCTAAAATCCCAAGAGGAGAATGCAGGAGAAGGGACTGCAGCCTGGCCATCCCCCTGGGCGATGGCTTTTTGCTTTCTGTCTCTCTGTCTCTGTTTCTCTGGTGAGCGCACGTGCCCTATAGCAAAAATCTCTCTCAAAAAAAAATTTTTTTTAAATAAAATTCCAATTGTTTCAGAAACTTTTGTTGAAGATTTGGTGTTCACTCCACTGAGCCTTTGTCCTTACTTTTGATTCCATGAAGGTAGTAAATTTCTACTTAATGCTTTCATGACTAAATCTCAATGCTTGAATTTTTGGCAGACACAAACCATAGCAGAAGGTAAATTTAGAGGCTATTACTTCATCGTGACCATAGGTTAAAATTTATTTTTAATCAAGCAGGTCTTTTAAATAATGTAGGGAAAAGAAGCCGAATTAAACACCCTGAAGCACAATGGAGTTTATGCAGCATTCTCTTGTAAACAATAAATGTGATCAGGGACTGGGCTCTTAACAGGTCAAGAGGCTTACTGCTAATGTGTTAAATAGAGTCCTGCTGCTTCTGTAGACGAGGAGAAAGTGACAGAAATATAGTTACTTAGCATCAATGGGTGGATTATTTTATGAACAAAGTGAAGAAATTAGAGTAAATGGACACAGTACATTCTGAATTTGTTTCTGCATCAATGAACTGTTCTTTATTGTAAGTCTTTTTTGTCCAATTTTTTAGTATTGCATAATTTCACAGAACATTTATATTAAAATGTTAGATGATATAATGACTGTCTATTCTCTCTCTGAACTTTACCACCACATACTCAACAATTTTGATATTTACTAACGATTAGTCAATAATCTTATATCTCTTTGGTCTATGTGTTGAGCACACACAAATACCTAACATTGGAATCAGACCATTTGGAATACAGAATTCTACAAACATGAAAAACTTTAAAGCCGGAAGAAAAATAATAAAGGCAAAAACCCCACTCAGAGCTCAAGTGACCTTTGCCGTTACTGATTTAACCAACTATTTCAAAGAAATTCACACCCGACCTTTCTGCACATCTCATGGCTGTGTTTCTGCCTGTGGAACTAATCAGTACAGCCCTCACTGTGCTGGGGACCTGGGAGAAGGAAGGGAGCAAGAGAAGCTTTGTTAGTAAAGGCTGAGGGACCACACAGAATAAAGGGAAAAAAGTCGATTTAGGCAAATAACTACCTGAAAACAGATATTCTTATTAGAACCTTTTTAACGTCACACTTTCAAATATTATTTTTTTTTCTTTCTCTCAAAATACATGCATAGTGCTGAAGAATTTATTTTGGCATGCCTTTTTTTTTTTTTTTATCCTTATTCACAGTAGAGCTCCTGTGCTTATGAGAGAAAAGGAGAGGGAGGAGAGGCGCCCTCTACAGGGTTGGGTCATGCTGCGATCACCTCCCCCAGTTACCCAGCTTGTCAGATCCTGAGCACTCAGGCATGCCTCAGGCCAACCAGGCTAAGAATTTGAACCTTAGCTGCCACATGGCTTCTCATGTAGATTTCTGGCATGCTACCAACTGCACCACAGAGGCTAGGCTGATTTTGGTACACTTTTAAAGTCAGAAGGGGATGAAGTTATCAAACTTGACAAAGGGAAGTTATAGAAAAGTATTTCCAGTTAAGAAGTGAACCTTAAATAACACTTGTTTTGGAAATGGGGAAATTAAATCATTTGGCTATTTATTCCTAGCTAGCTCTCTCTCCATTCTTTTCTAATGATTCATAGTTATAAACAAATAGAATAATTCATTATTCACCGTAAATAATACATATGGTTATTCTTTATTTTCCCTCTTGGCCCTTGTAGTACACATCTGATTCATCGTTATGAATTAACTGAAAAAGAATTAGTTACCTAGGTCTCACAAATCACCAAACTTTCTGGGTGCATCAAAATCCCATTTCTTAAAAAAAAAAAAAAAATCCCATTTCTTTACTTACTTGGCTTCTCTTTGCTTCACCATAGCTACAAGCAACTACTCTGTCTTTTTCATTTTATGATAATTACTTATGTTGGTGTATAAACCTATTTTTTTCACTCTATATTTCCCGAATTTAAATATGAAATGATTCAATACCTGATGAAATAGAGAAAAATGGACTTCTTATGTGGTCAAATTGGACCTTGAACAAAATTTTACCTGCAAAATTGACAAAAACCATGTAACTATTTCTTTTTAAAAAAAATGTACAGATCTCATTTTAACTTCTTATCTTTACTCCATGCTGGCAGAAATTTGTCAAGTGTGAGGCTCAAAGTGATTAATCAGTTAACTATATCATGAAGCATACATACGGGTCATACACCCCAAACACGGGAATATTCAAACAGAGAATTCTTGTTTTTTTAGGAAACATTGGTCTGATATTCAGTATTGAGTTGAGTCTTAATTTTTTTTTTAGAGGTTTTTGCTGTAGGATGCATGTGCTCACCAGAAAGACAGAGAGAAGCAGAGAGACAGAAAGCGAAAAATCACCCCCCAGGGGGAATGGCCATGCCACAATCCCCTCTCCATTCTCCTCTCAGGATCCTGGGCATGTACGCACATGCGCCTGGGATGAGTCTAAGCCACTGGGTCCGGGACTCAAACTGCAGGCGGCTACAAGGGAGTCCAATGACAGCCATTATGCCAACTGCTGGTCCCAAGTCTTAATTGTTGACGTGCTTTTTGCCTAATGATGACAGGATGGAGATGGGGAAGGAAGGAGCAAAGCACTCCTAGCAGCAGAAGCAGTGTTTAGAAGGCACAAATGTCTACAAGCACCTGACACTTAGGAACTAAGGTTAAACATGGCTCGGTGAGAGGAGCTGGCTGGAGAGGTAGGCAGGAGCCATGGTAAGAGAGAACTGCTAACAGTATACTAAAGAAACTGGATTCTTACTAGATAATGATAAAGAGACATGGATAGAAGGAAATCAATTAAAATAAAGTTTAAAAGTGTTATACATATATTGGCTGATGGGATATGGGTTCAGGCAGAGAAAAAGAACTACTAGGTACATAGATTAGATGATCAAGAAGATGATGAGGTTATTTACAGAATTCTAAGAGGAAAATCTTGTTTTCAGGGAGGTGTTGACCTTGATCACAGATATATTCAACTTGTGTTTTTTTTTTTTAAACCAACAAAGTCCACACAGATGTTTCACACTAAAGATTGACACTCTTGAGTAGTAGTTTTGGGATTCTTAGATAGATGAGCATGTTTTAACCCTTTCTCTGTCTCCTAATAGTTAGATAAGTTGGTATTTTTCTCTGGGCTACAGTCTCTTCTCCTACAGGATGGAGTATAAAATGGCCTTTTCATTTCATCATTGCCTCTCTCTGATTATAAAATTAGTTATTGGATATGACTAGGAGAGGCTTTTCTTTACATCTTCTTTGCGGTGTACAGTTACATTCATATTATAATATAGATGTTATAGTAAGCTATGTTAATTCTAGTCCCAAGCTATGAAAAGATCAAGCTGATGTCAGCTGTAAGAGACAACGATCCAAATATAAAGAACACACACTTGTAAGAACCATGTCATAATCAAGTCTGCAAGAAATAACAATGGTGATTTAAGCTTCTTTGCCTAAAAATGAATTTCATTTACCATTATTCACTCAAATGATCATAATAAAAGCAGAACTCAAAATTGGAGATTTTTTTTTTTTTTAAATCACCAGAGGGCACATACATTCATCAGGCAGAGATAGAGAAACCAAAAGAGAGAGGGAGGAAACACTCCTCAGTGGAGCATGGTCACAGTACAATTCCTCCCCCATTTCTCCAACCTGTCATGGTTTTGGACATGCAAACGCACATGCATGGCATGTTTTTCAAGCCAGCAGGACCTAGATTTGAACTATGTCAGCTGTATGAGATCAGGCAACCATAAGTAAGGAGCAGGTATATGATTATATACCAGACTACCTAAGCAATACAACAAAAATGTTAGAAACAAAATAATTCAATTATTAGACTAGCTATGCAGGTAATATAAAAATCATTTTCTTATGGTCTAATACAAAATCTAATCACAAATTAGAAAAAAAATGTTTATTTTGTGGTTATTGGGTGGAAAGTTCTATAGATGTCTGTCAAATTCTTTTCATTTATGGTGATGTTTAGATCCTGTATTTCTTTGCTTATATTTTTTCTAGGTAATCTGCCTAGAAGAGATAGTGGGGTATTGAGATCCCCGATGATTAGTGTGCTGCAGTCTACCTCTCCCTTTAGATCTAGCAGTCTTTCTTTCACATCTTTGGGTGCTCCCAAGCTGGGTGCACAGATATTTATAAATGTTACATCTTCTTGATGAATTAGCCCTTTTAGTACTATATAATGTTTTTCTTTGTCTCTTCTTATAGTTTTGGTTTTGTCTGATCTCAGTATCATGTTTCTAGCCTTTATTTGATTTCCATTTGCATGGAGTATCTTTTTCCAGCCCTTCACTTTTAGTCTATATGTCCTTATCCATGAAGTACATTTCTTATAGGCAGCAAGTAGAAGGTTTCTGATTTGTTATCCATTCAACCAATTTGTGTGTGTTTTTTTTTTTTTTTTTTTTTTTTTTTTTTTTTTTTTTTTGAGACAGGGATTTTTGCTATAGGGCACATACGCTCGCCAGAAAGAGAGAGACAGAAAGCAAGAAACCACCCTCCGTCTCCGTCCCAAAGGGAGATGGCTGTGCTGCAATCCCTTCTGCTCCATGCTCCTCTGGGGATTTGGGGCATGCACACACACACGCCCGGCATGAGTTTTAAGCTATAGAGTGCAGAATTCAAACCGAGGTCGACTATGTGGGAATCCAATGATGTAACGATTATGTCATCTGCTGGTCCCAGTTTGTGTCTTTTGATTGCAGAATTTAATCCATTAACGTTCAAAATTTTTATTGATATTTGTGGTTTTGTCCCTGCCATTTGCCAGCTGTTTTCTTGGGTTTTTTTTGTTTTTGTTTTTGTTTTTTTTTTCTATTATTTCTGTCTGTCTCTCCTTAATTTTTCTGATAGAGTACTCAGTTTAGTACTTCTTGAGGACCTGGTCTAGTATTGGTGAATTCTTTTAGTTTTTGTTTGATGAAAATGTTTTATTTTTTCTTTCCATTTGAAAGATAATCTTGCCAAGTATAGTATTCTTGGTTCAAATTGTTTTTCTTTTAGCATTTTGAATATATTTTCCCTTTTTTTATTCTTGCCTGCATTATTTAAGTTGAGATGTCTGATTTCAGCTTAATAGGATAACCTTTGTAAATGACTTGACATTTCTCTCTTGCCATTTTTAGAATCTTATATTTCTCTGTGATTTTGACCAATCTGGCTATGATATGCTGTGGAGAGGATCTTCTTATGTTGATTCTATTTGTGGTCCTTTGTATTTCTTGGGTCTGGATATCTGAACGCTTCCCTAGATTTTGAAAGTTTTCGGCAGGTATTTGATGAAATAGATCTTCTATGTCCTTGTCTGATTCTTCATATTCTGAAATACTATTATTTGGATACTTGCATGTTTAATAGTGCCTAGTATTTCCTGTATCTTATCCTCATTTTTAAATTACTTTTTCATTATTTTTTGGTGGTTTTATCTAAGCCAAAGGTTTTGTCTTCCAGCTCAGAGATTCTGTCTTTTGCATGATTTAATATGCTGTTAATACTTTCTAGGGAGGTCTTGATTTCCTTGTTTTACTGCCTTCATCTCTATAAGTTCTGATTTGTTTTTTGGTGTTCATATCCTCCTTCAAATCCTGGAAAGACTTCCTCATCTCTGTCACCATTAATATTCTTAATTATTTTTCTGACATTCCTGAAAATTCCTTTGAGCTGCCTATGGTTGAAGAAGAGTTGCTCTGGAGACCAGCAGGTGGTGTAATGGCTTTGTCACTGACTCTCATGTAGTTGATCGTGGTTTGAGTCCCCGACCTCATGGCTTAAACTCATGCCAGGCACATGTGCATATGTGCCCAAGATCCTGAGAGGAGAATGGAGGAAAAGGGATTGCGGCGTGGCCATTCCCCCCGGGGGACGATTTCTCGCTTTCTGTCTCTCTTTCTCTCTCTGTCTTTCTGGCAAGCGCATGTGCTCTATAGCAAAAACAAAAACAAAACATAACCAAAAAACTCTGAAAAAAAAGAAGAGTTGCTCTGTTTCCGTAACAGAAAGATATTTGTTTTTCCATATTTCTTGTGCTTCTGTGCTGGTTTCTAATCATAAGACGAATTATACATTTCTTCCTACTTTTCTGGTGTCAATTCTGTAGTGTCAGGAAGATAATAAATCCCCACCACATTTCTTCCACGTTTTATGGAGCAGAATGATAATAATATGACATCATCATGTTGATATGACAAGAATGGTGATGATGGCAGTGATCATGTGATAGTGTAAAAGTAGTGATGATGATCTCAGTGCAATAGTTATAGAATAAGAAGGGCTTCTCACTGGGATTACTTCTTCATCACAGTTCTGTGAGACAAATATTCAAATCATTTTACCTATGAAAAGAACTGCAGTTCAGAAAGGTTAAATAGTTTACCCAACATGAAATATTTCTTTCATTTTTTTTCTTTTGGAGAGGTTTTTACCATAGGGCGCATGCACTTGTCAGACAGAAAGAGAGAGACAGAGAGACAGAAAGCAAGAAATCACCCCCCCACCCCCCCCCCCCCCGCCCAGGGGGATGGCCATGCACCACTTCCTTGTCCTCCATTTTCCTCTCTGGATCTTGGGCACACACGCACACACACCCAGCATGAGTTCATGCCACTGGGTCCAGGACCCAAACAGCAGTGGACTACATGGGAATCCAGCGACATAGCCATTACACCAACTGCTGGTCCCGAAATGTTTCTTTTAACTAAAAGATTAGTTTCCATCTTTGCAGCACACATATAAAATGTTTGTGCTGTCAACATTATGAAATACCTAAAATATTACTCCTATCATTTTACATTTATCGCTATTCAATATTCAAAAAGCCTTTACATTTATTATTCCGTTTTCCTGTTCAGTTGTAGAGAGATTAGTACTATCATTATTTTTTTTTTTATATGAAGAAGTTGGAAGAAAAAGTTAAGAATTAAGTCACTTGGCTGATCACTAAATCTAACAGAGAACAAGTATAATTTGTGTTCTATGAATTAGTAGCAGTGAGAGCCATAATAAACCAGCTTCACATGCTTTTTCACTGTGAGAATTCAGTCATTTTGATATATAATCTATGGTTCAATTCCTGCAGAGTTTCTGCTTAAAATTCTTGCCTGTATGAATTTATCATGCTGCACTAATTCAGTTTGTGTAACAGAAGAGATTGTTCAATGGCAATTTCCTTACTAACTACTTTCTAATGACAAATTACTGTAATGTAATAGATTATAATAATTCACTCTCTACCTTAAGCAATGAATAAATTACTATTTGCATACCACTTTCAAAATCATAGTATTATTTTTTTGTTCCAAATATTTATAATTCTCAATAAAATTTTGTGTGCTTTGGGAAGATTGTAAAATAAAAATATTCCCAAAGGATTTTATTGTTTATTGTTCAACAAAGATAGACCTTTCACAGTGTAGATTTCTTTTTTCTGTGTAATTGCTTTTATAGTTGATCAGCATTTTAAGTACTCATAACACCAAGGGATTAAAGAATCAATAACTGTAGGTTGAGACATATTTTGATTAAGAACAGTAATAGAGACTCTGGGATATACTGTGGCATATTGGTCAAATCCAGTTTTGCAAGTAAGAAATTTATTTCTTCAATTACAAATTTGATTGCTGACAATTTTCAGATAAGCCTCTCTCTCAGAATTTCTTTCTACCAAAACAACTTCCTTGCAAATTTATGCCTATTCCTGGTCACCCTGCAGCCAATAACTAGTCACTCTGAGAGTACAAAAGTGTCTTGAAGTTGATGCAGATTATGTTGAAAAATAATGTTTACACTTTTAATTTTTATTTTTCACAATGTTTTGAATTCCCCTCATATAATTATTGTTAGTATTGCACATGTAATTATTTTATTTCATATTGTGTGTTAATTCAATTATTTAATAAATTTAAACAATCACTATGGGTCAGGCAGTCTTACCAGTTATATCACTGAACTAAAGTGACAAAAATTCTGTCCTTGTGGAGCTTCTATTGGGAAGCTTCTATTAAGATGTTATGTTAAATTAACTACATAAAATGATAGATAGCATAGTGATTGGAGCACTAGATTTCATGTGGCCCACTGTGGTTCAAGTCCCAGATCCAGCAGCCTGATACTCCTATTGGGTACATGTGCATGTGTGCCCAAAAACCTGAGAGAGAGTGGAGGAGAAAGGTATTGCAGCGTGGCCATCCCCCCTCCCCCATGTGTGTGTGGTGGGGGATGGTTTCTTGCTTTTTGTCTCTCTCACACTATCTCTGTCTCTCTCTGGTGAGTGCATGTGCCCCATCACAAAAATCTCTCTCTCAAAAATAAATAAATAAATAAAGATAGATGAAGATAAGTTCAAATAAGGAAAAGATTAGCTTGGAAAAGGAACACAGAGTACTTCGGCTTGGGGCAGGGGAATAAAGCATTGTGTTTCCAAGTGGAGTGGTCATGGAAGGATTCACTAATATGATATTAGAGCATACACCTGGTGGATATGAGTAATCACTGAGTATATGGACAAGGGGTAGAGTGCTCTAGTTAGAAGAAACAGAAAAAAAAAAAAAAAAAAAAAAGGGAACCAGCAGTTAGCGTAATGGCTATGTCACCGGACTCCCACGTAGGCGACCGCGGTTCTTTTCCCGGACCCGGTGACTTAAAACTCATGCCGGGCGCATGTGCATGCGTGCCCAAGATCCCGAGAGGAGAATGGAGGAGAAGGGATTGTGGCGTGACCATCCCCCCGGGGGGTGATTTCTCGCTTTCTGTCTCTATGTCTCGTCTCTCTCTCTGTCTATCTGGTGAGTGCACGCACTCTATAGCGAAAACCTTTCCAAAAAAACAGAAAGAAGAAGAAACAGAAATTACCCTGTTTTTTTTTTTTTTTTTTTTTTTTTTTTTTTTTTTTTTTTTTTCTTTTTTTTTTTTTTTTTTTCTCACTTGCATGGCTTCTGATGAGAAGGCTACTATGCTCTGATTTTAATCCCTCAGTGAGTATTTCTTGTTGTGGTAGGGTTTTTTTGTTTTTGTTTTTGAGATTTTTTTTTTTTTTTTTTTTTTTTTTTTTGGAGAGGTTTTTCGCTATAGGGCGCATGCGCTCGCCAGACAGAAAGACAGAGAGAGACATAGAGACAGAAAGTGAGAAATCACCCCCCGGGGGGATGGTCACGCCACAATCCCTTCTCCTCCATTCTCCTCTTGGGATCTTGGGCACACACGCACACACGCCCGGCGTGAGTTGTAAGCCACCGGGTCCGAGACGCGAACCGCGGTCGACTACGTGGGAGTCCAGCGACATAGCCATTACGCTAACTGCTGGTTCCCTGTTTTTGAGATTTATGCTATAAGGAGAGTGAGCTAGCCCAAGACACAAAGAGACATAAAGAGAGAAATCACCCCCAGGAGTAGAGTGGGGGGATGGCTGTGCCACAATCCCTTCTCCTCCATTCTCCTCTTGAAATTTTGGACAAGCACATACATGCACCTGGAATGAAGTGTTAAACCACCAAGTCTGGGACTCATAGTCAACTATGTGGGAATCCAGCGACATAATCATCACACCATCTACTGGCCCCTGTTGTAGAGTTTTTGGCTTTAGAGGTTTTCTTTGTTTATGGTTTTCTACAGTTTGATTATGATATGCCTAGATGTGTTTTCTTTCCTTCTGTCCCTTTTTTCCCTGCCTCTCCATCTCCTTCCTCTCCATCTTACTTGCTTCCTATGTGTATTTATCCTGCTTGTGTTCTCTGATTCACCTGATCTGTGGTTTGATGTCTGCATTAATTTTGAACAGTTCTCAGTCATTATACTTCCAAAATTTCTGCTGTATTCTCTCTTGCCTTTCTTCTGGTATTCTGATTATTTAGGTGCATCACCTTTTAAAATAGTTTCATATTTCTGTATATTTTTCTGTTTGTTTATTTTATTTCTTTTTTTATTCTTGTTGCAGTTTAGTTTGGGAAGTACCTACTTCTTTCAAGCTCACTGATTCTTTCATTAGCCATATCCAGTTCATTGATGAGCTCTTTGAAGGCATTCTTTATTTCAATAACTATATTTTTTATTCCTATCATTTCTTTTTCCCCCCCTAGAGGACACACACACACCTATTAGAGACAGACAGAGAAGAAAGAAAAGAAAGCACACCCACAGGGAATGGTCATATCACAATCCCTTCTCCTCTATCTCTCATGCACACTCAGCAAGTTTCTTAAACTACCAGATTTGGTACCCAGATCACTGGTTGACCATGAGGAATCTGGCTGTCTTAGCCATCAGGCCATGGAGCCAACTCAATTCACCTATCTTACTAGACTTAAAGTCACTAATTATTGTCAATGAAGGCACTGGTAGTGGCCAGTAGGTGGCGTAGTGGTTAAGGCACTGGACTTTCACATAGCCAATCACAGTTCTGGTCCCAGACCTCGAAGCTTGATAATCACATTGGGTACATGTGTGTGCATGTGCAAAATCTCAGAAGAAGAATGGAGAAGAGATTGTGGCATGGCCATTCCTGGTTGGGGGGTTATGTCTCATTTTCTCTCTCTGTGACTTTTTCTCCAGTGACCACATGAGCTCTATGGTGGCAAAAACCTTAAAAAAAAAAAAAAGGCACCGGTAGTCCGTGATGTGATGTTGCAATAGACATACATCAAATATTGTTATTAGATACTTCTACTCAAATACTTATAAAAGGCATTTTTTGGGTGATCATGTGTTAAATAACTTTGAAGATTTTTGACTAATGTGAGAGATTTCCAAAAGTTAATGGAAACAGAATTAAATTATAAGTTTATTTTGGTGCAAAATTTTTTAAAATTCTTACACTTTTTTCATAATATGCATTTTCCACAAACTTTTTGAAGATCCTGTATATAATAAGACTGGCTGTGTGCTCTTAACTGTGCTAGAAAAAGTGGTGAATAAAAAAGACATGGTTGACACTGGTCTTCAAATATCCAGCTTAGGTTCTGCATAAATGAACTATACATTTCTATGTCTGCTCAGGAAGAAACCTGTGTCTTCTGTAGTCACAGGCCTGAGGATTCTGTACACCAAACTTACAGTCTCTGCTTGTGATTGGCTGAATTAAGTGAATCATATTCTCAACCTTATAGAGTGTTTTCCCTTAAAGTGAAGTCATTGACTGGGGAATGGAATTCCAAAAACTGGAATTGCAAACATATGGGAAGGAGCTGGAGATATGAAGTCCCTATGTTCTGCTGAGTTTTTCTTTACTCATAGAAGCAGTCCTTCCATCCCTATCAGAGGAGACCAACCCTGCCTTGCTTGAGTAACCTGAAATAGCATTCTCTGAGGTAGCAGCCGTACAAAACACTGCTAGTTCTGTTCAGAATTTCCCTTTGTCACCTTTTTGCTTTATACCTATAAGTAGATTCATGTCCCACAAGACTCAAAGAGTGAGGTAAAATTATGACTTCTGAGGAGGTGTACTACACACCAAATATATAGATACTTTTCTAATTATATCTTGGGAACATAAGACATAAAAGTTCAAACAGGTAAAATTTATTGTTATTGGCTCACTAAGCAAAGATTTTTGATACATATCAGCTCAAGAAGTTAGAAAATAATTTTGGAAGTTTGGTTGGTTGGCTGACACATGGACCAAAATGTGGACTACCCTAAATGAAATAAAATTCTAAAACTGCCTTTGCATCACTTAAAGGAGGATATCAAAACTCAGGGAGATTGGAATGTTACAATGTATTAATGTATTTATTATGCAAGTAAGGTCAGCTCATATATCCCCAAAGATATTGGAGGATACACCTTTCATCACAACAATTATTAATTCATGAGGGGACCCCTAAATTCTTTTTTTGGAGAGGTTTTTGGTATAGGGCACGTGCGCTTACCAGAAATACAGAGAGAGACAGAGAGACAGAAAGCGAGAAATCACTCCCCAGAAGGGATGGCCACGCTGTAATCCCTTCTCCTCCATTCTCCTCTCAGGATCTTGGGCACGCACGCACATGCACCTGGAGTGAGTTTAAGCCGCCAGATCCGGGACTTGAACCACTGTCGACTACATGGGAGTCCATCGATATAGCCATTACGCTAACTGCTGGTCCTGGGACCCCTAAATTCTTGAAGAGCTCTGTTGTTGCTTTTCACTGTAGAAGAAACCACAGTGATTACTGCTGTCATGACATTAAGATCTATAAATGTAATGTAGATAACTGTAACCTGGAGCCAAGTGGGGATATTTAATTTAAAAATTTTTTAAAATAAAAAATAAAAAGTGTGATCAACAGTGGAGTCAAAGCAATAATCATAATACTCTGACTCCCAGACACCTATGATGTAGGCTAGGTATTTGTAGAAAATAGGTGGCCTACTGAAGTCTTACTTGAGTTGTACAAGCAAGAAAGTTCTAGGTAAAGTGAATAGAAGCTCACTTGAACCATTAAAACAGAAAGTCAAAGACTCTCAGTCAATCTCTAGACATTAGCCAGTTTACAGACCTAGAACTCATGAATGAAGGGAAGGAAGGATCCTATTACACTATCAAAATTTTATACTGTTCAATTTTCTCCTAGTATTCCTAATAGGGGCCATTTACCAGAGTGTTGTGCACTAGGGAAATAATGATTTGGAAGAGATTACAGGATACTGTCTCTGAATTGATACTAATTCCAAGAAACTAAAAATATTACTACGGCTCACTAGACAGAGTGAAGGTTCAGGAAGGTCAGGTAATCCATGAAGTTTTAACTCAGATTCATTGTGGGGGTGGTATGTAGTTTGAAGGTGGGTTCAATGGTTCTTTGAACCCTTTCTGTGATTATTTCTCTAGTTCTAGAAGGTCTAATTAGAACAGACATACGCAGAAACTGACAGAATTCCCACATTGCTTTCCTGACCTATGGAATGAATGTTATTTTAGTAGAAAAGGCCAAATGGAAGTCACTAACTTCTTTTACCTAAGAAAATAGAAAATCAAACCAATATCACATTACTGAGTGGTTTACAGAAATTAGTACTATTATAAAAGAATCAAAGGGATGGCTGGCAGGTGGCGTGGTGGTTAAGGGCACTGGACTCCCACATGGCTGACCATGGTTTGAGTCCTGGACCTGGAGTCCTGCTTTCTCACTTTCTCTCCCTCTCTTTCCCACTCACTCAGTCCCTCTCTGGTCAAATTAAAAATATAAATAAATAATGTTAGATAAAATAATTCTTAAAAAAATAAAATAAATGACTTAGGGGTGGTGATTTCTACCAATTTCCATTCAACTCACTTATTTGGTCTGCCCAGAAAAAAGATAGATCTTGGAGAATAACAATGGATTATCATAAAATTAAACAGGCGTAACTCCATTGCAGCTTCTATAACAGATGTTGTTTCATTTCATTTCATTTCATTAAATAAATTAATACATCCTCTTTACCTAGTAAATATCTGTGAATATGGAAAAAAATAATTTTTTGATACTTTTTAGTTAAGACCTCCAGACTAATTTGCTGTCAGTTGACAAGGCCAGAAATACTGTCCTACCTCACAGCAATGTCAAATATCCAGCTTTATGTCATAATTTAGCCATCACAGACCTTGATCTCTTTCACTTCCAAAAGACATCACATTTGTCCATTTGTTCATTACATTGATATTATGTGCATTGAAGTTAGTGAACAAGAAATAGCAACTACTCTAGATGTATTTGTAAGACATTTGCATGCCAATGCTGGGAAATACATACAACCAAAAACTCATCTCAGTGAAGTTTCTAGGGGTGCATTAGTGTGTGGCACATCAAGATATCCTTTCTTAAGTGAAGGTAACATTGTAAATCTGGCTTGTCCTACAATGAAAAAAAAAATAAAGAAAAGAAAAACAGAACAAAACAAAACAAAACAAAATCAAGAGGTATAATACCTGGTGGGCCTCTGAATTTTGGAGGCAACATCCTTTATTGGAGATCCTACTCTCACCCATTATTAAGTGACTCAAAAAGCTACTACATTCTAATGAGGCTCAGGACAAGAGAATGCTCTGTCACTTGCACCATGTGGTCCTACATATTTGATGGTATTTGAAATGGCAATGGTGATGTTTGGAGACTTTAGCCAGTCCCAACAGGTGAAATCACAGTAATATCCATAGGTTTTGAAGCAAATCCCTCCCATTTTCTGAGATTACCAACTATAAAAAAAAAAAAAAAAGCATTTGGCTTGATTTTGTCCTTAGTAGAGACTGGATGTTTAACAATAAACAATTAAGATACCATGTAACCTGTTCTGAGGTTACTTCAGTCCTGTTTTTGCTAGTTTACAATCTGGACATTCACATTTATACTCCACTAAAACTTAATTTCCCAGAATTCATAATCTGACTGGTTCAATTTTTACAAAGAATTTGCTTATAGTCTCTAGAGATGGGAGAGTCGTAATTGCCTGGCTTCTTGGAATGTAGTTGGAACCTAAATGCCCCAGCCTTTCATATATAAATTTTGCACCAATCCTACTTTTTCCCCATCTCTTTTCTCATTTATTACTTCAGGGATTCTGAGAACATGATTTTCATTGGAATTTGTTGTAAAATACTTAGACTTTAATTTTCTCTGCTATGTGATTTTTAAAAATAACTATTCTAGACATTCTCTGTCTTCTGAAAATTATTTAAAACATTCCTATACCTCATATCATTGCCTATGTCTTGAACATTGATTTTCCTCATTCTTTCATGCCATTTTAATGGGTTAGAGGAAGAAGAGAAGAGAGATTCTTCCTTATTTAACCATATCTCTGCAAGTTTTGTTTTTAAGAGGTTTTTACCTTAGGGCATGTGTGCTTACAGGTAGGAGAGAGAGAGAGAGACAGAGACAGTGACAGGGAAAGTGAGAAATCACCCTCCAGAGAGGATGGTCATGCTGTAATCCCTTCTCCTTCATTCTCTTCCTGGGATCTTGGGCACACACGCATATGCACCCAGAATGATTTTCAAGTCACCAGATCTGGGACTTGAACCATGATCGGCCATGTGGAAGTCTAGAGATCTAACTGCTACACCATCTGCTGGTTCTTCTAAATTCGTTTTTAAAATGAAATTCTAATGCCATTTCTAATTTCTAAAAATGTAAATAACAAGGTAATAAAAAGTAGATAAATTAGAAAGTAATGATTTTGTAAATAGTATAGGCACTACTAATATTAAATAGAAAATTTTAGAAATTAGTTTTCAGTTTTATCAATGATTTGGAAAGAGCAATATAACAAGAAAACAACCTGGACTTTATTGTGTGTGTGTGCTTCATAAAGTTTGGGCAAAATTTCTCCTGTGGTTAGGTCTGTTTTGCTTCTCTTTCAGAATGAAAGCCTGATGTTTGCCTTCACAATCAATTCCCATTCCTTTCAGTTCAGAGCTGATAAATCTTTACTGCAAATGGCAAATGAGGTCAAAAGAAATCCCAGGAGACATGTCTTCAGTCTTCACCAGATGCTCTTTGACACTCAGGAGCCTGTTGAGAATGGTCAGGAGGGAGACAGTGAGGAAAAGTAATCACTTGCTCAAAGTTGTTTAGCTGTTTTGTTTAAGATTTTGGTGATATATCAGGTTTTTGTCAGTTACAAATCTACTGACATCTAAAAGAATAAGCAGCCATCTAGACAGAAATCTAAATTCCAAGCCTACTTTCAGCCTAGAGGAAAGATTGTAGTCTACTACAAATTTCTAGAATCTGTCTAGTCTTATATTTTATAAGAAACTGAGAGACACATATAGTGGACATGTAGTGTGGAACTAGACGCAAAAATAAATATGTTTCAGGAGAGAACAAAAATCCACAATATCTCAGTAAGCTGAATTATGGGCATCATCTAAAAATAACAATAGGCCTATGTGCTGTTCTTTACATGTTCAAAGTTCAAATTAATATTATTTACCTCTAATTTATGGTAAAATATTTCCAAGGTATTTGCTAAGCACAAATATAAAACATCCCTTTTATTCATAACAGACCATGAAACAATTTTTTAAATTTTATTTATTTTACATTCATTCATTCACTGTACATACAAAATGAGATTTGTCATTCAAAATACACTGTATATTGGCTTAATCAATAATATTACAATACATGTTATCATCAACAAATAATTTTTCCTTTCTTGTTTCTTATGTATTTTGCATTTTTCCCCCCTTTGATTCCCTACTTTTTTTTTTTTTTTTTGAGAGGTTTTTCGCTATAGGGCGCGTGCGCTCGCCAGACAGAGAGAGACAGAGAGACAGAAAGCGAGAAATCACCCCCCAGGGGGGATGGTCACGCCGCAATCCCTTCTCCTCCATTCTCCTCTCGGGATCTTGGGCACGCACGCACACGCGCCCGGCGTGAGTTGTAAGCCACCGGGTCCGAGACGCGAACCGCGGTCGACTACGTGGGAGTCCAGCGACATAGCCATTACGCTAACTGCTGGTTCCCATTGATTCCCTACTTTTCACCCTCTGCCATTTACCACCCTCCTCTCACACTGTCTCTGGTATCTACTGTTGCTTTCTATGCCTCTTTTTTTTTCACATTTTATTGATGTGCAAAAAAATCTTAATTAAATACTTTCAATATCAAATTCTGCTGATATATACATATCTTTGAACATGTCTGACTTTAGGCATAAAACTCAGTGAGTAGAATGAACATATTATAAAGTAGCACCTACCTGCGGCTATATAGCTTACTGCAATCATTAAATAGATTTTTTTCAGAATTATTTAATTTTATTCATTCATTCATTCATTCATTCATTTATTTTAATATGACCAGAGAAAGACAGAGAAAGAGACAGAGAGAGAAAAAATGAGACAGCCACCAGGTTCAGGACTCAAACTGTGATCGGCAATGTGGGAGTGTGCAGTGCCTTAACCACCATGCCACCTGCTGGTCCCCATAAATAGATATATTTTTTTTAGGATTTTTTAATTTCAAGAAAAGCAGCTTTAGCTTTAATAAACTAAAATAACAAAATGTTAAGAAAAATTTGCTTATGACTTAAAACCAGGAAAAAGGCAAGGATTCTATTTAAATAGTAGATAGATTAACCTATCGATCACTCAAGAGAAGGAGAAAAAAATCTTTAAATCTGGAAAACCAAGTATAGGAGAAAATGAGTCATGTTTTAGTCAAAAGTTGTAAATTCTGTTTCACCAGTTCAGACTCATGCAATTAATTTCTCTTCTATTGAATTTACAGTGTTACTGTGGTCTGATCTTTCCATTTAAGTTCTGGAAGTTAACATTCAGCGTTATTGATCTTTCTGGAATTGTCCCTGCCATTAAGTTGGCCATTCTCTTGATTGTTTTTGGACTCATTTCTGTGTGTCTGACTTTAGTTTTCCCAGTATAGCACTCCCTTCAGAACTTCTTGGAGAGCTGGTCTGATGTTCATAAATTCTTTCAGGTTTTGTTTATCTGAGAATGTTCTGTTTTTTTTTTTTTTTCTTCCTATATGAAGGATAATCTTTCCAGGTATGGTATTCTTGATTAAAATTGTTTTTTTATTTAACACTTTGAATATATTCTCTCATTCTTTCCTGTTCGCATTGTTTCCAATGAGAGGTCCACTGTTAGCCTGATGGGATATCCTTTGTAAGTAACTTGACATTTTTCTCTTTTTCCATTTTAGAATCTTGTCTTAGTCTGTGATTTTGGTCAATCTGGTTATAATGTGCCTTGGAGAAGATCTTGGGTTGATTCCAGGTGGAGTCCTTGGTATTTCTTGGGTCTGGATATTTGAATGCCTCTCTAGGTTTGGAAAATTTTCTTCCAGTATTTCGTGGAATATCAATGCTCTTATTAGTTTCTTCATTTTCTGGGATACCAATTATCAGATGTTTGGATATGTAATAGTACCTAATATTTCTCATATATTATTTTCATTTTGTTGGGTTATTTTTGGTGACTTTTTCTAGGACAGAGGTTCTGTTTTCTACATCTGAGATTCAAACTCCTGCATGATCTAATCTGCTTTTAAGACTTTCAATGGGAGGTTTTGGTTTCCTGTATTATAACATTCATCTTTAAGAGTTCTTTTTGATTCTTTTTTTATGGTGAGTACTCTTCTTTCAACTTGTGCAAAAACTTCTGTACCTCCTGGGACTCATTGACTCTTTTCTCCTGAATCTTCTGGAGTTTGTTGTCTCTCTTCTCTTGCATCTCTATTAGCTTTGTCATTATGAAATTTCTAAATTCTTTATTTGACATTTCCATGAGTTTATTGTACTGTCTGTGCATGAGGAGTTGTTTGTTTCCCCTGGGGAAGAGATTGTTTTCTTGGTTTCTCATATTTCTTTTGCCTCTGTGGTGGTTTCTGATCATCTGATGAATTATACTTTTCTTCCTAATTTCTTGACGTTAAATTTGAATGTTCAGAGGCATGCAGGAGGAGGTGAGCTACAATCTCTCTACAGTTCTGATTTTCTCTCTTGGTGCAACAGATTCAGTGAGAATTGCTGATTATTCTGATTCTAATAGTAGTCAGATGTTTGGCTACTATGGATCTAGACCTATATAGATGATCAGTGTGTGGAGGCTGAACATTAAAGTTATAAAGGTAAAAGAAAAAGGAAAAGAAAACAAAGAAGAGGAAAAACAAAAAAAAGAAGAAACATATAAAAAAGAGAGAAAATAAAGCAAAACATGAAAACTACATGCTCACAGCTCTAGTGCAGGTGACTTCTCAAAGGGCCTGCTTCAGCAGAGGCTTTACTTCTCCTGTCAGTCTGGTGGATCTTGAAGTCTGGAGAGTAAAGTCTGAGCAGAAATTCTTCAGTTGTCTTAGCCCCTGAAAGGGATTGCTCACAGCTCAAATGCATGAATAAATTATTTTGAGAACTTAATATGAACTAAACATTATACAACATGGTGAACAAAAAAGATGACTACTTTGGCCCTTGGACAGGCCAAGAGTTGAGTATCAATACTATTATGCTCATTTGTCTGAGGAAGAGTCAGGTAAATGATACTCTGTAAGTCAAAATCCTCAGAGCAAATGTACTGGTAGCAAATGTTTTCAATCTGTTTTTCTCAATAGCATGTTAAGTTCAACCTGACAAAACAATTGTGTATAGAAAAGAGGCAGAATCGAGACCTACAGTTGGCTTAATGGCTATGCCGCTGGACTCCCATGTAGTCAACCGTGGTTCGAGTTCTGGACCTGGTGGCTTAAACCCACACCGGGCCATGTGTGCGTGCGTGTCCAAGATTCTGAGAGGAGAATGGAGGAGAAGGGATTGCGGTGTGGTCATCCCCCCCAGGGGGTGATTTCTCTGTTTCTCTCTGTTTCTTTCTGTCTCTCTGTTTCTCTCTGTCTTTCTGGCAAGCACACACGCCCTATAGCAAAAATCTATTTAAAAAAAAAAAAGAGGCAGTATATAACACATGTGAATGGACAAATACGTGTACATCCACCTTTTCTTCCTCCTTACAGTCATGTGTTTTTTTTTTCCATACTAGACAATGCTTCTGGCATGTGAAATAGCTTATCTCATTTTGATCTCCATTTTAGTGACAAAGCTCTGAGACCAACAAACATCTGTGTAATCGTGTGAGTGATAAAACTAGTATAAAGACTGAATGCATTTGTGTACATTAAAAAAAGCTAAAATTGTTTTTGTGAAACCTCTATATTATTATATTTTCTATAATTGCTATAATAATTTGCATCCCCATCAACCATGCACAAGGGTTCCCTGATCTGCACATCTTTGCCAACACCTATTTTCTTTTTTGACAGCAAGCTCAACATATGTCATTGCTTAGAAGACTGCCAAAGAGTTGCAAACACAGTAGTACAATGAATAAAAGTGTGAGCTTTAAGGCTAGTTAAGCTTGGTTTCACAAAGGCTCTGTAGCTGGAGGCTGTGAGTTATTTGGATTTCTCAAGAACAAATTTATTCTTTTTTCTTCTTTCTAGAGATTTTCCCCTTAGATTGTATGCACTTGCCAGAGAGAGAGAGAGAGAGACAGTGAGAGGGAAAGTGAGAAATCACCTCCAGGGGGTTGATCATGCCACAATCCCTTCTCCTCCATTCACCGCCCAGGATCTTTAGCATGCATGTACACATACCCGGTGTGAGTTTCAAGCCACTGGGTCTGGACTTGAACTGTGGTCAGCCATGTGGGAATCCAGTGAGGTAACTGCTATGCCACCTGCTGGCCCCAATTTCCTTCTTAAAGGAGAATTCAGGTGGCTTAAGTCTAAGTCGCCCACATCCCTGTTAAATAGAATTTGTTTTGGGACATCAGCAGTTGGTGTAATGGCTATGTCACTGAACTCCCATGTAGTTGACAGCAGTTCAAGTCCCAGACCTGGTGGCTTAAACTCATGCCAGGCGCATGTGTGTGTGTGTGCCCAAGATCCCGAGGAGAGTGGAGGAGAAGGGATTGCGGCATGGCCATCCCCCCGGGGGGTGATTTCTTACTTTCTATCTCTCTGTCTCTCTCTGTCTGTCTGGTGTGCACCTGCGCCCTATAGCAAAAACTTCTCCAAAAAAAAAAAAAAATAGAATTATAGAATTTGTTTCGGTTTACTTTTTCTGTTTTCCTGGATGGGCTATAGATAGTTGAATGGACAGACTATTTTTTTAAAAACTCATTACCTCCAGCACTTATAAAAATGTTTGTAGATGCCTTTAGTTATTAACTTAATGCATAACTATAGGCTGAAGAATTAGGGTAGCTATTAAAATGGAAAAATCTGTCATACTAAAAAATAACAACCAATAAACCTATTTAAGAACCTCCTGGTAATATATACTTTTAACCAAATAATAACATTTTAATAGCAAGGATTTGCTTATACAAGAGATCTTCAAATAGTTTGTGAAATATATTTATGAGAAAAGAATGGATGGATTTCAAAGATTTTTGCACCAAAATAAATTTATACTTTAATTCAATTTCTTTACACAAACTTTGTGAAATACCCTAAACATTTAGTCAAGTTATATCTATTTTTACACTCTTTATCTGCTAGTAGAGAAAGTGAAAAAGGAAAGTGAAAAGGGAGATAAGTGACAATGGAGACAGGGTATTGCAGAAAGATTAATAACCAGGCTGCCAAAGATGATGGGAGGAGTGGAATGGGAGCATTGATGAAGAGTATAAGATGATAGAATGCCAGAAGAGATTCACCCCAGATATCTTTTTTCCTTTTCTTTTTTTCCCTCCAAGTCACACTCCATGTTTGCCTCAGAAGGATGACCAGTGCTAATCACATTTGTGAGCTCCTGTTTCCTCTGACTTTGGGTTGTGGCTTATGATGGATATTTTTTATGCACCAGTTTGATCAGGCTAAGAGATATTTGTCAATCTGGTGAAACATTAAGTGAGGGTGTGTCTGTGAGAGTGAGGGTGTTTAGGAAAGAAATTAGCATTTGAAAATGTTCACTTAACATTACAAGTGGGGCATTCATCTAATCAATTGAAGGTCTGTGTTGAACAAAAAGATAGAAAGTGGACCAGCAGGTGGTGCAGAAGTTAAGGTGGTTGGATCCGAAAGAGCCAACTTATTGATTTGAGTCCTGTATCCTGCTGTTTGAGACTCATGCCTGGCACCTGTGCATGTATGCCCAAAATCTCAAGAGAAGAATGTATGGTATATTCATCCCTTGGGGGCAGTAATTTCTCACTATCTCTCCATCTCTGTCTCTCTCCATAGAGCACAAACACCCTATAGCAAAAAAACTAAAAAAAAATTAAAAAGACAGGAGAAAGGGTGAATTTGCTCTCTCTGCTTGAGGTGAAACATCTATATTCTCCAGTCCTACAATATCAGTGCTCCTAGTTCTCAGGCTTTTGGACTCAGAATAGGACTTAAGCTTCCTAAATCTTTGGCCTTTGAACTTTGACTGAATTACACCAGCACCTTTTCTGGCACTCAAGCTTGCATACAATAGATTATAAGGACTCTTGGCCTTCGTAACCAAGTGAGCCAATCCCTATAACAAATCTCTTCATACAGATATAGATATATAGATCTAGATATATAGATATAAATATATAGCTATAGATACTGATATAGATATAGAGATAGCAATATGAAACCTAGCAGGGACCCCCTAATGTGTTTTCTAAGGTTCTTGAAATATAAGGTTCATTTACATTGTAAAGGCCCAGAGTCAGGGGTAAGTCTTCAGACTTCGGTTATGATGAGGAAACAATATTGACCATAAATAAGGGCCATTTGACCTCTAAAACTCTCACTTAAAGGAAAGGTAAGGTTTTTATTTCAATATATCAAAAGTTTTGTAGGATGGAGACTGCTGGCCGTGAGCTTCATCGCAACCATGTGTCTATGGTTTGGGTTTATAGCGCTTGGGCGAGCGAAACTGATTTGAGTTTAGTAACAATTATAGATATATAGATAGAGATAGATAGAGATAGATATAGCGATAGAGATGCTAGAGATAGATTAGATAGATACAGATATAGATACAGATAGATATAGAGATGATAGGTGATAGATAGATATAGATATAGGTATCCTAGTGGTTCTTATTCTCTAGAGAACACTATTACAGGAAACTGGTAGAACACTGGAGGGAGTGAAGAGTTAAACCAGGGAATTTATTTCCTAGTTCTATTCTTGTGAAACTTCCCCTCTCAAGGTGCCCAACTCTATTCTCTCTCCTTCTGGATTTCCCTAAGTATTCCCTTTCTTTGTCCATTTAGGTCTCCAAGTATTAACAATGCTGTTGATAAGTCCTTAAACTTCTGGTTCTCCTCTTTCACTCATACCTTTGTAGTTATTATGATACTATAACTCTGACTGGTACACAAGTGATATATCAGCCTTTTTGTCCCCAAATTAGACCTTCATTTCTCCCAAATGAATGAACTTGACAAGCTATAAAGCTAAGGTAGAGTAAATGTCTGGAGTCAAGACTGTAGCTCACCTACATGCGAGAGATGTTCTCAGAGCTCACAACACTATTATCTTTTCTTGACCAGACTTTTCAGAGTTCAACATTCATTTTTGCAGCAATGCTTTTAATGGAATTAGTGGTATCTTCTTTTCAAATAAAACTGCACATCATTCCTACTTTTATACATAAACAGAAAGCTCTAATTTGGGGAAGGGTGTTGTTAATCTGTGGTTCCCCATTCTTTAACATGTGGTCTCTAAATCCAATATATTTCCTTTTACTACACTAAAAAGGAATACCTTAATTTCCCTAAATTTTTAGTATGGCTCAAACACTTTGAAATCATTTTCTATCTCTTGTTAATTCAGAAGACTGCTTAGGCTACTGTACAATCAAAGTCATGCACAGATCACAGCTGAATGTACTGTTAGTTTTCTGCTTCTAGCTTTCTTTTCTATTATTTCAGACCACACATATTGCTGTGAAGGCCAATACCTTCTTACTCTAACATTGTGCTTATGTTTATTTTTGCTACATCCCTTTGTTTTTGCTACATCCCTAGACTAATTATTAGAGGCCATCTGTGAAGTTCTGACTTGTCTTAAAAAAATTAATGATTGAAAAATAAATTATTTCAATTTTCATGGCAATGTGAGGTTTTCAATATTTTCACAGTCTGAATATCAATAAAAACAAGTGACAGAAATTACATTAATGATTGCCTGGTGTCTTCTCGCCCTGCTTAATACCCAGAGCACGTATAATCAAATAAAAAGCAATAGAATTCAATAAATGGGCTATCTCAAAAAGGTACCTATTATGTAAGGAGCTATATTCTTAAAAATTCTTTTCCTATTGATCAAAGGTTATGACAGAATTTCTAGAAATTATTTACCAAAGAGGAAAGAACTCCTTTCTTTCTGTAAAGCATATTTAAGTAAAATTCCTATAATAAATTTCAGGAAAAGTTTAGAAAAAGGAGTAAAAATGTTTATCCTACACAGACATATCTCTGATGGAAAGGTAGTTTGATAGGAAATAGTGAAATTCTGCTTTCTTACTACTAATCTAGGTGTTCCCCAGTATTTTCCAAAAATTACTTTTCTAGACCATTGTGATCTCAATACAATATTATGATCCATCAACTATCTTCAGAATTTGAACATCTCAAAGAAAAGAGAATTTCAGCTTATAGCAATGCTGTCAAGTAGCATCAAATAA
Organism: Tupaia tana; assembly: GCA_026018925.1. Classification (NCBI taxonomy): domain Eukaryota; kingdom Metazoa; phylum Chordata; class Mammalia; order Scandentia; family Tupaiidae; genus Tupaia; species Tupaia tana. Next base: position 58,387,492 of record JAKSZU010000007.1, on the reverse strand, counting down.
TAGAAATTGATACTCAGAAGTGGGTTGCAGTCATAACACATACTTAAAACATGCCCTTGTGTTGGATCCTAACAGTGAGCATAACCTGGAGGATGTTAGCATAAGATGGAAGAAAGGGATGCTATCATTTCTAGAGGCTGGCAAAAGGACAACACTAGTTATGTTGTGGCAGAAAGTGTGGTCAACTGCAATAATGTGAAAATTACATGGGAATAACATGAAAATAACATGGAAAGGAGTTATGGATTAGTTGAAGAGATTTTCAAGCAGGATGTCGAAAATGTCAAGCGTTTCCTCTAGCAGTCTGTAAGTAAACATATGGAAAGAAGGATTTCCTGAAGAAGGAGGTATTCAGATTTTAAGCAAGATTTACAGGATATACAAATGAGCTGGTTCAAAATAAAATTGATTCTTAACCCTACTCTCTTCTGGTAAAGAATCTCACATTTAGAAATGACCTAGGTCACTATCAGTAAAACATGGATTCAGGATAAAAATCTCAAAGCTGTAGACAAAAAGACTATGAAAACCTTGGAAAGTTTAAATCATATCTATTTTTACTTCTAAGAATATTAAATGTGATTTCTTAGACCTTCTATGATAGAGATTGTCTCCTGGTTGAATACCATAAAACCTGTGGCAACATCATGACTTGAACCAGGCACGGGCCCAGTGGCATGGGAAGTAGGGACACTGCTGCACTATGCTATAAATCATGTGAGGAGGCTCAGGGTTTACATCCATGTTGACCTTAGCACACCCATGGGTGTGCCTGTGAGCTGGTGAGCCTGGCTGGCTACAGAGCTGAGGGAGGTTCACAGCGTGAAGATTCTGTTGAGAATGTCTTTATCTCTCTTTTCAGGACATAAATAAATACACTTAAAGAAATGGGGGAAACAATTTGCTTTTATTTTCAGTTCAGTGTTCTTTTTACTAAATCGGTGATTCTTTTTATGATATGTAAGAATAAAGGACAACCCTCAGAATGGGAGAGAACATTTGTTAGCTGTGCCTCAGATAAGGGACTGATAACTGGAATACACAGGGAAATCAAGCAGCTTATCCAGAAGAAAATGATTAACCCAATTAAAAGATGAGAAAATGAGCTGAATAAACAACTCTGTAAGGAAGACATATGAACAGCCAAAAAGCATATGAAAAAATGCTCAGCATTCCTCATTGTAAGGGAGATGCAGATCAAAACCACAATGAGACACCACCTAACACCAGTCAGACTGGGGAAGATTAAAGAAAAAATAATGATAAGTGCTGGAGGGGATGTGGTGAAAGGAGAACACTCCTTTTTTTTTTTTTTTTTTTTTTTGGAGAGGTTTTCGCTATAGGGCGCTTGCGCTCGCCAGACAGAGAGAGACAGAGAGATAGAAAGCGAGAAATCACCCCCCAGGGGGGATGGTCATGCCGCAATCCCTTCTCCTCCATTCTCCTCTCGGGATCTTGGGCACACACACACACACACGCCTGGCGTGAGTTTTAAGCCACGGGTCCGGGACGCGAACCGCGGTCGACTACGTGGGAGTCCAACGACATAGCCATTACACTAACTGCTGGTTCCCAAAAGGAGAACACTCCTACACTGTTGGTGGGAATGTAAATTAGTCCAGCCACCTTGGAGAACAACATGGAGGCTCCTCAAAGACTTTCAAATAGAACTACCATATGATCCAGCAATTCCACTCCTGGATATCTACCCAAAGAACAGGAGAGCATTAAGATGGAAAAGTGCTTGCACAACTATTTTCATTGCAGCATTATTCATGATTGTTAAGATCTGGAACCAACCTAAATGTCCACAGACTAATGAATGGATTGAAAAAATTGTGGCACATATACTACAAGGAATACTATTCAGCCATAAAAAAACAACAAGGTCCTGGAATTTGATAGAAAGTGGACAAAAATGGAAGATATGTTGCTGAGTGAAGCAAGTCGGGATATGAAGGAGAGACACTGTACGTCTCCACTTAACGTATACCGACTGCACTCTATGGTAGAGACTGAAAGACTAAAGAATATAAAAGTATTAAAAATGGTAATTGACACTAGAGACAAAATGGAATGAGAGTGTGTGAGGGGAAGAGCATAGAAAAGGAAATTTGGGGAAAAAATAGAGAGGTACGACATTTGTGAGACACAGATATAGTTTATTGTCTGTTGACGAGGATGTGTATAATAGTCTCAACTGGACTGGAATGAGGTGTAAATCATGCTGGGTGAAGTCTATTCACAATCTAAATGATGTATAGCAATGTAATGTATGAATAATAATAACAAATTTAAAAATGAAAAAAAGTTAATTAAAAAAGAAGAAAATAAAAAATAATAGTAACAAATGTAATTAAATAAATAATTTTTTTTTAAAAAAAGCACTATTATTATCCAATAAATTCTAAAAATCTTGAAAAAAAAAGAATAATCCAAGTTAATATTTTATAGCAATTAGTCGGTATTAGCCAAGTATTTCAATGTTCCTTTAAGTAAAAGAAGGCTTTTACTGGGAGAAGATGCTTTAATAAAGTGTTTGATGGGTCTTCAGATATATTGTTGGCAATACATTGTAATAAACTTTATTGTATTTTTGATACTTTTAGTTTTCTTTAGCTAATTTTTTGTAAATTGGCTCAGAATTATGAATTTAGCTGTACTTAGAAAAGGTGTCTTTACTGAATTATTGCAGACATAAGTCAAAACTCTTAAATAATGTGATTGCAGTGTTTATATAACCATTTCCATATTCTTGCATTCATATATGTGTATCTGTGGTAACTATTTTGAAGCAGACTATGCATTTTCCATGTGTTATGGCAGGTGTGAAATTCTTCATTTTGATCTTTTGAATTCTGTGGCATATTTTCCTGAATATTGCTTGTGGTGAAAAACTTCATCCATTGGGAGTTGATAAATCACTTCATTTATTTCCCATAACAGGTCAACTCAAAGTGTAGCGATTAAAAATAAATAAATAAATAAATAAGTAAGTAAGTAAGTAAGTAAGTAAGTAAGTAAGTAAATAAAATAAAACCAGCTATTTACTTAATTATCATTCTGTGAGTCAGAAATTTGGACTGAGCTCAGCTGGTCAGTTGTGATCCTGGTTTGGTTTATTCATAGGTCTATGGTCAGTGCCTGGGTAGACTATAGTTGAAATACAGTTGTTATGGTGTGTGCATGAGTATTCAAGCACATTTTGATGCTATCTAGATCCACTTTTAAGGCTGTAGATAGTCTAATTACTTACCTTCTTAAGCAGCAAATTCAGTCTACACCACACCCCAGCAATTCCCTTTATGGGAACTCAAAACTATTTATCATCCCTAATTGCCCCAGGGCCATACCAGACAACTAGGAACTGCCCCTATGCCCTAGAGTCCACAATTATTCAAATTAATCTATCCTAGAGAGCCCGCAAAATCCAGTTAACCTCACTCCACATGCCATACAAAAGCTACACACCAAAGCTTAAGCTTGTTGTTAGTTTTCTCTGGTCACAACCCTCTGCATGGTTTTATCTGACAACTTTCTTTCATTTGAATCTGGAAGTAATAAAAAATTATGTCTTTTGTCTATTCAAGTGTCACTGTGTTGTGTCCTGCCATAAAAATAATCTTTAAAGATTACAAAACAGTAGTCTGGCTGGCAGTGATAGCTGCTACTGAGATGGCTTGTGTCTGTTCCATGTGTTATTACACTCTCCAACAAGCCAGCCAAGACTTTCACATTACAGTAGCAGCATTCCAGCAAAGAGAAAGCAATTATTCTTGAAAATTAGACCTGGAATCAGCAAGTTGTTATTTACACTATTGGCTACGGAAGTTATAAGGTCACTCTGATCTTAAGTAGGGGAAATTCTACCCCTTCAGAGGAAAAATTGGCAAATTTACTTTCTGAACGCCATGATACTGAAAGGGTTAAAGAAATGGGGTATTTTTGTAATCAATCTATAATAAGAGATTTGATTTTTGCAATGATTGAAACATCATTTATAAGTATGGGACCAGCAGATGATATAATGGTTATGCTGTTGGATTCTCACATTGTTGACTGCAGTTAGAGTCCCAGACCCAGCAACTTAAAACTCATGCTGGACACATGTGCGTGCATGCCCAAAATCTCAAGAGGAGAGTAGAGAAGAAGGGATTGCGGTGTAGCCATTCCCCTTTGGGGGGGGGGGAGGGTGATTTCTCTCTTTCTGTCTCCGTCTCTCACTCTGATAAGGGTGAAAATCTCTCAAAAAAAAAAAGTACATGTAATAGATAAGTTTATCAATTTGAAATTTGGATAGTACCAATTATGGTTTGAGATAATGGTTTGTTCCCCAAAGGTTCATGTTTTGGAATTTGGTCTTAATGAGCAAAGACTGTATGTCCCTCAAAAGTTAATGTTGAGACTTGGCTATATTATGAAGGGGTTAAGTAAAAACTTAATCCTTTTATGGTGTCTCAAGCTGTGGCCTTTGGATATATGTTCACTAAGGTGAGACCTCTTATGAATGAGTTCTGGTGGGTTTACAAATGGAATAAATGCATGTGAGTGCATGCCCAAATTTCAAGAGGAGAAGAGATTATGGAGTGGCTATCCTTCCTTGGGGGGGTATTTCTGTCTTTCTGTCTCTCTCTCTCTCTCCAGTAAGCACACATTCCCTATAACAAAAAAAATCTCTCACAAAAAAATCGAAAATATTGAGGATGCTTGCGGGCAGCTGAGGCTGTGCAGCAGAGACTCATGGCTCATCCCCTCCCCCACTTGCCTTTGAACTCTCAGGTATGTTGCTTGGGACTTTGAGAAGACCTTTTGCCACCCCCCCCCCCCCCCCCCACCACCTGGACATCCATTCCAACGGAGGATCTTGACATAAGGCAGGCCCCTTGTGGTTGGAGGCTGTACTGAAGAGACCTGTGGTTCATTCCAGCCCCCACTCTCCTTTGAACTCTCAAGGGTGTCGCTTGGGGCTTTGAGAAGACTTTTTGTTCCTCTCTGACCCATCTGGACATCCATTCTTGTGCAGGGAGGCTGAGATGAAAACAGACTGTGACTTACCCCTAATACATGCCTCTGAATTCTAAGACATCAGTGTTTTCTGAAGTGCACAGCACACAATGCATGCTGGGGCATCTCTTCTCTGTTCCTGAATTAAAGCTCAGCAGCTCAGTCTCAGGCGGCACACCTGTTGTCTAGAAATAGGAAGGACTTTGAATCATTCAAAGACCAGTGACAACAGTGCAGGTTTCTAGCAAGTATCAGGGAGGTAGAGCAGCAGGGAGATCGCCAATTATCTACTCCAACACAGAATTAACATGAAGAATTTAGGAAGGAACATATAAATCACCAGATGACTAGAAACCATCACAGAGGCACAAGAAATATGAGCAACCAACAAACTATCTCCAGCAGGAGAAAATGTCAATTCTTCATCATCCACAGACAATAGAATGGAACTCCTGGAAATGTCAGATAAACAATTCAGAATATTTTAGTGACAAAACTAAATGATATGCAAGAGAAAAAAGACAACAAACTCCAGGAGATGAGGAAGTCCTTTCATATTTGAAAGAAGAAATAGACACTATAAAAAAGAATCAAACAGAATTGTTAGAGATGAAGACTGTGATACAGAAAATTAAAACCTCCCTCAAAAATATTAAAACAGAAGATCAAATCTTGAATGTAGAAGACAAAACCTCTGACCTAGAAAACATTATCAAAAGACTGAGGAAACAACCAAGAAAAATGAGGACAATATACAAGAAATACTAGATACCATTAAGCGCCAAAACATCTGGATATAATTGGTATTCTAGAAAGTGAAGAAAATAATAAGGGCATTAATAATTTATTCCATGAAATTCTGGGAGAAAACTTTCCAAACCTGGAGAGGCATTCAAATATCCAGACCCAAGAAATACAAAGGACCCTAAATAGAATCAGCTCAAGAAGATCTTCTCCAAGGCACATCATAGCCAGACTGGCCAAAACCACAAAGATAAAATACTAAGATTGGTAAGAGAGAAATGTCAACTTACTTACAAAGGTTGTCCCATCAGGTTAACATCAGACCCCTCATCAGAAACAATGCAGGCAAGGAAAGAATTGGGAAATATAGTCAAAGTGTTAAGTGAAAAACAATTTCAACCAAGATTACTATACCCAGCAAGATTATCCTTCATATGGGAAAAAACAATGAAAATGTTCTTAGATGAACAAAATCTGAAAGAATTTATCAACTCCAGTTCAGCTCTTCAAGAAATTCTGTAGGGAGTTCTATACCAGGAAAAATAGACAGATAGATATAAGTCAACAAAAAACAACCAAGAAAATGATTCACTTAATGATAGCAACATATCTGGAAATAGTGATAATAATGTTGAGTGCTAATGGATTAAGTTCTCTGATCAGGAGACACAGACTGGCTGAATGAATAAAAAACAGAAGCCCTCTATCTGTTGTCTACAAGAAAAGCACCTTATGGATAAAGACATACATAGACTAAAAGTGAAGGGCTGGAAAACGGTATTCCATGCAAGCGGAAATCAAAAAGGACTGGAGTTGCGATACTGATTTCAGAGAAAATAGGCTTTAAGACAAAAACTGTAAGAGATGTAGAAGGGCATTATATGGTAGTAAAAGGGCTACTTCATCAAAAAGACATAACACTTATAAATATCTATGCACCCCACTCAGGGGCACCTAAATAAGTAAAGGAAAGACCGCTAGAGCTAAAATGAAAGTAGGTTATAACACTATAATCATTGGGAATCTCAACACTCCATTATCTCCTTTAGACAGATATGCTAGATAAAAAAATAAACAAAGAGATACAGGATATAAGTGATACTATAAATCAAATGGACTCAATAGACATCTATAGAACTTTATCCTAAGACCACAAAATATACATTTTTTCTCACTTCCATATGCAACCTTTTCAAAGATTGACCATATGATGGGCACAAATCAAGGCTTTACAGATTCTAAAACACAGAAACTATATCCAGCATCTTCTCTGACCACAATGGGATTAAAACTGACATTACTTTCAGGAAAAATCCTCAAAAATACACAAGCACATGGAAACTAAACAACCTACTTCTGAATGACTCTTCAACTCCCAAAGTCTGAAATCAAGACTTATAAAAACAAATGATAATGAGTATATAAGTTTCCATAATCTAGTGGACACTGCAAAACCAGTCACAAGAGGGAAATTGACCAGCAGATGGCATAACGCTTACATCACTGGACTCCCCCCTAGTCAACCACAGTTTGAATCCTGGCCCCGGCAGCTTCAAACTCACATTGGGTATGTGTGCATGTGTGCCCAAGATCATGAGAGGAGAATGGAAGGAGAAGGGATTGCAGCATGGCAATCCACCCTAGGGGGTGATTTCTTGCTTTCTGTCTCTGTCTCTCTGGTAAGCACATGAGTCCTAAAGCAAAAATTTCTATTAAAAAAAAAGAGGGGCACCAGCAGTTAGCGTAATGGCTATGTCGCTAGACTCCCACGTAGTCAATCGCGGTTAGCGTCCCAGACCTGGTGGCTTAAAACTCATGCCGGGCGCGTGTGCGTGCGTGCCCAAGATCCCGAGAGGAGAATGGAGGAGAAGGGATTGCGGTGTGGCCATCCCCCCTGGGGGGTGATTTCTCACTTTCTATCTGTCTGTCTCTCTCTGTCTGTCTGGCGAGCGCACGCGCCCTATAGCAAAAACCTCTCCAAAAAAAAAAAAAGAAAAAAAAGAGGGAAATTCCTAGCAACTAGTGTGCACAAGAAAAAGATGAAAAGTTGGCAAATAAACAACCTATTATCATGTCTCAGGAAATTGGAACAACAACAACAAACCTCTAAAACTGCCAGGGGAAAAATAATAAATATTCAAGGAGAAATAAATGAAATAGAAAATATATTATACAGAAGATAAATGAAAGCAAAATCTGGCTCTTTGAAAGATTAACCAGATTGATGCACCATTAGCCAGAGTGATAAAGAAGAAAGGACCAGCAGTTAGTGTACTGGCTATGTTGCTGGACTCCCACGTAGTCGACCATGGTTCAAATCCCAGACCCGGTGGCTTAAACTCACACCAGGTGCGTGTACGTGTGTGCTCAAGATCCTGAGAGGAGAATGGAGGAGAAGGGATTGCGGCATGGCCATCCCCTCTGGGGGGTGATGTCTCGCTTTCTATCTCTCTGTCTCTGTCTGTCTGACAAGCGCATGCACCCTATAGCAAAAACCTCTAAAAAAAAAAAGAAGAAGAAGAAAAAATAAAGAAACCAGATAAATTAAATATGTAATGAAACAGGCAATGTTACAATAGATACGATAGAAATACAAACATCATTAGAGGATACTATGAGTGATTATATCCCAACAAACAAGAGACCATGGAGGAAATAGACAACTTCCTGGATGCATATAATCTACCAAGATTGAATCAGGAGGACATAGAAAGCCTGAATAGACCCATAACAGCAGTAAGGTTGAATCAGTAATATATAACCTACCAACAATGAAAACCCAAGATCCTTATGGTTTCATTTCAGAATTCTACAAAACTGAAGATTAGTCAACAAACTATGGAACTAAGGTGGATCTCAAGTAAGCCAACAGAAGCTCTTAGAAAAATGACCTGGCACCATGAATAGTTCTGCCTGGCAGAGAGGACTAGAGAAGATTTGTGAAAGAATTTATAACATAAAATAACCTGGACTTTTCCAGCTCATCATTGTAATCAGTAAAGATTGCAAAAGAGCAACCACACCAGAGGATTATTTTGAGAAAGACTTTGAAGCAAGAAAAAGAGACTGATCTTTGCTAGCAGATAGTATATCACAGAATACTTGGGCAGGGCTTAATTGAGAAGGTTCATGTGTAACTAGTGTGCTGGGCATTTGCTTTTCAACAATTTGAGTAGTTGACAAGAAAATATTTCTCAAAAATTTTAAAAACTGTTTCTGTTGTTACAGAGTCACAAACAAAATTATATAAAATTATAAGAAATATTTTGAACTTTATCTTTAAAATTCAGTATTTTGAAATTTTGAAAGTTGTTTATTAACTGTCAAGAACTATGGAGTATGAGTTAAAATTTTTTGATATGTAAAGTAAATGTTTGTGGAAAAATATATAAATAAATAAATAAAATAATAAAATATATATATAAAAAAAGAATTAACCCCTATTCTACTCAAATTATTTCTAAAGATCCAAAAGGAAAGAAACCTTTCATATTCATTTTATAAAGCCATCATCATCCTCATTCCCAAAACAGATAAAGACATTACAAAAAAGGAAAACTGTAGACCATCTTCTCTGATGAATATAGATGAAAGTATTCTCAATAAGATTTTTGCAAATTGTATCCAACAAAATATAAAAAAGATTGTACATTGCAACCAGGTAAACTTTATTACAGGGATGCAAGGGTGGTTCAAAATATATAAGACCATAAACACAATATACCATATTAACAGAAAGAAAGATATAAACCACATGATCCTTTCAATTGATGCAGAGAATGCATTCCATAAAATACAACATCACTTTATGAGTAAGCCTCTTAACAAAATTGGCATAGAAGGGTCATTTCTATAGCTAATATCATACTAAATGGGAAAAAAACTGGTAGTAGACAAGGGTGCCCATTTTCTCCACTCCTTGTCAATGTAGTACTGGAAGTCTTAGCCAATGTAATCAGAAAAGAGAATAATATAAAAGGTATTCAAATAGGCAAAGAAGAGTAGAAAATATCTTTATTTGCAGATGATATAATGGCATACTTAGAAGACCCAAAGGTTTCCATGAAAAAATTTCTTGAAGTAATAAATGAATGAAGTGGCAAGATACAAAATCAATATCCAAATATCTACAGCATTTCTAAATACAAACAACCAATTGACTGAGGTAGAACTGAAGAAAGAAATCCTGTTTATTATAGACACAAAATGTACAAGATACCTAGGGATGGGGCCACTAGATGGCATGGTGGCTAAGGGTAAAGGACTCCCACATGGCCAACTGCTGTTTGAATCCAGGATTGGTGCCTTGTTTCTCAGTTAGCCCTTTCTCTCACTCTCATTATGTCCCTCTTTGGTCAAATCAAAACAAATAAATAAATAAATTTAAATAAAATCATTCTTAAACAATAAAGATGCTTAAGGATAAAAATAACTAAGGAAGTCAAAGAACTTTACAAAGAAAACTATAAAAATCTTTTAAAAAGATACTGAAAATGACACAAAAAAAGTGGAAGGACATCCCATGTTCCTGGATTGGAAGAATGAATATAACCCAAAACGGCAATTCTGCCCAAATTAATCTACATATTTAATGCAATTCCAGTCTAATTACCTGAGACATTCTTCACAGATCTAGAAAAGACAATCATACAATTTGGTATCATAAAAGACCTTGTATTGACAAAGCAATCCTACACAAATAAGAATGGAAGGTGACATCTTGCTCCCTGACCTGAAAATAGACTATTAAGCTGTGCTAATCAAAACAGCATGGTACTGGCAAAAACAAAACAAAACAAAACAAAACAAAACAAAACAAAACAAAAACAGACAGGTGGACCAATGAAATAGAATAGAGACCACAGAAATAAATCCCAAAACATACAGACAACTGATTTTTGACAAAGGATACATCAATCCAGTGGGAAAAGGAAAACCTCTTTAGCAAATGGTGCTGGAAAACATGAGTTTTTATCTGTAGAAAAATTAAACTAGATCCCCACCTTTCACCATTAACAAAAATTTACTCAAAACAGATCAAATATCTGAACCTAAGACATCAAACTATAAAACTACTGGTGGAAAACACTGGGGAAACTCTGGGAGACATTGGGGTAGGCAAAGAATTCTTAAACAAGACTCCCAAAGCACAGGCAATAATCCTCAAAATAAACAAGTGGGATTATATCAGATTAAGAAGTTTAGGAATAGCAAAAGACACAGTAGTTATTATGAATCAACAACCCTTTGAATGGAAGAAAATTTTTGTAAACTATGACTCAGCTAAGGGACTGATAACCAGAATACACAGGTAACTCAAGCAGCTTACCTGAGAAAATATGATTAATACAATTAAAAGATGGGAAGATGAACTGAACAAAAAACCCTCTGAGGAAGACATATGAACAGTCAAAAAGCATATAAGGAAATGATCAACTTTCCTTATCATAAGGGAGATGCAGATTAAAACCACAATGAGATACTACCTAGCCCCTGTTAGAATGGTGAAATTAAAAATACAAAAAGTGATAAGGGTTGTCAGGGTTGTGGAGAATGAGAAACTCTCCTACACTGTTGGTGGGAATGTAAATTTGTCCAGCCGCTGTTGAAAACTATATGGAGATTTCTCAAAGACCTACAAATAGAACTACTATATGATCCAGCAATTCCACTCCTGGGTATCTACCCAAAGGACAGGAGAATGCACATTTGGGAAAGTTCTGCACATCAATGTTCATTGCAGCATTATTCATGATTGCTAAAACATGGAACAAGCCCAAATGTCCATGAACAGATGAATGGATCGAAAAAGTGTGGCACAGATACTCAATGGAATACTATTTAGCCATAGAAATCAAGACCCTGACATTTGATAGAAAGTGGTCGAATACGGAAGATTTATTATTGAGTGAAGCAAGCTAGGCTACAAAAGAGAGAGATTGTATGTCTCCACTTAATATATACCAATTGTCCACACTCTATCCTAGAGATTAAAAGATTGGAGGACATAAAAGTGGTAAAAATAATTATGGACACTAGAGACAGTGTGGAGGGAGTATGAGAGAAGGAAAGGATGTAGGGAAAGATATCAGGGAGAAAAGTTGAGAGGAAAGACATTTGTGAGACCCCAAAATGGTTTATTGCCTGTTGATAACATGTAGTATTCTAAATTGGACTGGTCTGAGGTGTATTTCATGCTGGGTAAATTCTCTTTACAAGCTAAATGATGTATAACAACTAAATGGTTTTTTTTTCTAAGAATAATTTTAAAAATAATCTATTTTGCTTGCTACTCATATTTTTAATAAACTTTCTTTCAGAAATAAACTTATGGGGATATATCTCATTTAAAATTATGACAAAACCCAAATAACCACTATTATTATAAAGACATTCTATACACTGGACTGTATTACAAGAGATTCTAGATAAATCAATATATTTTAGTAAAAGCTTGCTATTATACTTCATTTTTCATGTCTCAGATAACATCAAACACTTTCTGTATAACTAATAGTTTATTTTTTTGTATGTGGAAGCAGAGTAAAGGTTCTTAGAAATAAATGAATCGTTTCTCAGGTCACACTCATGTCAGGCTCTTTTGAGGATTATTTTACTATTTTTCATTCTTCCTTTAGTACCCTTTCCTGTAACTTAGAATTGTGTGTGTAGACAAGAAATAAGTAATTATGTTCATGATGATTTTTGGAATGTACATTTTAAAATGTATAAAATGACATTATACTATAAATCTATCATATTTATTTTTTGACTCATTTTATTTTTGAGATATATATATATTTCTGTGGGTAAATTTAACTTAGAATTTCTGATAGCTTACCCCCAAATGCTACTGCTATTTTCATTACTTATTATATTTATACATTCAATTGCTATACCTCATTTAGATTGTAAAAATATTTTACCCAACATGATATATACTATTCATCAGACGAGTTGAGAATACTATACATGACATCATCAACAGGCAAAATATCTGTGTCCTGCAAATGTTTCTCCATTTTTCCCCGAATTTTCCTTCCTGTACTCTCCCCTTCTCCAATTCTCCTTGCACTTTGTCCCCACTATCCATAACAATTTTTAATGCTTTTATGTCCTCCAGTATTTCAGTCTCTATCATAGAGTGTAGACAGTTGGTATATGTTAAATGGAGACATATAATGTGTCTATTTCATAGCCTGACTTGCTTCACTCAGCAATAAACCTTACATGTTCATCCACTTTCCATCAAATGCAAGGGTGTTGTTGTTTTTATGTCTGAATAGTATTCCACACAGAGTATATATATATATATATATATATATATATATATATATATATACACACACACAAATATGTATATACTTTTTCAATTACACACACACACACACACACACACACACATATACTTTTTCGATCCATTCATCTGTTTGTGGACATTTTGGTTGGTTCTATGTCTTAGCAATCATTAATAATGCTGTAATAAATATAGTTGTGCAACAGCTTTTCCAACAGAGCGTTATCCTGTCCTTTGGGTAGATACCCAGGAGTGGAATTGCTGGATCATATGGTAGTTTTATTTGAAGGTCCTTACAGAACCTCCATATTGTTCTCCAAAGTAGCTGAACAAATTTACATTCCCACCAACAATGTAGGAGTGTTCCCCTTTCACCATATCCCCACCAGCATTTATATTTTTTGTTTTTTTAAATTTTCACCATTCTGACTGGGGTTAGGTAGTTTCTCGTGGTTTTGATCTGCATCTCCCCTATGATGAGGGATGTTGAGTATTTTTTCATATGCTTTTTAGCTGTTTGTTTGTCTTCCTTAGAGAGTTGTTTATTCAGCTCATTTTTCCATATTTTAATTGGGTTAAACATTTTCTTCTGGATACGCCGCTTGAGTTCCCTATGTATATTGCTTATCAGTCCCTTATCCGAGACATTGTTAACAAAAATTCTCTCCCATTCTGAGGGTTGTCAATTCACACTAATTACTCTGTTTTTAGCTATGCAGAAATTTCTTAGTCTGATGTAATCCCATCTGTCTATTTTGGGGATTATTGCCTGTGCTTTAGGGGTCTTGTTTAAGAAGTCTTTGCCTACCCCAATGTCTCCCAGAGTTTCCCCAGTGTTTTCCACCAGTAGTTTTATAGTTTGCAGTCTTAGGTTTAGAACTTTGATCCACTTTGAGTTGATTTTTATCAATGGTGACAGATTGGGGTTCAGATTCATTTTTTGCAGGTAAATACCCAGTTTTTCTAGCACCATTTGCTAAAGAGGTTTTCCTTTTCCCACTGGATTGACTGGTACCCTTTGTCAAAGATCAGTTGGCTGTATGTTTTGGGGTTTATTTCTGGGGTCACTACTCTGTTCCATTGGTCTTCATATCTGTTTTTGTGCCAATACCATGCTGTTTTGATTATCATGGCTTTGTAATATATTTTTAGGTCAGGAAGAGAAATGCCACCCACTCCATTCTTTTTGTACAGGATGAATTTGTTAGTACTTGGTCTTTTATGATTTCAGACAAATTCTACCTTTGTCTTATCTAGATCTGTGAAGAATATCTCTCATACTTTTATAGGAAGTGCATTAAATATGTAGGTTAATTTGGATAAGATTGTCATATTTTTTTTTTGGAGATGTTTTTGCTACAGGGCACATGTGCTCACCAGAAAGACAGAGAGAGACAGAGAGACAGAAAGTGAGAAATCACCCCCCATGGGGTTGGCCACACTGCAATCCCTGCTCCTTCATTCTCCTTGGGATCTTGGGCACACACGCACATGCACCTGGTGTAAGTTTAAGCCACTGAGTCCGGGACTCAATCCGCGGTCGAGTACATGGGACTTCAGCGACCTAGCCATTATGCTAACTGCTGGTCCCAAGATTGCCATATTGATTGTATTAATTCTCCCATTCCAGGAACATGGGATGTCCAGTTTTTCTTAAAGAAGTCTTTGACTTCCTTGGTTAGTTTTACTCCCAGGTATCTTATACTTTTTGTGGCTATGGTAAATGGGATTACTTTATTCAATTCTGTCTCTGCTTTTATTTTGTATATAGAAATTCATGGGACCAGCAGTTTGCATTATGACTATGTCTCTGGACTCCCATATAGTTGACCACGGTTCAAGTATTTGACCCAATGGCTTAAACTTAAGCTGGGCACGTGTGCATGTGTGTCCAAGATCCCGTGAGGAGAACAGAGGAGAAGAAATTGTGGTGTGGCAGAAAAAAAAGGCAGAAAAAACTAGCTACCTACCTAGGGGGCAGGGTCTCTGGCTGGGAGGCCTGGAAATGAGTTGGGGGTGTGGGGGGGTGAAGAGGTGCCCCTGCCTCAGTATCCCTTGCTGGCCAGAGGCCTGGAGCTGGAACTGGTGCCTGCTGCAGGGGAAAGGACAGTTTTTTTTTCTCAGTATTTTTGATAATTTTTTCTAGGTCAGAGGTTTTGCCTTCTACTTCTGAGATTCAACCTTTTGCATGGCCTAACCTGCTTTTAATACTTTCAAGGGAGGTTTTGATGTCTTGCCTTCATATATGACAGTTCTATTTGATTCTTTTTTTATGGCGTCCAATTCTTCTTTCATATCATGGAAGTACTTTCTCATCTCTTGAAGCTCGATGTTTCTCTTCCATCTCATAGAGTTTTGTTATCACAAATATTCTAAATTCTTTTTCTGACATTTTGGTGATATCTTCTCATTTTTCCCTACTTGGAGTCAAGTTAGAGTGTTCCCTTGTGGGAGATACATTACTTGATTCTCTCATCCTTGAATTTCTTCTCTAGTTTTTAGTCATTTGGTAATTTATTCACATTTGGCTAATTTGTTGGAGAAGGATTCTGTAACTGTGAATTAATGTGTCTCCTTTCACTGTGAAAGAATTCAGTGCTATGTTCTCCCTTCTACCATGTCCTCCAATGTGGTAATCACACAGGGTGTTTTGAAATTGGATTTATGAGGGGAGTTTCACTCTTTTTACAACCAGTATAGTGAGAGGCAAAGAATTCTCTAAATTTCACAGTATTCAGATGTTTAGCTACTATGCACCTAGACTTCTCTAGACTCTAGACAGTGGGTAAGTGCTGAGTATTAAAATAAGATAGTAAGGTAAAAGAAAACAAATGAAACAGAAATAGGAAGAAAAAGGAAAAAGAAGGAAATAACTAGAACAAAAAGAGGAGAAAAAGCAGAAAATACGTCACAGAAAATAAAATTGAGTTAGAAATGGAAAACTGCATGGTGAGCTTGATGTCCAAAAAGGGAAGCAGAGGCAGAGAGGGAGATGCCTGCAAGGATTCTGTCCTAGGTGAGTAAAGAAGAGACAAATTAGTAAGATAAAGGCACAAGAGGACGGAAAGCTGTTTTCTAAAAGAGAAAAAGAGTTAGAAGGGACAGAGAAGAATAAGAGGGAGAGAGAGACTTTGCCTATCTGACTAGTACTGGGGTCTGGAAGGGAGGCCCTGACGGGGAGGGGGTGCTTCAGCCATGAATCTGGACCCAGAAAGGGCAGCAGAGGCAGAGATGACAACAATGCTACTATTACCATCAATCACATATCTCCTAATGGGCTAGAGCAAAAATTCGATAGAATATATATGCCCAGGGCCATAATTTCTGGACAGTGTGATATGTGTGTGGTGACCAAACATCCTTATTAGTGTGGGGTGTTCATGTTCACTCCTGTTTTTTAGTCTTGTCTCAATCTGTTCAGACTGCCATAACAAAATAAAATAGACTTTGTGGCATAAACATGGAAATTTATTTTGTTACAGGTCTGGAGACTAAGAGGTCCAAAATCAAGGTGACAGCCATCTTGGTGTCTGGGGAAAACCTTCCCATTGGATAGCAGAAGGTATGCTTCTCATTGTGTCCTACATGACCTCCTCTTTTCTGTGCATGTAAAAAGACAAAAAACAAACAAACAAACAAACAAAAACAACAACAAAAAACAAACTCTTTTGTGTCTCTTATAAGGACACTGAGCTTATCAAACTGAGCTTATCAAATCAGGGCCCCACTTAAATTATCTCATATAACCTAATTATGCCTTTAGAAGTTTATCTCCCAATAAAACTGCACTGAAGATTAGGACTTCAACATCTAAATTTTGAGGAGACACAAACACTCAATAACAGCTATTATTACTATTTTTACTGTATTATATTTAGTTTTTCCCCTAAAATGTTTTGAGAATAAGTTATATGGTCATTTTAGGCATATGCATAATTAAATTCTCTATTCTTGTTAGATTGTTCTGTAAATAGACCTTATAGTACTATCAAAAGTGCATATGGTGCCTTGTTTCTCTACATTAAATAAGAAATTTTTATGATCTGATTTTCTATTTTTGCTATTCTTTTGGGTTATAATAAACATTTTAGGAACTAAATCTTATAAATGTACATTATAGCACTTTGTGATAATTCCCATGTAGGACAATTCTCTTTTAAGGCTGAGAAGTAAGATTTGTAGTAGTTCTAACAGTTTACCTTCTCTGAAGTTAATGAGAAATCTACATGTATGAGAAAATGTGAAATAATTTATGGGAAAAAAGGAATAAAAGTATAGGTTTAAATTTAAAAAAATAGCCAAGACATTTTAAAATCCATGCATAGTTTTGAAACAGGAAGTAGGGCATCAAAATATAGGATATAAGGCCCAAGACAGAATCACAGCAGCTTCTAAGCTTTTAATCTAAGCTTTCACAAAGAATTGCTTACTCACAAGAAAACTGCAGCAATGCTTAAAATAGTTAAAATAGGCAGCATGGCCTAAAGCAATTAAAGCTTTTTCCATGTCACTGTTACATTCCAAAACCTAAATTATGGTCTTTATAGTCCAGATATGCCAAAGAGTTGAGTAGTAATTGGACACAAATTGGGCCTGCAGGTGGTGTAGTGGTTAAAGTGCTGGACTCCTGTGGTTCAAGCCCTGGACCTGGAGATTTGGAAATCACACCAGAGGCCAGCAGGTGACACAGTGTTTGGGGCACTGTACTCCCATATGCCCAACCACGGTTTGAGTCCCAGACCTGGTGACTTGAAACTCAAATCAGGTGAGTGTGTATGAATGCCCAAAATCCTGAAAGGAGAAGGGACTGCGGCATGACCATACTTCCTGGGAGGTGATTTCTCAATTTCTCTCTCTCATTCTGGAGAATACATGCATCATGTAGCAAATATCTCTCGAAAACAAACAAACAAAAAAAGAAACTCACTCCAGGTGTATGTGCATTCATGCCCAAAATCCTGAGAAGAATATGGAGATGATGGGACTGTGGCATAGTGGTTTGCCCTGGGGAGTGATTTCTCACTTTCTCTCTGTCTCTCTCTGGTGAGTACACATACCCTATGGCAAAAACCTAAAACAAAACAAGAACATAATAATTTGCTACAAATTATCGGTCAAGAACAGGGAACCAAAGAATGTTGACTTCTTGGGTAGTTTTAACTATTTTGAACTTCCTTATCAGAGAGCCAGCCTCTTGCTCTGACTGCCAGATAAAATTTCTTGGCAAAAGCCCCACACTGGCAACCTCTTTTGGGACCCTTCCCTGCTGGGAGTGTTTTCTCTTTCACTAAAACTCTGCTTTACTAACCCCTCCTTTGTCTGTGATTCTCATTATTCTTAACGCAAGACATGAATCTAACCAGTGCAAAATCCTGCAACAGCATTTTTTTTTTTACTTACACACGTTTCTCATAAACTTTTTAAGATCCTGTCCTTTTTTGTCTGTTCGTTTTGTTTTGTTTCTTGCTACAAGGCATGGGCTCATCATAGAGAGAAAGAGCAAGAGGGAAAGTGAGAAAACACCCCTCAGAGGTGATAGCCATCTGCAATTCCTCCTTCCTCATCTGCAATCCTTTCTTCTTCATTCTTCTTGGGCAGGCACACATGCACACAGCATTATTTTTCTTTTCTTTTTCTTTCTTTCTTTTTTGGGAAATTTTTTTCTATAGGGTAGACATGCTCACCAGAGACACAGAGAGAGAGAGAGAGAGAAAGTGAGAAATCACCATCCCATGGGGAATGGCCATGCCACAATCCCTTTTCCTGTATTCTCCTCTTGGTACTTTGGGCATACACACACATGAGCCCTGCCTGAGTTTCAAGACACTACAGTGTCTTGAAGAGACTCAACCACAGTAGGCTATGTGGGAGTCCAACACCACAAACATTATGCCACCTTCTGGCCACGGCATGTTTTTTAAGTCACCTGTTCAGAACTTGAACCATTCAGTCAGCCATGTGGGATCAAGTGCCTTAATTATCGTGCCACCTGCTGGCCTGATCCCCTCATATTAAGTTGTTAATATACTGCATACAGTTAACATTTGAAAAATGAGCTCTTATTATTGTGTAAAGCAGAAGAAATCTACATTTTAGTAGAACCAAAAATCTTGCAACTGTATGAATCTGAGTACTTAATGTCTCTAAGCCTGTGATTTTGTAGCCATAATGAGGGATAGTAATATGTTTCTGATAGGAAATGCTAAATAAAATCATATTGATGAGTACCAATAGGTCACATAAGGTATCCCATAAATGTGGACTCTTTTCCCTCTGGCTTGAAAGTCAATCATTGACTGTAAGAAAATGAATGACTTGATCTTTCACACTCCTTCTGATTCTGCTATCTTATATTCATTTCCAGATAACTTTATTCCTTGTTAAGAAATTTTAGTTTTCAGCTTTTGAAAAAGATATGACTTACATTCATGTTTGTTTTCTTCAGTCCCAAGGCAACTTGAGAGTTTTAAGTCTCTTATAGCTGAGAACAGATACCATGACCAGAACACAGCTGCTCTGACTGCTCCAGAGCTGAGCTTCTCCTGGGGGCTCAATCTTCTCCACAGATGCAGAATTAAATGTTCCTATTATTGTTTGGAAAAGCAGCTGGATCAAGCTTTTTTTTAAGCTGTCAAAAGATGGCTTTCTGGAGAACCAGACACCCTTTGTGAAAAAATAATCTATGTCTTTGAAATTGACAGTGGAAAATGGACAAGTGGGAGCTGGAAAGGAACTGGGATGTGGAAGGGTGACTGACAGGAGCATTTGCTGACTCTAGCTGCTACATTCCTGTGAGGTTGTGTGTATGAGCCTCTATGCTCTGTGAAATGACTTCTACCAGACTGATGTCTCATGCTTGCCAAGACTGTCCTGAAATCTTATTATCTCTGCCAAGTGGCTTTCAGGACTCTTTGGTTGTATCTGTGAGAAGGACCCTCAACAGCCTTTGTCATGGAAAGATCCCTTTTTCCTTTTTCCTAGCCCCCACCCCCTCAGGATCTTGGTCATAGGCCATAGACCCATCTGGGGATTCAAACTCGCAGTTGGCAACATGATTTCCAGCACTGCAATTCAGTTTGCGTCCAACAGAAACATCAGGCTGGGTCTCCAGCCAATTTTTATCCAAGTAAACAGCTTTTTTTTTTTTTTTTTTTTTTTTTGGAGAGGTTTTTACTATAGGGTGTGTGTGCTTGACAGAAAGCAAGAAATCACACCTCCCCAGTGGGGATACAGGGAGGAATGGTCATGCTGCAATCCATCCTCCTCCAGTCTCCTCTCAGGATTTTGGGCATGTACTCACATGTGCCCAGCATGAGTTTAAGACACTGGGTCTGGAACTCAAACCATGGGAATCCAGCAACATAGCAATTACACCGTCTGCTGGCCCCCCAAGTAAAGGGCTTTAAGAATGACAAAGCACAGTTTAAAATGAACAAGTGTTAATTCAAGTGAATGATCAGTTTTAGAAAAAATGTGATTCCTTTCCTACACATTTTTTTAGGCAACCAAACCTAATATTATGGACATTAATGGAGATTGAGTTCAACATAAGGAAATGCTTTGTTTGTCTAAATTTACCCAGTTTAGGACCTGCCACATTGACCACACCAACTACCAAATCTGATATAAACATTTTGTCAGCTTCTGAAATCCCATCAATACAGAAGAACAATGGCTATTTCTACTACCATGTACATTTGAATGATTTTGTTATTACTCTGCCAGACTGGAACACATACAAAATTTGTGAAATTTAGATTTGTATACCAAAAATGTCTGCATCTGCATTAGATATTTTTGAACAATAGACTCATAAAGAGCCAGTTTTGTCAAATTACCATAAAAAAGTAAATTCACACTATTTATTTATTTATTTATTTATTGAGAGGGATTTTTTTTTCTATAGGGTGCATGCATTTTCTAGAGAGACAGAGAGAGAGAGAAGGTGAGAAATCCCCCTCCAAGGGGGATGGCCATGCCACAATCCCTTCTCCTCCATTCTCCTCTCCAGATTTTGGGCATGCATGCATATGTGCCTGGTGTGAGTTTCAAGCTACAGGATCTGGGACTTGAACTGTGGCCAGCCATATGGGAGTCCAGTGCCTAAACTACTAAGCCACCTGCTGGCCACATGCTGGTTATTTTGTTAAGTGATTATGAGGTTCCAATGATAATTTTTTTTTTAAACTAGCTGTCCTTATGTATAGTTACAATTTGGAATTCCTCTATTTCTGTCCCTGTATATATTTGCCAGTAAAAGAAAAAATTTTTAAAGAGGTTTTTGCTATAGGGTACATGCACTCACCAGAAAGAGAGAGACAGAGAAACAGAAAGCAAAAAATCACCCCCCCCTCCGCCCCCGAAGGTATGGTGATGCCACAATCCCTTCTTCATTCTCTTCATGCCTGGCATAAGTTTAAGCCACCAGGTCCGGAACTTGAACCATGGTTGACTACATGGGAGTCCAGCGACATAGCCACTACGCCAACTGCTGGTCTTAACAGGAATATTTTTTAAAGAATTATTTATTTAATTTAATTTGTTATTATTTTTTAATTTGACCAAAGAGAGGGAGAAAGGGAATGGGAGAGAGTGAGCTGCCTGGTCTGGAACTCTTACCACAGTTGGCCAAGTTGGAATCCAGTGCCTTTAACCACCACGCCACCTGCAGGCTCCATAATTATAGAAAAACAGCTAGATGCCTCAAAAGAAATATGTAATTTAATTGTCTTCCTCTTTCATCAATATATATTCTTGGTTTTGAAACTGAATGAATCAGTAGAAGAAAGGTTAAAAATATTGCTAAGGCTTTAATTGCTTTCCTAATTTTTTGCTATAGGGCACGTGCGCTCGCCAGACAGACAGAGAGAGACAGAGAGACAGAAAGCAGGAAATCACCCCCCGGGGGGATGGCCACACCACAATCCCTTCTCCTCCATTCTCCTCTCGGGATCTTGGGCACGCACGCACACGTGCCCGGCGTGAGTTTAAGTCACCGGGTCCGGGACTCAAACCGCGGTCGACTACGTGGGAGTCCAGCGACATAGCCATTACACTAACTGCTGGTCCCAGCTTTCCTAATTTTTTAAAAGAAGATTCAGTCTGTTTATTGGAACTGAATGACTTGAATTGATGAGTTTTATTGATTTTTGTCATGTCCAATTTAATTCAATCAAAATGCCTTGTTCCAAGTTGTATAAATAAACTTTATTTTCCAACTCAATTAGAAGCCGCCTATAGGAGGTTGTTCATGTATGAACTGGGGAATAACTAATTTACTTGCTACTAGCCGAAGCCAGCAATATATAGAATCCTTATAGTACAACTCAAAATGATAGAGATACCTGTGCCTAAGAGGCTCAGAATTAATGCTATCTTTAGGGCATGGTGAATCACATGAAATGACCAACCAAAGTTATATGCATTAAGAGACTGACTCTATTATGAGGACCAGATATCTGAATAGCAGCCCAAGATAAAAGAGTCAGCAAGTCTGAGGCTAATAGCCACAAAATTGGCCTTAAAACTCTCAATGCTTCCAAAGGCACAACCTAGAAGGAAAGTCCTTTCTATTTATTCCACTCTGCACACTCTGCAAATTGTAAAACTACTTTAACCTGATTTTACCAATAGAAAAATGTGACACATTAGTGTTGACTGCAATCCCTATTTGCAGATTTATCTGAAAATTACAAAAGGCCCTGTCATTGATTGATATCAAATGTTTCAGAAAATATCTTTTCAGAAATTTTGGCCCATCTTTGTTGCTGGGTAAAATAGGGTTGTCACTATCAAACTGCTCCTGATTCATGTGAAATTTTTAGCTGAACCTATACATAAATATATTTGCAAAAGGCAATATTAGTGGGTCTTAGGTGAGGAAATTCTCACATAGTAGTCCAATTAAGTATGTGAAAACATTCTGAGTACAGTTTTCCCTTAAATTAACAGATCTTGTCTTCTATTTAAATGTCAAAATGAAAGTACTCAGAAATAATTTTATGTATCTAATATTGGTATAGATGTCAAGTATATACATTTATTACATTGGTTTAAACATTCCCTTAAAAACTTTTTGACACATTTAATCCATTGAAAAATGCCAGATAATGAAACTGTGTATTTCATTAGCAACTGTAGTAATTTCTTACAGGTACTAAAATCCTCAAAATTATATTGATAAAAGATAAATATGCAAGAATAATGCATTCTCAATAATTTTGTATGAGTCATTTGAAATAAAGTATGTGAGATTATTACATTCTGCATAATTGGCATAAGCTAAAAATTGAATCAAACTACATTGCAATGAAATATTTAGATCAAATTTCTAGCCTGTTGCACAGCTCTATACTACTAAGTTGAAAAACATATGCAGACATATTTCTCCTTTATTACCTAAATATTAATGTGTCAATATTTTTGAAATTTTTAAATAAAATATTTAAGAATAAACCTAACCAAAGAGGTGAAAGAGCTCTACAAGGAAAACTATGAAAAACTGAAAATAATTGGGTATGATTAAAAAAAATGGAAAGATCTCATGTTCTTAGATGGGATGAATCAATATAATCAGAATGTCAGTTGTACCCAAATTAATTGAAACATTCAATGAAATTTCAATCTAATTGCCAGTGACATTCCTCATGGATATAAAAAAATATATAAAATTTTTCTGGAATCATAAAAGACCCCATATTGCCAAGGCAATACTAGGCAGAAAGAATAAATAGGAGGAAGCATCTCATTACTCAAGTTCAAAATATATTACAGTGATGATAATCAAAACAGCATGGTACTAGTACAAAAATAAACACATAGACTAATGGAACAGAAGAGAGAATCCAGAATAAACCCCAAATTATACAGCTAGCTGATTTTTGCCAAAGGGTGCAAGACAATGCAATGGAGAAAAGAAAGGCTTTCCAGCAAATTGTTCTAGAAGAACTGAATATCATGAATATCAATCAGCAGAAAAATGAAACTGGGAGACCAGCAGATGGTATCATGTTTACATTGCTGGAGTCTCACATGTCTGACAATGGTTCAAGTCCTGGACCCAGCAGCTGAAACTCACACTGGTTGTGTGTGTGTGCATGCCCAAAATCCCAAGAAGAGAATGGAGGAAAAGGAATTGTGGAATGGCCATCCCCCTAGGGGGTGGTTTCTAGTTCTGTCTCTATATCACTCTCTATCTCTCTGGTGAGTGCATGTGCCCTAGAGCAAAGATCTCACAAAAAAAAAAGAGAAAAAGAAGAAAAAGAAAGAAGAAAGAAAGAAAGAAAGAAAGAAAGAAAGAAAGAAAGAAAGAAGAAAGAAAGAGAGAAAGAAAGAGAAAGAGAAGAAATAAACTGGACCTTTATCTCTCACTGTAAATAAGAATCAACTCAAAATGGATCAAAGCTGTAAATGTAAAGTCTTAGGCTATAAAACTACCATTAGAAAACTTGGGGGAAAACTCTTGAACACATTGCAATATGTAAACATTTCTTAAATAAAATCCCTAAAGCACAGGCAATAATCCCCTAAATATACTAGTGGCACTCCAAGATAAAAAAAGCTTCCTCACAGGACAGGAAACAATAATTAGAGTGAAAAGATAACCCTGAGAATGAGAGAAAATATTTTCAAATAATTCCTCAGACAAGGAATCGAGAACCAGTATAACTAGGGAACTCAACCAGCTCACCTATTAAAACAAAAAAAGTGAATAATCCAATTAAAAATTGGACAAGTGAATCAAATAGATAATTCTCTAAAGAAGATTTTTGAATGACCTGAAGACACATGAAAAAAAAAAAATGCTCAAAGTCTCTTGTCATAAAGGAAATGCAAATTTAGACTACAACAATATACCATTTAGAATGTCTAGGGTCAAAAAACTAAAGAAAAAGAAATGCTGGAGAGGCTGTGGTGAAAAAGAAAGCCTCAGAGCCAGCAGGTATTATAGTGATTAAGACACTGCACTTCCCTGTCTTTGACCACAGATCAAATCCTGGAGCTGGTGGCTTGATACCCACACTAGGCCCATGTGTATGTGTGCCCAAAATCCCAAGAGGAGAATGGAGAAGAAGGATTTGCAGCATGGCCATCCCCCCAGGGGCTGATTTCTTGCTTTCTGTCTCTGTCTTGCTCTGTCTCTCCAGTGAGCACACACATTCTATAGCAAAAATCTTTCAAAAAAAAAAAAAAAAAAAAAAAAAAAGAAGAAGAAGAAAAAGAAAAGGAAAATATCTTACACTGTTGATGGGAATATAAATTAGTACAACCTCTGGGAAAAACAATATGGAGTTTCCTGAAAAACCTACAAATAGAACTACCATATGACCCAGTAATCTCACTCCTTGGTATTTACCCTAAGGGTAGGAAAACAGTCAGAAGGACATATGCACACCTGTTTATTGTAGCATTATTCACAATTGCTAAGACATAGAATCAAATTAAGTGTCCAAAGACTGATGTATGGGTTGAAAAACTGGCACATATTTACTATGGAATATTACTCAGCTATAGGAAACAATGAGGTCCTATAATTTGATTCAAAATAAACAAATATAGAAAACTTAATGTTGGGTGAAGTGAGCTATACTTTGAAAGATACACACTGTATATCTTCACTCAATTTATATTGAATATCTGTACACTATGGCAGATATTGAAAGATCTTAAGATTTGATTATAGAGAGGATAAGTGTTAATACCAGAGACTGTAAGGGAGGGGAGTGGATAGTAGAGAGTGGGTGGTAGAGGGTAGGTGTGAGGTGTAAAGGAAGAAACACCAGACAAAACATGTAAAATTCTCTGTTGAAAAAAATTGTATACATCATGATGGTAACTTTATGTAAAATGTGAAATTAATCTGAAAATAATAATACAAAAGTAAAAAATTATTTAAGTTTTATTCACTGAGTCAACAATATTACTTATATGTTTTTGTATATACAAACTGTACTGTACAGAACTGTTTTAGCCTATTTTCTGCTGCTATATAATAGTACCTGAAACTAAGTAATTTATTAACAGTAGAGGTTTATTTGCTTTACAGTTCTGGAATCTGGATGTCCAAGATTATGGTGAGTGCATCTGACAAGGGCATTTGTTCTATGTCATCCCATGGCTAAAAGGTAAACAAGTGCACAAGACAAAAGAACAGGACCAACTTTACCCTTTTATGAGGAGTCCATTTACATGATAAATAATCCACTTCCATGATAAGGTATGAATCAATTCACGAGGGCAGAGCCCTCAGGACCAATTATCCCTGGAAGTTTCCACTTCTCCACCTCTGGAAGTTTCCACTTCTCCATATTGTTACCATGGCAATTACATTTCAACATCTATTTTGAGAGGACATTCAAACCGCAGCAACAACTCTTCTCACTTTTTGCTTTCTAATTGGCACCATCATTTTCTTTTTCAAAATTTTTTCTCTTGACTAGCCTCTTTTTATTTATTTCAGAGATAAATTTGTCATTCTATTTGTTCTATTTTCTGAATTTAATTACTTTTTTTTCCTTATTTTTGAAATCCATTTCTCTTCTTAATTTTCGAAGTTCTGATCCAAGGTATTTTTTAATATCCTCAAATTCAAATTTTAAGCTATTTAATTCAGTATGAAGTGTTGTACTCTTCCTAACCATCACCCCAGCACATTTCTCAGTATCTCTTTCAATTTATGCTTTTTTTCCAGGGATAATTGATGTGTGCTGATTTTTTTTTTGGCAATAGCTCTTTATAGATCTGCTAATCTTTTCTAATTATTGTAAAGTTGAAGATTTATACATGATTTCCAGTTTTATGATTTTTCTGTGCTGCTTTTGTTTGTTGGTGGAGGGAAGAATTGCCTCCCCTTTAAACTTCTTGGCATACCTCCATTTATTAGAACCCCAAATTTCCCTTTTGTCTACTTTTCCCCTTCATCAATCTCTGTTCTTTTTGAGTCCCCATGTCCCATTCTAAAACTTCGTGGTTCAAAGACTGGCCCTTCAAGTTATGTGCACTTTAAGTCCCTTACCTGTACCCTTGCTGTGATTCACCAGGTTATCTGTTTAGAATTCTGACTTAGCATGTATTTAGTATATATAGTAGTAGTTTTAAATAAGTTTTGTGCCCTATTCCTAGCTACCATATTCTCTTTTACCTGTGGTGTTTCTTAGTCTACTTGCTGCAAAGTGACATGGTGGGTTGTGATGGGGCAGGAGCATGAGAGATTTAGCATTAGAAGTGGTTATTTTTTCCTTCTTTTACTCAAAATTGTTTATAGTTTATTTATTCTATATCTTCAAATTATGTTGAGCACATGGATTTTGTGTAGATTAATTTATTGCCAGTTCATGTTGATTTAAAAGAAAATATTGGAAGATGAGGGCCTAGGCAACAGCCCCTATTGTCTTTCTACCAAAATTTAAATAGTCAGCTTTTATGGACATGTTGGTGTTTCCAATATTTTCCTGTTATAAACTTTGACACATTGACTGCATGCATGTGATTACATCCATAGAATTAATTTCTTGAAATAAAATTGTCAGCTCAAAGTATGTAAATTTGGAGTTTTTATAGATATTGCCTAGTTGCCCCTTATTGCTAATAGAACAATATGAAGTCCCACCAGAAAATATAATAATTCTTGTTTTCACACTTTGAAAATGTACTCTGGCACTTTGAAATATATCCCAGTCTGATAGCTGAAGAATAGTATTTTAATACAATTATCTTTTTCATTTATCTTATTGTGAGTGCAATTGAGCATCATTTCTTATGGTCAAGGGTCATTTTCTTTTCTGTAAGATATTTCCTGATATTTGGTATCCTTCAAAAATTCATATACTTAAAATTGTTGTCAGTATATAGAAATACAATTATTTTTTACACTGATTATTTTTCTTAGTCTTCAACCTTGGTAAATTCTATTATTTCTCATAAGACATATGTAGAGTCCTGGACCCGGTGGCTTAAACTCACGCCGGGCGCGTGCGCATGCATGCCCAAGATCCTGAGAGGAAAATGGAGGAGAAGGGATTGTGGCGTGGCCATTCCCCCTTGAGGGTGATTTCTCGCTTTCTATCTCTCTGTCCCTCTCTGTCTTTCTGGTGAGTACACGTGCCCAATAAGAAAAACCTCTCCAAAAAAAAAGAAAAACAAAAAAAGATTACATGGGGACCAGCAGTTGGCATAATGGCTATGTCGCTAGACTCCCATGTACTTGACTGCAGTTCGAGTCCCGGACTCGGTGGCTTAAACTCACACCAGGCATGTGTGTGTGTGTGTGTGTGTGTGTGTGTGTGTGTGTGTGCCCAGGATCCTAAGAGGAGAATGGAGAAGGGATTGTAGCATGGCCATCCTCTTGGAGGGTTGATTTCTCACTTTCTGTCTCCTTGTTTCTCTGTCTTTCTGGTGAGAGCATGTGCCCTATAGCAAAACAAAACAAAACAAACAAACAAAAATTAAAAAAAAGATTATATGATTTTTCTCCTTTCACCTTTTTTTATTAATTTATTTTTATTTTTTTAACATTAATATGCTATACATCATTACAGTATACAAAATGAATTTTTCATCTAAAATACACTGTCTGTTGGCTCAATCAAGCACATCAACATACATGTTATCAACAAACAGTTTTTCATTTCTTATGTCTTGTATATATATATATATATATATATATATATATATTTTTTTTTTTTGCCATCCTTGATTCCCTATCCCTAACCCTCTGCCTTGTCCAACCCTCCTCCCATTTTCTCTGGTATCCATATTGCTTTCTATGCCTATCCCCCCCCCCATTTAATTGATTTGCTAACAAACTTAATTTGTCTAAATATTTGCAATAGCAAGCACAGCTGATATATACATACACAAGAACCCATGTCTGATTTTGGCATAAACTTCAGTGAGTAGAATGAACATACTATAAAATAGTACCTAGCTGGGGCTATATAGCTTACTGTTGTCATCAAATACACAGTTTTTTCTTTAAATTTTGGTAACAGTTTTAGTACTTTTTTCTCTGAAATTTTTTTTTTAAATTTACATTCATTCCCTGAGCATCATCACAACATACTAAATGTGGTTTCCCCTCTAGAGTAAACTGCCTAATGGCTTAATCATGCATGTTATCATCCATAAAATTCCATTACTACTTTCATATATATATATGTTTTTTATCCCATGTCTGACCCTCTGCCCTATTCCACTCTCTTGTTACACTATTTCTGCTGTCTACAGTTGTCTTCAATTCCTTTTCCCCCAACATTTTGTTGACCACATCCTATAATAATAATCTAACTAATAGTAATCTAACTACTTTCAATAGCAAGTTCAGCTGGTGGTTTCAAGAAAGGCAGTTTTGAACTGGTAAGGTTATTTCCTTGCAATTTGAAGCCTAGAAACAGGTTGGTATTTTGTTCAAATAGTAGGTACATGAATCTATTGACAGCTCAAGACAGGATAAAAATCCTTAAAACCTGACAACAAAGCTTAGAAGAAAAGCAGCAATATCTTAGTCAAGTCACAGAATGCTGTTTCATCAGTTCAGACTCATGTACTTAATCTTTCCTCTGTTTCTGTTGAGGTACGATCTTCCAGATTGAACTCTGGGATATAATACTCAACTCCAGACTTTGTCCCTACAATTAAATTGTCCATTTTCTTAGTTTTTGAACTCTTATTTCTGTATGTCTGCATTTAATTTTACTGACATAGCACTCCCTTAAGAACTTCTTGGAGATCTGGTCTGGTGCTGGTAAATTCTTTCAGGTTTTGTTTATCTGGGAAAGTCCATGTCTTTTCTTCCCAAATGAACGATAACCTTGCTGGGTACAGAATTCTCAGTTGAAATTGCTTTTCCCTTAATACTTTGAATATATTTTCCCATTCTCTCCTCACTCGCATTGTTTCTGATAAGAGGTCTGCCGTTAGTCTGATGGGATACCCTTTGTAGGTAACTTGCCTTTTTTCTCTTGCCAGTCTTAGTATCTTGTCTTTGTCTGTAGTTTTGGTCAATCTGGCTATAATGTGTCTTGGAGAAGATCTTCTTGGGTTGATTCTATTTGGGGTCCTCTGTATTTCTTGGGACTGAATCTTTGAGTGCCTCTCCAGGTTTGGAAAGTTTTCTTGCAGGATTTCATGGAATAGATTATCAATGCCCTTATGAGTCTTTTCACCCTCTGGGATGCCTATTATCTGGATGTTTGGACGTTTAATTGTATCTAGTACTTCTCACATATTATTCTCAAATTTTTAGGCCATTTTCTCAGTCTTCATGGTGGATTTTTCTAGGCCAGCCATTTTCTCTTCTACATTAGAGATTCTATTTTCTGTATGATCTAGTCTGCTTTTAATACTTTCAAGGGAGATTTTGACTTCTTGTATTATAGCCTTCATCTCTAACAGTTCCATCTGATTCTTTTGTAAAGTGTGAAATTCCTCTTTTAGATTTTGCATGAATTTCCTCACCTCCTGGAACTCCTCAACTCCTTTCTCCTTCCTCTTCAGCAGTTCCTTGTCTCTCTTCTCTTCCATCTCTGTTAGCTTTGCCATTATGAATGTTCTGAATTCTTTATCAGACATTTCCATGATTTCCATTGAACTGTGTGTGGATGAAGAGGAGCTATCCGTTTCCCTTGTGGGAGAGGTATTTTCCTGCTTCCCCATATTTCTTGTGGTCCTGGAGCGATTTCTAGTCATCTGGTGGATGGTCGGTTTCTTCCCAAACTTGGAAGTTCAATCACACGAGTTTTGTATGCTGGAGGCCCAGTTATCAGTGGGACATCTTCCTTTCTCCCAAAATGGCTAGATCGCAGGAGCCATGGAGCTGTCTGTCTCTTGAAGAAGGGCTGTTCTGGCTCTCCTTTCACCTTTTAATATACTGAATTGCATTTTTAAATGATTATTAAACCAACCTTGTCTCTCAGGATATATCCATGTTGGTCATAAGTTTTTACAAATCTTTTATGGCTAAATTCAATTTAATATTTTGCTTGATTTTTTTTATTTACATGCATTTTCATGAGAGCTATGAGCCAGAAATTTTTCTCTCTCATCCTTTGTTAAATTTGAATTTACATTTATGCTAATTTCATGAAACTGATTATGAATGTGTTCCTTTTCCTTTTTTAATTTATGGGAAAAATTTGTATAAAATTGGAATTATTTCTTGCTTGGATTGGTTTAACTATCCAATAAAGACACCTGGGACTGAGTTTTCCTTTGTGGGAAGAATTTTGACTACTCAGTGAATTTAGTCAGTGGTTACTGGATTCGTCTCACTTTCTAATTCTTGGAATTTATGTTAATTACATTTTCAAGTTTATCATCATAAATTTTTAAGTAAAATTTTTACTATCTTTTTAACATGTACATTATCTGTAGTTATATTTTATTTTAATTGCTGATAATGGTTATTTCTTTCATTTTTTTAATACTTTGATTGATCAAACATGCCAGAGATTTGTCTAATATTTGCCTTTAAAGGAATAATCTTCCTGCCATTGATTGTTTGCTGTTTTAATTACATACATTGAATATTACATCCCCAAACTGCAGAATACATAGTCTCCTCAAGCATATCTGGTACATTTTTCTATAACAAATCATATGCTGGACAATAAAATAAGTATCAACAAATTTCTCAAGATTGAAATTATACAGATGAAATAAGTCTCAACATCTTTCTCAGGATTTAATTTATACAGATGATGCTCTGTGGAAACAGTGGAATTAAATGAGAAACCATAACAAATAACTGAAAAATCTCCAAGTGTTTTATGATTAAGCAATAAAGAAGTAACTATAAAAGAAGTGAAATATTTTGGGACCAGTAGTTGGCATAATGGCTATGTTACATTACTCCCATGTAGTCAACCGTGGTTTGAGTCCTGGACCCCGCGGCTTGAACTCACGACAGGTGCATGTGTGTCTGTGCCCAAGATCCCGAGAGGAGAATGAAGGAGAGGAGATTGCAGCGTGGCCATTCCCCTGAGAGGTGATTTCTCATTTTCTGTCTCTCTGTCTCTCTCTGTCTTTCTGGTGCACGCACGTGCCCTATAGCAAAACATCTTCTCCAAAAAAAGAAGAAGGAAAAAAAAGTTAAATATTTTAAATTAAGTTATAAGAAGAGTATGATGTAACAAATGTGTATAATTAAGTTACTACTAGAAACTTTATAACCTTAAAAATGTATGCGTGTTATATATGTGTGTGAGTGTGTAAAAGATACCTCAGAAAGTTCATGAATAATGGAAATGCAGCACGTGTTTATTTTGTTGCAAAAATTTTTAAATTTCTGCAATTTTTAGTATGGCGAACAAATATATAACTATATATTAAATATAATATGTGAATATATACATAATGTTCAATTAGGAGTAAGTTATAAATTTGATAATTTATAATCTCGTGGAAAAACCTTAAGAAAGAACAAATAAGAAAAAAACAAATTCAGTAAAGTGAAGGCCATAAATCATTGAAATAGAAATCCTATGAACAGAGAATATTGATGAAGTCAATATTTGTTTCTTTAATAAATCAATAAGGGTATAAACCTCAAGCAAGATTAAACAAGGAACAGAAACAAGCATAAAGTCATAAAATATCATTAATTAAAACATAAATATTAGACTTTTCCTATAGAAATTAAACATAAGAAACTATTATTAGTTATTTTATGACCATTGACATATGTTTGAAAACTTAAAGGAAATGAACAATTTATTTGAAAACACACTTTACCAAAATTAACCAAAGATTAAATAGAAACGATTTGAATTAAGAAGTGACTTCAGCAAAACTGAATTCCTATATTGTAGTTAATAAAGAAATAAGAAAGGTCCTCAAAAACCTCATTCATGGAAAATACATATTATGAGAAACTGATTGAATTTCAAAATATTTTACACTAGAATAAACTTCTACTTTTTAATTCCATGTTTCTGATCTTCTTTAAGTCCCTTTATATTAATTATTTGCATTTGTAATAAAAATCTGGAAATAAAAATCAATACCAGGCCAGTTAAAATAAATCAAATGACTTGATACAAATCTAATAATCTATTTACAAGTAAAAAAGTATTTATTTTATTTAGTTATAAATTAAACCTTGTTGCAAAATGTAAAGTATATCAAAATAAATGGAGAAGTATACTATCTCTGCTGTCTATTTACTACAAAAGAACTCTTTCAATGTACTCTCATCAATATGCCAGCAGGGATGTCTGTGTGTATGTGTGTGAGTGTGATAACTGATCAGCTGATTTCAGACTGGCTCTTACTTATTTATGATGATTTGACTTACAGCTTTCACTTTTAGATGGCACAAAAGTCATATGCATACAAAAGACACAGTACTTTGAGAACTCTACAATCATTTTGTCTTTCATATTTGGTACAGCATTTAATAAATTACACAAGATATTCAATATATATATATTTTTTTTTGGAGAGGTTTTCGCTATAGGGCGCGTGCGCTCGCCAGACGGACAGAGAGAGACAGAGAGATAGAAAGCGAGAAATCACCCCCCCCAGGGGGGATGGTCACGCCGCAATCCCTTCTCCTCTATTCTCCTCTCGGGATCTTGGGCACGCATGCACACGCGCCCGGCGTGAGTTCTAAGCCACCGGGTCCGGGACGCGAACCGCGGTTGACTACGTGGGAGTCCAGCGACATAGCCATTACGCTAACTGTTGGTTCCCAAGATATTCAATATTTTAAAATAGACTTTGTTCAAGGGAAGACTAAAGGTATTCTGAGCATAATTAAGTTATGCTGGACTAAGCTCTGATGTTCAGGAGATTAGGTATAGTAAATGCATTTTCAATTTACCATAGGTTTATTGAGACATAACTCTATTGTACATCAAGGGGCATTTGTATGTGAGCATGAAAATGCAGTGTATACAAGAAAATCATGCAGAGGAATGAACCAAATTGGAGGGCTTACACTGCTAGACATCAAAACTTTCTACTAAGCTTTAGTAAAAGGCAGCATGGCATTGCCATAAAGATATGCAATACCAATGGAACAGAAAAGAGAATCTGAAAAGAGACCTACACATATTTATTAACCAGGTCTGTAACAAGGCAGGAAATAGGGATATTAAACATACAGGCAGAGAAAGGCCCAAGATAGAGACACAGTAAGCTTCACCCAAGTTAGAGTCACAGTGGCTATTTTTCACCAAGTCAAACCAACCATAGCTAAGGCCAACAGTTTCTATTTGTGAACTACATTCTAACAAGAAGTGCAGATCTCTTTGGTCTGCTGACCCAACAAAGAATGGCATAAAAATGACCTAGATTACCCTGTAACTATTTTCTGAACCCCACTTCCTTATCACAGAGCCAGCCCACTGCTCTCAGACTGCAAGATTAAAACCCCCCTGCTTTAGGTCTTCTTTGGCACCCCATTTCTGGAACTTCTCCTATCTGGGGGTTCTGTTATTCTTTTTCTTTTTTTCTTAATAAACTCTGCTTTATTATTCTTTCATTTGTCTGTATTTCTAATTCTTCATAAATGTGAGACAATAACTTTGTCATGTCACAGTCCTGAATCTGGCATGGGCACTGTGCCTGATCACCCCAGAAATCCTGCATCACAAGCACACCATTAAAATTCATTAGGGAAAAAAAAATCATCTTTTTTAAAGTATTAGGTTGGATCAGTTCAGTATCTGTATGATGAAAATAAACTTTACCTCTAGCTAATAACATACATAAAAATACAATTAAAAATGTATTATGTCAGGAGCTCTGCTTCCAACATGACAGTGTGAAGAGCTTCACTGAAGTCCTCCATTGTGAAACTGGTTATAATTACATAAAAAAGGAAATGATTTAAAGTCTTTATAAATCATTCAAAATGCAAACAGTACATGAAGAAACATCTATTTAAGACAATCTATGAAAATTTAGTAAGAAAGTCAGAATCTTGTGGTTTTTGAATGAAAATTTTTTCTCACCTTCAGCTGAACATGGGGACTCCACTCCAGAAAGCTGTGGACCAAAGCCCCTCTCTTTACCAGCTCCCAAAGGACATATTTCCTGGGAAGAACAAGACATCCACATTTCTCATGCTGACCTACCTACCAATTCTGAGCTAAGTCCTGGGTGAGTGCAGTTGAGCAGTGAGGGATTTCTTCTTTTGTCCAAGTCCTGTTTATGGGCATATAGTGAAAGTCATCTGAGGGAAGAGTCAAGATTAAGGGTTAACTGTAGGCAAGCTAATTTGCAGGAGAGAAAGGTGAATAAGACAGCTGAGGAGCCCTCCTGGGGTCAGAACAAATATCACACCTTAGCCTCAGAAACTATTCCTACAAAGGGCTCAGAGGTTGATGGGATTAGTTTGTAAGGAAATTTATGCCCCTGGGCATTGTTGGCAAGTATAGAGCAACCAGCTGGCATTTAGTGGAGTTTCACAGCTGTGTCTGATCAGGGAAAGAAAAGTCTTACCAAAATTTCTATCATTCCAGGCTATGTGGGCATATCCACTATCCTACCTGAAAAGAAACAACAGAGTCTTAACACTGTGTGCAGGGGAGGGTGGAAGACTCCGGGGAGAAGGGAGAGAACCAGTACCTAAGTGTTGCTACAAAATGATATCTAATAAATCCAGTTTCAAACAAATAAATAAATAATGAGGCATGTAAAAAATAATTGCAAAAAAGTATGACCCATACACTAGTAGGGTGGGAGGGGGAAGGCAACAGGAACTGCTTGAAAGAGCAATCAGATGTTAGGTTTTTTCCAGAAAAAGACTTCAAAGAGGCTATTGTAAACATCATAGAACTAAAAATAACATGATTAAAGAAACGAAGGAAGTTATGATGACAATGTCACTTCAA
This sequence comes from Tupaia tana, assembly GCA_026018925.1. Lineage (NCBI taxonomy): Eukaryota > Metazoa > Chordata > Mammalia > Scandentia > Tupaiidae > Tupaia > Tupaia tana. Next base: position 58,351,612 of record JAKSZU010000007.1, on the reverse strand, counting down.
GTAGAGAATATCACTAAAGAGATAGAAATTGTAAAATGAGGAACCAGCAGATGGCATAATGGCTACATGGCTAGACTCCCATGTAATCGACTGTGGTTTGAGTCCTGGACCCGGTGGCTTAAACTCACACCAGGTGCGTGTGCGCCGAAGATCCCAAGAAGAGAATAGAGGAGACGGGATTGTGGCATGACCATCCCCCTGTGGGGTAATTTCTCGCTTTCTGCCTCTCTGTCTCTCTCTATCTTTCTGGTGAGCGCACGCACCCTATAGGAAAAACCTCTCAAAAAAAAAAAAAATCGTAAAATGGACCAAATAGAAATTCTGGAGTCTAAAAACTGGAAGCAACCAAGATAGCCATCAAAGGATAAATCACTAAACACATACAACAGTATATTACACAACGATAAAAAGAAATGAGCTATGAAGCAGGAAAAGACATGAATGAACCATCTATGCATAGTGCTAATTGAAAAAAGCCAGTCTGAAAAGGGTATGTACTGTATGATTCCAATTATGTGATGTTCTAGAGAGGCCAAATTATAGGAACAGTATAAAGAGCTGTGTTGGCTAGGAGTTCAGGGAGCCACAGAGTGGGCTGAATAGGTGAAACATGGAGAATATTTCAGATAGTGTGACCATTCTATATGATAATATAATTGTGGGCACTATGCATTTGTCAAAACACAGTACCAAGAGTGAACCTTACTGTATGCAAATTTTAAAAATTATTTAAGAGAACCTCCCAGGATGGATTGCAGACTATGAATAAATAATTTAGTTGTATTATAAATGTATAAAACAACCTCACTGAAGGGAATGCCGTTTAAGGTGTTGACCTAAATGAGTAGAGGATGAAGGAGTAAAGGCAATAGGAACTACACGTAAGTTTCCCTTGGAGACATGAGTAGACAATTCCGATATTCATGTTGACACCCCAATAAGAAAGCTGAGGCATAAGTGAAATAAAAGTAGTTTATTTGAGATAGAGCTTAGGAAAAAAAAAAAAAAAAAAAACACACAAAATTCTAGTTTCCCAAACATGCTCATTGCAATGATAACTGAGAAAGGTGGTTTATATAACAAAAAAAATGGCAGAAGATGGAAATTACAAGTTGTTAAGAGTTTACATTGGTTGGGGCCAGCAGGTGGTGTAGTAGTTAGTTAAGGTGTTGGATTCCCATATGCTCCCCAGCAGCAAGAGACCTTGACTCTGTGGGCTTGAACCTTATGCCAGGTGCATGTGCCCATGTGCTCCAAATCCCAAGAGGAGAATAGAAGAAAAGGGATTGTAGCATGGCAATCCCCCTAGGGGAGACGGGGTGATTTCTTCCTTTTCTGTCTTTTGCTGTCTCTCTGGTATGTGCATGTACCAAAAATCTCTAAGAAAAAAAAAAAAACAAAAAACAAAGAAAAGAAAAGAAAAGAGTTTATATTGGTTTATTTGAAATAATGCAGATTAGCCATACTTTATACCTTATTCTTTACAGCAGGAACTTAAGGACAATGTGACAAATGCAGAGTGATGTCACGCTGTGAAATCTGTAATCCTTCTTGCAGCATCACGGCTTGCTTACTATAAACTCAAACAGGCTTTTTTGGGCAATAACTGTGATGTGTCTGGCATGGGGGATGTAACCAAACTTTCAGACTTATGCTTTACAGAGCCCTTTAAGATTTAAATGGATGTTGTATTCCACAGACTGCTCTGGGCTATTCTCTTCACATGATGTATATGGAAATTGAACAGTTAAGTAAATGGATTATCTATGGTGAAAGACAGGTTTCCCACTGTTGCATAATAAATAGGGCGAAGAGGTTAGAATAGTACATGTGATAGTGCACTAGAGTTGGAAGCATCAGTATAAACCCATGCTCATCTTAATGTAGACACAGATAGTGACATAGAAAAGAGTTTATATATATATATAAAGTGTTTATATAAACACATACATATGTATGTGTGTGTGTATATATATATATATATATATATATATATACACACACACATATATATATATTTCTTGGTGTTTCGTGTTTCAACTGAGTTGGCCTAGAAACAATGATATTCCTATAGCAATTAGCAGATCTACAATTCAGATCTAGGTTTTTAATACCATTGTCTAATGAAAAGGACCTTGGCTTCTAGGACTGAAGCAGGAGTGTACAAATAAGCCAAGGCGTAGTGCTGGCAAGTGAAGAAGGGCTAAAACAAAGTGGTATATTGATAGAGTTGGGACAAAAAGATTCATGAACCAACTGGAAGATTACCTGAGGCTAAAGGGAGAACAATTTAAGCAATAAAATAAATAAGTTAGTATTAGAGTATAATCCAAAGTATTCAAAAAAAAAACCTATGAGTACACAGTGTTAAAAATAAATGATAAATAAGTAAATAAATGGGAGAAAAGAGATCAATCTCCCATGTAGAAAAATTCCAACTCATTTATATAACTCTACATATGTTGAAAGCATATTCTTGATAGAATGTTATGAAAAAGCCACTTTACCTTAGTGGTCCTTTTTTCTAAAAATACATAACAGAGTTTAATCATGAAGAAAACAGCAGACAAGTGTTTTTTTTTGTTTTGTTTTTTGTTTTTGTTTTTGTTTTTGTTTTTTGAGAGGTTTTTGCTATAGGGCGCGTGTGCTTGCCAGAAAGACAGAGAGACAGAAAGCGAAAAATCACCACCCTCCCCCGGGGGGATGGCCACACCACAATCCCTTCTCTTCCATTCTCCTCTTGGGATCTTGGGCACACATGCACTAGTGTCTGGTGTGAGTTTAAGCCACCAGGATCAGGACTCGAGCTGCAGTTGACTACATGGGACTCCAGGGACATAGCCATTACACCAACTGCTGGTTCTAACAGCAGACAAATTCTATTAGAGGGGCTTTTACAAATGATCTATGAGTAGTCAAATGTTAGGACCATCAAAAAACGAGGAAAATCTGAGAAGTTGTCACAGCTAACCAGAGTCCAAGGAGACCTGAAAACAAAATGGAATATGGTATGATGGGTAAGATCTTCAAATATGGAAAGAATATCAGGTAAAAACTATAGAAATCTGAATAAAGTTGTATTTCAATTAATGAATGCCAACATTGATTCATGTTGCACGCACAAGTACATTGGTAGTGGTTAGCAAGAAGGGAAACTGTGGGTTTTAAAGAACTCTGTACTATCTTTTAAAGTTTTCTGTAAATAAAACTTTTTAAAAATGTGTAAGATATTTAAATGTGAAAAGTAGAACAATACATCTTCGTGGCACAAACATAAAAGATCGTGACTGTTGAGTTGGTGAATATCCTAGAGAATTTAAAAGTTCTACGTGGTAAAAAAATCTGATAACTGGAACCTAATTAAAATGAAGACATTCTCTTTATGAAAAGTCACTATTAAGAATCGCCATTAAGAGAGTTAAGAGGCAAGTCATCAGATGGGATGTTACATTTCAGTACATAGATTTTACAAGATACTCATATCCAGTATAAACAAGGAACTACATCAAATGAGGAAGAAAAAGAAAGTAAATCAAAATAGGCAGATGAGTAAAATGTACACTTAATAAAATGATTATACCTCTAGTTATGTGAAAAATTACCTAACAGCATTAGTAATCACGAAAATGTAATTAATGCCCTAAGAAGTTATTACTATATATTTGCTAAAAATAAAAAGAATACAGGTGCTGATGAGAATTAGAGTAACAGAAATACATATATTGCAAATGAGAATGTACTTGGTACAACTGCTTTGCAAAATTTTTTGGTAATACCTTCTAAATCAAAGCAGATCCTACCTTATAACAATAATTTTAATTGTAGATATATACCAAACTAGAATAAAGACATTCAAGAAAAGTTTACAGTGTTTGCTCATAGTCCAAAATTGGATCAATACAAATGTTCATTATTGTCAACAGCTACAAACTCCTCTTTAAAAACTATTATAGAAGATAACTTCCTGAATCTGATAAAGTATAGGTATCAAAACCTATTGGAAACTGCATATTTAAGAGTGAAGCATTATACTGTGATTATCTCATCAAGTTAATTACTTTAAATTTAATTACAAAATTAAGAAAAAAAGTAAGAATGATCTTTAGCATTGCTTCTATGATATTTTACTGAAACTTCTACTTTACACAGTAAGGTTAGAAAAATAAAAATAATGAAGGTGTAAAGTTTGGAAAGTAAGAATTTACACTTTACCCTTTCAATTACAATTTACACTTTCCCTGTTTGTCTATAGAATTTGTCACTTTAATTTTTTTAAGGTTTTTGCCATAGGGTGTGTGCATTCTCCAGAGAGACTGAGAGAGACAGTGAGAGGGAATTTGAGAAATCACTTTCCCAGGGGGGTGGTCACACTACCATTCTCTCCTGGGATTTTGGGCATGCATGCACACATACCTAGCATGATTTTCAAACTGCCAGATTTGAGACTCCAACTGCTGTTGGCCATGTGGGAGTCTAGTGCCCAACCACTATCACACCTGCTGACCCCTAGAATTTACCACTTCAATAAAAAGTCAACTTAAGTTAGTAAAGTTAATGAGTGACTGACTCTGCTTTCAATAAAATATATCATTTGCACTCTTATTAGAAAAATGTAAGTTCACAAAAATATATACTCATAGTAGCAGTTAAAATCATACTTTAAGAAAGATTAAAATAAATATTAATGGAGAAAATTATAAAAATCTATTGGAAGAATTTGAAGCAGTATAAAAATAGGTATATACAAGTTTAGAAATAAAATGTAGGGTTAAAATTATAGCTGTTATTCTGAAAAAAAATAGTGTAATGTTTAAACTTAAATTAAAATTTCTATGGGTGAACTAAGGGCCATAAATATTGCAGAAAAATTTTAAGAATTTTGTGTGTATGTGTGAAGGAAACAGTGAGACTTGTCAGATTAATATCTAGTCTCTCTTTTTAAAAATTTTATTAGAAGCCATGTGTGCTCAGTGGGGAGAGAGAGAGAGAAAGTGAAAGCACCCCACTGGGACCAGCAGTTAGCATAATGGCTATGTCGCTGGACTCCCATGTAGTTGCCCTCGATTCGCGTCCCGGACCTGGTGGCTTAAAATTCACGCTGGGCACGTGCCCAAGATCCCGAGAGAAGAATGGAGGAGAAGGGACTGTGGCATGGCCATCCCCCCTGGGGGGGGTGATTTCTCGCTTACTCTGTCTCTCTCTGTCTGGCGAGCGCACGCGCCCTATAGCAAACACTTCTCAAAAAAAAAAAAAAAAAAAAAAAAAAAAAAAAGAAGAAGAAAGCATTTAGGGGATGGCCACACCGCAATTCCTTCTCCATTTCTCCTCTTAGGATTTTGGCCATGCACACACAAGCGTTCTGCATGTTTTCTAAGCCTTTGGGTCCAGGACTCAAACCATACAGTCAGCCTTGTGGGATCTAGCTGCCTTAATCACCAAACTACAAGCTGCCCCTATAGTTATGTTAAAAGATAAAATAAGGGAACAGCAGATGATGAAATTGTTAAGTCCCTGGACTCCCACATAGTTGACCATGGTTTGAGGCCTGGACCCAGAAGCTTCAAACTCATGCTGGGCATGTGTGCGTGCATGCCCAAGATTTCAGGAGAAGAATAGAGGAGAAGGGATTGCGACATGGTCATCCGCCCTCGGGGGTGAGTTCTTGTTTTCTGTCTCTCTGTCTCTCCAGTGGGTACACATGTCCTATAGCAAAAATCTCTCAAAAAAAAAAAAAAGAGATGTAAAATAATTGGGTCAGTTGGTGGTTTGGTGTAAAGGTGTTTAAGGTGGCTGGGTCCCACATAGTTGACTCAGTAGTTGAGAGTCCTGGACCCATTGGCTTGAAAATTATGCTGGATGGGGCACAGTGCAGAGTGCCCAAAATCCAGAGGGACGAGAAGGGATTGTGGCATGGCCATCCCTTCTGGGGAATGATTTCTTACTTTCCCTTTCTCTCTTTCTCCCATGAGCACATGTGCCCTATGGCAAAAAAGTTTTTAAAATTAAAGTAAGAATGTGTATATATGTATATTATATGTATATATAGGTTGTGTATACACACACACACACACACACACACATAATATCATAATATTATGATATGGGGAAGCAAACTAGCAAAATCTTATTTATGGGACCAGCAGATGGCATAATGGTTATGTTACTAGACTTCCACATAGTTGACCATGGTTCGAGTCCTTGGCTTGATGACTAAATTTCACCCCAGGCATGTGTGCATGCATGTCCAAAATCCTGAGAGAATAGAGGAGAGGAGATTTCAATGTGGCTATCCCCCTGGGGCCGATTTCTCACTGTCTCTCTGTCTCTCTCTGTCTCTCCAGTGAGTACATGTGCCCTATAGAAAAAAAATCTCTCTTTAAAAAATCTAATTTAAAGCCTTATAAAGAGATACATGTATATACCAAAAAAGTGGAGAAATGTAAAGTTGAGAAATATAAAATAGAAAAAATAAATTATGCAAAAAATGGTACTAGGTAAGTGATTATTTTTAGGAGAAGAATTAATTGGAATACAAATATGCAAATACAAATAAACAATTAGTTTCAGATGCATATAAGATCAAGTTGTGAGAAAAGTGAAACACAGAAGGAAGAATGTGCTTGTACTTAGTCTAAGGATGGTATTTAAAGGATACTGGAAGATAAACTAAATGGAATATAAAGTTAACTTTTTGCATTGAAATATAATTTTAAAGTAAAAATATAAAATATTCTGACATGAATAAAAAGATAGCCCACATACTGGAAAAAGCTATTAGTACTAGAAGATTTTATATATAGATGTATTGTTTATAATGTGTCAGTCATACTTAGAATTCTGAGAATATAATGATTACTATGGATTAAAACTCCTTGCCCACATGGAGCTTGCACCCTGGCCTTATAGCTGGTATATAGCAAAATCAGAATTTGAAAATTTTCCGCTAATTCTAAAGCACATGCCTTATGAAGTAATAAATATATAGACAGTCTATGTTTATACATCACTTTACAAATTGTGAGCTAGGTTAATATGGATTCATCTTTTTTATTTTTTTAAGAGATTTTTGCTATAGGGTATGTGTGTTCACCAGAGAGACAGAGAGTGACAGACAGGCTTCTGCCTGTTTTCTCTGAAGAGAAAAATCAACCCCCAAAATAGCCATGCCGCAATCCCTTCTCCTCCAGTCTCCTCTCAGGATTTTGGGCATGCACACACATGTGCCCAGCATGAGTTTTAAGCTGCTGTGTCTGGGACTCAAACCATAGTCAACTACGTGGGAGTCCAGTGATGTAGCCATTATGCCATCTGCTGGTCCCATGGATTAATCTTTGACAGCTACATCTAGTCTCAGTTTTGATAGTATCTGGACCTCAAAGATTGAGAGCATGTTATGATGAATTCTCTAAAATGAACATAATCTTGGGAGGACTCAGCCTTGACTAAAGACATTTAATCTCATAATATATAAAGATATAAATATTTTGGGGACCCCTATAAACCAATAAGAAGAAAAATTCAAAATCCAGTAGAAAACATGCGAACTATAGGTACAAATAATTGATTAATAAAAGAGGAAATACATATTATTATTAAAAATGCAGACATAGTTCTTCTCACTGGTAGAGAACTTGACAAAACAAAACAAGATACTATTTCATCTTCATTCAATTTGTAAGACTTAGAGTCAGGTAATACAAATTTTGGAGTAGATATGGACCAGTATGAACTCTTTCGAATAGAGGTTTTTGCTGTAGGGCGCATGTGCTCGCCACAAAGACAGAGACAGAGACAGAAAGTGAGAAATCACCCCCCCAGGGGGGGATGGCCACGCCGCAATCCCTTCTCCTCCATTCTCTCGGGATCTTGGGCATGCACGCACACGCACCCGGCGTGAGTTTAAGCCACCAGGTCCGGGACTCAAACCACGTTCGTCTACATGGGAGTTCAGCGACATAGCCATTATGCTAATTGCTGATCCCCCCAGTATGAACTCTTACGTGGTGCCATTGAGAGTATAAATTATAAATCACTCTTAAGAGAGCAGATTGTTAATATTTAATAAAGTGGAAACTACCCATTTTCATGACCCAACAAATCCCATTTTTATATGCACAACCTAAAATATACAGAAAATGCTACTGCAACACTGTTTCTAATAAGAAAAATGGGACTAAAACAATAATTACCCATTACCAGAAAGATCAATATACCTATACGCTCTAACCATTTAATGAATACTAAGTAGCAGTAGTAATGATGACCTAGAGCTCTTTCTATGAATGAAGATTAACCTCACAAATATAATTTGAAAAAAATATAAATTGCAAAAGATCACATGGGGTGCTTTTAGTTAAATTTAAAAACATGAAAAATATTATAGATCAGTTATGAATTAATGAATATGTAGTATAGTAGTAAATATATATAAAAAATGACAAAGATAAACTACAGATTATAATACTGTTTACCTCTTTGAAAGGGACCAGCAGTTGGTGTAATGGCTCTGTCACTGGACTCCCATGTAGTCTACCATAGTTCGAGTCCTGGACCCATTGGTTTAAACTCATACCAGGCGCGTGTGCGTGCGTGTCCAAGATCCCGAGAGGAGAATGGAGGAGAAGGGATTGTGGTGTGGCCATTCCCCCTGAGGGGTGATTTCTCGCTTTCTGTCTCTCTGTCTCTCTGGCGAGTGCACGTGCCCTATAGCAAAAACCTCTCCAAAAAAATAAATAAATAAATACATAAAATAAAGTTAAATATAATTAAATAATAATAATAATAAAAAGTCTTTAGGGTCAGCCGATGACATAGCAGTTACACTGCTGGACTCCTACATGGCCAACTGTGCTTTGAGTGTGGAACCTAGTGGCTTGAAACTCACTCCAGGTGCTTATGTGTGTGCCCAAGATCCCAGGAGAAGAATGGAGAAGAAGGGATTATGGTGTGGCCATTCCCCGAGGAGTGATTTCTCACTTTCCCTCTCACTCTCTCTGTCTCTCTCTGGTAAGCGTAAGTGCCTTAAGGAAAAAGAACCTCTAAAAAAAGAAAAAAAAGAGTTCTTTGACAATTAATATCTCATCCTGATACTACAACTATTGATTAATTGACCTTTTATTTGTCATTTTTAGTAGTGATGGATGACCTTGCTTTGTAGTTTTATGGATTTTAATTTCACAATTAGTAATAAAGCTGCAACACATAATTTATGGCAGAAAAAGAAATCAGTAACCTCTCCATGAGGTGAACATATATTTATGTCTCAAAGTATTTCATTTGTGTTACTAACTGAGAACAAAATTATGAACAGAAAATACATATTGGTTTTATGTTAATCATTCAGAATCACCAGAGTGGGAAAATCATTGTCCTTTTCATCACTGTTCAAGTTAATGGAATTTCAAAAGATCTTACATCTACTTACTTAAATTCAGTCCAGAAGCAGTTTTCATCTTTAAGATAAAGACCTAAGCTGATGGAATTCTGTGTCTACTTACAGTTCAGCTGAAAAACAAAAACAAAAGCAAAACAAAAAACAAAACAAAGGATTCTTCTCTCTTTTTTCCCTATTTCATATTCCGTGTATAAAATGCCAAAAGATCTATATGCTTAACTGAAAGTCCATCTTATCAGTTAATTTTTATTGCTAAATGTTGTTTAAATAGTTTATTTGGGCATTATCATAGAAATAAGTTTTTAGGACATCTGATGCAGCAGAATACAGATAATCACAATCAACATTTACCAGGGGCTATATATCACTTATTTCCCTTAAGAACCTTGTATTACAGCTTTAAATGTGCTATATTTCTGAGGGGGACATGAGAAAAATAAAACAAAACAAAAAACACCCCAAAGACAATATTATCCTTTTAAAAGACCATGAAATTTAGGAAAGGAAAGAGAAAGAGGTTTCTACAAAACAAAACAGACCAGTTGTCAGAAACAAAGAAAGAGACCTGGGAAAAAGTAACAAACTAGAAGTCAGAGAATAAAAATCAGCAAACTATCAATATGTTGGAATATTTGATTTTGTTGTGGAACTATATCATTTACCTGGTTTGCAAATCTGCAATAAATAAATGTAGTCCTCAGAATGATGGCCATTCCAACATTTTCAACTGGTTTTCACATATCAAGAGAATGTGCAAACTTTGTAAGCAGCTTGATGCCAAATAGAAGAGCAAGGAGTTAATCAGACTATGCCCAACTCCTTCCAAATTTACTATTTAGATTATTTACCACTTCTCCTCTTGGAAGGTATTAATCTAATTCATATAAATTATTATATTTATAGATAACTAATATAAAGATCCTTAAGGCTGATTCTCTGAGAAGAATCCACATGGATACTGGGAACTAGATATTTCAGGCACAGGAGAAATGAAGATTTTCTACTCATAATTCAGCCTCCAGCAAGCAAAGCTAGTGTGGCAGGAGAGTTGAGCCATTCTCTGAGAAGAATCCACATGGATACTGGGAACTAGATATTTCAGGCACAGGAGAAATGAAGATTTTCTACTCATAATTCAGCCTCCAGCAAGCAAAGCTAGTGTGGCAGGAGAGTTGAGCCATTCTCTGAGAAGAATCCACATGGATACTGGGAACTAGATATTTCAGGCACAGGAGAAATGAAGATTTTCTACTCATAATTCAGCCTCCAGCAAGCAAAGCTAGTGTGCTATCACTACAGAACGGCAATCCGATTCTAGAACACCTCTGTCTGCTTGCTCCTGAACATTGAGGCTTAACTTCAAGAATTTGAAAGAAACACGCCATTCATCAGATGACAAGAAATCACTGTCGGATCACGAGAAATATGGGAAAACGAGAAAATACCTCTCCTCCAATGGAAAAGAGTAACTCTCCTTCATCCACAAGCAGTTCGGTGAAAGTCATGGAAATGTCTGATAAGGAATTTAGAGCATTCGTAATGTCAAAGCTAACAGAGATGGAAGAAAAGAGAGATAATGAACTGCTAAAGAGAAAGGAGAAAGAAGTTGCCGAGTTCCAGGAGATGAGGAAATTCTTGCAAGATCTAAAAGAGGAATTACACACTTTACAAAAGACTCAAACGGAACTGCTAGAGATCAAGTCTATAATACAAGAAGTCAAAATCTCCCTTGAAAGTATTAAAAGCAGACTAGATCATTCAGAAAATAGAATCTCAGATGTAGAAGAGAAAATGGCTGGCTTAGAAAAGTCCACCACGAAGACTGAGAAAATGGCTCAAAAATTTGAGAATGATATGCGAGAAGTACTGGATACCATCAAACGTCCAAATATCCGGATAATTGGCATTCCAGAAGGTGAAGAGACCCATAAGGGCATTGATAATCTATTCCATGAAATCCTGCAAGAAAACTTTCCAAACCTAGAGAGGCATTCGAAGATCCAGTCCCAGGAAATACAAAGGACCCCAAATAGAATCAACCCAAGAAGATCTTCTCCAAGACACATTATAGCCAGGTTGACCAAAACCGCAGACAAAGACAAGATACTAAGATTGGCAAGAGAGAAACATCAAGTTACCTACAAAGGACATTCCATCAGGCTAACAGCAGATCTCTCATCAGAAACAATGCGAGTGAGGAGAGAATGGGAAAATATATTCAAAGTGTTACGAGAGAAGCAGTTTCAGCCAAGAATACTGTACCCGGCAAGATTATCTTTCAGGTGGGAAGAAAAGACAAGAACATTCTCAGATAAACAAAACCTGAAAGAATTTACCAGCACCAGACCAGATCTCCAAGAAGTTCTCAAGGGTGTGCTGTATCAAGAAAATTAAACACAGACACACGGAAATAAGAGTCCAAAAACTATGAAAGTGGCCAACTTAATCAGAGGCACAAGTCTGAATTTGAATATTATATCCCAGAATTTAATCAGGAAAATTGAACCAGAACAGAAGATAAAAGTACATGAGACTGATAGGTTCATGCACCTTCCATTTGAACAGAATCCTAACTTGTTTCCTGGCTTTAAGCAAAGTTCCTTGGCATTTCTTTGAGTTAAGTTATAACTGGTTTTCTTAGTAGTAATGAGTGAACTCACCATTGAAAGTAGTTAGATTATGTAGGAAATTGTGTGATCAATGCAACGTGGGTGGGAAGGGAATGAAGGACAATTGTAGACACCGGAGGTGGTGTGAGAGGAGGGTGGGAAGGGACAGAGGGTCAGAAAGAGGGGTGGAAGTAATTCTAGGAACTAGTAATGGAAAATTTTTTTGTAATGTTCATGATTGTATCACTATGCAGTGTGTACTGGATGGGAGATTACATTTTGTATGCTGTGATGAAGCTTAGGGAAGGAATGTAAATTGAGTTACAGAAAAAAAGTTTCAGAAAAAAAATATATATATTCAATGACTGCAGTAGGATATGTAGCCACAGCTAGGTGCTACTTTATAGGATGCGTAAAGTAAGACTTGTGTTCATGGAAATGTGGATATCACCTGTGTTTGCTATGAGGGTATTTGGATTGATTAGGGTCTTTGGCGTTACAATAAAATGTGAGGAGAAAACAGTATAGAAAGCAAACATAGATACCAGAGACTGTGGGAGGAGAGTGGGAGATGGCAGAGGGTAAGAGATAGAGAATCTAGGATGGGGGGAAAAAAGCAAAACATACAGAAGACAAGAAATGGAAGATCATTTGCTGACAATAACATGCTTGTTGATGTGCTTGATTGAGACAATATATAGTGTAATTTGGATGGAAAATCTCATTTTGTATGCTGTAATGATGTTCAGAGAATGAATGCAAATAAATAAAAAAAATAAAAATAAAAAAAAATAAAAAAAATCAGTGAGAGAAAGCAAAAAAAAAAAAAAAAAAAAAAAAAAATCCTTAAGGCTTACCACAGCAAAGCTTCATGTGTTGCTCACATAAAGACCACTGTGGACTGTGCAGCAATGAATTCCTTTCTGGTCCTCCTGCTGGCTGAGGAGGAGTCTCTTTGTGACTTGCTGGTCTCGAGGCTAAGAAGTCAAAAAACTGACAAACCACATGATTGCTTTTCCACTGGGAAGCTGGAAAAGTCACATCTATTTATATTCTTTTGGCCAAAATGTTATATAGTCAAGCATGTTCTGAACAAATAATGCAACTTACTAAAGGATGAACAACTGAAGGAGTATGACAAGAGGCATCTCTCTAGTTTCAATGTGTTTACAAAGTAGAAAGAAGCCAGAGAAGGGATCTCCCCCAAGATAATAGTGACCAATTTTGTATGTGTGTGGGTGGGTGTGGAGGCAGATAACTATAAAACAAGATATTAATATTTGGGACAATAACATGGAATATGGGAGAAGTGATTAAAAATAAATATTTTCTGAGAGGGATGCATTAATTTTAGATATTAAATTTAGTATGTATGTTAAACCTTTAAGTATTATAAAAGTTCAGATAAATTAAATGCAGAATAATAAAAATGAAAATAAATTTTAGCAAATAGAATTCTGGCAGTGTACAGAAGCAAAGGAAAAACAAGTTAATTCAAAGTACAACAAGAGATCACAGAAATAAATTAAAATGTCTTACTAAGCATAGTAAGTATAAATGAACTAGACTCAGCAGGTAAAATACAGAGAAAAGCCAGAATGAACAAAAAAGCATCTTTCAATATACTATTTTCCTGAAATATAAGAACTTGGAACAGATTTCAGTGGAAAAAATGAAATCAGGCAAATGTTTACCCTGTTAAAGATAGGAAGCTATGGGGAACCAGCAGTTAGTGTAATGGCTATGTCGCTGGACTCCCACGTAGTTGACCGCGGTTCGTGTCCTGGACCCGGTGGCTTAAAAACTCACGCCGGGCGCGTGTGCGTGCGTGCCCAAGATCCCGAGAGGAGAATGGAGGAGAAGGGATTGTGGCGTGACCATCCCCCCTGGGGGGTGATTTCTCGCTTTCTGTCTCTATGTCTCTCTCTGTCTGTCTGGTGAGCGCACACGCCCTATAGCGAAAAACCTCTCCAAAAAAAAAGATAGGAAGCTATGTTAATTTTAGACAAAAGAGGGACTAGCAGATGGTGTAATGGCTATGTTGCTAGACTCTCATGTAGTTGATCACGGTTCAAGTCTGGTTCCGGTGGCTTAAACTCACACAGGGCATGTGTGCGTGCATGCTCAAGATCCCAAGAGAAGAATGGAGGAGAAGCGACAGACATGTGGCCATCCCCCCTGGGTGGGTGATTTCTTGCTTTCTGTCTCTGTTTCTCTCTGTCTTTCTGGTGAGTGCAAGCACCGCATAGCAAAAATCTCTCAAAAAATATTAGACAAAAGAGAATTTAAAGACTAAAACTACTACTGTGGACAAATAGAACTATTCACTAGAATTATACAGTCTGAATTTATACAGACTAAAGTTAATCACAAAACATTTAACAAAAATATTCATAGGAGGAAATATGGACACATCTATAATGATTGTTGGAGACTTTGAGATTCATTACCTATAACTTTTAGATAAACTAGACAATATATAAGTAAAGACATCAAACATATTTGAATAAAATTAGCATGTTATGTGATGAAAACTATAGCACTTTCATAAAACCTACTTCCAACAATTAGAAAAAATATATTTTTCTCATACACACATGGGACACTCAGAAAACCAATCACTTATTAGGCTAAAAGCCATTCTCGATATATTTCAAAAATTGGTATTAAGGACCAGCCTCATAGTACGGTGGTTAAGCAATGTGCATTGGGAGCTATGGCTCCCAATGTGCATGGCCAACTTAGATTTGAATTTTACATCCAAAGGCTTGAAAAACATGCCAGGAACATGTGCATGTGTCCCCAAAATCTTGATGGGAAGGAGAAGTGGAGGAAAGGGAATCGTGTTGTGCTCGTGCCCCATTGAGGGGTGGGTGCTTTCTCACTCTCTTTTTCTTTGTTTGACAAGTGCATGTGCCCTCTATCAATTAAAATAAAATCTACAAAAAATTGGTAGAATCACATTCTCATCATAATGTAATAATGGTAGAAGTCAATTATAAAAAGCTAGCTTTCAAAATGCATGAAAATTAAAAACTAATTTATAATTGAAAGAATAAGTCATAATAGATATTTTTAAATGTTCAAAGCTAAACAATTTATCAAATCCAACTTTTATTAAATTACTTTTTTTTTTTGAGAGGTTTTTGCTATAGGGCATAGGCACTCACCAGACAGACAGAGAGAGACAGAGAGACAGAAAGCAAGAAATCACCCCCCAGGGGGAATGGCCACGCCACAATCCCTTCTCCTCTATTCTCCTCTCGGGACCTTGGGCACACAAGCACACGCACTTGGCATGAATTTAAGTCACCGGGTCCGGGACTCGAACTACGGTCAACTACATAGGAGTCCAGCAACATAGCCATTACACTAACTGCTGGTCCCAGCTGTTATTAATTTTCAATTGTTACTGTAACAAATTGTCAAAAACTTAGTGGCTTAAAACAACATATATTTAATATCTTATAGAAGTCAAAGTGTAGAATGAATCTCACTTGACTAAAGTCAAGGTACCAAAAAACTGCATTCCTTTCTGGAGCCTTGAGAAAAGAATCTGTTTTCTTGGCCCAGCTAGATGGTGTTGTGGTTATAGTGGCTAGATCCCAATGGCTATGTGGTTTGAATCCTGGACCCAGTGGCTTGAAAAACATACCACGTATGTGTGCATACATGCTCAAAATCCTGAGAGAGAATGGAAGGGAAGTGATTGTAGTATGGCTGTTGCCTCCTCCCATCCCCCAGGGAGGTGCTTTTTCACTTTCTCACTCTCTCTCTCTCATCTCTGGTGAGTGCACATGACACAGAAAAAAAATAAAGCAAAACAAACAAACAAACAAACAAAAACCACTCACCACTCAGTTTTCTTATTGTTTTGCAAGATTCTTTTCTCTTCTGAGGGGTAGGTTGAACAGAGATACAGGGAGCTGGAAAAAGATGGGAGGCACTGATGTTTGTTGGCTGAGTTTAGTGGGAACTCACAGAGCTCTTAGTAGGCTCACAAAGCTCATTGCAGCACTCATGAGTGCTTCTGCCCTCTTGGAACTTGTAATGTGCAAGGAGAACCCTCACAGAATGCTTTCCTCTTCTTGAAGCTCACAGCGTGCTGAGCTGAGCTGAGCCTAGGCCAAGCCAAGGCCAAGTTTCATCAGGCTGCACCAAGACCAAGCAGAGGCAGGGCTAGCTAGCAGGGCAGCGTAGTGCAGAGCAGGGCTAGCTAGCAGGGCAGCGTAGTGCAGAGCAGGGCTAGCTAGCAGGGCAGCGTAGTGCAGAGCAGGGCTAGCTAGCAGGGCAGCGTAGTGCAGAGCAGGGCTAGCTAGCAGGGCAGCGTAGTGCAGAGCAGGGCTAGCTAGCAGGGCAGCGTAGTGCAGAGCAGGGCTAACTGACCAGGTACTCCTTTCTCTTAAAGAGACTTTGCCAATAGTGGCTCGTTGCTAAAACCAAACTGTTGCACATGCACATATGTGCTACATTCAAAGGCATAAAACAGCAAAGTCATAATTACATAAGAAGTAAACAAGTGAACGTAAGTTATTTATGAAGGTGAGGGAATTAGACTAAACCATTCTGACTCCATTTGCAATAAATACATTTATCTTTTTGTTTCTAGAGATCACCTACTTTTTTTTTTTTTTTTTTTTTTTTTGAGAGTGATTTTTGCTATAGGATGGATGTGCTTCCCAGAGAGACAGAGAGACAGAAATAGAGAAACTCCCCCAGGGGAAGATCATGGTACAATTCCTTCTCCTCCATTCTCCTCTAAGGATTTTGGGCATTCATGCACATGCATCTGGTATGAATTTCAAGCCACCAGATCTGGGACTCGAACCACAGTTGACCACATGGGGGTTCAACACCTTAACCACTGCACCACCTGCTAGGCCCAGAGGGTCCAATCTTTGATTCATGGCCCCTTATTATCAAAGCCTTCAAAACTAGCAAGGGCCCAGTGAATCTTTCCCTCTTTTCACTACCTGCCATTGACTCTTTCTCTTTTACTTATAAGGATCCTTGTAATTACACTGGATAATGCAGGCGATTCTCCCTATTTTAAAGTCACCTAATTAGCAAACTTAATTTCATCTACAGCCAGAATTTCTTCTACATAGTTTAAGTATTATTTTGAGGGAAGTATAGGCTTAAATGTTATAAAAAAGAAAAGCCAAATTTTTGAAGTAAGCATCTTGTTTAAGACAGAAAAAGATAAATAGTAAAATATATAAAAGACAAAGAAAGGAAATATGTTTGATAAAGGGACAGAAATGAATGAAACAGAAAACATATATGTAAGATAAAATCACAAAAGCCAAAGCCGATTTTTGAAAACAATTATAAAACAGAAAAACAAAACGAAGTTTGGCAAGTTCATATTATGAAAAAGGACTGTTCAAATAAACAACATTAAAGTTGAAATGAAGAAGCAGACATGATTAAAACTAAGCAGAACTTAAAAAATATAGCATAGCCCGGCCAGCAGTTCCGGACACAAGGCAGACTGAGGCTGCAGGACCGACCCTTCCGAATCTCTGCTCATCCCCACCGTCCCTCCTCCTTGGACCCCAGGTTGGTTATCTGGGACTTTAAGGCGAACTCCCACCCCACCCCACCCGCAATCCGGATCGAGCTGACCAGCAGTTCCGGACACCAGGCGGACTGAGGCTGCAGGCCCGACCAACCTGGTCCTGTCACTCATCTTGAGACCCTTTCCCACTAGCCTTTGGACTCTTTGAATTTTGGTGATTTGAATAGCGTGCACCACGCATTGCGCGCTGCGCTATTTCCTTTTTTCCTTTTGTTTTTCTTTGCTCTTGGGGTGTTGCTTATTAGGTCAGTTGAAGGCTCACCACTCCTTAGAAACAGTGAGAACTTTGGGCCATCCAGGGCTAGTGGCAACAGTTAATGGTAATTGTGAGCAACAGATAGGCCAACCATAAGAGAAATCATCAATTTTCTAATCCTGTACACCTTTTAACACTCAGAATTACCTTAGATAAGTTAGGAAGCAACATATAGGTTACCTGATGACTAGGAACAATCGCAGAGGCTCAAGAAATATGAGCAACCAACAAAAGGCCTCTCCTTCAAGGGAAATCATCAAGTCTGCATCAACCACAGTCAATACAATGGACGTCATGGACATGTCTGGTAAGGAATTCAGATTATTTGTAGTGACCGAACTAACTGTAATGGAAGAGAAAAGAGACAAGGAGCTCCAGGAGATGAGGAAGTCCTTTCATGACTTGAAAGAAGAAATGGATACCTTAAACAAGAACCAGATGGAACTTTTAGGATTGAAGAATGTGATACAGGAAATAAAAACCTCCCTTGAAAGTATTAAAAGTAGGTTAGACCAGGCAGAAGATTGAATCTCTAATGTAGAAGACAAAACATCTGACCTAGAAAAAAGTATCAAGAAGATTGAGAAAACCATGAAAAATGAGGATAATATATGAGGAATACTGGATACCATCAAGTGCCCCAACATCCGGATAATTGGTATTCCAGAAGAGGAAGAAAATAATAAGGGCCTAGATAATTTATTCCATGAGATCCTGGAAGAAAACTTTCCAAATCTAGAAAGGCATTCAAATATCCAGACCCAAGAAATACATAGGACCCTGAGTAGAATCAACCCAAGAAGATCCTCTCCAAGGCACATCATAGCCAGACTGGCAAAAACAACAGACAAAGACAAGATACTAAAGTTGGCAAGAGGGAAATGCCAAGTTACTTACAAAGGTCACCCCATCAGGCTAACATCAGATCTCTTGGAGGAAACAATGCAGGCAAGGAAAGAATGGGGAAGTATAGTCAAAGTGTTGAGTGAAAAACAATTTCAACCAAGAATACTATACCCGGCAAAATTATCTTTCATATGGGAAAAAAAGATAAAAACATTCTCAAATAAACAAAATTTGAAGGAATTTACCAACTCCAGACCAGCTCTTCAAGAGGTTCTGAAGGGAGTACTATATCAGGAAAACTAAAAAATCAGAGACAGTTATACGAGAACAAAAAGCAACCAAGAAAATGGCTCACTTAATGATAGGATCAGGTACGGAAATATCAATAATTACATTGAATGTCAATGGATTAAACTCTCCAGTTAAGAGACATAGACTGGCTGAATGGATAAGAAAACAGAAACCCTCTATCTGTTGCCTACAAGAAACTCACCTTATGGATAAAGACATACATAGACTAAAAGTCAAGGGCTGGAAAAAGATATTCCATGCAAATGGAAATCAAAAAAAAGGCTGGAGTAGCAATATTAATCTCAGACAAAATAGATTTCAAGACAAAGACTGTAAGAAGAGACAAAGAAGGGCATTATATAATAGAAAATGTGGTAATCCAGCAAGAAGACATAACCCTTATAAATATCTACGCACCCAACTCAGGTGCGCCTAAATATGTGAAGGAAAGACTGCTGGAGCTAAAAGGAGAGATAGGGAGAAATACTATAATTGTTGGAGATCTCAACACCCCACTATCTCCTATAGACAGATCTTCTAGACAGAAAATAAATAGAGAGATACAGGACTTAAATGATACTATAAATGGAATGGGCTTGACCGTATCTATAGAACTTTCCACCCTACATCCAAAACATATACATTTTTCTCACCCCGACATGGAACCTTTACAAAGATAGATTATATATTAGGACACAAATCAAGCCTTTACAGATTCAAAGGCATAGAAACTGTATCCAGCATCTTCTCTGACCATGATGGAATTAAACTCAAGATTAATTTCAAGAAACAACCCCGAAAATACATGAACACATGGAAACTGAACAGCCTACTTCTGAATGACTTCTTCACTACTGAAGAAATTAAGGCTGAAATAAAAAAATTTATGGAAACAAATGATAATGAGTATACAAGTGTCCAGAATCTATGGGACACAGCAAAAGCAGTCATACGAGGGAAATTCATAGCAATTAGTGCGCATAAGAAAAGGATAGAAAGATGGCAAGTAGATAACTTATCATCATGCCTCAGAGAATTGGAAAAACAACAACAAATAAACCCCCAAAATGCCAGGCGAAAAGAAATAATAAAGGTTCGAGCAGAAATAAATGAAATAGAAAATAAATGAACCATACAGAAAATAAATGAAAGCAAAAGCTGGTTCTTTGAAAAGATTAACAAGATCGACACACAATTGGCTAGACTGATCAAGAAGAAGAAAGAAAGAAACCAGATTAATCAAATATGTGATGAAACAGGCAATATTACCATAGACATAGCAGAAATACAAAATATCATTAGAGGATACTATGGGCGACTTTACACCAACAAACAAGATAACCTGGAGGAGATGGACAAATTCCTGGATGCATATAATCTACCAAGATTGGATCAGGAAGACATAGAGAACCTGAATAGACCTATAACAAGCCAGGAGATTGAATCAGTAATAAATAACCTCCCAACAAAGAAAAGTCCAGGCCCAGATGGCTTCACTTGTGAATTCTACAAAACTTTTAAGGAAGAGTTAACCCCTATCCTACTAAAATTATTTCTAAAGATTCAAAAGGAAGGAAACCTTCCAAATTCATTTTATGAAGCCTTCATTATACTCATCCCCAAAACAGATAAGGATATGACAAAAAAGGAAAACTACAGACCAATATCATTGATGAATATAGATGCAAAAATTTTCAACAAGATACTCGCAAATCGTATCCAACAACATATAACAAAGATCATTCATCACAACCAGGTAGGCTTTATACCAGGGATGCAAGGTTGGTTCCATATACGCAAGACCATAAATGTAATACACCACATTAACAGAAAGAAAGATAAAAACCATATGATCATCTCAATTGGTGCAGAGAAAGCATTTGATAAAATACAATATCCTTTTATGATTAAGACTCAGTAAGATTGGTATAGCAGGGTCATTTCTGAACACAATAAAAGCAATCTATGAAAAACCTAAAGCTAACATTATACTTAATGGGGAAAAGCTGAAAGCTTTTCCTCTGAAAAAAGGTACTAGGCAAGGCTGCCCACTTTCTCCACTGCTCTTTAGTATAGTACTGGAAGTCTTAGCTGTTGCAATCAGAGAAGAGAACAATATTAAAGGCATTCGAATAGGCAAAGAAGAGTTGAAAATATCTTTATTTGCAGATGACATGATGGTATACTAGAAGACCCAAATGTATCCATGAAAAAACTTCTTGAAGTAATAAGTGAATACAGTCAGGTGGCAGGATACAAAATCAATATCTAAAAATCTATAGCATTTCTATTTATGAACAACAAGTTGAATGAAGCAGAGTTGAAGAAAGGAATCCCTTTCACCATAGCCACAAGTTGTATAAGATACCTAGGGATGAACCTAACTAAGAAAGTCAAAGACCTTTATAAAGAAAACTATGAAAATCTTAAAAAAGACATTGAAAGTGACAGAAAAAAGTGGAAGGACATCCCATGCTCCTGGACTGGAAGAACTAACATAATCAAAATGGCAATTCTACCCAAATTAATCTACATGTTTAATGCAATTCCAATCAAAATACCAGAAATATTCTTCACAGATCTAGAAAAGACAATCATAGAATTTGTCTGGAATCATAAAAGACCTCGTATTGCAAAAGCAATCCTGCGTAGGAAGAATGGAGTAGGAGGCATATCACTCCCTGATCCCAAGATACACTATAAAGCTGTGGTCATCAAAACAGCATGGTATTGGCATAAAAACAGACATGTGGACCAATGGAAGAGGATAGAGACCCCAGAAATAACCCTCAAAGCTTACAGCCAACTGATCTTTGACAAAGGAGATCAGTCAATCCACTGGGAAAAGGAAAACCTTTTTAGTAAATGGTGCTGGAAAAACTGGGTATCTACCTGCAGAAAGATGAAACTGAACTCCCATCTTTCACCATTTACAACAGTCAACTCAAAATGGATCAAAGATCTGAACCTAAGACCTCAAACAATAAAACTACTGGTGGAAAATGCTGGGGAAACTCTGGGAGACATTGGAGTAGGCAAAGACTTCTTAAATAAGACTCCCAAAGCACAGGCAATAATCCCTAAAATAGACAAGTGGGACCATATTAGACTAAGAAGTTTCTGCACAGCAAAGGACACAGTAACAAGTGTGAACCGACAACCCTCAGAATGGGAAAATATTTTTGTTAAATATGCTTCAGACAAGGGACTAATAACCAGAATACACAGGGAACTCAAGTGCCTTATGTGAAAAAAAATGATTAACCCAATTAAAAGATGGGAAAATGAGCTCAACAAAAATCTCTCTAAGGAAGACATACGAACAGCCAAAAAGCATATGAGGAAATGCTCAACATCCCTCATCATAAGGGAGATGCAGATAAAAACCACAATGAGATACCACCTAACCCCTGTCAGAATGGCAAAGATTAAGAATATAAAAAGTGATAAATGTTGGCGGGGATGTGGTGAAAAGGGAACCCTCCTACACTGTTGGTGGGAATGTAAACTAGTTCAACCACTATGGAGAACAATATGGAGGTTCCTCAAAGATCTACAAATAGAACTACCATTTTGATGGGGCCATGCAGGCAACACAAGCTGGTAAGGATGCTGCCTCCCATTCTAAGGCAAGGCCTGGACTGGGAAGAAACTGAGGCAAGGCCCAGTTTATGAGCTCTCCCTTGTGTCCTTGAACTGGCCGGTATTCAATTTCTCTGCCATGAGTTTTACTGTTATTCCGGTACCCTGTAAGGGTGAAACATCACCCCCAACCATTACAATAAAGCCAACTAGTGACCTTGTAAGAATGTGGTTCCCTAAGACTGACAGGAGGACCAGGAAGTTTAAGACTCCCCCACCTGTCTGTTTTTAAGCCAAAATTAACATATAGATTAAGTTAGTATAAACTAAATTAGCATTAGAAGCATATGTAGACTAAGTTAGTTTAAGGCTAGTTTTTGTAAATACCCCTTGTTAAAGCTACAGGCCAAAGTTAACTCATGCTAGGCAAAGTCAGCACATTCGCTACATAACAGAGACTTAGAGATAAAACAAAAAGAACTCACTAATTGACAGACCCAGCAAACAAAATGCAGAAACCCACAGGTTTATAAAAGGAAAATGGCCTGGCTGGGACAACAGGATAAATAAACCTGAGGGCTCCAGTGAAAGATTACCTTAGCTGGGAGCTCTTATCTAAAACAACAGGTAGTTTTCAACTACAAAGAGTTTCTCATCTATGTGCTGTTGACTATGAAAAACTGCTAATAAAACATCCTGTGTTGTCTCCTGAGCTACAAGATAATCTTCCTTTCCCATATAAGATCATAGACTCACTTTCTATTGTTGTAATGTATGAATAGTCCATATATTAACTGTGTCTTTACTTAACAAAACAAGATATCTATCTAGGTCTTTGCAACCAGCAATGTTATCGCCCTGGCCCGAGACTGAAGTTACCAAACATCCTGCAAGCCCTCTCTTCAAAAGACCCTTCCCAGTAATCAAGATCTAAGAAGAAAATACAACGGACAAATGGACTTCCTCATCCTGAGAACTGTGATTGATTTTTAACTAATATGACAAGACAAACAGCATGTTTTATAATTATTGTTTCCATGCTTTGTATACCCTGTTCCTTAGAGTGGATTTTTTACTACCCCTCACACCCTTTACTTCCTAAACCTCCCTCAATAAATATGCATGTCTTATTAGCCACAGAGCGGCAGCCTGGAGCTGGCTCTGGCTGTGGCCGGCTGAGAACATGCAAATGGACAATGAGGTCTCAGTCTAATTTTTGTTCCTGATCACCCATGTTGCCTTCCTGTGTATGAGACACCCACCACTACCGAGGCTGGACCCTGGCACCATTTGATCCAGCAATCCCACTTCTGGGTATCTATCCAAAGGACGGGAAAATGCTCAGTCGGAAAAGTGCTTGCACATCCATGTTTATTGCAGCATTATTCACAATTGCCAAGACATGGGATCAACCTAAATGTCCACAAACTGATGAATGGATTGGAAAAGTGTGGTATATATACTCTATGGAATACTACTCAGCCATAAAAAATAACAAGACCCTGGCATTTGATAGAAAGTGGTCAGATATGGAGGATCTATTGTTGAGTGAAGTAAGCCAGGCTATGAAAGAAAGATATTATATGTACCTACTCAATATATACCAACTATCCGCACTCTATGGTAGAGAGCAAAAAATTGGAGGACATAAAAGCAGTGAAGGTACTTAATGAGAATGGGACAGTGTGGAATGGGGGAGGTGAAGAGAAGAGGATAGAGAAAGACAGCAAGAGAACAATAGAGAAGCAGGACGTTAGTGAGAAACAGATATGGCTTATTAACTGTTGATAATGACATGTATAGTATTCTCAACTGGATTGGTCTGAGAAGTATTTCATGATGGGCAAAGTCTTTTTACAAGCAAAATGAGAAATAGTGATTGTTTTAAAAAAATAATTAGAATAATAATAATAATGATTGGGGAAAACATAGAAAAGATATTGAATGTTGAAGCGGGGAGATTAATGTCTCTGTATTGACTGACATGCATGGCATTCCCTTTTTTTTTTTTTTTTTTTTTTTTTTTTTTTGAGAGGTTTTCACTATAGGGTGCGTGCGCTCGCCAGACAGACAGAGAGAGACATAGAGACAGAAAGCGAGAAATCACCCCCTAGGGGGGATGGTCACGCCGCAATCCCTTCTCCTCCATTCTCCTCTCGGGATCTTGGGCACGCACGCACACGCACCCGGCGTGAGTTTTAAGCCACCGGGTCCGGGACGCGAACCGCGGTCGACTACGTGGGAGTCCAGCGACATAGCCATTACGCTAACTGCTGGTTCCCCATGGCATTCCCTTTTGAAAAAGCATTGTAATACACTGTAAAGTTATATGTAATCCAATGTAATATAAAGAAGATTATGATGATAATAAAAATGAATAAAGAAAATAAAGTTTTATTGCTACAAAAATATAGCATATAATGAAAAATTTAAATTAATAATTTGATAAAACTATTTAGGCATCACAGTTGTTAAAGGGATAATGTACCCTTTAGTTCATAATTATGAGATATTTAATTTATATGAAATATATTTTTTAAGTTTATTAATTTTTTTCCAGGAGTGAGAGTAACAGAGAGATAGCATCCTAACACTATAATCCAACCCTAGACTCAACGTCGAATGCAGTGCTGAGCTGATAACTTGATTGTTCTCTGTCCAAACTGCTTTAATTCAGGTGCGACTCATGTGGAACTCACACCACGGAACTTGGCAGTGTCAGGAAATGAGTTAATATACAAAGAACATAAAACAGACAGCGGAAAAACAGACAGCCAAGGGACAAAAATGCAGCACTCCGGAGAGAAAAGAGAACTGTTTAATTACATCGGCAGGCACGGAGTAATTAATACTTTGAATCTCCGGTCCCCCTTAGGTGTCAAGCACAGTCTTTTATCAGGAAGTCTGGGGAGTGGCAACTTTCAGCAGCTAAAGGTATCCCATCAGGGAGAAGAAGCCTATCAGGAAGAAGCAGCTCATCAGGAAGATGCAGCCCAGAGTTTGTTCTCAGGAAGAAAGGGTCAGATAAGCAGGGTCTCCAGATTCTCAAGGTCTCATATTGCTTTTATCACTTCAGAGGGGGAGAGGCAGAAGCAGTGGTGGTGAATTCGTAGAGGCCTGGAAATGGCAGCTGCCAGCCTTGGGCTATTGTGAGTTCCAGGCCCATCCACATCAAAATCACTTCTCTACACAAGGCATTCTCACCAGCTGGCAGCTCCTAACTGGACAAAACGTGCTGTCACACACACTGATACCAATAATGCCAGAGAAGACTTAGGTGTCCCAAGATGGAGCACTGACCATGTTGTTGGAGATTTCTGTGCGGAAGCAGCTGTTGCTGCTTTTAACTAGACATAGCAAAGCCATGATCTGAAAAGAAAGAGGAAGGTGGCTGAATTATCTAATTTTTAAACAAATCAGATTCCAAGTGGCAGTGACAATCTTAGGGAATACTAACACTATTTGGCAAGAATAAAGAAAGTTCTGGAGTACCTAAAAAGTAGAGAAAGCATGAGACCAGCAGTTGGCGAAATGGCTATGCCACTGGACTCCCATGTAACTGACCGTGGTTTGCGTCCTGGACCTGGTGGCTTAAACACATGCCGGGCGCGTGTGTGTGCGTGCCCAAGATCCGAGAGGAGAATGGAGGAGAAGGGATTGTGGCATGGCCATCCCCCCTGGGGGGGGGGGAGGGTGATTTCTCGCTTTCTGTCTCTCTGTCTCTCTCTGTCTTTCTGGTAAGCCCACATGCCCTATAGCACAAACCTCTCAAGAAAAAAAAAAAAAGTAGAGAAAGCATCACAGAAAAATAAAAAAAATACTCTTCTAGTAAATCCTCATTTAGCTTAAGTTTGATGTGCCCTAAGAAGCATGCTGTATAAGACTGTAGGATAGGGTATTACAGACATGAGTGGTATAGATCCTTGGAAACATGGTGAGTTCATTTTGTCTGTTCTGGAGTTGTGAGCTAGAAGGAGAGAACTTTATTCTAAGGTTCTAAAATTCTATTCCAATTGTTAATTACTAGCTGATTTACAGTTCAGAGCACTTATACTAGAATGTGTGGTGAAGAAATTCAAAATACCGGTGTGGAGGGGTATTATTTATTGGTGCCTATTTAGAATTAGAAGTTGAACAGCTGTTGCATTACATATTTTACTTTTTAATTGAAATTTTGAAATCAAACTTGTCTTAATTTTTCTGTTCTATTGGATTGCTATGTTTAGAATATTCTGAGTGGGGTGGGGTCAGGAACTCTTTTGTATTAAGCACTTTTTGTTTCATTTTGTGTGGGTGGAATATAAAGCTACACCCTTATTGTAAAAAAAAAATAAAATGAAAACAAAATCACCAACAACCATCATTAGACTGTACCTTGTCTAGTAAGTTGTTCCTTGAACTATTTGCTGTGAGCATTTCCACTGTTCTGTTACATCATTATAGTCCCTTACTGTGTGAAAAACCAAAGGAAATAAATGTAGAATTGCAAAGATTCCAGATGAACTGTCACTCATGTAGGGCCCTGGCTGACTCTGTTCCATGGCTTCAGGGCTGTCTGTACCAACCACGGTACAAAAGGACTGGACCTGCAGAAGCAATTGGGTTTTTTTTTTCATTGTTTATCTTCTCATTCAACAACTCTAAATAAAAAGAGTACATGTAACCAACTTAAAAAGAAAGTACAGAGAAAGTAAATAGCTGATCTCTGATTAGAAGATCCAACGAGGAGCATAATAAACATTAGCACTTGAACCATCATACTAAATATTACATTAATAATATTATATTAATATTAATATAGTATATTAATAATATTGCAATATGCTTCAGCAATTTCACTTGTAGGTATATATCCAATGGAATTGAAAACAGGAACTCTAGCAAGTATTCACATGCCATTTTCATTCTACCAAAAGGTGGAAAAAATTAAAGTGTCCATTAACATATTAACGAATACACACACACACACACACACACACACACACACATGAACATACAATATGTACTCACCCTTAAAAAGGAATACAATCTGATACCTTCTACAACATGAAAATTTTGGAAATATTATGCTAAGATGAATAAGCCAGACACAAAGATTAAGTATTGCATGATTTCATTTATATGAAATATCTTTCTTTTAAGTTATTAATTATTTTCCAGGAGTAAGTAATGTCACTAACACCTCAATCCAGCCCCAGAGTCCCCCAGTTCTAGATCACGGTCATGTGCAGGCCTGATGTACTCAGGGAAGTCTCAGGTGAACCTAGAACATTCCTGAGTGGGTCAGCCTTACAGAGCAATATGTTTTACCATTGCCCCACTGTCTGGCCCTTATATGAAATATCTTGAATAGGCAAATTTATAAAGATAGAAAATAGATTAGAGGTACCAAGAGCTGGAGAAAAGAGAAAATGAAGAATTATTGCTAAATGATCACAGAGTTTCTTTTTGAGTAATTACAAAGTTTGGAAATAGTGAAGGTGTTTGTACAACATTGTACATGTAAATTAATGTCACTGAGTTTTGTACTTAAAATGGTTAAAATGACAAATTTCATGTTGGATATTGTACCACAATAAAAAAACTGAAAATAAAAAAGAAGAAACTACAGATATAATTAGTCACACTGACTGTGATTTTTCTTTTATCTCTTAAATTATTTGTAATTTATTTACTAAAAAAACAATATTTTTTAAAGAATTATTTTATTTAACTTTATTTATTTATTTTAATTTGACCAGGGAGAGACAGAGTGAGCTAGAGAGAGAGAGAGAGTGTGTGAAAAAGTGAGCTGCCAGATCTGGGACTTGAACCGCAGTCAGCTGTGTGGGAGTCCAGTGTTCTTAATCACCACACCACCTGCTGGCCCCTAAAAAAATAGAATATTAAGGGACCAGCAGTTAGCGTAATGGCTATGTCGCTGGACTCCCATGTAGTTCACCGCGGTTCACGTCTCAGACCCGGTGGCTTGAAACTCACACCGGCCGTGTGTGCGTGCGTGCCCAAGATCCCAAGAGGAGAACGAAGGGGAAGGGATTGCGGCGTGGCCATCCCCCCTGGGGGGGCTATTTCTCGCTTTCTATCTCTCTGTCTCTCTCTGTCTGGCAAGTGCGTGTGCCCTGTAGCAAAAACCTATAAAAAAAATAGAATATTAAGAACATGATATAATGAATATTTTAATAAAATATGTAATGTTTCCTTATTTTTTTTCCTCCATCCCACTATCCACTATCCACAATTCTAGGCCTTTTTATAGAAGTGATCTCCAAAGCATGGTACAACTCCTTCATAAACTCAGTGCTCTCGAGTCCATTAAGCTTTTATTTATATTTTACTAGAAGTCACCATAAAACTATATAACAACAAGCCATGTTATTATACAATCCTCCATGATTCTAAACAATCTGCTCAATAAAATTTGCACCTCATGTCTCTAATCTCACAATGAAACTGTATTCCATAATCTCACAATAAAATCATGCAATGAAAACTCTTGTGTTTTCAATGTTGTCTATGTTTTTAAAATCCACTTTAACACCACGTCTTCATGGGAAACATTCAGAACTACGAATTTCTTGTAGAAATTATTCTCTTCACATTTCCTTGAATAGCAATAGGAAAACCAACTGCTATCCTTTCTCAAGGAACTAAAGGGGGAATAGACTTGCAGGTGAAATAAATTGCCTTCCTTCTGTTGAAATGAAACTGCAATCTATGTGCTCAGCAGCATATGTAAATAGCAGA
The DNA here is from genome assembly GCA_026018925.1 of Tupaia tana. Classification (NCBI taxonomy): domain Eukaryota; kingdom Metazoa; phylum Chordata; class Mammalia; order Scandentia; family Tupaiidae; genus Tupaia; species Tupaia tana. The sequence goes on along the minus strand of JAKSZU010000007.1, from coordinate 58,322,309 downwards.
TTGAAACTTGCTCAAAGAGAATTTTCTGTTCTCGACAACATCTGTTACACTTGACAGATGCTCTAGTGCCAGCATTGCATCTAGTAAAGTGAGACTCCACAGTCCATAGAAACTCCCAGTGCTTTAGCTTCCTTCCTGAACAAAAACATCACTAACTCAAAAACTAGATTTTAAACTGAATAATTTATGTATAATATTTGCACCTTGTGTATGGAGAAGCATGTATGATTTTATGATTAAAATACATTCCTCACTCCCTGCCTCCTGACAGACAATAGGTCTGGCTTAATCTTATATCTGAGCTCATAACATTTTAAAATGTTTTCACTTTTCTTGTATTAGGAGGAAAAAACAGAATATCCAAAAAGTGTAGAATGCTTAATCTCAATCATAAGGATGTCATGATGCATAGGCAGAAAAAAAATGAACAGCAAATGATTCAAAAGGCTATGCAAATAACAAGAAGATATTTGACATTATTTAGTTTTGCAAGTATTGAAATGAATGCAAATTAAAACAAAACTGAGGTGCTATTTACAAGGTACTCAATTAAAAATGTATTATTATACCAAAAGTTAGTGATAGTACATTAAATGCATACTACTGCCTAGTTGGCTGTAGGATAGCCATTTGGAAAGCAATTTGGCATATCAAAGGCCATTAAAAATGTTTATAAAATTCACTTGAGGAAGCTGCTGTTTCATTCTGTGATGATGAAAAAAGCTCATGCTATTGACTTCGTCCACAAAATTTAATCCTAGAGAAACTCAAGAAGCAAAAGGGAATTATGAATGCCAGAAAGAAACCACTCTTCAAATCCTGGAGTGTTTTTAGAAGTTTATGTCTGGAGGGTGAATGGTTGATGGCTATGAAAGAGGAGGGCAGATTGAAGAAGTGGTGAGGAGGCAGGTAGAAGGAAAGCTTTTATTCCTGAAATTTTATTGAAGCATTACAGACATATTGTCAAACATAGTCAGTATGCAGATCAGCAAATGATCACAAAGGTGAGAACTACCCAGCTCAAATAGAATACATTACCAGCATCAAGACCAAGACATCGAACGTTACCAATGTTCAGAAGCCTCCCTGCCACTCCCCTTAGGCTGTCTTCCTCTGAGAGAACAATACATTACTTTTGGCTGTTTTAAACTTCATGCAAGTAGAATCACACTGTTTTCTGTTTGTAATTTAACTGAAAATTATAATAAAAAAATTCAGGCTTTTTTTAATGTAGCCATAGTATTTAAAATTATTAGAAATTTATATTGTATATTACTTAATATATTTATTTTTATCTATTAAATATATTTATTATTTTATTCTTTAACATTTTATTGCACATAGAAGTAGTTTATGGAATACTTTGTTGTATGACTATCAATTTTTTTGTACTCTTAATGGGCTTGGGTTGTTTTTAATATGATTATAAAGAAAACAATGTTGCTAACTTTTTCTTGCACATATTTTTGAGTGAAAATGTACATTTGTTATGATCGGTTTATACCCAAAAGTGTTAAAATTCCTGCCTTTATAAGAAGAAAAATAAATATAATGATGTTTAAGGAATCATCAAAAACAAATCACACAACTTTAATATTTTTTCTATACTGTATTAATATACCAAGAAATGACACAGGACAAGTAATGTATGATTCCATTTATATGAGATTTTTTTTAAGTTTATTAATTAAAATAAGAGAAAAAATTTGATGAATCAATAGAAAGTAGGACAGAGGGAAAAAGGGATAGCAAGGAAGTATAATACATGAAAAGTCTGAATTAAAATGGCAAGAATAGTTTCTAAAATGACAATAATTTAAATAAATATATTGGGTCATCAGAAAAGTCATGATGTATTTTTCTTTGTTTTTCTAAGCCAAAATGCATCATAACTTTCTGATGACTGAATAAATGGTTAAACATGAATACAAAGAGAGTAATTCTAAAAACCAAAGATATAATAATACTGATAGGACACATTTATATTAAAAAGGCAGAATAATGGTATAAAGTAAAATACTGAAAAATTATACCAGGTAAATATAAAGACAAATGGGTTATCAATATTTTTTTTACTTTTTTTAGAAATTATTTTTAACTTTATGTATTATTATTATTTTCCAGTTTGATCAGAGAGAGAGAAAGTGAGAAAGCAAGCCACCAGGTCTGGGACTCTAACCATGGTCGTCCATGTGGGAGTCCAGCATGTTTAACCACCATGTAACCTGCTGGTCCTTTTTAAACTTTTTAAAAATCTTTTTTTTTTTTTCCTTTTTCATGAGCGAGCAAGTGAGAGAGAGAGAGAGAGAGAGAGAGAGAGAGAGAGAGAGAGAGAGGCAGCACCCTCAACCAGGTCTTGATGCCATGATCCATCCCCAGCTCCAGCCAGCCCTGGATCACTGGCACATGTGTGCCCAATGTATTCAGGGAAGTCTCCAAATGCTAACCCAGAACCTTCCCATGTGGGTCAGCCTGACAGGGTATCTTGTTTGACCACTGTATCACTGTCTGGCCCTTGGGTTATCATTCTTACATGACAAAATAAAATTTAAATCACACATGATGGAATGAGCAAAGGAGGGAAAAATTAGAAATACATATCATAAACATATAGGAAGAGACTTCAAAGAGTTCATGAAAAGAGTAGAATTACAGTATGAGTTTATGTTGGTCCAGAAATTTTTTTGAAATCCATGCATACTTCTTGCATAATACACAATTTAAATGAACTTTTAAAAAATCTCTCATATACACAAAACCATACACCCTTGAAACATCGAACATCAACTATTATAATTTCAAGAACTAATGTCATGTCATTAATTTCAGTGTTATCTTCAGTGAAGATATAATCACTCTTGGGACCAGCAGTTAGCGTAATGGCTATGTCGCTGGACTCCCATGTAGTCGACTGCAGTTTGAGTCCTGGACCCAGTGGTTTAAACTCACGCTGGGCACATGTGTGTGCTTGCCCAAGATCCTCAGAGGAGAATGGAGGAGAAGGGATTGTGGTATGGCCATCCCCCCTGGGGGATGATTTCTCGCTTTCTGTCTCTCTCTCTTTCTGGTGAGCGCACTCACCCTATAGCAAAAAACTCTCAAAAATATATATATATACAGTCACTCTTTTCAATGTCCAATAACAGAAGAATAACAGTGGATTAGCACAGTGAAATATTATGTAGATATTAGCATAGTAAGGCATGTTTCTTAGATTTGTCTGATGAGAAAACTTTAAAGAGACAATTATTTTTCGGTAAAAATAAATTTGTTTCATAAAAATCATTAAAGATGGTTTATGATGTTGAGACCCTAATTCTATGTAAACCTGATTTATATATATATATATATATATATATATATATATATATATATATATGAATACAAACAAGAAAACTCAGAGATGATATGTTACAGTGAGGTTAATGTAACCTGATATAACATTTTAATTTCTTTACTGTATTGTCTTTTTTTTTATTGATGATGGAGCACATGTGTGTGCATGAGAGAGGAAAAGTGAAAGAGATGAGAGAGGAGCCCTCTCTCCAGGATCTGATCATGCCATGATCCCTTTCCTGTGGACTTCCAGCCTGTCAGATATTGTGCCTGGCATGTTTTGGGTAGACCTAGCTGGGGATTTGAACAGCAGTCTCCATATGAAATCTAGCTGCTCTTAAGCAGCACATTACCATTGTGCCACTGAGCTAGCTCATAGTGAATTATCTTGAAAAAAATTTTGGAAAAAAATTGGTTTTGATAATCTTAGGGATTTACTTTAATACAGTCATGAAAGGAAAGATGAGTTTTATGGTATTGGAAGGAATGCTCTTCAGGTGTCAACTCTCCATGTGAATGGTGGAATGCCCAAATATTGCCTTGTATATGCAACAACTTCAATTTCATCTCCATTATATCTCATGTCTACTTACTGATACCAGCCTCGTGAGTTTTGGTCCCTGCCGACCTATGTATTGCTGAATCAATTCAGTGGAGAGTAACAGAGAAGATAGTGAAAAGAATTGTTGGATTAATGAAAGAAAAAAGATTACTTTCCTGGTGAAACTCCATTCTATCACCTATTGAGCACTTAATATGCATTAAATCCTACAAGACCATTGTACACACATATTATACTTAAGTTATGAAAAGTCAATCACATAGAAGCTAGATACGCACAGTGATGGAGAAGAACTTATGCATGTCTTGTATAGCCCATAAGACATTATGTATTGTGTCAATACTACAAGAAACCTGAGTAATATGTTGGCTTATATTGACTTATTGCCATAGTCCTCAACTGGTGAGCCATAGGTTTCTTGGTATATTGTTATATTTTTTAATTCTTTTTTTTTTTTTGGAAAGGTTTTTTGCTATAGGACATGTGCGCTCACCAGAAAGACAGAGAGAGACAGAGAGAGACAGAGTGAGAAATCACCCCCCAGGGAGGATGACCATGCCGCAATCCCTTCTCCTCCATTCTTCCTTCCGGATCTTAGACACGCACGCACATGGTCCGGTGTGAGTTTAAGCCACGGGGTCCAGGACTTGAACTGCATTCAACTACACGGGAGTCCAGCGACATAGCCATTACGCCAACTGCTGGTCCTGGTATATTGTTATTGATGTGAATTATTTTGCTCCAACTGATGACACATATTGTCATGGCAACTAGTCAGATGAATATTTATCTGAGAGGGTATGTGAGATAGTGAAGGTTATAGGCTTCTAAGAAAATGTGTGATACCTTTGCTTCTTGAAGGAATGAAACTGTGTCTGGGCAGTTATTAGTCCTCATAAATCAGTGAAGAAGAAGGCTAAAGAGCAATGACTACTTTTCTAGAATTCGGAGATATTGCTATGCTATACTGTAATAGTGATAGCATGATAATTATTGTTGAATTGCTTAGGTGTTTTGTTTTATTTGCTTCTGCTAATCTCAAGAGTGTAACCAAAATACTAATTTTGAAAGAGTGCTAAGAAGGACATTAACGCTGGGTCAATGAATGCCCTAAATTCATTTTCTTGTAATATTGAGCTCCTTACTGGCCAATAAATAGTAAAGAAATCAAAATAAAATCCAACAAAAACAACACCAACTAAATTACTTTTATGAACTGCAATTTCCTTCCTCTTATAGTTTATTAAGCTCTATCCCTATTTTTCCAATTACTGAAAGTGCCTTCTATGCTCTGCCTTTCAATACTTCACACCAGCTTTCCCTACCTCTAGAAATGTCACTAAACACACATTCACACATGTGTGCACTAACAAAAAACTGTTTTGATGAGATTGCCATTTTAAGAAGTACTAGTTTGCAAACTATAGCTCAAAACATCCCAAGCCCAAAGAAACTTCTGGACATGGCATGAAGTCAGAGCTTATAGTGAGGAGCTAGATTGGAAAGTTTGGGAAGGTGAATGGCTTTGTAGTCAATTTGAATAGGAAACAAATTTATATAGTTTATTTTCGGTGTCTGGGGGATGTCTGATGGAGATTGTATACAGGGCTAAAACTAAGTAACCCACAGGTATTACTATCAGTTAAATTTTTTTCTGTTACATTAGTTGGTTGTCAGATGAATCTTTCAAGACTTGAGCTTCTGGAAACCATTGCAAATTTGTAATATTATATTAATTAAAGGTAGTAGTTTGTTTTTCTTTTTTTTCCATTTTTTTCCCCATAAGATACACATGCTCACCAGAGAGAGAAAGAGAGAGTGAGAGGGAGAAAGCACCCCCCATGGAGGATGGTCATGCTCCAATACCTTCCCCGTCATTTCTTCATCCTTAGGGCACACACACTTACATGCACCCAGTGTATTTTTCAAAGTTCTGGACATGTGACTCAAACTGCAGGGTGGGCCATATGGGATCCAGCTGTTTTAACCATCAGGCCATGGAGCCAGCCCAAATAGTTTTACAATGTGTTTTCTTAAAGGATACCTTAGTGTTTTGGAAGTAGATTTTGGAAGAGATACTGAACCCTGGCAAATGGTATATCCTTGTCAAATAAAAAGAAAATATAAGGAAGTCTTATGTCTCTCAGGGAGGAAACTACAGTTCAAAGTCCCTAAAAGGCTATGAAAATGTTATTACTAAAGCCACAAGACAACATGTATGCACAAAAAAAAAAATACTGAGAAAGATATAGATCATTCTGTTGCCAAAAAATGTTTAACACATCCAGAGAAAATGAACCAGTAATAATCTAATCACTAGTACAAAGTCATTAAATAATAATATTCCACCTTTTAAATCAGTAATTACATTTAATGTCCTAAAAATGAAGCATAAAACACAATGTGACCTTGAGAAATAATTGAGCATCTCTGGAGAGTTTCCACATCTGTTGTAAAAAGTGTTTGGATTATATTCAGGTTCAACAAGTTATTAAAAACCTAGGATATGCAGGTGTTTTTAACATAATGCTTCAAAGTGTCTATTTTAATAATATTAAGTATCTTTTTTCTGTCTGGCAATGAGCTAGGTATAAGGGATTCAAGTTAATAAGGCAGAACCCTTTAGAGAAACTGACAAGTAAAAAATTATTCATAACCTAGAATAATGAATGCTACAAGTACAGAATTCAGAGAATTACAAGGACAAATAATGCAGGCTTATAAAATAAAGAGTTAAAGGAAAGGGACATCTATCAACATTGAGATAATTACACATATTATTCTATCTTTATTAACAAAATCCTTTAAATCAGACCATATGATACTTATTTTATAGATAAAATTGAGTTTTAAGTACTATACTTATAATAAGTGTGTATGTACAATATAGACTATGTTATAATATATATAATATATTCTACAACACATATATATAAATTATATGCATCCATTTATAATTATACATATGTATATATGTAATTTTATATAATATATACGTAGATAGCTGAAACGGTGTTCTCTAAATCTCTATAGTGATTCTTTTTGTCAGGGGTATGATTTTAAATAAATTTTAATTTCATCTATATATCTTGCTGTATTTTAAAATTTTGAACATGTACTTTCAAGTGAAGAGATTTCAGAACAATGTTTTACATATTTATAAATATATATATACACATATACATGTGATAAGTGAATGTCATATGCTATATATATATATATATATATATAAATGAGAAAATATAATCATGTTGTACAGAGGGACTTAAAAACATATGTGGAAAAATGGAAATAAAGAATAAGCTTATTTTGGTATAAAAATTTTTTTGAAATCCACACACAATTTTTTTAATAATATGCAATATTGTGCACTTCTTAAAGACCCTTCATACATCTACCTATTATATTTTGTAACTTTTGTCATTTTTTAATCAAAGTACAATTTATTTACACATATATTACATGTACATTTAAACTAGCTTTGACCACTTTATAAACCAGTTATTACAACTTCAAACAAGCTGTGAAGGATTTCACCACCCTAAAAAAATTGTCTATGATCTTTGAAAGTCAGCAGTCCAAATCTGCCCCAAGATCAGTGTTCTGATTTCTGTTTTTAGATTAACTTGGCCTGTTCATCAATTTCCTAAAAACCTTTTTTTTTCAATAACATGTTTTTGTTGTGTATATTTTTATAGTTAAATATTATTTTATCCTGTGACTATGTTCACAATTTATTTACTTGTTCTCCTGGTAATATATATTTAATCTCATAATGTTTGACTGTTTTTCAGTTATCATACTGTTGTTGATTTCTATATTAATTCTATTGTGGTTTGGAATATTTATTTATTTATTTATTTATTTATTTTTTAGCTTTTGCTATAGGGCACATGCACTCACAAGAGAGAGACAGAGAAAAGGAAAGTGAGAAATCACCACCTGTCAGGATGGCCATGCTGCCATTCCTTCTTCTCCATTCTCCTCTCTGGATTTTGGGCACACACGCACACCCACCTGCCATGATTTTCAATCCACCATGTCCAGGGCTCAAACCGCAGTTGGCCATGTGGTGTGGGAGGCTGGGAACCAGTGAGTCTGCCGAGGTTTCTTAGAGAGCAAACAATTGCCACGATTGGTTCCCTCAAAAAACCTGACTTTCGAAACCTTGCTCTGATTGGCCACTAGAATCCCTCAGATTTGCATATCCGGCACCTCATGATTGGTCCAAAAGCAACCAATCATAACCCACTGTTTACAACCAATCATGGCCCACCGTTTACAACCAATCATAACCCACCTTTTACGATCCTTTATTCAACCAATCATGGCCCACCAGCATGTATATAACCATGATGCCTGGCCCACAATAGCCAGACGACCAGGAAGACAACAAAGATGACACAGAAGACCAGGAAGACGACGAGCCTGGAGAGCCTGAAGAGCTGAAACACTGCACAGTCTCCAGACGACCCTGAAGACCCTGAAGAGTTGTAACACTACATCGTCTCCGGACGACCCTGAAGAGCTGTGACACTGCGTCGTCTCCGTGCTGCTCACAACAGACCACGCGACCCTAAAGAGTTGTAACACTGCATCGTCTCCGTGCTGTACCGTGCTACCCACAATAAACAGACAACACTAAAGACACTGTGTCGTCTCCGTACTGTGACACTGCGCCGCTTGTCCCGGCTCTCACTCCTCCCCTCAGGAAACCTGTTCGACTGTCCCCCCGGGTCGGGACACGTGGTGCCCGAACCGGGTCGGACAATGTGGGACTCTAGTGCCTTAACCACATCACATGCTAACCCCTGGGATGAATTTTTAGGTGTGTTTTAGGGCCCAAAGTGTGATCTATCTTGGTGAATGTCCCAGGTGAGTTTGAAGTTTGAGAAGTATCATTCGCTATTATTGGATGGTGCAGTCTATGTCATGTTTGTAAATATTTGTTATTTGTTGAATTTGTTCTTTGTTTCTTTTTTCCTCTTTTCCACCTTTTTCTTTAAAATTATTGTTTCTATGAGTGAGAAAGACATAGAGAGAGAAAGGCAAGGGGGAACAGAAAGTGAGACAGGAAGATAGCACACTCAATAGGATCTTTCTAGTGTGATCTACCCTGGCCTCAGCCAGCTCCAGATCTTGGGCATACATGTGCCCAGCATACTCACAGAGGTCTCTGGATGGGAACCTGGAACCTTCCATGTGTGTCAGCTTTGCAGTGTCACGTGTTAATGCTGCACCATGGTCAGGCTCCTTTTTCAGCTTTATATGGTTGCAACTTAACACTATAGATAATTTAATTTCTTCTCTCTCTCTTAGCATATGAGTTAAATCTCTTTTTACTCTTGAGTGGTTGTTCTAAATTAAGCAATATTTAGTTACATGTAATCTAAGTAAACTTTTACGTAACACTATGCCACTTTTCTCAGTGGCAACAGTAACTTATATAACAACTGACTATTCCCAATTCTTTTTCCCATCCCTTAAAATATTAATGTATTTTATTTCACTTATCCGTATACTATAATTAGTCACATACTATAACTATAAACATCATTATTATTCACTTTAAATAGTTATCAGATAAATTAAGAGTAAGAAAACTAAAAGCTTTCCCTGGCCTTAATTATTATTTCTCTGATGTTCTTCCCTTATTTACATAGTTCCTACTTACCAGCCAAAACAATTTATCTTGTCCTGATGAGCTTTTTAAGAAATTCTTGAAATGCAGGTGTCCTAGTGATGAATCCCCCTTCACTCCTACCACATTACTTTTTCTTCTTTTTTTTTCTTGTCTGAAAAAGTCTGTATTTTTCCTTCAGTTTTGAAAGATAATTTTATTAGTATAGAACTCTGAGAGGCTGGTATTTTTTCTTTGAACATTTTTTAAAAATTTCACTTATTTGCTTTTGGTTTTAAGTTAGATGTTTTGTTCTCTGTCTTTGGGCTTTGGTTTTCTGCAGTTCCAATGTGGTACGTCTAGGCAATTTTGTACAATTGACGGGGGAGAAGTTGTCATATTAAAGCAAAGAACGAAAATGTCCTATTCCTCAGTTTTAAACATTTCAAAAGATTTAATCCATGTAAAAGATAGAAAACACTTGGGATTTGTTTTTTCTCTCTACCGCACTAAGAGTGTTTCAAAGCAGAAGTGGGAGAGCAATTTTGTGATGCTATTTTTTAATACCCTGCATCCCCTGATAAATAAAAGATGACTGATGATAGAATTCACATATAAGATTAAAGCCCTAAAAGTAGAGGGACCATTTACTATCCCATAGAACTTAAAAAGAGAAGGTCTTTGAATTGCCTTTTTATCGTAACACCACAGAGCAATCCTGTAGTAAGACTGGTAATATGGCGTGTCTAAAAAAATATCTGATGATTTCCCCAGGCAATTTTTGCAGTCGTTGAATAGTGTGAGAGAATATTTGAGTGTTTTCAAGGACTCTATTAATATGGGCCTAATTTTATTCATAGAGAGGTCTTTGTGTCATAAATGGAGTTTGAGGGTCATAATTATCCTCAATTGTGATGCATGTTTAGGATGAGTAATGAGTAGTGGATCTTAGGGCCAGAGATCAAGTGGAAATATGTAAATTCAAGTGGATACCAGTAAGAAGGGATGACCACAATTTAGGCATAGTTTCGGTCGTACACTTCCAATGGTAGCAACACAGGACAAATGACTATCCCAAAGGTGACATTAGGTGATACTTACACCAGAAGATTCCAGCATGGACAGATGGTTTCTTCCAATGACATAATACTAAAATCAAAAAATGAGTTAAAGGACACTCTTGTACTATTGCAAGAGTTTAATAAAGAAAGAATGAATGCTACACATTTATATTAACCTTAAGTTTTCCCATAAAATAACAATAACCATTTTCCCATGTAACGGGAATAATCAGTTAATAGAAATAGAGGGAAAAAACTCATAAAATATCCAATAATACTTTTAAATCAATTTTTACTTCTTCTCTAAAGAAATTTGTAAAATTTCCCTGGCAACTTCAAGAGATAAAAAAAAAAAAAAAAAAAAAAAAAAAAAAAAAAAAAAAAAAAAAGATTGTTGAGAAGACTGGGAGATAAAAATGCAAATTTCTGCCAAAATATATTATAGGTTTAAACATTCAAAATCAATATTATAATAAATAATTTATGCCATAAACTCTTAATGTTATTTAGAAAGATAAATAAATGAATATAATTGTAAAATTGTATGAACAAGGACCAGCAGATGGCGGAATGGTGACGTTGCTAGACTCCCATGTAGTTGATCACATTTGTGTTCCAGTTCTGGTGGTTTCAAACTTACACCAGGCATGGGTGCATGTATGCCCAAAATCTTGAGAGGAGAATGGAGGAGAAGGAATTGCAGCATGGCCATCACCTATGAGGGGTGATTTCTCACTTTCTGTTACTCTGTCTCTCCAGCAAGTGCATGTACCCTATAGCAAAAAATCTCTTAAGAAAAAATGATATGGGGAACCAGCAGTTAGCGTAATGGCTATGTCCCTGGACTCCCACGTAGTCGACCATGGTTCACGTCCTGGACCCGGTGGCTTAAAACTCACGCCGGGCGCATGTGCGTGCATGCCCAAGATCCCGAGAGGAGAATGGAGGAGAAGGGATTCCGGCGTGACCATCCCTCCTGGGGGGTGATTTCTGGCTTTCTGTCTCTGTGTCTCTGTCTGTCTGGCGAGTGCACGCACCCTATAGTGAAAACCTCTAAAAAAAATAAATAAAATAAAAAAATAAAATAAAATAAGAAAAAATGATATGAACAAGAGCTAGGATTAGCATCAACTTTCTAAAGTTTCAGTAACTCAATAAAATTGAAATCTATATGGTAGGAAAATAGAATAAAATTATATTTTAGCAAGAGAAATATTTTATAAGAAACTACTTTATGATAAAGGTAGGCAGCGGGGACCAGCAGGTGGCATCGTGGTTAAGGCACTGGACACTCCCACATGGCCAACCGCAGTTCAAGTTCCTGGCCTGGTGGTTTGCTTTCTCTCTCTCTCTCTCTCTCTCTCTCTCTCTCTCTCTCTCTTTTTCTCTGTGTGTTTCTCTCTGGTCACATTAAAATAAATGAATGAATAAATAAAATTAAATAAATCTTAAAAGTGAACAAATTAAGTCAAATTTGTGAAAAGAAAAATCAGAACTTACCAAACATATAAAGAAACACTGCAGGCTCACTATAGGCTTGACTGAAATCAAAAGTTCAATTTAAGCTATCAGGACACTGTCACAGCTCAATTTTGGGCTCTCCGTTCCTTCGCAATGATTTTTTTCTGTTAGCTTCCCCCACACTGTCTCCACAGTCAGCTTCATGAATACATTTGACCAGAAGTAGAGTAACCACAGAGAAAAGAGACACCTCTTCTCCATTGCATTGTGCAGAAATATCTAGCTGGCTTTCACTGTACTACCTGACGGCAACTCCCTATGTAGGGATAAACCTGTGAACTGAGCACATTTGAATTCCCATGTCCTTGTCAAGAAAGGGCGCCAGCTCAAAGGAAAAATCAGGATGCTGTTAACACAGGAAAAAAATATTAAATTTGTTACAGGAAGAAATAATGAAAGTTTGTAAGAGTTAAACAATTGAAAATAAACAAAAGCCAACAAATAATTAAATTTATTTGATCATTTAAGGGTTAACTGAGAAAAATCAAATCATAAGGGATATAAGGTAAACAAAATTTGTTTATTTTTCAAAGGGAGAAGAATTGTTCTGATCTTCATACTGAAGCAACAAATACACAAAGAAAAAGATGAATACATAAAATTACAGATTATTTTTTCTGTATTCAAAATGACTATAGCCACATTGTGTAAAATCTGGTCATGTGGTTTGTTCTTCTGACTTTGATTATATTTTTTTACATAAATTTTTTTCATTTTTATTTAATCAAATGTGGAATTTTTTTATGGCTTTTTCCATGGATTTTTATACTAAAAAAGTCTATCTAACTCCATTCATAGTTCAGATTAGATATTTACAACAACTTTTTACAGTAATGTGTGAAGTAACAAATAGAAAAATAGAGGATGGACTAAATATATAAGTAAACATAACATTATTTATCAATTGCAGATTCATAAATACTTTAATACCTATGTATTGTATGTTTACTATGTGCTAACACTATTCTAGGAACTAAGTATAATAAATCAAGGCTCAAAATTAGTGAGACAAATCCCATTCAGAAAGTAAACATTTTAGATGGGGAGACAGCTAATAACAAAAATAAATATGTGAGGTAAATAATACACTGGATAGTAACAAAAGCTTGTCACTGAAACAAAAAAGGGAATATGGTATTGAGAAAGTGCAGTATGAATTAAAGTCTAAACTAAGTGAGGGAGCAAAACATGGGAAGAGCTAGAGAAAAAGCATTGCAAGAAGACGAAATTGAAAATAAGCTGTTTTTATTCTTAACGCATTGAAGACTGCTAATGGAAAAAGTTTGTACTAACAAAACAAAGTGAAAAACTGGTTTTTAATTGAGTAAAAAGAACAATGCATATATTTGTGTACACTATACTCACAATCATGTATAAATATGTATAGAAGAAGTTTAGTTGGAAAAATAAAATATTAAAAGATTATATTAGAAATATTAGAAATGATTTTTAATGAATTTTCACTTTTCTATAACTTCCAATTTTTCTTTAACAACCTTAGCTAATTTTACAATAGAATTTTTAATTAAAAAACTCATTGAACAAGGTTGGACTGAGTAGCTGGAAAATAATTTACACAATTATAGAAACTAAAAATAAAAACACACTTGATATTAAATAAAATTTTCTATGTAAAAGCATGCTGAGTTTTTCATCTTGTATAAAAACGAATGGAGAGAGCCCCAACAATAAAATATTTTTCAGCCCCCTACTAGAGGAATTGTCCAGCAAGCAAATACCCAGAAAAAAAATCTTACTCTTTTGGTAAGAACATGAGCACTGAGCTTATTTAATTTATGACTTCATAGCAACTCACCAAATTTGAGATGTTTTCACATTTTTATTAGTTTAGATAAACATCTAAAAAGGCACAGTTAAACTCTTAGCAGATGGCAAATCTGGGTCCTTGAAATGGGATTATAGTCCCTTCTTTGCCAGGGAATTGACAGATGGGTATCATTCACATACCTCCAGGGCAGAGAATGTGTGCTCAGTGGTTACATGGGGACAAATGTATTTAAAGATCACATTCTGGTTCTGCCAGCTAAATCAATAAATGACAACCGGGAGTTAAGAATATCAAGTCATGGTGGATCTGGAAATTGTTCATAACCTTAGTCTTCCGTTGCGTTGAGACTACCAACTCCTTAGCGAGAACGTTCAAAATATGAACGATCAGATGGCTCTGAGTAGCTATGAGGGGCCTTCAGCCTTCTCATGGAAAAGTGGAATTAAAGTATAAATTTATTTTGGTGCAAAAAATGTTGAAATTTGTGAGGTCTTTTCATAATACACATTTTCCTTGAAAATGTTGAAGATCCCACATATATAGAGGGGTTACCAGGATTTCTAGATCTTAAGCTGATTCTCTTTTGCTTCATCTTAAGAGAGATTTTTAAAGATATAATGGAGAGACCAACAGGTGGTGTAATGCTTACATGGCTGGGCTCCCAGATAGTTGACCAGGGTTCAAGTCTCAGATCTGATGGTTTAAAACTCACACCAGGCACATGTGCATGCATGCCCAAGATTACAAGAAAAAAATGAAGAAGGGATTGCAGAGTGACCGTCGACCTGGGGGTGGGGGGGTGATTTCTCACTTTCCGTATCTCTGTCTCCCCAACTAGTGCACACACCCTGTAGCAAAAGTCTCTCTAAAACAAACAAACAAAAAGATATAATGGAAAATATGCATTACAAAAAAACAACAAGTGCATTGCTTTTTTTGTGTGTTTTATTTTGGTTTTGTACCCAAATAAACTCATGTGTTTATTCCATTTTTCCACAAATTTCGAAGTCTTTTTGTATCTCCTGCACATTCCTAACCAACACAGTAGGTAAAAGATGTGTAGTCAGAGCTGTTCTTTCACATTTTTGATGCCCTCACATAGCCACAGACATGTTCACAGACAGAGCAGCATATACTGAGCATTTTAAAAGGTCAGCACAATACTTAGTATTTAGGTTGCTTTTAGTTTGTACTGAGCTAGGATTAGACTGAGCGGGTACCTTTGTCCTCAGCTGAAGTCAATCTGGAATTACATCACTCTCACACATTTCTGTGATTCAAGTGTTCACACATGACAGGTTCTCCCAATTTGTGAAGTGTTTATCTGTTTGTGAAGCATATATGTTGACATCTATCCCTTCTTCTAGCATTGCTTAGGCAACAACTAGTCATATGCCCACACAGCATGTGGTTCTAAGTAGGCCTGGGAATGGTAGCTATTTGCTGAGCAGTCAGTCATTTTGTAGACTACGGAGCATAACTTTTTTTTTTTTCTTTTTTTCTTTTTTTTGGAGAGGTTTTTGCTATAGGGCGTGTGCGCTCGCCAGACAGACAGAGAGAGACAGAGAGATAGAAAGCAGGAAATCACCCCCCAGGGGGGATGGCCACGCCGCAATCCCTTCTCCTCCATTCTCCTCTCGGGATCTTGGGCACGCACGCACACGCGCCCGGCGTGAGTTTAAGCCACCGGGTCCGGGACTCGAACCGCGGTCGACTACGTGGGAGTCCAGCGACATAGCCATTACGCTAACTGCTGGTCCCCCGGAGCATAACTTTTTTGACAAACAGCTAGCCATCTCTGCCAGAGTGATTCTGACTGGATTCTTGTCAATATTTGGTAGTCTTTGGAAGAAGGTGTACCAATGTCTCAGTCTCTTTCCTTCTATGATCAGAGCTTTGTTGGATTAGATTAGTGGAAGAAGAATGAATGATGACTTTTCCTAACCATATCAGTGCCACAACATATGAGTGGTGACCTTGTCACTGATCTTCCCACACAGTTGGGAAAGGACCTATTGATCAAGATATTCAGACATTGGGAACCAGCAGCGAGCGTAATCGCTATGTCGCTGGACTCCCACGTAGTTGACCGCGGTTCGTGTCCCGGACCCGGTGGCTTAAAACTCACGCCAGGCACGTGTGCGTGCGTGCCCAAGATCCTGAGAGGAAAATGGAGGAGAAGGGATTGCGGCATGACCATCCCCCCTGGGGGGTGATTTCTCTCTTTCTGTCTCTATGTCTCTGTCTGGCGAGTGCACGTGCCCTATAGTGAAACCCTCTCAAAAAAAAAAATAAAAAGATATTCAGACATTTAACTGACTATTGCTCCCTTAGGCAACATCTAGTTAGAGACAATTAAGTTCTTGATCATCTCCTCATGGTTTTTCTTTATAGATATTTCTTTCTTTAAAGTGTATTTCATGAGAGACAATGAGAGTGAGAGAAACAAACACTTTTAACATGTTCTCATACCACAATCCTTCCCAAGCTTTGCCAGTCAGATAGGACATGGGCATGCACTCATGCACCCAGCATGTACAATTCAACCTGGGAACTCAATCCTGATCTTCATATGGCTTGCACCTTGCAGAATGGTGCATTACTGCTGAGTTGCCATGGCTAGGCCTTTTTATAATTTTAATTGACATACAATATTTGTATGTATTTATGGGCTAAAGTGTGATTTTTTAATACATGTAGACAATGTGTAATGTTCAAGTCAGGGTAATAAACATATCTACCATTTCAAATATTCATTGTGACTTTATGTTACGAATATTCAAAATCCTCTATTTTAGTATTTTGAAATATACATTAAATTGTCACCAACTATAGTTATTCTACTGTGCTATAGTACTTTAGAATTCATTCCACTTCTCTATTTGCTGTCCTGTATCTGCTAACCAATTTCTCCCTATCCCTCTTTTCCCCTTCCAGCTTCTAACTCGCCAATCCTATGCAATCAGATCTTTTAATTTTCCCCGATGAGTAAAGACATACAGTTTTTGTCTTTCAGTGCCTGACTTATTTCACATATTTCCTCCGGGTTCATCTATGTTGCAGCAAATTAAACGAGTTCATTATTTTTAGTGAGTAAATATTTTGTGTACATATGCTACATTTTATTTATCCATTCTTCAATAATTGGGCACTCAGGTAAGTTCCATTATAGTTCTTATGAATGGTGTTGCAATAAACATGGGAGTGTAGATATCGCTTTTATATACTGATTTCCTTTCCTTTGTGTCTATACCCAGTAGTGGGATTAGTGAATTACAAGGTACTTCTATGTTTAGTCATTTTGTATCTTTGTATTTGTTTTTAATTGACAGATGGCTTATGTGCTTTCCAGAGAGAGAGAGAGAGAGAGAGAGAGAGAGAGAGAGAGATGGGTTAAAGTACCCCCTCCTCCTTGCAATCGGGGCATGGTAATGTTGCAATTCTTTTTCCTTAATTCTTCCTTCCTGTACGGATTTTGGGCACAGCCACACATATGTCCCTGACATGGTTATCAAGGCACAGGGCTGGGATTCAAACTGTAATTGGTCATGTGGGATCCAGCTCCTTTAATCACTGTTTTGGGGTTGGCCCTATTTTTAGTGTTTTTAAGGAACCACTGTAATATTTTCCATAATTGCTTACTAACTTAACATTGTCACAACATTTGAAAGTTGCCCTTTCTCTACAACCTGTTACTTATTTATTTTTTTTAAAGATTTCTTTGTATCTTTTATGGGAGAGAGAAAGAAACAAGTTGTCTCTTCAAACTTGATTACTTGCTGTGCAGAAACTCTTTAGCTTGATGTCATCTCATTTGTCTATTTTTGCTAACGGCGATTGAAAAAAAAATCTTTGCTTAGACCAATGTCCTTAAGTAATTCCTCTATGTTTTATTCTAGAAATTCATGGTTTGGAGGCTCACCTCTAGGCCTTTAAGTCAAGTTAAGTGTCATACTTTTAACTTCATTCTTTTTGTACAGGATTGTTTTGAGTATGTGGAGTCGATTCTATTGGAAATTTATGACTGCTTTTTCTATTTCTGTGATGAATACCACTGGCATTTTGATAGGGATTATGGACTGAAGTGAATTAGTAGAACTTTGAGTAGTATCAACATTTTAAAAATAGTGATTCTTTCAAACCATAAAAGATATGTATTTCCATTTGCTTTTGTGTCTTCAAATGTTTTCATCAGTGTTTTATAGTTTTTGTTGAAGAGTTCTTCTACATCCTTGGTTAAAATTTTTCCTAGGGCTTTTTATTTTTGTAACTATTGTAAATGGAATTGCTTTCTTGGTTTATTTTTTCACTTAGTCATTATTAGTGTACAGGAATACAACTGATTTTCATATGTTAATTTTGTATCCTGCAACTTTACTGAATATAAATGAAATTACATATATTTTTTCATGTTTAATTGATTTTTTATCATCTCTATTTTATATATTTCAGTTCTAAGAATTTTTGGTTGATTCTTTAGGTATATATATATATGAATGACCTGCAAACAGGTACAATTTGACATTTTCTTTTCCAATTTAATGTTTAATTTCTTACTACTGCCTAGTTGCTTTAGTAAGGACTTCTAGTACTGTGTTGAATGGGAGTGAAGAAAGGGCATTCCTATTTTGTTCCAGTTCTTAAAACAGAACACTTCCAATTATTTCCCATACAGTATGTTAACTGTGGGTTTGCCATAGAGAGCCTGTATCATGTTGAGATACGTGCTTTCTACACCTAATTTGTTAAACGTCTTAATTATGGAAGGATATTATTGAAAGTATTTTCTTCATCCACTAATAAGATATTTTTTTTCCCACTTTCCTTCTGTTGACTCAATGTCATGTCTATTGATTTGTGAAGGCTGAACTACCCTTACATAGCTGGGATAAATTTTACTTTATTATGATGTGTTACTGTATGGTGTACTGTTGAAATTCGGCTTGTAAGTATTTTCTTAGGTATTTTTGCATCTATGTTTATCAAGGATACTTATCTGTAGCTTCTTTTTTGTTGTATCCTTTGTGATTTATTATCAAAGTAACAGTGGCTAGTGGCCTTATAAAATTAATTTGGGAGCTTAGTTTCTTCTTTCTTTCTTTCTTTCTTTCGTTCGTTCATTCTCTCTCTCTCTCTCTCTTTAGAGGTTTTGGCCTTAGGGCATATGAACTTTCAGGGGAGAGAGAGAGGCAGAGACAGTGAAAAGAAAAGTGAGAAATCACCACCCACCCCGCCCCCAGAGGATGGCCATGCTATAATCCCTTCTCCTTTTTCCTCCTGGGATTTTGGGTGTACACACATACAGCCCACCAGGTTCAGGACTCAAATTGCTATTGGCCACGTGGGAGTCCAGCAATCTAACTGCCATCTACTCGTCCCTGAGTTTAGTTTTCTTATCTTTTGGAATAGTTGGAGAAAAATTGGCATTCATTCTTCTTTAAAAAATTTGTAAGATTCAGCAGATTACTCCTGGTTCAATCTTGATGGATCACATGTATCAAGAAATTTATTTATCATCTCTAGTTTTTCTAGTTTGTTGTTATATAGTAGTTCACAATCATCTCTAATATTCTTATTTCTGTAGAATCAATTCTAATGACCTTTTGCATTTATGATTTTGTTTATTTGTGTCTTTTGTCTTCTTAGTCTAGCTAATGACTTATCAATTTTGTTTAACCTTCTAAAAAACACAACTTTTTATTTCATTGATTTTTTTTAATCTCCATTTCACTTATTTCTGCTCTGATCTTTGTTATTTTTTCCCTTCCACTACTTTTGAGCTTAGTTTGTTTTTGTTCTTCTAATTTTTAAGGATGTATACTTATGTTCTTTACTTCCCACTTTCCATATTTATGATGTGGGTATTTATTATAATCTTTCCTTTTGTAGTTCTTTTTCCATCTATAAAAGGGACACGATAAAAGGAGTTATGACATCACCTGGCTTTGAGCATAGTATCTTCTATGCAGTAAGCACACCAACAATGTTATTAGTTATTAATATGTGTCTTCTCCCTATTATAAGGAGGAGATATTTATTTGCTCCCCTCACTTTTCAGAATTGGATGAAGGACTACATGATATTATATTGCCTCAGTAAATAGGACACTACAGGGACTAGCAGATGGCATAATGGTTACATCACTGGACTCCCATGTTTGACCACAGTTCGAGTCCCAGACCTAGAAAACCACACAAGGTATGTGTGCATGTGTGCCCAAAAGCCCCAAGAGAAAACTGGAGCAGAAGGGACTGTGGCATGGCCCATTGCCTCCAGGGAAAAGATTTCTCACTTTCTCTCTGTCTCTCTGGTGAGCTCATGCTCACTATAGCAAAAATTTCTCTTTAAAAATAAAAAAGGATACTACATAGGAAAATTGAATATAGTATCATTTCAAGAAGTAAGCCATGTGTGATCTGGATTACTCTCTTTAACATTTATGCTACTTGGTAAGACAATATTTACTTCTCTGTATAAAATGAATTGATGAACTTCATTGTTGATGTTATACCTTGAACTTAGATTTAATTGATTAAATTCAACAGGCTTTTTAGAGTTCTCTAAAAATATAAGTCCTAATTTTCTCCCTTTTTTCCCAACAAAGGTTTATTATGCAAGAAGACTTCAAAAAGTTTGTGAAAAGTGGAATCGAAATTCAAATTTATCTTGGTGCAAAAAGTTTTTGAAATCTATGCAGAGTTTTTTTTCCATAATTCATATTTTCCATTATCTTTTTGAAGACTCCTAATACTATCTAGTCTAATGCTATCCTAGATGCGAGAAACACAAGAAAGACAGGTTTCTTCTTCTCTTCTCTGTTAGAGATAAAACATATAAATAAGTTATTCTAATTCAATGGAACATATACTTCGAAAATGCTTAAGATATAGGAAAAAAATAAAAGAACAATTAATTGATTATTTGGTGGTAGTGAAACTCAAGAATGAATTTTAGAAGAGATGATATCTGAGCTAAATTTTAAGGAATGGAGAGATGTTTGCAAGTGATCAAGGATAAGGGGGACAGCATTCCACAAAGACAGAGTAACCTAAAAATTATCATGGGAGTATAAAATTAAATGGAGCATTTGGAAAAGTACAGTCTGGAATAAGTGAAGATTTATAGCAGGAATGTGTTGGAAAAAGGGATTAGAGTTGCTGGCAGAGCTAGACTATTGAAATCTTTAATGTCATGCTAAAATTTTAAAATTCACCACAAGAGTAAAATGCAGTTATTGATAAAATATTTAAACTACAGGAGTGATACAGTCACATTTTCATTTTACATGAGTGTGAAGTTTGAGTAAATTTACCACTTAGATGAACAAGTGTCTTGTGTGGCCACTTTTTTGTGTTACTTTGGCTAGTTTAAGTAATCTGTTGTGCATTACTTTTCTTGGCTATGAAATGAAGACAGGTTTTGTTTCAGAGAGTAATAGTAAAACAGATAAATTAATATGCATAAAATACCAAGAGTAGTCCCTGGCATATAGTAAGGGCTCAATAAAATGAAAGCTAATAAAAAATTTCAGTCTGAGGCCATCTCTGTAGCCTAGTGGTTAAGGAAGCTGGATACCATGTGGCTGATGGAAGTCTGAATCTCAGCCTCAGCTGCTTGCACAGCCTATAGGACACAAGTTCGTGTGTGCTTGAAATCCTGATGGGATGGAAAAATGGAAAACGGATTGTGGCATGACCACATCCTATTGGGGTACTTTCTCTCACTCTTTCTCTCTCTGTCTCTTCATCTCTCTCTGCTTAGCACAGGTACCTTCTGGCAATTTTTTTAAAAAAATTAAGTTTGAATACATTTATGTATTTACTTCTTTTTAAACTTTGCCATAGGGCATATGTGATCGCCAGAGAGAGACAGAGAAAGGGAGAAGGAAAGTAAGGAAGTACCTCCGATGGGAAATGGCCACACAGCAGTCCCTTCTCTTCCATTTTCCTCTTGGGATTTTGGGCCTTCTTGCACATGCGTCTTACACGTGTCTCAAATCACAGGGTCTGTGACTCAAACTGTGCAGTCAGCCATGTGGGATTCAGCCACCCTACTCATCACACCACTGGCTGCCCTTTAAATTTATCTCTTCATAGTCTACAACTTGAAAAACAATTAAGATGAGATTAAACAAACAAAAACTGAGATGACCGGGGAATCATCTTCCTGACAAAGATATAAACATAAGCATTATCCATTTTATGACTTTCTTACCTGGCCAACTGTGTCAACTTTGTGTTTGGCAAAATGATTGAAAAAGTACTGAAAACTGTCAGGAGAAAACTAGACAATTCTTAATCAGAATGTGACATTCTCATTCATTCATGAGTTCCAGGGTGCAGTTTCACCTTTACAGAGGCAGCAGATTCCTGTTTGCTCAATGGCTTAGAAGTCACCAGGTAGAAAGCCAACTAGCATGTTTCAGGCTCCGAGGAACAATGAAAAGGGTAAATGAGTTTTGTGTGACTCCTCAAACTCTTATGACACTCTACTGGCCTCACATCCCCCCAAAAAGAGCAAATCACCTCTCATACCTCATATATACTGATGTGCTGAAAAGTTTGTTTTAAATAGGGTGATTTATCTATGAAATAATATATTCAAAGCTACATAATTTCAGAAAAGCCTTAATGAATAAACTAATTTTATGGACTTTTAAAAGAGTAATACTAATGTGGTTTCACCAAATTATATTCAAGATATGTTCTTGTTATATGAAATCAAGAAGTTGACAATAAATGTATTCAGTATACACATGAATATGATTAAATCTCACCAGTTTAAAGCTAATTCTGTTGTTTTAAGATGATTTTACTTTAAAAAGATATAACTTCAT
Organism: Tupaia tana; assembly: GCA_026018925.1. NCBI lineage: Eukaryota > Metazoa > Chordata > Mammalia > Scandentia > Tupaiidae > Tupaia > Tupaia tana. The sequence goes on along the minus strand of JAKSZU010000007.1, from coordinate 58,299,584 downwards.
ATTTGGGAAATATGTGAAAAAATATACAGGGAACAGTATTTTTAAATAGTGAGAGAGGTCTGAAAGAAAGTTTTAACTCTTTGCCTAAATTAGAATGTGTAAAAAATGGTTTTAATTTGGTAGAATATTTCTGTTTCTCTGTTTCATATAGAGAAATATTGTGATTTGTATTTTGAGAAAGAATTGTACTTTTAAAATTGAAATGTAATTCTGAGAATTATTTAAGAAGAATCTATTTTAAAAATCCAAAGATTTAAATATTCTAGTTTTTACAGGAAAGATTTAAATTTCACTGAACAAAAGAGATGTCTGAAATTATGAAGAGCGATTTATCTCTCATTTCAATAAATAATAAACCTTTAGTAGGACCAGCAGCTAGCATAATGGTTACATAGCTGGACTCCCACATGGCTGAACACAGTTTAAGTCCCAGATCCAGAAGCTTGAAATGCATGTCAGGCACCTGTGGATGTGTGCCCAAAATTTTGAGAGGAGAATGGAGGAGAAGGGATTGCAGCGTGGCCAACCATTCTGGAAGGTAATTTCTTGCTTTCTGTCTCTCTGTCTCTCTCTCTCTCTTTCTCTCTCTCTCTCTCCGAGAAGCACACATGCCCTATAGAAAAAATCATTCTAAAAAAAAATCAAAAACAAAACCAAAAAAAACCTTTAGTAATGGCCTTTTACAATAATAAGAATTTTGGGAATATGAATATCCTGATGAGAAACTGTATGAGGAATATCAAATTCTATTTCCTGAATAGGTCAACTACCTCTATTTTCATATCGTTATTAAAATGTGAGTAAGCAGCAACTTTTGCTTTGTTTATATGTTGTTTTAGTTTCCATTTCTGTATAACAAATCACATCATAACCTAATAGTTTAAAAATAGCTATTTTGGGCTGGCTCCTAGTCCAGTGGTCAAAAGGAGTCAATTCCTCATGTGATTAATTGGGCTTTAAATCCTGACTTGGTTACTTGAAAAACATGTCAGGCATATGTGTGGTTGCCCAAAATCCCTATGGGATAGAGAAATGGGTAAGGGACTGGGGCATGATCATGTCCCATTGTGGATTACTGCTCCTGTCTCCAGTCTCTCTGGCAAGCACACATGTCCTCATCAATTAAAAAAAAAAAAAGATTAAAAGCAACTGTTTTATTTTGCTTTGAGATCAGTGGGAGAAGCGTCAGAAATTTAACAAAGCATAACAAGTAATGACTTTGCAGTCTCAGCTGGGAACACTGGGAGTTTGAAGGTACGTGGATGACTTGGATTTCTCTAGCATATAATCTCTAACCTTCCGTCTGAAGATGGGCAAAACAGTTCATGTGCATATAATTTTCTAGTCTAGAAGTCTAAGAAAATAATGTATATGATTTTTCTTAGTTGTATGTAACATGTATATAAATGAACTGTGTGTGTCCACATATACCGATGTATATGTACATATGTGACATATACCGATGTATATGTACATATGTGATACCTCTATCTCTATCTTTACCTCACCGTACATTTCCTAAAATAAACTGACTTAGATACCTCAATATATTTGGCAGGAAAATTCTATTTGCTTATTAATATAAATTCACCTGCCTACTTAAGCACTTGAAGTATATTATGTGATTCAATGTTAATACACATTGAAAAGCAGTAAGATATTTATGCACAATTTACTTTATTGTAACATCCATGTAATTATTTGGCCATTTTTGAATATTTGCCATGTGCCAGTAATTGAAAGGTTTAGTGAGCAAGTGGATATCAAATTAACCCAGTCTTTGGTTGGGATTCTTACTCTCAATAAATAAGTTGGGGTAGGAATAAAACAATGTAAGATATGGATTGAAAGATTGGCTCTGGAGTGGAACGCCTGGATTCAAAAGTCAGCTCCACAGTTAGTGGCTGAAAGACTTTTGGACAAGATATTAGGTGGTCTGGTCCTTAGTCCCTGCACGAGTAAATAAGAATAATAGTATGAGAGATAAATAAGTTAGTACATGTACAATCTTAAAACAGTAAAAGATATGTGAGGCACTCAGTAAATACTAAGTATTATTATGAATATCATTATATTGAGAATATATTTTAAAGAGGTGGAAGAAAATATCACAATCTAAAATTTTGCTTCATAGTGGTATGATATTGTGTAAAATAAAAGGTATATGATTGTCATCATAATCTTTTCCTACACTTGTAGTTCTCTATACCGTGAAACCAACCTAACACTGGTTTTCATGGATTTCTTGACAGCTTCCCTGACATAAGGTGGGGTAAGGGAAATGGGATCAGATTCTAAATGCTTCTTGCCTTAATTCTTACAAAAATATTTATTGATTGCATACAATATTTTAAACACAGTGATAGACCTGGAAAATGTTTTAATAAGGCTATCATCTACTATTTCAAGGTGTTCTTAGTTTTGTGGCAAAGTAAAGCATGTGAAAGGATAGCAATTTTATATGGTTATGTCCTGTGACTAAAGGATGAGCATAATGCTCTGGAAATAGAAATGTGGGAGGGATTAGTTTGCTTACACTGCCTTTCACTGAAGAATGTTGTTCTACTTTGCTTTGCTTCTTTCAAACTTTGATACAAAGAAAAGTTTCAGAATTTTATCCTCATTTTATTTCTGGACATTACACATTAGACTGGAAGGCAAATATTCTGTGTGTGTATATATATACACACATATATACACATGTATATGTATACACACATACATGTACTTGTATGCATTTATGTATACAAGAATATAAATATATTTATATATATACTTATATAAAAATTAGAATTGGAATATAACATTCTAATTTTCTAATCATACAATACATATTTGAATCATACAATTCTTGCTAAATTTCAAGCTTTGGAGAGATTTTTGCCACAGGGCATGTGCTCTCCTCAGAGAGAGAGACAGAGACAGAGAGCAGGAAAGTGAGAAATCACCCCCTAGGGGGATGGTCATGGTGCAATCTCTTCTCCATTCTTCTTTTGGAATCTTGGGTATGATGCGCCCTGCGTGATGTTTCAAGCCACTGGGTCTGGGACTCGAACCGCATGTGGGAGTCCCACAACATAACCACTATGACATCTGCTGGCCCCAACTTACTTATTCTAAAAAAGTTATATGTGATGCATGTTTCATTTTTTTAATTTTTCTGAAGAATTATTTATTTTAATTTGATTTATTCATTCATTTATTTTAATTTGATCAGAGAGAGAGAGAAAGTAGGAAAGCAAGCCACCAGGTCTGGAACTTGAACCATGGTTGGCCATGTGGGAGTATCCAGCGCCTTAATCATCATGCCATCTTCTGGTCCCCATGATACATATTTTTACAGAAAACATCTTAAATACTTCAGTATGCATTTTCTATATAAATATCTCATAATACAAATTGAAATGTATATAAATGTTTTAAAACTCATTAGAGTGTTTGCTGTGATAGCTGTTATAAAAAACTGAAATGTGTGTGTGCTTTTATTGTGTACACAGACTCAGTCTGGAATGATAAAAATGTTCTGGAGATGGATGGTGGTGACGGTTGCATAACAATATGAATGCACTGAATACATTTAAAAATGGTCAGAATAGTCACTTTTATGTTACATATATTTTGCCAATCAGAAAGTAGAAAAGGAAAGTGTGTTTTAGTCCTCAATAACATTAAAAATAGAAAACTGTTAAACATATGCATATAGTTCTGTACGTTTGCATACATCTCTTCATCAGTTTTTTGTTGTTCTTGTTAATGATATACTGTCTTTAATTCCACCTTTAGTGATAATTAACTTTTTTCCCAAGTTTGAGTGGATAAACTATTGTGAGGGGTACAGATAAAATGATTGGAACCTATTGCTAAGGATGTTGCTATAGGAAAACATATAAAAATTCTAAAACAAAGGTCAGAATAGAGTAATTGCTATAATTTATATATAGAAAAATAATTTGGGGAGTCAATGGAAGGAAGGATTAATTCTGATTAGTCAAGATTGAGCCAGCTATATTATATATGACAAATATTGTAGTTAAGTAGAAATAGAAATAACAGAATTTGTAAGCTAACAGGTTTAGAATCGTATTTTAGAAAGAAGAAGCAGGACCAAGCCATGGAGTCAGAAAAGTAAAAGGTCATGAGGTAAGGAGAACACCTGCTATGTACAGCAACATATTGGGATATTAGATTAGACAAGTTGGAGAAAGACACATCATTGAAAAGACTAGACAATTTATTGACTTTTTCTGCAAGTGATGTTTAGGTATTGTGCCTGGAGAAATGAGCTGAGCCATTTTTATTAATTTAACCACGTTAATCAAATTATTTTTGTCTTATTCACATATGAACAATCAAAAGGAAATTTGTACTTAAAACATTTATCTTTTTACTTATAAGGACATAAAAAGATGAAATTGAACATTTATGTTGACCTAGGCACTATAGTAGACACTTTAATATGGTATGAGATATCTTAAAATAGTTTTATATTTGAAATCAGGGGCCAGCAACACAGGACACTAATTAAAGGAGCCAGATCCCATATGGCCAAGTGGATAGTTCAAATATTGTCCCTAGAGGCTAGAAAAACATACTGGCTGGGTCTGCATGCATGCCCCAAATATTGTTCTGTTTTGTTTTGGAGAGATTTTTGCTATAGGGCGCATGCGCTCACCAGAAAGACAGAGAGAGACAGAGAGACAGAAAGTGAGAAATCACCCCCCAGGGGGGATGGCCATGCCGTAATCCCTTCTCCTCCATTCTCCTCTCGGGATCTTGGGCATGCACGCACACGCACCTGGCATGAGTTAAAGTCACTGGATCCAGGACTCAAACTGCAGTTGACTACATGGGAGTCCAACGACATAGCCATTACACTAACTGCTGGTCCCTTTGCATGCCCCAAGTTTTGACAGGAGAAAATGACGGAGAAGGGATTGTTGCATGATCATTCCCCGTGGTGGGTGGGTGCTTTCTTTCCCTCCGTCTCTCTCTGGGCTGAGCACATACATCCTCTAGCAAATAAAAACTAAATTAAAATTGAAAAGAAAATCAGTTAAGTCATTTGTTCAGCAGTCTAGTCACATAGTCTAGTGAAGACACATTACAGAAAAAAAAAAATACTTTTAAGTGAAATTTCTGCATGTGCTAGCTCCAGATACTACTTTCTATTTTGAAAATAAAACTATTCATATTAATTTATAGGAATCTAGATAATAATCTTCTACACAAATTTTTCAATCTTAACAATATAGAACCATAACTTAATTTTTGAAGCTATATTCTTTTCATTAAAAATGCTGCTCCAGGGAACCAGCAGTTAGCGTAATGGCTATGTCGCTGGACTCCCACGTAGTCGACCGCGGTTCACGTCCCGGACCTGGTGACTTAAAACTCACGCCAGGCGCGTGTGTGTGCGTGCCCAAGATCCCGAGAGGAGAATGGGGGAGAAGGGATTGCGGCGTGACCATCCCCCCTGGGGGGTGATTTCTCGCTTTCTATCCTATGTCTCTCTCTGTCTATCTGGCAAGCGCACGCGCCCTATAGCAAAAATCTCTCCAAAAAAAAAAAAATGCTGCTCCTTGGTTATCTTGTTAAACACACACACACACACACACACACACACACACAGGGCAAGAGATTTATAACTTATTCATCTTCACTCACCACCATCAATATTCCAGGATTATAATATTCTGATAAAATGTCTACGTGTTATAACATCAAACCCATTTCTGCATCAGACTTATATTATAAATTGGAGATATGTTTCTCTTAAAATATTTAAAAATAAACTTAAAACAAGAAGTCAAATTATTATTATTGATAAAATGTTCAGTGAATTCAGAACAAAAAACACCAAAGAATCTCTCCCTTTTCTTCTGCCTTAATGATGTTGAGACATTTAAAAGATTTCTAGTAAATTTTGGAATACTAAATGCTTTATAGTGCAGCTCTTAGAAAAGGTTGCCAATATGAGGGGACTTTAGCAAGTTTGTGGAAAAACAGAAATAAAGTATGAGTTTATTTTCTTGCAAAAATTTTAAAATCATGCATAGCTTTTTCTTAATACAAATTTCCCATGAATTTTTTGAAGACTCTCTCACATTAAAATACCTGCACTGCTCATTAGCATACAGTGTCCTGGTAGAGCTTTTGTAAAACCAAATAACATTTATTTAATCTCTCCAACTATATTGTGAATTTGTCACTCAATGAAAATTATTTACATGCTAAAAGTACACCTATTTTCAAACTTGAAGCTCTTCACATTGAATACCTCATATGTGAGAGTCTGGCCGAGACAGGAAGATTGAGAATAAAAATTTACCTTCTGCTTTAGAAGAAAATAGAAATCTTCCTGCCATGAAGCCTAGCAAAGTGTAGTAACAACCCTGAGAAGTAATGTGTTTGAAACAGCTGACTGTGCCCCTGGAATGCCTCTTTCCATATAATGCCAAGCCTGAAACGTGGGGCCATAGCAATTAAACTTGATAAGTTGGCAGGGAGGGCCAGAAATACCTCACTTTTGTGCACAGGTGCTCATAGTCTATGTCAGAATTTCAACAGTGGCTTCCTTTACCAGACTCTGAATTTGATCCACTTTCTTATAATATCCAAGACAGGAAGAGAGAAACCATCTGTTGGATTACCAAGGTAAAAATCACATTATAATGCGAGAAATTAACCATAAGGTCTGAGTCAGTTGGACCACCATTACAGATCCGTCACACAGTAGAAAATAAACTCTGACAAATGTGTGCTATCTTCAGGATAGCAGTCAATCTACCTCAGCCAAAATATGTTCACTTTAAGCATATGAACTTCATAAAATTGAAAGTTCTTTCTATGATGGTATCTGAACTTGTCCATGGTCGGTACAAGAGTTATTGCTCATTGTAACTAAAGTAGTTGAGGTCACCCTAAAAATAGAGGCATCAGTCATCTTAGTCTTGCTTTGGGGAAAACTTCGTGTGATGGTCACGCTTCCTGAGGGCATTTAGATCTAAAAATTGATGTCTATATTAAATAGAGTATGAGTCTAGCAATAAAAAAATGGCATTTTTATTTAAAGCAGAAGCATAGGTATGGATTTTAGTTGTTTATTTCTTTCACGATAAGAAGGAGGAGTGATAGGCACTCCCAATAGGGTCTTGGCGCCATGATCCACACCTGGCCTCAGGCAGTCTAGACTGTGGGCATGTGTTTGTCTCCTGAGTACACAGGGAGGCCTTGCATGGAGTGTTGAGCTATTGCTGCACCATCATGGCTAACCAACATAAGGTAAACCTAGGTGTGGGTTCTAATAGTTCTGAAAGAGTACCATGAGTATGGAAATAAAAGACTGATTAAAATTCTTATCTTTTTTTTCTCCACAATAAGTATCTCTATTCCAATTATTTGTGCTCATGGAGTCTTGTTGAAATGTATGCTTATTTCTGAGAATCACTTCAGTTATCTATAAATGAAGCCTTTGCTGACAATCTCAGCTATACTCATTTCTGGCATTGTCAGGGTTAAATAGCTCTTACTTTTTATGGTATACATTTCTGCCTTTGATCATATTCTTCTCTTTTTTTTGACAGGTTCTTACCATGTCCCAGTCTTCATGCCTTAGCCTCTCAGCTAGGACTGCAGGGACTACAAGCATGTGCAACCACCTCTAGCTCTTTTTAGACAGGATCTCACCGTGTTGCCCAAACCAGCCTCCAAGCTCACAGTCTTCCTACCTCAGGCCCCTGAGTTCCTGGGATTACAGGCACATGCCAATGAACTCAGCTTTTAGGTTGGTCTGGGACTCCAACCTGAGTCTCCCACGTGGTCTCAACCTGCAGAGAACAGTCATTTAGCTAGGCCTATATATTTTATTCTAAAATATATATTTTTTAAGAGATCAAATACAAACATTCTCTAGTCTACCTTTTTCAGGGATAGGGATCCTCTTCTTTCAGTGGGTATTTTGGCTATTTTTTCTTTCTCTTTTGAAGTTTATATATTTCTTCAATGAGCAAGAAAGAGAGAGAGAGAGAGAGAACAGAGAAACATCACTCCGATAGGGTCTTCATACCATGATCAATCCCCTGCTTTAGCCAGCCTCAGATCATGGGTACACAAGCTGTGTTCAGGAACCAGGCACAAATCTGGAACCTTCCCAGATGGGTCAGCTTCTGACAGCATTATGTTACCACTGCCCCACCAGCCAGCCCCCCCCCCCCCCGTTACCACTGCCCCACGAGCCAGCCCCCCTGTGTTACCACTGCCCCACCAGCCAGCCCCTCTGTGTTACCACTGCCCAGTCAACCACCCACCCCGTGTTACCACTGCCCCTCCAGCCAGCCCCCCACCCCGTGTTACCACTCCCCCATCCAGCCACCCCCCCCATGTTACCACTGCCCCTCTAGCCAGCCCCCTCATGTTACCACTGCCCCAACCAAGCCCCCCCGTGTTATCACTGCCCCACCAACCCACCCCCCCATGTTACCACTGTCCCCCCAGCCAGCCCCCCTGATTTTTTTTCCTTTTTTCTGATAGCACTTATTACACTGTGTTTTACTGTGAATTCCCTGAAAGAATGGTTTATGCCTTTCTCTTTTCTTCACTGTATCTCCAGCATTCAGTGGAGTACCTAGCACAGAACTGCTGCTCCCAAAATGTTTGTTGACAATTCCTTTTTCAGACTCTAGCAGTTCCAACTGAGCAGGGACAAAAAGAGTTGTCAAATAAAAAATAAATCTGGACTTTGAGTAAAGAATTTTGACCAGAGACATTATTCAAAAGGATTATTCAATAAGGACAGAGACATTATAACAATAAGATGAGAGAGGTTTTGTAAGAGGAAGAAAGGGTAAGCAGAGGGCTTTTACGCTCCTACCATAAGACTGAGACAGACTCTGGCTAGGTAGGTAGGTACAGTAAGTAACAGAAGGGGAGGGGAAAAAAGGCTGTGAAAGCAGTCAGCCCACTGTAACTTAACGGAAAATTGCTGCCTAAAAAGATAATCCAAGTCAAGAGGGCCTCACTTAAGGCCAAAGGCGAAAAATACCTCTACTTAAAGATGCAAAATTAACCAATACGGGACATAATTAGGGCCAAAGGGCACCCATTCCATGAACCTAAATGATATATGAATCCTTGGGACCGTTAACCACTACTTCTTCATCAAAGTCTTATCAAAACCCATGTGAAGTAAGAGATAGAAACCCTAAGATTACAGTTAGGGTATAGGCCCAAAATAAAATCACAAAATGGCTAAGTTTTAAGATGTAGAGACAACAGTTTAGCTGCTTTCTGGGGAGAGATGGCTTGCAACTGTAACTCAAGGATTAACCTAGGCAGCATGACAAGGCTTTTTTCCTGGTCCCACTACATTCCAGGAAGAAAGTAATGGTATTTTATGGCCCAGATCTTTTAGGCAAAAGAGTCTCCTGACCTTTGTACCACTCCAAAATTAAGAGAAATAACCGGATTCCTCTATTATAGCATGTGACCCCTCTCCACAAGGGGAATGTGTGCACAACAGGACAAGCATGGAAAAAGCCCTCTGGCCCAGTTAATAACCCTCTGCCCCAGTTTCTCCTTTCATCCCACTTGGGATTACTTTCTGCCTGGGAGCTCAGGTCTTCCCTCTCTCTTTTAATAAACTCTGCTTGTTTACCTACGTAATTCTTCATGAACCACAGATAAGATCCTGTGTCCCACTGCAGATGCTGGGCCAGATCATCTCTGCACCTCTGCATTCCTTCATCAAAACCATGTGCTTGGTGTCTCAGAGTTTAGATAGAAAAATGGCTTTTCTTTTATAAGAAGGAGTAAACAAGGCAAGAAAAAATAAGGATGAGGGAGAAGCCAGATGAGCAATGGTGTAATCTGACAGTTGATGCTTTATTTTGGGAAGGGCTGTTAAGAGGGGATGTAGTAAGTTTCAATGTTTAATCATGGGTAGGTTAAATTTCAGGGTCCTGAACAATGGAGAAAAGGTTAGCTATTATATGGTCAGGATAGCAGGTGTTTTGTACATAGTACTCAGTAGGTACAAACAATTTAACTAATGCTTTATTTACAATGGAAAGATTGAGAATGTGGAGGGTGTGTATCTGGTCTCACTATAAGTAAGAGAGGATTTCATACCATATCTAGCATAAGTTATATGGAGAAGGGTAGTTCTTTACAGTAAGCATTTCCTGAAACACAAAAGAGTAGCAAGATTTCTTAATTATTGATGCTTTGCAGGAGTATTCAGGCAAACTTTAACATTGTCAGTGCATAGTGATTATTTAGCCTGAAGACCACAATAGCTCTTTAACAGTTGGGCACTATATCTTATCTTCACTTTTGAAGATAGGATCTCTTATATGTCAGAAATCTCAAGGATGGCTTTGACTTGGTTAAGCATTTAATAGGGAGACAACTGTCCAAGCAGAATGAAAAGCAAGTGTGAAGGTCTTGAAGAAAGAAAGTGCAATGAATCCTCTGGGAACTGCAAGATGGAAAATATAAATAGTGTAAAGCATATGAAAATCTCTGTTTTTTATAACCTCTGAGTAAAGAAGATATTTTAAAGATGAAATAAGAAACTAATAAAAAATGTCAGCTTTGACTGTACAAAAAAATAGAGACTTCTATAAATCAAAGAGCATGTGTGGATTCAGTCTTTGCTTTTCTCTATCTTGGTTTGTGCTCCGGGACACTGATCTCTCCTGCTGACAACACTGGGCGTTTAGTGCCTTCTGTCTTCTGGATTATTTGAGCTAAGGAGAAGCACCAGTCAGAGACCAAGAGGTTCCTTTTCCACAGCCCCAGTTCTCCCAGGACTTTGGCAATATCTTTCCCTCTTTTTTGCTCCCCCAGGTTTAAAGACTGTAACAGCTCCCTGTAGTTGATAATCCTTGGGTGTTTCATTATCCATTGTTTTGTCCCTTATCTCTGCCCACAGCTTTGTAAACTCATTAAACTCTTTTAAATGAAACCCTTTGAGTGTGCCATCTGTTTTCTGCAGTGATCTAGACTGAAACATCACAAATAAAACAGCAAGTGACAAACTTGGAAAGAAAATGCAATATGTATTACAGAAAAGTTTACATCAATCTTACAGGTGTCATCCACATTAAAGAGTTCTTTAAAACTGTTGTGAAAATACAAGATGAACACCTTAATAACAGTGAACAAATAACCAGAATATTTTGCATAGTTAACATCGGGGCTGGCCCCATAGCACAGTGGTTAAGTACTGTGCCTAGAAAGCCAGATCCCCTATGAACATTCATGGTTTGAATCTCAGTCTCATTGACTTGAAAAACATGCCAGATGTGTGAGCACACACCCAAAATCCTGACTAGAAGGGGATGTAGAGGAAAGATTGCAGGGTGACCATGCCCCATTGGAAAGTGCTTTCTCTCCCTCTCTCTCTTTCTCTCCCTCTCCTCTTACACCTCCCTTTCTCTTTCTCTCTTTGGGAGTATATATACTCACTGGCAATTAAAAAAACAATATCACTTGACAAGAAACAGATGTTTGAATGCTTGAAGTGCACTGGAATTTTATTTTACATAAACTGCCATAGTTCCTAAATTTGTCACCAAGAACAGTTTTATTTATATAAGAAAAATGAACCCATGTGAGATAAAAAATAAACCTCACAAACATAATTTACATATTTTTAATAAGATTGAATGCGACAACAAGGAGGTCACTGATCTGCCCACCTTGTTCTGAAAGCAGTCCCAGCAGAATAGTAAAAGAGGAGGACTTCTTAAGTGACATAAGTGATCAAAAGGTATGAGAGAGATCAGTGTAGACCATCCTTTTAACTCTCTATAAAGGCTGCCTTGAAAACCTCACTGCTTATAGTCAACTTTTTCTTTCTTAGTGAGTATATAATGCATTGCACATAGTTCTCTATAGCTTATTTTTTTGTTATTTGACTGACTCTCTATTGTAACGTTCTTGAGAACATTTTTGAATCATGTCTGATGCAACATACGTGTTTATTAAATGGTTACTGAATGATTAGTAATGGAATGTGAACAATGAAACAGAAAAGAAATAATAAGAGACTGAACTCTAAGGGGTTCCAGTAATACTTTAAGAAATAATCACTTTTGAAAAAATTCTGGATCCTTATTGCTATATGTGAGTTAGAAATTCAGAATCAGGGTCACAGATTAATCCAGGAATCTGAGTTATTTCTTGAATTACTTACATCATTTATTTTTGCATATGTTCGGATATTTTTATTTGGCAGAGAGATTTTCCCTATTGGGTGTGTATGCTCAATGGTGAGACAGAGAGAGACAGACAGAAAGCAAGAAATCAACACCCCCCCCCCAGGGGGGGAGTGACCATTTTGCAACCCTTCTCCATTTTCCTCTCAGGATCTTGGGCATGCATGCATGCTTAGTTTTAAGCAGCTGAGTCTGAACTCAGACTACTATGCGGGAGTCCAGCAACATAACCATTATGGCATCTGCTGGTCCCAGAGATTTTTAAGAAGTAAAAATACTGCTAAAAATGCCATAATAAATAAAAGGAAGAAAATGTATTTATATGTGCATATTTATAAAGCACTCAATGATTTCACCATTCTTCCACCCAAGTTTAAACATAAATTTGATGTTCGTTTTTAATTTTGATTTTAGCAGAATTTGTGTTGGTCTGATAAGGGTTCTTTTCAACTGAATGTCTTTCCTTCTTAGTGCCATGAACTAGATCCTGTTCATATATGTTATAACTAGTTAGTATAAGTTTATTTTGGTGCAAAATATTTTTTAAATCCATACATAGTTCATTCATAATACATATTCTCCATGAATTTTTTGAAGGTCCTCCCATCATATATTCTATGGCTTTTGACAAATATGTGAAGACATGTATCTACCATTGCAGTATCAAACAAAATAGATTAACTGCCCTAAAAGTTTTTGTGCTCCAAATATTCCATCTTTTTCTCCTCTCAATCTTTGACAACTGATCTTTTATTTTATCCATAATGTTGCCATTTATAAAATGTAATATACTCACAATCAGATAGCCTTTACAAATTGGCTTCTTTCACATAGTAATATGCATTTAAGGTTACTCCACATTTGTTATGGCTTGATATTTCTATTTAGGGCTGAATAATATTCCATTGTCTGAATGTAAGATAGTTTATCGATTCACTTTTTGAAGGGCAGCTTGGCTGCCCACAAGTTTTGGAAATGATCAATAAAACTGCTATAAATATCCCTGTGCAGTAGGTTTTTTGTGAATATGTTTTCAAGCCATTTGGGTAGATACTAAGTTTTGTGATTTCTGAATTTCATGATAGGAGTAGTTTAGCTTTGTAAGAAACCCCCAAGCTGTCTTCTAAAGTGACTGTACCATTTTTATCCCCATCAGCAGTGAGTGAGTCTTCACATTGCTCCACATCCCTGCCAGCATTTGATCTTTAGTGCTTTGAATTTAGGTCACTCTAATACATATGTAGTATTTTCTCTATGTTGTCTCAATTTTTAATTCCTTACAGATAGATGAGGTTGAGCATCTTCTAATGTGCATATTTTCCATCAGTATATCTTCTTAGTAAGGTATCTGCTTATATATTTTTCTCAATTTTTAATAGAAGTATTCAGCTTTAAATTTTTACATTTTAAATACTCTCTCTGTATTTTGAATAACAATCTTTTATTAGACATGTTTTTGCAAATTTTTTTCATGTCTGGTGGCTTACCTTCTAATCCTTTTGCTCTCCTTAACTTTTGAAGGATAATTTTTCTAGATATAGGAGTTTAGGTAGTTGGTCTCTTTCTCTAGCAATTTAAATATTTTGCTCATTATTCTTCCTTGCATACTTTCTGATGAGAAGTTTGATGCAGTTTTTATCCTTATCATTCTATGTAAGGTATTTTTTTCGTTAAATATGGCTTCATCAAGATATTTTTGTTTTTGATTTTCTGAAGTCTAAATATGATATACCTAGGTATAGCTTGTTTTTCCTATTTATTATGTTTAATGCTTTCTAAACTCCCCAGATCTGTGGTTCAGAGACTGCTTTTAGTTTTGAAAAATTCTCAGTCATCATTACTTCAAATATCTCTTCTGCTCTATTTTCTCTTTCTTCTCCTTTGGGTGGTCCAATTTCCAATTATGTATATGTTATACCTTTTGACATTATCCTGCAATTCTTGGATATTCTAGTCTCTTTTTCTTTCTTTATTTTTTTTTTCCTTTTCATTTCAGTTTGGGAAGCTTCGATTGGTTTATCTTCAATTTCACTAATTCTTTCCTGAGCTTTGTCCAGTCCACTGATATGCTCATCAATAACATATTTCATTTTTGCTACATTGTTTTCATTTCTAGTATTTTATTTTTATTCTGTTTTAGCATTTTGATCTTTCTACATACTACATACATTATCTATCTGTTTTTGAATGTTGTCTACTTTTTCCATTAGAGTCCTTAACATATTTAACATAGTTAATTTAAATACCCTTTGTTAGAATTCCAAAGTTTGTGCCACATTTGAGTTTGACTCTCATGCTTGTTTTAATGACTTTTTTTTTAAAGAGACTGTTGCTAAAGGGCATGAGCACTTGCTAGAGAGACAGAGAGTGACAGATAGACAGAAAATGAGAAATTACCCCTCTGGACGACGCCCACGCAATAATCTCTTCTCCTCCATTATCCTCTCAAGATTTTGGGCACACATACACATGTGCCTGGTGTGATTTTTAAGCCACTGGGTTCAGAACTGCTGTCAACCATGTAGGATTCCACTGCCTTAATTACCATGCCACCTGCTAACCCCATGTTGTGTCTTCAATATGTGTTTTACAGTGCATTTTATCATGCCTTGTTAATTTTATTAAAAATCTTGAGCTGATGTAACATACACTGAGGCAATAAGCCCATAATGTGAGGTTTTCTGTTTATCCAGTTAGGATTTGTACTGTGTTCAATCTTTGCTGTAGGTAGAGGTAGCAGAGGATTCAATTTCCTCTGGTGTTCTTGTTTTTGACTGTTCTATTGTCTTTTGGTTATAGTAAGAATCCCTTCTTAAACAAGAGTCTGTGCTTACAGTTCATTCAGTTATATTCCAGTCATTATGCTGGGGCTCTGAAGATGTGATGGTAACATGGGCGAAGATGAAGTTTTTCATAGTCACATGATGAAATCTCAATCTTTTAGTGGGCCTATGTACCTAGACTGTAATATTTACAAGTTTTTAGTTCTTTTCCACTCCCCTTTGGAGAGACAGAAAAGGTAGATAGGTTGTATTTACATAATTACCCCATCCTAAGACTGAAAAAGGCTCCATCTGTCTTTTCCGTTACAGAGTAGACTGTGTAAGGAGTAATTCTCTGAAAATACTTCAAAGGCATTTTTATCCTTTCCACCAGGAAAGGCTTATCATTATAAGAACTAGCAGGTTTTGTGGAGATAAAACCCACAAGTATAATCTAAATATTGAACTTTAGTCGTTTATCAATTTTTTAAAAGTCTATTTACTTTTTTCTTTTATTTTGAAACAGAGACAGAGAGAGCAACAGACAGAGAAACTAGGGTCTTCATGCCACAATGCTCCCCCAGTCTCATCCAGCCTGGATCATGAGCATGCAGCACAAGTATCCAGGAGGTCTGGGACATGACCCAGGACCATTCCCGTGAAGGTTCATTGCACTATCACTGCTTCACCACCTAGCCCATTTCTCTTTCTCATGACAGTCCAAACGTACTCTCTAGCAATGGGCCAAAATTATCATTTAGGTATTTCTCAAGCTTATGGAGCTATTGTCTCCTGTTCTAGCTGAGCTAACATTGGCTATGATTCTCTGTACTTTCCTGTCTCTTTAGATTTCCAAGTGGCAGTTTACACTGTAACCTCAGTTCTCCAAAAATATTTCAGACATACATATATAAAAATGTTACTGTCCTCCTGTCTGGTAAAAATCTAAATCCAATTGATATTTTTAAAAAGAATGATTTAATAAATAAAATTCATAAATAAAATTTAATTAATAAAATTCATTATCACTAAAATTTAGAAATCTACCTACCACAAATACTTGAAGGTTCTTTAAGGATTCAATTTTGAAAATACTGTTGCATTTTTCTATAGTAAATAAATAAGTATTTTCAGGCTTTACAATGTCTTTTTCTTATGCACTAGAAATCGATCTGAATTACTGTTGTAATTCATCATATTTAACATGTGCAAGCCCATGATGGAAATTATTGCTATGAATGTCTGTTAATATGTAAATGAGAGCTTTCCTGCTTCAAGCCTCATCTGGTAATTACTCAGCTGCTTTTAAAGTGTGATTTATTGATCAACAATTTGTAAAAATGGAAAGGTTTTAGCTTATTTGGCTATGTAGACTATTCCATTGATTGAAGTTTGGACATAGGCATTTTCTGTTTATAGGAGTGTTAACCACAGTATAATGTGTCATTCAATATCTCTCAGTGAAATTGCATACATATTTCAGATTCCTGTTTCCATTTTTCAACATTTACTTATTGAGATGTTTTATTTACTTTTGAAAAGACTTCTTTTAAAAATAAGACTAAATATCAACAGATGGTATAAAGTTAAAAGTTATTAATCAATGTAACTGTGTCTTAGGAATTAGAGTAATTGTAAAATAATTAGTTTCATTGCTTTTCTCTTTTAATAAAAATGTTTAAAATATAGAATATGTGAGAATGTTGGGAGAGGGAATCAGAGAAAAGAAGACATTTCTGAACATCAGGAAGAAAATGAAAGAGGCACAACAAACCATTTCATAGAAACCATTGAGGAATTACAAATATGGTTAAGTAGGTCAGTCATATAAAGCCAATGAGGAATCAGTTTATTTTTACAATGAATCTTATTTAATCAAGGAAAGGAAACTAATCCCTTCCATTAAAAAAGAAGTCATTTTTTTTAGGCTTCAAATAAACTCTCTTAAAAAATAAACTATGTGCTCCTAAATTATCCCTGAAAATTAATCTACCATTCATGTTTTCATCACATTTAACACAATCCTAAATTTCAAATAAAAACTATATCTAATATAAATATAAAATGTGATCTTTATTCTAGGGTGTCTTCTACAGGATTTTCTTACTAGGATTTAGTCCAAATAAGAAGAGAAATGGCTGAAGAGATGAGATTCTTTCTCTTATTAATACAGAATTTTTTTTCTTGACCCCAGTTTCTTAAATAAATTAGAATATTTATTTTAAGAAAGAAACATTCTTATAGGCAATAAAAAATGATTAACAATATTCTCATCTATGCAGTGATAATGAAATAATAATGAATTGAAGGCAGTAATTAATAATAATATTGGAAAGTCATGCAACTTCTATCTTTTCCAACTAACAAAACAATTGGGGAGTCTAACTATTAATCAGTACTGATAAGATGGAGAAATTTACTCACCAAATCTAGATGAAACCAGAGAGGTATTAACTATGCTTATAAATGGCAATCTACATTAATGGATTATCTTGCTGTACAGATGTACATTTTTAATCATTCAGTAGGCAAAGACACACACACACACTCAAACACACTTATGGGGAATGTTTTCTGTAATACATAAATACATTTCTTGATCCAATTTCCCCCCTTTATCCATCTTTGATTAGAATGATTCAGAGGTTACTGGATCACATAACTGACAAGAAGAGTACAAGGGGAATGAAAGATAGGAGGTAGTTTATATTGGATAATAGGATTTGAAAAGAATTAATTTGAAATCGTTCAGGATTGAAATATTCTAGATATTGTCTGCATTCCTTTGTCATTTTTTGCAAGGTAAGAAAAAAATCAAATGACATTTTCAGATAGTGATTAAAGGGAAAATCTTAGTGAGAAATTAATGTACTAAAACCAGAGAATTCTTCAGGCTACAAAATGCATACCAGATAAGTTAGTAAAAGATGAGAAACATATTATGAAACTAAGATGTGTAATTGCATATTTGGCTTAAGATTCAGATGAATATTAGATGTCAACCAGATGATAACGTAGGATTTTCCAGACTCTCCCCTCATGGACACACTTAATAAACAGGCAGTCATGGATAAATTGCCGTTTAAAAAAAATCCAGAAACTGATTGAGAGACTCAGGCACATCAAATGAGTATAAGAATACCCACATTGTAATCTGAAACACTCTGTCCATAAACCTCATCCATAGCACACTATCACACGAACAGAAAAGAACTCCCAACTCCCAGCTTCTCCCTGTGGAGTAAGAGGGTTAGAACACACATCTAGCATCCAAAACTGTTTTTGGTTCCTATCTGAGGCTCTGGCTTCTAACTCACCTGTCTCTGGGAGTGAAGGTGCCTTGCATTCATTAATCCCCTAGGGATTACAGAGAACAAATTAGTAGTTTTAGATGGGCATGTAAACACTTCCTATATTACATCTTCTCTGGCTCTGTTTACAGGGTAAACAGACAATAAAGCTCAGCTCTCAGCTCTTCCCTGCAAGGAACTGGACTGAGTAACTAGACCTTGATATTTTCAGTTATTTTCTGGTAGTCAGGCTTCTAACACCTGGTTCTGAAAGCTGATGGGACAGCCAACACTAATTATTTGGGAACATAAAAGCACTTCCCATAGCTCCCCTATCATCTCATTCAGCTCACATAAGCAATAAAGTCAATCCTTCAACTTCTCCCTGGAAGGAGTTGACTATATATTTAGCCCCTAAAATTTTCCAGCAGCTATCCAAGGTACTGGCTTCTAACTTGCCTGTTTCTGAGTGACCATTCACTAGGCCACTAGTGAAATACATAGATTAAAGCAATAATTTGAACAAATATGCAGGCAGTTTCTTCTCTCAGTGCAGAGTGAGCAGATGATAAACTAGATCTCATATTGTTCTTAAGAAGAAAAGAAAAGAAGACCACATATCTAGTTCTCCATTTTTTTCCTGATAAATACTGGATTACCTGCTTTCTATCTTGACTGTCTCAGGCACTGATAGAAATGAGCATACTCTAGAAGCCTCAGGGCTGGTAAGAACAAATAACACAGTTTGAATGAGTACTAAAGCTTGAGAGGCATCCACACTCTCTGGCTAGGCCAAAATATGGTGATATTCTTTAGTACAAGGATAGTCTCACTGGTAGAGGTATCTCAAAGACTGGGAGAGGTAGCTGATTTATTTAAAGCACAGATACCAACACAAAGACTCAAAGAAAGTAGATTTATAAGAAAATATATTTCAAATAAAAGAAATCAAGATAAATACTCATAACTTACACTAATGAAATAAAGATATGTGATTTACCCAACAGAGAATTCAGAATAATGATCATAAAGTTGTTTACTGAGGTCAGCATAGTGATACATGAGCAAGATAATAATTTAAACAAAAAATAAAAGTAATAAAAAGTATGAAATGTAGTTTATTGAGCCAAAGACATAACTGAACTGAAAAAAATCTAATAAAGTATTCAGTAGAAGACAAGATCAAGTAGAAGAAAGGATAAGCACACTCAAAGATAGACCATTGGAAATTATTGAACAGTGGCACAAAAAGAAGAAAAAATTAAAAAGTGTAAAGCTAGCTTAAAGGACTCATAGGACACTATGATGTGGAACAATACATGTGTTGTGGGAGATATAAATGGAGGTTGGGGGTGGGAGGTAGAAGGCTTTCTCAAAGAAATAATTGCTAAAAACTTCCCAAACATTTGAAAGAACATTTAGACCCAGGAAGCCCAAAGTATACCAACTAATATGAACAAAAAAGAAATACACACCATGGTACAGGATAATCAAATTGTCTAAAGTTAGTAACAAAGAGTGACTTTTTAAAACAGCAAGAGAAAAATAGCTTGTCACATACAAGGGAGCATCCAAAAGACAATCTGTGTTTTTTTTTTTTTTTTTTTTTTTTTTTTTTTTTTTTTTTTTTTTTTTTTTTTTTTTTTTCAGCAAGACCTTGGAGGCCAAAAGAAAGTGTCATGACGTATTTGAAGTACTAAAAGAAAAACACTGCCAGTCATGAATGCCACCTTTGGAAAAACTATTCTTCAAAAATGAAGGGAAGATACTTTTTCAGACAAAAACTGTGGGAATTCATTATCACTTAGACCTGCCTTACAAAAAAAAAAAAATCAAAAGGAATTCCTCCACTTGAAACAAAAAAGACAATAAGCAGCAAGATGATAGTATGAAAGAGTCCATAGTAATTGGAAAAGGTAAAAATATAGACAAACACAGAATAATGCATTACTGTAATGGTCATATAAATAGTTGTTACTTCTAGTATAAAAATTAAAAGACAAAAATATCAAAAATAACTATAACTAAAATTGTGGATAAGCAATATGAATAGATGTAAATAGTGATATCAATAACATATAATATGAGGGAGCGGTTGCTATCAGCTTAACATAGATTGTTAAAAAATATATATTTTATGAAGGCCTCATGGTACCCACAGAAAAAACACTGATACAGGTTACACAATAGAAAAAGAGAAAGAAACCAAAGTCTATTAATACAAAGCAGAACAAAAATTGAAACACAAAAACAGACAAAGAGAGGGACAAAAGAATTATAGACAAACAGAAAACAATGTAAAAGAATGACAATAGTAAAGTAGTTCCTTTGAATAATTAACTGTCAGTGAATTAAACTTCTGGTTCAAAAGACATAAAGTAGCTGAATGGATTTAAAAAAATTGATGCTGTGTTGTCTACAAAAACTCACCATAGGTTGAAAGTGAAGAAATAGAAACAACTATTTTATGCAAATGTCAACCAGTAACAGCACAGGTGGCTATACTTAGAGTGGATTAAAGAAGTTTAAAGTAAAAACTATTTCTAGAGGAAAAATATGGTCATTATATTAAGTTGTTGGCAAAGTCATGACATATTTTCCATTTTTCTATGTAAAAAGTGTCATGACTTTGCTGACAATCTAATAAAATGACAAAAGGGTCAATTAACAGATAACATAACAATAGTAGATATATCTATATATCTATATATCTATATATCTACATCTACATCTATCTATCTATCTATCTATCTATCTATATACATCTATGATAATTAAGCAAATGCATCAACTTGACTAGGCTAAGGGATTCCCAGACAGTTAAAATCCACTTTGAGTAGGTCTGTGAGGGAGTCTCTGATCAGTATTTAAATGATTGAACTGCATAAAACAGATGTCCCTGTTCAGTGTGAATGGACAACATCCAATCCATTGGGAGTCTAAATAGAACACAAGGTAGAAAATGTATGAATTTGCTTTCTCTTCTTTAGCTAAGATATACATCATCTGCCTTCAGATAGTATAACTCCAGATTCTCAGGCTTGCAGGCTCAGAATGTGACTTATCTCATCAACTACGTGTTTCTCAGGCCTTTTGACTCAATTTAAACATACCACTGTCTTTAGCGGTTTTCCAGCTAGCAGTTATGGGATTTCTTGACCTCCATAAATGTGCCAATCAATTGCTATAAAAAGACTCTTCTTACATATATATATATATATATATATATATATATATATATATATAGTATTGATTCTGTTTATCAGGAAAACACCTACAAATACAACACCCAACATTAGAACAACTAAATATATATAGCAAAATATTGACGTATCTGAAGGAAAAAATTGACAGCAATATAATAGTAGAAGACATCAATACCCCATTTTTGGTAATGGGTAGATCATCCAGAAAAATCAAGAAACTGCAGGCTGCACTAGAAATAAAATAGACCTAACAGGTATGTATATAACGTTAACCCCCAACTGCAAAATACTACACATTTGTTATCAAGCACACAAGGATTATTCTCTGGAATATATTACTTGTTAACTCACAAAACAGGTCTTAATAAATTTAAAAGATTGAAATTAAGTGACATATCTTTTATGAAAACAATGGACTAAAACTAGAAATTAATATCAGTAAGAAAGCGGGAAAATTCACAAATAAGTGGAAACTAAGTTACACACTCTCATACAACACTTGGGCTTGAAAAAGAAATGAAAGAGAATTTAAAATGTTTTAGGACACAACTAAATAAAAATAGATCCCCAAACTAGCATAAAGTGAGGTTTTTAGGAAGTAATACTTTGACTGGGAGCTGAGATTCTGCAAGACTGAGCCACACAGGAATGTTCTGGGTGCAACTCCAGAGGCCTCCCTGAGTGTGTTGGACATGCATATGTCTGTTATATGAGACAGAGAGTGAATCACAATGTAAAAACTTATTGGAAGTGCTGTCTATTTTCAGTCTTTCTTGTTCATAGAAGAAATAAATTAACAAAAAGAAAGGAAGATCTTTAATAAATACACTAACTCTACCTCAGGGAACTAGAAAAATAATAAACTAAAACCAGTTAGCAGAAGAAAGGAAATAATGAAGATTAGAAAAGAAATAAATCAAGTAGAGACTAGAAAAACAATAGGGAAAAAAAGTCAAAACTGAGTTGGTTTTTAAAAAGATAAATGAAGTTGACCAGTCCTAGCTAGACTAAGGAAAATAGCAAGAAGACTAAAAAATAAAATCAGAAATAAAAGAAGAGCCATTACATCAGTCACCACAGAAATAAGAATGTTTAGAGTTTATTGACAATTAGATGGTTAAAATTAGACAACCTATCAGAAATGGGCAAATTCCTAGAAATGTACAAACTGCGAAAACTGAATGAAGAAGAAATAGAATGCTTAAATAGACAGATAACAAAAGAAAGCTTGAATCAGTAATCAAAAACCTCCCAGGGCCAGCAGATGGTGTAGTGGTTATGTCACTGAACTCCCACATGGCCAACTCTATGGTTCAAGTCCTAGACCTGGTGGCTTAAAAAATTATGCCAAGAGCATGTGAGTGCATGCCCAAGATCCCAGGAGGAGAATGGAGGAGAAGGAGTTGAGGTGTGGCCGTCCCCCCTCAGGGGGTGATTTCTCACTTTCCCTCTCACTGTGTCTGTCTCTCTCTCTGTCTCTCTCTCTCTCTCTGGTGAGCACACATACCCTAAGGCAAAAGTCCAAAAACAAAACTAAACAAAACTCCCAACAAAGAAAAGCCAAGAGAAAGATTCATGGATGGATTATACTAAACATTCAAAGAATTATTAGCAGTCATTATTAAACTCTTCCAAAAATAGAAGAGGAAATACTCTGTCTTAGTCCATTTGGGCTTCTGTAACAAAATTTCACAGACTGGTAAGTTACATACAACAGAAACATGCTTCTCATAGTATTAGAAGCTATGAAGTCCAAGGTTCAAGATGCTGACAGATTCAGCATCTAGCAAGGACTACTTTCTGGTTTATACATGGCCACCTTTTTGCTATACCCACACATGGCAGAATGGGGAAATGATGTCTCTGGGTTTCTTTTACAAGGACACTAATCCCATTCTTGTTTGTTTTTGCTTTTGCTTTAGGGTACATGCACTCCCCAAAGAGACACAGAGAGAGAGAGAGAGAGCGAAAGTAAGAAAGTATCCCCCAGGGGGATGGCCATGTTTTAATCCCCTCTCCTCCATTCTCCTCTTGGGATTTTGCACACATACCTGGAGTAATAGTCAAGCATGGGACTGGGACTCAAACCATAGTAGGCTATGTGGGAGTTGAACACCTTAACCACCATGCCACCTGCTGGACTGACACTAATGCCATTCCTGAGGCTCTGCTCTCATAACCACATCACCTCGGAATGCCTCACTTTCAAATATCTTCACATTGTGGTTTAAGTTTCAACATATGAATTTTGGGAGGAATATAGCTATTCAGTCTATAGCACTTCCAAACTTATTTGAAGAGGCTAGCATCACTGATACCAAAACCAGACAAACAAACAAAAAAGCACTGTAGTACAATATCTCTAATAAACACAGTATATTCAACAAAAATAAGGAAATTGAATAATGAAAAAAAGCATGAAAGAGAAATATGAAAATAAAATATGAGAAAAAAAATTAGTCGAACTGTATTTAAAGATGTAAAATGAGCTGGATCAGGTAAGAAAAGATTCTAATAAAGTGAAAAAATAAGTTTGCAAAATATTTAAAAATTCCAAAGAACCCAATACAGATTACATCAAATCTTCACATACAAAAAATAGAAATCAATGATACAAAAGCCAATCGGAGTGAACCAGCAATTAGCGTAATGGCTATGTCGCTGGACTCCCACATAGTCGACCATGGTTCGCGTCTCGGATCCGGTGGCTTACAACTCACACCGGGCGCGTGTGCGTGCGTGCCCAAGATCCCGAGAGGAGAATGGAGGAGAAGGGATTGTGGCGTGACCGTCCCCCCTGGGGGGTGATTTCTAGCTTTCTGTCTCTCTGTCTCTGTCTGTCTGTCTGGCGAGCGCACGCGCCCTATAGCGAAAAACCTCTCCAAAAAAAAAAAAAAAAAAAAAAAAGCCAATCGGAAAAGTTCTTTTAAAATGCAGAAGGGAAAGACAAAGAAATGACAATAGAATCAGAAATACCTACACACACACACACACACACACACACACTCACTCACAAACACAGACCCAGTACAAAAGAATAGAAGATAACATAAAAGTAACTGACATGAGAAAAATAAACTGGAAGCAGCAGTAAAGGATATAGTAGAATATTTCTGAACAAAGATATGCTGGTATGTATGAATCACTGAATAGGTACCAAGCAAAACTGAGTTTTATATTTTAATTTTCACTTATTTACGTCTTAGAATTTATTAATTTCTTCCATGAGTGAGAAAGCCAGAGAAAGAGAGAGAGGAACAGAGAGACAGCAACCCCAGCAGGTCTTGGCAGTTCATCCTAAGCCTCAGTCAGCCTTGGGTCATGAGTACATGCATTCCCAGCATATCTCAGGGAGGTCTCTGGATGCAAACTGGGACCTTTTCATGTGAGTCAGTCTCCCAGACATTATGTCATTATGTCTTATCACTGTGCCACCGTCTGTGTGTGTGTGTGTGTGTGTGTGTGTGTGTGTGTGTGTATTTCCTATTCATTCTATTTAGAGATATTAAAGAGGTCTGTTTAGATAAGAAATTGCCTCACACAATTATGGATTCTGAGAAGTCCAACATGCTGCCATCTGTGGGTTAGAGACCTAGGAAAACCAGTAGTGTAGTTGTAGTCTGAAATTGAAAGTCTGAAAAACAGAGGTATAAGTTCCCTATTTGAGGGGAAAAAAGACAATTTCACAACTCAAGTAGACAGACTCTGAAGCTTTGATAGTGTAGCTGATACTTTAAGTACAATAATTAAAGCTTAGAATATAAATATTTAAGACAACTTAAGTCGTCAAGTGTTTTCTTAAATTGCCCGTGTACATTTTATAAATACTTCATTTTTAAACTTTATTGTTTGCTAGGCATATACTATTTGGGTCATCAGAACAGTCACGATGCATTTTTGCATTGAAAAAAACGTCATGACTTTTCCAATGGCTCAATAGTTAGTTCATGGGGTTAGGCGTGGTGCAACGGTGACAGAAATGGACTGAGATAGGAAAGGCTCTGGGTTTGCTCCTTGAGGACGCAGGGTGTGTGCACATGCTGGTGACCTGGGTCAGCTGAGACTGGGGTGGATCACGTTGTAAAAAGCCTGTTGGTGGTGCCTCTTTGTCTCTCTCTCTGAAGAAAGAAAAACTAAACTTTTTTTTTTTTTTTTTGAGAGGTTTTTGCTACAGGGCGCGTGCACTCACCAGAAAGACAGAGAGAGATGGGACCAGCAGTTAGCGTAATGGCTATGTCGTTGGACTCCCACGTAGTCGACCGCGGTTCGAGTCCCGGACCCGGCGGCTTAAACTCACGCCGGGCGCGTGTGCGTGCGTGCCCAAGATCCCGAGAGGAGAATGGAGGAGACGGGATTGCGGCGTGGCCATCCCCCCTGGGGAGTGATTTCCTGCTTTCTATCTCTCTGTCTCTCTCTGTCTGTCTGGCGAGCGCACGCGCCCTATAGCAAAAACCTCTCCAGAAAAAGAAAAAGAAAAAGAAAAAGAAAAAAAAAGACAGAGAGAGACAGGGAAAGAGAAAACAAGAAATCAACCCTCAGGAGGGATGGCCATGCTGCAATCCCTTCTCTTGGGATCTTGGGCACACACGGACACGCGCCTGGCATGAGTTTAAGCCCTGGGTCTGGGACTCGAACTGCGGTCGACTACATGGGAGTCCAGCGGCACAGCCATTACATGGTCCCAATAAACTTTCTTTTTTTTTTTTTTTTTTTTTTTTTTAAAAAAAGAATGTACTATGACCTTTAGGTAATTTCCCATCAGAACATAAGGAGATGGTTACAGTGACCTTAAGCCAGAACCCTCCTTTACTGGCACCTAACATCCAGAGATGGGCCCACAGGGTCACAATGGCACATAAACTAATCAGAGTACCCACCATTCTCCATGACCCTCGCCCTCCGTCCCTCCCATATAAATACATCACATTGAGATAGGAGTTTGATCCTCTGACAGTTAGATAGGGTAAGGGCCCCAAAAGGAAATCACCGTTTTTCTTTTTAGTGAAGTTTCTGTGTTTTTCCTCTATGGTGTGGTAAATGTACAGTATAGACTCTTTTTTTCACATGTCTCTAAAGAATTTATGACTTCTTGCTAATAAGACAGAAGACAGGGATATGGAGCACACAGACAGGATAAGGCCAAGTTGGAGTCACAGCGGATAAATTTTTATAGCCAAAAGCTGGCTGCATTGGGACTCACAGCAACTATAGCTAAGGGCAACAGTGTCTATTCAGTAACTGTTTTCTAACTAGCAGTACAGGATGCTCTGGTCTGCTAACCACACAGAGAATAGGGTAATAAATCCCTCAGACTATCGCATAACCATTTCCTAAAGCCCACTTCCTCACAAGAAAAACAGCCCATTTCTCAGACTGCTTGATTAAAAACCCCTTGCATCCAGGCCTCTTTGATAATTCATTGGGGCCCCCTTTCACTACATTCGAAGCTTTTTCTCCTTCTCTAATAAATCTAATAAATCTAATAAATCTAATAAATCTAATAAATTTTCTTCTCCTCTCGGTGTCCATGCCACTCATTCTTCCTGAGTGTAGGAAGAGAACCAACATGGGCATTGGGTCTGATCACCCAGCACTCCCGTATCATATTTGGTATTGTGACCAGATCTCTTCCAACCTGACAGAGAGGTAAGAAAAGTGGACTCTTTTTTTCCAGGACTCTCTAGTCCCTCAAAGTGACTTTATCAAATTTAAGAAAGCCAGGCATTGGACGGCTATTTAAACACAATTAGAGGGGTCACCGGTCTTAAAGACTCCAATGACAGGCTTTCCAGAAGCACTCAGTCAATCCCCCAGTGCCATCAAAGGTGTTGGGAATGTTGGTTGTATTATGACTTGGTTTCTTTACTGGAATCCTAACCATCATGTAGGAAGATGAATGTTGTTGGGACAATTGACGGTGCATGACCAGGGCTACTCTCTGGTGCATTCTGAAGGTCCTCAGAATTCGAAGCCATCCCCCAAATGCCATGTGGGTATGGGATAGATTCTTCTCTTTTCTTCTTTCTTGTTTTCTCTCACCCTCTGATGAAGCAGTGTTCCTCTTCAGCCTAACAATCTGCCTCTGTGACTGAAAACCCAAGGCCAGGACATTTCCATAAATTTGCTATGGCTCTAATTTATCACTCGGGACACAAAATCTCTCTGGTAGATTTCCAGTTTGTTTCCAATTTGTTCTCATATAGACACCAGTTTCACTCTATATTTTTTTTTTCTTTTTTTTTGGAGAGGTTTTTGCTATAGAGCGCGTGCGCTCGCCAGACAGACAGAGAGAGACAGAGAGATAGAAAGCAGGAAATCACCCCCCAGGGGGGATGGCCATGCCGCAATCCCTTCTCCTCCATTCTCCTCTCGGGATCTTGGGCACGCACGCACACGCGCCCGGCGTGAGTTTAAGCCGCCGGGTCCGGGACTCGAACCGCGGTCGACTACATGGGAGTCCAGCGACATAGCCATTACGCTAACTGCTGGTCCCAGTTTCACTCTATATTTTAAAAATACTTTCAAAAATTCTCTCTTCCTCTACATGCAATTGGTGCAACTTAGCCTAACAGGAATGCATAAGACACATTCACATGCCCCTCCCCGGCTCTTTTCCCCCAGTCAGTGTCTTGCTCATAAGCCCAGTCATATATGCTAGCTATGTAAAGGCATTTATTAAATGCAGACCCTCCCTGACCCCAGGACAAATTAGTGACTCATAAGGATTTTACAAATTACAAATTGAACCAGAAGAGTTGTGCTTATGCCACAGCTACCTTCAGAATAAATCCTGCACTCCATTTTTTTTTTTTTTTTTTTTGAGAGGTTTTTGCTATAAGGCACATGCACTTGCCAGAAAGACAGAGAGAGACAGGGAGACAGAAAGCGAGAAATCCCCGTCCAGAGGGGATAGCCATGCTGTAATCCCTTCTCCTCCATTCTCTTGGGATCCTGGGCACGCACACACATGCACCTGGCATGAGTTTAAGCCACCGGGTCTGGGACTCAAACCGCAGTCGACTACATGGGAGTCCAGCAACATAGCCATTACACCAACTGCTGTTCCCACCTGCACTCTATTTTTTAAGGGCTATAGAAAATGATTTTGAAACCCATTTTTCATATTCTCTCCAGGACCTAACAGTCTCACTCCAGATAGCTCCTAACATAGCCCAACATTATTTTATGCAGATCTTAAGTGAGCTCTTCAGAGGGGTGCCAAATCGGAGATGAATCATAACTTCTTCTGAATTTGTAGCAGCTTATGGGGAACAATTTATAATAGGATATGCTCCTGTCCCTCTGGTGGAAATACAAATGGATGGTCATATATAGAGATTTTTATTCGCTCAGATGGATCCAAGACCACAAGGGTTAGACTCAATTGGAAGCTATATCCAACCAAAGCTTATAGTCTATGCAGGGATAACAGGCTCTAGAAGCAAAGGTACTGACATTGCAGGACATTTTGCTTAAAAGAGGTAAACTGATGGCCATTTTCTTGTGTGGGCATGGCTGCAATGCATGGGAAGAATAAAGTGAAGGCGAGGGAGAGAAGAAATGCTAGTGTGTACCCTCCTTCCTTCTCGCCCTTGGGGTTTTTGTTCCCTGTCTTGTGACTAGGAGTGGTGATGGGATATGGCTAGGACTGGTGACTGTTTTGGGCTACTGAGGTCACCCACTTATTCCTCTTGGGTAGGATATTAGGCCCAACTACATCTGCTGTCCCCTGTACAGGGGTGAGATAGAAGGGATGCCTTTGGTCCCCCCTTTGTTTTCATAGGTGTGAAATACCCCTCCACTGCCTCCTATAGTGGACTGACTTCCTTGGATTGTGCTGTAAAACACTGGAATTCCTTTGACTCACAAACACGGAAAAAAGACACGTAATTTTCCTCTATACTCAGTCATGGCCACAATACAAGTTAGAAGATGGGGAGCCTGCCCACCAGAGAGAAATATTAACTATAATACTATTCAGCAATTAGATCTCTTGGTAAATCCTTGGAGAAGAAAATTTCATACACACAGTGCGTTTATGCATTGAGAGATATGGGTACCCTTTATTCCATCTTAACTTAAACTTCCCCACTGGCTCAGAGCCTGCGAGGCTCCCCAGGCACATATAAGACCTGAGAACTCCCACTTGCCAGCTCCTTGGAAACTGCTCCACCTTGTCCTCCTCTATATCTGATTCTATATCTGATTTGATAGTGTAGCTGATACTTTAAGTACAATAATTAAAGCTTATAATATAAATATTTAAGACAACATAAGTCGTCAAGTGTTTTCTTAAATTGCCCATGTACATTTTATAAATACTTCATTTTTAAACTTTATTGTTTGCTAGGCATATACTATTTGCGTCATCAGAAAAGTCATGATGCATTTTTGCATTGAAAAAAACGTCATGATTTTTCCAATGGCTCAATAGTTAGTTCATGGGGTTAGGCGTGGTGCAACGGTGATAGAGATGGACCGAGCTAGGAAAGGTCCTGGGTCTGCTCCTTGAGGACGCAGGGTGTGTGCACATGCTGGTGGCCTGGGCCAGCTGAGACTGGGGTGGATCACGTTGTAAAAAGATCTTCAAGTTTCCAACATATATTTTGTCCAGTGTTGTAATGGTCAGGCAACATCATATTTGTCTTAATGCGGTCAGTTTAATAAGACATCTGGTATTTATACATTATGTGGTATACGTTACATGATGTATATCTAACTAAAAGGAAAAATGGATTAATGACTAGACTTTTCTTGTTTTTTTGCAAGTAATAAATACATAATGGTTAAAGGACATTTAAATAATTATAAATGGGGTATTTACAAGTAAAGTTTTTAGATAATTTGAGATCTTAAAGCTGTGCTTAATTAAAATGATAAAGGTTTATGAAATGAGTCATCTTTAAATAAGTTAACATGCCTTGATTAACATAAAGTTTAAATATAATATTTCTACTGTTGGCCTTTAAATTTTACAAAAATGAAAGCTATTAGATCTATTAATAAAACTGTTCTATTCTACAGTGAGAAATTTTGTTAAACTGTATTTGTCCATTTATAAAATACATGTTCATGAGCTGCTGGCATATGCTGAAAGCTAAGGTTGTTAAGAATGAAAAGTTATGGTTCTGCACGCAAGGTTACAAGCTTACTGAGGATAAAAGATGAACTCAGAAAGCCTTTTCAAAGGCCCTCCCATGAAACTCACTTGCTCTCTGGGTTATATTACTCCAGTTTCCCCTTGACACATTTTTTTTTAACAAACAACAAAAGATCAATTTAAACTGGCCAGCCATTTTTACTCAGACAGCTCTGTAATGACAGTCCCAGAACTGGCTTCGGGTAGACCTCAAAATGGGAAACAGAAGTTGAGAAACTCTTCTCTGGGGACCTGGTAAAGCTGGAGTCAAGACACTGAGTGGGACAGGGTAATGCCAGAGCTCCTGACTGTCTTGCCCTTCCTGCTTTCTGGTGTTCCCGCTGTTTTCTCTTCCAAATTGGCAATCAAACTCCTACCCCTCAGGACTCTCCTCTGGCCTCATTCTCAAATATTAGGATAAATCTGACAGATCTGTTCTCCAGCTAGAACTCTTCCATAGCCAATGAGAAAGGCACTTGTAAAAGCTGGTGCTGGCTGTACCAGCTACTCTTTACAGGAGATAAACAGACCAACAAGATCCATTCAAATTTAAGTCCTTTTTTTTACAACTCAAGGTTCCTCAGAGATCCCAGCAAATCTAAGAAATTTCTCAGATGACTTAGAGTTAAAAATTGTTTCAAAAGACAGGTTCTTGTCCCAGTAGGCTCCTAATATTCAAAAAGGCAGCTCTAGGGGCTCAAATAGGGGTCAAGAGTGGCCCTGGATGACCTCCCTCAGGCTATAACTACAGCTCTTATAATCAAGACTGGGAAGAAGGGGCAAGGGTCTGAGAGAGGGAGAAAAGGAAAAGTGAAAAGCAGGCCCAATTACTGGCTATGTTCCAAAGTTCTTCCTGTCCAGTGGCTCCGGGCTCTCAGAATATCAAGAATGACAAAGGCCTCATCTGTGAACAAAAAGAGGCATTTGGTCCATGCAGTGTCCAAATCAAGATACCCCATCACAGACACCACATCTTCATTGCCAGCAAACAGGTCACTGGGCTGCCTTTGGCCCCTGGGTTGAAGGACGCTGAGTTTGAGGACAAACCACCTGATGACCTTTCAACAGAAACAGGACTGAAGAGGCCCACTCCAGCCAGCCTAATCCAGAAAGTTGTCATCACAGGGCTGGAGCCTAGGGTCATTTGAGATGTGGCAGGTGGATCAAATGAAATTCCTTTTGGATACAGGGTCCACCTGCTCTGTTCTGACCTCCTACTCTGGACCTGCTTCTCCTCAGACTAGTCTAATGGTTAAAGTCACAGGGGATCTTCCGTCATTTCACCAAATCCCTGCTTTGCCTCATAGTTTCCTTTTTGTGCTAGATTGTCTTTGCTCTCTATTAAGCTAAGACATTCTTATGAAAAGTTAACACCACAGTTATGTTGAGAAAAATGTCACCTTCAGACCTCTCTATGCTGTTTCTTATGGGTGCAAGTCTTCTGCTCCTCCTTCTGCTCCTTGGGAAAATGCTATAAGATTAAATCAGATATTTTCTTCAACCATATGGTATACAGTCTTAAATCTTATAAATGCTTTTTCTGCATACCCTTACCGAGTCCCCATTTCTACCTGTCTTTAAATGAAAAAATACAATGCAATATACACTTAAGGGCTATGTCTTTGTTTGCGAAAAATAAAAATCCTACCTGGGGTGCCTTTTCCGATTGCTATTACATTCAGAGACCAACCCCAAAGAGTACAGAAAGGCTAAACAAAGAGATGAAAACTATTCTTCACATGATCTACTGTCATCATTAATTTGATAAAAGTAAATCCAACTAAGTTTCAGCATTTTTCATATTTTATGGTAGCTAAGATGCTTTGTGGATACATCTTTAAATTGAAAACTAAGCTATTTTTTTTCAACTGTGAGGATTCTCAAAGGGACTCCTCATTCTCTTTCATTAGTATAAAATATCCATTCTGGCTCAACTAAACTTTCATGTAAAAAGAGCCAGAGATAAAAAGATCAGTGAATGAAAAATACTCAGAAAATAAAAAGGGTTAAGAGGATAAAGGCAAAGATCTCTACCCATTATCTTTATTCAAAGGATTTAATAAATTATTAGAAAGGAGAAGGAAGCAATAGAAGCTAATATGAGAATTACATTAGCAACAAATATTTATTGAAAGTTATTATATGCTAGTCATTGTAGTAGATGTTGCAATGAGAGCTCAGATCAACTCTATCTTCATAGAGTTTATAGTCTGGTTGTAGTTTGTTACAAATATGTTTAACAAAATTAGCTTTTTAATAACATCATGTAGATCATTACATAGAAGAGATTCAATTTTGCTTTTGTTTTTTTAGGTTTTGTCATAGACATATGCATGCACCGGTGAGAGACAGAGACAGAGAAAGGGAAAGTGAGAAATCACCCACCTCCCAAAGGGGAATACCACGTTGCAATCCTTTCTCCTCCATTTTCCTCCTTGAATTTGTACATATACCTGGTATGATTTTCAAGTCTCCAGGTCTGGGACTCAAAGCATGGTTGACTATGTGGGAGTCCAGCACCTTAACCACCATGCTACCTGCTGACCCCAAAGAGATTCAGTTTTCCTCAATTAATATCTTTCATGTTTCTTATAGAATTTCCATTTACAAATGGATAAAGTTGTGTATCTTGTGTAATAGATTATTATGTTGCCAACTCAAGCTGGAATATATGACTTCTTAGCTCAGCCTCATACTTGTTTTTCTTAAAAGAAAAAAAAGGTCAAATTTTATTATTTTTTTATATATAGTTATAACTGGGATCACACAGCATTTGTTTAAGTATCATGACTTTGGGAATGAAGATCTGCCAAAGAAAAAGGAGCTGTGAGTGACTATACTTCTTATTTTCTCTGACATTTATCAATTTAAATTATATTTAAAATTTTATTGTTCCATCATTCTATAACATGATACAGTTATTACTTAGTGCTTTAATAAAAGTTAAATAATATAATCACTTCTCTTAACTTACTTTTATTCACTTTAAGGGTCTCTAGTAGTATTATTATTTGCCATATTCTACTCTTCCATGTAAAAGTTCTTGAGTTTTTAATTTCTTAGTGATGTTTTTCCATTTAGAGATGAATAATGGCAATATTATAGCTATTACAATTTTTTAATGGGCTGTAGCTCAAAACAGCAAGGAATCAGTGAATGAGGCAACAGATCTGGAAATAATCAAGAATAAGTGAGAGAGCAGACAGAAAAAAAGCAAAATGAGAAAGTTATCAAGTGTTCTTTCTTAAAAATGAGTAATGTTGGGGCCAGCAGGTGGTGTGGTGGATAGAGGTGCTGGATTTCCATATGGCCAACCACAGTTTGAGTCCCAGACCTGGCAGCTTGCTTTCTCACTTTCCCTTTCTCTCTGTGTCTCTGTCTGGTTAAATTAAAAAAATAATAACAACAAATGGAATTAAATAAATAAATAATTCTTTAAAAAAATTAATAATGTTAAGTTGTAAGATTTTAAAAGTTCTTTTTGGCCTTTTGTCATTGACTACATCTGCACTTGAACTTCAGTACCTTTGCTTCAGCAGAAACTTTAAGCTGATAAGGTAGCACAAGTGATTTCACAGACACAAAGGAATTTCTGAATGTATCAATTCTGTTCCAAACCTAGTGAACAATACTCATTTATTTCACTCCTTGTTTCTTTTAAAAAATTATTAAGTTTCACCTGAGGGTGCATGTGTTTGTCACAATGTCAGAGAGACAGAGAGAAAGCAAGCACTACCTGTGGGGCACGGTCCCTCCACAATCCCTTCTCCATTTTTCCATACTAAGGGCATTTGGGGCACACTCACACATGCCCAGCATATCTCTTAAGCTGCTAAGTCTGGGACTGAAACCATGGGTTTGGCCATGGGATCTGGCTGCCTTAATCACTGGGCCATGGATCCAGCCTTTGTTCCTTATTTCTAACATTAAATGTTGTAAACTCACAGAGTATAAAATCTTAAGGTATATAAGGAAAGAAAGACAGTTAAACCACAGGTCTAAACTTTTATCAGTATTATTTATCAAATCTTTTCTCTTCCAAATTCAAGTAACTGCTGAGTTAAGATGGCTGTAAATCTTTGCTATTAAAATATTTAAAACTCACAAATTGCTCTTCCTACAAAAATACATACCAAAGAAAACATGGGAAAAACAGTATATTTTGTAATGAATAAAAATAAGAGAAAAGCTAAATAAAATAATTTAAAAGCCACTTTTAAATTATGATAGAGATACACAACTACTAGAGTAATACATAACTAAACTTTATATAAGTTCTTATTTGCAAATAGCATTCTTTGATGAAAAGGAAGATTGCTTCATCAAATCAAGGCTGCACAAAATACTTCATCTGTTTTCTCACCTATACCAAATGTCATCATACGTGATATTTTCATTTATTTTCCCTGTTCTTCCTATTATTTTGAATGTCTCTTTGGTTTCTAGGCAACCATGCTAATACTTTTCTCTTTAAAAAAGTTTCCAGCACAGAAATAGGGTTCTTAAAAAAGATTGGTGGCCTTCCTAGGGAAATTCAAAGTTAGCAATAAATGCTAATCAGTAAATAAGAAAAAAAAAATCATAATAAGTTTCGAATGCTATGATATAGAGAATTAAAAAATAGGTAGCCTGCAAACCATAATGATCAAAACAATGTCACGAAAAGAGGAAGATGTACAAAGTAAATTTATTTCAAAAAGGATAGACAAAGAAACTCCATGTGTCAAATTCTGGCCAGATCCTGTGATATTCATGTCTCTTACAGACCAATGAAGGAAACAGAGGAAGCTCTGAGAACAGCCATGACTAGAAAGCCTATTGAGATGAGAAGTAATAGGAATGGGATGCTTAGCTTGCACAAGGAAAGAGCAATAGGGTAAAATTATCTGTTTGCAAATTTTTATAAATTATAAAGAAAGAGGGATCAAGTTTACTTGTACTTCCCCTCCAGAGATAATGTAAAGATCATCAAGAAGTAAAATAATTTTGGCTCAATTTAATCAAATTTTCTAACAAGTAGGGTTGGCTCTCGGAGGACTAGATTGCCTCAGAAAGTAGTGAAATCTGTGACTGGATGTGTTCACGGTAGATGACCATCTTTGAGTATCCACTGTGTCCTAACATCACTTTGGGATGGCTAATAGACACCTCACAATGATCATGCCTCAAACAAGTGCTGAACCTTTCCAATCTGCTCTCCTCCTCCTACTTTTTCAATATCAGTGGTAACTGTTCAGGCTTAAAATTAAACAATCATTTATAACTCTTATCTGTATCTGCATATTTTGTATCCAATATCACAGAAAATCTGTGGCTTAACATGCACAATAAATATAGAATAACTCCGCACTTTTCTCCATTTCATATACCTTACCCAATTTAAGCCCTATACCTCCCTACTATTTTTCTTCCCTCTCTTCTTTCTTTGTCTTTCTCTTTCTTTCTTTCTTTCTTTCTTTCTTTCTTTCTTTCTTTCTTTCTTTCTTTCTTTCTTTCTTTTTTCTCTTCTTTCTCTTTCATGAGATTGAGAAAAACAGAGAGAAAGTGAGAAAGACAGAGAGAGAGAAAGAAAAGCACTTATGACAAGGTATCACGCCACGATCTCCCCCACCCTCACAGGATCATGGCCATGTGTACCCGGCATGTACATGGCAGCAGGGAAATCAAACCATAATCTTTCATATTGACCCAGCTTCACTTGAACAGAATGTTAGTGCTACGTCACTAAGCTGGTCCCTTACTCTTAGCTCTTGCTTGGTTTATTGAGATGGTCTTTAAATGAGATCCTTGCATTCGCATGTAACTTCTGAAACCTATCCTCTATAAAGCATCTAAGGCAATCATTTAAAAATGTAGCCAATCTCCATCTCTCTCCTCATGGAAGAAATGGGCAAATAAACTGAGAACACTATAAGAAAGTTATAGTGACTCCTTAGCAAGCAACTTTACTAGAAGGATTATCACTCAAGGTTATTGGTCACAATTATTTGAATGTAATAAAAATACAAATGCTGATATTATTTCTCTAAAATTCTTACTATAAGACTTATGTAAGAATGGGTTTTGTTCCTGAAGCGAACAATTCCCAGAGATATATTTATCTAAGACTCTGTGCTTTAGATAATCCTCTGAAAACCAGCGGAGCATATTGTTCAAGTAGAACTACAAGTTGCTTTCCAGATATCTAGTTTTATATTGTTCATATTGCTTTTATACAGCCCGACATGGTCTAAAGATATGGTGAGGGCATAGAATAAACAAGCTAAGTATTGCTAAGTTGTATGACTGATTTACTCACTCATTTTTTATTTATTTGTATTTATTATAAATGAACATGCACTATGAAGCACACAGATTCCTGATGGTGTAGTGATTTTTTAAAAAATTCACAGTCTCACTGGGAGGCATGCAAATGGATCTAATACATTGTGTTTTATGCCATGAGAGCAGTGAGTACAAGTTGTATGGAATGAATAGGTTATTTTTCTCTATTGATTTAAAATTAATGTTAACCTTTCTGCTCTGTTAGAGACATGAAACTATACTTATTTATAAGCAGGAAGCAAAAAAATATATGGAAAAATGCTAGCTACAGTAAAGGTAATTTTCAGTTCGAGTCTAGAAATGATGTATTATTCCCCTATTGCAGTGGAAATAGCTTATAGTAACCTAATTTGACCAGAAGTCCATGATTTCACACTGACTATTGACAACGTGGTCATTTACAGTTATATTTCTCTACTGTTAGTAAAGTATCAAGAGTGAAATAATCTTAAATGAGGCAATGTGGAATAGTAGTATGAGAAATAAAACGCACGTTAAGAAATTTGAGTAACAAGTCCAGCTTTATCACTAATTTACCAGCCAATAGCTTTTTTTGCCACTAAAATGACAACCCTTCCTGGAACATGCTGTCTCTGTCTGATTAATAAAAGAGTTGGACAAAATAATCTCCAAATGAACTCACGACCCACAGCTTGTTCGAAAACATTCTTAAAGGGAAACAAATGCAAATAACTCAAAAGTACTTTAATTATAGTTTCACTCAGGCTTTTTCAAAGAAAAACAAAAATCCTAATCTCTTGAAAACTCTAGTCAGTGCTGTTCAAAAAAATCCTTTTGGGGGACCAGCAGTTAGTGTAATGGCTATGTCGCTGGACTCCCACGTAATCGACCGCGGTTCGAGACCCGGACCCGGCGGCTTAAACTCACGCCGGGCGCGTGTGCGTGCGTGCCCGAGATCCCGAGAGGAGAATGGAGGAGAAGGGATTGCGGCGTGGCCATCCCCCCTGGGGGGTGATTTCCTGCTTTCTATCTCTCTGTCTCTCTCTGTCTGTCTGGCGAGCGCACGCGCCCTATAGCAAAAACCTCTCCAAAAAAAAAAGAAAAAAAAAATCCTTTTGTAATGATGAAAACCCACCATTACATTATCATACAGAATAGTTTCACTACCCTAAACCCCCCTGTACTCCAGCTATCACTTCGCTCTTCCTTTCCCCTGAAATCCTTGGCAACCACCGGTCTTTTTGCTGTTTCTTTGGTGTTGCTGTTCCAGAATGTTGGAATCAAACATCATATAACCTTTATAGATTGGCTTCTTCTTTTGAAGATTATGTACTTAAAGCTCCTTCATATCTTTTCATGGCATGATAGATCATTTCAACACTGAATAATATTCCAATACCTGGATGTACCACAAGAATTTTTATTCATTCATTTTTTGAAGGACATCTTGGTTGCTTTCAGTTTTGACAATTATGATTAAGCTGCTATAAACAGTCATATCCAGGATTTTGTGTGTATAAAGCACTTTAACTCGTTTAGGTAATTAATATGTTTGCTGAATTTCATGGTGAGACTATGTAGTTTTGTAAAAAACAAACAAAGAAAAAACAAACTGCTGAACATTCTGCAAAAGTAGCAGTACCAACCAGCAATACACGAGATTTATTACTCTACATCCTTGCCAACACCTAATACTGTCAAGGTTTTTCTACTGTTGTTTTATTAGCAATTAATTTTGTCATGGTACCTCTTTGCTGTTTTACTTTATAATTTCCTAAGAACATATTATTTTGAGCATTTTTTTTTTAAAGAAAGATTTTTGCTATAGGGTGCATGCACTCGCCAGAGAGATAGAGAGACAGAAAGCGAGAAATCACCCCCAGGGGTAAAGGCCATGCCACAATCCCATCTCCTCCATTCTTTTCTCAGGATTTAGGGCATGCACGCCCATGTACCTGGCATGAGGTTTAAGTTGCCAGGTCTGGGACTTGAACCACGGTCTGGGACGTGAACCATGGTTGATTACTTGGAAGTCTAGTGGCGTAACTGATTATGCCACCTGCTGGTCCCAAATATCTTTTTAATATGCTTATTGGCCACCTAAATATCTTTTGGGGTGGTATCTCTTCAGATATTTTTCGCCTAGTTGGCTTTTTAAAAAAAATGCATTTATTTTACTTTCACTCACTAAACATCATTACAGCATATAAAATGCAATTTCCCATCCAGAATACACTGTGTAGTGGCTTAGTAATACATGTGATCATCAACACATAATTTTCCGTCTCTTGTTTCTTAAATATATACATATATATGTATATATACACATATACATAGAATGTGTTTCTTAAATACATACATATATATATATATATATATATATCCCGCCCCCCAATTTCTCACTCTCTGCCATTTCTTATCCACTTCCCACACTGTCTCAGGTGTCTACAGTTACTTCCATTCCTTTTTTCTTTCCCACATTTTATGGACTCACAAAATATCTTAATTAATATAACTACTTTCAACAGCAAGTTCATCTGATATATAGATATCTATGAACATAAGTCTAAGTTTAGGCATGAAACTCTGAGTAGAATGGATATACTATAAAGTAGCACCTGGCTGAGGCTAGGTAGCCTACTGTGGTTATTAAATATATATTTTAAAATATGTGTTTAATTTCAAGAAAGGCAGCTTTATAAATTAAAATTTAAAAATGTTAAGAGTACTTTGCTTAAGACTTAAAGCCAAGAAACAGGTTAGGATTCTGTTCAAACAGTAGGTACATGAACCTATTGGCAGCTCAAGAGAAGACAAAAATCCCCAAATCTGGAAAACAAAGCAACAGAAGTAAATCAGTAATGTTTTAGTCAGAAGTCATAAAATTCTATTTCACCAATTCTGTTTCTCTTATGTACTTAATCTATCTTCTGTTGTGGTCCGATCTTTCCAAGTTCTGGAAGATAATATTTAACTCTGGATATGTCCCTACCATTAAGTTGGCCATTTTGTTAGTTGCTTTTGAACTCTTATTTCCATGTGTTTGTATTTAGTTCTCCTGGTATAGCACTCCCTTCAGAACTTCTTGGAGAGCTGGTCTGGTGTCTGTAACTTCTTTCATGTTTTGTTTATCTGCTAATGTTCTTGGCTTTTCTTTCCATAAGAAGGATAATCTTGTTAGTTTTTAATTGGGTTGTCTATTATCTTATTACTGAATTTTAATTCTTTATATTTTTGGCTACAAATCCTTAATCAGATATGTGCTTTACAAATATTTCATTTCAATCTGTGGCTTAACTTTTTATTCCTTAGCAACATCTTTCACTGAATAGAAGTTTAAAATTTTAATAAAGTTCAACTTACCAATTATTTCTTTCAAAGACTATACTTCTGGTGTTGTAGGTAAAAACTAATTGACAAATCCAAGATCACATAGATTTTTATTTTTAAGAACTATTTATTTCTTTTTATTTATGATTACTTCTTAACTTGCTATATAGGGCATGTGCACTCACGAGAGAGAGAGAGAGAGAGAGAGAGAGAGAGAGAAAGTGAGAAAGCAAGCTCTAGGTCCAGGACTCAAACTGCCGTCAGCCATGTGGGAGTCCAGTGCCTTAATCACCATGCCACCTGCTAGCTCCCAAAATCACATAGATTTACTCTTTGACTATCTTCTCAGATTATTACAGTTTTCTATTTTACATTTAGATCTATGATGCTTTTCAAGTTAATTTTTGTGAAAGATGCAAGGTCTGTATCTAGATTAATGATTTAGCAACTGCATGTCTAGTTTATCATGCACCATTTACTGAAAAGATAATCCTTTCTTCATTATATTGTCTTTGCTTTTTGTCAAAGATCAGTTGACTATATTTGTGTGGGTCTTTTTCTGCACTCTCTGTTCTATACCATTAACCTATTTGTCTGGTTGTTCACTAATACCACACCATCTTGATTATTGTAGATTATACAAGTCTTGATGTTGGGTATTTTAGTCATGAGATACCTTGTGGGCATAAAATTGCTCATAATATTTTTTTGTTTTCATTTTCTTATCCATGGGATCAGTAGTAATAGCTTCTTTTTCATATATAATATTAGTAATTTGTATCTTCTCTTATTTTTGTTGGTTAGTATGACTAGAGATTTATAAGTTCCATTTTTGTTTGCAAAGACTAGTTTTTGATTTCATTGATCTTCTCATATTTGTATTTTCAGTTGCATTGATTTCTGCTCTATTTCTTATTAGCTATTTTATTCTGTTTGCTTTAGGTTTATATTTCTTTTCTTTCTCTATTTTCTTAAAGTGAAAAATTTTGTAAATAATTTTAGTTCCTTACTTTCTAATATTTTATTTAATGTTATAAAATTTTTCAAATACTACTTTCATTGCACCCCACAAATTTTGATAAATTATAATTTCATTTTTATTTATTCCAAAATATTGGGTTGTCTGGAAAGTTATGACATATTTTTCTGTAAAACAATAAATCATCACTTTCCTGATGATCTAATATTTTAAATTTTCTGTTGGGATAATTCTTTGACCATATGTTATTTAGGAATGTATTGTAATTTCCAAAGATTTTGTGGGTTTTTAGCTATCTTTCTGCTATTGATTTGTAATATAATTCCATTGTGATGTAAAAGCATATTTTGTACTGTTTCTATATTTTTTAATTGTTAACATGTTTTATGACTCAGAATTTATCCTACAAGGTGAATGTTTCTATGTGAACTTGAAAAGAGTATGTGTCTTACTGCTGTTCAGAGACGTAGTCTTAAAATGTCAATTATAATGGATCCCAGTGATTGATGGTGATGTGTTCAAGTATATCGATATTTTTTTTTAAGAGAAATTTTTTCTATAGGTCACATGAGCTCACCAGAGAAACCAAGAGACAGAAAGAGAGAATGCACTACCCAGGAGGGATGGCTATGCCACAATCCCTTATCCTCCATTCTCCTCTCGTGATTTTGGGCTGCATGCACACACATCCAGTGTGAGTTTTAAACCACCAGGTCCAGGACTCGAACTATGGTCAACCAATAGGAGTCCAGCGACATAACCATTATACCATCTGCTGGTCTCCAAGTATATCTATATTGATTTTCTGCAGTTTGGCTCTGTCGATTATTGATGGGGAGGGAGGGTAGTGGAGTTTCCAACTATCAACTATATTAATAGAGGATCTCTTCTTCCTAGTAATGTTATTAGGTTTTGCCTCATTTTCATGCTCTATTTTCTGATACATATACCTTAAAGATTATGTCTTCTCGGGGCCGGCAAGTGACATGGTGGTTAAAGGTGTTGGACTCCCATATGGCCGATCACGGTTCAAGTCTCGGACCTGGTGGCTTGCTTTCTCACTTCCTCTCTCTCTCTCTCTCTCTCTCTCTCTCTGATCAAACTGGAAAATAATAATGATAATAATAATAAATAAAGTTAAAATAAAATAATTCTTTAAAAAAAAATCATGTCTTCTTGGATAATCAACCCATTTATGTAATTATGTAATGCACCTCATAATCTTCCTTGCTCCAGAGTCTGCTATTTCTAAAATTATTATAGCTACTGTAGTTTTATTTTGTTTTTGTTTTTTGTTTGTTTGTTTGTTTGTTTGAGAGGTTTTTGCTATAGGGTGTGTGCGCTCGCCAGACAAACAGAGACAGACAGAGAGACAGAAAGTGAGAAATCATCCCCCAGGGGGGATGGCCATGCT
The DNA here is from genome assembly GCA_026018925.1 of Tupaia tana. Classification (NCBI taxonomy): domain Eukaryota; kingdom Metazoa; phylum Chordata; class Mammalia; order Scandentia; family Tupaiidae; genus Tupaia; species Tupaia tana. Next base: position 58,256,961 of record JAKSZU010000007.1, on the reverse strand, counting down.
GCAATCTCTTCTCCTCCATTCTCCTCTCGGGATCTTGGTCACGCATGCACACGCGCCCGGCATGTTTAAGCCACCAGGTCCGATACTCGAACCGCGGTCGACTACATGGGAGTCCAGCAACATAGCCATTATGCTAACTGCTGGCCCCTGTAGTATTATTTTGTTGTCTTAGCATAATATATCTATCTTTCTATATCCTTTAACTTTTACCCTATCTGTGTTTTTATATTTGAAGTGGGTTCTTTTAGGTAACTTATAGTATGGTCTTGTTTTTAATTCAGTCTGTAAGTCTGTCTCTTAGTTGGTGTATTTAGATCATTCATGTTTAAAATGATTATTGAGGGACCAACAATTGCATAATGGTTACGTTGCTGGACTCACAAGTAGTAACCACAGTTTGAGTCCTGACCCAGTTATTTAAAATTCATGCTGGGCACCTGTGCATGCATGCTCAGGATTCTATGAAGAGAACAGAGGAGAAGGGATTGTGGCATGGCCCTCTCTCTGGGCAGTAATTACTTGATCTCTTTCTCTCTGTCTTTGTGGCTAGTGCACGTACCCTATAGCAAAAATCTCTCTAAAAAATAATAAATAAATAATAAATAAATAAAAATTATTATCAATATAGCTGGAATATTATGTACAGAACACTTCTCCTTTGCCATGTAGGATATGTTCCAGGATCCCCAGTGGATGTCTGACACTACAGATAGTACCAATTTGTATATACTATGTTTTATTCTATACATACATACCTCTGAAAAAGTTTAATTTATAAATTAGGTACGGCAATAAATTAAGAGCAATACCTAACAATAAAACAGAACAATTATAACAACAAACTGTAACAAAGTTGTGAATGTAGCCTCTTTCTCATTTTCTCAAAATATCTTATTTTATTGTATTTTCTCACCTATTTTGTACCACAGTTGACCATAGATAACAGAAACCATGAAAAAGCAAAAACCACAGGTAGGGGCAGTTACTGTACTATATATATATAACTTTTGAATATTCATTGTCCTTGTTCATTCTTTCTCTTTTTTAAAAAGTTTCTTTCTTTCTTCTGAAAGAAGAAATAGCTAGTACTCCCAACAGGGTGTTGACACTGTGATCCATACCCACCCTTTAGCATCCCTGAGTCACTGGCAAGCATATGCCTGGCGTACTTGGGAAAGATTCTGGACTAGAACTGGGACTCTTCTTGTGTGGGATTGCCTCACAGAGCATTACATTTTACAGAGCACTGCATATGCACCTTTCATTTTCTTGTTCTGACATTTCTGATTTAATTGTGCCTTTTACTTATTTTGTAATTTAGTTCATTTATTTTTAGAGTCAAAGCCTCAATACGCACGCACACGTTGCTGCAATCCTACTTTCTCAATTTCTCAAGTAGAGCAGATTACATTGTGTGTACCTCTATGTCCAGTGTTTTAGGGTGGACCAGAAACCAAGGCCTGTCATGTGGCCTCAGCCTGCTGTTTATCAGTATTAACCAGATCTCATTAAGGTAGCAGTTGAGTCAAGTGTTCCTTTTATAGATTCAATTTTCCCTCCTTTTAGCATGACAATTGCACCTATTTTTAATTTTTTTATGTGACTGCCTTAGAGTTTGTAGTATAAATTTATATGTAATCTAAGTCCATTTTAAAATAATTCTCTCTCTCTCTCTACATATATATATATATATATATATATATATACACATATATATACATATATATATATATATATATATATATATATATAAAATTTTCTTTTGCTCTGAAGAAATTTTTTTAACATTTTCTTCCAAGAAGTTTTAATGAAAACAAATTCAGTTTTTGTTTGCTTTACAGTCTATTTTTTCTTTATCCTGAAGGACAAATTTACTGAGTAGCAATTTTTACAGTGGTGGCTTCTGTCTTTGAAATTTTAAATATTTTTCTCTGCCCTTTTTTTTTTCGAGAGTTTTTTTTGCTATAGGGCACGTGCGCTCACCAGACAGACAGAGAGAGACAGAGAGACAGAAAGCGATCAATCACCCCCCAGGGGGGATGGCCACGCCGCAATCCCTTCTCCTCCATTCTCCTCTTGGGATCTTGGGCACGCACGCACATGTGCCTGGCGAGTTTAAGCCTCCGGGTCCAGGACTCGAACCGCTGTCGACTACATGGGAGTCTAGCAACATAGCCATTAAGCCAACTGCTGGCCCTTCTCTACCCTTTTTTTTTCTTTCATGGCTTCTGAATAGAAATTTAATGCAATACTTATTTTCTTTTTCTTATCCTTTTT